>OY796870.1:4800000-6142500 GCA_963680765.1 Agrochola lychnidis
CGAGATATGAGTTTTCATAGTGATTTATTCGGCCGCCTACTCGTATATATTTGACCAGCACAGCATTTTTGATTTATCTCGAAGAAGGTTGTCAAAATAATGCTCGAATTTCCAAGCATGTTTGAGAAAAGTACTATAGGTACAAGCCTTGGCTACAACCAGGCGTTGATGGACTCACGTATGTGAGCCTCGGCTTTGCCTCGGCCCATATTTTCGCGTTTGTCTATCAATGTCCCAGTTGCAGACCGCGATAGTAATGTACTATAAGATTCTATGATTGACCAGTACCCTAATTGCGTTACTTATTTTCGTATGTATACAATTTTGCCTAATTTGTTTCATTTTGACAGTTCAACAACATTCATTGCGTTATTTACGTTGTTGAGCAGATTTTCTTTTTTCAACTTATGAAGCATTGGATTAGCAATCTGTTTCAAATCGAAACAGATTGTGGTTGTATTGTATTACGCAATTAGGGTACAGGTTACAGTTATGCCAGGAACTTTGTATTTTTTTGCATTGATTGAAATTTCTGAAGAAAAGGTTCGATGTAGTTTTGAGCCACAAGATTCAACTCTCTAGTTGGGATTCACTGGCAACTAACTCTAATACAAATGTTATGAGATTTTAATCTTACCTGTTTATGTATCTATTTCTAGCTAATGTCAGAAAAGTTCCGCTATCACAAAACATAGCCATCATTGACAAATGATCGTCTCATGATAGCATACATTTCTACTTCTTGCACAGAAGCGTGACGGCTCATACAACCCATCAGCGGCCCTCGGAAGAGAAATGTGATATTATTAAGTGTGTTGTAAGATTATTTACTATGTCCGAGTGCTCGCTGGTCAGCTAGCGGCCATTTATGAGTAAACACATGGGCTCACCACTTTCTTCGGCACGCCTTCGTTGCGTAACCCTGCGCGCCCGCGTCTGACGTCACTAGCCAAGAAGCTTGAATGAAAAAATGGAGAACACATTCTATCTTTGAGATTTTCGATCTATCGGTCATTTAAATCGTGTCCGGTTTGAGGCATCGTATATTTATAAGCAGATCAGTGTAAAGGTGAATAAGGGTTAAGCATAGATAATAGTAGAAAAGCATAGGAAAACATTGTGAAAGCCAATTATTTTTAAAAGAGTAACCGTGGAGTTTCTTGCCGGCTCTTCTCCATAGGAAACAGCCAATTGGAACCGTGCACCTAGCTTTTGACGTTTCATAAGTGCCCATGCAGATTTATGTGAAAATAAAATGAATGGATGAATAAAATGCACCAATCCCAGCGTGGTTTAACCAGACTCGATAAATCGAATGAACCCCAAGATTTGCACTAGCCCCTGGAGCTTCATGTTTCATGGGACTCCATACCATTGCATATCAAGGAGTAGACCGGGTGGTGCGGTAGTGGTAAGGAAGACGTGCCCTCAGGATATGGAAGGATTTGCGAGCCATACCGGATATGCATTCTTGAGTAGACAATGGACTAATGGTGAGACGGGTGATATTTGTCGATGGATGGGCATGAAAATATTTTGATTTTGATCGTAGTAATATTTCCCTTGTAGCGTAGACTTGAGAATAAAATCCTTGTGTAAATAGTTACTTACGTATTGCTAAAATTACCACTAAAGCACGCTTTCAATTCCGTAAACAGGGATACCTTGTTGACAGAAGTTCAAAAAGAAATACCCAAAATTTACAGTTTTCTCTACCAATGTTACAGGCATCCCTCTAAATTACTTTATAAAGACAACCTTTTGGAATCAGCCGTCGGATGTCAACAGGGTGACCCTCTTGGGCCAGTCATTTTTAGTTTGGCAATAAATCCAATTATTCGACAACTAAATTCTAAATTCAACGTATGGTATTTGGATGACGGAACCCTAGGAGGTGATGTAGACACAGTTTTAAAAGAATTAACTTTTTTAAAAGAAAAATTCAGTTCCATTGGCCTCGAACTTAACCTTTCAAAATGTGAAATTTATCTTCCCCAGACGACTGACAGACAGACTACCATAGCGAAATTTAATACTATAGCACCAAATATCAAAATTACGGAAAGAAACTCTCTTCCTCCCCAATTTTTGATGAATCCTTTCCAACGTTCATTGAGGAGAAAATCCAAAATTTCAACGATGTCTCGGAAAGACTTTTCAAAATTAATATCCATTCGGCCTTCACACTCATTCGATACTGCTGTTTTGGACCAAAATTTACTTATAGCCTCCGTTCCTATGGAAGCATCCACAACTTTTAGAAAAAGTAGACCAAATTATTAGAAACACTTTAACTTCAATCCTAAATGTGGCCCTGGACGACCGAGCGTGGCAGCAAGCTACACTCCCCATTCGCCTGGGCGGTCTCGGCGTCCGCAAAATTTCAAGTATAAGTTTACCGGCGTTCCTCTCCTCGGTCCACAGTACCAATGAATTAACTACGAACATTTTATCTTCCTCACTGGCCGATTTTGAGGTACCGTGACTTTTTTTTTTTTTTTTTTTTGTTCCGAGGTGGAAAATCCTCATGGATGTCCTCCGCCCTGGGGCAGACGAAGGGGTCTGTCAGACTCCTACTGACTAAAAACCACCCCGGTGTTCCCTTCCCACACTTGGACCGGGGATCATGAGATCTAGTGCGCCTTCCATGATCCCCGACTGGTGCCGGCGCTTTTGCGGGCCACTTCATGCCCGCGGGGGGAGTGAGGTGAAACTCCCCCCACGACGTCAAATAGGGGCGCGCGTGGAACACTACGCGCCGCCACCTCGGGTCCTGCTGGATGGGGGGCGGCGGACGTCCCCGAGTCCGCCGTCCCTCCGGATCTGTTTACGGGGGCTGGAAGAGGGCGTTGTCCGCCCTCCGCCGACGCCCAGTCCGCCTGCTACGGATCAGGAGAGTGGTCTCAATCTCCCTCTCCCTTTCCGCAGCCTCCTTCTGCGAAACTACGGTTTCACGGAAGGAGATCACCGCATCCCACGACTCGGCGCTCCCGACCATCGAACGAGCGACAGCCGGCAGCGCCAGGTCGGTTCCGACTTCAGATACGAGGGCACGGCGCGGCTCCTCCCATGCGGTACACTCTGCTAGTGTATGCTGCACCGTGTCCTCCCGACAGTGGGTGCAGTGATGGCACCGAGCGTCCGGCTCCCTGTTTATGCGACACAGGTACTTCCCGAAGCAGCCATGCCCCGAGAGCACCTGCGTCGCCCGAAACGACAGGGAACCGTGCCTCCTCCCGAGCCATTCGTCAAGCACTGGTCGGATCGCGTCGACGGTAGCGAGGCCGGCGGTAGGGCGCAGAAGCCTGTCCCGCCATTCCGTCACCAGGACCTCGCGGAGCTGAGACCGACGAAGCTCGATCTCACGCTGCACCGGTCCACCTCCCCGTAGTCGGGCCTCCTCGCGCCACCGGTGCAGTGAAGCGAGGGCTCTCGCTTCTAGGTCCCAGGGCGGGGATCCGGCCAGTGCACAAGCCGCCTCGTAGGAGATCGTGCGATACCCCCTGATAGCCCTGACGGCCATCGCCCTCTGCGGTTTTCGCAGTATTGCGATGCTGCCGGCCGTCAGGTCAGAAGCCCACACCGGGGCTCCGTACAGGGCCATGGATCGCACGATCCCCAAATATAACCGCCTACAGGCGGTGCTCGGGCCCCCCAGATTGGGAAGCAGCGTTGACAACGCACCCGCGGCACCCATCAACTTGGGCGTCAGTTGTCGAAAGTGGGGGCCGAAGTCCCACCGGCTGTCGAGCACCAGTCCCAAGTACTTCATGGTGGACTCGACAGCAATTTGGACCCCCCCTGAGGTACCGTGCCTGACCGAAGCGTTGAACGCTTGGAAAATGGCTTGTCCCAATACGGATCTGCCCGACAACCCCTCTTCCCAGAGACGATGGGACGTGCCGCTCTGCAGTATTATACGGAACACCCTGTTAAACACGTCACCTAATACTATTGAGCGCGCCCGTCTGCTGGCTGTGGGAGAATGGGAGTCAGGCTTGTGGCTTCAGGCGCTCCCGTCATCCACCATAGGCACTATAATGGATGACTCATCGTTTCGGCTCGCTACGTGTCTCCGCTTGGGTGCACCTTGTGTTGCTCCGCATCGGTGTCATTGCGGTGAAGCTGTCGACAGTCTCGGGCACCATGGCCTGTCCTGCTGCAGGAGCGCAGGTCGCATAGCACGGCACGCCAGCATCAACGACATTATTCGTCGAGCCCTTGCCACTGCCGGCGTACCAGCGGTATTAGAACCAAACGGCTTGGTACGTGACGATGGGAAGAGACCAGACGGGATGACGTTGTTGCCTTGGAAGATGGGTAGGCCTCTGGTGTGGGATGCAACCTGTGTCGACACCCTTGCGCCATCTCATGTTCCTAGCACAGCGGGCTGTGCTGGCGCCGCTGCTGCGGCTGCTGAGACCCTCAAGCGGCGCAAATACTGTAACCTTATTGGTAACTACAGTTTTGAGCCGTTTGGGGTCGAAACGCTCGGATCATGGGGCCCGAGTGCGCGTCTCCTTTTTAAGGAAATTTCTCGCCGACTGGTCGACACTTCACGTGACCAGAGGGCTGGCTCGTTCTTTGGCCAAAGAATTAGTATTGCCATTCAACGTGGCAATGTTGCCAGTCTTCTGGGCACGTTTCCGGATGACAGCGATGCGGACGAATACTTCGACGCCTAAGTGTCGTTTTGTTTTTATTATTTTTATTTATACAGATAGTTAGTTAGTCTTTTAATTTAGTACTTAATGTAAATAGTTAGATTAATTTTTTTTATTTTTATTAGACTGTTTTCAATTCATTAATGATTAATAAAGTAACATTTGCTACCTTCTTTTTAGTGAAGTAGACTAAAGCACTTGCAGTAATTCCTACAGTTCTAGGTTCTAGATTTGATTAAAAGAGTTCCCTCGTAGTTTTGTAAACAAGGTTTGCTTACTTTAACAAGTCATCCTAATTCTAAATAATAAATGCGAAATTGAGTTTGTTTGTTACGTTTTCACGCCCAAACGGCTAAACCGATTTGGATGAAATTTGGCAAACGAGTAGATCATGACTTGGATTAGGGTATAGGACTTTTCGGACTTTTCTAGCCGCTGGCAAAAGCTAGTTTATTTAATAAATATAAAATTCACAGATCTCTACGTGAAATAAAACCCATTTAAAAGGCCTTTGGAAACTGCATTAGTTTCTTACAAAGTGTTTAGAAGATGCCAGTATCTGTCCTCTTGACGTATTACCTTTTTAAGACTGAGCTGTCTGCGATGTCCATTCTTGACAAGCTATAAAGCTTCGTTGCGTGAATGCATGTTGCATGTCTGTGTATGTCACATTAATTTACCTCAGCTTTATGTGAGATTGTAACGTGTTCAGGTGTTCTGTCGTGATCGCCTAAGCTAATGATGAAAAATTAGTAATATCGCTTCTAATACCGAGATCTATAAACATAACTTAGCTCTTGCTTTGACTTCGACATGTTCTAGTCTGTATCTTGCAGTTGCAGTTTGATAGTGACAGGATAACGCTCAGCTTGAGTATTTTCTAAGTAACGTTTATAATAGTTTATAGATCTTAGCCTCGGACTATATCACCCGGTTTTTGAATTGAGAATTTGAAGTTGAGAACCTGCCAAACTGTACTTTAGAATTAATTAAGGTGAAAGCCCGAAATATAAAATTTTCCTTTAAAAAAACCAACGAAATTTTGAATTTCGAAAGTCAACATTGAAGGAATCACCATAAGTAATGATAAAGTGGAGTTTGACAAGTTCTCAACTTCAAATTCTCAATTCAGAATCCGGGTGATGGGTATATAGTACGATGGAAATTCTACAACTTAAGTTTTTCTTCAATGTTCTATTATTAAGAACTTTTGGCAAGTCGTTGTTAAAAGTACCTACTGCTTACCATGAAGTATGTCCTTAACTATTACCAACTCAAAGAACCGGAGTTACCGATATAGCTTGCAGAGTGAGCAAACTGAAGTAGCAGTGGGCTGGCCATGATTGTCGAAGGACCGATGGCCGGTGGAGCAGACGAATCCTGGAGTGGAGACCACGTATCGGCAAGCGTAGTGTGGGACGCCCCCAGCTAGATGAACCGTCGACCTTGAGAAGGTGGCTGGGACAGATTGGATGGGGAAGGCGGAGGACAGGGTGTTGTGGCGCAGCCTGGAAGAGATCTATGTCCAGCAGTGGACTGCGATAGGCTGAGTTGATTGCCAATTTACAATAACAGAATCAAGAATAAATAAGAAAGAAGACGCTGAAAAACGGTGAAGGAAAACATCGCGAGGAAACCGGCATGTCCTAGAACCGAAGATTCGAAGACATGTGACATCTACCAACCCGCACTGGGCCCGCGTGGTGGATTACGGTCCGCTCCCTCTCACAGAGAGGAGACCTGTGTCCCAGCAGTGGGAACATTATAGGCTGATGATGATGATGATGATGAAGAAGAAGAAGAATTAAGAATTTATACTAATAGAACACTATGAAGTGCCCAGCCTTGAAGATCTTTACGCTCTGAATGCCAACAAACATTTGCAATTCATCAAAGAAAAAAACCGGCCAAGTGCGTGTCGGACCACGCACAATGAAGGGTTCCGTAGTTGGGATGAATTTATCCCAAAAACAAACTTAACTTTGTAGTTGAAAAATATGTTCTCCCATACGGAATGTATGGGAAAACCTATTTTTGCAACTGCAAAGTTAAGTTGGTCGATTATTACTCGTTAACCTGTAGAGCCTACTTAGCTGTGATAGTTTTCCTTTTAATTTCGTTATATAAACTACTGTTGTGATTTTTTTCATACACCCAAAATCAACCATTTAGCCGGCAGGGGGGGGGGGACACTTGACTCTAACAAAAATTAGCACTTTAAAGCTTAATATTTCGCAAACGAATCCCTAAATCCAAAAATAGTTTTCACAAACTCACAATATTTTTGAAGGACCTTTCCAATGATACCCTATGGGGTAAAAAAATAAAAAAATAAACATCACCACTTTACGTGTATGAGAGGTACCCTAAAAAAAAATGTTTTTCATAATTTTGTTTTACCACTTTGTCGACGTAATTAATATTTATACCTATGCCAAATTACAGCTTTCTAGTACTAAGGGTCTCGGAGCTAGACCGCGGACAGACAGACAGACAGACAGACGGACAGACGGACATGACGAAACTGTAAGGGTTTTTTTACTACGGAACCCTAAAAAGCCTTTGAAGCAATTCTTATCTAACCGAGTTGGAACAGCATCGAATAGGCTCCCGGAGAATGTTGTGATGGCTCCCTCACTGAACTGCTTCAAGAATCGACTGGACAGATTAAACATCTCCAAGCTATTTGATACACTCGCATCAGCTAATTAGCTGCTAGTGTGTCTAACCAAATAATAAATAACAATAAATTTTTCACTCCTCTTGCTCAAAAAGGCCGTCATTGTAGAGTACCAGAGCGGGGAAAAAATAGCATTTCTTGCTCTAGGGGAAAAAGTAATTTCTTTTTAATTTTTGTCTGTTCCAACGAGCTTTGAAAAACGAAAAAGTCTTTATTCTTATGTAGAATAATCATGATTATGGACTCGACTTATTACTGGTTCACAAAAACAAAAAGAACATTAATTTTATTTTTGAAAATGGAACTAAATGCGGCCAACTCTTCGGTAGAATGCGTGCCTTGCGTTACGGCTACAGAAGAAATAAAAAAGGCATTGGCGCGAAATTTTTAGAATTTTTTTCTAATTACGAATTGAATTGGTGACCGTAATATAATTTACAACAGTGAAAATATCATCATCTAGTGAGAACATCTTCACAGAGGACTGAAATTAAGTTGCCCAAAAAAAACATCTCGTTAAATATTCAGAATTGTACAAATTGTACATTTAAATAAAGTCATCTGCCTAGCCTTTTCCCAACCACGTTGGGGTCGGCTTCCAGTCTAACCGGATGCAGCTGAATATCAGTATTTTACATGGAGCGACTGCCTATCTGACCTCCACAACCTAGTAACTAGGTAACACGATACCCCTTGGTAAGACTGGTTGTCAGACTTTTTGGGCTTCTAACTACCCGTAACGACTGTCAAAGATCTACAAATGACAGCCGGGAGCAACGGCTTAACGTGCTTTCCGAGGCACGGAGGGGTCTTGGTATGTAAAGATGGTCACCCATCCACAGACCAACCGCGGCAAGCGTAGCTTAACCTGATCGATCGACCCGTGCAGCTGTTGTAACTTAGCCACAAACAAGCCCCTCATTTAAATAAAGTAAACTATTTAATATTGTATTGGATTATTTTATTTTCTCGCAATCGTAGTGAAAAGTAGAGTGTAATTCTATTTACTCCCTCGCTGAAGCTCGGGAGTAAAACTACCTCGTTACAATGGGTTATTTTAGCCCCTCGTATAACAATCTACTATATTTTCCAATTCCGTTGTTAACAAATCCTCTCTCCTTGTCTTCGAAGATAGGTACTTAAAGAGTCTCAATGGCGTGTACTTTCTTGCCGGAGGCCATGAAAGCCCCGGTCACACCTGTGCTATAATATTGTGTGACGCAACATTGATACGGTTGTAACTACTATGTAAGGTAACTAAATACTTACTACACCTGTAGTAGGCGTTGTAATTACCATCTGTACCTACTTGGATTACTTTCTAGATGCTCCGTTGGTCTCGTGGTTGCAAGCGCGACTGCTGAGCGGGTCTTGGCTAAGTTTCCCGGGTTGGGCAAAGTGTTATTGGGTTTTTAGGGTTCCGTACCTTAAAAGAAAAAAAACGGAACCCTTATTGGATCACTCGTGTGTCTGTCTGTCCGTTTGTCACAGTCAATTTTCTCCGAATCTAATGGACCGATTAAGTTGAAATTTGGTACATTTTACGTGTAACGTAAATAAATGAATTTTGAATATTAGGGTCACTTTTGGGGAGCAAATAAGAAAATTAAAAATAAAAGTTTTGCAATCAGTACCTTGTGACATATCAAATGAAAGGACTTTTTACGAGAATTTCAAATACATTTTTTATATAATTTTAAAATAAATGCTTTTAAAGATATTTAAGAAAATCAATGAAAATTTACCATTCCCCCCTTATCTCCGAAACTACTGGGACAATTTAAAAAAATTACGTAGAATAAGTTCTTTACTCATAGATTACAGGAAAACTTATAAGAAGTCTACGGTCTTGAAATAACTCTCTCAATATTGTGCGTACAAACTTACATTTGCAGTTGGAATGTATGGGAGAACATGTTTTTGAACATGTTGAGTTTGTTCTTGGGATAAATTCATCCCCGCACTTGGCCGGTTTTCCATTAGGAATTTCTTAGTAATAGTTTTGGAGTTTGGAAGTTTGCGGTGTGAACCCCCCCGTGCCTAGAAAAACGCGTTTTAAGCCGTTTGAGTGCACATTACTTGTGCACTATAATATCTCCCGCACGCCGAAGACTGGTCTCCGCTGAGATTGGTCGCCATTGCCGAAATGCGGTCTGGAGGACTATTGGATGCCCCCGACTCGGATGGAGGATTGAAGAAGTGCAGTTTGCGGTAAACAATGATTGGTGTACGTAGGTTATCTAAGTGTATTCATTAGTTTACCTATGTAGGTACTTAGTTGAAATTATTAAATCTTTTAAGAATGAGTTTTTTGAAGTGAAAACTTTTTGCTAGGGGAAAATCTCACCGACATGCTAATGTTAACAGTATATCATGTAGCTATACATTTTAAAGTTTTTTTGAAGTGAAAACTTCTTTAGGCGCGTTGGGTATTTTTGAGATGGGACTAAACCATTGATTTCGCGACACCATGACGACACCTCATTTTTATAAACGCGATTGTGCTTTTTAGGGTTCCGTAGTAAACAAGGAACCCTTATAGTTTCGTCATGTCCGTCTGTCTGTCTGTCTGTCTGTCCGCGGTCTAGCTCCGAGACCCTTAGTACTAGAAAGTTGTAATTTGGCACAGGTGTACATATTAATTACGTCGACAAAGTGGTAAAACAAAATTATGAAAAACATTTTTTTTTGGGTACCTCTCATACACGTAAAGTGGTGATGTTTATTTTTTTATTTTTTTACCCCATGGTGAGGGGTATCATTGGAAAGTTCCTTCAAAAATATTGTGAGTTTGTGAAAACCATTTTTGGATTCAGGGATTCGTTTGCGAAATATTAAGCTTTAAAGTGCTAATTTTTAGAGTCAAGTGTCCCCCCCCTGCCGGCTAAATGGTTGGTTTTGGGTGTGTGAAAAAAATCACAACAGTAGCTGATATAACGAAATTAAAAGGAAAACTATCACAGCTAAGTAGGCTCTACAGGTTAACGAGTAATAATCGACCAACTTAACTTTGCAGTTACAAAAACATGTTTTCCCATACATTCCGTATGGGAGAACATATTTTTCAACTACAAAGTTAAGTTTGTTTTTGGGATAAATTCATCCCAACTACGGAACCCTTCATTGTGCGTGGTCCGACACGCACTTGGCCGGTTTTTTGTACCTATATCTTGATTTCTGTCTGTAATATTTTCTTGTTTCATACTTTTTAGAGCGTGATTTTTCAGTAGTCGGGTTTTAGTTTTTGAACTTACTTTTTATTTAAATTATTTTGGAGTTATAATTTTGTGATAAAGTATTTGAACCTCATGCTCAGCAGTAGCGCTTGCGAGTACTACACCAACGAGGCAGAGAATATTAGGTAGGTATTTATACATATACTGCCTTATATTTAGCGAAGAGCAGTTATGGCCCAGTGGTAACGGCCGCGACTTACGAGTTGTAGGTCGTAGGTTCGAACCCAGACAGGCGCCTTACTTTGTGTAAATTATTTCATCACCACTGCTCTCAAAACGGTGAAGGAAAACATCGTGAGGAAACCGGCCATGTCCTAAAACCAAAAATTCGAAGACATGTGACATCTTCCAACCCGCGCTGGGCCCGCGTGGTGAATTACGGCCCACTCCCTCTCACAAAGAGGAAGCCTGTCTCCCAGCAGTGGGAACATTTATAGGCTGATGATGATGATGATGAATGATTTAGCGGAGAGATGATCTAAAATTATAGTATTTTAAAGTAATTTGATTATGTTAGCGCACCTGAATGGTGCGTTTCGAGGAATACTTTTGATGCGCTTCATTTGGTGCGTTTCAAAGATGGTGAGCTTCGAGGAATACCCCGATCTATCTAACTGGAGCACCACAAAATTGATTAACCACGAATCGAGATTACTTTTCACATTATATAACTTTATAAACAGTTACATAACTAATGATTCTATGTATCTACCTATGGCAGGTGTGTCCCAACGCGCCTTGAAAAAGTGACTAGCTATCAAAGATATTCTCGCTCAAGAAACGAACAACCGTGTGAGTAACAACCGACTTCTAAAAAACACTACAAAGTGAAAAATAACTTTAATTTCGGAAGTCGGTGTCTTTGGTTTTGAATTTTGGTTTTTTGCCACCGACTTTCGAAATTAAAGTTATTTTCACTTTGTAGTGTTTTTTGGAAGTCGGTTGTTTTTTTTTGTAAAAAGTTTTTATTTTTCACTTTTTAGTTGTGGTACCTACCCCACACAAATTCGAAAACCACTACCTGCTATGTAAATAACAGCTGTGACAGGAACTTATCATATCATCCACATACTAAGCGGGAAAAAGTACGTATTATTGAAGCTAACTCAAAAACTATCAAAGGAAAGTTAATAAAATTTATATGGGACCACCTCGAGAGCATACCCTTTCAAACAAAAAAAGAATTTTCAAAATCGGTCCACAATTGACGGAGAAATCGGTGGACATACATAAAAAAAATATATACGCGACGAACATATAACCTCCTCCTTTTTGGAAGTCGGTTAAAAACGATGCCCGGCGAGTACTCGTTTGCCACAACCATAATAGCTATCAAAGAGAGTACTCGCCGCTCAGCGACCGACGCTCGCGAACACTCGCTGAGAGACTCATTGCTTGGTACATACGCACACCAGCGAGTAATCGCTCACGGTCCATCGCGCTCTTTTAGAGGTATGATTTGTGATTGCGGTGATTGAGGTGATTGCGGTGATTCCCCAGTGAGTCGGGGTGATGAGGCTTTTGCTGCATGCTGGTGGTCAGGATACCCGATGAAGCCGTGGGTGCTGGCTGTGTGACTCGCCTCACGAAAGCTTGCGGGAGTGATGATGATGATAACGACACGCTGAAGTAGTTGCACGAAGGCTGCGTTGACGATCATTTTTTGGTGGAGTCACCAATTTAGAGGTATGAGGAACAGGGTGTAAAGTTCACTCATCTTCTTTAAAAAAGGGAGGATCTTCCGACCAGACGGGTGTTATGTCTGGCGGGCAACTGCCCATCGGTTTGAAGTTGAAATCTTGTATGTACGAGTATGTCGATCGCTCGGTAAACTTTAACTGCGCGATGCAGGATTTGTGTTTCGTCATGTCGTTTTGATGCGTAGTTCATATGTGTTTTTAGTCGCTGGCTCTACTCGCTTCTCGTCAATCGCCGGCGGTAGAACAGACGCCTATAGTTGTAAGTAGGTACTTGCAAATTAAAAGTAAGTACCTAATAATTAGTAGAAAGTACAAAGGGGTATCCGAATACTTGTGAGCCGATTCCATTGCTTGGATACCCCCTCTATGATGGAGTAGGTAGGAAGGTACCCACGTAAAGTTTCAAACCGGTCAAGTGAGAGTGGTGCAGACGTTTGACTAATTACTTTCTGTAAATAACTTGAGATGTTTGCAGTGTTCAGATTTAGTTGGTAAATAACACTAAGCATCGCTTTCTGTCTGGGCTGGGCTTATTACAATAGGTGTAAGAGATGTTTTTATGTATGTCGGATCCAGTCATTAGTACAGACACGAAATGAATCGCAAGCGCGTCGCGGGCGAGAGAACGTGATCTACCCACCCAAAAGCGCGCGCTTCTGCAGAGTCGTGATGTTTTAAGGCCACGGCGAGGAGGGATTCAGCCTCTGATCACATCGGAGTTAAGACGTCGCGGAACTGTTCTCGATTCGTGGTGCTCAGTTATTGTGTTAATTATAATTTCTGATCATTGTATTAATTGGTGATTTTAATAAACGCCGTCACATCCAGTGTGTGTTTAATTTAGCTAGTGTGATTAATTTGATAGTAAAATATAATGTGATCGGAACTGCAAACTGTTTTTCTATTGCGCATTAACCAACACTACTCACAGTACGCCCACAGTAGTTAAAATATGCCTGAAAATAACGAGAGTCACATACCCGTCTCCGACATGTAGGAATCTTTATTGACGGAGATGCAGCATTCACAGTGCAGGTACAGACGCCAGCACATCAAGCTACCCGAAACTGTCAAATTTTCCCAATCAACTTTGAACCTTAGACATCAGCGATCAAGTTGAAAATCTATTAAATAAATTTGACAGATTGTAGTAGCTTGATGTGCTGGCGTCTGTACATTCTTCTTTTCGTGTGGTCAGTGACTAACCTGGTGTCAGACTTTTAAAGCCGCCCATGGGCCTCTGACTTGACTTCACTCACATGTCATCGATAAACATTGCTCAGGCATGCCAGTTTCGATAGATAATTATACAATGCACATGAATCCGAAAAGGCAGAGGTACTATCGAAGAAACGCATATCTGTACACTGTAAGGGCTATTCTTGCTTGCAGGGCTCGGCTGCTATAGTAACGCTTACCTGAGAATTGGGTTCGAACTATGACTTAGCAGTCCGACAGTCACACCACTTGGCTATCACTGCTATGTACGTACATTTATAAACACATTAGCTGTAAGTGCCAGCGCAAACTGTATTATTGCTGCGTCTAGTCCCTGCAAAAAGACGCTAGAGTTGTCATTTGCATCTGCGTCTTGACGCAGCGCTCTCGTTGGCGTTTGCGAGTTAGTCGTTACGACAGACGTCGTCTAGGCAGCGATAATTTTCTTTGACAAAAAGTGACACATCAAACTCTCTAGCAAGCACAGCTGTCTGTTAAGTTAGAAGAACTTTTTTCTATACAACAGTGTGCAAAGTAATTAAACTTGGTTTTAGTGAGTAGCGTCACCATGACGGATCAATGTATCCTGGGCAATCTGTAGCTAACTCGAGTCCAAACCGAGTTATGACCATATTTATGAAGCTAAGTCCTTGACACGAATTACGAGTGCGTGCACCATATTCGCAATCTCTTGATGAACCTCCGACATTTGCGCAAAACGCGTGAGATTTTGTGAGCTCGATAATTGGAATACTTTACTTACCTACTTATTTACAGTACTTAAATCATTTTGCCATTTTACTTTTCTGCATTCATAAAATTGTAATTAGGTACGACGTTATTACACGCAAACACTACTGCGGAGTATGAGGTCCTGGTTTTGATTTCCGGGCAGTGCTATTGGATTTTTCCATCAGGGATGTTAAGGAACTCCGTAACCGTAACCGAAACTGTCGGATATGAAATTAATATCTATCCGTAACCGTAACCGAATCCGTTATAAACGTTTCGGATAATTTTGGATTGGGGCGGTGTCTAAATGAGACACATTATGACAGGTTTTTCTGCCCAGCCGAGCCGATACACTAGCCGCGCGCGTCACTTGTTGTTTATTATTGCTATTGCTTAGTCATTACTAATCAGTCATTGTGGGATAATATTATAAACATTACAATTTCTTAAAAATGTAATAACCCGTAACCGAAACTATCCGAAACTAACGGATAATCCGAAATAATCTCATATCCGTACCCGTATCCGAAACCGGTGTAATATTATTTCTATATCCGAATCCGTATCCAGATCCGAAATTTCATATCCATAACATCCCGGTTTTCCATCTGGCATTTCTCAGTAGCCTGAAAGGTCCATCGTCTGCTCAACGCCGTAATCTTACTTCCGCTATTAACTAAACTAGTGCAGTATTAAGATGCAGTACACACAAGTCGTAGTTGACGCGGCGCCAGGACACGACATGTCGTAACATTATTACGTGAGGTTCACACTGGTTGCCATAATTTCTTGAACGATGGACGGATTCTGATCACGCGCAGACGAGTGTCCACTAAACACACGCTTATCTTTATATACGTAGGTAGGTATGGAAGACTGATTGTCATTTAATGGGTTTCTCTAGTCCTACCGGGGTTGCGAGGAAGTCCGAAAGGGATACCGTGGCCCCGGCAACATGGCAACTGAAGAAACACGGGTGGGTTTTAGTCAGTAAGAGTCTTACACGCCCTCCTGCTCCGCCCAGAGCGGGAGAAGTTATTTGATAATTTCTCACCAAAAAAAGAAATATGGGTTTCTCTAGTCTAAAATCAAATTTTAACCTAATCATGAATATAAAAATTAAATCCAATCTAATTTAATTTAATTACTGTAATTGATTGTAATCAATTTAGCTTTTAATAATTTATTTTTATTGTCATCTAAACTATGTATTACTTGTTTTAATTAATTAATTGTGTTTTATCTGCGCATAATGTAGTGCATGCTGTGCTTTTCTTTAAGTAATGAGGCGCTTAGACTTAAGTTTGCAATGTACTAATTGTAAAGTAATAGTGTACTCATTGTTGAAGAGCCTAATAATAAATAAATAAATTGCTGGTTGCTACATTTATGGGACTAGGCCCGGCTAGGTCCGGCTCGCAGGACATAAAATCTTGGAATTATGTCAAATTTTAGATTGGCTTACTTTGACGTTTTTTGTCATAGATGGCTCACGCCATTGTGCAAGCGATGCGCGTCTATCATGTCCAGGATACGTGCCAAACCGAACAGCATCCTTACCATACCTACTTACTGGGAAATTGGCGTAATAAACTATTCTGTGCTAACACTAGTTTCTAAGCCATGTAATTTTGTTTGAAATATGACTTTTGTTTTTAAGTTCTCCTAAGGCCCACTGGCTGGAAACCAGCTATATTTTTAGGCACACTACCTAGTTGCGTGAAGGTAGGCAAGAATGGTCGTCAGGATAAAAGAGTCTTTGGTGGTCGCCGCCGTGCCGTCGTTTGCGTAAGAAAAACTTCGGCTCCTGTCGTTTGTTTACCTACCAATAGGCGCCATCTACATTCTATGGTAAGTATTTACTTACCTAATTTAGGCATTATATTATTATACGGATATGGTTCTTTGTAAGTAAAAAACCTGGAAGCAGCCTAGTTGACCACTGCACCTGTACTAAGTATTTAAAAGAGTTATCTATAGGTACCCGTTTTCAACTTTCGACGTGAAGCGTTGAAAATGACAATCCAACCGCGTTTTAGCGCCGTTAGCGGCTTGGCAACTGCTAAGTATTGGCCGCTATAGGTAGAGTGTTGGATTCTGATATAGGTACCTAGATACTTACCTACAGGTACTTAAATACGGTCCTAATTTCTGACTTAGCCAGATTTTGGGCAAGCCAATTCGACGGTTTGAATTAGATTGAAGCAGCTATCTAGTCGTAGTAGCCATGATTAATTATTATCTTTTTAAGATTTCAGTAAGACAGCACAGGTAGCGTCCTCTATATTTCGGTACATTAAATGATAAAATAAGCAATTTATGATCTTTCAATTACTGCCATCTAAGGGCAAGTGGAAAAATGAAAAAAATAAAAAGAGAGAAGCTGTTAATTGAATCGTAAATGTTAATAAATATATTCGGGGGTGTAAGGATTTTTCTTTTGAGCCTGAATTTCTTTACTTTTGTTTTATTATTTTACAAAAAAAAACATTTTCCTTTTCAACATTAATTGACAAAAATTTAATTTCGTGCCATCTATTGTCGAGTAGCAGAACTGCTTTTTAAAGTAGTTTAGTCAGATTCTTACTGTTTTATGCTTAAAATAACAGATGGCGCTGATACAAGTTAGTTGTGTCAGTGTGACGACAGATGGCACCACAAGAGACGGTATTGTTTTGTTTTAGTATACAAACATCAACACCGTTTAGGGATATTTCGAGTTTTCCCTTTTTCCTCAAAATTTGTTATAAATAACATACAACATGTATATATTTTTATAAAGCCCATTTATCAGACTAGATTTCAGAATAAAGTAAAAATAATTTTGATGCGTAAATAAAATTTTATTTAAATAAAGATTAAAAATGAAATAATGGTAAAACTAACGATGAATGTGTTTTTCAAGAAAAGTGAAAAATAAAGCAAAATTATCCAGTTTTTTGTAATTATGAGAAAAATCAGTACCTAGTCAGTAAAACCACCCGTGACGTTAATTAACAACGGTCCTGCAATAGTTTTTCATGCTTTGAATCAAGTTATCAGTCTTGCTTCGGGATATTGTCCCAGGTCCTGTGCTAAGATGCCAAAAAAGTTGCTCTTCAGTCGCAATGTTTGCAAGAAAATTCTTCTGAGAAGATGGAAACCGAATCGGGACTCATCGGTAAACAGCGCAGCGCTACAGACCACTGATTATCTTCCCAGAGCAAATGTTCACGAGTCTACTGTAATTTTCGTCCACGATTTCCTCGGTGTAGTGCTGGAGTTCGAAGCGGTCTACGGGCATGAAGATTAGCTTTATGCAGTCTTCTCCTCACAGTTTGGTCACTCACAAGCAACTGGTGCTCTGACTGGAGCCTTTGAACCAACTGCATAGCTGTAACATTTGGTTGTCTTCTCGCGGCAACTTACAAAAATCGGTCTTGTCGTTGGGTGGTTATGCGCTTCCCACCTGGGTGTCTTTAAGCCACTTCACCAGTAGCCCGATAACGTGACCATAACCTTGATATCACGTTTTGTTTTGTTCCAATCTCCTCAGCAATACTCCGTTGAGTAGCCCCAGCTTGGAGCATGCCTACTGCCTTTAAATTTCCTCTCTTGTTAAATGGCGCCGCTGCATGATGCATACAGTGGCATAAATTCGAAATTAACTGCTAACTTGTTTTAAAACTTTAATTTGACACCATAAATTACCAAAAACTATGCTAAGTAAATTGAAACTTTCTAACTTCGCTAAAGATATGCCGCGCATTTTTGTTTTTAATTTATTTTTTCAAATTCAAATTTGGAATCATCCAAAAAGGCCTACAAAATAAGCTTTCTTCAAAAGATTTTTAAACCAGCCAGTATTTTTTGAGTAAAAGAACTTTATACAAAATATCCCTATACGGTGTTGATGTGAGTAATTTTAAACCAATTTACTAATGTACCTACTCTTCGAAATTGACGCTACTACCTACTAGGTATGAACCAAAACGGGATTTAAAATTTTTCCAGGGACAAATAAAAAACATGTATTTTACGTTCTAATTATTTATTTATTGTTACTTTTAAGTACTTAGGTACCTACATGCCATTACGTATGATTACAGGGTAAGTACGAGTATAAGAAACATTTCTCTAAGATGGAAACGCATCTGTTTTTCTGTAAGTATGTCACTGGTATTGCAGATGATGGAAACGCATCTGTCTTCTTACCGTGGCGATGGTAATCTAAATGGACTCGGTCCGGAATATTATTGAGGTATGTGTTTGGCGCTAAAACTAGCGTCCATCAGTTCCTGTTCCGCTTTGCGAACTTCTGATGGCGCTATTCCTGCCAGTGGATACAGCACTTGTATAGTAGGTATTTCTATTTTCTTAATGTCCCTCGGGAATCATCGGAATTCCGAATACAAACGAATGCTAACTGCCATGTCCATCAATTATTACATTTATCGTGTATAACAATTTGAATTCAGAACTAAGTACTTTATTGTTGTTTTGTTTTTTATATCTGTGTGATTTTTATAGAGCTGTGTGATTTTTATTTTTATAGAGCTATATATTAGTATAAATTATTGTAACAAAAATAAAACAAACATTCTTATTTTGAATTTATTTATTGACTGGAATCTCACCCTCGCCATGTCTCTCGCGCTTCCAGCACTGTTCGTGTTTCTTCCTACAGTAGGTACCTCGTCACTTCCCTGTTCGCTGATGACGTCATAATGGCGGAGTCGTGTCCGGCGGGTCCCGGCGGACCGCGCCCTACGCGGGCGTGCGCCGTACTAGGGTTGGCACTCTTCCAATACTATAAACAGCACAAACATTATAGTTAAACTTAATAAAATGAAAGAAGGTTGAGGCTACGAGGTACTTGCCGAAAGAATGAAAACTCATTATGAAAGGAATTTTATTATTGTACTTACCATCAAATTGTAAGCGCACATCGCATTAGTTTTATATAACTTGTTTTTATAATATTGTGCTGCACACTTCCACCGGGAGCGGGGACCCTATCAGAAGCCGGTGGGCCTCGGAGTCCCAAGCTGGCCGGTGGTCGGCCTCTTCCGCGCCGACGTGCTGGTGGTGGTGTCGTCGGCGGCGAGAAGTATTCGTCGCTCGAGCTCGACGCAACTGCAGCGGCTGGTATCACTGGGCTCACGTCTGGAGCAGGTTCCGGCAACTGCGAGGCGGAGCTGAGCGACGAACCCGAAGAGAAGATGTTAGGTGTGTGTTTTGTATCAATCGTGCCCGACTTCGCGTCAGCAATGCACTGTCTCCGTCTATACTTTTACTTCTTACATCAAGAACGTTTTTGCTTGAGATTGTTGTCCATTTTGGTTACTTTGGGGGCACATTTCACAGCTTTGTGTCATATTTAATTGGTAAAAATCAAAGGAATTGGTAAAAATATTATAAACTAGCAGCGCCCCGCGGTTTCACCCGCATAAGTATCGATCCCATGGGAAAAAAAAAGTGTCCTATGTTCTTTTCCAGGGCATCATCTATATATGTGCCAAATTTCATCCAAATCCGTTCAGCCGTTTTAGCGTGAAGGCGTAACAAACAAACTTACTTTCGCATTTATAATATTAAGGATAACACGGAGAACAAAAATTCATGTCAGTTGGCTTGACAGTCGGGCCACAGATTATAAATTTTATAATAATAATTTTATAATATAATTATGTGGAAAATGTCGTTGGTTATACATTGTACAATGTTCGAATTTCCAAGCATGCTTGAGAAAAAATAATATAATCAGGGAAGCGCGCACCCTAAAGATGATAGCGTAGGTAGTGAATGCCCCTGAGGTTAGGACGTTTCATTTGCGTCTCGGCAGCGTACACTGTCGTCCAACTTACAGCTACACGGAAATTTCATTAGCCGCTGTGCCGTTTTAGTGATCTGACTTGTTATGTCTTTGATTATTAATAACATTATAGGTACCTTCCTACTTGCCCGTAGGTTTCGTAAAAGCTCTAAAAATGAAACCATCTGCCATGATCTTTTCTTTGTTAATCTATGCACACGTAAGTAGGGAAATGGAGTCGTAAATTGACCTTAATTGTTAGCCTGGAACTGCAAATCTATACTAATAATGTAGAGAGAGAGAGAGAGAGAGCGAATTTTGTGAGTTTGTGTAGGTATACGGGGTGGCAGGAATATCGACAAAGAAATCTTCGGTTATTTAAAAAAATATTTGCTGTTCCATATATTTTGGCCGCGTGGGTATTTAACTTTTATATAAAACATCAGTTTAAAAAAAATAAGTGACGAAGAATTTCAACACAGCGGGATCCAGAATCATGTACTGAATCCATGGTAATAAATTGCGAGTCGATGTCCCTGCCACCCTGTATGTGGAGAGTAATCTCCAGAACTGCAGCTCTAATTTAAATAATTATTTAATTATTTGAAAGGTACAATATTGGTTTAGGGTAAGTCAATAAGTCTAAGTCATAAGTCATTTATTTCATAACAAAATACATTGTGTTGAAAATATTACATTGATGGTAAATAAAATAATAAAAATCATAAACATTGCATTCATAACGCATTTAAAATATATCAATTTCACTAATAAATAATTTTATGTCAGTAATTCAGTAACAATAAATTAAATAAACAACAACATTCCATTTAAATTTAAAAATTCATTTCCAGTATTAAAAGAAAAAAAAGACAAACAATAACAATACAACACATAAATACACAAAAATACATAATAATAATTCACAAATCAATACTTAATTTAATAGTGGATGTCGTTTGTCATCTATAAACTCTTCAATACTGTAATAGCCCTTCCTCAATAAATATGTCTTTCTCAATAAAGACATATACATATCATTTACTTGAGAATAATACTAAAACATACATAAATTATACAAAGTTTGTCGTCATCAGTTACAAACTAGATATATTCAATGCTTTAATTTCTCTAAAAGTGATCGATCCGCAGTTATATACTGAACAAGTTGAGTTTAAAATGCATTGAACGAGTGTAGATTTCTTATACTAGAGGGTATTCTATTAGAAAGTTGTGCTCCTTCAAAAGTGAGCATTTTGTGTCATTGTTAGTTCTAGTTTTGGGCAAAACTAACAAGCTAGCTCGCCTTGTGTTACGTTGACTGACTTGTTTACATTGGGTGAGTATATATTCTAGATGGACATAGGCTATTATAGTTTGTAAATATAAATAATAGAAGTACTTAAAATACTAATGAAATACTATTTTGAATTCATGCAAGCCTAGAACCTACTTTTTGTTAGGTTACTGCTGGGAACTTGTGCACTAACCTAACCTAACCTGACAAAAAGTACAGAATACCGTGTTCACGTCATGTAAATTGCACCTAATTGCATTTTAATTTCAGCCTACGGTATTTTATCTTTTATCTTTCGTCTGGCATGGATTCAGGCTCACCTTGTTATGTCGGTAAATTCTCCAGTACAGAGAAATTTGTCACCAGCAAGCAATTTGTCACAATGCGTGACTTTAGCATAGGCGTTTTCGCCGACGCTTCCATCTTAAGTACTTACATGTCCCACCGCTGACGAGGAAGCGACCAGCTATCGACGATTGCCTCTCTCAAGAAACATACAAAAGATCCCGTGTGTAAGTTTTTTGATAACAGTGATATTCAAATTCCAGTTAAATATGACGTGAATACACGACAAGCCAAATCTAAATCATTTCAAGTGCCACGCAAAAATAACTTTTATGGCAGGCGTACAGCTTCTTTTACAATACCCAATTTACTAAACAAAATACCAGTAGACATCAGAGACTCAATGAATAGTAAAAACGTAAAGCGTAAGTTGAAGGAACATTACATCAACTCGATTATAATTAACTATTAAAAGCGTGTCGATCAAATCTCAGGCCATGACATGCTAAGATAGACCCCAGAGGTCTAATTGTGTGCTTTTTTTTAAGTGTAATATAAGGAACATGTAATTTAAAAATAAATAAGTAAAATAGACGTCGAGGGACATTAAGAACGTATTTGTAGTGTACGTACACTACAAATATGTTCTTAATATCCCTCGACAAACCTCGTGTTTCGTCAGTCGTCGGATTTCTATCAGTTGCCCTCACAGAGTACTTTTTAGTTGCCCTTTGCACTTAGTGTAGACATACACTTCCAACTTAATGTAATTTAATAAAAAAATTGTAGGAAAGCTGCTAAAGTCGCAGGCACGACAGATAGGAAAGTAGTTTTACAGCTCTATATAGTTCACACGGAAATCAAAACAAGACAACAATAAAGTACTTAGTTCTGAATTCAAATTATACACGATAAATCTATTATTTGATGGACGGAAATTAGCATTCGTTTGTATTCGGAAATCCGATGATACCCGAGAAGAAAATAGAAATAATGTATAATAATAGTTGATCGCTGACTGTTCACACCCCATCGAGTACTCGTTTGTCGCAGTCGCAGTAACAAGAGGTATCAAAGAGAGTACTGGATCAGATACGCTCGCTTGGCGGTTAGAACACTCGCAGAGAGACTCACGCTTCGTACATATTCATACCAGCGAGTAATCGCTCGACGTCGTCGTGCACTCGCTGCTCGTTGCTCGCCGGTAATGGGGCAGGTGCCTAACATGGAAGATAACTTACTTTGTCACAGTATTGTTCCTATGTAGAACCAGTTACACAGCGCCATGAGGACAGACGCGTGACGTCACACAATTATCACCGCTCTGTCACCGGCTATTGTTTTAGCGCCTCTGTGTGATGTTTGTCTGCCGCACTGTAAGGCGAGCAACGGTAACCTGCGCCGGTTCTCTTCATATCTAATTGCTAAGGCTGTTCTACGTCTGTCGGTTTGTAAATAATTAGTAGTTCGTAGTTCCTTACTTGACTACTGCTGTTTGTAGTTTGAGCTTAAAATATTTATAATCATCTTCCTGCTTTGTCCCATAGTACGTGGGGTTGGCGCACCCGTTTTTTTCTTCCATTCTCCCCTGTTAACCGTACCGCTATCATTCACCCCCTTCTCTTTCATATCATTCCTCATAAAATCCATCCATTTTCTTCTTCTTTCTCTTTTCTTCAAAATAGGTAGCTAATCGCAGTCAATTTTGTCAAAAAGGCAAATACTTTCCTACTAACTTGACTTCCATTCGTTCATCTCGCCCATTATGTTGCTACTGCAAGTTTTATTGACGACTCACATTCTTTCCTGAATTCTAACATATTATAAAACAAAGTCCCCCGCCGTGTCTGTCTGTCTGAACGCGATAAACTCAAAAACTACCGAACGGAATTCATTAAGGTTTTGTGTTGGCTTAAATTTGACGATTATTGTTGAAGATGTCGGAAAAAATAATGCCGACTGGGAGCTTTATTGGGGTGCACCGCGGAAATCGTAAAAGTTACATAAAATTTATGTTCTACAGGATTGTTCATCTTAAAAAGTTAAAAAGGTTAACCAGAGGAATACTTATAGTACTCCCACATTTCACCAGTTATGTTTCAAGTCTCGAGCGAGCCTATTGCCATCAACCGGGTAGGAACCCAGACTCCGGATTGCTACAAAAAAAAAATCTAGATGGCTAAACCCAATGAAACTTTGGTTAACCTGAGAATCGAAACCCAGGACAACAATGTAAAATTAATTTACGAAAAATAGGAATAAACATAATCCTTACGGAATTGTCTATTTAATGTTGAACACCAGCAGAGTCACAGAAAAAACCTAGTCGATTTATAACATACGACGACGAATGTTGTAACTTGGAGTTTTCCTTCTCCCTCTATCGTGATTTATTTCATTTATTTGTTGTAAGAGTAGGCACTTCTCCCTGATATTAAAGGCTATGTCTATATTTGTAAGAACGTCGTGACGACATGAAGACGTGAGTTTGTCGTTCTAATTTTCAGATTACAGGTAGGCACTGAAACGTTAAGGAAAACGATACGATATTCGAAAAGAAACTATTTTATTTGCAAGAATGTCATCATTCAACATTATTGGAAATAGTATTGTTTAAAACTTGCCTTAACTTACCAACTCCTACTTTCGTACCGATTTTGATGAGGCAGAGTGCTATTGGACCAGGAAATAGCAGTTCTAAATTTATGATGCCTGGAGGTTTTTATTTAGGTAGATAGGTATTAAGTTCTGTTTACGTTTTAAGGTTTTAACTGACTTCCAAAAAGGAGGAGGTTATATGTTCGAAGCGTATGTTTGTTTGTTGTTTTTTTTTTGTTTTGTGTGTCTGCCGATTTCTCCGTCATTTGTGGACCGATTTTCAAAATTCTTTTTCGTTTGAATGGGTATGCTCTCAAATTGGTCCCATATATTAAGTTTGCTTGGGTAGTTTTTGAGTTAGCTACAAAATACGTATTTTTTTCCCACTTAGTATGTAGAAGATAATATGATAAGTTTCTGTCACTGGTAGCAGGTAGTGGTATTCGAATGTGTGTGGGGTAGGTACCACAACGAAAAAGTGTAAATTAAAAACTTTTTACAAAAACAATCGACTTCCAAAAAAAAAAACACTACAAAGTGAAAAATAACCTTAATTTTGGAAGTCGGTGGCAAAAAACGAAAATACAAAACCCAAGACACCGACTTCCGAAATTAAAGTTATTTTTCACTTTGTAGTGTTTTTTTGGAAGTCAGTGGTTTTTTTTGTAATTTTTATTTTATTTCTTGGGTATAGTTTTCAACGCTTTAGTACGTAAATTGGCGTTGCTAGTGCAGATTCTCAGCCTAGTTTTAATAAATGACTCAATCTGCCTAGCCTTTTCCCAACTATGTTGGGGTCGTCTTCCAGTCTAACCGGATGCAGCTGAATACCAGTATTTTATATCCAGTAACCGGGTAATACGACAGCCTGAAAGTCTGACAACCAGTCTTACCAATAAGACTGGTTGTCAGACTTTCAGGCTTCTGACGACCCGTTACGACTGTCAAAGATCCACGAATGACAGCCGGGACCAACGGCTTAACGTGCTTTCCGAGGCAAGGAGGAGTCTCGGTATGTTAAGATGGTCATCCATCCACGGACCAACCCCGGCAAGAATAGCTTAACCTGATTTATCGACCCATGCGGCTGTTATTGCTTAGCCACGGACTCCTCCATAAGTAACTTAAATTAGAACCATCGCATCATAACAAGTTAATAAAATCTTTCTTTTGAGGAATTTTAAGCCTTATTTCAGAGCATTAAAGCTTAGTTAAATGTACGACCGAATTTAAGTTTTTTTTTTTACAGTTTTACGTTCAGATGGAACCACTATATTATTTAAAACTAGTTGTTGCCTGCGACTTCGTCTGTGATCCAGGATGAAAAGTAGCCTATGTCCTTCTCCAGGTCATGGTCTACCCATATGCTAATTTCATTCAAATCCGTTCAGCCGTTTTAGCGTGAAAGCGTAACAAACAAACAAATAAATAAATTCACTTTCGCATTTATAATATTAGTTAGAATTGGGATGACATTAAATTTAGCTCAACAAAATTTAACTAAATTAAATTACAGATGGTATTTTAGTCTTATAATTTAATATACTAAAAGGCCTTCAAGTATTACGTAAGCAGATTTATTAAAATTATTTACCCCCCTCTCCCCCTTGTCAGCAAAAGTAAGCAAAGCTCTTACCCCTCCCATGCTTACGTAAACATTGGTATATGCATTTTTCTTTTAATGTAAGTATTCTGTTTTTTTATTGATTTATGAGCAGCAGTTATAATTCTAAGAAGTGTAAATTTAGACAAGTGAATAGCACGCGTTAATTCCCCTACTCGGTTATAAGCGTATCTATTCATTATTTGTGGAAATCCCCGAATATGCGTTTCGTTTTCAAGCATAGATAATGTGTGGGTTGCCATATAATTATGTGTAAAAAAGTAAATAATTACTGCTGACATAATCACCATCTGGACCCCCCACCCCCCATGTCATAAAAAATAAGCAAAGCATAGACCCCCCCGCCCCCCTATAGTGCTTACATAATACTTGAACGGTCCCTAAATGGGGTGTCTGAGGTCTTGCGTTTATTCTGTTACACTTTATAAATTTCACAAAATGCTCTATATTCACTAGAAAACGCTCCACAAAACTTGTCCTTCAATTCACATAAAAGCTTCGTCATGTGTGTTTAATATTTATTGAAAACATGGAGACGTGATAGACGATGTGGCCATTGTGGCTTTTAGCACTCCAGCGTCACGCCGCGGCGTGCTAACTCGCGAGACAAATAAAAAGGTGTTTGCTCTTAAATCGGAGCACTGCACCACTTAACAGGAGCCACAGATAGTGGGTACTACCTACTAGCTACATAGCAACGGTTATAAAATCTCCAGAGAGTCAGTAAAACGAAGTCATCACGTTCTGTGTTACCAGACGCAAGTTTAATTTCCTCCCGGAATATATTATTTTAATTTATTTAATTAATACATTAATTTGGTTTATTAAAAATCTTGAATTGTTTTTATATTAAAGTGAAACTTTTATTACATCGTCTCAAACTTTTTCGTCTGTGTGTTGCATGTCGCGTGACGGTCGGCCGCGGAGTAGGGATAAAGTGAAAAGTTTCACTTTTACCGTGGTTTCATAAAACCACACAATCCTTTTTTTTATTACGGACGATTTTAACGTGCATGTCTTTTTACATTGTTCTCACATGTATAATTTCAACATTCATGAATGATGTAACCAATATTTTGATTTAAAAGAGTGTCCGTGGAGTTTCTTGCCCGTTCTTCTCCATAGGAACCTACTACGCTTTAGAATGGGCAACTAGCTTCATATTTCTGACTGACCGACCCCTTGACAATTCAAAAGTACCTGTAATTGGTTTATTTGAAATAAATGCTTTGAGTTTGCGTTTGAATAAATATTCGAATAATTTGAGGGGTAATCTAGCAAAGAACACCTATCTCAGCCCCAGAGGTCCCGGGCTCGATTCTCAGTGGGGGCAAAATTTTCTGTTTGGTTCGGTTGGTGGTAGGGCTTGTTCTAAGTTCGGCTGGCTAGCTACCGCCATCTTATCTAAGTCTGTCGCTATAACAATAATGTTAACAGCATTGTTGTGTTTTGGCAGTTAGAGGTAAGATAGCCAGTTCCTTTGGTTGAGGATTCCGGGTGAAGCTCGCTTCTACCTTCGGCCTGATCATCACTTACCATCAGGTGAGATGCAGGACAAGAGTTTCCACGTGGCGGTAAAAACCAACGTACACTATGAAATGTAAAAAAATGTATTTTGTAATGCCTAAGAAAATAGGTTAGGATCTATTAGCTCTACCAAACCAAATAATTAAACCAAACTAGCTTCTGCCCGCGACTTCGTTCGTGTGGAAGTCGTAAGACTCCACCAGTTCTGAGGGCCTAAAACGGCCACTTTGGCAGAATCATTAATATTATGAATCGCACAAACTGTCACTAACTGACAATGCATAATATTATCTGCGTTCAATTCATATTACGCTATAATTTTAATGAAATAACATTAAACAAACTGTAGAAATAAAAAAAAATATCTTATTTGATTAATAAAAACTGTAAAGAAAAATTATTCGGTAAAATTACGGTCTTAATTTTTTCATGCGTCAATATTTACACCAAATATGATTCTGATATGAATTGAATTGAATAATAATATGATTCAGCTAAAATATGTTACCATAGAGGAATTGCTAGGAATTTAGAAAATGAATTGCTTTTAGAGGAATTGCTTTATGTGGCCGTTTTAGACTCGCAGAACATACTAAAATAACGGCCACATTTTTATAAAACTTCCCTGAATACTACGTTTATAGTTTTTGTCTCAGCAGCCAAAATGTACAAAGAGTCAGGGCCTCAAGTCTGCTATTACAATAGTGTCAGAATAGTCTACCATTGATTTCATAATTGTTGATTTTGACAAGTTTGGTAATCTACTAATATAATGGCGTCATTATGACTTTCCAATGGTCAGCCACTGACACTCTATTGAAAGAAATGGCACTTATTGGTAATCTCGTACATAATGACAAATGAATGACTGACTTAGGCGGTATCATTGGTCGTATTGTACGACAATGCCATTATACCACAATTCTATTACGAGACCATTGACCGACCAATGATCGACCATTATGAATTTAGCAGATTACGAACTTTAGCAAAATGACAATGGGATCGTGTTGGAATGACGAATTTATAAAAATAGTAGACTTGGGCCCCAGGACTGGTGACGCGGGAGCAAGTGACGTAGTTGTCCGTGTGAGAAGCAGCTTATTATACTTACTAAATATTGAGTTAATAAACTCAATTCTAGGTATATTTTGCATGCAGTAATCGGAACTATCTATAAAATTAAATCTTCTCTCAACATCTGCCTAGCCTTTTCCCAACTATGTTGGTTTCGGCTTCCAGTCTAACCGGATGCAGCTGAATATCAGTATTTTACATGGAGCGACTGCTTATCTGACCTCCACAACCTAGTTACTAGGTAACACGATACATCTTGGTAAGACTGGTTGTCAGACTTTTTGGGCTTCTAACTACCCGTAACGACTGTCAAAGATCTACAAATGACAGCCGGGACCAACGGCTTAACGTGCTTTCCGAGGCACGGAGGGGTCTTGGTATGTAAAGATGGTCACCCATCCACAGATCAACCGCGGCAAGCGTAGCTTAACCTGATCGATCGACCCGTGCAGCTGTTGTTACTTAGCCACAAGCCCCCTCTTTATCTACAAATAAATAATTTCTATTTCAAGCTGTTATGCGCTTAGAAAGATAGATACATAGCTAACTTAAAATAACGATACTTTTGGAGGTAGCTTGAAACATTTTAAAATTGGCCCTTGGAACGTTATTTAGTGAACTAATATTTTTTGCGAGTCAGAGGGAAGTAAAGAAAAAGTGGAGCATTCCCCCACAGCGCACGCAATTTGCCCGTAGATAGCTTACGATAGCTTATTAGCAATAAACAAAAAGTGGGGGCCGACACCAGCGGGTCGCGTTTGACTGGGCGTAACTCATAGGAGGTAGCGGGGAAGAGCACTATTCTCCATAGGTTTAGGTAGTTAAAAAAAGGTAAACAAATCGTAAAAAGGGTTTTTATAGATGACACTTTCTTGTTTAAAAATACGATTAAATCAAATTAAATTTATTTATTGTTTTTTAATGTTTTACTATAGTTTCCTCTTTTATTAATGTATGATAAACTTTATCGTTTATTCTTAAACTACTTTTCGTAGATGTAACTGCTTGAGCACATTTTCTTTTGTCTGATTTATAAGAATTTGTAATCTGTCTATTGTAAAGAACCCAATTTCTGAACGTCAACGAAGTATAACGTTGCTAAATTGAAGAGTTCAACTCTGACGTAGCATAACAACTGAAGTGACAGGTATTACGTTTAGTCGGTTACTTGACAGCTGTCTCGTTACGTGGTTTTTTTTGTTTACCTTTATTTAACTACCTGAACCTATGGAGTATAGTAACTTACTGGGGCTGCCTCAATTTATGTATGAAACAATGTTTTAATTGAATTTTTTTGCTAAATCTTTTTTTGGTTACGTAGGAAACCGGTTCTGTCATATTATAGCGGGCGTCATGAAAATTTGGCATTTTGACCAGTATTTGACATTGAGGTCAAAAAACGCTCTGTATTTGGACAACCGTTTTATTGTGTGACCGTTCACTGCTTTTTTAGGAAACCATAAAGTTTAATTAGCACAAATAATTACTTGAAAGTCCATGTATATCAATCATTTGTAGCTTCTTTTTACTTTTAAATATGACATTGACATTTTGTTTAAATAGGTGTTTATTTTTATTTATCTTTTATATAGATTCTGGTCAATTTTGTGAATGTGAGAAAGCTGTAGGCTTAGTGGACTGTAAATTTGTTGACCATTTTCTATTTTGTTAAGTACCTGGTACTTGTTTAAAGACCTGTAGGTCTTTCAACAAGTACCAGTATGGGAGGACAGTGTACTGTCCTCCCATACCTAGTAACACTGTTATTTGAAAATATTGTAAAAGCCAATTATTTTTAAAAGAGTAACCGTGGATTTTCGTGCTGGCTCTTTTCCATAGGAAACGACCAATTGGAACCGTGCACCTAGCTTCTGACGTTTCATTAATGCCCATGGTTTATGTGAAATAAAACATAATACATATAATATTTTTTGTCACAACAAATACTTAGAGTCGCCTCCGCTCGAAGTTTGGACCATTGTCAATAAATCACTAAGGTTAAAACATCATTAATATTAAATCACGGGCTCTGATTTATAAGGCGAGGGGCGGACGCGATGTGGCGCTAATCTTCGGTTTAACTAGTGACTTACTGCACTATGCATGGTGGCATCGCACCTATGGTCCGTGTGCTCCTTGCATATACAGGGTCAAATAAAATGAGCTAGGGAAACTCAGTTTGATGTTTTTTGAAGTGAAAATTTCTTTAGGCGCGTTGGGCATTTTTGAGATGGGAAAAAACAATTGAACTCGCGACACCGTTACCGACACCTCATTTTTGTAAACGCGATTGTGCTCTTTATTTATATTACGTTACGGATCAATGTTCTATGCAAGTATTTTTACTTTAAAGGTTTTGGAAGTAACTTTTTTTTTGTAAACGCGATTGTGCTCTATATTTAGATAAGGTTACGGATCAATGTTCTATGTATTTTTCTTCCACCAAGGCGATCTTGTTCAAGTTTTCACTTCTGTCGGCACTCCTGGAGTGCCACTGTTTTTTTTTGGGATCAATAAATAACAGTTGGTCATGTAGTTGAAGTAACAGTTTAAAGATCAATTTAAAAAAAAACTTCACAGACGTAATGGGTGACACGACAAAACAAAAAAAAAAAAAAAACTGATTGAAGAAAAAAACTCGTACTTCAAGTAAACTAGCAAACGCAGACGAATTAGCGGGCAGAAAGTAGTAACCTATAATTATTCATCTTCTTCGTATTGTATTATTTCTAAGCTCGTAGACCCAAAAAAATCTATAAATACCTACATTTATTTATTTACACAGTCAGTAGGGACTTTAAGGCGGGTTCCCACGGTGCGCGATATCGCGCACGCACGCGCACCGGCCCGCACAGCGCACGACCACGCACCGCGCACGAAGGGTCTTCCGACGGTGCGCGATATTGCGCACGCAAGCGCACCAGCCCACTCAAACATCTGCATTTTTTGTACCTACGTTCTATGCAAATAAATAATTATTCCATTCTATTCTATTGTATTCTGACGACCACAGATAGCTACACAACACACTCCATGCCTTTTCCGACGGTGTGTGTCGGTCTGTGTGGGCCCCGAGATTTATTTTTATTTTATTTTATTTATTTATTTGTTAACATAGGTATAAAGAAATACAGATCTTATGTTTGGTGAACAGAGCGCTATGTTATGCCAGGAGGCGTACAAATATGGTGTGCAAAACTAATTGAGGATACAAATTAAAATTTCTATTTAAAAATATTTGAAAAAACATGCATAATTAAGGTATTAAAACTAGAAAATAAATTGAAACAATTACATATTATCCAATACTCCAATTATGTCAGACTTAAATGAGGAATTATTAAAATGTCAAAAAAAAAAGAGAGAAAAAGAAATCTAAGTAGGAATGTATGTCAAAATAATTAAAATGTCAAAATAATTAAATTCGAAGCCACATTAGCATTGTTCTGTTAGCTTTGGTGGATGCTGAATATAACTTCACATTTGTGGATTGCGGATGTTATGGTAGAATAAATAATGGCGGTGTTTGCAGAAATACAGAGATGTATAGTTTTTTTTTAGTAATGTACTGTATTTTCCAGCATCAACTAATTTGCCCTTCAAGGAGGAACCACTTCCCTACGTATTTGTGGCAGATAGTTTGCTCTCACTGAAAATATGTTGAAGCCGTCTCCACGCTAAGGGAACATAAGAAAGATACCTCATTAACGGCATAACAATGTAAATGTCTATTAACTGCTCCCAAATTACGATGATTATTTAATTTTTTTTACATTCTTCCTTGACATAATCTTACATTTTTTGACATTATATACCTACAATCTATATCTATAAAAGGAAAGGGTGACTGACTGAATGACTGACTGACTGATCTATCAACGCACAGCTCAAACCACTGAACGGAATGGGCTGAAATTTGGCACACAAGTAGATAATATGACGTAGGCATCCACTAAGAAAGGGTTTTTGGAAAACCGACTTTTAAGGGGGTGAAAAGGGGGGATTTTGTTTGTATGAAAAATCTTATTCCTTGAGTTAATAAACTTGAAACTTGGCACGAATACTCATCTATGTAAATTATAAAGTTTGCCATTTTTAGTTTTTCTAAACTACCCCCTAAGGGAGGATTGGGGGGTGTCAAAGTTTGTATGGAAGACGCGCGGTCTGATTAACTCGAAACTCAATATTTATACTTAAGACTGAAAACAAATAAAAACGTATATCAAGGTATTTTGAAAATCTACCCCTAACGGGGTGAAAAGGGGTATTTATTTTTACAGGGGAGGATTTTACTGTTTGGCTTGATTAACTTGAAAATTGGTATAAATAATCTATATCAAATAATGGAAACGTCATAATAGACTTTTTCAAAAAATATTATTATCACGCTATTTGCTATGGAGGATGAGCAATATTGCATTATGTTCGTATTCTTCTATAGTTTACTGCAAACTGTAAAAAGACAATCCAAAAGGTTAGAATATTGCAGATAATTACGGATTTAACCTTTTAAAAGATCATAATCACGCCATACCTTTATGGAGCTAAGTAGTCAATCATAACATATACAGGGTGGATGTTGATATGGGGCAATAAGCGCAGGTACCTTAACCGTTATCGCTATAAGAAAACGGTCTTAGGAGACTGTCCTTAACTTTTTGAAACATTTTGATCTACATTCACAGATTTTGAAAAAATTGTACAGTCAGCAAGAACATGGGCAATTTTCACAAAAACTTTTTTGATGCCAGTCGATCCTATTTCTTATTACGAGGGTCAAAAACTATATCGGGCCAACTGAGGTTTGAGTATGAGAAAATTCAGAAATTGCAAAAAACTTTCCATACATTTCGTAGGAAATGAGCCTGAGAGGAGATAGAACAACACGAAATATTATCCGCATCGATCAAAATCCGTAGTGCGCGTAGCCTAAGTTTTTAATAAAAAAAATAAAAAAAATAAAATTCATTTAATTCAGACAATTTTTGTCCATATTTTGTTAGTACCTCTTTCTTACATTCTCTTAAAATTATGTTAGTAATGACTGAAAGAAAGTAAATAATTGAAAATAAATTAAAATTAAATGAAATAAATTAAATTAAATAATTGAAAATAAATTAAAATTAAATGAATTAAATTAAATTAAATAATTGAAAATAAATTAAAACACAGTGAAATTAAATAATTCAAAATAAAATACAAAAATTCATTAGGCAACATGCAGCCTGATGAGCCTTCCCACAGCTGGCGATACTGGTTGGTCGGCAATCATCTTTAGGATTCCATTGCCACTTCCTCGAATTCGACGAATTAGTGAGGCTGACTTTTTGCGCATTATAGCGTAAAAGTCATCTACCCTCGCGTCGGCAAACATGCCCGAGGCACTGCAAAATCGAGGCAGTCGCATCAGAATCCTAAAGGCGTTGTTATATTGGACCCTGAGAGCATTGTAGGCACGCTGCGTGTATTTATTTATTTATTTAAGGATTACCAACGAGTTACATTACAAATTATCTTTTTACAATAGTAAAACTTAGTTTTATTACATTATCAGTGTGTAGTGTAGTTGTGTGTAGTTGGTCCATAGGGCGCTGGTGTAAAAACTTTGGCAGTAGGCTTTGAACAAAGTTACCTTTACCTGTGCTGTACACTTTTTAAACCTGTGTACCAACATGTTAGCTCGCACCGACAATGCTCTCCGCTCTCTCTCAATGTCTGCGTCATCATGCAGGGTTTCGGTCACAACATGCCCTAGGTACCTAAACTGAGAGACCCGACTCAAAGATACCCCGTTGAGATACACTGGTGGTATATGCTCAGGTTGTTTATTTTTACCTCTGATGAGCATATACTCACTCTTTCTGTCATTGTACTTTAAGCCGTGACTCTCAGCGTAGGACTCACAGATACTTAATAGCTTCCTTAACCCTCCAACAGATGGACTCAGCAACACCATGTCATCAGCGTAACTGATGTTATTGACGCAAACGTTATCTATGTGACATCCGACATGGCTGTTGCTGAGTTCACCTATCAGCTGATTGACATACAGATTAAATAGTCTTGGAGAGGTCAGTCCCCCTTGCCTCACTCCACACTCCAGTGAATATTCTTCAGAATAAGCGTTTCCCCACTTGACAACGTTCTTCTGATGGTTATACCAAAAAGAAAATATATTAGTGAGTTCGGCAGGAGCCCCAACCTCCCCAAGCTTAGTCCAGAGCCTGTTATAATCGACTAGGTCAAAGGCCTTCGATAGGTCCAGAAAGCAAGCGTATATGGGTGTTTTCCTATCAACATAGTAAGCGACTGTGTGCTTTAGTGTCAAAATAGCACTTTCAGTTGACAAAGTCTCGCGAAATCCAAATTGGGCATCGTGAAGGTTAATATACTTGCTGAGCTGAGCATCCAGAAGACCATCGAAGACCTTCGCCATCACAGTAGCCAGGGAGATAGGCCTATAATTATTCGTGTCAGTTACATCACCAGTGACATTTTTTGCTATAGGTATAACAATAGTTTCCGTCATCTTTGGTGGTAAGTACGAGTGACGGATGCAAAAAGTAAACAACATAGCCAGTACTCTATATAAATGTTTACCTGCTTGCTGAAGGTGCTCAATGCTGAGTCCGTCCCTGCCCGGAGATTTACCACGTTTCATGTTATTGATAATATTTTGCACATCATTAGCAGAAAACCCAATCGGGTTCCCACAGACAGTGACGGGCTCAACATCTGCAACAGTAGAACTAACGGCAAGCGGTGACTCAACTTTAAAATGATTTTTAAAAAGGTTAGCTATATCTACAGGCTCAGTACACCCGCCTACAGTCACTGGCAAACTAACCCTACCGTTCATCCTCTTAGTACCCTTCCAGAAAGCTCGAAAGTTTTTAACCGTAACGTGTGAGGCTAATAAATCCATTTTAAGCTGGTCTTGATGGTTTTGACAGAACTTCAGTCTGGATTTAAATGTTTTCCGTGTAAGATACATGTTGTCATGAACCGGCCCACTTTCAGGTTTACCATATCCCACATACTGTTGGTATGCCTGCCTAGCCAGACTATGAGCTTCTCTCACGTGTTTGTTCCACCCCACTACCGTTTTACCCTTTTTTAACTTTCTCACCTTCTTGCTTTGCATAGATGCCTCACATAAAATGTTAACAATGTCATTGTATAATTTGTCAATAATAGATCTATGTTCAAAATTACTACACATACTGTCTGCACAAACACGAAATTCATTGGGGAAGTGAAGGTCTTTAAGTTTATTATTACAAATGTCAGAATAACTTACTATTTCGTCACTTCTCCTATCACCCCACAAAACGTCATTAGAAATCCAGTCGTCAGAAATACATTTAGTTTTAATCATGTCAAGATTACATTTAACAATTAAAGGTAAGTGATCCGACCAATACACTCCATAGTCAACACTAATGCTAGTTATTGTTTGCCAGCCTGATTCCGTCACTAAACAATGATCCAACCAGCGGTTACAATGGTGTGCCTCACTATAGAATGTATGTGTGTCCGACGATCTACCAAGTTTAGCTATGTCAGCACAAATCCATTTATTATCGTCACAAAAATCAAATAACTCGTCACAAAAAGGAGCTGATGGGTGAGCATTGAAATCACCCAGAATAAATACCGATTCCACATTATTTTGTTGTACAATAGCGCTTATCTCCCCTAGACAATTCGTAAACATTGGTAGGTTGTCGGACTGGTCGGTAGGCATGTACACACATATAATTACAACTTCACGATTGTTACCTGTATTCGCTCTAATTGCCGTAATACGATCACTATCACAATTCAGAACTGTCACTTTCGTAAACAAACTTTTACGCCACAGAATCGCGACCCCACCGAATGGTCTCCCTCGTCTCACTCCGGACGATAAGTCAATCGCCGATTTTCCTGTATAACTAAAGTTATCGTCGATGCTGCCGAGGAAAGGCAGATCCTGTGGCACCAGCCACGTCTCCTGAAGTGCTATCAAGTCCGCGCGCTTGCACAGTGATCGCACACATTCTACACTCCTTTTCACATTTTTGCAATTAAAACTAACCAGCATGCTGTTTTGATTGTGTTCCATTAAAATTTTGCTCATCTAGTCCCTTTCTCATACTCACAAAACGGCGGAACTTTATTCCGTCCGGCCATAGATTGTCATCAAGATACAAATGCATTCTACATTTTGATACATACAATTTAAATGCGTTGTATCCTTTGTCGTATTTCATTTTAATTCTAGTAAGGGTCAATCTTTCCTGCGTTTTATTATAAATATATTGCGTTATGTCATCTTCCCCCGTGTCTTTATGTACATTGGAGACAAACAGGGGCACTTTAATGTCAGCCGCCTTAAAATTACTCAGAGGTTCTGTAGTTGCCTTCCCTAACTGACTCACAAAGCGATTTCGTAAACGATTTCTTTGAACGACAGTCCAACCAGGTTCGGGTTTATTTGTCTTGAAATCACCATCTTTTTTTACGATTTCTGCCATAGTTAATGTATTTTCAGACACTTCAATAGGCGTAGTCATGGAACAAACCGGTATAGTTGAACGTACCTTCTCAGCTGATTGCGATAACAATTTACCCGCCATCGACACACGTTGATTTCCACCTAGCGCGACACTGTGCGTGTTTGTGTCCCGCTCGGTTACATCGGTCTCGCTCACTGAGTTATCCTCCGGGCGCATGTATGACGGAGATAGCACTTGTAGTGTGCTCTCACTGTTATGTTGTTTCTGTGTCGGCTCCTTGATTCTGTTTATCACAGGTGATATACCTACTGGCCCGCTATCCATACAAAATGCGCCTCTCCTACATGTGTTTACGTTGTAGTCATCTATTCCCACAATTGACCCATATTTGCAATTATGCAGTTCACTTTTTATTTCCTGTAGCTGCTCAACCGTTGCGTAATTACTCTTTACAAGCTTTAACTCGTTTTTAATTAGCACTAAATCCTTAAGCAGCCCCGTAACGTCAATGTGGTCAAAGGTTACGGGAGGCAGTTTGCTCAGTTCTTTTGCCACAAATATAGGAATTAGCTCGGGGTCTGTATTCTTAAACAGAGTTATAATGTCTTCCAGGTCCTTATGTCTCTTGTCTTTACGTCTGGATATTTTACGCTTACCCGCCGACAAAGATTCAAATAATAATGAATTTGCTTGGTCGATATCTTCACCGGAGAAACCCGTTGCACAAATATTAATGAGGCTCTCATTGTCCATAACATCCAACTTATTTTGCACAAAAGCCAACACCTCGTTAATCACAATATTACACGTTTTACACTTCACGATTTTTGAGCTCGCCATTTTTTTTTTTTTTTTATAACGCACCCGCACGATTCGGCGCTTGCGCACAGACTGATTTAATATCTAGGTATTTCAAATTGATACCTCTACGCGTTTCTGAGAAAAAGTGTCTTGACTGGCAACGATTTCATCCTTAAAGGGTTTCCGTTTTTCATTTTGAGGTACGGAACCCTAAAACAGATTTATTATCTTTCTGTTTGTTACCTTTTCATGCCGTAACGGCTGAACAGATTTAGATGAAAGGCATACGGATAGGCCATGACCTGGGTTAGGACATATGATAAGTACTCTGAATATCGGTAGTACGTTCCTGTGGGATATTTTCCGACCTTTACGCGTGCGAAGCCGCGGGCAAAAGCTAGTTTTCTATATTGTTTTTACCAAATTAGATTTGTTACAGCTGTAGTGGCAATCACGTTATTTGGTTTAAATAGGTCCTTATTTTTATTTTAGGGTACTTAAGAAACCATTTTTATTGGAACCAAAAGTACTTATCCAATATTGTTATGAAGAGTTGTTTACTGTGCAACTTTTTAAGGCAATCTAAAAATTCACCACGAATACCGGTACTTTTGATACTGAAAATGAAGGTGGAGTGCATCCAGGCTCATGGCCAAATGATCCTCAAGGAAATACTTTCTTGATATCTATGAGGAATCTTGCAAGAAGAGCAACTTTTTTGAACACACAATTTTTTAAATTTTAATATTACATAACATGGGCAGAGGTGTCCCTGTAGCAGGTACCCCCACATTTCGGCAGTTATGTTTAAGTCCCATGTAATAGGTGGCGAGTCTATTGCCATCAACCCGGGCACAAATTCAGACTCCGAGCTGCTACTGAGAAATTTCAGATAGAAAAAAACTTTTTACAAAAAAAAAACAACCGACCTCCAAAAAAACACTACAAAGTGAAAAATAACTTTAATTTCGGAAGTCGGTGTCTTGGGTTTTGTATTTTCGTTTTTTGCCACCGACTTCCGAAATTAAAGTTATTTTTCACTTTGTAGTGTTTTTTTGGAGGTCGGTTGTTTTTTTTTGTAAAAAGTTTTTATTTTTCACTTTTTAGTTGTGGTACCTACGTACCACAACTAAAATTACATACATTCAATGTTATTATTTGAGTTATTTAACCCATTGTTAATACTTTTCCGTTGCTAAAAGTATTTTTTTTATGACAATTGGGCTTTACATTTTAAAGTTACTGTACTTTTAGTATGCACGCTCCATAAAAGGCGATCAAAACACAAAAATGGCTGCCATTCAGGAGGGGGATGGGTTCCGACCCTACATGTAGAATAATTTTATTGATAGAATAGAGCAAACTACCACCTGTAGCAAAAAATATTAAGTCTTCTTGCCACTAGTCCAACGCCACGCGGGAATCGAACCCGGGGCGTTGTACGGATAAGAAATGAAAAGTATGATTGCGGTAAAACAACAATGTATATTCAAAAGGTAGACAAAAAAGAACACGGTAAAAAAGAAAAAAAAAAAAAACAGGAATTAGGGAATTAAGTAGCCAAAGGATTTGGGACCATTGAAAAATGTAATTTAGGCGTTAAGCGAAACGACGCGGATTTCCCGACAAATAGCTATTCGTCAAACACCGAGCCGTCGCAATGGGTAAGCACGCGTAACGAAAGAAGTCGTGAAGAAAATAATTCCCAGATTTTTTTACATGCGGTTAAATGGTGTATACTATGAACTAGAAATTTAAAAAGATTAAGGTTTTAAGATAACGTAACACGTAACACGTGTCCTTCGGAAGGTATATTAGTTTAAAAATGAGTGTGTGGTGAGGTTAAAGCCAAGAAATTACGCCCAAATGTTCATACTAGAAGAAGTATTTTTTTTGAATTTTGAAATACTATAATCTAAGAGTAACCAAAAAAAACCAAAAACTACGTCCGCTGGAGGGTGGCTCTTCGCCGAGGACCGCTTACAGCCGTTCGCCGTCCCAGCGCCCGGCTAAGCACGATCGCGTAATCGTGCCAGGGACGCCTCGCCTGGACCGCTAACTCAGCCTGGACCGCTAACTCAGCCTGGACCGCTAACTGAGCCTGGACCGCTAACTCGGCCTGGACCGCTAACTCGGCCTGGATCGCTGACCGAACTCGGATGCCGAGGACCCTGGTGAGGAGTGCGACCGGCAGTCCGGCTCTGGCCCAGGGGGTGGGGCCGAAAATCGGCCTTTGTATCTGGATCTAAGATAAACCGCGTTTTAGTCCAGAAAGTAAGGCCAAATTATATAGGGGGTTATACGACAGATAATTGGTATACTCACAAATGAATCAACAATTGGGTATTAGGGGACTATATCCCCGACTGCTCCCGAGAACTGCCACCATCAAGACGTGGAAATTTCACGCACAGCGAAACAATCAAATAGCTATATTCACAACTCAACGCTCTGCTGACGACTGACGGTTGTCAACCAAGAAAAAATTCAATATTTCTCTTCCATTGCAAAAATTTTGAATTCGTGTCAAAATGAAAAAGGAAAAAATAAGACGGCCTATGTTCGCGTAAAAAAGGTTTATAATGCAGTGTAATGCTGCACACCCCTTTAAGTTTGTACAGTCCGAAACCGGACATATTGTATAGGAACGGCTATTTTAGGTAAATTTCAGTGAAGCAATTAACGCAGCGGTTGGACCATTGCTTTGCAAACATGGGGTTGTAAGTTCGATTCCCAATTACGGTTTTGCTGTTTTTCTTTTTTTCACATTTTGTATTACGATTTTTTTATTTTTTTATTATCTATATCTATACACATGATAAAATCGTAGCGAAGTTAAAAACGTACGTTGAATATTTTTGAAAGAAAGTTATTGCTACGAGGTCTGGGATCGATTCTTATGCCGAAAATATAGTTTTTAGAATGTTTGTCTATTCCAACTGTAGGGTTTAGACTATCACGCTATTTGCTATGGGGATGAGCAATATTACATTACTAGCTTCTGCCCGCGACTTCGTTCGCGTGGAAGTCGTAAAACACCACAATATACTACAGTATCAGCCACATTTTATAAAACTTCCCTGTATACTACGTTTGTAGTTTTATTCTTAGCAGTCAAAATATACAGAGAGTCAGGAATGGTGACTCGGGAGGAAGCAACGTAACAGTTGTCCGTGTGAGAAGCAGCTTGTCCTGAGGTCGAGACCCGCAGCCTTCAGCCTTTGGTGTCGGCCCCTGTGACTTGTTGATCGCAAACACTTCGCCATATCATATGCATTGTGACGAAGATAAATTGCTTGGCAACCATAAACAAAAAAAAAATGAAAATTCAATTGTCATTTATTCAAACTAGGCTAAAAATCAGCATTTTTCAAACGTCAAAATTACATAAGACAGTCCCCCAAAACGCCCACCCTTCACCATATAAAGTAATCAAATTGAAACCCGTGAAATACCTACTTATTATTGAGAAGTTCCGTTGGCCATCTGTGTCCTTCATCATCCGTTCTGCTTTACCAAATGGTGCTTTCTGAGAGCAAATCTATGAGTTACTATAAAAATACCCAAATCGCTATAGGTGTGCCTATAATATTTGAAGAGTTCCCTCGATTTCTCCAAGATCCCATCATCAGATCCTGATCAAATGACAATGGAACCAAATAGAAAGTATAACCATAACAATTTTTTTTTTTCAAATTCGACGAGAATATCAAATAAGTACTTGATATTTTCGCTAAAAAATCATAAATAAATAGTTGCATTACCACTTTTTTGTATCTTTACCAATAATGATGCAAAAACTCATAGCTTTGCACATATACGCAAATTATGGAACTACTTAGCTGTCAAAGGTAAAATTAGTAGACATGCGTCAGATATATCGAAACGTATCTAAAATCCGATTTTAGTCACAAATTGTATCGTATCGATAAGCCGAACTAGACAAACCGATTTCACAAAACTACGGCAAGAGTAGATTTGCGTAAGCAAGTATTTGTTTATGTTTGGATAGTTTTGATCGATGCACTTACAACCGAATTATAATATTACTAGAGACGATCGAAACTGCGAGCCGGAGGCGCCAGAGCAGCTCCGGAAATTGATTTCTAAAAACGGATTTTGAAAACGATTTCATAATCTGAAATCGAATATTTAACCGTTTGCGTAAAAATCTATAAACGCCCATGTCTAAAAAAAATCTTATGAATTTACATACATACATATATTTATTTTTTAATTTATTTATTTAAATCAGATACAGTGATCCATATTAATGTTAGTAGACCTACTTAAAAATTACGTTAGTACTTAATCATAGATACATGCCACAATAATAAATATTATTATAATCAAAATAAATAACTAAATAGAAATTGAAATAGAGACAGACGTACAGACGCCAGCACATCAAGCTACCCGAAACTGTCAAATTTTCCCAATCAACTTTGAATCTTATACTTCAGCAATAAAGTTGAAAATCTATTAAATAAATTTGACAGATTGTAGTAGCCTGATGTGCTGGCGTCTGTACATAAAATCAAATTGTAAAATTAATTAATAAGTTTCATAAAATCTAATTGTAAAATAAATTGATCTTTAAATTAAATGAAATCTTTAAAATAATTTACATTCTTTAAATTCATTAAAATTAAAATCCAAAAATTCATTATGTAAAAATTACAAATATTAAAAATAATAAAAATAAAAGTCAGAATCAGTCAAACTATGTCTAGATGACTGATTTAACAAGTGACCTCCAAAGCGGGGATGAGATCTTATCGGCTATTGTCTTCTAGATTTTGATGCGGCTGCCACGCATTCTGCAGATCAGGGATACCGTTCTCTTGCGAATGATGGCATGAAAGCCATCAGTGCGAAACAGCGCGAACATCCCCGATTTATATGCCAAGTTGGGCAATAAAAACGCTACCATTGGTAAGCAAAACGATTCGTTTTTGTTTATAGGAACCGAGCAAAACCTCGCGCACCTTTGAAGTTTACCGACTCGCCGCGGATCGGGCGCACCGCCACGCACGCGTCTGCGCTACCACGCACGTTACCCTTCCCATGGTGCGTGTCCGTGCGAGCTGATCCACACCGAGTCGGTAACTTCAAAGGGAATGTATCCAAACTCGGACGCACCGGGACACACCGCGACGCACGCGTCTTCGCTACCACGCACGATACCCTTCCCACGGTGCGTCGTGCGGGCCGGTGCGCGTGCGTGCGCCATTTCACGCACGCGTCGGAAGCCAGCTTTATAGCTGCCACGGTTTATTTTAAAATTTTAATTTTTGAATTGTTATTATATTTTTATTACGGACGCTTTTAACGTGCACGTCTTTCTACATTGTTCTCACATGTATAATTTCAACACGAATGATGTAACCAATATTTTTATTTAAAAGAGTTATATACCTACGATTTAATTTCAACTTTTTCTTTTAGTGACTTTTGTGGACATGATAATTATTCAGATTGATTACAGTTGTAATAGCAATTATATAATTGCGTTTTATTAAAATAGGTTTTTTACTTTTATTAATTTATTTATTTTTTGTATAGATTCTTTTCTACATATTTTGTGAATGTGAGAACGCTGTAAGGCTTAGTGGATTGTAGACTTGTTGACCATTTTCTATTTTGTTAAGTACTTGGTACTTATTGAAAGACCTACACTGTCCTCCCATACCTAGAAACACTGTTATATGAAAGTATTGTAAAAGCCAATTATTTTTAAAAGAGTAACCGTGGAGTTTCTTGCCGGCTCTTCTCCATAGGAAACGACCAATTGGAACCGTGCACCTAGCTTCTGACGTTTCATAAGTGCCCATGTAGGATTATGTGAAATAAAATTTTTGATTTTGATTTTGATTTCTAGACGGTCTCGAGTGTCAAGCAAGAACTGTCTGGTTGCACTCTTGTCATCACCAGCGCTGGGGCTTTGTCTTGCATGGGGTCGCAGCATTATGCTGAGCGATGGCCGTTTTGCGTGGATGTGATGCATATTTTTCCCCCAATTTGTGATTTACGTATTATTTATCTTTCTTTGTTTACCGCAAAGAAACGTATTTTCTATCTTTTTTTTCATCCTTAGAAGGATCCCAACCAATCTTCTAGATATGAGATCTACACTTGCTATTGCAGTTTCGATCCCATTTGTAAGAAGCAACTTGTAACTGTATCAGTTTAAGGCCCTGCCTATTTAAGGGGCCGCTCAAACGGGCATGTGTCGAGCGGGGGGGGGGGGGGAGGAGGGAAGGGCAAGGCGTGTAATATTCCGCGTGACGTGTGAACAGCCGGCCGTGCGCTGCTCATTTGTGGAGCTACAGCGTGTTGCTGAGAAGAGAACTGACCATATTGAATTATAAGAGAACTGAGGATTGGTAAAATGATAAATTATTAAATTAAATTTATTTCATAAGCCTAATACATAAAGAGAGAAAAGGGTTAACAATGATTTTCATTAGTAACTTGGATCCTTATAGTAATAAGACTAAGAACATGCACGAATTTGTGAAACTCCTGACACCCAAACTAGGACAAGTCCTGTATCTCAGGTGTCAGCGTTCCTTCCTGCCAGACACATTGTGGAGCGTAACTTATTGTATGGCGGCAGTGCACGAAATTAAATACTTTCGACACATGAGTGCCAAAGCAAAATCGAAGTCTATGACACAGCGTGAGATGACGATGAATTAATAAAGACTGGCTACTATGCCACCAAATAGGGAGATCCATTCTAATGGAGACTAAGGAATATTTTTTAAGTATGCTAAGCGATGTTGAGTACCTGGCAGCTGTGTTCGAATGATCAAATATCCAGGTCTACCGACCGCGGTGTTAATTCAATTGTGACATGAAATTCTCCGTATAGAAAATACCATGTATAAAATTTCCGTTGAAAGCGATCACAACACTCTGTATGCTGGCGCGTAGTTCACATAGAATTTTGACATTTACTCGCTAATTGAGGTATCAGCTCGCGGCTACCGTGCATGCGCACGCGGCGCTTCCGGCCCGCACCACACAGGGCTGGCACGCTCGGGACGCTGTCCGCTGTCCACAGTAAAGCATTGAGAACTCACTCGAGCAGAGCTCCTTGTGAAGGAACCAGTCCGGGAGAGTAATACCACCATACATATTTCTGCCAAAAAACAGCGTTGTTGTGTTCTAGTTTAAAGGGTATTCATCATCATCATCATTTCAGCCGAAAGATGTCTACTGCTGGACATAGGCCTCCCCCAAGCACCGCCACTTTCTCCATCATCATCATCTGCCTAGCCTTTTCCCAACTATGTTGGGGTCGGCTTCCAGTCTAACCGGATGCAGCTGAATACCAGTATTTTACATGGAGCGACTGCCTATCTGACCTCCACAACCTAGTGACTAGGTAACACGATACCCCTTGGTAAGACTGGTTGTCAGACTTTTTGGGCTTCTAACTAGCCGTAACGACTGTCAAAGCCGCCACTTTCTCCATCCACTGCACAATTATTTTTTCTGTCATTGCTTCATATTTAATTATTTTTCCCTATTGTGGTATAGTAATCTTATTCCAGGTGCATCGTCTTCACATATAATTAATGTAGGTATACAAAATATTGTAAAACATTTTAAAAGAGTAACGGTGGAGTTTCTTGCCCATTCTTCTCCATACGAAAACTACCTTTTGGAAGGGGCGACTAGAATCAATTCTATTTTTTAGGGTTCCGTAGTAAACAAGGAACCCTTACAGTTTCGTCATGTCCGTCCGTCTGTCTGTCTGTCTGTCTGTCTGTCTGTCCGCGGTCTAGCTCCGAAACCCTTAGTACTAGAAAGCTGTAATTTGAAATAGGTATACATATTAATTACGCCGACAAAGTGGTAAAACAAAATTATGAAAGACTTTTTTTTTTAGGATACACGTAAAGTGGTGATGTTTTATTTTTTATTTTTTTATCCCATAGTGTGGGGTATCATTGGAAAGGTCTTACAAAAACATTAGAGTTTGTGAAAACCATTTTTGGATTCAGGGATCCGTTTGCAAAATATTAAGCTTTAAAGTGCTAATTTTTGTTAGAGTCAAGTGTCCCCCCCACTGCCAGCTAAATGGTTGGTTTTGGATGTGTGAAAACAATCACAGCAGTAGTTTATATAACGAAATTAAAAAGAAAACTATCACAACTAAGTAGGCTTTACTAGTTATCGAGTAATAATCGACCAACTTAACTTTGCACTTGCAAAAACATGTTTTCCCATACATTCCGTATGGGACAACATGTTTATCAACTACAAAGTTAAGTTTGTTTTTGGTATAAATTCATCCCAACTACGGAACCCTTCATTGTGCGTGGTCCGACACGCACTTGGCCGGTTTTTTGTAAATTTTAACGTTCAATAGTGCCTTTTTGTGCCTAATTGAAATAAATTATACGACTTTGACTTTCGACCGATTCTGTGCTTTCCACATCCAGCGGATTCCTGTGGCCTTTCCAAGGTCATCAGTTCACCTTGTGGACACATGAGACACTTCACATTCGTCTCTAGGATAACAATGGAGATGGGTGGCACTGCCCACTTACCATCAAGTGGGCTTTCGCCTTGTTTTGCAGCATTCCTTAATTCATACAGATTTCTATCAAACGCCTTTTCCGGGGAAAAGATGAATGCGATTGAGTCATGCGCTAAGTGCTCTGAGAGCACCCATTACTATATCTAAAGTATTTGCTTGTTTGCCGTGCGATGATTCGTAGAAAAACCTTATTTGTTAAAGCAATGACACCTCCTACGTTCAAAAACCGGCTGACTCTTTTGATGTATGGTTTATTTGTTTGATTCAATATTCGTAAGCTGATCTAGTTAACCTATGGTACTGAAACGTGGTCGCTCACAATGGGCCTTATCAGAAGGCTAAAAGTCACCCAAAGGGCAATGGAGAGGGCTATGCTTGGAGTTTCCCTACGTGATCGAATCAGAAATGAAGAGATCCGCAAGAGAACCAAGGTAACCGACATAGCCCGAAGAATTGCCATACTTAAGTGGCAGTGGGCAGGGCACATTTGTCGCAGAATGGATGGCCGATGGGGCCGAAAGGTTCTGGAGTGGCGACCGCGTACCGGAAGACGTAGCGTTGAAAGGCTTCCCACAATATGGACCGATGACCTTGTAAAGGCCGCAGGAATCCGCTGGATGCGGAAAGCACAGAATCGGTCGAAGTGGCGGTGCTTGGGGGAGGCCTATGTCCAGCAGTGGACGTCTTTCGGCTGAAATGATGATCTAGTTAAAAGTCTGGTTTCACGAAATCTGCACCCTAATTCCGTAACACACAATCACAATCTAAATAATTTTGAAGAATATTGCTAATCCATTGCTTCATATGTTTGAAAAATTTGTTTGCTCAGCAACGTAAATAACGCAATGAATGTTGTTGAACTGTCAAAATGAAACAGATTGTGATTGATGGGTGCTGGTCCAAATATTAATACTATCAAAGTCATGTGTAAACGTGTGTGTGTTTTGATAACAATCCAGTGAAGTTTAGGTTCTAGCAACCCTAACTGCGCGTGAGTTTTCATCGACTATCCGAAGCGTGGGAGGTCATTCATATAGAAGCCCTTATCACGACGCCATAGAGTCGATATCTCTAGAACAATAGAACGAAGTCTATTTCTTTTTGTTTTATGTTGGTACTTACAAATAGTTTTCGGGTTTTCGTTTATGAGTGAGGTTCTCACGTTTATGGTTTATGTCCTGGGAGGCTGCCATCAGGAGAGTAATGTTTACATTTGTTGTTGATGAAGATTTGTATTTGAAATTGAGTCTTATTGCATAGATCTTAAGAAAATCTTATATTATAACTTTCCAGGATTCAAGGATCGTCATGCTTTATTCTTAAATCTTTTTGGTTTCAGACAATAACTGCTGTAGCAGAAAGCACAGGCAATTTGCTGTGCCTCCGTGTTACACCGTTGCGCGCGCTAAGTCAAATAATTTATACAAATAATATTTTTTTCTCTTCACAAAGAATGGTGTAGTGTATACAGATATCAAAGACCAAAGTACCAAAGTTATCAACATAGCTCACAGAATTAGCAAGCTGAAGTGGCAGTGGGCCGGCCATATCAGCCGTAGAACCGATGACCGTTGGGGTACACGTGTTCTAGAGTGGAGACCGCGAATTGGCAAACGTAAGGTAGGACGCTCTCAGGCTAGGTGGAGTGACGATCTTCGAAGGGTGGCTGGTAGCAGCTGGATGAGAGTTGCCGAGAATCGAGCTGAATGGCGTGCAATTGGAGAGGCCTATGTCCAGCAGTGGACTGCTATAGGCTGATGATGATGATGATACAGATAAACTTATGATTTGTTTCGAGCGCATACGTCACAAGGTGCGGGCTGAGTGGGGGTCATTCAATGCCCAACCGCCAGCCCGTAAGCACGTGGTGGTGCGTAGGTGAGTCAAATACCATTTTAATATTGTGTAGCTATACTAGCTACTACAAATGGCATCTTATAATTTAGACAGACTTGAAAAACTGTGACAATAGTTTGTGAGAAACTGGTCCCCAGTACCCTGCACTGAATGGTCTCTTGAATTCTAAGCCATCAACCGATCTGTTTGCAGATGAATTGGTATGCCAGAAGTACTGTGAGAGGGAATCGTGAAAGTGTTGATATTGTTAGGGTTCCGGACCTCAAAAGGAAAAAACGGAACCCTTATAGAATCACTCGTGTATCTGTCTGTCACAGCAAATTTGCTCCGAATTTAATGGACCATTTAAGTTGAAATTTGGTATACATTTGTATTTCTGTGACCCAAACACGAAGCTTAAAAAATAAAAACTTTTGCGAAGTGTAACGTGTGACATATAAAATAAAAGGGCTTAATGCGAGATTTTTTTTTAATAATTTTAAAATAAAATCTTTTAAAGATAATTAAGAAAATAGATGAAAATTGACCATACTCCCTTATTTCCGAAACCACTGAGCCTAAAATTAAAATTAAAAAAAAATACAGAGAATTGTTCTATGCTTATAGATAACAGGAAAACCTATAGGAAGTCTATGGTCTTAAAATGACATGGTAAATCACTCAATATTGTGTGTACAAATTTACATTTGCAGTTGGAGTGTATGGGGGAACATGTTATTCAACTACAATGTTAAGTTTGTTCTTGGAATAAATTCATTCCAGCTACGGAACCCTTTATTGTGCGTGGTCCGACAAGCACTAGGTCGGTTTTTTAAGCGGATAAAGTCACGGGCAGAAGCTAGTTATATGAATAAAAGTAATTCAGAAAAAATATTTAATAAAAACTTTTTACAAAAAAAGAACAACCGACCTCCAAAAAAAAAAAAAACACTACAAAGTGAAAAATAACTTTAATTTCGGAAGTCGGTGTCTTGGGTTTTGTATTTTCGTTTTTTGCCACCGACTTCCGAAATTAAAGTTATTTTTCACTTTGTAGTGTTTTTTTTTTGGAGGTCGGTTGTTTTTTTTTTGTAAAAAGTTTTTATTTTTCACTTTTTAGTTGTGGTACCTACCCCACACACATTCGAATACCACTACCTGCTACCAGTGACAGAAACTTATCATATCATCTACATACTAAGTGGGAAAACAAAAGGTATTTTGTAGCTAACTCAAAAACTATCAATGCAAAGTTAATAAAATTTATATGGGACCAATTCCAGAGCACACCCTTTCAAACAAAAAAAGAATTTTCAAAATCGGTGCACAATTGACGGAGAGATCGGTGGACATACATAAAAAAAAAAAACATACGCGACGAACATATAACCTCCTCCTTTTTGGAAGTCGGTTAAAAATAGTTGAACTGTCCCAGACTATCTTATCTAATAGTTAATAAGTTTTTTTGTTATCCTTTCACGCTAAAACGGCTGAACGGATTTCGATGAAATTTTGCACATGGGTAGACCATGACTTGGAGAAGGACATCGGCTACCTTTCATCCTGGATCGCAGACGAAGTCACGGGCCACAGCCATGGGCATACCCACGGTGAGGCAAGGTGGGGTGCATCTGCCCCACCCTGGTCCCTGACTCGAAGCAAAATTAAGCTCGAAAGTGAATTTGGTTTATTTAAGTAAGAAAATTAATCATTCATTTGGTAAAATTAAAAATTACGCGGAACCATGCAGTTTCGAAGAATCGAGCGCGCAAACGTAGTTATAGAGTTTTATCGAGAGAATTTTCTACTACTCATCGAGTTATTTACATCTGCCCCACTCATAAAAAATGCTGGGTACGCCCATGGCAACAGCTAGTTCCAAATAATTATGTATTACACAAAATAAAATAAAAATAAATAAAATTCATTTATTTCGGGTAACAGGGCCCATAGAAGTTAATATTATAAAACATATCACACTAAAAATATAATATAATAGAATAAAATAATAGTAACAAAATTAATAATAATTATGTCAAAAATTCAAAATGAAATAAAATACAATTACAATTAAAATTTTACAATTAAAATAATACATACAAAGACACACACAAGGATTAATAATGCCTGACAAATGGCTTTGCTGGAATATGCCTGCTGCAGCAATGCAGCATGTAGGGGCAGTCCAGCCTGTCAGCAATCATCGCCAGGACTGTGTTGGAGCTGGCCCGTACTCTGCGCACCAGAGAGATGCTCCGCCTGCGCATAGTAGCGTAAAAACAGGCGGTACGCTCCTCCGCGAACATACCCGAAGCGCTGCAGAACCGAGGCAGCCCCAAAGCCAATAGCTATGTGTTAGCGAGTCATGTCCGCGACATGTTTAATTAACGGCCATAATTGTTCGATGGCGGACCTCATTCTGTCACCAGCAACTACTCCAGCACACTGACAAATTACAAGATGAGACCGGGTTATGTCAAGAAGAATTAAAGTGATTTAACAACAACATAACATCACGCCTATAATCCCCGAAGGGTTGGGCAGAGGTGTACCTATAGTACACCCACATTTCGCCAGTTATGTATGTTTAAGTCCCATGTAATAGGGGGCGAGCCTATTGCCGTCAACCGGGCACAAATCCAGACTCCAGGCTGCTACTGAGAAATTCCAGATGGAAAAACCTAATAACACTTTGCCCGACCCGGGAATTGAACCCAGGACCTTAAACTCAGCAGTAGCGCTTGCGACCATTAGACCAACGAGGCAGTAAAGTGAATTATTAATCAAAAATTTCGTGATAGCCCAGTGGTTAAAGGTCTCGCCTTTCAAGCACGAGGTTGTGGGTCTAAATTCAGGCAAGTACCACTGTGTTCCTTTGTCAAATTTATATGTACTCTCTGAGTTTATTTTGGATATTACTGACATCGATGGAAAGGAAAACATCGTGAGGAAACCTGGACTTAGAGTTAGTATAAGTCTGAAATCACCAACCCATCTTGAGCAAGCGTGGTGATCAATGCTCGTGCCTTCTCTGTATGAGAAGAGGCATTTGCCTTCCAGTGGAAAAATAATAGGCTAGCCTATTATTTTTTATATTATTTTGTTTCCTTTATTTCTTTTATGTACATATTGTTTACATTTTTAAATATTTTATTACAGTCATAAAAAAAATACATAAAAATAGTGGCTCATTGGCATCAAGAACAGGGTCCAAGATGCCGGTGGTCAGGGCTCTAGAGAGAGGAACCTAAAGGTTCTAGAGTGACGACCATGTACCGGACAGACGTAAGACAGATGTAAGACGTAGCGTTTTTAAGGCCTCCCACAAGATGGACCGATGACCTTGTGAAGGCCGCAGGAATCCGCTGGATGCGGAAAGCACAGAATCTGTCGAAGTAGAGGTGCTTGGGGGAGGCCTATGTCCAGCAGTGGACGTCTTTCGGCTGAAATGATGATAATGATGCATATCGACGGTTAAAAGGAAATAGTGTATAAGCAACAAAAACTGAAATGTTCAGGAGAGCCGTTCAAAGTTTAAATTTTTTGAAAAACTGACGTATTTTTATTGGCATAAACTGGCATAAATGCCTAAAAAGCCATCGTAGAGCTATGGGAGTAAGCGCATTCGAAAGAGCGGAAAATTTTACATCGGATGGCATATATAACTCATTTTTGACCAAAATGTCGCTTCCTTTTTACCGTCGATATGAAAGTATAAACGGTAAATACAACAAAAATATAATTTAAAATAATTGTCTGTCTGCCTGTTTGTTCCGGCTAATCTTCGAAACGGCTGGACTGATTTTGACGGGACTTTCATTGGCAGCTATACAAACAAATTAAATTGATGCATAGAATTCCACGCGGACGAAGTCGCTGGTAACAGCTAGTAAACAAATATTTATTACGAACGCGAATAATATTTAGATAACATACTTACAACCTGATACTGACCTTCAAATTGCAAAAAACGTAAGAAAATTTGAATGTCGCGACCCTGACGCTTTCGCCATATCGACGCGACGGTGGAAATTTCAAATGTCGTAAGGGACATTGTATTCCCTGCCCCTTACGACATTTAAAATGTCCACCGTCGGTATATGATTGAGTTCTTTTGGCTAGTCGCCCTCAAATAGATTTTCGCAATGAAATACTTACTATTTACGCGGTTAACATACTTAAAAAAAAACATACAACCTGATATTGACCTGCAAATTGCAAAAGACGTAAGCAAATTTGAATAGTGCGAGCTACTCTGACGGTTTCGCTATAGGAACAGGGAATACAATGTCCCTTATGACATTTGAAATTTCCACCGTCGATGTATGGTTGATTTCTTTTGGCTAGTCGCCCTCAAATAGATTTTCGCTACGATATACTATTTACCTGTAATGAAATCAGTCCACTCAGCGTCGTCTAGGCTGTCCTCGAGCGCCACTCATTGCCGCTTGTGGGTACAAGTGGAAGGCAACATGTTCCTAATAACATGTCACACAGAAATACTGTTTATTTCCAGTCCACTCAGAGTAATCATTCTATTGTCAAGTACAGTTGGAGTATTGTCGCGTATAGCCCTCAGGTGGAGATTGTCGCTATGGTTGCGAATGGCTCGAGGGCTATGTTCTATGGTTAGAAACATAATGAAGGAAAGTCATGGACGTGCCCGCTACGGAAGAAAAAAGTATAGAAATAGAATAGAATATTTTTATTTACATTAAAACATACAATAATGGTCTTAATAACACACCTAAATTTGCTCTACATGTCTCGCCATCAGACCAAATAAAAAACCAAGACAGCGCTGTCAACAGTGACGTAAGGCCGGTTTCGTAAACATGTGTGCACTTAGTGAGGTGTAGTTTGATTGTAAATGTGTGCGTGTGAGCGTGTATGCACAGAGCGGAGGTGTAGTTTTGGCATGCTTCACTGTTGTTCGCAGAGCTGTCTTGATTTTTTTATTTGGTCTGAGGTCTTGCCATGGACTGGCATACAAATATTTTAAAGAATATAATTTAATAATTATGTAGCATTAATAACAACAGTATAATCAAACAGTCATTATGAGTAGATACATACTTGATTTCTACATAATTTGATGTCTATTTTTACAACATGTTTACAACAATATTAAATTCAATTCTAATATTCTATGTAATTTTAATATTTTAACAATGTCCATAACCTGTACCCTAATTGCGTAACTTATTTTTGTGAACAATTATGCCTAATTTGTTTCATTTTGATAGTTCAACAACATTCATTGCGTTATGTTATTTACGTTGTTGAGCAGATTTTTTTTCCAACTTATGAAGCAATGGATTAGCAATATGTTTCAAATCTAAACATATTGTTATTGTATTGTATTACGCAATTAGGGTACAGGTTTAAATTAGTTACAATATCTGTCATTTACTTTCTATAAGTTGCCGCGAAATATTCTATAGTCCTCCAGACTATATCGGCCATGGTAGCCGATCTCAACGGAGACTTTCGACGCAGGAGATATTATAGTAGACAAGTATGTGCGCAGACAAAGTGGCACAGGTGCGCGAAATACGTAGATACTCAAATTTATATTTGTTTTTTTTTTTTGTGCTTACCGGCTTACTTTAAAATTATACGTATACTTAACTATGGCCCCTGTATATTGACTAGTCTTGTGGTTTAGCCGTGTAGAAAAATATGGTTAGAGTTTCAGACAAGCTTGAGAAACACGTGCGTGCCAGAAGTATATCTTAACACTTTTGACTCCACCCATTTTTGTTCATACGCCATGCCGCCATACATATTGCAAGTTGACTACAGGAGGGTCACCGGCATTACGTTTGAAATCTTGTTAAAATATTATATATACTGTTTATAGTGCCGAATTGGCTAAGAAAAATCTACATTTAAAGTGAGCCCTCCGCGAGGGCTCCCGGCATCTCATATGCAACTCGAGTGAACCCTCCAGGAGGGTACCCGGCACTGAACGTGTTAAAGATACATTTTTTCCTTTTTATAAAGTATTACAGTTGGCAATACTTAATCCACATTCCAATTTATTTTCGTCTATTTTTCATTTTACTCCAATTTTCTTTTCATTATTTTAAAAATCACTAAATTGTATTTAGTCTAAGTCTTCTTTCTCATGTTGGTCCATGTAACTGGAGAAACCTCGACCCCTGTCATACAGGATGTCCTAGTTCAGGGGCTGACCTCATTGATGAAGATTATTGAAGTTTTGGAAATAAATTACTATTACATTACAATCTAGCTTGTTAGCTAATAAGTAATTTGAATATAACTTAAACTATAAAATTAAGAAATCGCCTCTTTTCTTCTTCTTAATCTTTAGTCTTTAACAATTCATGTCTATTTGGAGAGGCCAAACGCGCTGCCACTGGATTCGATACTTCACCATTTAATTCATCTTTTGCCATTGTCAGTACACCTACAGTGGACAGTGGTTTGCCTAGCCTTTTCCTAACCATATTGGGGTCGCCTTCCAGTCTAACCACATACAGCAGAATATCAGAATTTTACATGGTGCGACTGTCTATCTGACCTCTATAACCTAGTTACTAGGTAACACGATACCCCTTGGTAAGACTGGTTGTCAGAATTTTGGGCTTCTGAATACCCGTAACTGCTATCAAAGATCTAAGAATGACTGCCGGGGTCAACGGCTTAAGGGGTTCTTTCTGAGGCACGATACACCTACACTGGCGTTGAAAGGTCGTAACTAACACTCTTATCAAAAATTTGTTAAACAAGTATAGGACTGGATACAGCAATAAGCTCTCTATATTTCTGTCTGTACGGTGATACTTCAAACTGCTTTTAATTTTTACTTCATACTGTTAAAGTTAAGACTATCGATTGAGCTTGAAACTTCACTTCAGACAAAACTGTCATTTACTCAAAATTTTTGAAGTAGTTACGGCGTTTCACCATGTGACGGCAGTACAACTAGCCTGAAAACACAAATATTGCTCAATAACTTTACTAAGCTCTCGATCACAAGCGGGTTTCCTTGCCGTATGTTGTCAGTTCTGTCGAAGGATGAATTAATTTGCGTCGTCTCCGTCGGCCATCTTGTCCTGGCATCGTCCCGGCCCGCTTCGGCTATGCGGAGCATTCCTCTCGAGATGCTATTGTATTGACGTTTCTTTGATTAAATTGTGTCCAGGTACGTTGTATTACGGTTATGAGAGGAACAATATGAATACTTAAAAAAAAAAACTTAACATTTTTAGGAATAATAATTGACAGCCAATTAACTTGGAAGCTGCAAGCAGGAGATATCTGTAAAGACTGTAAACGTTTAAGCACAGCCGCGTTTATGTTGCATAATCTGTCAAAAAAGTAAATTTACCGACAATATTAGTGGCTTACCATGGTCTAGTAATTTCCATCTTAAGATTTGCTATCATATTTTGGGGTCACTGTAGTGAACGAGAAAACATTTTCAAAGTTCAAAAGCGCTGCCTGAGAGCTACATTTGGTCTTAAAGTGACGGACAGTTGCGTATCTATATTTAAGTCTCATAAATTGTTAACCTTCCCATGCCTTTATATCCTAGAATTAGCAATATTTGTAATAGCAAATCGATGTCTATTTGCAACTTTAATAGAAACTAGAAAACGAAGTACAGCTATGTTCCAGTTGAAAACCAGCGTCAGGCACTTATTGTTGTCTGGCATTTTTGCTGAACTGGGCCTTTTTGGCGCAACCGTGAGGCGCACTCTCCTGCTAATTTCTTACATCGTTCTTTACACTTATTGTTTGATTTTTATTTTTATTTTTTATCTGCTGTTAATTATGTTGTGTGCTTTTTTTGGTCTGTGCTAAATAAATGTATTTTCTTTTTTCTTTTTTTCTATGAGATCGCAATACCAGAATCTATTATGCACGGGCGTATTTAAAACTAGCTTATTAAAAAAAATGTGATTTGTATGGCTCCTGTAATCTTTAATAAAATACCTGACCAAATTAAAAACTTACCGTTGCAAAAATTTAAAAAACGCTTGTAGATAAATGTTATTATTCTGTGCAGGATTTCTTAAATGCTAATTTTTTGTAATATATCTTTATTATCCTCTACTTTGTATTACATTTGCATGCTGTAATAAGGCAGAATGTATATGGATCCAATATATATGATTTAACAACTTATTTTTATGTACCTACATTCTAAGCAAATAAAGACCTATTCTATTCTATTCTAAAGCAGTTGATTCTATCTCCCTTGTGCCTAGGAATGATGTGTTCCTGCCTCGTAAATTTTTAGGGTTCCGTAGTAAACAAGGAACCCTTATAGTTTCGTCATGTCCGTCTGTCTGTCTGTCTGTCTGTCTGTCCGCGGTCTAGCTCCGAGACCCTTAGTACTAGAAAGCTGTAATTTGACATAGGTATACATATTAATTACGTCGACAAAGTGGTAAAACAAAATTATGAAAAACATTTTTTTTTAGGGTACCTCCCATACACGTAAAGTGGTAATGTTTTTTTTTATTTTTTTTTATCCCATAGTGTGTCAGAACCATTTTTGGATTCAGGGATCCATTTGCAAAATATTAAGCTTTAAAGTGCTAATTTTTGTTAGAGTCAAGTGTCAGCCCCCTGCCAGCTAAATGGTTAGTTTTGGATGTGTGAAAAAAATCACAGCAGTAGTTTATATAACGAAATTAAAAGGAAAACTATCACAGCTAAGTAGGCTTTACTAGTTATCGAGTAATAATCGACCAGCTTAACTTTGCAGTTGCAAAAACATGTTTTCCCATACATTCCGTATGGGAGAACATGTTTATCAACTACAAAGTTAAGTTTGTTTTTGGGATAAATTCATCCCAACTACGGAACCCTTCATTGTGCGTGGTCCGACACGCACTTGGCCGGTTTTAATATAAATATTTTCATTAACAATATCTACCAAAATCTTACTAAATTAAGAGAAACATCCCACGATCTGTTATAAAGCAATATCCCGCCCTAATGAAATCGACTAAAAATTCATAATGTCGTGCAGAGGCGAGCGGCAACTACAGCGCACGGCCGCGGCCCGCCGGCACGTGCCGCCTGCAGCGTTAATCTCCTAATATCTATTTATTATTGTAGCGCATGTTTGCAAGGTCATTATCGCGGCGGGGTGCCCTCGCCGTGGGCTTCCTCCCTTGTTGTTTGTTTAAACTGTAAAGGTGGAACTTGCAAGTCATAAACAAAAGCAATAAATGTTAGTTTAGTGAGAATCAAAGTGTAACGGTGATCGATGACGCTAAATAAATGAAAGGTGTACTTAGCTGATGGTAAAAGGAGAGTATTTACCTTATAGATCATTAAACTGAAGCCAAGTCAGAGGCCCATGGGCGGCATGAAAACTCTGACACCAGGTTAGTCACTAACCACACAAAAAAGGAGAAAGAAAGACTTTATAGATGATTCTTCAGTTTCCAAGTCTTCATCAGTCTTGTTTTTAAGGTAGATATGAGCCCGTCTAACTTCGCTTTTCTTAAAGTGAACTGGTTGCACTGCACAGTATTAGTAGGCTCACGTCCTGTTTCTTCTGCTGTTAATATGTCTAATGTTGCTCTCTTATTTTTTACTCTCGATATAATCGAATCATCGATCATTATCATTATGAACTAGCTGATCCGATAAATATTCCTGTCAAAATTTTTATATGGCCTTCAGTTCTTGCCAAAATTCTATATAAAAAGCTCTTTCAGTTGTTCCCGAATTTCCCAATTTTCCAGGCATCTACTTATTCCTTTTTTCCCTTAAAAACCTTGTTCGGACTATAACCAACATTTTCAAACAAAAATTCGCAAGTCGGTCCAGCCGTTCTTAAGTAATGCGCTTACCAACAAACAGTTTTTTGGTTTTCAGTTCGCTGCACACATTGATGCTAGTATCCGATACCCACTGACTACAGCGATATATTTGTTTGAAGACACACGTCGAGTTGCATCGACTTCAACTGTACCATGGTACTCGCCAAGAGGCTCATGCTATCGACTCATTGGAAACTTGCATCGCCTTTAATGTTGGGGAGTTTGTCTGCTGGGGAGTTTGTTGCGCCACTTCTTCTTCCCAGCTAAAGGCACTAGGAAGTGCTGAAGGGTGGGCGTTTTGGGGGACTGTCTTATGTAATTTTGACGTTCGAAAAGTGCTGATTCTCAGCCTAGTTTGAATAAATGACTTTTGCATTTTTTAATCTACGCCTTGGAGGGTAACGGCTACCTTACTTTGGATGTGACGCATATTTTCTCCCAACTTGCAGTTCTTTTTTGCGATAGTGTTTTGTCTTTGCGTCAAGTCTTACCACAAACAAACGTATTTTCTATTTTCTTTACTGACAATCTGTGAAATGTCTTCGCTCTATCCATCAGTTACAAAATTATCAATTACTACCAAATTGCGTAATTGTCGAGCAGTCGCCCGCGCCCACCGGCGGCGGCGGGGCGTCACTGCATTTAGTGATGGATGTAGCTCTCTGCCTGTCGATGCCAACCGGCTATTATCTTGTTAACTGCCAATCAAACTCAAACATTGTGTCCTGTGTTTGTAATTCGCACGCCTTGTCTTTACATAGCAACACGCTAACAATAAGAATAACGACATGTAACTAGTAGGTGTTGGTCGCTTCCTTTTTACCCGACTGCCCCAGAAGGAGGGTAATGTTTTTCGAGAGTATGTATGTTTGTATGAATGTATGTATGTCTATTTCTTTGGCACGCTCTGTAGTCTAAACGGCTTGATGGATTTTAACATATAAGATGTCGTTAGGCTCGTCTTAGTAGTGGGAGTGGCATAGGCTATATAATATTTATGTATTGCATCTGCAAATACAAGAAAAAGGGAATCCACCAATAATGTTGTTTTTTTTTAAACCTACCCAAGGTTTAAAAAAAAACAACATTATTGGTATCAAATAAAAGTTAGTTATGAGTCAATTCCAAATATATATACATATTTATGTATTAATAAAACTAAAAAGATAGAAATAAAACAAATTATTTAAAAAAACAAAAAACCCTCGCCTGCAATACCAAAATCTTATAGATTATAATGCTTGTTTTTCTCTTTTCAGTTATGAGTTTTTGCAGTCGGGTTTTTTGTTTTTTTAAATAATTTTTTATATTCTTGGTTATCAAAAGGGGTTTTTTATCCATACGGATATGCCAAGTGGATCTTTGACCAGTCTTACCAAGGGTATCGTGTTACCCAGTAACTAGGTTGTGGAGGTCAGATAGGCAGTCGCTCCATGTAAAATACTGGTATTCAGCTGCATCCGGTTTGACTGGAAGCCGACCCCAATATAGTTGGGAAAAGGCTAGGCGGATGATGGATATGCCAACCTCATCGTACCTTATCAACTATTTAACTTTAATTGAGGTTCTTCTTTACTTTATCTTCACCAGACCACACAAACTCTTTGCAATCGCCAATTTAGGGTTTGCTAAAATGTTTTGAATTAACCTAACATCCAAAATGTTCGATTTAAATTTTCTAATCAATCATTTCCTCTCATTCTTGCTCATAATACACTCCATCAGTGCTCGCTATGTAAAGGCCACTACTTGGTAGCTTTTGGCCTGCATCTCACCTAATGGTAAGTGATGATCAGGCCGAAGGTGGAAGCGAGCTTCACTCGGAATCCACAACAGAGGAACTGGCTTTCTTAACTCTAACTGCCGAAACACAACAATGCTGTCAACATTGTTGTTATGGCGACAGACTTAGATAAGATGGTGGTAGCTAGCCAGGCGGACTTAGAACAAGTCTTGTTCCACAGGGACTTGTTCTAAGCCCGCCAATTACCCAAACCAAGCAGAAATGACCAGCAGTTTAAGAATGCCATATCATCTTGGGACCGGTGAGTGAAAGCAGCAGCAATCCACGCGATTTTTTTATAGAAGCCTTTGTTTAGTCTTGAACAGCCATGAAAACCATTATTATACCAATTTGATTGCCTCGTTGGTTTAGTGGTCGCAAGCGCTAGGCTGCTGAGCATGAGATCTGGGTTCGATTCTCAGGTCGGGCAAAGTGTTATTGGGTTTTTCCATCTGGAATTTCTCAGTAGCAGTCCGGAGTCTGGATTTGTGCCCGTTCATGGCAATAGGCTCGCCCCTGTTACATGGGACTTAAACATAACTAGAGAAATGTGGGTGTACTATAGATACACCTCTGCCTAACTCTTCTGAGATTATAGGCGTGATGTTATATTCATAATAAAATGTCTATTTATTGTAGCAAGGTTTTCTAAATATGGAAATTTAGGAGGAGATAACATATTAATTACTTTTAAAATCCTTCCAACTACTTACCAAAGAAGGAATATTAAAAATTCCATTCGAATTGGGTTACCAATTTCGGAGATGAGTGTTGACAGGTAGACATGATAGGCACTTCAATGTAGCTTCAATATGAAACTACAAAGGCGGACTAATATATTGCGTTTGATATGATGCAGTGCGGAATAGAACGACTGTCAAATAAAATTATGTCAGGAATGCACATTGATTAAACGTTCTCATGAGAATCTCTAATATCATGCTGTATTGATGACATCGAGCAGGAGCAGGCAGAAGTTTAAGTCATTTGTATGTTTCTATGTATATTCATCGCTAGAAGTTTTGATGTGATGCGACGACTTTTTATCGCGCACGGATATTTACGACTCTTGGTGATAAGCCGAGGATCAAGAATCCAACAGAGTGCATCTTTTTAAAGTGAAACTTTTATTACATCGTCTCAAACTTTTTCGTCTGTGTGTTGCATGTCGCGTGACGGTCGGCCGCGGAGTAGGGATAAAGTGAAAGGCGCTCGTCAGAGCAGCCAAGGCCAATATGGCGGCGCCTATAGTTCGCTTAAAAGTTTCACTTTTACCGTGGCTACATAAAATCACACAATTCTTTTTTTTTTCTTTATCCTGCACTGTCCCACTGCTGAGCAAAGGCCTCCCCCAAATCCTTCCAAGCATCCTTTTCCAGGGCGCGTTAAAAAAACAAACTGTTGGATTTTCAATTCTCATTGCCAAGCTCAACTCGATGGGAGTTTTAAGCTCGTATCACATGCAAATTACTATTTATTTTGGGTACAGTAAAAAGTTATCAATTCGCAAACATGCAGTATTTCAACTGCGTTACTGTTATTGTTAGCCTTAATCATCCCACTACTGGGCAAAGGCCTCTCCCCATGAATTCCAATGCTTGCGATCCAGTGCTAATGTGGATCACTAGTCGTTGGTTTTGTCCAGCTCGACCCACCATCTTCCACGGGATCAGCCACGACGCTTCTCGCTGTCATCGCTTCACATAGTAGTTATTTTGGTCCACAGATCATTGGGCACTGCGTTAAAATAGTAAAAAAACAAAAAAAAACAGTGGCACTCCGGGAGTGCCAACAGAAGTGAAAACTTCTTCAAGATCGCCTTGGTGGAAGAAAAATACTTGTATAGAACATTAAAAAACAACAACATACAACACACACACACAACACACATAAACATAAATAAAGAGCACAATCGCGTTTACAAAAAATAATACTTTCGAAACCTTTAAAGTAAAAATACTTGCTTATAACATTGATCCGTAACGTAATATAAATAAAGAGCACAATCGCGTTTACAAAAAATAATACTTCCAAAACCTTTAAAGTAAAAATACTTGCATAGAACATTGATCCGTAACGTAATTTAAATAAAGAGCATAATCGCGTTTACAAAAATGAGGTGTTGGTAATGGTGTCGCGAGTTCAATTGTTTTTTCCTATCTCAAAAATGCCCAACGCGGCTAAAAAGTTTTCACTTAAAAAAAAAAAAATATTTTCAACTTTACCCAAAGACGTATGTTTTGAAACTCTTTCCATTTGAAAATGCTTTATTACTCAAAACAGCAATTCTCAAAGATACTGTGTAAAAAACCGGCCAAGTGCGAGTCGTACTCGCCCATGAAGGGTTCCGTAGCAGCAAGTAACATTGAATGAAAGGTAAATTGCGGTTTACGATTTATGACGTATTAAAAAAAACTACTTGTTAGATCTCGTTCAAACCAATTTTCGGTGGAAGTTTACATGGTAATGTACATCATATATTTTTTTTAGTTTTATCATTCTCTTATTTTAGAAGTTACAGGGGGGGGGGGACACATTTTACCACTTTGGAAGTGTCTCTCGCGCAAACTATTCAGTTTAGAAAAAAATGATATTAGAAACCTCAATATTATTTTTGAAGACCTATCCATAGATACCCCACACGTATGGGATTGATGAAAAAAATTTTTTTGAGTTTCAGTTCTAAGTATGGGGAACTCCAAAACTATTTGTTTTTTTTCTATTTTTAAGTGAAAATCTTAATGCGGTTCACAGAATACATCTACTTACCAAGTTTCAACAGCGTAGCTCTTATAGTTTCGGAAAAAAGTGGCTGTGACATACGGACGGACAGACAGACAGACATGACGAATCTATAAGGGTTCCGTTTTTTGCCATTTGGCAACGGAACCCTAAAAATGCAGAAGTCTTTTAACTGTCTGTTCCTACTGCACTTAACTTGTACTATGGCAGTGACTACACTAACGCACCTATGAATTAAAACCAGCCGATCACTGCCTCTAAAATGACATCACATTGTTCGAAAATGACGCTTATTACCTGAGGCATAAGAGCGAACGTTTAATTTTCGCGACAGCTCTTGTAAGTGTGCAGTAGGTCAAATTGTAGCAACCCCCGACCAATAAACATCAATCAGAGGACTATTAAATGCACCTTTGCCGTATGATATTGTGATATATTCCGCTTTGATCTACTTTCATATATTTGGAAGGATATGATATTGCTTTTGCAGTATCTCAAAGAGGACTCGTGTCTAAATATCTAATACAAGCCGCACAGGTCGATCAAAGGTTAAGCTACGCTTGCCGAGGTCATTCAGTGGATGGGTGACCATCCATTACATATCGAGATCCGTCCGGTCCTCGGAAAGCACGTTAAACCGTCGGCCACAGCTGTCATTTGTAGATCTTTGACAGTCGTTACGGGTTGTCAGAAGCCCGAAAGTCTGACAACCAGTCTTACTAAGGGGTATCGTGTTAGCTAGTAACTTGTGGAAGTCAGATAGGCAGTCTCTCCATGATGTAAAATACCAGCTCCAGCGTTCGGCTTCCAGTCTAACCAGATGCAGCTGAATACCAGTATTTTTGTAATTTCATTATATACCCCAACATTGTTGGGAAAACGGTTATAGGTACATGAGGAGTATTGATCGCTTTTAGCGATAAGACCGCCCATTATGTCACTCTGTGTAAAATGTCTACTTTTATATCTGCACTGTATTTCTATTTTCTTAATGTCCCTCGGCAAACTTTCTATCAGTTGCTCTTTGCACTTGGTGCAGACCGGACGCTCTCAATCGACTTGGAAGTATATAGAGTTGTTAATACTCTTTGCGCAACACGTCATACTCATAGCTACAGATATATTATTAACATTAGCATGCAACACTCGTAGACTTTTTTTTTCGAAAAAAAAAGTGGCTCTCCGGGAGTGCCGACCGAAGTGAAAACTTGTACAAGATCGCCTTGGTAGAAGAAACCTACTTGTATAGAACATTGGTCCGTAACCTTATCTAAATAAAGAGCACAATCGCGTTTACAAAAACAAAATACTTCCAAAACCTTTAAAGTAAAAATACTTGCATAGAACATTGATCCGTAACGTTATTTAAATAAAGAGCACAATCGCGTTTACAAAAATGAGGTGTTGGTAACGGTGTCGCGAGTTCAATTGTTTTTTTTCCATCTCAATAATGCCCAACGCGCCTAAAAAGTTTTCACTTCAAAAATATGGACAGTGGCACAAACCAAAGGTCGCCAGTGGAACGTTGTTGTACATGAAATGTGCGCAAGCGGCGCAGCGCATGCCTCACCTGCGTCGAAGTCCGGGGCACGCTCCCGCCACGCGACTGACGTCACTGATTTAATAACATCCCTTGTTCGACAAACGCATTCTTTGCGCGTAATTGTTGATGGTTGATCAATGATGACGTAATCAAATTTAGATTGGAAGAAAAGTTATTAATGTTAATCCAGGCAATGTATTAATTCCGTAATACATTGTTTTAATTCCAATGTATTAATTCTGTAATACATTTTTTTCATATAACTCTACTGTTGCGCACGCCAGTAAAGCTAAGTCGGGATGACTGTTTCCGACTTCTTCAACAATCATCGTCATATTTCAGCCAATTTACACAAAACCGTAATAAATTAAACACTTAAACTTTCCTCATGAATCACTGCATTCATTGGTGAAAACCGTATGAAAATCCGTTTAGTAGCTTTTGAGTATCGCGTTCAGACAGATAGATGCGGGCGGGCGGTGGAGGCACTTTCATTGTTTTATAATATGTAGTAATAGATTTTCCAAAAGTAATCTTATAAAGTAAAGTAAAGTAAAAAATTATTTGCATAGATTGCCGGTACAGTAAATAAGATGTAACAGTTAAAATTATGGGTGATCCTTGTACAATCTACCTTATATTAGGCATGCAACATTATATAACACGAGTGAATTAATATAAAATGAATAGCAATTATGATATAGATAAACTGTTTTAAGGTAGGCATTACAGATGAACAATAGTCGGCATCAGGCACCTACATTCATTTAATAAAACTTTAATTTACATAATTATCTATAATACAATAGGAATTTCAATAAACACAATAGGAATAAACTTAAATAAATTGAAACAATGTTATAATTAGGTAGGTATGTCAAAAAAATTACATTAAATTATTCAGTACATAAGTCAGTATCAGGGGTTTGCGATAAGTCAATCGTCATCCTGAGGATGCCTCGTTGAGAGGTGAAACACGTGTCGATTTCTTACAGGGTTTTTTATAGCTCTTTAGAAATAGCCAAGCGGAACAGGTTACTAAATATATCCACGTCTATTGTATTTTATAATGGATTTCCGCAAGGTCACGCCTGAATCAATTAACTATCTAATATATAAGTTGCCAATTTGCGTACCAGATTTTATCCTAAGATGTACATACATATGCATGATAATTTCAAGCAAAAAACCGACACTTTAAAATTTAAGCTCCTATGTCTTCGAGAGCCTTTTTACGATCCACAGTGCGGCGGAGGAACTTTAATTGTTTTATAATTATGTAGTGATAGATTATCCAATCCAGATGATATAAACTGATTTGGTTACCTAAAAGATGTTAAACCAGTAAACATTTGACCACAACACGCTGCTCATCCGCTCCATACATCATTCAACCTAAACCCTCCCACCATTACGAGATCATAAAAACCCCGGCTTGCGAAATACGGATTTTTTTCTGCGCCATTTCCGTATAAAGCCGTTTTATAAATCAGGCGTTAATACAGTTTGAAATATGTTTGTTTCGAGACTAGTTAGCGGCAGTTTGTATTCCGGGTCGTGTTTACTGTCCGGATCATAAGGCTTATTGTGGGGCGTTAGGAAAAATTGTGCCCCGATCTGTGCTATTCTGCTATATGTCGGATATTTGGTTTTTCATTGGTTACGAGTTCGTGAACTGTTATGGTGTTTTGTACAGCTTTGTGATTGCTTATGTATCGGGTGAAGTGTTAAGGAATTTGTAGTTTTAATCGTGTTTTTTTTTCGACGTGTCAGAGTTTTGAAGTGAAAACCTCTTTAGGCGCGTTGGGCATTTTTGAGATGGGAAAAACAATTGAATTCACGTCACCGTTACCGACACCTCATTTTTGTAAACGCGATTGTGCTCTCTATTTATATTGTGTTACGGATCAATGTTCTATGCAAGTATTTTTACTTTAAAAGTTTTGGAAGTACCTATTTATTGTAAACGCGATTGTGCTCTTTATTTAGATAAGGTTACGGACCAATATTCTATACTAGTAGTTTATGAAACTGTTGTATAATAAGGGGTATTAAAACATGAATGTAAACACACACTCATGTTTTAATACCTAGTTATGTGCAGTTTCATACACTACTTTATCTACTCTCAAACATTGGGATTGAAACAAATACTAAATAAAAGATCAAAGTTAAAGATCAAGAATAAATTTAAAAATCCCACGAAATTCAGTAAGTACTACAAATCAAATGAATGTCGCCTGCACCAGCACATCACCGCACATGCGCTACAGCGGGTGCTGCTGTCCCCCGCCAAAAGTTGATGGAAACTCTTTGGTGATATTAACTTCTTGGATTAGCGCTGTATCGTAATAGAAAACAATTGTTTTATAGTATTATTTTGTTAGAGAAAAAGTGTTATAATATGATTCTATTTTTAAATTTCGGTATTCTGTTTATAAAGTATGTCAATATAAACTCGTTTTGAAGTTCATAATTCGAATCATAGAAATATAAAAAACAGGAGAAGTGGCATGGGGGCGTGTCTGTGTCCGCGAGCCATGATCAAAATGCTCATGGTATAGGCAAATGGCCGTTTCCGCGAACTAGTGCGCTTTCGACCGCGATCGTGACAACATTTAAGAATACCGTGTTGTTCAGTGGTTTCTTGTAAAAATCGAAGCCAAACTAAAATCTTTATAAATCATGGAACCATTTGTCATTTAACAGGACAACTATTTTACTATATTTGTCTTGAAAATCATGAAAAACAACAAATCGTAAAATATTTCTTGCCTTTACTACGTTATTTTTGTTTTCATATATCACAGCGACTATACTATTTTTGCAACAAATACATTGCTTCTTAACCACTACCTAAGTATGTCACTTACTGACTGGACAAGCAATGTAAAAATAACAAAACGATACTTTAGTTACGCGGTTGCATCGCGTAGTACGGCCGCTGTATCTTGCGACGAGCTAGTGATGTGCTTGTGCAGATCCACTAACGTAGGATATCGACAACAATGTCGATTGTCGTACGAATTTAAATTACTTTGAAAGTTTATTCTTCAATTTGTCTCCAGTTTATAGCCTGGTTGGAAGACTGATTTGAAATCTTGTTTTATACTCATTTAGATTTTCTCATAATGTTGAAATTAATTGATTTATTTATTTACTTAATTTTTTTGGAGTTTACTCCTTAAGAAACGATTTTGATATTTAGCCCGCGGCATGAAAATTTTATGAGGAGTAAAATCGAGCGTTAACTAAAAGTGAGGCGTTACGTTCCTTTGCGCACCTTTCAGTTCGAAATTATGTATGTGTGTATAAATAAATTATACTCAGCTTACTAAAATGCATATAAAACACAAATATAAGGTATTTACTTAAGTAATTACACCTTTTTAGAACAAACATTTACAAATTATTAACTAAACAAAATTTCCACATATAAAATGACCATATCTTTTTGTTCCGTGGGCCGATTTTCATGAACTAAACGTGACAAATGGTTTTAAGTTTAGACCTTTCTTAAGACCAAAATTAAAGAAATATCTTTACAAACAAAAAAGTGAGTTTTTAAGTTACGTAATTATGACAATTTCAATTTGCTAAAATTTTCTTCTAAATTAACTTTTAACACTGTTAATGGATCAAAATAAGTATTTTAACACGAACCTAATAAGAATCTAATATGTATTTACCTAGATCACTACATAATAACAATTTCTTACTGAAATCCAGTCGTGCATCGGAGCTGCCACACACACTTTTTTTTGTGCCGTTTCCTTTATTCAGTTTATTCATATCATCTTATTATATGTAAATTGTTTTTATTTATAATTTTTTCAAGAACTTCCAAAATGTTTAATACAATAATAATAATTAATGGGAGAATCGATAAGTTTCCGATTTAGTCAATCACTAGCGTATATGTGAAATAAATTGCTTGTGCATAGCACAACGATAACTTTCGTGTGAGTGAGTTGTACGGTGCATTGTAAATGCACGCTGTGTTCGAAAGCATAAGGTTTATAATTGATTGTGTAGTACGTTATGATTTATGAATTGCAAGTGTGAGCGCGACTTCGTATCTATTAGGTTTACTGATTGCGTGTGTAGTTGTGGCGACGTGGTGGGGACAAATTGGAGACATTGGGTTTCGATACATTTTCAACTACCGGGCATATCTCCTTCTTTCCTATATCTATGATTCGAATATTACGCTATGAGAGTAGATAAAAGTATTTTTCTTCCACCAAGGCGATCTTGTTCAAGTTTTCACTTCTGTCGGCACTCCCAGAGTGCCACTGTTTTTTTTTTATGCCGCCCGTTGGCCTCTGATTTGGCTTCAATGCCGTCGATAAGTATCTTTCAGACATGCCGATTTCCTCACGATGTTTTTCTTCAACGTTTTTGGAAGCAAGTGATAATTAGGTATACAATACGCACATGAATCCGAAAAGTCAGAGGTGCGAGCCTTGGGTTCGAACTCGAAATCTATGACTTGGGAGTCCGACGGTCACACCACTAGGCTATCACTGCTGTTATTTTCCTGAAGTATGAGGCAGAGGTGGATTTATAGTACATACGTAAGTAGTAGGGGGCGAGCCTGTTGCCACCAACCTCAAAAAACCTTAATAACATTTTGCCCGACCGGGGAATCGAACCCAGGACCTCATGCTTAGCAGTAGCGCTTGCGACCACTAGACCAACGAGGCAGTTTATTGTTTTGACATTAGAATTTACAGTTTTGTCGTAGAATTATAGAATGTATCAGTTTCAGTCCGCGTGGCGTGGTTTATTTATTAGGCTCTTCAACAATGAGTACACTATTACTTTACAATTAGTACATTGCAAACTTAAGTCTAAGCGCCTCATTACTCAAAGAAAAGCACAGCATGCACTACATTATGCGCAGATAAAACACATTTAATTAATTAAAACAAGTAATACATAGTTTAGATGACAGTAAAAATAAATTATTAAAAGCTAAATTGAATACAATAAATTACAGTGATTAAATTAAATTAAGTTCCAATTAAATTTAAATTTTTAAATATGATTAATTAAAATAATTAAATTAAAATAATTTGATTTGATTTTAGACTAGAGAAACCCATTGGCAAGCGCGGCTTTTTTTAGAGCAGGTATTGATGAGTGAAAGAGGTCTATATCCACTTGGTTCTGTGATTATAGTAACTGTGAAAATAGATAACAGAATTAGAGATGTTACGGAGCTGGATGTTACCGGAACCGGAGCCGGAGTCGGAGGTTTTAAATTTTATTGATCGGAGTCAGAACCGGAGTCGGAGTCGAAACCGGAGCCAGAGTCACAGACTTATAACACTTTTTTGGCTTCATATTGAAATTAAATTATCAAAACCATTAAACTACCTAATTAATACACCACTCCTAACTTCCTACTATAATATTATAAACGCAAAAGTTTGTGAGGATGGATGGATGTTTGTTACTCTTTCACGCAAAAACTACTTAACAGATTTGGATGAAATTTGGCACACAGATAGTTTATAACCTGAATATTCCCAGATTTATGCGGGTGAAACCGCGGGCTGCTGCTAGTAATTTAATAAATTAACCTGGCGCGTCTGACATTCACAAAACAATAAACTGAGACTTCGAGCGCGAGCGTGTTAAAAAATTACCCGGGTGACAAGTTTTAAAATGTTTGCACACGCTTTAGTCACGTGCATCGCTGCATTTCGATCTTCGGTATAGCTAAGATTCAAAATTATCGGAGCCAAAGTCGGAGTCGGAGGTGTATGTAATATTAATCGGAAGTTCAGACCTCCCGGAGTCGGAATCGAAGCTCCGTCACATCTCCAAACAGAATTATATTAAGGAGCATCCTCATCTTTCTACATGGGTCACAGTCCGTTGATACTGGCAATTAAGCTTATGTTTCCTATACTCCGTTTGAAATAAGATTAGACATTTAACTAAACCTTTTTTACAGTCCGTTCAACCGATTTTGACTTCTATTGCGTTGGTGGCATGACAAATGGCAGCTGCAGTAAACAGTTGGTTTGTAACCACTTTTTTTGCTTTTAATGCCATCCTTATGCCTACGGTATAGAAGTCAAAATCAGTTGAACGGACTGTAAAAAAGGTTTGTTTAAATGTCTAATCTTATTTCAAACGGAGTATAGAAAGCGGTGAACGGTCACAAGATAACGTCTGACCAAATACAGACCGTTTTTTGACACCTTAATGTCAAATACTGGTAAAGCCGAAAATTACAGGTTTTCATGACGGCCACTACACTAAATATAACGGAACCACTTTCCTGGGAAACGAAAGATTAAGCCTCGATACATAATATATTTATATCTATATATCTATACATATTTATAAAAATTTATTGCCGTGCGTTAGTCTCGCAGAGCAGTCGCGGAGCAGTGGTGGCCCAGTGATAACGGCTGCGACTTACGAGTTGTAGCTCGTAGGTTCCAACCCAGACAGGCGTTTTACTTTGTGTAATTTATTTTATCACCACTGCTCTCAAAACGGTGAAGGAAAACATCGTGAGGAAACCGGCATGTCCTAGAACCAAAAATTCGAAGACATGTGACATCTACCAACCCGCACTGGGTCCGCGTGGTGGATTACGGCCCACTCCCTCTCACAGAGCGGCCTGTGTCCCAGCAGTGGACATTTATAAGCTGATGATGATGATGATGAGTCTCGCAAAAACTCGAAAATGGCTCGACCGATTTGATACCTATATATTTTTTTTGTTTTGTTCGCCTCTATACTGGGATGGTTTAGCAAAAAGGAAAATTAGGAAAAACCCAAAGGAACAGCCAGCATGAAAAAAATCTAAATTTTGTCTCTGGTACGAAGTTCACCGGGTCATCTAATACATACTTATATAAAATCATTTGCCGTGCGTTAGACTCGCAAAAACTCGAAAATGGCGATTGTGATGAAGTTTTGGTAAGTTGTTGTGTGCTCACCGAAGAAGGTTCGAAACAAAAAAAGAAAAACGGAATTACAACGCATTTGTTTGAATTTTGATTGTTATTTTAATTTAAGTTTATTTAAATTTTATTTGTATATGTATATTTTGCTGTTCTGAGTCTATGTTACTCGAATTAAATGATTAGAATTAGCTAGTAAAAAATAAATTAGAAACATAAAAATATTCTGACTGACCTGCAGTGCTATTCTGTATAAATCTCACCGTGAACGCTAAGGCGAAGTGAGCTTGAAGTGAGCTGTCATTCCACCAAATAATAGGGATTAACACTGTTGACAGCTCACTTTCAAGCTCACTTCACCTAAGCGTTCACGGTGAGGTTTCAACAGAATAGCACTGCTGTTCTTCAGAAATTCAGGCACGCCTTCCAAGCTCACCATCGCTGAACACACGAAACCGAATCTCTAGTGATGTAAGTATCAAATATCGAGCGTTGAGCAAACGGCTCGCAAATAACAGCGAGTAACTCACAGTGGGTATCTCAGTTACAAATAACAATATATTAGTTCCCCGGGGAGCGCGAACAGGGCTTAGCTCTTACGCCGGGAGTCCGGGACCAAGTAGGGGTGTGCGTTTGGGTTTAATGCATCGATATCGAGACGTAGATAATTTTGTTGCTAGTACACTAGTACTTAACTAAAGGTCCTTACATACTCCTTTTGCTTTATTTAAGTTCATACATCTGGTTATACACGCAGGTTGCTAGAACTACGCACCTGGAGTAATAGAGATATTATAGTGCAGGCGTGTATGCGCAGACACAGGTGCACTCTCTCTTCCCTCACCATAGTATAAAGAGTTCCTAGTAGGCTATCTCCGGCCCAATCCGCAATATAATTGCTTACCATACTTGCCTGTCTCAGGGTTGTCACTTTGAGCTATCTGATTCACAATTCGTCAAATATTTGATATTACGATTTTATAACTGTAAGTACTTAGTTACTTTACTATACCTACAATACTGAGAAATCGGCATGACTAAACGTAAACAAAGCATTAGCGGCATATCAATTGACAGCTCAAAAGTAGGTACCTAATACATTTTAGTGGGAAAGTAGGTCTGCCTACTTCGTCTGTCTGATAGATATCTAATACAACAACAAATAAGTAGGTATCTCATCATCAAGTAAAAATTATATGCTAGTATAAGTGACTTGGTTACCTTTCCTGTTCAGTAGGTAATCTGAACAGAGACAACTCTGGAATCGATGTATTATTTAGACACCCAAACACAGCAATAATTTCTCCTGCGATTATCACTCATTTTTCATACATTTAGCGGTGCCGAAAAGCCGTGACGCGCGAACCTTGTGCGGCGTTAGCCCTGACTGGCGCACTGAGAAACGGGCGAGATTTTGTTTAAGTGTGCGTGCGGCGACCCATAGATACTATGGCGCACACATACAAGCCGCGCGCGGTGCGTTTGTATGAAGATAGCGTACTTGGAACTCTTTATACTATGCCCTCATTCTCATAGTCCGATGGAACGGCAATCCAACACGACCGGAGAGAGATCAGGCGCAGGACCAACGGCTTAACGTGCGTACCGAGGCACGGGGGGTATCACACCGCCAACTTCCAAATTCCGGGCTTATTACTAAGAAATTACATAGTATAGCAGTGATAGCCTAGAGGTTTGACGTCGGACTGCCAAGTCATAGGTCTCGAGTTCGAACCCAAGGCACGCACCTCTGACTTTTCGTATTCATGTGCGTATTGTATAATAATCACTTGCTTCAAAAACAGTGATGGGAAACATCATGAGGAAACGCCCATACTTGAGAGATATTTCTCGACGGCATGTGAAGTCAAGTCAGAGGCCCATGGGCGGCTTTAAAACTCTGACAACAGGTTAGTCACTAACCACATGAAAAAGAAAAGACTAAGAAATTCCTAATGGAAAAACCCAATAACACTGCCCGACTCGTGAATCGAATCTAGGTCCAGATCAGCCAGGCTTAGCAGTCGCGCTTGCGACCATGAGACCAACGGGACAGTTAAACTGCAGAACGCCACCTGCTACGATCCTTACTTAATCCTTTAACTCGTGACACCGTTACCGACACTTCATTTATGTAAACGCGATTGTGCTCTTTATTTAGATAAGGTTACGGACCAATGTTCTATATACGTATTTTTCTTCCACCAAGACTATCTTGTTCAAGTTTTCACTTATGTCGGCACTCCCAGAGTGCCACTATTTTTTTTTATTGAAAATATGATATAACAGGTCTGATACCTGCAGCAATACAACAGTACAGCACTATCGGGTACCTAAACTTTATGCGGGGCAGCGATTTAAACGGGTGGCAGAAGAAGTATTCTTTCCGAAATGAATTATTCTCTCGTCTGCCCACCTGCACTTACCACGTACTTAGGTACCTACATATTAAATTCTTACTTTAGGTATATTTTATTGAAGCTACGTATAATATTCACAATTTTCAGTTGCTGAAAGCATAGTAATATCTTGCCATGGTATTCATTCAATGCAATTCATGCAATGTTTGGCATGTGCAGAATGTTATGTCACTTATTAGAAGTCATACAGTGGCTGGCAAGTGGGAGTGCTTGACCAGTGAAGCTTGCGGTGCAATGTATGGCATATGCAGAATGTGATGGTATGTTGTAGAATATTGAATTTGAATTTGGCAAAGAAATATAAATGAACGACAAAATATTTATTTATTTAACCATTCATGTACATACAAATAATACACAGACAAGACAAAAGGAACAGAAAAATACGTACAAAGGTGATGCTCATTTCTAATGAAATCTCTTCCAGCATACCTGCGATAGGACATAGGATATATCTTGGTGTTTCATATTATTTTCCTTGTCCCTGAAATATTGTAAATATTTAGTTTTATTACATTAAACAGTTTTAGATTATGATATTAGGGTAACGACTTTAAGATTAATTTTGGGATTAGTATCTATTTTGAAGTTAAAGAATTATATTCGGAATTAAATTGGTTATTTTAGAGCAAGGATAGTTTTTGTTATAACATGTGTTTTTATTATTATTAATTTCACAATAATTATCATGATTTGATGTTGTGAAATGAATAATGAAATAATTGATACTAATGTTTATACGTCTAATGGCAAAGCATAGAGAACTTACAAACATGTAACATCTCACACACCTGTGTATCGGTAACCTATGTTTACAAAAAATAAACATTCTGAACTCTGATATTGTTCTTTTTTAAATGAAACTGAAGATAGCCTCGCAACCACCTGAACTGATGCCATGACGGCAAATACGTACATTCATTTATTACTAGCTATGCCCCGGGGTTTCTCCCGCATAAGTCTCAAACCCGTGTGAATATCGCGATAGAAAGTATCCTATGTCCTAACCCAAGTCATGGTCTATCCATGTGCCAAATTTCATCCAAATCCGTTTAGCTGTTTCAGCGTGAAAGCGTCACAAACAAACTAACATACAAATAATCAAATCCTTTCTCTACAACGTGTAACGTTAAATGCTGATTTTTAATTCAATTGACCTATTTCAGAGAGAAAAAAAATTGTTAAGGTTTTGTGCTGTTTTAGTTCGTAAGATTAGTACCTATTTGCATTGAAATAAAAGCTATTATTATCGCGCGTATGAGAAAATTTAAATTGGTCGACAACAATTTGTGTTTGTTTACCTATTTTGGTGGGTTTGCGCATGTGATGGCTTGACCTATTAATAAATAGACACGGCAACGTTTTAATGAAGATTTTTTGAAAAATGTGACCTATATTAAAAAGTGGATAATTGATTCTGCTTGTATTCTGATCAAACTATTTTCAGGTTTTGCGAATTTAATGTAACACGTTGTATAAAATAATAGTTTAGATCAGCGGTTGGCAACACATGTTTTGTAAATAAGTTATAAATAACGTGCAAACTTTTTCAATCGTAAATTATAGAAAAAATAAATATGCTTTTCGTCTCACAGATGAGCATTTGAGAGCCATTCTACGAATTGCAACTACAAATTTGACAGCTAACATACAAGAAATAGCCTCCCAAATGCAACCTCAAACATCACACTGAAATTTGTATAAAATCGGTTACCTATTTAAGTAGTTTGTAGTTTTCATTTCTGAATGATGTACGGTGGTTATTTTTCTAGCTATAAAGAATATAAATAAAAACCCAAACATATAAACATAATGTAAGTATATCATCTGCCTAGCCTTTTCCGAACTATGTTGGGGTCGGCTTCCAGTCTAACCGGATGCAGCTGAATACCAGTATTTTACATGGAGCGACTGCCTATCTGACCTCCACAACCTAGTGACTAGGTAACACGATACCCCTTGGTAAGACTGGTTGTCAGACTTTTTGGGCTTCTAACTACCCGTAACGACTGTCAAAGATCTACAAATGACAGCCGGGACCAACGGCTTAACGTACTTTCCGAGGCACGGAGGGGACTTGGTATGTAAAGATGGTCACCCATCCACGGACCAACCGCGGCAAGCGTAGCTTAACCTGATCGATCGACCCGTGCAGCTGTTATTACTTAGCCACAAGCTCCTCGGAATTTAATTCGTACACGTTATACTTACATAATGTAAGTATAACGTGTACGAATTAAATTCCGTATGGTTTAACAATTTTTAATAGCATTATTATTTTTTCTATGGGATATGACCAATTATACGCAGGTATATTGGGTTTCTAGGGTTATTTTGCCACGTTGTAGCCCTTGCCTGCCAAAAGGTTGCCGACCACTGGTTTAGATGACGCAGGTTCAAATGAAATTAGTTCGAAGACGTTATGAGTATCGATATCTAAATATGATAAAAGAAAATCGATTTTCTGACATTTTTTGAGCTCGTTGAGCATTGTCTAATACGCGGTATTAGGAAGGTGGATCGAGCTACAGTACGAAAAAATGGGATATTAAATAATTTATCTACACCCATGCTATAAAACCTCTATAAAGTTTCTGAAACAGTTAGCTTATTGCCAACATTAAAACAGCCAGTGTCATAGTAACCATATCATCCAAATGAGTGTTATAATGTTGTACTAAATTTCATTATGCAACTCGAATTTCAAAAAAGAACATTGTCATGCAAGCGCGTTTCCTTCATTGTTCGTGTCGGACTACGCACAATGAAGGGTTCCGTAGTTGGGATGAATTTATCCCAAATACAAACTTAACTTAAGAGCAGTGGTGGCCCAATGGTAACGGCCGCGACTTACGAGTTGTAGGTCGTAGGTTCGTACCCAGACAGGCGCTTTACTTTGTGTAAATTATTTCGTCACCACTGCTCTTAAAACGGTGAAGGAAAACATCGTGAGGAAACCGGCATGTCCTAGAACCAAAAATTCGAAGACATGTGACAATCTACCAACCCGCACTGGGCCCGCGTGGTAGATTACGGCCCACTCCCTCTCACCGAGAGGAGGCCTGTGTCCCAGCAGTGGGAACATTTATAGGCTGATGATGATGATGACAAACTTAACATTGTAGTTGAAATACGTGTTCTCCCATACATTCCAACTGCAAATATGAGTTTGTACGTACAATATTGATAAATTTACCATGTTATTTTAAGACCATTGACTTCTTATAGGTTTTCCTGTAATTTATGAGTGATGAACCATTCTTTGTATTTTTTTCGAAATTTTTGGCTCAGTAGTTTCGGAGATAAGGGTGGGAATGGTCAATTTTCTTAAATATCTTCTATCTTCTTCTTCTTCTTCTTTCTTCTTCTTCTTCTATCTTTCTTAATTATTTAAAAAAAAAATCGAGAATTTCGCAACAAGCCCTTTCATTTGATATGTCACACGATACAGTTTGAAAAGCTTTTTTTATTTTTCTTATTTGCCCCCCAAAAGTGACCCCCATGTTCAAAATTATTTACGTTACACGTCCGTGTTTGGGTCACAGAAATACGTAATATGTGTACCAAATTTCAACTTAATCTGTTCATTAGATTCGGAGCAAATTGGCTGTGTCATACGGACAGACAGACAGACACACGAGTGATCCTATAAGGGTTTCTTTTTTTCCTTTTGAGGTGCGGAACCCTAAAAAGATGGCCAAAAGTTTTAAGAGGTTCATTAATTTAAAAAACTGGCCAAGCGCGAGTCGTACTCGCCCATGAAGGGTTCCGTAGCAGCAAGTAACATTGAATGAAAGGTAAATTGCGGTTTACGCATTGACATATATATTACTGCGTAAGGACTGGGTGGACCGCATGTTACAATGACGCCTCGAACGTGGTCCCAAAATGGTCTTCCCTATAGCGAAGTAAACTAGAACGCGTTCGGCTGTCTTCGGGAGCGGTCGTAAATTTTACAAGCAAAAATGCCAAGTTGTGTCGTGAAGGGTTGCGTGAACTACGACAAAAAGCACAATAAAATAAATGATAACAATTCATATCACCGGTAAGTTAAAAAAATGTTGTTATATCAACTTTTAACATTATTTAAAACAATTTTTTTCTTATTTGTCTCAACGTTTGGCAAAGACGACGCGAAGGCGCGTAAAAGTGAGACAGAACTTTGTAGCGGCGCGCGTTTTAGCCGATGAAATGAAAAGATTTAATAATTAATATTATACTTATTGTACTTATTTTTCTTCATAGAGGAATTGAGGATGGAATTACAAACTGTTACTTTTTATTAAGATTTGATTAACTGCACGTTGGTATCATCTTGCGATACAACGTAGCGGAGTCTCACTTTTGCTTGTTTTTAACAATTTAAACATATTTATTTACTTTGAAAGTATAACATTATTTACATATTTGTAATGTGCTCGTCAAGACCTTTCTTTTGGTACCAAACATGTCATGATAATCTCATTTCAATTTTTTTCGAGGTTAGAAATTTACGTGTAAAATCCACCATATTAAATTTAGGGAAAATTTATATAGCCTATGTCACCCGGACTATTATTACGAATCTATTGATACCTCATTCATCAAAATCGGTTCAGTAGTTTAGGCGCTACGGTGGAACACACGTAAAAGCAAACATACATACAAACATATAAACATACATACATAGACTGCTAAAATCATAACCCTTCCTTTTGGCTTTGCCGTAGTCGGGTAAAAATAAAAGGTTTTTTATTTCTTTGTACCTCAAAAATACCCGCTCTTACAAGGTTACGTCTAGGAGCAGACCACGCCGAATGACATCGTAGTTCATAGTAGTTCTAATAGATGGCGTTAGTGTTTCTGTATGGCGACTGCGTCCAACAAACGTTCGGACGACCGTATCTTTACTATTTAAATCAATGGGTTTACGATTTATGACGTATTAAAAAAAACTACTTGTTAGATCTCGTTCAAACCAATTTTCGGTGGAAGTTTACATGGTAATGTACATCATATATTTTTTTTAGTTTTATCATTCTCTTATTTTAGAAGTTACAGGGGGGGGGACACACATTTTACCACTTTGGAAGTGTCTCTCACGCAAACTATTCAGTTTAGAAAAAAATGATGTTAGAAACCTCAATATCATTTTTGAAGACCTATCCATAGATACCCCACACGTATGGGATTGATGAAAAAAAATTTTTTGAGTTTCAGTTCTAAGTATGGGGAACTCCAAAATTATTTGTTTTTTTTCTATTTTTATGTAAAAATCTTAATGCGGTTTACAGAATACATCTACTTACCAAGTTTCAACAGCGTAGCTCTTATAGTTTCGGAAAAAAGTGGCTGTGACATACGGACGGACAGACAGACAGACAGACAGACAGACAGACAGACATGACGAATCTATAAGGGTTCCGTTTTTTGCCATTTGGCAACGGAACCCTAAAAAAGTGTTCATCATTAAGGTCATAAATTTTTTAGAGGATCTGTTCAATATTTCCTTGCATTCTTATCTAAATATAGAAACAACGAACTTACTTTTGTGGGCTATTTCAAAACAAATGACATGCATTACTGATGACTCTTCTTTGGAAAATCGGAACATCTGCCGCCGAATGTGTAGGGAGAATGGTATGGTACCTTAGTACCAACGTGTTAGTGGCAAGTGCCGTGCCCGCCGAGTTAAAAACCGTGTAACTTTATTACAATGGAAACGCTAAAATGGGGAGCGAGCGGTGCACTGTCGTGCGTCAGAAATGGATGACATATTTTGTGGCGTTCGTAAAAAAGTGGCTCAATTTGCCAGACAAGCACATAAAATCTGAGAGTTTATAGTTTTATATTCGTTCAGATGATTGCAAACTACATAATTCCATAAAAAAATATTAACTACCAGTACCCTAATTGCGTAATACAATACAATCACAATTTGTTTCGATTTGAAACAGATTGCTAATCCATTGCTTCATAAGTTGGAAAAAAAATCTGCTCAACAACGTAAATAACGCAATGAATGCTGTTGAACTGTCAAAATGAAACAAATTACTCAAAATTGTTTACGAAAATAAGTTACGCAATTAGGGTACAGATTGTTTTTAAAACTTTAAACTTTAGGACATATATGTAAATTATCCAATTAAGTACCTCTTAAGTAAATGTTACTATTTGACTAATGATTTTATGAATGAAAAGTTGACATAAATATTAGGAAATATTTATTGTACAATTCTCTTCTTACTATCTCTTTGACTTAATTAATTCTTTTTGACATTTCCATAGCTAATATATTTGACTAATTTGCAATTTGAATGTCATACTAATTTATTTAATTCAATAACAATTACTGTGTAATCTAATAAACTAAACAAAACCCTTACAATGTATTTGTACAACGGAAACTGCAGAATATTATGAACTATAAAAACCATGTAACATTTCTGTAACAATATTCTCACAAATAAATGGACTATTAGTATTATAGAAATCTTGAGAGAATATCAGTTTAGAATGTATATCGATGTCTTACGGCCGAAAAGGGATAAGCGACATTTTTTGAGAAATTTAGTTATATACATACTTAGAATCGCCTTTTTTTTCTGCGTCGATTGGTCTAGGTAACGTTTGCCTACGTGAAACTTTTTGTCGGTTACGCGGTAGGAAAAATATAGACTTCTGTCAATTTATTTCGTTGTAAACGACTTCAATTTTTGTAAAATTATTTTTTTGGTGTTTGATCTACGAATTATTTAAGAATAAAGAAGTTACACCTTTTGGACTTTTTGTAATATTTTAATGATTGTACGTTAAACTATTTTGGCTGGAAGTAAAAATTCAGAAATATGTATTTAGTTTGTTATGCCTGTTCGTGTTTAAAACATAATTAGTTTTGGCCGCATTTTGCAGACTCTGTTTGGTCTGTAGTCTTTTAGTGCAATAGTTCTAAGTCTATTTGATCACGGTGATTTTTTGATACGAGGGTTTATTACAAACAATTGTTATTTAGTATGTTTTTAATTTGATAAGTGTGAGGTGCCATTTTTATGTTAATTAAAGACTGAGCTGATTACCTAATTAAATGGTTTTTTATTGTATACCTATACCTCTTGGGTGAACTTGAAATGTTAAATGCAGAGATAACAGTTTTTTAAAGTAAAATAATCAAAATACATCCACTAAATAATTGACATCTTTTCAAAAAATGTGCTTGATACAATTTTCCTTTCAGTCAACTATTGTAACATTGTTGGTTAGATTGTATTATCACATTTTTTTCTCTAAAAACCAAGACTTGACCTTTTTTTCCTTAATTTAAATAAAACATGGGTTGAATTTAGGTCATTTTTACTCGCATCAGATAATTTGATAATTCAATTTACGACATTTTGGGTGATTTTAAAATAACGACCATTTGGGGATAACCGACAGTAACTGCTTCTTGCAGGCTGAATTACGTAAAAATAAAAACGCCATCTTATAGATAGCATGCTAAATATTATAAAAACTCATTTCCAGGCTTTCGGGAGCTATACTTAATTTTTTATGATTTTTTTCGTTTATTTTGAACTTTAAATCACTCCCCTGTAAAATTTGAAAAGAGGCGGTTATCCTTTTTCGCCCGTAAGGCATCGATATAATTATGGCGACTGACATGTACTGTACAGAGTTACAGATCTATAAATTATGTTCATAAAGCAAACGCTGACTTCTATTTTGATAAGGTTTTAAATTGTGAAAAATAATGCTATCAATATTTTATTACAAATAAGGAGGTGTCTTAAATTTTGATGTGTATCCAATTTTGCCTAAAATAATATTCTGCGCACATAATTTTGGCTCGAAGTGTATCATAAGCTATCCGGCGAGTTAAGGCGGGTGCGTATTAACTTATAATAAACTACGCGCGGTTTCGGTGTTACCATGCGTATCCCCACACGATTGTCTGTATTCGCCCTAACTACGACCACTCACACCGCAAAATAAAACTTTATTCTATTTAGTTAAGGTTGCATTTTATATGAATACTGGGAGCGAAACACTGAGGACAGGCAGAAGTTAGGTGTGCATTCGAATTTCGACTGTATTGTGTAGAGTTGAGTTAACATTTTGAACGGCAGTGAAATGGAAGTTGTGGCTTTTTCGGTGGATTTTTTATAGATACCATAGGCATATCCGATATTAAGCCGAGGGTATATTTTTATTAAAAATCATCGCTTAGCGCCCGCCAGCCCTGCTCTCCCGCTTCCCTGTAATGGTGTTTTGGTTGCTTTATTGTTTGTTTGCATAAGTTTGTTAAAATGTTTTGTTTTGTTACAGATTTCACGCTCTTATCTGTTAAAAGCCAGACCGAATGATAAGATTGGAAGTTTTATTGTTCAAAAAATTGTTTGGTAGGTTTTGAACATGTCAACTATGAACTCGCTTGCACCACAAATCACTAAATGCGTTTAGAGCTAAACATATTTAAAAAATCATTCTGTCGCTGCAAATTCGATTTATGGTGGTGATGGTAGATTTATGGTGCATTTAGGCCAAAACTAAAACTCGGGTGTAAATTGTGTCAAACTTGTTTGAATTCGAGGGTTTTGTCTACTTTAGTATGTAAGTATTTTTTGTCTATTTTTTTTAATGTGCGGTGTTAACAAGTTTTCTGTCTTCTTTCTTTCTTAAACCTTCGATCGACCCGTGCGGCTGTTATTATTGAGCCCCGAGCTCCACCTCAACAAATCAACTCAGCCTATAGCAGTCCACTGCTGGACTTAGGCCTGTCCCAGCACGTAGCATGACAACCATAGAATCGGGTTACGGTTTTCCACGGGTTTTGTCGACGGAAGAATAGACAAAATGACAGATAAACAACATTTCTATTGTGGACATAGTTAATTGATTCAGGCGTGACTTTGCGGAAATCCATTATAAAATACAATAGACGTGGACATATTTAGAAGACGGCGTGTTGTCTGCGTTCAGCGCTCGGTGTGGCAACACGCCGTGTTCGGGTTCGCGACAAGTCAAATCATCCTGAGGATGCCTCGTTGAGAAGTGACACACATGTCGATTTCTTTCAGGGTTTTTTATGGTTCTTTAGGAATAGCTAAGTGGAACAGGTTACTAAATATATCCACGTCTATTGTATTTTATTGTAGTCATTCTAAGCGTGCTGGCTGCACCATAATACCTACTCTGCCCTCTACCTTCCGCATCCAGTCTGGCCCGGCCACTTTCTTAAGGTCATCGGTCCATTTAGCTGAGGGCGTCCCACACTACGCTTGCCGACACGCGGTCTCCACTCCAGGACTCGTCTGCTCCACCGGCCATCGGTCCTTCGACAAACATGGCCAGCCCATTGCCACTTCAGTTTATACTCTGCAAACAATGTCGGTAACTCCGGTTCTTTTCCGAATAATTTCATTTCTGAACTCCACCAGTCCAAACAATAGGGTAGTTGCCTAGGTAAAAAAAAAGAAATTCTATTTAGTCCGTCTTTCAGATAATAAAAAAATATTAGACACGTATTTTTCGCTTTATCATATTAATCAAAAATAACTTAGAAAACACGCATTAAAGTTGGGGAGTGTGGGGGCTCGCTACGTCACAACGCAGTATTAAATCTAGCAAGGCGTGACGCGATGCCACATTTTAACTCAATGTATCGCCGTAATCTTTTGATTACGTCAAAAAAGAAAAAATACGTGTCCAATATTTTTAACCGACTTCCAAAAAGGAGGAGGTTATTCTTTCAACTGTCATTAATGAGACACAATAGAATTTTAATTTTTATCCACCTCAATGAGGCGTCGTAACAGATGATGAGTTATACGTTCGTCGCGTATGTTTTTAAGCTATTGCATAGCTTTTATCGAGGGCTTTGAGCGCGGCGACCGAATCAAGAAATTCCGTAACGTAACGAAAATAAAACCTAACACCCCCCACTCTGCCTACCATGTAATGACGGTTCCCATGACAACGTGATGTTGTCAAGGGAAACGCGATGTTGTCATGGGAACGTAATTTTTGTTTTATGTCATCACGTCATCATCCCAAGTGTAGCGTTGACAAATAGGAAGTATGGAGGTTACAAATGCTATGCAATAGCTTTACCGCGGCAGTCGCCGAGTGCCACACGGTTTTTTTATTAATCTACAAAAAATTAGACACAGGCTTATTGTATCCAAATGAAGATAGACAAACTGCAATATAATCAAATTCCACATCACTTATTGGGCAACAAGTTAAGGCACTTCTAGTGATCCCAGATCAAGTGGCATCAAACGGGTACCTACATGCTGTATGCTGTCCCCATCCTTCTCTCTCGTATAGCTGCGTCTCGCTCAGGCGCTGTAATTGCATTAGTTTTAAGTAAAGACACATCAGTGTTAATCTGGCGGGGCAGCGCTAAGTGCCGCTAAGTGAAACCCCAAGTGTTTACTTAATCCGTCACGGTTAGCTCGCTGCTTTTGTTTGCAGGATTCTTGTATTAATTCATGAAATTTCTAACTTTCAACACTATCCATCAGCGAAGTTTGCATTCCTTATGAAAAAAACTAATTCACCAAATTGCAGAGAATGTAATCAGACTGAGGACGTGCAGCATTTGCTGATGGATAGTGTCCGCAACAGGCGCGAGAGGGAGTCACTTTTGAGAGAATTAGACTTGAATAGGCTTAACGTGGGATTAATACAATCAATCTTATCACAACCAACTTCAGAAGGTGCCAAAAAGTTATGTAATTTAGTAACAGACCTTCATCAGTGATTTATATCTTAATCAGAAAGTGTTTCGTATATTGTTTAGTTGTTAAGTATAAGTGATGATGTTACAAGGTAAAAGGCACGATGGGGTTGACATATCTATTTAGATAAAAACCCCAAAAACAAATAAAGATTTAAAAAAAAAACTTAATAAGAAAAACAAAAAGAAAGAAAATTCGTTTATTTGCGGTAAATATGACGTAAAGAACAAGTTGGGAGAAAATATGCATCATATCCACGCAAAATGTCCATCGCTCAGCATAATGCTGTGACACTATGCGAGACAGAGCCACAGCGCTGGTTTGCAGCAACAGCCGACGTTGTATTTGAAATACTTTTCTTTTTTGAAGTCGGTAAAAACAAGGGAAATGTCAATCATGTCATTCTCATGTCTCAATGTTTGGAATGTCATTAATCCTAAAGAAAACGTATCGCGCGTTGATGTCTTTTTAATGGTCAAAAGCTGGTGTCAGTAACAGTGTCGCGAGTTCAGCCATCTCAAAAATGTCCAACGCGCCTAAAGAAGTTTTACTTCAAAAAAAAAATATATTGCTACTAGATAATTATTATAATCGGTTTATTTTGGACATTACTGACATCGGTGATGGAAAATATCGTGAGGAAACCTAGACTTATAGTTAATATAAGTCTGAAATCGCCAACCCGTCTTGAGCAAGTGTGGTGATCAATGTTCTCTCTGTATGAGAAGAGATCTTTGCCCTGCAGTGGAACAGTAATAGGCTGGTATTATTTGAGCTTTCAGCAGGTACAATCGCGGTCGACCAGTTTTCACCTTTGTGCCCTTAGTAATAAGGTTGAAAAATGGTTCACCGCCAGTGTCCGCGGTACACATCAAGCTATACATTTCTAGTTTATCCTGATCTCGCATTGTATAAGATTTCCGCACAATGCGAGGTCAGCTTATACTGGAAATGAATAACTTGATAAATAGCCATGTTTATTTAATGAGTAAGACTTTTTTTTAAATGAAAACTTCTTTAGGCGCGTTGGCCATTTTTGAGATGGGAAAAAACAATTGAACATTGAACTCGCGACACCATTACCGACACCTCATTTTGTAAACGCGATTGTGCTCTGTATTTAGATAAGGTTACGGACCAATATTCTATACAAGTATTTTTCTTCCACCAAGGCAATCTTGTTCAAGTTTCCACTTTTGTTGGCACTCCCGGAGCGCCATTGTTTTTTTTTTTACTTTCTTTCACCTGCTTAAAACTTGGTACTCATTTAGATCATCACAATTTTTATCGCCGACAATCTTTGATTACTTTTGCACATTAATGTTTTTGGTGAGATCATTTAAATCAGACCGTTCCTCCGTGTAAGTAGTTGGAGTACTTCCTTTATATTGTTACTGAGATTATTATTAAACTGTGCACGCGCACATTGCATACTCTCCACACCGCTTGAGTTTGCAGCTCGCGTCGGATCAAAGCGGACTGTAACACACTCTCCCGTCAAAATGCTCCACTCTGTCAGAGTAGGTACTACTCGCCAAGCGCCATTTTATTGCACCCACTGTTACCTGTGAGCAAGAGGGCACACGAATTGTGGGACAAACGGGAAATAGTTGAGTAGTAGCTCTATTTTTGAAGTGAAACCTTCTTTAGGCGCGTAGGACATTGTTGAGATGGGACTAAACCATTGATTTCGCAACACCATGACGACACCTCATTTTTGTAAACGCGATTGTGCTCTTTATTTATATTACGTTACGGATCAATGTTCTATGCAAGTATTTTGACTTTAAAGGTTTTGTAAACGCGATTGTGCTCTTTATTTATAACACGTTACGGATTAATGTTCTATGCAAGTATTTTTACTTTAAAGGTTTCGGAAGTAGGTATTATTTTTTGTAAACGCGATTGTGCTTTTTATTTAGATAAGATTACGGACCAATGTTCTATACAAGTATTTTTCTTCTTGTTCAAGTTTTCACTTCGGCACTCCCGGAGTACCACCACTTTTTTATTTTTTTTTATTTGGTACACAACAGCAGTACATATAAATAATTTAAACAGAAGAATAACATAATAAAAAAACTTTTTTACCAATAATACAACCGACTTCCAAACTAAAAAGTGAAAAATAACTTTAATTTAGGAAGTCGGTGTCTTTGGATCAGTATTTTAGTTTTTTGACATCGACTTCCGAAATTAAAGTTATTTTTCACTTTTTAGTTTGGAAGTCAGTTGTATTTTTTGTAAAAAAGTTTTTTTTTCCACTTTTTCGTGGGTTGATTTGTAATTTATCTAAGTTACAATAGCCTTATGTCAACTGCTCATCAAAAATATCCAAATCGCTATAGATATGCCTTTAATATTTGAAGAGTTCCCTTGATTTCTCTAAGATCTCACCATCAGATCGTGACCAAATGACAATGGGACCAATTTGAAAGTATACCCTTTCAAACAAAAAAAGATTTTTTCAAATCGGTCCAGCCGTCTTCGAGTAATCGGGGAACATACATTAAAAAAAAAATATCCCGACGAATTGAGAACCTCCTCCTTTTTTTTGAAGTCGGTAAAAAAGTACTGGTATGTATGCCTATTATAGGTATACACAAAACATAAAACATAATTAGTAAAAAAAAAAAAAAATGGATATTATACTAAAAAAAAATTATATAAATGTTACCACGAAAGGCCCATTCTTGTCCATACAAAAACTACATTTTGAAAGGGGCGACTAGAATCACTTTTATGTGCTCATTTGAAATAAATTATTTGACTTTGACTTTTGACTATCAAAACACATAAACTCACGGCTTCTTCCCATGGCAGAAACTACAGAACTAAATCTTCTACGATCCTTAATAAATACTCCTTCTGCTTTGTTTACGTTCATATATCTATACATATAATAAAATCGTAACGAAGTCAAAACTGTACATTGAATATTTTTGAAAAAAAGTAATTGCTACGAGGTCTAGGATCGATTCTAATGTCGAAAATATTTTTTTTAGAATTTTTGTCTGTTTGTCTGTTTGTATGTTCCAGCATGGCGCAAATTCCACCGGACAGATTCTGTTAAAATTTTGCATAGATATTCCCTGTGTGTCTGGTCAAACTATAGGGTATAAACTATCACGCTATTTACCTTGGGGGACGAGCAATATTACATTATGTTGTATTTTTATATTCTAGCATGACGCAAATTCTACCGGATAGATTCTGTTAAAATTTTGCATAGGTGTTCCCTATAAGTCTGGTCAAACTATAGGGTACAAACTATCACGCTATTTACTATGGAGGACGAGCAATATTATATTATGTTCGTATTTTTGGGAAAAACGCGCCAAAATTTTAGGATATTGTAGATGGTTATCGATTAAACTTTTTAAATGATTATCATCACGCTATACCTTTATGGAACTAAGCAGTCAATCATAAAATATATAGGAACAGCTATTTTAGACAAGTTTCAACAAAGCAATTAGCTCAACGGTTGGGCGATTGCTTTGCAAACATGGGGTTGTAAGTTCGATTCCCACCTACGGTTTTTTTTCTTTTTTTTTCACATTTTGTTATACGATTATTATTTTTTTTGATTATGTACCTATAATCTATAGATATAATAAAATCGTAACGAAGTTAATTTTTTTTAAAGAAAGTTATTGCTACGAGGTCTGGGATCGATTCTTATGCGGAAAATAAAGTTTTTAGAATGTTTGTCTGTACCAACCGTAGGGCATAAACTATCACGCTATTTGCTATGGGGGAGCAATATTACATCATGTTCGTATTTTTCTCTGCAAATTGTAAAAGGACGCGCCAAAAGGTTGGGATATTGTAGATAGGTAGTTACCGATTATCATCACGCTACCTTTTATATAGGAACGGCTATTTTAGCTAACTTTCAACAAAGCGAATAAGTAAGCGGTTGGACGAATGATTTGAAGTTCTGAGGGCCTGCCACCAGCTCAAAAGCAGTATTATTTTAATATTACTTTAGTTTACTTCAGTTTGGGAAAGAGATGAAGCTCTACAGGATGTATAGCTCCATCTCTTTCTCCCACTGAAGTAACATTAAAATAATACTGCTTTATGAGCTGGTGGTAGGCCGCCCGGGGTAGTAAGTTCGATTTACATCTGTTTTTTTAAACTCTTTTTGTAAAACGATTTTTTTTTGGATTGTGTATGTAATAGTTCATAGAATGTATTAATTCACAAAAAATGGAAAACTTCGTAAGCTATGGGAAACTACTAAGTTACGTATTCTGATCATTTTAGAGCAAAAGACTGTAGGAATAAAATGTTTTTTTTACAGATTTTGACAGCAGATTTGTCCAAGCGATTTTAAAATATGTATGTGTGTGGATCTTCTGGAATCGCTGCCACACTGCTTCCAGGTGGCAAAACAGCGCACGTCATGTTTAAGATTCCCATCGATTTAGAGAGCAAAGAAACGCCTGTTTGTGGGGTGTCACGCAACAGTAACAAGGGATGTGTGCTTAGGGGATTGCGCTTCGTCGTATGGGATGAATGCATTATGGCAAAAAGGAAAGCAGTGGAAACTGTAAACAGAACCCTGCAGGACATCCGCAGAAACCAAGATATGATGGGTGGTGTCACAGTTCTGACAAAAAAAGTGAATACTTCGTTGAAAAGGTCGACTCTATGGTCGAGAGTTCATAAACTGCGCTTGACCATCATCATACGAGCTCAGCTTGGCGGTAATTCAAATGCTCAAGAATTCTCCGATGTTCTTCTAAAAGTTGGTGAAAGCACTCTACCAGAGACTCTTGGTAGAGTAGATCCCACTTTAGAAGATCTTATTCGTCTGATATACGGGGATATCAGTTAAATACCGTACCAAGAGAATTCTTAGGCGTGTTTCCGTTTTAACTCCGAAGATGATCAAGCTGCAGCGATCAACCACAGTATTCTCTCACAAATTGAAGGGAGTGAAGTGATATACACCTCCATTAATACTGATGTGGAGGAAGATGATGCCAAATATCACCCCGTAGAATTTTTCAATTCACAAATGGCAAGTGGACTTCCGGTTGTATATCTGTGTAACGGAAACCAGCTCAAAGTCATGTCTTTGCAGAGAAACGTCATCGAGGTGGAAATTCTAACAGGTTGTGGCGATGGTGAGACAGTGTTTATAGCGCGTATAAAGTACAAATTCCCCATAGTTACCAGTTAAAGCGCGTGCAGTTCTCTGGGAGTGTATGCTTTGCGATCAACAAGTCACAGGGGCCGACACTGAAGGCTGAAGGCTGCGGGTGTCGACCTCAGGATAAGCTGCTTCTCACACGGACAACTGTTACGTCGCTTGCTCCCGAGTCACCATTCCTGACTCTCTGTATATTTTGGCTGCTGAGAATAAAACTACAAACGTAGTATACAGGGAAGTTTTATAAAAATGTGGCTGTTATTGTAGTATATTGTGATATCTTACGATTTCCATGCGAACGAAGTCGCGGGCAGAAGCTAGTCTATAATAAATAAATAAATGTGTGTGTGTTTTTATTTATATTTATTTATGTTTTCAAACACAATGTGAATTGTTCCTGAAATAAATTTAATTTGAATTTGAATTGAAATAAAATTTATTCAAGTATAAAGTAAAATTATGATTTACATTAATTACAACCGAGGAAATTTTAATTCTAATTGTAATGTAGACTAGCCTGATCTAGGTTTATGAAAATCTATACCCTAATTGCGTATTACACGATCAATCACAATCTGTTTCGATTTGAAACCTGACCTGGGAATCGAATCCAGGACCTTATAAATGCTCAGACAATGGTCAGGCAATGTTAAAAAAATACTCAAGTATTGACGATGAATGTGTATTTTTAATTTGGTATTTTTTTTTTTTAATTGTCAAAGAGTAGCCACTACTATTGAACCGGGTTGCCAGCTGTACGTCAAGTGGTACAGCAACGCAATATGTTGCAATTACGTTAGTGACGTCAGAGCGGGTGAGTTCCAGTGACGCAGTTTCGGCAGTATCTATGAGAACTATGACGTAATCACGACCGTGCCTAAGTTCCTAGTTAATTGAGATACTGTTTCTGAATTGTATTTTTCAATTTTAAATTTTATTTTATTTTAATCCTGTTTTTACTCTAATTCAATTGCTTCTATTCAAATTTTATTTTCGAACTTGATTTTTAACATTGCGTTTTTTTTTTCGTTTTTAAAGATAAAGGTAAAGATCATATTATTTGTGCAAAATATGAGTAAGATATACACACAATGGCATACATGATGTTACAATTAAATTATATCACAGTCATGTTTTGCCTTAACGGCGTAAATAGGTAGGTTATTATTATTACATAACATTAAATAATTATAAATTTATCCATTATTCAAACAATGCAATCTAAATTAGAATTAGAAAAATATAATTTCCTACAGAATAGTGTCATCAATTATTCATCATTGATAATAAAATAAATAGTGTTTTATTTCAGATAAAATACCTATAGGTATACAAAAATTTTATAAATAGTAAAAATATTAAAATGAAAACATAGAGGTATGTCTTCAAAAATATACCTAACATATTCCTTCGTCATTTTTTATTCCCGTTTAAGTGAACAGAAATCCAGTGTTTATACCGGATGATTTTTTTTACCCTCTCGAAATTTTTACAGGATGTTCCACCCATGAATACAAACAACTTTCACTATGGGAGCAACTCTGAAATCACGAAAAAAAAATCTGCTGTTTATACAAAAGTTCAATACCTACTTGACCAAAATGTATGAAACAGCTGATTATTTTTTCGTGATCTCAGAGTTGCTCCCATAGTGAAAGTTGTTTACATTCATGGGTGGTGTTTACACCCTGTAAAAATGTCGAGACGGAAAAAAAAATCATCCAGTATATGGGACTTGCCAGGTTGCACGAGATAACCCTCAAAATGCTGTTAATGGAGCGTCTCAAGCTTTGCCAAAAAAACTCGACCCTTGACCTCATGATGGCGTAAAAGTTCGGGACCCTCGATGATAAAATAAGATGATTAGATGTTAATATTAGACTCAAACTCAAATTAAAAGCATTTATTTCAATTAAACCATTTACAGGCACTTTTGAATTGTCAAAGAATCGGTCAGTTAGACATAATTTTAAGTGATATATTTTAACAACTTTGCTTTATAAACCTTGCTCAATTGTAACCTCATTGAAATAAGTCACTGGCTCTTGAAAATACAGGTAGGTACTGTAACCTAGCTCTGGAGGTAGGGTTTAAAAAAATCTATAAACTATAGTAATTATGCTAATAAATAATTAATTTTTCAGGGAGCCGTACACATAACGGGTACCAACGGGACTTTGATAATACAGCCGAACCCAATAACCTATCTATCCCTAGTTTTGGCATACTGGTTTTAACGTCCCAATAATCTGTCAGAGAATTAGGAATCTTACGGAATGACATTCAATGACAGATAGAATTATACTGTCTACCATCAAAAGCGATCTGTCTTTTAGTGAAAATAGGTTATTGGGTTCGGCTATTAGCCTATAACGCCGTCTATCTGTCTCAGGGCTTCTTTTTAACCGTGATAAATAGATATTCGAAATTTACCAGAAAACGTGTGTTACTAACCTCTAATACTGAAAAGAAAATAAGTAAACGAGTGTAAGTTTGACTCGCACTTGGCCGATTTAGCACGGATATTTACAGATGATGAACAAAAAAAAAAAAACAGTGGCACTCCGGGAGTGCCGACAGTAGTGAAAACTTGAACAAGATCGCCTTGGTGGAAGAAAAATACTTGTATAGAACATTGGTCCGTAACCTTGTCTAAATAAAGAGCACGATCGCGTTTACAAAAAAATACTTCCGAAACTTTTAAAGTAAAAATTCTTGCATAGAACATTGATCCGTAACGTAATATAAATAAAGAGAACAATAAATTGCGTTTACAAAAATGAGGTGTCGGCATGGTGTCGCGAAATCAATGGTTTAGTCCCATCTCAAAAATGCCCAACGCGCCTAAAGAAGGTTTCACTTCAAAAAACACTATTCAGATCAATCTAAACAAGCACAAGTCGATTAGCTCGTAGCACGTCTACGGCGCGGAAAGTTGCTACGGCGCGGCGCGGAACGTTGCTACGGCGCGGAACGTTGGTACCCCTTGTCCCTCCTTGTTTCTCCTGATGCTTCCAGCTATTATTCAGATTAAAATTTTGGTATAATGCTATTATTTTAACAAAAATAAAAAAAAACTAGATGCATTAACGGAAACTATATTTTTAGGAATTACTGACCCCTATTACTGAAAAGAAGGTAAGTAAACGTGTGTAAGTCCGACTCGCACTTGGCCGGTTTAGCACGGATATTTACACATGTTGAACAAAAAAAAAAAAACATTATTCAGATCATTAGCTCGTAGCACGTCTACGGCGCGGAAAGTTGCTACGGTGCGGGAAGTTGCTACGGCGCGGTGTGGAACGTTGCTACGGCGTGGAACGTTGCTACACCTCGTCTCTCCTTGTTTCTCCTTATACTTCTAGCTATTCAGATAAAAAATTTGGTATAATGCTATTATTTTCAAATTATAGCTAGGGTCTTATGGCGTTCTGCTGTAGGGATCGGCAGCTGACGTAGTTTCAATTTTCATTTTACAAAAGGGGCAATGCGCGCGATCTATAAAATAGGTCTTTGTGAGTCCCTTAGAAACAAATTCAAAGAAACTCTGCCTTCTCTTTATATTTTAGAAAGTATTTTGTATGTTCGCAAAAACTTAAGACTTTTCAAAGTAAGAAGTGATTTCCATAATATAAATACACGTAGTAGACATGAAATTGTGATACCCAAGATTAACTAAAACAAGCAAGTCATTTCTTATAACAAGTTGCCAAAGTTAGTTACAGAACTTAGCGATGGGAAGTTCAAAACCCACATCAAACGTATCCATAACAAGAAAGCATATTATAAAATCAAAGACTACGTACGTTGCAGACAAGGAAGTTTGGCAATAATTCCTTCTGCACATGTGGCTTCCCTGGTACCTCATTAACGGCATAATTATGTAAGAGTCTATAACTGCTCCCAAATTACCATGTTTATTTTTTTTACATTATTCCTTGACATAATCATCCCATTATTTGACATTATAAATACCTACAATTTAATTTCAACTCTTTATTAGTGGCTTTTGTGGACATATTAATTATTCAGATTTATTACAGTTGTAATAGCAATCATGTCATTTCGTTTAAAATAGGTTTTCATTTTATTAATCTTTTATATAGAATCTTTTCTATTTTGTGAATGTGAGAACGCTGTAGGCTTAGTGGACTGTAGATCTGCTTACTATTTTCTATTTTGTTAAGTACCTGGTACTTGTTAAAAGACCTACACAGTCCTCTCATATCTATTAACACTATTATTTGAAAATATTGTAAAAGCAATTTATTTTTAAAAGAGTAAACGTGGAGTTTCTTGCCGGCTCTTCTCCATAGGAAACGACCAATTGGAACCGTGCACCTAGCTTCTCACATTTCATAAGTGCCCTTGTAGGTTTATGTGATATAAAATATTTTGAATTGAATTGAATGCTTTCCACTTCTTTTCTCAAGTGGGTGCTGGCACTCAAATCAGCCGGAGAATATAAATTGGATTAACGGCCCCGACTTGTAGATCGTAGGTTCGAAACCTTTTTTTTTTTTTTTTTGGGTGGGAAATTATCAAATAACTTCTCCCGCTCTGGGCGGAGCGGGAGGGCGTGTCAGACTCTTACTGACTAAAACCCACCCGTGTTCCTTCGGTTGCCCTGTTGCCGGGGGCCACGATTTCCCTATCGGTTTTCTTCGAACCCCCGGCAGGCATCGGCCCTAGCGGACCCCGTCAATTCTGCTGACATCTCTTTGAGGCGCGCGTGGAACACAACGCGCCGTCGACCCGGGCTTGGTCCTTATCGGACGGCGAGCTACCCATTGCTCACCGTCCGCAAGCCCGCGCCTACGGTGGCCGGAAATCGGCTCGCGATTCCCGCCCCGGGCGTCTCCTCCTGCAGCGGTTAGGGGTGTGAGGGCGCGAAGTTTGCCTCTCCCTCACGCGTTCCGCCTCCTCCTTCGCGAGCATTACCGCTTCGCAGAAGGAGGTGACGGCCTGCCATTTCCTCTCGCTCCGTACCATGGCCTGAACCAGGGCCGGACGCGAGAGATCACCGCCGCCGATCGCCTCTACGAGAACACGGCGTTGCTCCGCCCAAGCCGGGCAGACCTCCACCGTATGCTCCACCGTGTTCTCAGGCCGATCCACACAATGGTGACACCCTGGTGTTTCCTCCCGCCTTATCCTGAACAGGAATCTCCCGAAGCAGCCGTGTCCGGTGAGAACCTGCGTCAGGCGGAAGGTGAGAACGCCGTGGCGTCTCTCCAGCCACTCCTCAAAGACGGGTCTTATCGCCGCGATTGTGGCGTGCCCAGCGCGGGGTTGCGACAATCGCACCCTCCATGACGCCATGAGATCCCGCCGGAGCTCTGTCCGCTGTGCCGCAATTTCTTGCGGCATCGGAGTTAAGCCCCGGCGTTTCGCCTCCTCGCGACACTCCCAGACGTGCGCGAGGACCTTTGCCTCCAGATCCCATGGCGGTAATCCGGCAAGGAGGCTCGCCGCCTCGCAGGAGACCGTGCGGTATCCTCGGGCCAGCCGGATGGCCATGACCCTCTGGGACGCGTTCAACCGGCGGGCTGGCCGCAGCCTCAATGAACGCGCCCACACCGGTGCCCCGTAAAGGGCCATGGACCGCACGATCCCCGCATAGAGCCTCCGGCAGGAGGCGTTTGGATCCCCTAGATTGGGCAGGAGCCGCTTCAATGCAGCCCCGGCCCGCTCGAGTCTGGGAGCCAAACGTCGGAAATGTTCTACGAAGTTCCACCGGCTGTCGAGGACGAGTCCCAGATACTTCATCGTCGACTCGACACCGATGTGAACCCCTCCCGCCATTACCTGGGAACCCGACGGTGGCGCATTCCGAGGACCATGAAAACCCATGGCCTCAGACTTGTGCAGGGCCACCTCGAGTCCCAGCTGCCGGATCCTATCGACGATTGTCGCAACCCCGCGTGTCGCTAAATCGGCCGCCGCCTGGTACGACCCCCCCTGCGCCAGGACAAGCGTGTCGTCAGCGTAACAAACGACGCTGACGCCGCTAGGGAGGTCGGCGCGCAGCACCCAGTCGTATCCGATGTCCCACAGATGCGGCCCCAGAACCGAACCCTGTGGGACACCGCACGACATCTCTTGCCGGTTCCACTCTCCTTGGTGACCGGGGTAGATGACGGCCCTGTCCGTCAGATAGGCCTCGACCACACGACAGAGGTAGGTCGGCATCCGGTGATACCGGAGTGCCTCCCTGATGCAACTCCAGGGCAGGGTGTTGAAGGCATTGGCGATGTCTAGAGACACCGCCAAGACAACCCCACCCCGGGCCACAGCATCCCCCGTCGTGAGGGCCCGCACGCGCATGATGGCGTCCACCGTAGAGCGCCCCCTGCGGAAACCGAACTGGCTCTCCGCCAGATCCGGCCCCACTCGCACCAGCTGCCCGACGAGGCGGTCTGCAATGACTCTTTCAAAGAGCTTGCCCACCTCGTCGAGCAGCACAATGGGCCGATAAGCGGACGGAGAGTCCGCTGGGCGCCCCGGCTTCTTGATGAGGACCAGTTTCCCCGTCTTCCAACGAAGTGGGAACTGGCCCCTCTCCATGCATGCGCTTAGGAGCCCCCTCAGTCGTAGGTTCGAACCCTGACAGGCGCTTTACTTTGTGTAAATTATTTCATCATCACTGCTCTCAAAACGGTGAAGGAAAACATCGTGAGGAAACCGGCATGTCCTAGAACCAACAATTCGAAGACATGTGACATCTACCAACCCGCACTGGGCCCGCGTGGTGAATTATGGCCCACTCCCTCTCGCCGAGAGGAGGCCTGTGTCCCAGCAGTTGGAACATAACATAGGCTGATTATGCATATTAGTACTTACTAACTAATAGGTCAGGTCTCGAGTTTGAACCCAAGGCACGCACCTCTGACTTTTCGGATTCACGTGCGTATTGTATAATTATCACTTGCTTCAAACACTGTAAAGGAAGGAGAGAGAGAGAATCTTGAGGAAACCGGCATGCCTGAGAGATAATTCTCGACGGCATCTGAAGACAAATCAGAGGCCCATAGGCGGCTTTAAAACTCTGACTCCACAGGTTACTCACTAACAATACGAAAAAAAAAAGAAGAGTAATCGCGTCGTTGAAAATCAGCACTAGCTGATGTGTTAACCTACCTATATGCACGCACCACTGCAGCATTATTCTGTACGATGCCCTAGTTTTGAACCGAAATTACCTATGTAACTAAATTGTGACAAAAGAACATAACATTTTAGAAATGCTGACATCAACGAATTGAATTGTGACATTTAATATTGGTGATAATAAAGGCATGTGTGAATTTTAATGTTTTTGACAATTTGTAACTGGTTCTGACATTATTGTTATTATTTAAATCATTTGTGTTTTTATTGTTATTATTTAGATTATTATTTTTTAATAACCTTGTAAAACATTCAGACACAATGTAAATAATTTTTATTGAATAAATGAAATGAAATGTGTCGTACTTGTTTAGCTTTTCCACATTGTACCTAATATTTCGTCCAACTCAAACGCAAGCACTAGGTAGATGAATTTTACACAGTCATGATAAAGTAGCACGCCTCCTTTATGAACTGGAATATTGAGGGCTTTAGACAAATGGAATATTGAGGGCTTTAGACAAATGGAATATTCAGGGCTTTAGACAAATGGAATATTGAGGGCTTTAGACAAATGGAATATTTAGGGCCTCAGACAAATGGAATATTGAGCGCCTTAGACAAATGGAATACTGAGGGCTTTCGACAAATGGAATATTGAGGGCTTTAGACAAATCGAATATTGAGGGCTTTATGTAAATTAATTTTTGTACCTTTGAATTGTCAAGGAGTCGGTCAGTCAGAAAGATGAAGCTAGTTGCCCATTCCAAAGCGTAGTAGAGCAGGTAAGTTCTTAAAATATGGAGAAGAAGGGGCAAGAAACTTCTGTACATCACTCTTTAAATAAATAAATAAATTACAAAATATTTTGGTTATGTCTTTCAAATTGTTGTGTAAATGTGTATTTAACATCACAGTTTAACTCTCTGTTGTAAAATAAAAGCTTTTTCTTCTAACTCATCATCTCTAGCCTTTTCCCAACTATGTTGGGGTCTGCTTCCAGTCTAACCGGATACAGCTGAATACCAGTATTTTACATGGAGCGACTGCCTATCTGACCTCCACAACCCGGTTAGGAACTGGATAACACGATACCTCTTGGTAAGACTGATCGTCAGACTTTCGGGCTTCTGACGAACCGTAACAACTGTCAAAGATCTGCAAATGACAGCCAGGATCAACGGCTTAGCGTGCTTTCCGAGGCATGGAGGGGTCTATGTATTTATATAGGTCACCCATCCGCGGACCAACCGTGGCAAGCGTAGCTTAACCTGATCGAACGACCCGTGCGGCTGCCACAAGCCCGTTTTTCTTCTATCTAATATCCCGAAACGAGTTCAAAATATTTGTAACAAGGGCACCATCATAAAACGATGAGATACCAAATTATGTAGGTAAATATATGAGTCGTTGAAATTGTAAGGAATTTTTCCTTAGAGCAAGCCGCTTTCATATTACAAAATTGTATGAAATTCTTCTTCCCTTCACAAAGAATTTCATCATAGTTAATATGGAAAGCGAGTAGATAGGTATGTCTGTGTGTGTGTAATGAATGTATGATATTCTTTATTACTGAAAGTAGATGAACTGACGATTTTTATGCCATTATGAGGAAGAAGGCCGCATCCTTAATAAGCAGAATGAGGGCGAGCAGCAACAGTATTTTGAAAACCCTAGCTGAACAGCATGATGCACCAATACTAAGACACTCTGTCAGGTTGCTCGTGCGGCAGGGATGAATAATAATTATGTATACATTTAATAAATACCAACCCTTAGTTGATAAGTTTGTTCTTTGTACTAACCATTGGACCAATTTTGTCAAATAAAATAAAAAAATAATTAAAATATATAAATTTACTAGCTGACCCTGCAAACGTTGTTTTGCCATATAAATGTTTGGGGTGGACCATCTTTATCACTTACTACCCTACCTACCCACACTACCTACCTACCCTACCTACGCTACCTACCCTACCTACCCTACCATAATTTAAAAAACATATTTTTTCTTCATATCTTTTTTTTTCCTAAATTAAGATGTAAGCTATCCTATCTTTTAAGTTGGTGCAAACTGCACACGGTGTGCAAATTTGATTAAAATCGGTTAAGTAGTTTAGGAGTCCATCGCGAACAAACAACGTGACACGTAATTTATATATATTAAGATTAAAATGTAGTTCGTTGGCAAGCGCATGGCCCATCAGAACGGCTAGATCGATTTGGCAAATACTTATTTCAAAATGTTCGTGTGTGTTCGTTCGTGTTTTGAATGTTCGAACTATTACGAACATTTTTAGACAAGAATTTGCTTTCTGCAGGTCAGCTACATCGGGTTCTTACGGAAAGAAAAATTTGAAAAGTTGCTGGAATATTGTTTGAATTAAGTATTGAAATTTGGATAGGACAAACGTCTGTTGAATCAGCTAGTAAACAATAATTTATTAATACCCCTGATAAGTATGACAGCCATTTTCAGTTGTCTTGTTTTTGTTTCTTAGTTTCCATCAATTACAAGTCAAACGAACTGTTTTATTTAAACATGGTTTTAAAAACAATTTCAAATATCTACATAAAGAGAGTCTTAGAAGTCGAATTCGAAACCAGAAAAATGAATTTCAAGAACTAGGTGTCCACCGAACCTACACTTAAAAGAAAGAAAGAAAAAACAAAACAATGAAATACTTGAATCCAGGAATCAAAATACCTATCGCATATCGTACCGAAATAAAATAAATGCTTCGATGGATCTAAAACGAAAAAGCCAGCATAAAAACAGTCCGTATCCATTCCGTCAAGTGTCCATTCCCCCGCATTCCTTATTTAACAACGTCCGAAAATTAAAGGCGCTTTTACAAGAAATCGCACTCAGACTGCGACGTTTTCGAACGCAACCCAGCTGAAATATTTCCAACGGATCTCATTCGAGTACTCTTATTTACCTCCGACAACACAGCTATAGCGACTTATATCACGAACACACTGCCTGTATTTGTTTTTTCCATTACAAAAGAACGGAACGCCCTGCGTTCGCTGTAGCAATAATATTTCAATATCGCGACGTGGGTGCCAGCCCTAGACGCTTTGAAAGTGATTTCTCTGTGCTCCGATTGGTCGCCGTGTAGAGGCAAGGAATGCGTTCGATATCCAAAAACCGTGTGCGATAGAGACAGAACTACGATCCTGAAGTACCGAATGCTGTAGTAAGAACGAGACAAAAGCAGTTATGTCGGTATATGAATATTGTATGAATGGGAAAGGTCCGTATCAATAATACGTGCACGAATGAAATAATAGATTATTCGTTTGTTCAAATCGAACGTAAACAAAATGTAAGCATCCATTACTGATGCACGCGTACAAAACGAGCGAGACACTCAGATGTTAGGCAGCTGTTAGACAAGGACGGGTATATTTCTTCGCGTAGAGCTTTCCGTGGAGCAGGGTCGGCAACAATGTGAGCACTATCTGTTTTTGTACCAGTCGACGGTCGGTTTCCACATTAAACGATCATTTTAAGGGCGAACCAATCAAACTGCAAATTTATACAAATTGATACTAAACGGGTTATATTAATTTTATAACAAAAATTAAGTGTGTAAATAAGTTTGAACGGAGTCGTAATTAAAACTAATTGGGTTTAATATAGCGCTAATTATTTTGTATTAAGGCGGGTTTTCGCTGGAATTTCGTCCTTTTTGACGTTTTGAGTGAGTGTCGGCGGATTTTTTCGTGTCGTTAAGAGTGGACTTGTGATTTGGTTAAGGGAAGATGCTTGTTGATAAGCTGTGGCGGGTTCGCTGATAGTTCGCGAGTGCTAGGAAGTGAACTGTAGTGCCAGCAGTAGCCATTGGTTTTTGCAGCTGTGTCGAGGACGATGTCGACATAGGGGGCGGCCAGGGTTGGCCCCTAGAGGCCATGCTCAATAACCTCACGGCGACAGCTTTGGGAGGTAAGTTGTCATTGTTCTGGTGCCTCTTACACGGATACATTTTATGTGGTTATAGTAACACCAGTACCATTTCCCAAAGATTTAAATCCTTAGATTTGCCAAGAGTGAGCTCATACAATAATAATACTGTTTCCATGTCAAGACAAGTCTGCGACAGAGGTGTCAAAACGGAATAGAAACGCAACCATCTTTGGACGCAGTAAAATCTTTGGTATTACCATATAAAATACTATATATACCTACCATACATAATAGGTACATATCTATTAATCTAGGAAGTACCTACCTAGTCTGTACAAAATGACGTTCTTATTGGTTCAGACACAAAGGTGTAATTGCTTAGTTGTAAATATACCACCATTAGCATTAAAAGAAGTTGCAGAATTTCGTCTAAATACCAAATACTCGACCTAGCTTGATTGTCCTGCAACATAAGCGGCGTAGCGTATTTTCCCTTCAACATAAGCGGAGTACCGTATTTTCCCCCCAACATAAGCGGCGTACTGTATTTTTCCCCCAACATAAGCGGCGTACTGTATTTTTCCCCCAACATAAGCGGCGTAGTGTATTTTCTATCACGTACGGGCACGGGATCGTAAAGTATTTTTCTGCCTCGAATCTTTCCTTTTCCTAGTACCTACCTATTCATGCATCTTCTTGCCCTTCTCCTTATTTTTTTGAGTCCAATAAACTAACCTGGAGTAGCGGAAAATACCCTAATTTTGTTGAATTATTTATAGAAAACATTTCAAATGTTAAGGAAATTGTAGTCATCGCTGATGATTGATTACATTCCGTAACAATTTATAGAAAGAAAGAAAAAACAGCTATTTGCGGTAAATATGATGCAAAGACAAAATACAAACACAAAAAAAACAAGTTGGGAGAAAATAACTATGAATCACATCCACGCAAAATGGCCATCGTTCAGGATAATGCTATGACTCTATGCTGTGACTTTATGCTGCGACTCTATGCCACAGCGAGTGCTGGCTTTCTGCGACAGTCGGCGTTGACGTGATGACGTCAATTGGTGCAACGTAAAATGAGATGCAAAAAGCAAAAAATATAACTTAACAAAAATACACAATACAAGTTCAAAAATAAAAGGAAGAAGGAAGAAGAGGTTATAAACAAAATTAAATCCAAGACTACACTAGCACACCTGGCAAATTCTGGTAATTTCAAGAAATGGCAAAAGAAAACCCCCGTCCCCTTTAAGAAAAACAAGAGCACAATAAAACAGTTTGCACACAATATCCCGGGCTGCCGTCGAACCGTTCTGTTTTACGGGATTCAATTCCATTAAGTCGTGTTTATGAGCCGGCCGTAATCCCGGTGAGCCGGGACTGAGGCGCTAAGACTTGGCCCGCCTCGACTTTTGCTCCTGACTAGGGGAGGATGTAATTTAAATGCTGATTTGTGAAGAAAAGTGAACTGTAGGGATAACTGACTGTCACGATATTTTAGGCATGGATACTAAATAAATAACTTTTATTTCGACCAATAAGGGATCATAGTAGATAAGTACAAAATTTAAAAAATAACAACACAACATACAATATAACATACTTACAAACTTTGATTGCTCAGTACGTGAACCATACACCAATGATTCAGGTACTGACAATCGAACTTTTGCACGAATCCTCACAAGATGCCGTTGAAGCTAGTCCGAACTCTGCGCACTAGGATGTGCGTCGCTTTCGCGTAGTAGCATGGGTAGAAACATTCTACTTGTGACTCAGAGAACATCCCTGATGCGCTCCAGAATCGGGGCAGCCATAATAGTGAAGGATATATTTATATACTAAAAACTAGCCAGGGAAATTATACCTAAGGAGACCAAAGGACAGACAGACAAAGAGATGTTCTATATAAGTGCCTTTACTTACGCTGGTCTCTGCGAATTTTATGTTGCTACAGAAATTAATATTGGCAATGGCGTCGACAGTCGATGGCCCAGGGGGGCAAGTTGATATACCTATGGAGAATGGGAAAAGTATGATTTGTAGGTACAGTCAAACGTCAAGAGCACATGAAGCTTTACACTTGTAGTGCGAGTCTTATTACCTCTACGGCGCACAATGGGGCTAAAATCAACGCTGGTGGACATTTGATTCTTGACAAATTAATTTCAACTCGGTAGTCTCGATAGAAACTGAGAAAAATAATAATTTCCATATTCAATGTATGAATTGGAAACGTCGTTTTTCCCAAAACTATTCAGAACTGTAGAGATAGATAGATAGATAGAATATTCTTTATTATGTACACCATAAAAATTACAGACATTAATATAGAAATTTTACATTGGGTGACACAATGGGCGGTCTTATCGCTAAAAGCGATCTTTTACAGACAACCTTTGGATAGATTTAAATGGAAAAGGAGAGACAATACTGCAATAGAGCTGAAACATAATAGGTATTATGGCTGGGCCTACCACCAGCACATAGATACGAATATTATAACCCCGGCCCCGGATTAGACCCCGTTTAGTAGATGTGGAACTTCAAAAAAACCAAATAAAAGTCGTCTAAATAAACAAAATTGGCTTTATAGATAAGTATGCAGTTTCTTTACATTAAAATGCCTTGTATTTACAAAAATTTTGACTCTCTAGGGGGGTGGGGGGGCAGCTGCCCCCTTTGCCCTCCCTTGACGACGCCTTTGAATATTGGCATTGGTATATTTTTTATTAAGTATCTGTATATTTGTGTCGTTGAAGTATTAAATACATAAATATTTAAAAATGTTTTTGAGGTGCCTATCGTAAATCACAATTTGTGTAGCGGCCAATTTGATGTTTATTTGTGATAACATTTACAAAATGAAACTTGACCAAAGAGAAAGCAATTTCCTACAGTCAACAAAATTGTATTGATCACGATCAACTTCTGATAAAAAAAGTGTTCGATCCGGCTGTCATTCGAAGATCTTGGACAGCCGCTACGGGTAGTCAGAAGCCCAAAAGTCTAGCAACCAGTCATCCTAAGGGGTATCGTGTTACCTGGTACCGGGTTGTGGAGGTCAAATAGGCAGCCGTTCGATGTAAAATACTGGTATTCAGCTGCATCCAGTTAAACTGGAAGTCGACCCCAACATAGTTGGGAAAAGGCTAGGCAGATTGATATTGTTTTGAAAATAAGCAAGCCATTCTCATGCGTCAATGTATCTACATTGGTCTATCGAGATTAGAGTATGCAGAGATACTTAAAAGAATCGATTAATTTATTCTGAATCTGTTAAGAAAAAGAAATAATAGAAGGTGGTACCTAAAACGTTTATTTATTTATTCACTCCAAACATACAAATATCCTTAAAGGCTAGAGACCCAATGCGATATTGTAGTACACTTAAAAATTTAATAGTTCCACTGCTTGTACCATAACAAATTCTATCAATCAATCAATCATTTATTTGCAATGAATGTAGGTTACATAAAATACAGGTGGAGTAGATAGGAGTGAGCCATGTCCATTCTGCCTGGAAATAAGCACGCAAAAATTATAAACATTCTTATGAAGCAATTTAAAAATAAATTACACATTAAAATGTCACAGTTTGAATAGGTAGGTAAATTTACCCAACGCGCTACAGAATTTGTCGACGTCATCAGCAATGAGGTTGAGAGTACGGAGCGCGCTCGCCAGCGGCGCCTCACGCAGCAAATTAGTTGGCGCGCGCGGTACCGCCAGCACAACAACAATAAAGATGCTCGTGAGGAATGTTTTGAGTAGGTATGAATGTGGAATGCTATATGAGGGGAAGACCAAAGAAACGAGGGATGGACTGTGTGAAAGATGATATAGCTAGAAAGGGGGTGACTACCGAGATGATGATGACTAATAGAGAAGTATATGGAAGAAAGGGACATGTTGCGTCGACCACAAATAAATTAGGGGATAAGGGCAAGAGACTGATGATGATGATGATAAGATGGATATATACTCAGCAATATTGAAATTAATAACAGCAATATCCTACTGTTGAATATATAACAAAAGTTTACAACACTAGTTTTGTGCTCCAATGGTCTGTTGTGGTTCGGAAAGCACGTTAAGCCGTTGGTCCCGACTGTCATTCGTGGATCTTTGACAGTCGTTATGGGTCGTCAGAAGCCCGAAAGTCTGACAACCAGTCTTACCAAGGGGTATGGTATTACCCAGTTACTGGGTTGTGGAGGTCAGATAGGCAGTCGCTCCATGTAAAATACTGGTATTCAGCTGCATTTGGTTAGACTGGAAGCCGACACCTACAAAGTTGGGAAAAGGCTGGGCAGATGATGATGATGATCTGTTGTGGTTGCCGTACTACTTCAACAACTTCAACTCAGCCTATCGTAGACCACTTCTGGAGTTAGACCTCTCCCCGACTGAGGAGGTAAGGCTGCGGCACAACACCTTATCCTCCTCCGGCTTTCGCATACTGCAAAAAATCAAAACACATTAATCACATCATCAACATTCATCACTTCATCGTTCATCTTTTTTACAATCATTGTTTTCTGTTTTTTTAATAGGAGTATTTTTTCTGCTGTAATGCCAATAAACGCATTTTTCTTTCTTTCATTATACTATTAAATTAATAATACCAGCCTATTATAATTATTTTCCCACTGCAGGGCAAAGGCCTCTTCTCATATAGAGAAGGCACGAGCATTGATCACCACGCTTGCTCAAGACGGGTTGGTGATTTCAGACTTATAGGTTTCCTCACGATGTTTTTCCTTCACCGATGTCAGTAATGTCTAAGATAAACTCAGATGGTATGAATTGAAAAAGTCACAAAGCCACTGAGCCATCACAACACACTACACTATAATTGAAAAGAAAATAAAATTTAGTTCGTTGCAAGCCAGCCTGCGTATCATTCAATAATGTTATCAGGTAATCGGCCCAGGAATTTAACAATATTAATAGTTGCTTTTCAGAGCAGAAATGGTTTCAATCGTGATGACCAGCATAACTTAACTCAAGAGGCGAGAAAATTTCGAAGAGTCGTTTGTTGTAGAAAATATCTTACTATTTGAAGGAATGGAAACGTGTCATTATCATTATCTTCCAATTATGTTGGGGTCGGCTTCCAGTCTAATCGGATGCAGCTGAATACCAGTAATTTACATGGAGCGACTACCTGTCTGACCTCCACAACCCAGCTACTGGGTAATATGTTACCCCTTGGTAAGACTGGTTCTGGTTGATGGAAACGTACATCATTCAATAACTTTATCACTACTTCTTCTACATCTTCAAGAACAGACTTTGACTGCCGAACGAAGCCGGGGCGAGCTGATTACTAGTTATTAATAATCCTAAACAGGATTGAAATAACTCTGCTAACGTTGATGTCAGTCAGAACTCTTATTTTGTATCTAACACGAACAATACCTGCATAGCTATTCATAACCATTCGACACGAAGTAAGTTATAGTCCTCTAAACGCTGTTCACAAATCCAAAACCTGTACGGGATTTTGTGCACAAGCAAAGTTGCCAGGGCCAAGTTTTCGATTGATATATGCATATTATGTATATCCATCGACCCCCATGCTATTAACCGGATTCGTTAATTATTAATCCGCTGGCCTGGCTCACGTACCAATGTCAATGTCAGAAGCCTTGGAAATCATTGTCAGTTACTGGTCTCACCCTTTCTGTGTGTATTTTAGCAGTTACTGTTTATTTTTTCAGAATTTTCGTCGTAATCGCGCTCGCATATGGCATCCTTTTTGTAGGTTCTACTATCGATCAGATTATTTCACCCTACGTTATTTAGACCTACGTTTTGTAGGATGTGTACATTGACACACTTGATCTCTATTGCTTCATGTAACTCCTACAAAAAATGGCCACCAATTGTATGTATACGAACCTTCTTTCTATACTCCGTGCCGCGTGGCGGAGAGCGTTCGTAGCTCTAAATAATGAAATACTTTAAACTATATCTAAACGTGTAACTTCCGGAAGAAACGTAATAATTGTAATTTTAATTGTGTCTCATTATTCAAGACTTAAGACAGGTAACAAATAATTTCTGATAAATAAAATGGCTGGAGGAACGAACTCTGTTCCGTTTTATGGACAATAATCTCTTCCGTAAAGCTGCTGTCCGAATAATCAGCGTTGTTTAGTTCAACCTAAAGACTACGAAAGTAAAAACTGGAGTAGAATAGGCCGGAAAGAAATCTTAGGAGGAGCCAGATTTATATGGATATAGCTTTTTTTGGGTGGGAAATTTTCAAATAACTTCTCCCGCTCTAGGCGGAGCGGGAGGGCGTGTCAGACTCTTACTGACTAAAATTCACCCGTGTTGCCATGTTGCCAGGGGCCACGATCTCCATTTCGGAGTTCTTCGCAACTCCTGCAGGCATCGGCCCTAGCGGATTCTGCTGACATCTCTTTGAGGCGCGCGTGGAACACAACGCGCCGTCGATCTAAAAGCTTATATATATATATATATATATACCTACTAGCTTATGCCCGCGACTTTGCCTGCGTGAAATTTCTTGTTCCCGCAACGCATCGCCCGTCTGCGCTATTGCTTCGTTTTTGTGACTTTTTTTCTTTATGCTTGGCTCCTAAGGGTCTTAGCGTGATGTTAAATCTTCAGCTTTATTTTTAGTAATAATATATGTAGATATATGGAACCAGATTACCTCAGACACCTTTCTCTATTAAAGATTGTGCATTTTATTAATCAGTGCCTGTAACAAATTATGTTGAGATAAATTAAGATAAAGATGTATCTTCTATACGTTATGTTTTATTTAAATCTTATTGAGACTGTTACCTACTCGTTTTAAATGGCTCGTAAAAGCAAGTAGGCACATATCATATCCTAAAACTCATCCTGTAAAACGTCGCGGTCTGCCATTGCGGCTATAAACGATACCATTTCATATCCTATTACAACTTGAGACACAAGTTTTATGCTTGAAAATTCGCAATTTCTTGCCAAATAGAAAATGCCGAGTATCGCAAAGTCGTTTGGAGCAGCCGACGACCAAACTTTGCCAATTTCACACATTAACACTTTGTTCTTCGTCTAAATTGGATTTATCAAACGGCGTAGTTTCATTTTTGTTTCGCTAGATGATTTTGAAATAGTTTGCTGAAGAGAACGGATTACATTGTTTTTTTCGCCGAGGGCACGTCACGAGTACCTATCTATACAGGGTGACTGGATCTGGACCCGCCATAGCAAATTCGCAAAAATAGGAGTTCATTTGCTAATTATTAAACCTGACTTTCCCTTGATCGTAAAGATTTTTTTTAAAGCTTGCTTTCTTATTTTTTAACCCTAGTTTGAGAGAAATTCCTAGGTATTTTAATCACCAATGTTTGTGACTACTAATAAATACTAATATTTTTATTATATAATATATGCTAAAAAAAAATTTTGAAAAAATCTCAATAAAGTAAGAAAAGAAAGAAAGAAAAGAAAGAAAAGAAAGAAAAGAAAGAAAAGAAAGAAAAGAAAGAAAAGAAAGAAAAGAAAGAAAAGAAAGAAAAGAAAGAAAAGAAAGAAAAGAAAGAAAAGAAAGAAAAGAAAGAAAAGAAAGAAAAGAAAGAAAAGAAAGAAAAGAAAGAAAAGAAAGAAAAGAAAGAAAAGAAATAAAAGAAAGAAAAGAAAGAAAATACATTTATTTAGCACAGACAAAAAGGCACACGACACAACATAATTATAACACAAGTAAAAGATAGACAAAAAAATTGACATATCTCCCAGATTATAAAACTTTAGCTAAGGAAAGTATGATTCAATAATTAGTAAACGACCTCCTCTATATGCGAATTTGCTATGGCGGGTCCAGATCCAGTCACCCTATATAATGTAATAGCTTCATTTCAATTTTGTCACCGAGATTACCATTGAGCCATATATGTTTTTGACAGCCGGTAAAGCTACGGCTTTCTTGAAAAGCGGTGACCGTCACATAACGGCCACAGTAACGGCAGTCATGATAACTATGGCAGCAGGGTTTGACTTTATGGAGTCAAAAACGCTCTCTAGGAAAACACACCAACTTACTTTTATAAATAACGGTTCAGTGACGTCATTCGCTGGTAAATTAGAGACGCTATGTGGCGGACATTGCTCTTCTAGCAAAAACCTTAGCTTAATGCTACAACTTCCCCAAATTTGTATGAGAGGACGCGACTCAAACTTATTGTTCTTCAGCGAAAATCAATTGAAGCAGATATTGTATCCATATCATATCCAACTCAAACTCAACGCATTTATTTCAATTAAACCATTTACAGGCATTTTTGAAATATCAAGAAGTCGGTCGAAATATAAAGTTAGTTGCCCATTTCAAATCGTAATAGGTATACCTATGGAGAAAAACGGGTTAGAAACTCCACGAACACACTTTTAAACATATATATATTTTTAATATTGGTTATATCATTCATGTTGAAATTATACATGTGATAACAATGTAGAAAGACGTGCACGTTAAAAGTGTCCGTAATAAAAAGATAAAACAAAGAAAAAATTAAAATAAATTATAAATTAATATCCAGGTGCAGAAGTAGAGAAGAGTACTTGTACAGTGTAAATCCCACAACTTTCTGTTCCAATTTAATTGCACACAATCCCTCATATAAAAAGTCTGCTTCGTAATTACTGCAGTCTGTTATTATGGATCTAGAAAACTATTGGTTCGAGATCAATGGGACCAGTTCATATGTTTGCAAAAAAGACGTGTCTATTTAAAATTCAAATTCAAAATTCAAAAGTCATTTATTCAAATTAGGCTGAGAACCAGCACTTTTCGAACGTCAAAATTACATAAGACAGTCCCCCAAAAACGCCCACCCTTCACCACTTCCTAGTGCCTTTAGCTGAAAAGAAGAAGTGGCGCAACAAACTCCCCAGCAGCAATTTAGATGATAGAAGAACTATTTGTGGAGTATGAAATAATTCTTCAAGAAGAATATTTCGCTTTTTCTTTCTCAACGAGCGTTCGGAGTAATGGACACAAATTATTATGGAATTCCAAGAGCAGTAATGAGTAACACCGATGCATTCAGGCAAAGATAAAAGCTACTTAATCAGCATAATTTGATAAATGAGTTATAAAATCGATGGGACGTTGTAGCGGTAATTCACCTACAAGAATAGGGAGTATGACAAAAAATGTTTTTTCATCCCATCTATTCGAAAAGGACGACTTGGTTCGCCTTTAAGTGCACCCAAAGCTGGTGTTTTCTATAAGAAACTTTTAGCGGGCAGTAATGAGTTTTTAATCCTCTTTATAAGTGCGCCGCAATTATCTTTGCCGCGCACTTATTGAATTTGGAACATCTTCGTGTTCATATTGTTTGAATAAAGACTGGCTGGTACGACGGCCCATAGTCGCGCCGACGACGGCGACGGCTGAATAAAAAAAAACGAAATCAAATTAAAAACGCGCGGACTACAGCCCGCGTTTTCACCAATTTTCACGGATTGTTAGAAATTCATGGTTTTGTTTTGAAAAATGAATTCTTCAAGTGACAGTGAAAGTATAGAATTTACTCCTGAAAGTATTAGAACTGACGCAAGAAATGTGATGGATAATCTATTACCTGCAAAATCGCGGGATTTTTTTTAAATTTTTTTTTAGATACTATTTAATTTCAATTTAGTTGTTACTCTATGTTTTATTAAATAATAATATTACAATAAAATATGAGGCGCCTTTTATTTTCTCATAGAGGGTGATGAAAAGTAGAGTGTATCACTCGGGCGCAAAATATATTTTTGGCTCGGGCGACGTACTTTGAATCCCTCGCTACGTTCAGGATTCTACAAAGAATCCCTCGCTACGCTCGGGATTCTATATTATATTATTTTGCTCCCTTATGACACAATCTCCTATTTTGTCCGTCATGTAGCAAAAAAGTGACCCTATGGTATCCTAGGGAAGGGGAGAGAAAGAAAGGGAAACCTTTGAAAAGATGGCAGGATGACTTAGTGAGGAAGGCGGGAAGCCATGGACTAGACAGGCAAGGAACAGGGAGAATTGGAAGAAGATGGAGGAGGCCATTGCCAAAGGACACACAGACAGTCTCAGAACCAAGATAAAACGTTTTTGTAATACAACTGTCATCATCTGCCTAGCCTTTTCCCAACTATGTTGGGGTCGGCTTCCAGTCTAACCGGATGCAGCTGAATACTAGTATTTTACATGGAGCGACTGCCTATCTGACCTCCACAACCTAGTTACTAGGCAACACGATACCCCTTGGTAAGACTGGTTGTCAGACTTTTTGGGCTTTTAACTATCCGTAACGACTGTTAAAGATCCACAAATGACAGCCGGGACCAACGGTTTAACGTGCTTTCTGAGGCACGGAGGGGTCTTGGTATGTAAAGATGGTCACCCATCCACAGACCAACCGCGGCAAGCGTAGCTTAACCTGATCGATTAACCCGTGCAGCTGTTGTTACTTAGCCACAAGCCCCACACAACAACATACAACAACAACAATAACTCTAACTCAATACAACTGTAACTCTGAATAAAGGCTGTAAATAAATAAAATATACAGAATATCGGACGTTGAGCGTCGAATATTACCGTTTATTTTATGCTGGACACATTTGAAATATAATATAAATGCCAGGGTGTAATCCATGACAGAGCTCTTATAGATCTAGATGGAAAAAGTTTGCGAAAGGACAAATACAGGGTGTTTGGCAGAACGTAGAACATACGAAAATGGTGGATAGGTGGGGTCATCTGCTACTTACTCAGCCCTAATTTATTTGGCCCTGGCCTGGCCCCCCTGGTTTTTTTAATTAATGCAAGTTGAAATTAAGATTTAAGTATTTTTTACATCTTTCTGTAAGTTTGAGGACAAATAAATTATCTTTATCTTTATCATAACTTTTTTCTAGCTAACATCTGAATAAAGCAATAATTTTATTTTTATAAAATTATTGCTTTATTCAGATGTTATCTGCCAACATTAAAGATTAAAAAAAAAAATATTGCCTGTTTTACCCATTTTTAATAAAAATTACACTTTAAAGTTAAGAAAGTGGTGAAACTAGAAGAAAGCAAAAAAAAAATTTTTTAATATCCAGGGAGCCAGGGCCAAATAAATTAGGGTTGAGTAAGTAGCAGATGACCCCATCTATCCACCATTTTCGTGTGTTCAACGTTCTGCCAGACACCCTGTATAATATGTACCTCTCAGTAAAGAAAAAACTTACGAAGGAATAGCTCTTATATTTTATAAAATAATCTAAATTCGTAACTAATTAATACGATGCTGAGCTTTAGTAGAAATGCCAGTTGTGAATTGTTATACGTACTGTGTTATTTTGGATTTTCTTCTGTTGTTTTGATTTCGTCAGTACTATGTATTTGGCAAATTCTTTGAGAGAAATCTAAGCAATGTACTCTGTACTGTAAATAGGAATGAGATCGCTAAAAACTGTGAGTCATCTGCCTAGCAATAGAATCAACTTATTTGTTGATTGTAACCTCAAAAGAATTTTTTACAATATTAAAATATCTTGGCTATTCAGATATTATTTTCAAACGGGATGGTATTTTCTTTATAAGAACAATTCAATCTCACTATAATTTTTTTTTGCACATGGAAAATTCAGAAAGTTAGATCCAGATTCTATTGGGATTTGGTGATTGTTATTTTTTGTTGAGGTTCCAAATTCAAATCTATTAATAATTGACCAATATTTGGTAACAACATTTTGATTTAAAAGAGTTTCCATGGAGTTTCTTATCCGTTCTTCTCCTCAGGCACCTACCTACTGCGCTTTCGAATGGGCAGCTAAAGTCTGTTGTGTTTTAAACTCGTAGACTAATTTGACATTTCAAGTGATTGTTGTTTTTTCAATTTGGAGTTTGACATTTGCACATGTCAAATTAGCTTCATCTTTCAGGCTGGCCGACCCCTTGACAATTTAAAAGTGAATGGTGTATTTGAAATAAATGCTAGTTTGACCAGTGGGTAATAATAAGTTCAGTACAATATATTAGGCCTGTGTCCAAAAATTTTTTTTTGTCCGTCTTGTGGATTATGAAAAATATTGAACACGTATTTTTTTCTTTTTTGATGTAATCAAAAGATTAAGGCGATACATTGAGTTAAAATGTGGCATGACGTCACGCCTTGCTAGATTTAATAGTGCGTTGTGACACTTGTGACGTCGCGAGACCCCACTCCCTAACTTTAATGTGTGTTTTCTAAGTTATTTTTGATTAATATGATAAAGCAAAAAATACGTGTCTCATATTTTTTTATTATCTGAAAGACGGACTAAATAGAATTTCTTTTTTTTACCCTATTGCTCGGCTAGACACCTGGGCTATGATGACTTACTTTAGGTTAGGTTTGCATGACATACCTATAATTTGACATTACCGAGCAGGTAGTTCACAAGTATTTACTTGTAGATTACAGGAAAAACTATAAGAAGTCTATGGTCTTAAACTATTCTCAGTATTTTTAAAACTATAAGAAGTCTATGGGCTTAACCATTATCAGTATTTTAAAAAAATCATTAAAAGTCGGTTATCGTCGCCTTAACATTGTAGTTGAATAAAATGTTCTCCATTCCAACTGCAAATGTAAGTTTGTACGCACAATATTGAGAGACTTACCATAGACTTCTTATAGTTTTTCCTGTAATCTACAAGTATTTACTTGTAGATTACAGGAAAAACTATACACTGAGAATAGTTACTAAATACTGAGAATAGTTTAAGACCATAGACTTCTTATAGTTTTTCCTGTAATCTACAAGTAAATACTTGCAGATTACTAATCTACAAGTAAATACTTGCAGATTACTAATCTACAAGTAAATACTTGTAGATTACAGGAAAAACTATAAGAAGTCTATGGTCTTAAACTATTCTCAGTATTTTTAAAACTATAAGAAGTCTATGGGCTTAACCATTATCAGTATTTAAAAAAAAAAATAGTCTCAATAGTATCGGAGATAAGGGTTCATATCTTATCACAATCTTTAAAATTATTTATTTTTAAAATTACTAAAAAATATATTTGAGATTATTACAACAAGCCCTTTCATTTGATATGTCACACGGAAAAGTGACCCCATATTCAAAATTCATTTATTTACGTTATACATCCGTGTTTGGGTCACAGAAATTCATATGTGTACCAAATTTCAAATAAATTGGTCCTATAGATTCGGAGCAAATTGGCTGTGAGAGACGGACAGCCAGCCAGCCAGGCAGACAGACAGACACACGAATGATCCCATAAGGGTTCCGTTTTTTCATTTTTAAGTTTGGAACCTTCAAATTGTCTTGTGATGTCAGATACGATGATTTGAATATGTGGTTCACGTCGTGTAATTATTTATTTATTTTATTATTTACTAGCGACCCGCCCCGGCTTCGCACGGGTATAAACCGGGTTATTATACATATAAACCTTTCTCTTCAATCACTATATCTACTAAAAATAACCGCATCAAAATCAGTTGCGTAGTTTTAAAGATTAAAGCATATCATAGGGACAGAAAAAGCGACTTTGTTTTATACTATGTAGTGATGAAAAGATACGACATAATTATAATTTTGAGTACAATATTATTTTACTTATTATGTAAAACATTATTGTGTAAGATAAAAACATAAACGCAACTACGACAAAAACGCCATCTAAAAAGGTACTTAATAAGACATCGATATCGATTTTTTTCGGTTTTTGTATACCCAGAGTTATTACGTCATTACTAAGTCATGTAATAACGGCATAACTGAGTATCTATCGATTGGCCTTTAGCAGGCCATAACAATTAAACCTACAGATTATAGGTACTCGCATTAGGCACCTTCCTTTTGGCTTCGCCGTCGTAGGGTACAAATAGTAGGTACTTAATATTTCTGCTGTGTTTTTCATTCTCCGTTGATTCCGATTCTACGTTGTCTTTAGATAGATAGATTCATTTATTTGCTTGAAATATGGTATTTTACAGATTTTACAACAAATACACAATAGTTCTTCATATTCCGCCAACTAAACTCGGCATGCAAATTTTGTGACAATACCAAAATAATTAAATTCCAAAGTCAAAAAAAAAATCTAGGTACTAAATCAAGAATTGTCTAAATTATCAAATTACAAATGTCAAATAAAAATAATTCAACTACAAATTTTCTAAAAATCAACTTACAAATGATAACCAAAGAAATTGCTGTGTTACATTGTGTAAAATATTTCTTACTCAAGTAGTCTTTTGGCTGAAATGATGATGATTTCTTACTCGTTCCTTCTACGTTGATTCCAATTCACCGTTGATTTTGCTGCGCAAAGGCTCCCACTGAAAGGCGCGACGCGAATCTAGTGGAACAATTTCTGTGAAAACTTCACGGAAATAGTTTTACCGGTGTCACGTCGCGGCTGTCTGCGACAGCTTTTACTCATCCTGCGTAACTTTAATATATTATTATTTTAATATAGGTATATTTTAGTGTTTCTGCGTAATTAAATTACTTTTAAATTGGTTAAGGTAACACTTTAAGTTTTTTAAATTATTGTCAATTTTTTAGATATCAAATAAACGATTTATTATCATGAATACCGCATTACGTGACAATTGTATTTCAAATAGGTTTAAAGATATTTCTTCTCAAAAGAGACAAAAAGTTACTTACATGAGAGTAATGGTTATAAACTAAATTATAAATATGAAGTTCGTCACAATCGTCCCTGCTGCATCAATTATGATACGCCATCCAATGCATTTAGTTTTAGGAAGGGTTGTTATTTGTGATTAAATTTTCAACAATTTTTTTTACATTCATTTTGTTTGTACAATTAATTGTGCTTTTTGAAAAGTTTTTTTCGCCAAACTTTCTTCTCATTTTTGGTAGAATCGGAAAACTAGCTCGACGAGTGCTAAATTGAATTAAATTAAATTAATTTATTGACTTTGACAACAATGATCCATATGTTAATTAGTTGGTTAGATACAAAAAGAAAACTTAAAAGCTATGTTAGTGTGTTACAATTATAACTAAGTACTAACTCATAGAAAAACAGTATTTACATACATTCACCGGATGTAACGAATCACTCCTGCTTTACCAACACCTGCATGAAGTGATTCATTATCGGCGAGTAAAATTTGTCCACTAACATCCTTAGAATGCTGTTTGGACTTGACCGCGTTCTCTCTAATAGCGACGCCGTTTTTCTCCTCACCATTGCTAAGTTGGGTAACTTGTTTTACTTTAACAAACGATAAACTAGGTTTTGTATCTAATGTTATTTATTTTGGTTTCTTCATAAATTGTGCATTGTAATTCTATTAAATATGGGTGGTTAAAAATTATTGTAATTATTTTGTTTTGTGCAACCTGGAGGCTTGCTAGCTCCGTTTTGGGCGTCTTTTCTGCACTGCCCCAAATTTCAACCAGATACTACAGTAGCTATAATTTTACTAAGGCGTTATAGATGGTGTGACGCAATCTAAGTGGAATACATCGAACTAGTTTTGGAGGGATTCAATTAGTGACGTAAGCTTTGTTATACAATGTCGCCCATCGGCATGTGACCGCCCGCATTTTTTTTAATGTTCGTGAAAAATTATCGAAAAATAATTTTAAAAGGGGGGTATTATCTTGACTTATTTTTTCAAAATTCCTTCCTATGATTTTATGAACTCACGATTGTGTTTTTTTTTTTTAAAAAAAACACGATTTGTGTTTAGGAAAAAATGTTTTCATCACCGTTTTTTTTTTGCATAGTTGACAAATTTTTATAAAATGTTAGTTATTCCGATAAAATAACTCATAAGCTTTTAGAAACAATAAACAGAATCCAAATCGAGCTAATAACATCGGAGATATGGCAAACACTACTCAAAACATACAAAATAACTTTAATTTCGGAAGTCGGTGTCTTGGGTTTTGTATTTTCGTTTTTTACCACCGACTTCCGAAATTAAAGTTATTTTTCACTTTGTAGTGTTTTTTTTGGAGGTCGGTTGTTTTTCTTTTTGTAAAAAGTTTTTATTTTTCACTTTTTAGTTGTGGTACCTACCCCACACACATTCGAATACCACTATCTGCTACCAATGACAGAAACTTAACATATCATCTACATACTAAGTGCGAAAAAAATACGTATTTTGTAGCTAACTCAAAAACTATCCAAGCAAAGTTAATAAAATTTATATGGGACCAATTCGAGAGCACACCCTTTCAAACAAAAAAAGAATTTTCAAAATCGGTCCACAATTGACGGAGAAATCGGTGGACATAAATAAAAAAATAAAAAAAATAAACAAACATACGCGACGAACATATAACCTCCTCCTTTTTGGAAGTCGGTTAAAAAATTGAGTAACATGAAAAATATTAAAGATAGACCCCCCCTTTTGAAGTTATTTTTCGATAATTTTTCATGAATATTCAGAAAAATTCGGGCGGTCACATGCCGATTGGCGACATTGTATATGATCCAAGTGAGCAGTCCACTGTAGAGGACTCTCTAATCTTAAGCCAAGATATTTTTGACAAGATTTTTGCTGGAAAAAACAATGACTAATTATTTTATTTTTTGCTTCAACTATGATATAGGTAGCATGTTTTAGAATTTTTTATCGTTAATAAGTTGTGTTGAAATCATGAAAAACGGGTGTCTAAAACCTTGAGCCTGGGAAACTAAAACATGAATGGAAGATCTGAGATAAAATAAGCAAGTATCATCTGCTTAAGTAAAATAACGATGTAGTTTAATTTCCTTTATGTAGATTAAAAAGAGCAGGGGCCCTAAAATATATCCCTGGGGAACTCCATACGTTATAGGTAATGTGTCACTTTAATAATTATTATCCATTCTAACTGTGACCTGTTTTTAGATAAGGATCGAACATTTTAAAGCACTGTACGGCAGTTGATGTTGATGGTTTCTAGCTTTTAAGTAGCACTTCATGACTAACGGTGTCGAATGCTTTTGTGAGTTCAATAAAGATACCAAAGATTACAGAGATAAATTAAATTAGCGAAACTCCACCCAAAAAAGATATTTCATGATGCATTTTTTTGGGGTCAACGACCGTAGGTAGCGTAGCTAGTTACTTGAAATATCTGGGTGGTGTTGACTGACAGACACGCAGGTCCCTGACTCCTGTAGCATGTTCTGTTAGAGAAAAAAATCTAGTGACATTATCTTGAACAGCGAAGTAAAATTAAACAGAAATAGCATAGAGGCACGCCCCCAAATGGTGAAATAAACATAGAACTAGGAGATTAATATGATGGAAATCTGGGATATTCTAGTCAGACTGCAAAAATGTAAGAGCTCAATCTTGCAGCCTTGGTTCTCTTAAATCTTAAGCTTTTTAAATAAGTCGACAAAGTAACAATTAAAGAAAATCTATCGTGTCAGAGGCACGATATTGCTGCTCCAATTTTCTCATAGTCTAATTACTGCCAAACCCGTAACTGAGTAATACGATAGCCCTTCGTAAGACTGGTTGTCAAACTTTCAGGCTTCTGACGACTCGTAACAACTGTCAAAGATCCACGAATGACAGCCGGGACCAACGGTTTAACGCGGCACGGAGGACTTTCCGAGGCACGGAGGAGTCTCGATATGTAAAGATGGTCACCCATCCACGGACCAACCCTGGCAAGCGTAGCTTAACTTGGTAGACTTAGCCACGAGCTCCAAATAATTTAGTATCTGATGATCAATTAACTTAATAAAAATAAGATTCAGACGGGTCAGAAAGATCGAGTGAATATTCTTGTCGAGAAAATTATTGATCCAATTAGTAATAATTTACTTCTTAAATGAAAGGCGCCTTACAAGCAAGCATGCGTGTCCGCAGGTCACAAAGATTCGTGCTCCGAGGACAGCAAGCCACACGAGATCAAGCCGAGCCTCGACCGGTCGCACCATGCGCTCGGGCCGCGTCTGCACATCGCGCACAATATACGCACCGAACACTTACAAGGTATAAATACATAACATAACAAAACATGACCAACTTACGTTACAGTCAAGACGTATGCTGCTTGAGACAATGACTCTATTCAATGTATCAAACAAGTTTGATTGCCATGACTTGGTGAACAGTTTGTGTTACCTGGTTCCTCGTACTGTGCAATGTGTATGGTCGGGAGGTGCGCATCTGGAGACTGTTCCCTACCAGCTCCTGTAAATCCAATGCTGATGATGATCACCGCTTCACCACTTAGTCGACACGTACAATAAACGATTTAGTAATATCGACATACTATTTCTTAACCGAAATATTTTTAAAGTGAAACTTTTATTACATCGTCTCAAACTTTTTCATCTGTGTGTTGCATGTCGCGTGACGGTCGGCCGCGGAGTAGGGATAAAGTGAAAGGCGCTCGTCAGAGCAGCCAAGGCCAATATGGCGGCGCCTATAGTTCGCTTAAAAGTTTCACTTTTACCGTGGTTTCTTAAAACCACACAATCCTTTTTAAAGTAATGTAGCTAAAATTCTGAGTGTTCAGCAGTAGATCGTATGCTTAAGCAAATTTTTATAATTTTTAAGACCCGTAGTATAGAATACACAAACAAGAGTTTTGTTATTTTTAGTTTCTTTTATTCATATTTTATTAGTTTAGTTGCCTAGGTAAAAAAAAAAGAAATTCTATTTAGTCCGTCTTTCAGATAATAAAAAAATATTAGACACGTATTTTTTGCTTTATTATATTAATCAAAACTAACTTAGAAAACACGCATTAAAGTTGGGGAGTGGGGGCTCGCTACGTCACAACGCAGTATTAAATCTAGCAAGGCGTGACGTCATGCCACATTTTAAGTCAATGTATCGCCGTAATTTTCTGATTACGTCAAAAATGAAAAAATACGTGTTTAATATATTTTAATGATCTACAAGACGGACAAAAAAATATATTTGGACACAAGCCTATTAATTTTGCTCTGACTACAATTACGTTTTGCCATTAGTTTGTAAATATCTAAGAATCTGTGGAAAATTTTGTGGTAGTAAATTTGTTTAGTTTATTGTAAGTTATTTTTGTTTATTTTTAATATACTACGGTTTGTTTTCCCTTACAAAGTAAAAATTAAAAATTAAATTAAATACGGCAGAGGTGTAGGTATCTATAGTACATCCACATTTCGCCAGTTACGTTTAAGTCCTATGTAATGCACCTCCCGTGCTTATTGCATCAACCGGGCACAAATCCAGACTCCGAGCTGCTACTGAGAAATTCCAAATAACACTTTCCTCGACCTGGGAATCGAACCCAGGTCCTCATGCTCAACAGTAGCGGTTGCGACCACTAGACCAACGAGGCATAAATAGCTTGCCTTATTCACTTATGATTATGATCAATAATTAAATTATCTTAACCATTTAGTTAAGGTTTCAGAAAAATACGTTTGATAGGTTTTGCGTGATTATCAGTTTTTTATCCGCGTTAGACATAACTTTACAAATTAATTTCACTATGTAATATAAACATAATCTAAAATGTTCATATATTAAGTTATTAAAAAAAAATGCTCTAATGTAACATATATATTTTTCAAATCATTAACACTACTCGTTCAGACGTGATCTTCAGTATAAAATCATTAAAAGTCAGTTATCGTCGCCTTAATACAAGAAATTTCACGCAGACGAAGTTGCGGGCGTTTTATATCTGCCGGTACTTCGCACGGGTGCGACCAACTGATGTGGCGATATATCAAATCATCGAGATTTTTGTGCTGTGTCTAAGTTAAATCAAATACATATTAATTTATTATACCTACACATTTAAACCTTCTGGAATAAATGCTCTAAATACAGATGGTGTTAACTGCCTCCAAATCTATTGTGTAGTTTAAGTTAATATGTTTTAATGTCAATAAAGAATTTATTTATGTATCTATGCTTTGTTTCACAAGTGCATAACAACACCTCAGTTTTCCTCTGAAGTCCAAAGCTGCAAATAGGCGTTCGATTAGCTTTTAGGGCTTCTTCACACGTACTACAACCACACCACGTTGCAACGACAAAATGCTGTCAAGCAATGGTTAATAGTGTCGCTGCAGCTTTTTGTAGTTGCGTTGTGGTACCGACAAAATGTCGATGTGGTTGCGTTGTCGCCAGTAGTGCAGACACAGTTCGACTCCGGTTTTCATAGCGGAAACACGTGTTGACTGACCAAACTTATGGAATTCGAAGAGGAAACTTTGTTATTCTTTCCTCAGTCGAACGCAGAATGAATGAACCGGGGGAGGGGAAGAGCGCGGGCGGCGTGCGCACACTGTCGTTGCGTCGACGCAACGTTGTGTTTGCGATGTGGTCGGCCACTAGTTCGCAGTGTCGCTGGTGGTTGCGTTGTGGTTGCGATGTGGTTGCGATGTGGTCGGTATCACACACACGGTCGATAACGACTGCAAAATGCGTGTGAATAGTCCTATTCATTTTCAGTACGATATATATGCCCGGCCACGTGGTGTGGTTGAGGTGTGGTTGTGGTCGTGGTGTGGTTGTGGTACGTGTGAAGAAGCCCTTAACGAACAAAAGTTTATTAAAAATCTTTCAATTCGAAAGCATTTACTACTAAGTTATTCTGTACAGGTGGCATCCACCAACAGCACAGTGGAGGGCACATGGCCACCGTGCCAGTCAGCATGTCGTCATCAGCCTCCGACAGCGATAAGCCTGCCAAGCAGAAGAGACATCGGACGAGGTAAGAAAACAAAAACAAATCCAAATTAATTTATTTGTCGCATGTGTGTTGCTACGTGGTAAAAGACAACAAAAACAAGTTGAGAGTCAACAAGATTGAGTTAGGTCCCAAAGTGATTGAAAATCCTCTTCACTGTTAGGTTAGGTTTCTTTGCCGTAATGTCATTTTATCAATAGCATTAATAATTCTTGTTTTGTTTATGTCAAGGTTCACACCGGCACAACTGAACGAGTTGGAGAGATGTTTCTCTAAGACGCACTACCCTGATATCTTCATGCGCGAAGAAATCGCCATGAGGATCGGCCTCACGGAGAGTAGAGTGCAGGTCAGTGATCCTTACTAAACCGCCGTACGAATTAGATTATTTTTTTCATTCAAAAATTCACAGTTGTTTCTACGATTTTGTACCATAACATATTTTGACAATATGTTAAAAGAGTACTGTTTACTGTTTAAAGAGGATAAAGTCCTTGAAATAGAGTTTACTATGTAATATAAATTATTATGGCTTGTCATATCGATAACAGTCAACAGGTGATTTTAAACGGCAAACAAATGAAATCTCTCACACCGTTATACCCTTACCAACATCCGCTAAAAACACACAATATAAAAAGAATTGGTCCCAACCGTTCACCTTGTGAGACTCCCTCTTCGCACGTCCAGTTCAAAAGTTGCACTACACTGATACATTTCACGGCATCTTCTACCTGATTCAACCTTCGCGTTGCACGAATAAAAATGTAAGTCTTAAGTTATGCTCTTTTAAAAGCTATATAAATGGGTGGTCGAGGCTATCAAACACTTTTGTAAAAACTTCGTAGTAGAATAAACCTATGCATTGGAGTTTTATGGGTCTTAAGCTTCGTGTCTTAACTTTTTATTGAGAAAATCCTGCCAGCTATGCGGTAGCCGTATTTTTTAGACTGTTAGTAATTATGACATGGTAATGATGCCTTTGATTCTTTTTTAACATGCTTATAGGTATATGTCGACCTGAATTTAAACATTTTTATATTCATTTTAAGAATCATTTTTTCTTATAATGCTCACTGGTAATATTTTGGGTAATCGTAATATATCAAAACTATAGCGATCCGCCCCTATTTTGCATGGGTGCAATCTACTGGTATGGTGACATGTCAAAACAGATTTAATTTTGTGGCAAATTCATGTTCATGTCTTTATTTGCTTTCCATAATGTACCTAAACTACAACAACAACAACTAGTAACTAATTTCATTATGACATAATCAACAGCGAGTCATAAAAGTAAAAAAATGGGAATAAACGTAGTGACGAAATAACAAACTTTTCGAATAAAAACGATGGACACTGATTTGTCAAAATAGGAACAGTCTAGTAGTTTTTGGGCTAACATACACGATTGTCGCATTGACTGCCTTTCCTTTTCCGGTGTCGGATAAAAAGGTAAGACATTCTTGCGTCCATTGTCTTCACTACAGATGCTGTTATAGAATAAGCCACTAAGAATGATTTACAGCACAACTATGTTCTTAATGTCCCTGGGCAAACCTCGTGTTTCGTCAGTCGTCGGATTTCTATCAACTTTCTTGCCCTTTGTACTTGGTGCAGATCGGACGCTCTTAATCGACTTGGAAGTATATAGAGTTGGTAATACTCTTTTAACTTAAAGCAATTTATTAATCGTAGGCACGACAGATAGGAAAATAGTTTTACAGCTCTATATAATTTACACGAAAATCAAAACAAAACAACAATAAAGTACTTAGTTCTGAATTCAAATTATTATACAAGATAAATATAATAATTGATGGACATGGAAATTAGCATTCGTTTGTATTCGGAATTGCGATGATTCCCGAGGGACATTAAGGAAATATTGTACTTGTGTGGTTTGGTGTGACAATTTATACAAAATTTCGCTTACAAAAGTTCTCGAGTATTGTAAAGCTAAAGACTAATATTAGAAACCAACTGCAGGTAATCAGCCACTGTCACTTTGTCCAAGCACTTAGTTTCAAGTTAAACTATGCTTTACATTAGACATTAGTCTTAATTTGTGTCGTGTGTTGACTAATATTTGTATTTCGTTAACACCGGTGACACACGGCCTGTTGGGACCTCGAGCTTTTGTATAAACTTTCGTTGCAGTTGTAGCAAATGCGGCAGTGTTATTAATATTATACATAGTTTGCACTTTGTTTAGCTGAGTTTCTGGTTAGGATAGTTTTTGATTTTATGTTTTGTTTTGCTTGCTGCCATTTTTATCCGAAACATCCAAGATATTTGTGAAAAGTTCGTAAGTCGCGACCAACGAGTCCGGACCGCGATTACGCTCGCAGATTGTCGTTTTTGTTACACGAGCTACCCAAATAGTTGTTCCTTAAAGTTTTTGTGGTACGTTGAGCTACATTTCAAACAACGTTGAGCTTCCTGATTTGTAGAAATATCGATACCGAACAGAATCTACAACCTAACTTCAAGTAGATCAAATATTATCTTTACTTATACTCCATTTGAAATAAGATTAGACATTGCAGTCCGTTCAACCGATTTTGAATTCGATACCGTAGGCATAAGGATGGTGTGCTCACCGGACACGGCTGTTTCGGGAGGTACCTGTTCAGGATAAAGCGGGAGGAAACGCCCGGGTGTCATCACTGTGTGGATCGCCCGGAGGACACGGTGGAGCATACGGTGGAGGTCTGCCCGGCTTGGGCAGAGCATCGCCGTGTCCTCGTGGAAGCGATCGGCGGCGGTGATCTCTCGCGTCCGGCCCTGATTCGGGCCATGCTACGGAGCGAGAGGAAATGGGAGGCCGTCACCTCGTTCTGCGAAGCAGTAATGCTCGCGAAGGAGGAGACGGAGCGCGTGAGGGAGAGGCAAATTTCGCGCCCTCGCGCCCCTAACCGCCGCAGGAGGAGACGCCCTGGGCGTCGGGAATCACGAGAAGATTTCCGGCCACCGTAGGCGCGGGCTTGCGGACGGTGAGCAATGGGTAGCTCGCCGTCCGATAAGGACCAAGCCCGGGTCGACGGCGCGTTGTGTTCCACGCGCACCTCAAAGAGATGTCAGCAGAATTGACGGGGTCCGCTAGGGCCAATACCTGCCGGGGGTTCGAAGAAAACCGATAGGGACATCGTGGCCCCCTGGCAACACGGCAACTGAAGGAACACGGGTGGGTTTTAGTCAGTAAGAGTCTGACACGCCCTCCCGCTCCGCCCAGAGCGGGAGAAGTTATTTGATGATTTCCCACACAAAAAAAAAAAAAAAAGGCATAAGGATGGCATTTAAAGCAAAAAAGTAGTAACAATACCAACTGTTTACTGCAGTTGCCATTTGTCATGCCACCAACGCAATAGAAGTCAAAATCTTATTTCAAATGGAGTAATATAACATTTAAAATAGTGAAGTAGGAAACCGGACAAACTCAAACTGAAGAAGCAAACGTATGAGAGCCGTGAATTCATATTGGGATAATGTCGTTCGACAAACTTACCAAGGGGTATCGTGTTACCTAGTAACTGGATTGTGGAGGTCAGATAGGCAGTTGCTCCATGTAAAATACTGGTATTTAGCGGCTTATAAGCCGAACCGAACATAGTTGGGAAAAGGCTAGGCAAATTGATACGTTGTTCGACAAGCTGGTAATTTTTTTCATCCGTGTGTTCGTCACCAAAAAGCCAGTTGTAATCCGTGAAAATTGCCTGTTTATCGTCACAGTAATAAGTTTAGTGTTACGTTATTCATTGTAACTGTTATCGACTATGTGTTGGGTTGCTACTGAATGGAGCCCCGTTCATTGATTGGATCCTCTAATATATATTGATGACGGTCTATACTTGATGGCGGTGTTGTTGTCGTTCGACTTGAAATTGATTTCGGAAGTTGTGACATTTTACAAGTATTATGTAAGGATAGGTCAACAAATTAAGTAGAACTTAATAATTATGTGTACCCATTGCTTTTTGACTTTGTTATTCATGCATGTGATGATGTTAATGTTAATAATTCAATAGACGTTCTAACGTTCGTTCTATTATAATTGTTTATGTTGTTTCTTTTGTGTACCTACTATAATAAAGAATATTCTATCTATCTATCTATCTACTGTGCAAATATTTCAACACAAATGTATTTTTGTTACTGTAACTTGAACTTGATCATACGCTGCCATGGGTCAACATTTTTGAAGTGAAAACTTCTTTGCTCTTTATTTATATTTCGTTACGGATCAATGTTCTATGCAAGTATTTTTACTATAAAGGTTTTGGAAGATTTTTTTTAAATTGTTCGAGTTTTCACTTCTGTCGGCACTTCCACTGTTTTTTTAGTTATTAATAGATCGATTTGGATTATGAATACCGTTACATTAGTAACTCTTACTGACGGAACTTTTGTTGAACCTAGTAACTTGTTGTGCATTAAATGTTTATATTTATCTTTACTAGAGATACCTCATAAAGTACCTATTAATGGTTTAATAAAGTCTAAATGATTTAACTTTATCTTGTATTCACTATACATTCTGAAACATATGTTACGGTTGTCGCCAATTCTTTTTCAGTCTGAATTGACGGAAGAGGAAAAAAACAATTTTGTTCAAAACTCTAGCTGCTATATCAGATACTACCACCATCACCCTGGATCTAGCAAAGAATTCGGTAATCGGGAAACTAATAGGAATAGATCAAACGGAAATATTAATGACCAAAAATTTAGACGATATAAATATGGAAACATCGGTCATCTTTCAACAAATTTTTTTACTGTGCATCGGACGTTTCGTAACTTGACATTGAATCGGAAAAATACTCAGAATTGGTAATTCATCTAGGTAACACATTTGGCCTGTGAAGCGCATTTCAACAAAAATATCGTGATGTATGAATAACCGTCGTACAAAACAAACATCACTAACCTTTACACCTCGGAGTTTTAAAAAAAAGCAGCGTCGACAAAAAAGTCGATGCTTCGCTACGCACAATAAATAAATAATAAAACGCGTACGAAGAATGTCGCAGTGTGGCGCGAAGTGGTCCCGGAGAAACACACAAAACGAACACAAATGTGTTTGTCTGTCCGTCGCGCTGCGTCCGTGTGGCCGCCCTGCCCGCCGGCCGGGACCATGCCGGACAACCGGCTACTGTGCATGAACTCCCATTGTTTCGAGCTCTTTGTCTATTCACAGCGTTTTTATCAAAGAATGTTCGATAAAAAGAAAATTATCGTTAATTGATTTTGTCTTTGGTGTTAATTCTTTGTCATAAGTTCATTTTAGTTCAGTTTTTCAACATAACTCTTGTCTCGATAATATCATCATCATCATCATTTCAGCCGAAAGACGTCCACTGCTGGACATAGGCCTCCCCCAAGCACCGCCACTTCGATCGATTCTGTGCTTTCCGCATCCAGCGGATTCCTGCAGCCTTCACAAGGTCATCGGTCCATCTTGTGGGAGGCCTTAACGATAATATCATAATAAAATGTATAATCGAAAATGGTGGTACCATTCAGTTTATTTGCAACATCAGCTGACGCGACGGCTGGCGGTCGACCACACGTCTCATGGCCGATTCTTATAATTTACGGACCGTTCTTAGTTAAAATTAAGACTCAATTATATCTTTACCAATAATGAAGAAGACCTCATAGCTTTGCACAGTAGACCCTCCCATATGGAAGTACCTATCACATGTAAAATTAGCATACGAAACCGCAACACGCAATGCGCGATATTCCCTTTGCACAGTGTGGCAATAAAAAATGCTACCATTGTTAAGTAAAACGATTCGTTTTCGTTGATTGGAACTGAGGATAAAACAATAGGTATTGACAATGTATCAGAGGACTTCAGTTGAATATTAAAACTTGGTATGATAATATCACTAAAAGACACGAAATAAACTTGTAATAAGCAAAACGGTAATACCAAAGAGATTTACGGAAGTGAAAAGTGTGTCTTTCCAATGGTTGGAAAGAGCTAAGCGTCGAAGCATTTAAAAGGAAAGTAAAATCTTTTTTAGCTAGTAAAGCATATTATGATGTGAATGACTGTAATATATCATCATCTGCCTAGCCTTTTCCCAACTATGTTGGGGTCGGCTTCCAGTCCAACCGAATGCAGCTGAATACCAGTATTTTACATGGAGCGACTGCCTATCTGACCTCCACAACCCAATAACTGGGTAATACGATACCCCTTGGTAAGACTGGTTGTCAGACTTTCGGGCTTCTGACGACCCGTAACGACTGTCAAAGATCCACGAATGACAGCCGGGTCCAACGGCTTAACGTGCTTTCCGAGGCACGGAGGAGTCTCGGTATGTAAAGATGGTCACCCATCCACTAACCAACCCCGGCAAGCGTAGCTTAACCTGATGGATCGACCTGTGCGGCTGTTATTACTTAGCCACGAGCTCCTGAATGAATGACTGTAATGTATGTAGTGTTATAATGATTTTTTGTATTGAATATTTTGGACCTGCGTTGACATGGTATTAATTTATTTTATTGTATAAAGTCTTTATTTTGATACTTGAATATTTGACAATTTTTATATGTAACTCCTATTTCTATATGAATTAATTATGTAATCAATCAATTCAATTTATTTACTTACTAGCTGCGCCCCGCGGTTTCACCCGCATAAGTCTCGATCCCATGGAAAAAAAAAAAGTATCCTATGTTCTTTTCCAGGGCATCATATATGTGCCAAATTTCATCCAAATCCGTTCAGCCGTTTTAGCGTGAAGGCGTAACAAACAAACTTACTTTCGCATTTATAATATTAAGGATGTCAGCATTGTCAATGTTAATGAATGTTGTTACATTATTATTATTTTAAATCCTATACTTGTATTTTAATATTTGCACACCATGACAATATGGTAAACATGTTAGCACAACTCCATGTACTTACAACACCTTGCATGCATTGTATCGTATGTACACACATGTTTGAACAAATAAAGTTATCTGAATCTGATTGACAAACTCTGCCGCGCTTGCAATAAATGCAGTATCATTTAATGCCGCGCTTGCAATAACTGCAGTAAGTATAATTTTTGTCAAAATTGAGTTAAATATAGATTCGGAATCAGCTCACTACGCTGACTAAACTAATATACTAAAGATGCACTTCAAACAAGTCCTAGGCATTCATCCACAATTTGATAGATTTCAAGAAATATTTGTAGACAGCTCACCGTAGTCAGAGGCACATACTGTAGATACACATCATGAACTATTTACAGTGCCGGCCGGTCTTTTGCAAACACTGGTTGAGTTCCCTGACTATTTGCTCGACTTCGGCCGCACTCGGCACTGTATTATATAAATATGCAGCCAAGCGACCGAATAAACAAAACTTCTATATATGGAAATATACAAATGTTCAGTCTGTTAAGAGGATACTAGTTTCCATCGTCATCTGCCTAGCCTTTTCCCAACTATGTTGGGGTTGGCTTTGAGTCTAACCAGATGCAGCTGAATACCAATATTTTACATGGAGCGACTGCCTATCTGACTGGCTTGTGGCTAAGTAATAACAGCCACACGGGTCAATCGATCAAGTTAAGCCACGCTTGCCGCGGTTGCTCCGTGGATCGGTGACCATCTTTACATACCTAGACCCCTTCATGCCTCGGAAAGCACGTTAAGCCGTTGGTCCCGGCTGTCATTTGTAGATATTTGACAGTCGTTACGGGTAGTCAGAAGCCCAAAAGTCTGACAACCAGTCTTACTCTAGGGTATCGTGTTACCTAGTAACTAGGATGTGGAGGTCGGATAGGCAGTCGCTCTATGTAAAATACTGTTACTCAGCTGCATCCGGTTAGACTGGAAGCCGAGCCTAACATAGTTAGTTGGATAAAGGCTGGTCAGATGATGACTGCCTATCTGACCTCCACAGGGCCTACGAAGAACGAAACGAAGTGGACGAAGATACGGCCCCGTCCGAAAGTGGTTGATCCGTCAAAAATAGAGTCAAATTCAATGTTTCGGACGGGTAAAGATACTCGTACGTCGGGAGTAAGGAAAACTGTCAAATCGTGTTGTCATTCATTCTTAGTTTAGGCCCCGACCTCATCATAAGGGGTCCACACACTATCAGTAATAATGACATTAAATTAAATTAAAAAACTTTATTTCGAGCCGAGACTCATAGAGGGTTAGTAACAATATCCTTAAAAACTACGTGTTAGTAAAAAACACAATACGGTGACACATGTAACTGACAACAGTGAACTATATATGGACAGTCCACTCTGTCAGCTATCATTTTCAGAACCCTGTTGGGGCTGGCCCTGACTCGTGCCACCATTGATGCAGCGCGCTTGCGCATTAAAGTATAAAAACAATCTACACGCGCCGCCGCAAACATCCCTGACGCACTGCAACGCCATGGCAGCCCCATCAGTTTAAAAAACAGTTTCAGTTTAGTTTTTTTCATTAATATTACTGTCATTCCTTCCAATTTTGACGTAAAACTATGAAATTATTATGATCACATTATCATTCCAATCACCACGCTGTCATTACTTAAATGTAATCTTTATTACTAACACATTATTACTGATAGTGTCTGGAGGCCTTTATGTTCGAAACTGAATCGTAGTATGAATCTCCCGTAACTTCGGCTGAAACTAGGGATGTTAACAAAATTAATTAGGAATTTACACTCGATTATCTAAGGTAAACGCAAAATCAGTCATTATTTTGGAAGTGGCGACTCAGCTTCCAAATGCAGAAGTATATCTTACGCTATCTTACGCTATTAATTTTATGATAGATATCAGAACAAAGAGAGGTCGGAAATACTCCGGTCGGACATTTTAGCACTACCATAAAAATATTATACTGTATGCGTATCTGTAGGCGAACCATGATAGACATTTCCGATTTCGGGAGAATGGTGAACAGTTTGGGGTTACTTTTAATACACGATGAGGATCTCTGGGATGACGTCACTTTCTAGTAAAATTACATCCTATATGCTAGATTACATTAAGCCGACGTTCGCACGGACGTAATAAAATCGCGGCGGGATTTTATCGCGCACTGGATTCTCAACTCTCGGTGTTAAGCCGAGCATTGAGACTCCAACGCGCTGGGACGCACTCTCGTCCCAGCGCGTTGAAAAAACACACTGTTGAATTTTCAACTTTCATCGCTAAGCAGAGCCGGTTGAAAATCAAGTGCACGAAAAAAAAACCGGCCAAGTGCGTGTCGGACCATGCACAATGAAGGGTTCCGTAGTTGGGATGAATTTATCCCAAAAACAAACTTAACTTTGTAGTTGAAAAATATGTTCTCCCATACGGAGTGTATGGGAAAACATGTTTTTGCAACTGCAAAGTTAAGTTGGTCGATTATTACTCGTTAACCTGTAGAGCCTACTTAGCTGTGATAGTTTTCCTTTTTAATTTTGTTATATAAACTACTGTTGTGATTTTTTTCACACACCCAAAACCAACCATTTAGCCGGTAGGGGGGGGGGGACACTTGACTCTAACAAAAATTAGCACTTTAAAGCTTAATATTTCGCAAACGAATCCCTGAATCCAAAAATGGTTTTACAAACTCACAATATTTTTGAAGGACCTTTCCAATGATATCCCTCACCTTGGGGTAAAAAAATAAAAAAATAAACATCACCACTTTACGTGTATGAGAGGTAAAAAAACCTAAAAAAACATGTTTTTCATAATTTTGTTTTACCACTTTGTCGGCGTAATTAATATGTATACCTATGCCAAATTACAGCTTTCTAGTACTAAGGGTCTCGGAGCTAGACCGCGGACAGACAGACAGACAGACAGACGGACATGACGAAACTATAAGGGTTCCTTGTTTACTACGGAACCCTAAAAATCGTCGCGATAGCATGGACGTAATAACGTCCGTGCTATCGTGGGCTTACACTTGGATTTAACCGCGGCTCTGAGTCAACAATTTTCGAGTAATTTGACCATTTTATATTTTAAAATGAATTAAATAAAAATATAAATGTCAAATTACTCGAAAATGGTTATTATTATTAAATAAATATTACCAATAACCATGTATACTTTCACAATAATACCTTTGTTATTGTACAGTAATGTTATTCAATTTAAATTTATATATATGAAATAACAAATTAGTCGAAAAAAAAAATACATTAAATTATTATTTATCTATTTTTTTTTTCTTACTTTTTTATTATTATTTATTTATTTAAATTAGTCGTGACATACTATCGTCGCCGTCCCTTTTCTAAGACTACTGTGCCGTATGGTCACTCTACTCAGTCGACACGTTTGATGTGCCATCGGTCTGTATGTCGATCGGTTTTGTTTGCCGTGTATTGTTCGAGATTCCAATTTACTCACACGTTTGTTCACTGTGCCGTACGTGGGAGAGGTCACCGATCCATAATTCTCACAGTTTTACCAACTATTTTCAATTCAATATTTTAAAATATTGAATTGAATGAAAACTTCTTTAAGCGTCCGCTCTTTCTAAACAGAGAACGAACAGGTCGGTGACGCTGAATCGGGTGTACTCGGCTCCAGTCGGTTGGTGACGCTGAATCGCGTATACTTGGTGATGAAATGAAATGAAATGAAATGAAATGAAATGAAATGAAATGAAATGAAATGAAATGAAATGAAATGAAATGAAATGAAATGAAATTGTTTATTCTGTAAATAGGATATCGGAATCACTTTTACACGTCATATAAAAAAATATTAAAAATAAGCTAGATGAGTTCGGCTTTTCCTATCTGACTACTCTGAGAAGAAAGGCCGAAACAAACTCAGAGGTCGCAGTCTCTTTTAAAGTCCAGACATAATCTTGGTCAGGCCATATGAGGACCATGTAGATTAGTGTCTGAAAAGGTCTTTTGAGGAAAGAACCACACAGATTTGAGTGGACCTGTCCAGTCAGTGCAAGCATTTGTCAGTAATCGTGGAGCTCAACTTAGAACTTAAGGAGCTCAACTCGACGAGCAATACCAAAGAAAGGACATTTGGGTAGGCCGCAAAAACTACTCAAACTGCCAGACCATCACTAAAACTAGTATCATATACAAACTAATATCCACATAGTCCTCACATTCACAATAGTTAAAATAATATAATACTTTACAAAGTAATCATGTCATTTTGAATATAATTTTCAACAATGTCAACGTGTTTATAAAACTGGTATATGTTGATTTTACATAATAATTAAAATGTCTAGTTCTATGGTTTTATCACAAGGTTTAGCAGAGCGAGCAGTTCAATCCCAAGCTTTTTTATCTTCTAAATAATCTGAAATTGTATAGTACCCTTTTTCACAAAGTTTGGTTTTAATACAGATTTTAAATCGTTTAATGGGTAAGTTTCGAATGTCAATGGGGAGTTTGTTGTAAAAGCGTATACATTGACCCATGAATGAGTTGCCTACTTTGTGGAGACGTGTGCGATGTACAGCAAGGTTGTGTTTATTCCTGGTATTTAAACTATGAATATCGGACATTTTCTTAAAATTTGATATATTTTTGTGTACATACAATAGGTTTTCAAAAATATATTGTGAGGCTACAGTCAGAATATTTATTTCTTTGAATTTTTCTCTAAGGGAATCTCTTGGACCTAGGTTGTAAATGGCTCGAACAGCCCTTTTCTGTAGAACAAAGATAGTATTAATGTCCGCACAGGTTCCCCAGAGAAGAATCCCATATGACATAAGACTATGAAAATAACTAAAATAAACAATTCTGGCTGTATCCACGTCAGTTATCTGTCTAATTTTTTTAACAGCATAGGCGGCCGAACTTAGCCTTCCTGACAATTTTTCTATGTGTGGGCCCCATTGTAATTTACCGTCAATAGTGATTCCAAGAAAAACCGTCGACTCAACAGGGTCCAACTCTGTTCCATTAACCTGAACATTAGTAGATAGCTGCCTGACATTTGGCATTGAAAATTTAATGAGTTTAGTTTTTTTTTCGTTCAGGAGAAGATTATTTACATTAAACCAATGCACAACTTTAGAGAGTGCATCATTAACTTGTTCAAAGTTGACTAACTGACGTTTGATTTTAAAAATGAGGGAAGTATCATCTGCGAATAATACGATCTTGTGATTATCCCTTATGTGATAGGGCAAGTCATTTATATAAATTAGAAATAAAAAAGGACCAAGAATTGAACCCTGCGGAACGCCCATGGTGACCGCAGATCCTGCAGATCTCTTGCCATTAACATCGACCCTCTGAATTCTGTTGTTCAGATAAGAAGTCAGAAGGTCAAGAGCCTTGTCCCTCATACCATAGTGGTACAGTTTCCTGATGAGTGTATCATGATGTACGCAATCGAAGGCCTTGGACAAGTCGCAGAAAATGCCAAGAGCATCTTGCGACTCCTCCCAGGCCTCGAATATGTTCTTTAGTAATTCCACGCCCGCATCTGTAGTTGAACGACCCTTTGTAAAACCAAACTGTTTCAGATGAAGTAAATTATGTGTATTGAAATGTCCCAACATTTGTTTTAAAATTAATTTTTCAAAGATTTTGCTCAATGTGGGTAATATCGAAATAGGCCGAAAATTTGTAGGATCAGTTGTGCTGCCAGATTTGAACAGTGGAATCACTTTGCTAAGTTTCATCAGATCAGGAAATACACCAGATGCAATACAAGAGTTAAAAACGATTGCTAAAAAGGGTGAAATAACATCAATTATTGAGGACACGGTATGTACTGATAATCCCCAAAGGTCAGCAGTTTTTTTTACATCAAGATTTTTAAAAGATTCTATAATGTCTTTAGCAGTAATAATTGTGAATTCAAAAAGTTTGTCACATTCTGGTACACATTCTTTAAGTATTGAGTAAGCAGAAGTGGAGGACGACGATGACAGAGTTTTGGTTGTTAGAATGGGAATATTAGTAAAGAAATTTTCAAACTCAGTTGCCACCTCCACGTCTGCCTTAATATCTACATCATTGATTTTTAGATGAAAGTCACGATTCCGTACTGTCGTTCTTCCCGTTTCTGAATTAATTATATTCCAAGTTGTTTTAATTTTATTACCAGAAGATTTTATTTTATTTTTAATGTTTATGGCTTTTGCTGAGGAACAGGCTCTTTTAAAAGTTTTTGAATATTTCCTAACAAATTCTTTAAAAGTTTCATCATGGTTATATGTTTTTTCATGATACAATTCAAATAACCTCTGCCTACTTTTGTAAATACCTGGTGTTGCCCAATCACTAAATAGAACGCGGTCACAAACAGGCAATGTTTTTGAGGTGAAAATCTTATTAAACTCACAATTGATGAGGTTAAATAGTAAACTGTAAGCTTGATCCGGGTCATCATGATAAGGCAAACCCGGTAGTTTTTCCATTAAATTATTTTTAAATTGTCCTAAGCGACTTTTATTTACAGGAACAAAACTTACAAGTTTTCTTTGAGCTCTGACTGTCTTCAGAGGGAAAGTGACTAACTGGCCACAGTGATCAGAGTCCAACTCATTTATAATTAAATGGCTGGAAGGTCTTAAGTTTGTAAAAATGTTATCAATACAGGTAGCACTAGTGGCAGTTATTCTAGTCGGCTCAAAGAATGTATTGTACAAATTATATGACTTTAATAAAGTTTTAAATTTATTTACTACAGCAGATTTTTCCAGTAAATTAATGTTGAAATCTCCACAGACTAAAACTGTTTTATTACTGTTACAAGTCTTTAATAATACTTCTTCCATACATTTCTCAAAAATATCATATGAAGCACATGGGGGCCTGTACACGCTCATTACAATGAACCGCTCAAGCTCAATGCAAGCTATTTCAATAACTCGCTCAACAGAGAGACTCACAATATCCTTACGTTCTTTAAATTTCATATTGTTACGAACAATTATTAAAGAGCCACCACGTATCATATTAACTCTGCTGAATGAGCTGGCAACCTGGTGGTTGTTAAAGCTGAACATGAACTGGTGGACTTTCAACCAATGTTCAGTTACACATAGGATATCAATATTACTACAGTTCATGAACAACTCCAATTCTAATTCCTTACCTATCACACCCTGTATATTTTGATGAACAATTTTTAGAGTATTATTATTACATTTATTTAGATTACTACAATTTGATGGGTGAGATATCAAAGAAGAACTTTTTTTAACATTTTGATGATTTAAACCAGTATTTAAATTTTCTTTATTTACTAAGCAAGAGGTTTCCTCTATTGTCCTAATTTCTAATTTAAATGATAATTAATGTCATTAGTTGTTGCCAAATTATTGGCAGAACTATTTAAAATGTTGTTGCATTGCTCAAAAGAAGCAAGTTGTTTAGCCAAATTTTTGGCTGAAATAGAAAAAAAATATGATAGCGACACAGCTATCTGTCCTTTGCAATAGTTAGAAAGATAGTACATAACAATATTATATCTATCTCTTGTCAAATACAAATTATTACCAACATAATTGTTGGTGTCAACTAGATGGAACAGATTATTATTGAATGTCCAATTATACAATGTCATATTTAATTTAAATCTTAAGTTATTTTCTTCCTGTGGCAAACTGTTACTATATGGAAATGTAAACAACACAATTTTTTTTAAACTTAGATTACACAATGTTTTATAATATTGGAGCAATTCTCCTTTGTTCACATTTCCCCTATTACCCATAAAAATTAATAATGTAGTGCCCTGGTTAAAGTTACATTTATTAATTTTTTTCATAATATCAAATAAAGAACAACCAGGCATACAGTAATTTATTATGGAGTGTCCTGGATATTCATCTGTCAACAAGTGGCCTAAGTCCTTTCCAATCTCATCACAAAATAATACTACATCATTTTTTACAATTTGTTTAGATGGTTTATTTGAACTATTGATAGCAGGAAATGTCAAATCAACACAGGGCTGCGGTAAGGTGGTATTGCATGTTGTCAATGAATGGTCCGGTGTAAGTACTTTGGACGGTGTTTGACACTGCTCACAGTTGTTTGTTTGTGAGTTTACCAGCTCATTCATTGCCAGCACATATTCCCTCATTAGATGTTCAGAGGTATTATATCTGTTAGTCATTGAACTAAGTTTCTGCTGTAAATGGTGAAGTTCAGATTGTAAGCGCTCTGTGTCAATGTTGTATTTCCTAGTACTTTGTTCCAAATTAAAAGAATACATATCTAATTGTTTCAGTAAATTTAACCTTTCTCTATTAAGTTTAACATTTTTAATAAAGAACTTTTGTCTTTTAACCATTTTTTGTGTTTTAACAATGTATTTATTAATTTTAATGTATTTTTTAAGTTTGTTTTTACTGGTGACTACCCTCACTGAATGACATGACTTTGAATCCTCATCACCTGTTAAATCTATAGTGTAAGAGGGGTTTATGGCAGAAACCATTGACGGGGCAACAGGCATCAACTCATTGAACAGACTTTGGTTCAGCGAGGCAGTGATGTTATGATTTGTGGTCTGAAGTTCTGTTATTTGACTTTGAGCCTCATGTAGCTGTTGTTGTAATAAATGTTTGTGACTAAGAGCTTGTTCATACTCTATGCTACACTGGCTGAACCCGTCCACAACAAGCTGAAGTCTGTCCCGTTCCTCTATGGCATCAGTGTATTGAGTATATATCTGAGCCATTTCAATTTTCAACTTCCTATTCTTTTCATGGGCACTAAAGAGCACCCTTTCATTGTCATCTATTTCCTTATTTAGTTGGTCACAGGACTCCTTTGAAGCCTTTAATTCGCTCAAAGCCTGATTGAGTTTAGACTCTTCGAGGCGAGCACGGGCGCTGCGAGTCATAATCATGATTATAACTTTAATAAGGAAGCGACAAGAAAATTGAAAGAGAGAAGATAGTTGTGGCAGTAGGTAGTTTAAGAGATGGCTAGTTTAAAAGGAAAAATGAAATTTAGATATAAAAAAAAAAAAAAGAAGTTCTGTCACCAAACCAAACTAAGGTTATGTTTACGTTTAAAGGTCATTGGCATCAATAAGCAGCCTTACTAAAAGTGAACTATGTAACTGCTGGTGAAATTATAGTACGTAAACAAACGAATAGCAAGTAAAATATAAAGAATTGTACCTGATATCAAGATGACAATGCAAAAATCACTTGTGCCGGTAACTGTCACCTATATAGATTGAAATAATTACACTTATTTTGCACTTGTTAAGTGAATCTAATACAAAATACACACTATTAACCTATTTACTTAATGAGTAATTGGAAATAGGCCTTAAAAACAAAGTAATTTAATAATTAAGATTAAAATTACACGAGCAAATTCAAATCAGCTGTTAGCTGTAGTGTTGCCACAGGAGAAAAAAAAAAAAAAAAAAAAAAAAAAAAAAAAAAAAAAAAAAATGAATCGGGTATACTCGGCTTCAGTCGGTCGATGACGCTGAATCGCGTATACTTGGTGATGAATCGGGTATACTCGGCTCCAGTCGGTCGATGACGCTGAATCGCGTATACTCGGTGATGAATCGCGTATATTCGGCTCCAGTCGGTCGATGACGCTGAATCGCGTATACTCGGTGATGAATCGGGTATACTCGGCTCCAGTCGGTCGATGACGCTGAATCGCGTATACTCGGTGATGAATCGCGTATATTCGGCTCCAGTCGGTCGATGACGCTGAATCGCGTATACTCGGTGATGAATCGCGTATATTCGGCTCCAGTCGGTCGATGACGCTAAATCGCGTATACTCGGTGATGAATCGCGTATATTCGGCTCCAGTCGGTTGGTGACGCTGAATCGCGTATACTTGGTGATGAATCGGGTATACTCGGCTTCAGTCGGTCGATGACGCTGAATCGCGTATACTTGGTGATGAATCGGGTATACTCGGCTCCAGTCGGTCGATGACGCTGAATCGCGTATACTCGGTGATGAATCGCGTATATTCGGCTCCAGTCGGTCGATGACGCTGAATCGCGTATACTCGGTGATGAATCGGGTATACTCGGCTCCAGTCGGTCAATGACGCTGAATCGCGTATACTCGGTGATGAATCGCGTATATTCGGCTCCAGTCGGTCGATGACGCTGAATCGCGTATACTCGGTGATGAATCGCGTATATTCGGCTCCAGTCGGTCGATGACGCTAAATCGCGTATACTCGGTGATGAATCGCGTATATTCGGCTCCAGTCGGTCGATGACGCTGAATCGCGTATACTCGGTGATGAATCGCGTATATTCGGCTCCAGTCGGTCGATGACGCTGAATCGCGTATACTCGGTGATGAATCGCGTATATTCGGCTCCAGTCGTAAGTTTTCACTCTGTGGTCATTAGCACACATGTCATCATAATGAGAGGGCGTGGGCTATAAATACCACGCGGGCTCAGTGCGGGTTGTTAAATGTCACATGACTTCGAACTTTTGGTTCTAGGACATGCAGGCTTCCTCACGATGTTTTCCTTCACCGTTTTGGGAGCAGTGGTGATGAAATAATTTACACAAAGTTACGCCTTCTGTCAGGGTTTGAACCTATGACTTAAGTAGTCGCGGCCGTTACCACTGGGCCACCACTGCTCTCACTCACCCTCAAGCACACACCCTCTTTTTTAGGGTTCCGTACCTCAAAAGGAAAAAACGGAACCATTATAGGATCACTTCGTTGTCTGTCAAGACCCTTTTTCTCAGGAACGCGTCGAGGTATCAAGTTGAAATGAATGTCAAATACGTCTACGGTCACTTGGAGATCTAAAAACTTTTTTTAAGTTTGTTTTTCAATTCATAGTGTAGTCAAAATCAATTCATATTGATTTCACTAATAAACACTGCGATTACCACCCAATCTATATAAATGGCATGTAAGTGCCTTATGCTAATACAGCCAAATACCTTGGCATAACTCTTGACGTGAAACTGCTTTGGAAATCTCATGTCAAAAAGAAAAGACAGGAACTAAACAAACGTTATAAAAGTATGTATTGGTTACTCAGAAGAAAATCTTGCCTATCAATACATAATAAACTTATAATACACAAGCATATTCTTATGTCAATTTGGACGTATGGCATCCAACTTTGGGGCTGTCAAAAAACGCAAGCAACGTCAAAATAATTCAACAATTTCAAAACAAAGGGATGTTGTAAATGCACCATGGTATATTAGAAATGACGACCTCCACCGTGACCTTAAAATGGAACTCGTCACCACCATCATCCAAAAATTTGCTGAAGCCCACGAACACAGACTCCACCGACATGTGAATGTCGAGGCAATTCAGCTGCTAGACAACACGGACATAGAGAACTAAACCATTTGAGTTAGTGCAGTGTGTAAATAGTGAATTAATAAATAGTAACAATGCTGTGCTATACATATAACACAAGAACAAAGTATTTTATCAATTATCAGACCCTAAGAAAGTGCTACGAAATTGACCTTGTGTAAAAATGCAAATTGACACTATTCTTAGATATAACATAATCTATCTCGTAATATATTAAGTTAGAATTAAATTACTTATTAGTCTATTAGGCTAGATTGTAATCAATTACTAAGAACGTCAATTCTTATTAATACAGAAAAAAAAAAGTTTATTTTTGGGATAAATTCATCCCAACTACGGAACCTTTCATTGTACGTAGCCCAACACGCACTTTGCCGGTTTTTTTTTTTAATTGTCTGTTCCCGTGTTTTGAACGTTGAATTTCATATTCGCAGAAATAAAAATCAAAAGACATTTTTTCAAAATAGGCTGAGAATCAGCACTTTTTGAACGTCAAATTTATATAAGACAGTCCTCCGAAACGCCCGCCCTTCACCACTTCCTAGTGCTTTAGTTGGGAAGAAGAAGTGGCGCAACAAACTCCCCCGCAGAGAGTTATTAATAGTGTGTAAGTTTACATTAAAATCTGCTAATTCATTTTCTCCACTACCAAATGAATAAAAATAAATAAAAAACGTCTCTGTCCTGACTGTGTCGCATTTTGTTTACCAAATCCCTTCATTATTAAAAAGATGCATAGCCCTAGTGTTGTGACACTATACTGGGTACCGACATCGATAAAAATAAATGGCACGCGTGCCCCTCATTCGATATTCTCGACGATTAGACAGTTAAATGGTCGCCGGGTACGTTACATGGGAAATCTTTTTCTATCATTAATTATTCCGAGCCTTTTTTTATAAAACTTTTTTAGTTTCTGCATGCGATTTTGCGTTAATTGTTTAATGGATACCATGTAACAGATGAACGCAAAACCATTTTAAGTTGTGAATACATTTAGGCATGCAATCGCTTTTACGTTCTATTTTATTTATTTATCTATTTGGGAATAACTGAAAGTCATTTGGAGGCGTCTATAAGTACTCCATTTGAAATAAGATTAAACATTTAAATAAACCTTTTTTACAGTCCGTTCAACCAATTTTGATTTCTATTGCGTTGGTGACGTTACAAATGGCAGCTGCAGTAAACAGTTGGTATTCTAACTACGTTTTTGCTTTTAATGCCATCCTTATGCCTACGATTTAGAAGTCAAAATCGGTTGAATGAACTGAAAAAAGGTTTGTTTAAATGTCTAATCTTATTTCAAATGGAGTATAGTTACTTGAATAATTGAGATGACCAATTACTAATTTGAATAATTTTCTACGAATATTCCTAATGCCATTGATTTAAATATATGTCAGTCAATGACAAATGCACATAAAATTTAAATCAACATGCGATTATTATTTTCATGTTAATGCAACATACCTTTTTTTAATATGCCAAATAACAAGGTAACGATTTGGACTATGTGCACATTTTACCCCTTACAAAATATAATTATATTGGGCAAACGTGGCCGCCCCTGCAACATTAGGAGGCATTAGCATGCCGACCGCGGCGCGGTATATTAAGATTTATTAACCCAATAACTTAGGGACCAAGTCCCGACCCTTAGCCCACTAGGACGTGTAATGTTTGATTATTTCGCATTTTAACACTTTTTCGTAAATTTATTGTGTTATTATTTCGTATTTATGTACCTACCTACCTATATATTTAGAGTTTCTGGAAGAACTTGGGGGAGGTCTTTGCTCAGCAATAGGACAGCAGGTTAGACTAAAAAATGTGCTTATTTGTTTTTCATTTATTCATTTCATTTCAGATCAATTATATTCATTTGAGTTGGTAGACTTCCAGTTTTCAATTCAATCTAATCAATACAGTTTGCTTGAGCTTCTCCATATAATACTGCGTTAATTGTTATTATTTTTAAAGGTTTCGAGATAGAAACCTTAAACACGATAACTGTTTGATCATTGATATAAAACATCGCTGCCACAGCGCCTTTTCAAATACCACAAATTGTTTTAAATAATTAAACTCCTGTTGTTTACATACTATTCAAAACAGCTTTATGATATTATGAATCACAACAAATGAGGGGTCAGTTAACCACAATGTAATCATAATAAAATATATTCACACCTGGAACACGTATCGATCGACAGGTGGCGCAGTTATCGAAATATCGATAATAGTTATGAATGGATTAAGTCAATCACTAATTTACATTAGGGAACTGAATCACTTTAGCATGGCGACATCGGTCATTGACCCACGGTCTACATTTTCTAGCATTCTTTATTTCAAAAACTGAAATGAAGTCCGTTAACGTTTTGTATCAATATTTATCGTGGTTTTCAACATGTTCAAATAACGAAAAGCCATACATAGTTTATTGTTTAGGTTCCTACGGAGAGATATAAGGGAAAGGGCAATGACCGCTATCGCCACGCTGCGCTGAAGCGATTCGGGTATAGTGTCGGATAGGTGACTTGTAAATTAGAAAAAAAGTTTTACAAAAAAAAAAAAAACAACCGATTTCCAAAAAAACACTACAAAGTGAAAAATAACTTTCATTTCGGAAGTCGGTGTTTTTGGTTTTGAATTTTCATTTTTTGCCACCGGCTTCCGAAATGAAAGTTATTTTTCACGATGTAGTGTTTTTTTTTGGAAGCAGTTGTTTTTTTTTGTAAAAAGTTTTTATTTGTCGCTTTTTAGTTGTGGTTCTCGGAGAAAAAAATCATCATCGAAATCGGTTGGCGTGATATTGAGTTATTCGTCCATTCGTCGCGCAAATACTTAATGCAAATTTAAGACTTATATGGTTTTCTCATGGATGCCATTGTCAGAACTGGATCAAATTGAAATGTGACCACACGGGAAGCGCCAGCTTTCAAATAAAAAAAGAATCATCAAAATCGGTTCACCCAGTCGAAAGTTCTGAGGTAACAAATATAAAAAAATACAGTCGAATTGAGAACCTGCTCCTTTTTTTGAAGTCGGTTAAAAAAAGAGCGTGTAATGTTATGTTTTACTTTGATCATCGATCTAAATCAATGATAATAAAGAAAATACAGGCCTGTCATTAAATTCGATCCTTAGATAGTGACGTCTGTCACATGTTCACTATAGTTTATCTCATTACGGCCCGAGGGTAATACCCGTGAATGACATTATGATATACACCAGTGTGTTGTCAAGAATACGGAATTTAATCACCACTTCCAACAATTTCAAGAGGCCAGGCTTGTACTCGTAACATCTAACCTAATAGGAAAGTCAAAGAAGATGGAATTTAAGGTAATCTATGAGGGGAACTGACTGGTCATCGTATTAATAAAACACGTGGTTTTTACATAATATTACCACACTAGTGCAGTAATGTGGGCTTTTTTATCACAGCAAAGAGCCTTATGCCTAATCTCGAGCGTACTAATAAACTTATATCATAATCTACTATTATGAAAATAAGCTTTTTCAGGAAATTATTGAACTCCAGAAGTTAGTATTATAATATACATAGCTGAAAGTATTGGATACAAAGTTACCCACTTTATAATTTAAATAAATCAACTCCATAATCCATAATACAATTCATAACGCATTTACAAAAACAAAAATTGCATCGCATAAACACTTATCACAATAAAAGATAATGTTGCTAGCCGAAAAAAATAGACCCCGAAATCGGGTTCTACCCCATATTATGGGGATTTAGCTGTGATTTAGCATTATTTGGGGCCATTTGCAATAAAATTGTATTGAGGATCAACGGGCGAGTTAATTTTGGTGGTAACACCGGGGTCTGCTAAGTAAGGGTCAGTGTAGTCGGTTCATTCCCAGGTGGTTTGAGAAGTAATATGAAATGAGCGATCATTTGTTACTTTTGCTAGTAATGGTTTGTTGAGAAGGGACTGTCTTTAAATAATTGTCAAAACCAAGAAAAGAATGATGATTCAAGGCTTGTGTAGACCAGCGCGACACGCGACGCGACACAAAGGCACCGCTCGTCGCGCGACGAGCGGTGCCTTTGTGTCGCGTCGCGTGTCGCGCTGGTCTGTACAAGCCTAAATACGGAGCATTCCATACGTTTCTCACTCACTTCACAGCGTATCCCTTTTCGAAAGGAATGACAAAAATTTTTGCTTTAGTCAGAAGTAGTATTTTCAAAACGCCACTTTGACTTATCAACGTTGTTTTAAGAGCGTGCATTCTAAAAGTTAGCAACTTCGCAAATAGTTGTCAAATATTTACCTGTTTTTATTTTATTAATTTGTTAATATATTACTGTATGGAAATATGAAATATCACTCTATAGTGAATTAAAATATTAATAGGTAATGAATTGCATTTATAATGCATTGCACTGTATTTGATATTGTAACCATTTTAGGTCTAAAAGAGCATTTGGAAAGTTACTAAATACTTTTTTTTACATTTGTCGCTTGTCAACGTTTATTTATGTTAAGGGGTAACCAAATCCCTTACTAAAGTATATTACAGACCTGCGCACTGGTTAATTGGCTTAAAGAACTTTTGTCATAATTACATATCACTTCATGTACCCAAACACAAACAAATAAATTATTTGTTTTGATGGCAAGTACATAAAGATACTAGTGCAAAAAAAAAAATTTAGTCTAACCGATTCCTTTTTCAAACATGCACTATAAACAAAACAATTCGGTAAACCAAGTCTGGCTAAACGCATCCTTGCAATAGGGCCGACACCTAATTATTCGTTCCCCTGCTTCTGCGTACCCTGGTGTAATCCCTGCCAGTATATTGACTTTTAAATCTGTAGTATCACGCCAGGGGTCGCCAGCTGCTCTATTATTAATACGGATTACCGCGCTCAATTAAATACGTGTCTCGGTTTATGCATCGCTAATGTTAAGTTTTGAATGCAGATTATAATATGATATTTATCTGTGGAGATTTTTTATTTGGTTCCGTTTCGAGTATTGTATTGTTTTGCGGTCTCCTTGTGTTTTACAACCTTTTTTTTGTGAAATAACTACTTACATAATTATTAGTAAGTACCTGTACCTTAATTGCGTAATAAAACACAATCACAATCTGTTTCGATTTGAAACAGATTGCTAATCCATTGCTTCATAAGTTGGAAAAAAATCTGCTCATCAACGTAAATAACGCAATGAATGTTGTTGAACTGTCAAAATGAAACAAATTAGGCATAATTGTTTACAAAAATAAGTTACGCAATTAGGATACTGGGCGATAGAGCTCTGCTCTGGTGAAAATAGAGAATGCTCATTTAATAGTATAGGATAGTTCATACTAATTCCATGCTGCCATGTCATTATTCTAAGGTAGCCATCTTGTTCTAAACTTCGGGCAACCGAGCTCTACTCGGGTGTAAATACGGAGAAAACGAATTTTCCCAGATATGAGACCTAGCTAAATCGATTTTTCGCCCCCGTAAGCCCCTGTATTGCAACTTTCATTGAAACCGTTAGAGCTGTTTTCTAGAACGTGTGATTACAAATAATTATAAAAATAAACAAATTAGGATAAAATCAAATATTATTGCTATGGACAAAATTGTCAAACTTTTATGACTTGAAACAAGGTTTTTGGCTTCTTTGTAAATGTGTATTTTTATCATATTTTTTATTATTTTTGAGTAGGTAACAAACATCCAAAAATCCAAACATAAAAAATTACACATTTATAAAAATCAATAAAATTGCCTTGAATTAGTCTCGCAAAAACCCGAAAATGGCCGAGCATTCGACCAATTTGAGTTTTTTTTTGTTCGCCTCAATACTGGGGTGATTTAAAAGAAAAAAGAAAATTAGAAAAAACCCAAAGGAAAACCGGAAAATTAAAAAAAAAACAAAGTCTTAGTACGAAGTTCACCGGGCCATAAGGGGATGTAGGAGTTATGTAGCATTTACAACCAAATTACCCCTTTTAACTCCTATGCAAAAATAAAAAAAATCGAGTTATTTGACATTTTACATTTTTATGTCATTTATTTTAAAATTTAAATAAAATGTCAAATTACTCGAAAATGGTTGACATTGGCATAGGGGTTATGAGGTCATTTGGTTGCAAATGACCTCACCTACAACCCTTAATGGATTGCCGACATATAACCAACAACCCTGTATATTTAACAGGATTATCTAAAACTTTATTTTTTGAAAAACATTGAAATCATCATCTAATTCCTACAGCAAGAGAAAATGCCTCCACCATTAGTAGAGCGAGTACCGTGTTGTCAGACGCGCCACCACCGCACATCTCGCGCCGTACAGATAGATACACAAGAACTAAATTAAACCTCCCGAGGGATCCTCGGCGTTATGATTCCCTGGTACTCTGCAGCTGTCTTTGTTTGGTTCGGGGTAGAGATAGGCACTTTATTTTGAGAATTAAAACAATATTTATATGTACGATTAATAAAAAACTTTCTATACAATGATGACAATACGACAATAAATGAAAACACAGGTACACAGTACGACTTTTTATCGCGCGATTGTTTTGTCGCAGACATACAACGTATTGGTTTATTATAAAATGTCTCCGCGATTTACCACACGTTACCATAAAAACCAATAAGTTGCATTTGTGCGACAAAATAATCGCATGATATAAAATCGTAAGTAGTTCGCACTCGCTCTACTGCTTAAGAGTATTTAAGAACTATCAACATTGAAACTAAAAAAGTGATTTTTTCTAACATTAAATAAACAATATTTGTAATAACGTTCTCGAAAACGGCTTTGACGATTTCGATGAAAGTTGCAATATGGGTTTACGGGGCCGAAAAATCGATCTAGCTAGGTCTCGTATCTGGGAAAACTCGGTTTCTCTATTTTCACCCGAGCAGAGCTCCGTCGACAAGGTACACACGGCTACACATCAAGCTATATTTTCCCAGAATAAGCTGACCTCGTATTGTAAGGAAATCCTATACAATGCGAGATCAGCATAAGCTGGAAATTTATAGCTTGATGTGTACTAGTAGTAATAGGGGTATTGGCAACCTTTGACTAGCATAGTGACTATTAGATATAGGATATACCTATTTGATTAAATTTGTATGCAAACTGTCAATAGATATAAACAGTTTAATTTATGTTCGTATTGCCTCTCCAGCAGCAGCAGCAGTGGAGTGAAAGCGCTTCACTTTGTGTAAATTATTTCATCACCACTGCTCTCGAAACGGTGAAGGAAAATATCGTGAGGAAACCGACATGTCCTAGAACCAAAAATTCGAAAACATGTGACATCTACCAACCCGCACTGGGCCCGCGTGGTGGATTACGGTTTCTCACCGAGAGGAGGCCTGCGTCCCAGCAGTGGGAACATTATAGGCTGATTATGACTGTTGTCTCCACCTTGTAAATAGTTATTACAGAATTTTAATTAGTATAATTAAGAAGTAAAAAAAATATACTTAATTTTTCTTTGCACCGAAATTGCGAAACTTTCTACAAACGTCGACGGCTGCCTAAGAAGGGCTAACATTAATATAAGCGCCGCGCGTCGTAATGAAACGCTTCTGAGCGACTCCATTCAATTTACGCACAGCTCGGAAGCCGACGGATTAGACCCGTCGACTTTCATCACGTCAAAACGAATTATTAACTTTTCATAAATGTAAACGAAATGCGCTCAACTTTGTTCAAGTTATAATTATTTGTTAAGATCTAAAGCGGAAGAGTTGTTTCGTAGAAACGGGTGAGTGAAGGAAATTAATTTTGTTGACCATTTAAATATCTTCAACTTACTTACTGTGAAATTCAGACAGTGATATTTATAATTGGACAGGTCAACTCAAATCTGTGTAGTTTTTTCTAGTGACTGACCGAAGTCATTGTTTTCGGCCAAAAAAATCATGATTTGGCCGAAAACAAATTTTCGTTTTCGGCCATAAACCAGCCGAAACTTCGGCTAAGCCGAAAATCAGAAGTTCGAAGGATTATAATATAAGACAAGAAATACACGAAATTTTGTATCATCTCCTCAAATGGAATTATCCAGTTTTATTACTTTTGTAGCCTATATTTTCTTTTTCTCTCCCTAAGTGTAAAAAAAAACAAGATTTCAGTGTACAGCAGAAATATTAATAACATTTTTTTAAGATACCTACATAGATAAAACATTTAATTTTATTCAGTGCACACAAATAGTAGATTGTTATACGAGGGGCTAAAATAACCCATTGTAACGAGGTAGTTTTTACTCCGGAGCTTTAGCGAAAAGTCCTCTGTGAAGATGTTCTCACTATATGATGACATTTTCACTGTTGTAAATTATAATTACGGTCACCAATTCAATTCATATTTGGAGAAAAATTCTAAAGATTTCGCGCCAATGCCTTTTTATTTCTTCTGTAGCCGCAACGCAATGCACGCATTCTACCGAATTTAGTTCCATTTTCAAAAATAAAATGTTCTTCTTTTTTGTGAACCAGTAATAAGTCGAGTCTATAATCATGATTATTCTACATAAGAATAAAGACTTTTTCGTTTTTCAATGCTCGTTGACAAAGACAAAAATTAAAAAGAAATTAGTTTTTCCCCTAGAGCAAGAAATGCTATTTTTTCCCCGCTCTGGTACTCTACAATGACGGCCTTTTTGAGCAAGAGGAGTGAAAAGACACATACGCATCATCATAACAAATTAGTGTGTTTTAAGCAAGGCTCGGATACCGGTTAAATTTTCGAACCGTTATTATGTACTTGACGCAAAAACCTTTACATTCGGTTTCGTTCGTAAATACCGGTTTTTATAAACTGGTTTTGGAGGAGATATTACGTAAATGTTTTTTTCGGATTAAACGGTTTAGAGCAATATTAACCGGTTTTTTGTTTAGTTTTATTCAGCGTGGCATCCTCACAAGTAATCACAAGTTGCGACGCGTTTACCAACACGCCGCTCGTCGACTAAACCGGTTAATTTAGGTTAAAATAAAGTTATTAAAACGTTCACGTTCTAAAGAAAAGTTCGGAGTAAAACTCAAATAAACTTAACCTTAACCGGTATTTTTTAAACCGGTTCCGAGCCTTGGTTTGACGTCTAAATTATTTTCGTTTTCGGTTGAAAATAACCATTGCCCTATATTATTAAACTCTGAAAATATAATCCGCCTGCGTTTTCCCAACTATTATAGTTGGAAAAAGGCAGGCGGATTAATTTTTTGGTTAGTTGGGGTCGGCGTCCAGTCTAACCGGATACAGCTGAGTACCAGTATTTTACATGGAGCGACTGCCTATCTGACCTCCACAACCCAGCTTCTAGATACTCGACACACGATTTTGAAAAAATAGCCGCGATTTTATTACGTCCGTGAGAACGTCGGCTTAGATTTTCAACTCTTGGTGCTAAACAGAGCGTTGAAAATGAAGTGCACGAAATAAAAATTACGTCCGTGCCAACGTGGACTTAGAATTTGAATTGTACAATTGTATTAAATCGTTAGCTAACATTTCAGAGAACTTGATACTTCTGTCCAAGTTTTCTCGAGTACTTTGTAGTAGATTAAGTGTGATTGATTTCCAGTTGGACCACCCACTGAATTTTCCCAAGTTTTCTTCGTCGTATCGATGATTCCATTTATACACGATGATTTTTTTACAATCTGGAAATTTTTACAGGGTGTTCTACCCATGAATATAAACAACTTTCATTATGGGAGCAACTCTGAAATCACGAAAAAAAAATCAGCTGTTTCAGACATTTTGGTCAAGTAGGTATTGAACTTTTGTATAAACAGCATTTTTTTTTTTTCGTGATGTCAGAGTTGCTCTTATAGTGAAAGTTGTTTATATTCATGGGTAGAACAGCCTGTAAAAATTTCGAGACGGTAAAAAAAATCACTCAGTATATCCAAATAAGCTTCTACCAGAATTCGGCCACTTCGACAGCGTTATCGTTGGCCTCGCAAAAGTTTCCCATAGTGCAGGTGTACACAGAGCCCACGACAAGAGGCGAGGCATTGTTTGTGATGTGGCTCCACAGTCGCACTGTGGCACTTCGACACAAGTTGTCCAAGTTAAAAAATCCTACAGTAGATGTTGTATTATAAAATAATATTCATTTATTTACTTTTCAACTGTCATTAACGAGACACAATAGAATTTTAATTGTTATTTATTATTTATTTATTTATATTCATTCAGTAGTATACTTATATCTTTATACATAATAAGTTGGTGCAAACATAAACTCATTAGAGTTTTACCGTGCACCAAAATCATCGACCACATGATTTAGAGTTTTAGACAATTAAAACAAAAATATAAAATGAGACAATAACAAAAACACAACGATTATTACTAGCGAGCGAACATCGATGACCAATCTACTGACCGTCCTTAAAACAAAAAGTAATGGAGGAATGTGATTTAGAGTGATACAGGTTGTTCCTAAAAAGTATGTTATTGTATTAGGAATATGTAGTTATTTACCTATGATATTGTTGGGTATTATGTTTATTTACTATTTAATAATTATATTTATTTACAACATTTAGTTACATTCACTTATCATATCTATACATATAATAAAATCGTAGCGAAGTCAAAACTGTACATTGAATATTTTTGAAAAAAAGTAATTGCTACGAGGTCTAGGATCGATTCTAATGCCGAAAATATATTTTTTAGAATTTTTGTCTGTTTGTCTGTTTGTCTGTATGTATGTTCCAGCATGGCGCAAATTCTACCGGACAGATTCTGTTAAAATTTTGCATAGATATTCCCTGTGTGTCTGGTCAAATTATAGGGTATAAATTATCACGCTATTCGCTATGGGGGAGGAGCAATATTACATTATGTCGTATTTTTATGTTCTAGCATGACGCAAATTCTACCGGATAGATTCTGTTAAAATTTTGCATAGGTGTTCCCTATAAGTCTGGTCAAACTGTAGGGTATAAACTATCACGCTATTTACTATGGGGGACGAGCAATATTATATTATATTCGTATTTTTTGGTAAAAAACGCGCCAAAATTTTAGGATATTATGATGGTTATCGATTTAACTTTTAGAATGATTATCATCACGCTATACCTTCATGGAACTGAGCAGTCAATCATGAAATATATAGGAACGGCTATTTAAGATAAAATTCAACGAAGCGATTAACTCATCGGTTGGACGATTGCTTTGCAAACATGGGGTTGTAAGTTCGATTCCTAACTACGGTTTTTGTTTTCTTTTTTTTCACATTTTGTTACACGTTTTTTTTTTTTTGTTTTGATTATGTCCCTATAATACTTATGTTAAAATAAAATTTAGCGAAGTTAAATTTTTTGAAAGAAAGTTATTGCTACGAGGTCTGGGATCGATTCTTATGCGGAAAATATAGTTTTTAGAATGTTTGTCTGTTCCAATTGTAGGGTATAGACTATCACGCTATTTGCTATGGGGGATGAGCAATATTACATTATTTTCTTATTTTTCTCTGCAAATTATAAAAGGACGCGCCAAAAGGTTGGGATATTGTAGATAGTTACCGATTTAACTTTTTAAATGATTATAATCAAGCTATACATTTATGGAACAATGCAGTCAATCATGACATAATTATATAGGAACGGCTATTTTAGCTAACTTTCAACAAAGCGAATAAGTAAGCGGTTGGACGAATGATTTGAAGTCCTGGTAGTAAGTTCGATTACCATCTGTTTTTTTAAAACTATTTTTTTACATTTTGTAAAACGGTTTTTTTTAAGGACTATGTAAGGATCGTAGCAGGTGGCGTTCTGTAGTTTCTGCCTACCCCCATGGGAAGGCGTGAGTTTATGTATGTGTATGTATGTGTAATTCACAAAAAAAAGGAAAACTTCGTAAGCTATGGAAACCTACTACGTCACAAGTACTTTACAGTCACAAAACATACAAGGTTGTATTCTGATCATTTAAGAGCTAAAGACTGTAGCAATAAAATGATTTTTTACAGATTTTGAGAGCAGATTTGTCCCAGCGATTTTAAAATATGTATGTGTGTGGATCTTCTGGAATCGCTGCCACACTGCTTCCTGGTGACAAAACAGCGCACGCCATGTTTAAGATTCCCATCGATTTAGAGAGCAACGAAGCGCCTGTTAGTGGGGTGTTACGCAACAGAACAAGAGATGTGTGCATAGGGATTGCGCTTCATCGTATAGTATGAATGCATTATGGCAAATAGAAAAGCAGTGGAAGCTGTAAACAGAACCCTGGAGGACATCCGCAGGAACCAAGATATGATGGGTAGTGTCACAGTTCTGACAAACAAAGTGAATACTTCGTTGAAAAGGTCGACTCTATGGTCGAGAGTTCATAAACTGCGCTTGACCATCATCATATGAGCTTGGTTTAGCGTGAATTCAAATGCTCAAGAATTTTCCGATGTTCTTCTAAAAGTTGGTGAAGGCACTTTACCAGAGACTTGGTAGAGTAGATCCCACTTTAGAAGATCTTATTCGTTCTGATATACGAGGACATCAGTCAAATACCGTACCAAGAGAATTCTTGGGTGTGTGTCCATTTTAACTCCGAAAATGATCAAGCTGCAGCGATCAACCACAGTATTCTCTCACAAATTGAAGGGAGTGAAGTGATATACACCTCCATTAATGCCACATATTACCCCGTAGAATTTCTCAATTCGCAAATGGCAAGTATCTTTTCCGGTTGTATATCTGTGTAACGGAAACCGGCTCAAGGTCATATCTTTACAGAGAAACGTCATCGAGACGGAAATTCTAACAGGTTGTGGAGATGGCGAGACAGTGTTTATAGCGCGTATACCACTAATTCCCCACCATTACCAGTTTAAGCGCGTGCAGTTCCCTGTGAGCGTATGCTTTGTGATCAACAAGTCACAGGGGCCGACATCGAAGACTGAAGTCTACGGGTGTCGACTTCAGGACAAGCTGCTTCTCATACGAACAACTGTTACGTCGCTTGCTCCCGAGTCACCATTCCTGACTGTATATTTTGGCTGCTGAGGATAAAACTACAAATGTAGTATACAGGGAAGTTTTATAAAAATGTGACTATTATTGTAGTAGTATATTGTGATGTCTTACGACTTCCACGTGAACGAAGTCGCGGGCAGAAGCTAGTATTAGATATTAAATATTGTATTTTTTAAGAAATGTTCCTTTAATTTGTACTTTATGTTTTTATTCGTTATTTTGTCCCTCAATGCTATAGGTAGTTGATTAATAAGGTAAGGTATTATATACTTTAACGTTCTCTTGCCGTGTAAATTGTTATACTTAGGAAGTAACAACTTAGCATTGATGACACTACGGGTATTAATTTCATTATTATTTATTGTTTTAATTTTCTTACAATTTTCATTAAAAAATTCTTCTTTTAATAGTGTAAATTTAGTTTTTTCATGTATTGGTATTATTTTACATAATTCAAATAATTTACGGTAGTCATTTTTGTACTTCTTCTTAATATTATGCGGAACAATTGCTTTTAATATACGTAGTTGAAGTGCGTAAATTTGATCTAGGTGAGTCTTATATGTCCTACCACAGCTCGACAGGCCATAGGATATCGTTGATTCGGCGAGGGCTTTGTAAAGCATTAACAGTGTTTGATATGGAATTTTGCATCTCATAATAGAGAATTTAGCTAAAAAACATCTCAATTTATCACACACCCCGTTAATGTGCTCCTTCCAATTTAGTCGGCTATCAATGGTAAGTCCTAGGTATGTTTGGGTCTCCACGAGATCTATGGAGTCACAGCTGCAAGACTTGGCTACTTTATTACGGAAGTTGTCATGCAAACACTCATGACAGTGTGCTGTTAGTTTAGGCAAGGAAGAGCTTCTATTTTGACTGGAACTGATGTACATTAATTTGGAAGACCAAATTAATGTACATCAGTTCCAGAAGAACTAGCGTTTAATACCACCACAATGAGGCGTCGTAACAGATGATGAGATTACACAGGTTTCTGGGATGTTACTATATATTGGTTTAGGTACACTGTATTATACTTAACCTTAAGAGGTGTGGATGTCGTGGCCAGATCTTAGAATTGATCATTTCATGAAATGGTTGTGTTTCATGAAATGGCCAGCTAAAGTTGATCATATTGTTCAAACGTCAACGTTTAATGATATGATTCAGTCGACGTTTGGCCATATCTTTAAATAATATCCATGCAAATATTACTGGCTTTCATTAACTTTTAGGAATCTGGGCCAATGGATAAATAAAACATTTTAAATAGCTGTCATTCCAGAAGAAATATAATAATTAATAAGATTTGAATAGTTAAATACTAACCTGTGAAATACGTTCCAAACTCCATGGTTTTTTAAGGTTGCGCTCGTTTTTCGAGTGAATTTCATAAAAGCCACGTAGCTTGGTATAATAACGATACTTCACTGCACTTTTATCTTCCATTTGCATATTTATAATTGCTTTTCTAATCGAATTATCGTCCGCCGCCATGATGCACAACAAAAAAATAAAGCGACATCAACGCCTCTACCGGTGGATAATCTAACTATTTTACGATATGATCACTAATGTTTGGCCACATCATGAAGTAGTCGTGCGTTTAACTGTTTATATCGTCAAACGTTGAGTATTCAATGATCTGGCCAGACCACATCATGACGTGGCCAGCGGTCGATGTTCTATTTCATGAAATGCAACCATTTCATGAAATGGTCGATCATTTTATGAAATAATCAATTCTAAGATCTGGCCACGACATGGACATTTTGTAGATCTGTATGTGTAGTTAAAACAAATATTGCCATATTACATAATGTCAGAAAAATTGTGTTTTTGTTCATGTTTCATACAAGTAAATTGTGTATGTTATGTAATTGCGTCTACATTTTTTCGTCGACGGCATGATATTTTTAACCGACTTCCAAAAGGAGGAGTTTTTATTTTTGTATGTTTGTTACGCGATTACTCAGCCAATTATGAATTGATTTTGATGATTCGTTTTTTCTTTGGTAGTTCATATTTTAGAGGTGGTCCCATATAAATTTTATTAACTTTGCATGGGTAGTTTTTTAGTTAGCTTCAATAATAATTTTCCCCATTTAGTATGTGCATGATATGATAAGTTCCTGTCACTGTTATATACATAGCAGGTGGTATTCGAATTTGTGTGGTGTAGGTACTATAAAAAAGTGAAAAATAAAAACTTTTTATTCCCATTCCCATTGAAATTCAAATATTTTTCTTTCAATTCTCTCACACAATTATTCACAGAAATTGCAACCACTTTAGAACGTAACGTAAAAATAAACGCATAAAGTTGTCGACTATTTGGGAAGTATAAAAATAAATAGGAACATATTTGTATAATTATTTACGTAGGTAACTCAGTCGTAGGTACAAAGCCCGCGGACGCGGGAGGGGCCATCGGCTAGGGTTTCCCTAATCACGATATTGTATCGATAATTCCAGTTTAAATCTGCTGGGGAGTTTGTTGCGCCACTTCTTCCCAGCTAAAGCACTAGGAAGTAGTGAGCGAGCGTTTTGGGGGACTGTCTTATTTTTACTAATACTAAGCGAGACCTTGACCTTGTTACTAAGCACAAAAAACCTGAGTATCACTAATTACTAGAAACTACACAGTGAAATTTGATTTGCTAGAACAAACGTTCAGACCATGGTCTTCTACCATTCTACAGCATCCAAAAAAATAAAAAATAACATAATTGGTTTTTGAAAAAACACAAAAAAGACAAAGATTAAAATTTCAAGATTATCGGTACTTCCTACAACACGGACACCACGCTTTGTTTTTGTGGTTTTTTTTTTATTGAATGCTGTAGAATGGTAGTAGACCATGGTCTGAACAATGTTTGTTCTAGCAAAACTGTGATTCAAATTTCACGGTGTATAACACCGATCCGCTTGTATGTAATGCTTAGACAACTCTTACAGGTTACCTAGTAACAGATTGTAAGTAAGTAAGTAAGTAATCATTTTATTTACCAAAAACTTAGCCTAGGTAACATCAGTGTAGTTTAAACTATGGGATGGGTGTGGTTATTACAATGAGTAAGACCCCTGCCCTTCAAACTAGGAAAATCCTGTATCTTGAAGGACAGTGTTCTTTAGTGGGATTGACACGTTTTACAAAATATTTATAATTGCGTAATAATTCTGATGTTAACAAATTAATTTAATGGATTTACTGGTTAATTGTGTGTGAGTGTGTTGCTATGGGGTTAAACTGATTTGTTGGTGTGTGGTTGTGTATGTGTGTGTGGCTGGGGGTGTGTGTGTGTGTATGAGTGTGAGTGAGTGAGAGAAAGTGTGGTATACTAAGTTAAAAAAAAATTGTTATTTTAAACGGTAATAAATGAGTTCCTCTGTATCGCAATAGCTTATATTTAATAGCAAATTTAACCATTTTCTTTTTAATTCAAAATGGTTAAGATTATTTATAATTAATTTTTTTTGAAGTTTATTGTATATTCTAGAACTTAGGATGAAATATTGGTGGGTAGCACCAGGTAACAGATGTCTAACAATAATGACAGACACCAAAATTGAAAAAACCTGTAAAAAATTAAGGTTTTGAAGCTTACGAGTTGCCTCCAGGGAAACGGCACGGGAGCCGTTGATAAGAAAACACGAATTAGTCGGTTATGTTATACGATATCAGTAAATGAAGTAATGAATCCAATTCAAATTAGCACACACATCCACCTTGAATGTGACTTATAGAGCAATTATGTTTTAGGTATATAATTTAGGAAACGACACATTATGTTTCCCTTTAAACTGTTCTTCACTTTTGTTTAACTATAGAACTTTATTTAGTCGGCAGAAGTAAATTCTGCCAGAACTTAGAAATTATAAAATTCATATTAATCACCTTCATTGGCAATTTGATAGTCTTTTTCGTTCCGTATGATACTGATAACAAACACAATGATCCTGGTTCTTCGTGATTTACATTTTAACCATTTAAAAATTACATTCAACAGCTATTTTTTGACAGATTTTTTTTTTACCTGCGCGGAAAGTAAAGAATGGGAAATGATTTTATTTTTTTGTACAAATACATTTAAACGTCAAAAATATACCTAAATAAAGCAGCGGCGTGTAACCATCAGACTGTCAAGTCATAGGTCTCAAGTTCGAACCCAAGGCACGCACCTCTGACTTTTCGGATTCATATGCGTATTGTATAATTATCATTTGCTTCAAAAACGGTGAAGGAAAACATCGTGGGGAAACCTGCATGCCTGAAGGATATTTCTCGACGGCATGTGAAGTCAAGTCAGAGGCCCATGGGCGGCTTTAAAACTCTGACACCAGGTTACTCACTGACCACACGAAAAGAAGGAGATGTAAAAAATTTAAAACTAGAGCAGTTCTGGGATTCCTATCCGACTACAAACTCTGAGAAGAAAGGCTGAAACAAACTCTGAGGTCACAGTCTCTTTTAAAGTCCAGACATAATCTTAGTGAGGGGCTTGTGGCTAAGTAATAACAGCTGCACGGGCCGATCGATCAGGTTAAGCTACGCTTGCCGCGGTTGGTCCGTGGATGGGTGACCATCTTTACATACCAAGTCCCCTCCGTGCCTCGGAAAGTACGTTAAGCCGTTGTTCCCGGCTGTCATTTGTAGATCTTTGACAGTCGTTACGGGTAGTTAGAAGCCCAAAAAGTCTGACAACCAGTCTTACCAAGGGGTATCGTGTTACCTAGTCACTAGAATGTGGAGGTCAGATAGGCAGTCGCTCCATGTAAAATACTGGTATTCAGCTGCATCCGGTTAGACTGGAAGCCGACCCCAACATAGTTGGGAAAAGGCTAGGCAGATGATGACATAATCTTAGTGAGATTACTTATGTGAGAAATGGTTTTCACAAGCGTGACTGTTTTCTTTTATAAGGCTGTCGGTTCAATGAATATTGTTATAAAAACTTAGCCCCTTGTATCGATACCGGCAGCCCATCACTGGCAGGGCGTGTACGCGTGCGCGCGTATGTATTGAGCGGCGGCTATATACTATGTTATGTACCGACGTAGTACTTCCCGCTCAAGACAGCTATAGAATGTTTACAGTACGTTGCCGTTATTAATTAAAATAAGAACTTTAGTTTTAGAGACACATCCGTGCGATTTGTTTGAAAATAATGAGATTTATTTGACCTCCATTCATGTTTCTTGACAATAGCGGGTGTAAAAATGACCTTAATAAAGCCTAGAATCACTTGTTCTTTCCGTTATTAAGAATTTTTTTTAAGTGTAAAGTTTTTTACGCGCGTTGGGCATTTTTGAGATGGGAAAAAACAATTGAACTCGCGACCGACACCTCATTTATGTAAACGCGATTGTGCTCTTTATTTATATTAAGTTACGGGTCAATGTTCTTTGCAAGTATTTTTACTTTAAAGGTTTTGGAAGTCTTAAGCTATTGCATAGCTTTTATCGCGGGCTTTGAGCGCGGCGACCGAATCAAGAAATTCCGTAACGTAACGAAAATAAAACCTAACACCCCCCACTCCGCCTACCATGTAATGACGGTTCCCATGACAACGTGATGTTGTCATGGAGGTTACAAATGCTATGCAATAGCTTTACCGCGGCAGTCCCCGAGTGCCACATGTTTTTTTTTTTTTGTAAACTCGATTATGCTCTTGGTTACGAACCAATGTTCTATACAAGTATTTTTCTTCCACCAAGGCGATCTTGTTCAAGTTTTTACTTCTGTCGGCACTCCCGGAGTGCCACTGTTTTTTGTACTGGGCCATTACCTTCTGGTTACTGAGATATCGAAGGTCAACGTTTCAACTTTTCTAGTTAGTAACTAGGTATAGTCTGTTTTTAATCTCGTAGACTAATTTGACAGACGCAAATGTCAAAGAGCAAATTGAAAAAAAAAAAAAAAAAAAACAGTCACTTGAAATGTCAAATTAGTCTATGAGATTTAAAAAAACTGACTTTAGTTTTAAATGTTATACCTAACCTAACTTGAAATGAAATGAATGAAAATGAAAATAGTTTATTATTTTAACAAGTAAACCTTAACAACTAGTGATTGGAGCCTCCTTTTAAGCAAATAAGCCTGTGTTAGGAGACTCCAATATCACTGAAATACTTCCACTATCCCTGTACCGTTGAATGCACCCATAAGCACAATGTAGGTAGGTATTGCGTGCGTGCACACCTAAAATAAAAAATGTTTCCCAGCACAATGGATGATGCCAGGGTAAAAAAAAGAAATTCTATTTAGTCTGTCAGTCAGATAATAAAAAAAAACATTAGAAACGTATTTTTTGCTTTATCATATTAATAAAAAATGACTTAGATAAAACGCATTAAAGTTGGGGAGTGGGGGTCGCTACGTCACAAGTGAGTATAAAATCTACATCGCGACGTCATGGCACATTTTAACTCAATGTGTCGCCGTAATCTTTTGATTACGTAAAAAAAGAAAAAAATACGTGTACACACGGCTACACATCAAGCTATACATTTCCAGTTTATGCTGATCTCGCATTGTATAGGATTTCCATACAATGCGAGGTCAGCTTGTACTGGAAATGTATAGCTTGATGTGTAGCCGTGTGTACCTACAATATTTTTTAATAATTTACATGAAGGCTTAAACATTTTTTTTTTTTGTCATAATCCCTATTATTTTTGCTCAAAGTTACCATGTTTGATGTAAAGAATACGTAGATAAAGGCTTTATGATGGTCTTTTTAGCCGACTACGGCGAAGTAAAAAGGAGGGTTATGAGTTTGACCAGAATGTATGAAGTCATAAGCCACCTACTCTAACAAAACAATACACTCTAACAGTAGTAAGCGATCATAAGCTTTAGGGCAAAGTGGCATACGACCACGGCTATCCTCTGAACATCAGTATGAATTATGTATTAAATACATTAATAGTAGTTTATGAAACTGTTGCATAATAAGGGGTATTAAAACATGAGTGTGTGTTTAAAAACCGAGCCGTAGGCGAGGTTTTTAATAGTATCACACGAATGTTTTAATACCTAGTTATGTACAGTTTCATACATTACTTTATCTACTCTCATACATTGGGATTGAACCTAATACTAAATAAAAGATCAAAGTTAAAGATCAAGAATAAATTTGAAAAATTCCACGAAATTCAGTACAACAAAACAAATGAATGTCGTCTGCACCAGCACATCACCGCACATGCGCTACAGCGGGTGCTGCTGTCCCCCGTTTAAACGTTCCAATGCAAAAGTTGATGGAAACTCCTTGGTGATATTAACTTCTTGGAATAGTCCTGTATCGTAATAGAAAAAAAAAAATGTTTTATGGTATTATTTTGTTAGAGAAAAAATGTAATAATATGATTCTATTTTTAAATTTCGGTATTGTGTTTATAAAATGTGTCAATATAAACTCGTTTTGAATTTTATAATTCGAATATTACGCTATGAGAGTACATAAAATATATTACGAGTAAGTTTATTTAATAAATATTGAATAGTTTGTACTTACATAACAATTTCAGAGGATATTTTCTTGTTTCATACTTTTAGATTTTTCAGTACGGTTTTAGAACTTATAATTTAAAACCCTGTAGAGATTTTTGAAGTGAAAACTTCTTTAGGCGCGTTGGGCATTTTTGAGATGGGACTAAACCATTGATTTCGCGACACTGTGACGACACCAGCCTTGATGTCTTTTTAATGGTCAAAAAGACCATTAAAAAGACATCAACGCGTTGATTACCGTGAAGCGTGGAGTTCGTTCTGCCTAGCCTTTTCCCAACTATATTGGGGTCGGCTTCCAGTCTAACCGGATGCAGCAGAATACCAGTATTTTACATGGAGCGACTGCCTATCTGACCTCCACAACCCAGTAACTGGGTAATACGATACCCCTTGGTAAGACTGGTTGTCCGACTTTTTTGGGCTTGTAACTACCCGTAACGACTGTCAAAGATCTACAAATGACAGCCGGGACCAACGGCTTAACGTGCTTTCCGAGGCACGGAGGGGTCTTGGTATGTAAAGATGGTCACCCATCCACAGACCAACCGCGGCAAGCGTAGCTTAACCTGATAGATCGACCCGAGCGGCTGTTAGTACTTGGCCACGAGCTCCTCAACCGTGAAGCGTGGTGGACTTTAACGCATTGGTTACCGCGGAGCCGATTTGTTTTTCAAGTTTTCACTTCTGTCGGCAGTCCCGGAGTACCACTGTTTTTTTTATTTTAAATACAATAGATGTGGATATATTTAGTAACCTGTTGTAGTAAGCGCTTCTAAGCGGAACAGGTTACTAAATATATTCACGTCTATTGTATTTTATAATGGATTACCGCAAGGTCACGCCTGAATCAATTAACTATATTAAAAAATTTGCTTGAAAATGGTTCATTAAAGTAGCTAGTCCTATAATGTGTGTAGGATCCTTCTTCTGGTAGCAACGACTCTGCTACCGTGACTACATGTTTGTTCTTCGCGTTAGAACTCGCACCGCTCGCTGGCGCAATGGGGTTAAAAACTGAAAGCTCATAGCAGATGGCAGCACAGTTGTGCGTCTTTAGTCCGCCATTGTTGTTTATGTTTTCACTGTTGTGTCGATATTGTTTATACGAAAACTAGACAAAAATGTATGCGATTTGGAGTGTAGTACAACTAAAAGCGGAGTTAAGGAAAGGAGATGCGTCTACCACTGGTAAAAAAGTAGCTTTAGTGGAAAGGTAAATAAATAATGACCATTTTATATTTGATAGATTGGTTTTGTTTACATTATTTAAAAGTCCTTTTTTTGTTGAAGACTGGAGGCATACGACAGGAATAACTTGATCGGAGTTGAAGAAGAGCTTGAGGATGATAACCATAACATTCTTGCTCTGGAAAAGTTCAGGGATGTCAATTCTAGCACTGATCTTCCAGCGCTATCTAAAACCCACATTCAAGAATTTGCTGAAAGGTAAGTTTTCATACAGTGATCAACTGATGATGCATTCATCTTCCTTTGTGAGTTCAACTATAAAAAAAGCGTGTAATATACTTAATTTAATGTTAATATTATTCCAGGTTTCAAATACCTTCTAAAGGGAAAATCCTCTATGAAAATAGGAGCTTGGTCAAGCTAAAGATCGTAACCATGTTTATTTTCATGCACAATGCAAGGCACAAATGAAAAGATTAATGTATAATGTTATACTCAAGATGAATAAAACTGGTATGATATGTGAAAGTCATTGTGAATGTGCAGCTGGAAGTGGCTTGGAAGCACACTAAACATATCTTCATAGTCCTTCATGGTATAGAGGATAATATATAGTATGTACAAAGATTAGAATTACCTATGCATAAAGTATGTACAGAAAAATTAATGATGTTCAAACAACCAAAAACAACATCATTTTAAACTGAGCATCTCCAACCAACAATTTACGGTAAATACTTGTATAAATACTATGATACTGTAATAAAACCAAATTAATATTATATAAAATGTTTTATTTATCTCCTTATACACAATGCATATTACATAATACATTCTCTAAAGTTACAGCACATAAGACAAACAAAAAATATCTTTGATGCGAGGGGCACAAAATTGTGATGTTTTTGTCAAACCTAACAAACATTCAATATGAACGTGTTGACTTATTTATTTATTAATAGGTTAGCCTACAATTGTTACACATTACATTTCTCTTAAAACTACACGATATATATTTATAAGTGCAACAATTACTTAAAAGCTAACACCACATACACTGTATATTAGAATTTTACATTTTTATGACTGCAATTAATTTCTAATAATGGCTGATTTAGAATTATGTAAAAACAAAGCAATAATGCAATAAACTAGGATCAAATATTTGGTTTACATTAAATAATAAATTAAAAATTAAATTACATTGAAATAAATAACATTTTCAATAGTAATATTCTTCACATGACTTCCATAATACTTTATTTTGTGAGCCATTACACTTAATGTCGAACACACAAAATATAACTTTTGATAGGTTTCAAAACCTGTGTCGAAAGCAATGATACTGTCATTGTTTTTATAGTTCTTTATAGATCCATAAATGTACACAAAATTCACTTGAGTATGTCTTGATGATACAGTATGTTGGTCCCGCTCTGGCCCATCATCTGGCTCCAATGGTGTGCTAGGAAAAATTTATATTTCGTTAAACATTGTAAGTTCCTCGTCTTTATATTGCTCTTCATAACTATCACGGGTTTGAACATGGCTAGGTCCTGCAATTTGATTACTATATGTATCAAAACATTGTTTTTTCTCATTTCTCTGTAAGTCTATTTGCTCTGTCTTCAGCTAAGGGGTTGACTGGTTTGGCTTAAGAAAAAATAGAGGGTACAGCAGTCTTCCTGAGCCTTTTGTAAATATTTTCATCACCTAGAACAGACAAAAAGGATCTATGATCTACTTATCTATGTGCGAAACATAAAATACAAATATGATGAGTGGAAGATATATTTATCTATTTAGCCCGTAATGTCCCACAGCTAGGCAAAGGCCTCCCATTCCCTTTTCCACACACGTTTGTCCACTGCCACTGCAGGCCAGTCCTTTTGGTAGGATTCAGTGCAGGATATGTGTTAATATTAGGCAGTAGGTAGTTTGGTATGAAGGTATTAAATACAATGCAATAAAGCGAATGCTGCATAGATGCTTGCTACTTAGACATATGAGTATTTACTTTGGTCGATTAAAAGATAATCTTAAGAACACAACCTTAGTATAATGTATATGTCACCGTAAGATTGTGAGCACCGTTAGTTTATAATCTATCGGTATTATTTCCGTTAGATCATAATCTGTCGAAAAATTGTGAACTGGGTGAAATGGGTTAGGTTAGGTTAGAACTGTGACTAACCGCGTGAGCCGAGCGAGCGTAGTAAGCGCTGCCGCGGTAGTGGCAGCGCTTACTACGCTCGTTTCTCATGGATATAATATAAACTATCGAAAAATAATGCGTTAAATCGTAAATGATTTGTCGCAGTTCACAATTTTTCGACAGTTTGCAATCTAACGGAAATAATACCGACAGATTATAAACTAACAAAGTTTATAATTTTACGGTGACATATATAAATAAATATCCACAAATGCCTATTATGAAAACACACTTAAGTTCTCTGTATTATGAAAAAGAGCATCACCTGTATACGCATTTGTCTGATAGAAGTCTTCAGGTTTAAAATAATATATAGCACATAACCTCGACGAATTATTTGGTTTCCATTTTTTTCTTCGGAGAGCTCTCTCCCACACTTTTCTTCTTTTAAGATCTTTGGGGAATACATGGGTCCCCAGATTTTTGCAGTCAACAGCTGCGCAAAGGGGCATATTAATTAATTAGGCGTAAAAGAAGTTGATTGTTTACAAAAAATGTATGGATATTGACAGCTAGCTGTCAAATTTACGGACGGACAATGATAGCGACATCTGAAGTGAGCAAATGGCAGTTTTTATCCCCATTGACAGGCGCCACGGCTCGCGTGCTACATTAATTATAGCCTTGGCTAGGTGACTCATCGTCTAAAGGAAATAGGTATACTAGAAGGGTATGTACTCATATAGGTATACAGCGTATATCAGAAAGGTGTGGGCATATTTATTAAGAGTGAGGTAGAGACCATCAAACTGAGGGCCTAAAACGGCCGCTTTGGCAGAATCATAATATAACACAAACTGTCACACACTGTCACAAACTGTCACAAACTGTCACAAACTGTCACAAACTGATACAAACTGTCACAAACTGACAATTCATAATATTATCTGCGTTCAATTCATATTACGCAATTCATCTGTTTGACAGTTTTGTATTATAATGAAATAACAAGTAAACTGTAGAAATAAAAAATAAAAAATCTCATTTGATTATTTGTAAATGTAAAATAAAAATATTCGGTGAAATTACGGTCTTAATTTTTTCATGCGGCATTATTTATACCAAATATGATTCTGATATGAATATGATTCAGCAAAAAAATGTGTCACCATAGAGGAATTGCTGGGAATTCAGAAAATGAATTGGTTTTAGAGAAATTGCTTAAGTGGTCATTTTAGACCGGCTGATCAACTTTCTCAATCCTTAAAAAAAAAAACCGGTAAAATTACGGACTTCATTTTTTCATGTGACAATATTCACACCAAATATGATTCTGATATGAATTGAATTGAATATGATTCAGCTAAAATATGTGTCACCATAGAGAAATTGCTGGGAATTCAGAAAATGAATTGCTTTTAGAGGAATTGCTAATGTGGCCGTTTTAGACCCGCAGCTCTTAGAAAAGACTCAATCTACTGAAGCTTTCGGTTCAGACAATATTCCATGTATTTGAGATGATTTCCTTCACATTTGCATATTTTTTTCACACATAGTGTCTGTTGTGTATCTAGCAGTTAAGTCCTGATGACTAAATGAATACACAACTACATACCATTGTAAATATGTTGATTTTGATGCCCAGATTTTTGGCGCCAACAACCAGGCTATGTTATTGGCGGATTTATAAAGCAAAGTAACAGACAAACAAGAATACAACCGAGTCTGTGTAGTATAGACATTTATAAATAAAAATAAAAAAAATCATTTAATTCAGATTCGATACTCCATATTTGTTAGTACAATTACGAGCTTACAAACTAGTGTTAGTAATAATTAATAATAATTGACATAATAATAATTTAATTAAATAAAATACAATAACAATTGCATTTTTATTGTATGTCATTCAATTAAATTAAACAGTAAGCGGCGGGTCCGGGTGGACTCCCCGATGGCGGTGCCAAGTCACTATACGACTGCGTGCAGCCGTATCCAGCGAGTCAGCATCGGAGAGTCCCACCGGTCCACCAGCGCGCGCAGGATGGTGTTGGGACTGTCGCGCGTGCGGCGCATGATAGAAGCGCACCGTTTGCGCATGATGGCCGCAAAGCCGTCCGTGTCATCCGCCGCGAACATCGCGGAGGCGCTGCAGTGGCGCGGCAGCCCCATCAGCACCCGGAACGCGTTATTGTATTGGACGCGCAGATCGCTGTATGTCCGCTGTGTATAGTTAACCCACAGGCTGCAGGTGTAAAAGGACTGACAGTACGCTTTAAAAAGCGCAACTTTGACAGTCCCCGTGCACCGCGGAAACCTGCGGGCCAACATAGGTATTTCCTAAACAATAAAGGTACACATATCAACTCGGAAATAGATCGTCACCGTATCGCCGCGGTTCGTGAGCTTGTCCCGAGGCGAGGCAATTACGTTACGATTCCGATTAGTGTGCGGTGCAGTAGGGAGTTTCATACAAAGAACACTGAATGGCTCGAGTTGATACGGTGACGATCCCTTTCCGAGTTGAGTTACAGCATTGTGGTGCTGTTTGTGGGCCAAACAATGGGGCACTTATTATCGTGTCCAGCGTGTCCTGTTGCTGCACGGTGCAGGAGCTTATGGACGCTACAGAAGGTGCCAAACTCGTTGTCAAATTTAGGGCTGACTCTATAAAAATTGCCATCGATACGCTCGGAAGAAGAAGCATTCTTTTAATAAACTGTGCTGTAAAACTTGTCAAAACCAAGGACACCAACCTTTTAATAAGCGCGTATTTGTGGCATTCAAATTGTGGACACTCATGGAAACGGTCTACTAGTCTAAGTACGTTCATTGGTGAAAACAAAAGTGGCGACCCGCCTGTCTCTGCGTAGGTATAAATGTTACCGTTACAATACGGAATACGTTAATATACGCATTAACTATACTATGTTTGAAATAAGATTAGACATTTAAACAAACCTTTTTTACAGTCCGTTCAACCGATTTTGACTTCTATTGCGTAGGCATAAGGATGGCATTAAAAGCAAAAAAAGTGGTTACAAACCAACTGTTTACTGCAGCTGCCATTTGTCATGCCACCAACGCAATAGAAGTCAAAATCGGTTGAACGGACTGTAAAAAAGGTTTAGTTAAATGTCTAATCTTATTTCAAACGGAGTATAGGTAATCTGCAAATTACCGGAAACGATCCGTTAAAGTTTAAAATTTTACTTAAAGTAGTAGATATCTGAATTCTACCTAGTTAATTTGCATATTAACGAATGCGCGGAAGACAATGAACGAGACACTTCTTTCTCGTTTTTTGCTGACGTAATATTTTTCAAACATGCAAACAAGCATACACCATGTATGCAGCATGCAAGCAAGCGCGCAATGCAGCAGGCATGGTTTCTGTCACGGCTCCGGCGCTGTGAGGCTTCGGCGGTCCGACGCAAGCTCATCGTCGCAGATAGTTTTAATGCTCATCACCGCAGCTTCGGCTTGCTGGCCGGCTCAGCCGCCCAGGTATAATATGACTCCATCTTTGAACTATGTTGTGATGCTCCACACTATAAAACACAGTAAAGATTTCCGCTCCCGCTATCTGCTATATTTTGTAGCAGTCGCCTGCAAAAGCGCAAGGCTCGTCCGCTAGCTGCTCTCGGGCGCTAGCCACGACACACAAACACGGCCCGCTAACTGCGGGATCACGACTGGCCGCTCACGCTTGGGAAACTGTACCGTACGCCCAATTAGAAGCAACGCCCGCTTTATGAATTTCATTGTATTGCAGTAACATTCAAACATACAGGCTCGAGGGAAATGTTGCGTTATTTTGACTTATCATTAGGAAATTCGAACTTGATAATATGTGAAGAAGATATATATTTGTAAGTGTATTTTGCAATGTTGATGGTTTCGTTGAGAAATCGAAGGTCGAGAGTTGTGTGTATTTTTGTTTAGGCAATTTATATCAGGGACAAGAAATAAATTCTGAATGGCGTAATGAAACTTGCAGAAGTTTTATTAAGTCGAAAAATTATGCGAGGTAGGGCCGGGTCGTTAGTTAAGGGACTGTTCTAGTATTACGTAAGCACTATAAAGGGGCGGGGGGGTCTATGCTTTGCTTATTTTTGATGACATGGGGTGTGGGGGGGGAGTCTAGATGGTGAATAGGTACGTCAGCAGTAATTATTAACTTTTTTACACATATGGCAACCCATAAATTGTCTATGCTTGAAAACGAAACGCATATTCGGGGATTTCCACAAATAATGAATACGCTTATAACCGAGTAGGGGAATTACCGCGTGCTATTCACTTGTCTAAATTTAAATTTCGACTGTAGCAATTAACATTGTCGGATCTACATTTTTGCGATTTTTTAATTTATAATTATTAAGATAATTAAAATAGCGATAATTTAAAATTTGCAAAAACGTAGATCCGACAATGTTAATTGCTACAGTCGACTTGTTAGAATTGTAACTGCTGTTCATGAATCAATAAAAAACAGAATACTTACATTAAAAGAAAAATGCATATACCTACCAATGTTTACTTACGTAAGCATGGGAGGGGGGGTAAGAGCTTTGCTTACTTTTGCTGACAAGGGGGAGGGAGGGTAAATAATTGTAATAAATCTGCTTACGTAGGTAATACTTGAACGGCCCCTAAATAATAATACCGAAATATTAGTTAATGTTTTATCAAAATTAGACTTCTTAAAGTCCCAAATCGTACAGTCAAGAGCGATATTGAGCTTACCTACCGATTTTCGGTCACCGCTCGCGTGGGTCACCGTTATTGGGCCGAGCGACCGGGATCAGCAGTCCCATGGGTACCAACTTCACACCAAATGTATTCCAAGATAAATGGATAGTTGCTACGTTACAATTGATATAACTTGGCATTTCAATATGTTTCTTAGGATGAAGATTAGTGTGTGTTTAGAATATACCAAATTAATGTACTGTATTTCTATGTTCTTAATGTCCCTCGGGAATCGTCGCATTTCCGAATACGAACGAATGCTAATTTCCATGTCCATCAATTATTAGATTTATCTTGTATAATAATTTGAATTCAGAACTAAGTACTTTATTGTTGTTTTGTTTTGATTTTCGTGTGAACTATATAGAGCTGTAAAACTATTTTCCTATCTGTCGTGCCTGCGACTTTAGCAGCTTTTCTACCATTTTTAAATAAATTACATTAAGTTTAAAGAGTATTAATAACTCTATATATCTACTTCCAAGTCGATTGAGAGCGTCCGGTCTGCACCAAGTGCAAAGGGCAACTGATAAAAATCCAATGACTGACGAAACACGAGGTTTTCTGAGGGACATTAAGAACTTGGTTGTACTGTAGACTCCTAGATCTCGTATTATCAAGAACTTTTGAGCTTGAACATTGAACATGAAGTGGGTGTAGAAACTTTAGGTACTTTTAGGGGTATGAGGAACAGGGTGTAAAGTTCACTCATCCACCATAGAGAAGGGAGGATCCTCCGACCAGACGGGTGTTGTGTCTGGCGGGCAACTGCCCATCGCATCGGTTTGAAGTTGAAATCTTGTATGTATGTCGATCGCTCGGTAAACTCTAACTGCGCGATGCAGGATTTGTGTGACGTCATGTCTTTTTGATGCGTAGTTCGTATGTGGCGGTGTAACCGCTACATACTAAATCGTTACCTATTAATTGAGAAGAACTTGTTAACTGGTCACAATTGTAAATAACTTACACTATAGAACCTTTTTAGCGTATAATATTATTAGCTCATTATTTACTACTACAGTTTCGCGAGCCTATTTTGGTGTAAAAATTGTTACAATATGGATAAAGTGTAATCTAAAAGATAATACTCTGAAATTGATTTTTATGAAAATGTAGTTTTTCGTATTAGCAATACTGGCAAAAGGCAACCAACACCACGCAAAGGCGAATAAGTACCGCACGGTGTAGATCATCAGCATTTTCTGTACCTAGTTCTAATTAGAAACCATCTAAAAGGATCATTCTATTCAATCAACAGGCGATTTAAATAAAACGACTGTTGATTAAAATAGAACAAACACAACAACACTAGAATAATTAGAAACCAACTAAAAGGATCATTCTATTCAATCAACAGGCGATTTAAATAAAACGACTGTTGATTAAAATAGAACAAACACAACAACACTAGAATAAATAAAGAAGAAAGTTTGAGATATGATTGAACAAGTAAACAGTTCAATTCATCGTTTTGTAAATACAAAAGTATTTATCTACACCCATGCTATAAGACCTCTATAAAAGTTTCTGAAACAGTTAGCTTATTGCCAACATTAAAACAGCCAGTGTCATAGTAACCATAATATCATCCAAATGAGTGTTATAATGTTGTACTAAATTTCACTATGCAACTCGAATTTCAAAAAAAGAACATTGTCATGCACACGCGTTTCACTACTTCACGTTTCACGAATTCATGTCGTATCCCGCCATTTTTGTCCGATAATAATAGTATTGCAAAATTTTATTACTTTGTTGTTTACAAAAATGTGTGAAACAAGCTTTGATAACACACCACCAGATACTTCGAATGCAGCAAAGGACATTTCTAACCAATTTTTACCAGAAAAGTCGAGAAAGCAATATTGTACAACACCCTATAATTTCAGAACCTTTTATAGAGGATTCATAATGTCATGGGTGTAGATAAAGTCTTGTATGTAGGTATTAAAACACTCGTGTGATAAACCCACATTCGTGATTTGATACCCCTTATTATACAACAGTTGCATAAATAACTATAATATAACTGTTCACTCACTAATTTAATTTATTTATCTAGTGCTTATGCAGTTGTCAAAACTTTCTTATCTAGCCAACTTGAATATCATTCTTTCAAATAGTAAGACAAGCCTTGAAACTTCATTTCCACCATGGTACATTACCTACATTACATTTGTTTTACCGCGAAGTCGAAAACAAACAAAACGCCGGAAAAGCTGAATGTTTGCAAAGCTAGCATCCCGACCGCTGACACCATAAATAATAGAGTCCTGCCGGTGACAGTTGCCAAATGAGTATGTTTCTCTCTTTCTATCGTTTGCTGTCTCGCTTGCAGGCAATACTAAGGCTGCGGTGCTTGTTTAGCGGAAGCGGTGTACATGAAATGGATCTAACTTACTAATATTGGTGAAATTACAATTTTTATAATATTAGTATAGATATAGCCTACCCCTAATCTTTACATTTAGGCTGATTGGACAATTAGCACTGATGGTTAAAACTATGGGCCTTCCATGATTTAGTGCTTCTAAAATGATAAATTTGGGTGACTACTTTGAAACTTTTCAATTAGCGTATTTAAAATATTAATATGATATAATATATTTATTCAGACAACATTGATTCATTACATCATCGGCCTAGCCTTTTTCCAACTATGTTGGGGTGGGCTTCCAGTCTAACCGGATGCAGCTGAACACCAGTATTTTACATGGAGCGACTACCTATCTGACCTCCACAACCCAGTTAGGTACTGGGTAACACGATACCCCTTGGTAAGACTGGTTGTCAGACTTTCGAGCTTCTGACGACCCGTAACAACTGTCAAAGATCTACAAATGACAGCCGGGACCAACGGTTTAACGTGCTTTCCGAGGCACGGAGGAGTCTCGGTATGTAAAGATGGTCACCCATCTACGGACCAACCCCGGCAAGCGTAGCTTAACCTGTTGGATCGACCCGTGCAGCTGTAATTACTTAGCCACGAGCTCCTCCATTGATTCATTAAATTTACATTTATATTGTTAGTATGAATGTATGTATATATGTGTGTGTATTGTTTGTATATTTGCTGATGTTGTATGTATATTCATCGTGTCCAGCGCTGTCATAATGAGCGTGCAATTTTGGTACTAAGAAAAGCACAGAATTCGTTCAAAGTCCGTAAAAAACCGTTTTTGCTAAAGTAAATAAATAAAATGTCGTACACTTGAGACACATGATCTGCTGATTTCCTGAATTATCAGGAGATTTTCATGAAATTGCAAAATAAGATAGGCAAGTCCCAAAATCACGGAATCTCCTGGTAAAGAAGGAGAGTTTGCAGCATTGATCGTGACAACACTCTGCATTGGAGTCTTGAGTGTAGAATTTGCTCCTTATTCTGTTTTCAAATATTGTTGAGGAAAAAAAAAAAACAGCCAAGAGCGAGTCGGGCTCGCAAAATGAGGTGTTGCCAACGAAACTACTAAAAAGTCTGTAGAAAACGGTCGCTGGTCTGCCGTAATTAATATTGTATTGCGTGTAATTAATAAACGTGCGTTAGTTTGTAAACTATACGTCTAAATGTTTAAAGGGAAAAAATATCTGCACGGCATGATTCAGTGAACTAACAATTTTTATTTGATAATGACTATCACTACATACGACAAACGGCCTAAGCAGCAAGAATGTATGGAACAGCTAATTCCCTAAGTTCCCACTTTAAAAGTTGCTCATAACGACCAATACCTACGAGGTTTTTTGTTATTTCCATTACACTTTGTTTATAGTAATGACATATACATATAATAAAATAGTAGGAAATGAAGAGTTATTGTCCGTTTGTCTGGATGTATGTTCCGGATTCGCGTAAAAACGGCTCACATATAGTCACCAGCTGTATTAACACAAAGGGTACTTTGGCCAAAGAATCAGCATTGCCATACAACGTGGCAATGCTGCTAGCCTTTTGGGTACTTTTCCTGTTGACAGCGATGCGGACGAATTTTTTTATGCCCTATGATTATTCCCCCCCCCCTTAGATACTTGTTCATATTATTATTATTATTTTAAGTCTGTTAGTTTTTAAATCAAGTAAATATACGTGTGTGTAAACAATTCTTTGCAAGGGTACTTTTAATCCCAGTAGTATGTTCCCTTGGGATATTTTCCGAGATCCACGCGAGCGAAGCCGAATACAAAAGCTAGTTTGAAATAAAAGAGAACGTAATGTAAGGTTTACCGCTCCCGCTTATCACCAAGCTAGCGACATCATTTAAATTTTTAATGTGGTCGACGTTTCCACGTGGCGAGGGTTCTTTTGTTTCGTTGTTAAAAGTTGTAATGCTATCTACTTCCATGATGCATGGGATGCTCGTGCATCATGCTTGTATCAATCAAAAAGTCTTTAAGCTTAAATACAAATAAACTGTTTTGGCCGTTTTCACATTGGACGATAACGATACGATATCGTCGGAATGGTAGTTTCATATAATATATTAGTTGCCTAGGTAAAAAAAAAACTATTTAGTCCGTCTTTCAGATAATAAAAAAATATTAGACACGTATTTTTTTGCTTTATCATATTAATCAAAAATAACTTAGAAAACACGCATTAAAGTTGGGGAGTGGGGGCTCGGTACGTCACAACGCAGTATTAAATCTAGCAATTTGTGACGTCATGCCACATTTTAACTCAATGTATCGCCGTAATCTTTTGATTACGTCAAAAAATAAAAAAATACGTGTTCAATATTTTTTAATAATCTACAAGGACAAAAAAAAATTTTGGACACAGATCTATTACCATTAAACGCTTTCATACTGTGTCTGTGTAGTCAACGGTATCGTCACCGACATTGATTCGACATCGACACAGTGCACTTGTTCACTGCTGCCATTATGAACACTATTAAAATTTTGGAATCGCTCGGCGATGTAAGCTTTTGCTGTCGCGACGCAGTTTTTCAAGGCTGCTGTAGCATACCGCGTGACAATAAGCTGTTGGTTACATCTTGTCACATACCGATATCGTTCCGATATTGTCTGCGATATCGTTGTCGTTCGAGCTGACTATAATATGTCGGTGTCGTCATCGTCGCAGTGTGAAAACGGCCATTATTGGCCTGTGCTAGCTGTCATAAGGCAAATAATTTAATGTTTTGTAATGTTAATTACTTTGCATACTATTGTATAGAATCAAGTTCTTCTAACTAAACAGACAGCTGTGCTGCTGGGGGGTTGGTTGCGCCACTTCTTTTTCTAAAGCTAAAGCACTAAGAAGTGGTGAAGGGTGGACGTTTTGGGGGCGTTGAAAAAGTGCTGATACTCCTGACTTTTGGTTTTGACTCACTTTATCGTTTTTCCAGAAATATTGAATATATTTTACATTACATTTTGGATTCTTGCGAATAAGATAATAAGTATAAATGAAGGGCAGGCGGCAGATGGTGACAATGAATGTGACAAGTAAAGCGGTGCAGTATTCGTCGACGAAGTGTAACGTTGAGCTACGAGCAACAACTTTGCAATTAAAAACCTTCTCATTAAAACAAGTGAATACGAAATCAGCAACCAATAAAATAAAATATCTATGAGGTAGACAGAAGATACCTAATAGAACATTAATTATAGCAAAGACTATTTAAGACACTAACATTCAAGATTCTCACTGATCAAGATTAAAAGAGTCTGGATTTTAAAAGAGACTTTGACCTCTGAGTTTTTTTGCCATTTCTTCTCAGAGTAGTCGGATAGGAAATACCGAACTCATCTAGTTTTAAAACACAAGTTAAGTCAGATAGGAAATGTGGACTCCATCTAACAAATTTTTTGACGTGATAACGTCTTATAAATCGATGAACGCCGGCTGCACGCACGAAAAAGTGTCATGTTCCGCCTGAGCCGAGCGTGCAAGCGAGAGCGCGGAACAAGCGATAGAGAGGCACGATCGGCTTAAGCGTTCGGCTTGTGACGTTATCACGTAAAATTATCGTCAGTTAACCGACTTTACAGACAACCAATTTTTTTAATAATAGTGTAATAGTGATTCCGATATCCCATTTACAGAAAAACAATTTCATTTAATTTCAAGTAAATTTTATGAATGCCAGAAGTCAAACAAAAGCAAAGAATGATAAATAACATCGGCTCATCCGAGTATTATCGGAATCAATAAGTTGCGAGCCGCTGACAAATGACGCGCGATCAAGACAAGCCCCACGTGGACGAACCGAACTTAGGGGTTTTCGGGTGATAGATGATAATCGACGAAGGGTGATGCAAGTTATGGGAAATCTTACACAGTTTGACGGAACGGTTCGTGTGATTCTTCCTGGAAACGCCAGTGAACGCCTTCAATTTGAAGGAATGCGATCATAGTGTTTGTTTGAATCAGTCTTACTAAGGGGTATCGTGTACTCGGTAACTTGGTTGTGGAGGTCCGATGGTCGTTTCATGTAAAATATTGGTATCCAGCTGTATCCGGTTAGAATGGAAGCCGACTCCAACATATAAGTTGGGAAAAAGCTACGTAAATGGTGATGATTGAAGTGTTCGTTTTGTACTGAAAATTGTACTAGTTTGATTATTAGCTAAAGTTCTATCAATAGATTTCACATCAATCGCAACTTTTGTAGGTATTAGAAGATATAGAAATCGGGAAATCTGGGAGAAACTACAGAAATTGGAACATAATGCTTCCGCACGGTGCACACATTGTATCATCGATGATAATATTAAGATCTAACTTATTATTAAGTTTTGTATAAATAAATATATTAATTTTGAATTTATAAATAATAGTCGCTTTTTGTGTTTGTCTGTGTGACCACGTTATTCTTCTAAACTACGCAACTGATTTTGGTGTGATTTTCACCATAATTTAGAGAATGTTTGTTTGTTTTTTCACAGTGTGTTTTTCACACTTGGTTACAAATAAAGCGCGCGTTGTTTCGTGATATAAAAAAAATATATATTTAATACATTTTTTTTTTCATTTTAAGTTATTGCATAGCTTTTATCGCGGGCTTTGAGCGCGGCGACCGAATCAAGAAATTCCGTAACGTAACGAAAATAAAACCTAACACCATGACAACGTGATGTTGTCATGGGAACGTAATTTTTGTTTTATGTCATCACGTCATCATCCCAAATGTAGCGTTGACAAATAGGAAGTATGGAGGTTACAAATGCTATGCAATAGCTTTACCGCGGCAGTCCCCGAGTGCCACACGTTTTTTTTTTTTGTATGTATATATTTTTAAATACTTTACATTTATTTATTAAGTACCTGATGTTACCCATTATTTATGTGTCATGTATTTTGTATATCTTATTTTGGAGATCCTAAATATATAAATATGCATTGTTCTCTTCTCTGCAGGTGTGGTTCCAGAACCGTCGTGCGAAGTGGAAGAAACGCAAGAAGAGCACCAACGTGTTCCGTTCTCCAGGCGCACTGCTGCCGTCACACGGCCTTCCGCCCTTCGGCGCCGGCGACGTCTGCAGCCCCGGCGTGTTTGCCGACAGACCCTGGTCAATGCCAGCCGGTGAGTCGATTGGGAATTTCACTTTAGTGTAGCGATCTCAGCCTGTTCATTTTCTATTTTACTAAGGTACTCAGTAGGTAGTTGTTGACAGGTCAACACTGTCCTCCCATACCTTTTGACAGTGTAATTTGAAAACATTGTAAAATCAAATTATTTTATAAGAGTAATCCTGAAGTTTCTTCTTAGCTCTTCTCCATTGGAAACGACCAATATTCTTTGATAAATAGGCCAGTCACAATAATCGTGTTGGGTTGCAAAAAATTACACTGCACCTACTGATTCTTTCTCTTAATCTGATTCTTTGATCTTAATTCGAAACTGTCAGCTATTTATCGGTTAGTACTATTTATTGCAACTGCGGGGTAATGAGTGTTTTCATGAAAATTCACGCCACCTGTTGGCGTCACTTTGACAAGAGGTCTTCCATTTCAACAATCATAAAATAGGCAATGTATAGAGTGCCGCAAGCGGCATTGTATCACTATCGGTTATAGTGCTGTCAGTTATGTCGGGGCAGCCGGGGTTGTGGAAAAGTCCGAAAGGGATACCGTGGCCCCGGCAACATGGCAACTGAAGGAACACGGGTGGGTTTTAGTCAGTAAGAGTCTGACACGCCCTCCCGCTCCACTCAGAGCGGGAGAAGTTATTTGATAATTTCCCAAACAAAAAAAAAGGTTGCAAAAAATTACACTGTACCTACTGATTCTTTGGGAGTTGTTAGGATAGATATCAATAGTGTAAAATCAAGTTTGCAGCTCCGAAAGACCTGTGCTAATGATGGCAATCCTATTATGATCAACATGCAACGTGACACTGACCCGCAAATTGCAAAAAACGTTAGAAAATTTTAATTTCGCATGCCATTTTAAGTTCACCCATCAATGTTTCAAATGTTCCAAGTGAAAATCTTTTCCGTAAAATACGATGTTCCCAATGTTTTATTTTTAATCTATTTCTTCCTTAATAACACTTTCGTTGTACATCGTGTACTCAGGTAGACTGAGATGAGGATCTTTCTTGCCGGATCCAGTCTATTGTGAACATCCAAGTTCAGGCCACGAAGTCCAGGTGTCCCGCAAAACGACCTGTGTGACAGCATGATTTGACGCTGAATTTTCATAATTGCAGGTCTAGGCCAGCTATCGCAAGGTGGCGTGTCTATGGGCGGCTTTGGTGCAGGGGGGTTGCCACAGCTCGCCGCTGACCTCAACCCCTCGCTGCCCATTAGCTCCGTCGGTTCAGGACAGCCTTACCAGGGACATTACCCGCTCAACTCACTCGGTAAGTAAAACCAATCAATCTGCCTAGCCTTTTCCCAACTATATTGGGGTCGGCTTCCAGTCTAACCGGATGCAGCTGAATACCAGTATTTTACACAGAGCGACTGCCTATCTGACCTCCACAACTCAGTTCCTGGGTAATACGATACCTCTTGGTAAGAATGGCTTCTGACGAACTGTAATGATTGTCAAAGATCCACGAATGACAGCCGGGACCAACGGCTTAACGTGCTTTTCGAGACACAGAGGAGTCTCGGTATGTAGAAATGGTCACCCATGCACGGACCAACCCCAGCAAGCGTAGCTTAACCTGATGGGTCGACCCGTGCGGCTGTTAGTACTTAGCCACGAGCTCCTAAGAAAAACCAAGATGCAAAAAGACTGATTAGACTACAAATAAAAATGTATAAGTATATTTATACTCTGTCTCTGCATCACCCTAAGGTTAATTGGTAGAAAATGCCTTAGGCATTAAGTCCCCTTTTGTACAGTATTTTTACTTGTGCATAAAGTTTTAATAAATCAATAAATAAGTAAAAAAAATAAGAAAAAGTACAAGAAGGCCGAAGCTAAAGTAGAAATAGTCGGAGGATGTAATGCAGTTGTCCACCCGTTATGGGCAGTTTGGTTTTCAAATAGCTAATTATATTTCAAGGAGAGCCGCATTATTTTGGGCTTTGTAATTTAGAAACTCGCCTCACCAAGTCAGTCTAGTGGTGTCCGGTTGATGGCAATAGGATTGCCCCTATTGCATGAGACTTAAACATAACTGGCGAAATGTGGGTGTACTATAGGTACATCTCTGCCTAACCCTTCGGAGATCACAGGCGTGATTTTATATTGGAAATTAATGTACAACAGAACGAACAAGAAAAGAGTTGCGAACCTTTGGTTGGTGATTTTGCGGACGGAGAAGTTGTATGAGTTGTGTAATTAATTGTCCAAAATGCGTATAAAAGATGCTAAATAATCATGACGAATTCAAGAACCTGCGCTGCCACTTATAGTCAAAAACCCAACTATGAAAACCACAATACAGGAGGAGGATTGGAGATGTTGCTTTCAATTCGAAAGTTGTGGAAGGCCACAATGGTAACAATCATGGAGGAAATTAGAATGGAATGTGCTATGTACAGACCAGTTACAAGAAGATTACATTCCAGATACGATATTGAATTCGATAGCAAATGGATTAAAGATGAAAATGGATTGAACACTTTCACTGTACACAAAGTAGACACAATAATTCAACAATCAACCTGAACCATATGTGGTTCATTGGACAGGGAAAGGGATAAATATATCTACAAGTTTAAGTTTTTATGTCATTTTTGCTAATGAGCAATCCGATTTAAAGAGACCTGACAGTACATTTTTGCGTCGTTTTAGTAATAAAATTAAGGTTTTTCTTGCAACTGGTACAGTTGGTGATAAATATTGATCAGAAGTATATGTGGGGTGTTTGCAGGAGACACGATGATGTCGTATTGCAACAATATCAGTCAGCAGCAGCAGGGCGCGCTGGAGGGCTCGCCCACGCCGCCGCACATGGGACACTGCGGCAACAACAACGCCTCACCAACCGCCTCCGGTGAGTACTGTAGAGGTTTTAGCTTGCATGGCTTTCCGTTCAACCTCCATGGTTATATTATAAGTTGATGTCATGTATATTGAGATTAGTTTAAGTTTATTAGTACATATTAAACAACAACACAGTACATAGCATATGGAAACAGAGGGTCGAACTACCAAGATTAAAATTATAGTCAGCTTCCCGGGCTCCTAAACTAGGTACGCAGACCTGTATCTTAGGAGTTGGAGATTTTGCGGCTTCAAATTATGAAATACAACCGTGACTTTTCTGTTTGTTTAAAGTAATTTTTAACACAGCAGATGGAGTGATTGATTGTGGTTGTCTATCTAGGGGTGTGTATATGAGTGTAGTGTGTGTGTAGGGAGGTGTGTATGTGAAGTGTGAGTGTTTGTTATGCTTTGTTAGATAAACACTATTTCATCATTAGAAGGATAGAAAAGATGTTAAAGAAGTAGCATCGTTAATATAAATAATAGGCTTGTGTCCAAAATTTTTTTGTCCGTCTTGTATAATATATTATTTAAAAAAATTGAACACGTTTTTTTTTTCTTTTTGACGTAATCAAATGATTAGGTACGGCGATACATTGAGTTAAAATATGGCATGACGTCACGCCTTGCTAGATTTAATACTGCGTTGTGACGTAGCGAGCCCCCACTCCCCAACTTTAATGCGTGTTTTCTAAGTTATTTTTGATTAATATGATAAAGCAAAAAATACGTATCTAATTTTTTTTTTATTATCTGAAAGACGGACTAAATAGAATTTCTTTTTTTGACCTAGTTAATAGGAATATTCGTAATATGGGAGATGTGGCTCATTTGATTTGATGAATGCTGTGCAGGTAATGGCGGTGAGCCGGCGGAGGAGGAGGTGTGGCGCGGGCACAGTATCGCGGCGCTGCGGCGGCGCGCGAGCGAGCTGTCGGCCGCCATCCCGCCCTACCTGCAGCTCAACTACGACGCGCACAGCCCCGTCTACTGACCGCATTACCCCGTCTTCTGACCGCGCAGCCCCTTCTGATCGCCCAGCCCCATCTTGTCCCTTCTAATCGGGAATCTGACCGCGAGCCCCCTTAAGGGCATGGCGTAACTCCTTCTTACTGTGAAGCATTGTTTTGTTGGTGTGTCGCATCTCAAATGAAGTCTATAGCTCAAATCTACCTACATAATTATAACGGTTTTGTAGCCTATCTTATAGCGAACTTATCTTTTGGTGTCCAGACCTCTGGAGTCTGGTTAATAGGTGCCCAGCGTCACTCATGAGTCACCCTGTGATCCCACAGCCCTGTCAAGTCTACTGACCGCACGGCACCTCTGTCGAGAATAGTGCATTTTAGGTTCAGTTGACTGATTTTAAATACTTAAAAAAATACAAAGTATACGAAGGATAAATTTTTAATATAGTCACAAACGATTTTGTTTTTTTTTTTCGGTTTTAAAGGGCTGTTATTCTAAGATACAAAACAGAAGAATAAAAAATTAGGTAGGTCATGGCGCGTCAGGGATTTACTAAAGAAAATCGCTAGACTATTATAATAAATCTTACAAATAATTTCCGATATTGATTTACAAAAAGATTATCTCAACTTCAGGAAACGTATTTATACATACATTTTTCAACGCTAGGGCGACATTGATTGCGACTTTTGAGAGACATTATTTCCTACTTACGATAAAATTGTGAGCTGTATTCGAGAAAATACATGTATACGCATTCGTACAATAATAAATTATAGTTTAATAATAAGCTATTTATTGTTTAAGTAACGAGTATAAAGTATTAAATAGTGTTAAATAGCAGGTAATTTTAAATGTATTTACGCAATTTGTCGTAATCGAGGTTATAGTTTAGGTACGGATTCTCAACATTCCAAATTCAACTGTAGAATAGTCTACCGTTATAGAGTATAGAGAGAATATTTTTGTTTATTCGGGCTTTGTCGTAAATCGTTTATTGATCTTGGGAAAGAATGTAATCAGTATTAACTGCATTTTGAAATAGAAACTTAAGATTAAGACTGAGCCCGAAATCTAATAGCTGAATTTACCACATACCTAGTGCAGCCAAAATACAATATTTTATGCAATAGGGAATGTGATAGTAATTTTAAATGTGTCCCAATTGTGAAGCTCTTTACGAAGAGGCAAATAAATGCCGATTGAACAGTGTTTTCCCAAAAGTTTTATTCTAGAATACTGATAAATAGTTATACGACAAAAGAGGGTAATTTAGAACAGTGTTTAACATTATACGAGAAATTCTGAGAAGATATGTGGTTCGGTGTTTCTCAGAATTCAAGAAATATAATCCAGACCTTATGCTGTATACGGTATTTCGATCCAAAGTATGTTTTATGTGTGTAAATGTATAGCTAGGTATATTCAATATAGATAAACAAAATTGGAAACTCACGGCCACTGTATTTTTAACACTTCCGTATTAGTTGAAAGTGGTTGACAGTTCCTATTGTGTTTTTTTTGGGCTCCGAAGAGGCAGATAATTTTGTTATTAATTTTATGTATTTTTGTTTAATCCGAGAAGTTATTTCCGTCCGTTGTTTTGTGTGTAAGTAATAATGCTTTTGTTTACATTAACATTATTCGGAGCCGTCGTTTTTTTTTAGAATCTCTTAGTTTTAAGTATGATATCTGTATAATAGTTATCTTTATTTACAGACACCAAAGGGAACCTAACTAATTTTGGATAAACTAACAGTGGTGCCGATTCCCTTGTTCACAAACTAAACTAAATTTAAGTTCAGTGCATCTTTTTCTTTCTATTTCATTATGAAAAGGACAGAAGATAAATTTTAGTTAAGTCCTGTCAAATTAATCAGCGCTTGACGTAAATTGACGTAATTTTAGTTGGCAAGTTTTTAATCACGTCTAAACTTGTATGGAGTAGTGACAGGCGCTGATTAATTTGACAGGACTAAACTAAAATTTATCTTCTATCCTTTTCATAATGAAATAGAAAGAAAAAGATGCACTGAACTTAAATTTAGTTTAGTTTGTGAACAAGGGAATCGGCACCAATATGCACAAAAACGTCCTGATTTTTTTTAAACTAATGGTGTCACTACACCTTTTCATAATTATGTACCGTTTACTAATTTATGATTTTTTTCTATAAGTAAAGGACTGAGTGGTTGATAAACGTTTAGAACAAATAATATTTTAACTGAATACGATGATAACTCGCTCGCTCCGTGTATGTATAGCCTACATTCTAGAATTACAGTACTAGTTTATAAGTATTATTATACATACATACAATAAAATAGACAATGTTCATTAAAGTGTTTCATTTTTATCAAACGATGCTATATTTCATCAGAACCTATCAAAGTCAATTTTTTTTTTTGTATGTCGGAATTAACAAAAAATAGAATTGATTCTAGTCGCCCCTTCCAAAAGGTAGTTTTCATATGGAGAAGAATGGGCAAGAAACTCCACCGTTACTCTTTTAAAATGTTTTACAATATTTTGTATACATTGATTATATCATTGTATGTGAAGACGATGCACCTGGAATAAGATTACAATACGTAAAAATAATTGAAAATGAGGCAAGGACAGAAAAAAAAAATGGAATTAAATGGATATCAGAAATGAATTAGGTATTGCACATTGTTGCTTGCATCTCTCTCTCCGCTTTTATGTAATCAAATTAGGATAGCTTATCAACAACCCAAGTTTTTGGTATTTGAGACCAATCGAATGTCTGGAAACGAAATTCGTAAGATGCACAAGGTAATATATGGAATTATATAAAGACGGTTTTAAAGGAGACTGAAACGATTACATGCACTCTTGGACCTGAATAGTAACGAGATGTAAATGGTGTGAATTTATAGATTCATACATACACTAGTTGCTATCCCACAATATTCACATAGCAATCCATAGTTTCAACAATATCCAATCCACAAAGCGGCGGTAAAATCAGTTCCAAGTCAATCGTGTGAGCGATCTTCGATGTCCAGTGTGAAAACAAGGATCGTACAAGGTAGGCAGGGTTAGAATCCGTAAAAATATGATTAATTTTTAGATCATATCTCAACTTATTACACTTGGGACAATATTTTCCATCTCCTTTCCATCCACGCTAGCGTTATAACGTGCACGTATTTCCATACATTTTATGGACGTTTTGTGGACGTTCACGATAATATTGTGACGTTAGAAATTATGAAAGCGCACATTCTTCTTCTTCGTATCGCTCTTGACAGAGCGGTCGTGGTCACAAGAAACTATGTCCAATCGCAGGTGTAGTCGTTGCCCGCCTCACGATCTCCCTCCATCTGGTTCTGTTACATGACAGTCTGGCGCATTCATTAACAGTGCCTCCAACCGCGGATTTTATTTGATTGGTCCACATTGCACATTGCAAGCGCACATTGAGTGATCGTAATTCAGACGAAACCAAGGAACAATTAAAAGATACCTATCAGCACATATAATTATATTCTTATCAAGATTAAGATCATTCACAAACAAATCGTCATCAGATATGTAACCTCATAACTACATTAGAATGACTGAATTAGAATCTGTGCAGGATTGGACAGGAGTTTTAGACACAGATGATGATGATGAGTCCGTAAACAACCAAAATCTTATGGTTCAGCAGAAGAGGGCAGAGATCATAATTTCTGGATTGAGTTCTTCCTCCCTTTCAATTATATTCCCGAAAAATATCAACTTTCAAGAGTGATATGTCAAAGTTGATAAAAGTATTAATAGGAGACTCAGCTTCTATAACAACATCAAGGCTTCCTACTCTAGAAACCATGAAAAAATACGTGGAGAATTACTTATTTTTATCAACATTTTTGTCAATGTCAGAAAAAATCTCGACAAATATGTGTACTCGATGTGAAACTTGTGAGACTTGTTGAGTATTAAAATATATGGCGGAAAATAAAGCATGGTGCAAAACAGTACCCTAATTGCGTAATACAACACAATCACAATCTGTTTCGATTTGAAACAGATTGCTAAGTTGTAAAAACAGATCTGCTCAACAACGTAAATAACGCAATGAATGTTGTTGAACTGTCAAAATGAAACAAATTAGGCAAAATTGTTTACGAAAATAAGTTACATAATTAGGGTACTGATTGCTAATCTTTGAAAGTCAAAATACTAGTTACTTACAACTTTATGAAACAATAAAAGTTCTATCAAGTAAATCAACCGTTAGATGGCGCTGTAACCGTACCCGGACCGTTGCCGCCAATTTATTGACAAAACAAGAACAACCTGTATAGGTTACTATTGTTTACCAAAGAATCAAACCAACCATAGCGGTAAATTTTACTTCTACAATATAATGTCTATCAAATCAGAGAAATCATTGCTCGAAGAGTGTTCAGAGATAATAGAGAAAAGCTATTCAGTGAGGAGTGCGTCGGATGAAAGTCTATCATGGTGCGTAATAACACTATAGTTTCCTTATATCAAAAACAAAGTCTATCATTAGCTCCTTCTAATTTTCAAAAAGTTCATTATTCTGCCAACAGTGACGACGAAGATGAATGCCTGGCTCGTATACTGATGAATAAGATGACTCCGGCAGTGCTTAGCAAACTGAGGCGATGTTTTAAGAAGAACAAGGAGAGAAACAAGGCGCAGGATATTGACAGGTGGGTTACGAAGCTTCACGATGCCCTTGACACCGGTAAAGGGATGATTAATCAAACATGTAATGAATGTCAAAGGCACGTGGAGGAGGTGATGCGTGCGGCGGCTGCTGAGGAAGGCATTGAGTTTGCAGAAACTGGCCCACCGCCACAAGACACACTGTGGCTCGACGAGAACGGATTCGTTTCTTCACTGGATAATATTTTTGGTAAATTGTAGCAGTTTTTGAAGTTGTAGGTTGCGTTATTTATCCAAATGTAAGTATTGAGATCTTACAATATGCAACTACAGGTAACCATAAGTATACGCCGCATGCACATAAGCTATTTCAATTACTGGATAGCTTCAGCACTGGAAAGGTATGGTGGAGGCAGCTTATAAACAGGCTGGTGGCCGTCGGAGCCAAAAAGACCAGCACTAGAGCAGAAGTGTGGACACCGCTTAGCGAACAAGACGTCAAGAGACTGGAACACTGCCAGGTATGAAACTATGGTGAAGTACGTTACAAATAAGGAGTCGGTACTTATGAAAATGAGCTCCTAGCAAAAATATTGTCTTGATAAAGTATACGTCATTAAGTTTTGTTAGTAATACGTATCTACTACACGTAACAACCAAGCAACCTGCAATGGCAACTTTTGTATTGAAAAAAATATATTTAAAAAGTTAAATAGAATGTGCCAAGACGATGATCAGAATTTTCCTATCGATACCTTCTTTTTAGAAATTAAAGTAAGGATTATGAATGTTAATTAAATGGTAACAAATTAATTCAAACATGTAACAGAGGGAGACATTGGTGAAGTTAGTTTGCGTGGAGCGTGAGCAGTCCTTCTGCTATGTGGCGGTATCTCGCGGCGGCCGCGTTGGCGTTTACAGTGGAGACATGCGGTTATTGTATTCTTACGAGGTAATGTTGTATGGATATCTACGGAATATACATAGATGATAATGTATTATAGCATTTTGTCTCAGGCTGTGTTCTAATATACGCGATCATTGTGGAATGTTATCGGTCGATGTCGGCGAGGCGACGGATTTCGTCGAACAAATGAACGCAATGATCGCATTTTCGCACGAAGATCGCTTTCGACTATCGAAAACGAACCAGAAAATGGGCAAGAAGCGCAGGTCTGATGCAGACTAGTTAAAATTTGAACAAAAAGAAACTTCTGCTAAACCCTCGTAATACTAGAAACTATATCACGTCCAAACTACAGATCCATCCACCAAGACGCGCCTCTCTCCACGATTACTGTAGGCACTGTAAGCTGTACTTTAGTACGGAGCAGGGCGGAGTGGGGCGCGTCTTCGAGGATGGCACTATCTGTAGGTACTACGACTACAATAAATTGCTCAGAATAATAAGTGAGTACTTAATTATCAACCATATTGCACCCCTCATAACGCGAAGCGTTTGAGTTAGTGCATTAGGTGCACACGGCTGCACATCAAACTATATTTATCCAGTTTGATTTCTGTACAATGCGAGGTCATATACTGGAAATTTATAGCTTGATGTGTACTTTCAACTTGCCAAAAATAAGTGCTGTCTTTTTCTGTTGTACTCCTAGGTAATTATTCCATGTTACAGATGTTTTACCACAGATCAGGGCTCCATGGCCGCATCAAGAACCGCTGGATAACCGACGCGATTTATCTACCGGTGAGTGATTCTATTGTTTAGGAGATATTCAAAAAAGATGGGCTCACCTCCATCTCCAGCTGCGACAATGCAGCAGATGAAAGTGTGCTTCTTCCAAGCGAGACAAACACGGATCTGAAATAAAAGATGGAGAGTGCAATCAACCGAGAATCACCTGTATTAAAACTGTTTTGTTGCGTTGTCGTTGTCGGTCAGTATTCCATAAAGCTATGGATTCCTAGAAGAGCAGTCGCCGCTAATAGCATCTACAATTTATCGACGAATGACGTCACTGAACCGTTATTTATGAAAGTAGGTTGGTGCCATGTGTTTTCCTAGAGAGCGTTTTTTGACAACGTAAAATCAAACCCCGTCACTACGGCCATTATGTGGCAGCCACCGCTCTTCTTGGAACTACGGTTTCCTGATTGCTCATACCCACACTGTAAAGAGAGTTTCAAGATCAGTTGTCGCTTAAGAGCGTTCATTCTAAAAGTTGGCAACTTCGCAAATAGCTGTCAAATATTTACCTGTTTTGATTAATTTGGCAATATTACTGTATGGAAATATGAAATGTCGCTAACTAGTGAACTAGATAATGAATTTCAATTATAACGGCACCGAATTTGATGTTGTAACAGTTTTAGGTGTAAAAAAGCATTTCCAAATACTTTTTTTAAATCTAAAACGAAATATTCTGTGTTATTTTATTAATTATTGCATTTCGTAATCGATATTTTAGTTCACTAGTTAGCAGTATTTAATATTTCCATACAGTAAAATTGCCAAATTAATCAAAACAGCGAAATATTTGACATCTAATTGCGACGTTGCCACTTTCAGAATGCACTGGTCTTGAAACTTTCTTGACAGTGTGTACGTATGAGCAATGATAATGTCATAGAGTTGTGGATATTCTTGAATCTTTCTAATGTCCAGGACGCGCAATTTCTGGTGATGTCCGCATCAGACCGCAGCTTGACAATGTACGACGCAACCACGTTGTCACACACGCCACTTTACTGCATCACCGGACTGCCCAATATACCTACTGTAAGAAGCTTACTTCCACACTACGTATGTATGTTCATCTGTTTCCTCATAAATCCTAAACTACTCGTCGTATTTTCAAGCGTCTTGTTGTTCTACGGGTTATATATACTCCTAGGCTATAATATACCGGTTGATTTTTCTTACCGTCTCTAAATTTTACAGGGTGTTCTACCCATGAATATAAACAACTTTCACTATGGGAGTAAATCTGAGATCACGAAAAAAAAATCTGTTGTTTCATATATTTTGGTCAAGTGGGTATTAAACTTCTGTATAAACAACAGGTTTTTTTTCGTGATTTCAGAGTTGTTCCTATAGTGAAAGTTGTTTATATTCATGGGTAAAACAGCCTGTAAAAATTTAGAGACGGTAAAAAAAATCATTAAGTATATAGCGTCACACAAAATCTATTCTCCTGTTATACGAAAACCGAAACCGATGTATTATTTTATTATTATGTTTTGTTTGTACCTTTTTAGTTGGAGTTTTTGTCTTAGTTGGGTTTTAGGTTTTCATGATCTGACCATTTTACCTGCATCATTTTGAAGTGATATTTTTATTTTATTACTGGGCAGTGTTTAACGTACTCCTCGTCTTCACACATGTGCGACACCTCGGAGCTTGCTTTCGGCACTGAGAGGGGTGACGTCACGCTCGTCCGCTTCCTGCAGCCAAAGGTGCAACTGTTCCACACTAAAACGCCTGATGGCATCAATTATTACTTTTGGATGGTAAGCCATACATTTGATTGCATACTCAGTCATTCTGAAATAAAGGAAGATGAATACTTCTAATAATCTTAAGTTCAGCGTTGTCTGTTCATGAATTTAAAATTTATTTTAGGACTATGTGGATATTATTATTATTTTTGTTTTCTCTGCTAGTTTTTTGATGGTCTGACAGTTTGAGTAGTTTATGCGGCCTACCCAAATATCCTTTCTTTGGTATTGTTCGTCGATTTGAGCTCCTTAAGTTCTGAGTTGAGCTCCACAATTACTGACAAATGCTTGCACTGACTGGACAGGTCCACTCAAATCTGTGTGGTTCTTTCCTCAAAAGACCATTTCTGACACTAATCTACATGGTCCTCATTATGGCCTGACCAAGATTGTGTATGGACTTTAAAAGAGACTGCGACCTCTGAGTTTGTTTTGGCCTTTCTTCTCAGAGTAGTCAGATAGGAAACGCCGAACTCATCTAGCTTATTTTTAATAAAAAAATATATATGACGTGTAAGTGATTCCGATATCCTATTTACAGAATAAACAATTTAATTTCATTGCAGGCAGGTAGTTCAGTTAGACCAGCAACTGATTGACGTCAAATTACTTTGTGCCGGGCATGTTCGTGTTTCTGTGTATGGTCCTAGGTTCGATTCCCAGGTCGGGATAAGTGTTATTGTGTTTTTCCATCAACAATTTCTCAGTAGCAGCTACGATGTCATGTGCGTGTTTCATTAGGAACCTCGGTTTCAGGAGTTGCCGTCCCCTCCTCACACGTCATATTGCAGCATCACGCACTGGCGGAGGGTACACTCACGGTCGGTAAAACGCGTGGCGTTCAGTCGTGGCGGCATCATTCTCGTGACGTGCTCGCACGACGCTACCGCTAGCGTGCGCATCAGACACGTGCCTGGCAAGATGGATGACTACGTCTTCAAAGTTATTAGGGTAAATACTACCAAATATTGATTTACAGAATATTTTTATTTCGATGTGCGTATTTATAATTTCGTGACGTTTAAAAGCGTCTTCGTATGTTTCCATACATTTTACTTACTTCCCTTGTGTTATCGTGATGGTGTGGATGTCCACTATAATATCGTTACGTTGACATTATGAAAGCGCACAATGGATTTTGAAATAATTTCATAAAAGGCGACAAAATTGGTTGCTCTGATAAGAATCAACGCTGACAACGGAATAGATATTTTCTACCCCACAATCATCTTGAATGTTTTTTTAGAATTCAGCTGTATATATATAACTGGTTGTGTGAGAGATGTTTTTATTCCATCAATGAATGTTTTAAGTGTAATATGTAAATCTATTTATTGAAATTATTAAAACACTTTCATTATTCTTGCTATTTTGTATTGGCATGACATCATTATTATTGATTGCTATTTTTCATATAAATTATTATTTTAAATGAATAGAATTGTATTTAATTTTATTAATTGCATTGTGATCTAAATTTTGAAATCATTTTTAGAATTTTTATGTTATTGCTAATTACTAAATGTGTACTGTATGCTATATGTATAGCCAAGATGTAAAAACCAAATTTTTGCTCGGCTGAAATGCCGAATATAGTGAAACCCATAGGACTTAAGAACTTATGTTGGCTACTTATATTCTTGCAAATAAATATATCATTCATTCATTCATTATTACATTTCAGGGAGTCACTTGTTTCCACGTAGTGTCAGCGCTGCACTTGGTGGCGACGGGTGGGTGCGACGGCGCAGTGCGACTGTGGCAGCCGTGCGCCCGCGCCCCTTTTGCCACGCTCATCGCTCCCACATCACCTGCCATAATTGATCTCGTCATTGTAGCTGCTCATGAGCTCATCATCGCATATTGTAATAATTGTGTGAGTCTAGTTTCATTAAAAACAATGGCGACTCTCCCAACATGCTTGGAGGAGACAAATACAGTTTGTGCAAATACGACAATTTGCTACTTTGAATTTACCCCATCAGTCTGCGGAGGGCTGTCCCTTACACCCTGTACAGAGTTGTTAATACTCTTTTAACTTAATTTAATTTATTTAAAAAAATGGGAGCAAAGCCGCTAAAGTCGCAGGCACGACAGGATAGGAAAATAATTTTACAGCTCTGTATAGTTCACACGGAAATCAAAACAAAACAACAAATGAAGTACTTAGTTCTGAATTCAAATTATTATACACGATAAATCTAATAATTGATGGACATGGAAATTAGCATTCGTTTGTATTCGGAAATCCGAGAAAATATATGAGAAAATAGAAATACCTGTACCTACGAGTTTTTGCGTAATAGCTGGACAATGTATAATGTTTTTGAGTAGGTATTTATTAATTTTTAATTGTCAAAATTTTGTTTTATTTGATAATGTAAATGTTTTGTTTCATTTATTACTAATTAATTTATAGTCAGAATATTTGTGCGCCGTTGACGGCAAGACATAGCGTTCATTTTTATTATTATTATTAACATCTGTAGTACTTTTTGTTTACCTATGTTCTACAAATAAAAATATTTGAATTTGACAATGATAGATAATATGATAAGACTATAACTTTCACAACTTATAATACTTAGGTACAAGCACAAACCTCACAAAAGTAGGCAGGTACATGTTTTTGGTGTTGTATGTTTTCTGAAATGATTACCGAACCAGACGTAAGACGTTCATCGAATTTACAATACTTTTGACGTGAATTCACATCATCCACAACAGTTTCCAGATATTTATAAAGACGTAATTTTATTTTAAATTTATCTTTTGAATTCAAACCACGATTCATCATGCCGCATGTGAACAGGTGTTAAAATACCTTCGTAAAGCCTCAAAACGAAAACTGTAACTACGTCTTGCAGTAGAGTATCTACAGATATGAAATTAATGAAATTTTATGTTCATTCGATAATTTCTGACGAAAAGTCAAAGTCAAATCATTTATTTCAATTAGGCACATAAAAGGCACTATTGAACGTCAAAATTTACACAAAAAAAAATCTAGTACCCTTTCCAAAAGGTAGTTTTCGTATGTATAAGAATGAGCAAAAAACTCTACCGTTACTCTTTTAAAATTACAAGATCTTGTTTAAATTAATTATATAGTTCCCTATATGTGAAGACGATGGACCTAGAATAAAATTATTACTTAAACCACAATATGTAAACGGATTGAAAAAATGAAGCAACAACAGATAAATTCATTATGTGATTGATACATGGTGCTCACATATTTCCTACAAACATTGTAAAAGTGTAATGATATTCCTACGGATATAACAGACGGTGCACATCTGGGATTTATACGAGGAGTGCCTGCTGCAGACTATCAAGATCAAGTTTCCGTTTCTGGGCGTGCTCGGCAAGAAGGTGGAGTTCGGCCCCTATTGCATACATCCTGGTGAGAAAACCATTTCTTATTATCTTGGGTCAAGTTTTTAGGATGACGGAGACAAGGGGTGGGGGAAGACAGAGATACTTACCTAAATTGATCTCCAAGGTTTTAGGGTGATCCAATTCCACTTTGGACACGACAAAAATGGAGATTTTGGGGAAAGAAAATTTGAGTTAAACCGAACAAGATTAAATGTCATCGATCAAAATCTCATTACCTATTTTCTGTGAATTTATATAAAGGTATAAATAAGTAAATAAATAATTATGTACTTATTTAATTAATAATTATGATACCTTTATGATAGTATTTTTTTAAAGTGAAACTTTTATTACATCGTCTCAAACTTTTTCGTCTGTGTGTTGCATGTCGCGTGACGGTCGGCCGCGGAGTAGGGATAAAGTGAAAGGCCCAAGGAATAAAGTGAAAGGTCAGAGCAGCCAAGGCCAATATGGCGGCGTCTATAGAAGTTTCACTTTTACCGTGGTTTCATAAAACCACACAATCCTTTTTTTTTGTTTCACAAACAATACTTCTGCCATGTTATCTCTCCATTTCCCTTGGTTGACTGGTACCAGAAAGCCCAACTTTGTACCTTTCTAGTGGACAAAGTTTTTGGTAAATAAATATTTTATCACCAAGGATTTTGTAATGATTTCTTCTCAGGTCCAGTTCGTAAAGAGGAAGAAGAGGAGGAATCTATAGTAGATGAGCCGATAGCCATGTCCCGGCGCGCGTCCAGCGTATATCAGGGCTCTACCGGCGGACTGATGCTGCAGCTCGACAACCAAGACGATTGGGACAAGAAAGGACTCGAAGAAGAACCGTTAGTAATGCTATTTATCTATTTTACCCTTATTCTTTATCTGTTGCCCTTATTCCAATTTATTTTGGGTCAGCGCAACAATGTTTCTCATACAAGCAATTTTTTTTTACAATTACGTTCCTGATGAATTAAAAAAGTTGCTAGTTTTGTTATTTTTAAATGAAATTATTAACGTTTTAAGTTTGAGCAACGACGAATTACGAATAAAAAAAAATTAAAAAAAAAACATTAAAAAAATCCTTGTGACCTGGGTCTTATTATTGGACCTAAACACGTAGTAGACGGCCCCACGGATCTGCCATTTTCATATGTTCAACCTTCTGCCTAGCACTCTGTATTTCATGAGCTTTCTGTTCAAAAGCATTTGTTTGCCAGTGAGTACAGGCGTTACAATCGGTGCGAGCTGTTGCTGTCGTGCTGCGACTTCGTGTGCACGCTGCGGCTGGCGCCGGTCGTGGGCGCCGTGGTGCCGCCGCCCGCCGACACGCTGCGCGCGCGCCGCCCTTCCGCGTGGGACCTCCTCGACTACCCTGCTACTAGCAGTACGTTATTTTAGTATATTCCAGAAATCCCCACTAGTTAAAAGGTTAGGTTAGAACTGTGACCCCCTACGCACCCCTACGCCAAAAACAACTAGAATATTAGAAAAAAAGGCTGAGTTTAACTAGTGGGGATTTCTGGAAAAAATAACAATGCCCACTGGTGGGGATTTGTCGGTGGGTATTTCTGGAATAAACCGTAATTTTTTATAGGAGGAGAGAGTTAACGTTAAGAAAAATGCGTTTATTGGCAATATAACAAAAACTGTTATATTATTTATTTCGAATTTCTGTTATAGATAAAATATTCTACTTCCGATTTACTGACTGCTATTAACAACTGAAGATCAACACCATAAAATCATGCTTATGAATTCAAACACCTCGAAACTGATGCTTGGCGTTCAGGGAAGCTATCTTGCGATTGAAAAGAGTGTACAGTAGTGAATGTGTAGCGGTTACACCGCCACATACAAACTACGTATCATAGACATGACGTCACACAAATCCTGCATCGCGCAATTATAGTTTACCGAGCGATCGACGTACATACAAGATTTCAACTTCAAATCATTGGGCAGTTGCCCACCAGACACACCCGTCTGGTCGGAGGATCCTCCCTTTTCTATGGTGGATGAGTGGACTTTACACCCTGTTCCTCGTACCACTAAAAATGAACTCAAGACTAAGCCGGATACCCTGTTATTGACAGCTACATCTGCGACGCCACCACGTCCGCGACCGTCACCGGTGCCGACTCCGCAACTACTGTCGCCCTCCACAGCAGAGTTCCCGCTCACAGACCTCGATACATTGCTGGAGAATGCTGGTTGGTCTATGTTTTGTAATTTTAACTAAATTAAAATTTCAAATTCATTGACTGATAGACAACGCAAAGCTTAACACGTTCAGTGCCGGGAGCCCTCCTGGAGGGTTCACTCAAGTCATATAATTCGTTAGCGTAGGTGGAGAACTAAATAAAAAAAAAAAAAACTTATTTTGGAGAAAATTGCGGTGTATTTATGCATGATTTGGGTGTTACGAAAATGGTGAAAAGTCAATTTGAAAAAAATCGCAGTTATTTAGTTCTCCAATTACGCTGACGATGGGATGCCGGGAGCCCTCGCTCATTTAAAATTATAATTTTTTCTTAGCGAATTCGGTATTTTACACTGTGAAAATAAAATCTGTTTGCATATTAAACAAGATTTCAAATCTAACGCCGGTGACAGTCCTCGAGGGTTAACTTTAGCGCAAACGTAATGCCGGTGACCCTCCTGGGAGTCAACTTGCAATATGTATGGCGGCATTGAGCTCTATACAATATCTACCCAGATGTTGAGTCGTTGATCGTTGTCAAGACAAAAATGCAGTTTAAATAAAACTGAACAAAACACAATGATCTATTTTCTCTGACTAATATTGTATGTTATTGAATCTACAAACTAGTTAATTTTGTAAATACGCATGATCTTTGCCAACGCAGGACTACAAGGTATTTTGGAGAAGGATTTCGTACTGATGCAAGGACTGAAGAACGACTTGAACAGAAAGTTAGCCGAAATGGAAGCAAACAAACACGTGGTAAGCCAATATTGTCATTTCAGCAGTATATAGGTATTGACTATGCGTTAGAATTACCGCCAGCTATGAAGCCATCTACATTCAACTCTCTTACACGCCTTCTACACACACCAAGAATAATATACAACTACCGCCATCTACCGGCTATTGAAGACAACTAAAGTAGTAACTTGAATTGTCGTTAGATGGCGGTAGTCTATCATGACGTTACTTTTGTTAATAGCGCCATCTATGGATGCATAGCGACACTAATATGATGTGACCATGCCCAGTAAATAACATCTAAACCCACATTCACCACCACAACACGTTTAGTGCTAAACGAATTTAAAACATCATTCTGTTTCTGTCAATATTTTGAAGATGACAGTCACACACCCAGTCACAGTAGTTGTTAGTGATGACAGATAGGCCGCGTCCTTTAAAAAAGTGATCGTCGCGTGCACATTATGTCACTGTTCCGTGAACCGGAACGCGTGGTCGCGCCGACAGAGGTCGCTTTCCGATTTTCTGGACAAAACATGACATAGGACCGCGCCGATCGCACATTCGCGCGACGATCGCTTACAAATAGGACGCGGTAGTCCCCGACCCTTGCTCGAAAACGAGGTGCCAGTAGTTGTTGCAGCTGAGCACGAGCAGCTTTAAATACTCCGCATAATAATCATGATAAAAATCTAAGTTTGATCCAGCCTGTCCCTTATTGCTGTCCTCCCCCCAGCGACGCCCTAAGCCGAGGTCCGTACCCCACAGGGGGTGCCCTTAGCGAACGCTCGCCTAATTTTTAATTTAGAATTGTTTTTGCCCTTGGCCGGAGGTTTTAAGTAGGTATAGTAGCTTAAGGCACCCACAGGAAAATTCGGTTAAGCAGCCAAGACCTCAGTGGTCAAAACTGCGAGATGCACTAGTTAAAAAAAAAGATCATTAGTTATACTTAATATCATTCTTCCTGTCGGAGAGGTGTGAGTGTCGGAGTGGTGGCTATTCAAGAATAACCACCACTCCGACAGGAAGAATGTTGTTTGTGGAATGTGTGAATTAATGCAAAACGACATCAGTTGAAGAGAGACTTGGGTTGGCTAGGATGTCGTTTTGAAAATGGTTGATGTGCACTACTTTGTAAAGAAACTTCATGTAATTGATTTAATTATACAGATTTGATTCGTAATATCCGGCTGTTTATAAATATATTTTAGAGCCCACTGCTTTAGGAGCTTGTGGCTAAGTAATAACAGCCACACGGGTCGATTCATCCGGTTAAGCTACGCTTGCCGAGGTTGGTATGTGAATGGGTGACCATCTTGACATACCAAGACTCCTCCGTGCCTCGAAAAGCACGTTAAGCCGTTGATCCCGGTTGTCATTCGTGGATCTTTGACAGTCGTTACGGGTCGTCAGAAGCCCGAAAGTCTGACAACCAGTCTTACCACAAGGGGCATCGTATTACCCAGTTACTCGGTTGTGGAGGTTAGATAGGCAGTCGCTCCATGTAAAATACTGGTATTCAGCTGCATCCGGTTAGACTGGAAGCTGACTCCAATACAGTTGGGAAAAGGCAGATTGATTTTGCTCGAACACCCGTTAAAGCAAAACAAAAACCACAATAATATAATTACAACGTATAGTTAGTTAAATATCTCGTGAAATGCTTACTTTTCATGTTTAAAATTTTCACAGCCGACACAGAAGCTTAGTAGGACTTCGTCAGACAACTTTTTCTGGAATCTTACCAGCGACGCAGTTAATACAGAAAGTACATAAATTAATTGAAAAAGTCACATTAGCAGATACTTTCCCGGATTTGGATCTACAACTTCGCACATGAGAGGCGAAGTCTTAATCACTGGGCCATCACAACATCCTTGATCGATGATTTGTTAGACTTTTATGTGTTTACAGATGTCAAACGCTGTGTCTGCAGGCGCGCCATACTTAGCGCTGAAGACATACGACCCCAGTCGAGTGGAGCCCGTCGACGAGATGATTGATGAATACAAACGAGTCATGAGGTTCGATATATACTTCTATATATTCTTATATAAGTTGTGTAAGAGATGCTTCTCTTAATACAAAAACCGACTTCAAACAAAACTAATCGAAATAACGACCACAATGAGAAATAAATGTCATTTTTCAACACTTCTATGGCAGTGATAGTCTAGTTGTGTGACCCTCCGACTGCCAAGTCATACATAGGTCTCGAGTTCGAACCCAAGGCACGCACCTCTGACTTTTCGGATGAAGGAAAACATCGTGAGGAAACCGGCATGCCTAAGAGATATTTCTCAACGGCATATGAAGCTTAATCAGAGGCCCATGGGCAGCTTTAAAACTCTGACTCCAGGTTAGTCACTAACCACACAAAAAGAAGATGAACACTTCTATAGATTTCCAATCGAATATGGGAGCCGTATTGCTGGATCTAAATGTTCTATCATCAAAGACTAGAATCCTGAAAACTCTATAATACAAGTATCTATTCGAGCTTGCAATATAATTATATCCAACAGAATCGTTCTATTAGATTATCCAAATATGGATCTCGAAGAAAAGAAAGCTTTAATAGGGGCTCTAAAATCAGAGGTCCCTTTCCGTGGCCATCCAGTATCAGGGCCTAGAGAGCAAAAATCTAGAAGAAGCCAGGTGGACCAAATCTATGTACTTGTTCATAATTGAGTTCAAGATACCAAGCCATAATCTACATCTAGTCAATGATTCATACTCATAACTTTGTATGTTTCTAATTTTACTGCAATCTTCGTGAATACTAATGTTATTATGTTCAGCAAAACAACAGCAGGACAACTGTCTAGGATTTACATAGTTAGGAAGATTTTTTGTCTAACTAACTTCTGTCACACAATTTGAAGGCAGCCTTGGTTTCATGAGAACCTTAAAGTTTTTTAATTTGTATCTAAAATTTAATCCCTAAATCTTTAGAAATTGTTTATCATTTAACTGGTAACACGATCGAGTTACAAACAAGTACTAAATGTAGATTTTTATCTTATACAGACTTTTCAACCCAGACATTTTGCTCACACAAACGACTGGATCCAGACTTTTTTTTATCCTAATACTCAACTATATGAACACCTAACGTAATATCAAAATCAAAAGCCATTTAAAGTAAGTCTGAGAATTAGCACTCCTTCAACGTCAAAATTACATAAGATAGTCCCCAAAATGCTCACACATCAGTACTTCTTAGTGCTTTAGCTGGGAAGAAGAAGTGGCGCAACAAACTCCCCAGCAACACAACTGTCTGTTCAGTTAGAAGAACTTAATTGATTCTATACATATGTGACATATAAGCTTCGGTCATGTCGGTTACGAGATTTGAAACTTTGAATGTCTTGCTTGCAGATTATTCCCGGGATCGAGCGTTGCTGTCACACCCACTGGCAGCGAGAAATCAACGCCGAGAAATAGCAAGAGTCAAAAATTATAAAATACAAATGTGCATTAATATGAATTTCCAACCAATTGTACAGACGTCAGTAAGCGATAGATTCAGGAAAATCAGAGGGGTTAAGTATCTGATCAATTCTGCGAAGCACTAATGCTCGCGAAGGAGGAGACGGAGCGCGTGAGGGAGAGGCAAATTTCGCGCCTTCGCGCCCCTAACCGCCGCAGGAGGAGACGCCCTGGGCGTCGGGAATCACAGGCAGATTTCCGGCCACCGTAGGCGCGGGCTTGCGGACGGTGAGCAATGGGCAGCTCGCCGTCCGATAAGGACCAAGCCCGGGTTGACGGCGCGTTGTGTTCCACGCGCGCCTCAAAGATATGTCAGCAGAATTGACGGGGTCCGCTAGGGCCAATGCCTGCCGGGGGTTCGAAGAAAACCGATAGGGACATCGTGGCCCCCTAGCAACATGGCAATTGAAGGAACACGGGTGGGTTTTAGTCAGTAAGAGTCTGACACGCCCTCCCGCTCCGCCCAGAGCGGGAGAAGTTATTTGATAATTTCAAATCAATTTTTTGTTTGGCAAAGTCATGCCAATTTCCTCACGATGTTTTTCTCCACCGTTTTTGAAGCAAGTGATAATTATACAATACGCACATGAATCCGAAAAGTCAGCGGTGCGTGCCTTGGGTTCGAACTCGAAACCCAAAAAAAACAAAAAAAAAAGTATCTGATCAAGATTCTCGATAAGACGCATTAGAATAGTCAGAAGTCGGAGTAGAATCCGCACTAGGGGGCTCAATGGCTAGAGTTACTAGAAACAATGGGGAAGGATGCCGATTCGGATGATGAGATTACAGAGGAGAAGCATTCATAGGCAGATTGAGAATGTTAAACAGGCCGGAAGCTGTAGCTGATCCGGATAATGGTCCACTTTTCCTGTTTGATGTTGACTATTCATCCCAGAAACAATTTGACAGGCTTTTCATCAAGTTCTGCTGTAAACAAATAATTGAGGATATTATTAGACAACTATGTTAATAGCATTTACAGCATGCGAGATTTGAAATGAACTTGAAAAAAAAAAAAAACAATGATCTCACTAATTTGTTGTAGGTAAAAATATAAGTCTGAGTAAATTTCATTTCTACATCTCTTCTGTTTTTTATTCATTTTATTTCAAAATTCAAATTCAAATGTTTATTGCTCAACACAGTACATAATCAGATCTAGATCTCCAGTGAATGCGCAGTCCACTGTGTTGCACCAATTCAGGCATGCAAAATTATCATTAAAATTATACCATGTCATAAATTCCAATTAATACTTTATAAAATGTTATAAATTAAAATTAGTATAGTACTCTATACAATGTCATAAAATCATAATTAATACCTTCTCTTATACATATATATGTCTAAAACAGTCAACACATAATTAACAAAACAAATATCATAATTTATAATAATAATAATCGACTTAGCACACGAGGTTGTTGACATGTGGAATGTGAGCTCGGCTATCATTGTGCCGATTGTTGTAACGGCTAATGGCCTGATGGCCGAAAGCCTCGACCTACATCTCTCGAGGCTTTCGTTAGACGGTTGGATCAAGCGCCTGATTCAGAAGGCAGTACTCCTCGATACGGCTCGCATTGTGAGGAGGTTCCTGTCTCTGCAGCCCTAACCACCGGTAGCTTGGACCCTGCTCCCGACACCGCCGGACCTCTATTTTTTATATTTTGAAATGTTTTTTTAATTCTTTTATTTTAAGAAATATTTAAAAATGTAACTTAACCCTTAATTTGATTATGTTCACTGTGATAAACATCCATAAAAAAAAATACTGAGCGACTATTTTCTACTATTTTTCGGTTTTTATTTTAGTTAGAGCAAGTTTAAAGTATATTTCTCGGTATAAAAAATAATTCTACTAGTGTCAACATCGTTCATCTGTCATAATCGATATAAGATGTCAGCGGGGCACCGGCACTCGATTCTTCGCAAGGTAAATGTTTTTATTTTACATGTTTTACATAGCTAAACTAACTTTTTTGTGGTTTTTATTTACTAAACAATGTTTATGCTTTGGTTTGAAATGGGTTTTACGTAGTGTTTTGTGTTTTTAGTAACTTTTTTTGGAGGCAAACTTGTCTGTTCATCACAGTGAACACTGCCAAATACTCGAACAAGTATTGTCAAGTTGATACGTTCATTGTGATGAACATTGCCAAATTAGGTATAACGATTATTTACAAATAATATGCTTTTATGTGGTGGGTTTCTACGGGCGTATTTGTTTTTTCGGCTTATTAATAGAATAAAATACAAGAACACACGCATAGAATACTAGCACTTGTTTCTGTTGAGCATGCACCATCCGAAACTAGTGATAAATCTGAAAATAACAGTGACAACGAATTGCCGCCACCTTCTCCAAACCCTATTTCATCTTCTGCGCCTTCCATTAATTCTTCTTTAGAACGCTTAGACATCAATAGTAGTCCCGAACCTGAACATACTCAAAATGACGATGAACAGCTGTTAGAACCATCCGATTTATACCACTCCGAAGCTCTCCAATTAACTCCAGTTTTGCAGGAAACTTGCCCTAATACTCCATCCAGAGAACCAAACTATGATAATGTTCCATCATTATCTTCAATAATATCGCTTCCATCTGAGATACAATCACCAACACCTGGTACGTCTTTTACTAGAAAAACTAGAGCAAAAAAGCAGATAGCTCCAGCTGCCAAGAAATCGATGAAAATTCCAAAATTTTATCTTCCTTGCAAAAGAAAGAAAGGTATTTTTATCACCGTGCCGTAATCGAAGAAAGAACCGAAACCTATGTCGATTTTTCAGATGATGACCCCCAAGATTAACCAAGCCTACAAGCCCCATCAGATTTGATAATACAGAACATTATCCCAGCCCAAAAAAAGACATGGAGCGATGCTAGTTTTGCCAAAAAATACTACTGTGTGTTGTATAAAATGCAATATAAGACTGCTTTGTTACGGGAAAAAAATCTTGAAATTGTTTTTTACATTTCCATAATAAATAATTTGATTTATTGATATACATAGTGTTTTTATTTTAACTGTTTAAATGACACTGATTTGACAATGTTTATCACAGTGAACAGTTGTTGTTCTCAACGTTTTTCGCAGTGTTCACTGTGATGAACATTGATTTCCTGAAAACCTGTAAATAAAATATTTATTTGTCCATTTTTCCTAAGTTGTATTTAACCCTAGGACTTCAGAAATACATCTTATTTCGTAAAATGAAACAACTCGGATCTCTGCCAAATTAAGGGTTAATAAGAACTAGAATGAATAAATGAGAACAATAATAATAAAATATTTTTAATAAACTGAATCGGACTCAAGTATTCACCATTATTATATGTATTATTATTATACACACAAAGACAGGTATTCATTTGTTGTCACTTTCTATTTTCTTTCGTTCGCTCTCCCTGAGATCAGCATTCGTGGGATAAATACATGCAGATCTTCCATAACACACTTTATTAATCCGATCCAACCTGTCCCTTGCTGTCCTCGACCAGCGACGCCCTAAGCCGAGGTCCGTACCCCACAGGGGGTGCCCCTAGTGTGTAGTCGCCTAGTTTATAAGTTTTATGCCCTGGCTGGAGGCCTTAATTGATTAAGGCAGCTACAGGAAAGTCCGTTTAAGCAGACGACAACCTCCTAGGTTGACCTGCAAGACGCCATACAAAAAAAATATAACATACTTTAGAGATAGTAAAATAATAATGCAATATTATGGACTGACTCTGTGGATACATTTGAAAAAAAGAATAAGCATACGTTATCTTTTTTGTTGTTTGAGCCCACCAAATCTGCATAAGTACCTACACCCGACTGTTTGTTTTCATAGATAACAGGTGATCTGAAAAAACAAAATATTTTAACATTATGATAAATGGTCTTTCACACAAAAATGTTCACAAACAACTCCAGCAAACAAGCGCTGACTGGCGTCAGACGATAACACGATGTTTTGTTTATAAATGTATGAATGTATTGTATATATTTCATCATCGTCATCAGTTCAGCCTAAAGAAGTCCACTGCTGGAAATAGGCCTCCCCCAAGCACCGCCACTTCAACCAATTCTGTGCTTCCCGCATCCAGCGGATTCCTGCGGCCTTCACAAGGTTATCGGTCCATCTTGTGGAAGGCCTTCCAACGTTACGTCTTCTGGTACACGGTCGCCACTCCAGAACTTCTCGGCCCCATCAGCCATCTGTTCTGCGAGCAATGTGTACCATTTTTCGAGCTATATCGATTACCTTGATTCTCCTGTTGTATGTATCTATGTACTCAGACTATACTTTTTTATTGGTCTAAGTCTATGTATTAGTATTTATTCTTGTATTTTATAGTTATTTCAAGCTATGTTTCCCATAAGATGCACCTACCATGTTTTGTTTCTGCACCACCCTAAAGTTGACTGGTGGAAAATGCCTCAGGCTTTAAGTCCGCCTTTCTACAGTATTTTTTTACTTGGGCATAAAGTTTTAAATCTGTCTTGTTTCTTGACCGAGATATGAATCAATAATTGTGTCTTTGCCTTTATGTACCTTTCCAAGGTTGTATTTTTCGACCTTTCGTTATCGTCATAGGTAGAGATCGTCTATTTAACACTTTGTAATAAAACTTCTATTCGCCGCCCCCGCAGAATAAACGCGTAAGTGCTATTGAGGCGGTTTTGATGTTAATCCATATTCGTTATGTATAGGTCAAAATACATCACCTCAATTTTTTCCAGATTTTTACATCAATTATTTACGAAGTTACATACACACGATATACCGTAACATAATGTTATAATTCCGACCTTGATGATATAAAAACTTAATTACCTATTACATTATCAGAATTTTTCGACTGCACCAGGATAAACGCGTAATAGCCCATTAACGGTATCACTACTGCAAAAAACGCAAGTAATATTACATTGCAAAACAAAAAAAAACAATAGTTGATAAAAAAAAAATAACTCAAAGTAACATTAACGTTAAAAAAAACTAAAACATTTCTGTAAAATATTTTTTTATCAATGACTCAAAAACAGTACCTGTTTAACACTTAACATTAATTAGATTATCTACAAAAAAAAATCTTTTAAACGACGTAAAAAACAAACTTCTATTCGCTATAGTCATAAAGTTATGGATCAATTTAGGTTTTTTATTTTTCCTGTAAAATTGGCTTTTTACACTTGCGCGTTTGTTTTGCGGGGGCGGCGTATTGTACCTCGTTCAGTGTCCTTCAACAAATTAAAATTAGCACGTCACTGATTGTTGTATACATATTTCAAATTTGTTTATACATTCTAGTGGAGGGACGTTCAGCTTTTAAATTAGACGATCGCTACTAAAGTTAGAATTAAGTACCTGCGCCCTCTACGTGAATGTCGGGAAAGAATAAACACCACGTTAATCTGATGTTAAAATTAAAATCACCATTTATACCAGTTACCTAACATAATAGTTATTTATGCAACTGTTGTATAATAAGGGGTTTTAAAACACGAATGTGGGTTTCACACGAGTGTTTTAATACCTAATTATGCACATTGCATATAATACTTTATTTATACCCATGATATGAATCCTCTATAGCTACGTGCTCAGCTGCAACAACTGCTGGCACCTCGTTTTTGAGCAAGGATCGGAGGGGAAGCTATAGGTAATAAAAGTCGGCTTAAATAGGAAGTAGTGGCAAAATAAAGCGAAAAATATATTAAATAAATCAAATTCATAGAATAAGTGCAAGAAATCGTATTCAAAGTGTAGAAGTTTAGTGGTATGAGGAACAGGGTGTAAAGTTCACTCATCCACCATAGAAAAGGGAGGAAGGGAGTTGTGTCTGGCGGGCAACTGCCCATCGGTTTGAAGTTGAAATCTTGTATGTATGTCGATCGTTCGGTAAACTCTAACTGCGCGATGCAGGATTTGTGTGAAGTCATGTCTATGATGCGTAGTTCGTTTGTGGCGGTGTAACCGCTACAGAAGCATTTAGTATAAAAAATTATATAGGGTATAAGTAAGAAATTTCAAGTTTAAGCAGATCTCACCTCTAACCGGACACACATAGAGTATTAAATTACAATAAACAAAGCCTAATGTGTCGAATGAATAGGTGACACCAAACGATAAGAGAACAAAAGGCAGGCGAGAATAGAATGAGTGCAAAAAATACGTACCTATGTTTCTCAAACTTACATAAGTCAAATGAGGTCAATATTAACAATAATGTGTCCACAATATTAATTAAACAAACCTTTTCAAAAAGAGCAAACAACTCGCTGGTGAGATGAGACGGGCATATTATATGGGATGCAGGCAGGCATATTATAACTCATCATCTGTTACGACGCCTCACTGAGGTGGATAACAATTAAAATTCTATTGTGTCTCGTTAATGACAGTTGAAAGGATAAGTTGGGGGATTACATCGCTGATAAAAATGCTTAGCTCAATGCTGGTCCTGCTCCATAACCACAACTAATTAAGATTTGCGTTGGAGCTGCTGAAGATTGTAAGACCATCTTTGCATTGTTTAAACTCAATCTCCTTTGTATTATATAATTGCATAGCACAGGTGTGAGCACTATGTACTAAAGAGTTACCATTTACCGGGTAATATGTCTTGCATTGACTTGTACGTGCCCTGGCGGTTGTGAGTATATCATGCTCACTCAGATGTTTCACTGATGGTGGCGCGCATTTAGCTCCTTTCAAAATGGTTGAGCTGAATGGTGCTAATCCATGCGTCATGTTCGTGAACGGGCGCCCTTAGTTGGGACTGGTCATCTCTTAGTTGTCATAGGATGTTCGGATGTTCTACTAACACTCAAGTAGAGCGGACGTGTGTTTGTGCAATATTATTTATCATATGTCGTTAAAATATTTCCGAGTGACCTGTGACCTAGAAAACGAATCGCGCATTTTTCTGCTAAGTTAGTGACTTACTTTAGTGAATAACAAATAATTATGAGAAACATTTAAGAATTAAGCATGTCAAATAGTGAAAACAGCCCTCGAAGTATCCCACCAAGCAGCCCTGCCAGCAAATCTCAAATACCTAACCATGCGACTGAAGGAAAAATTCAGGCAGTGGACACCAGTGACATTAGTAACTGGTTGATCTCAATTGAATCATGCCTGAATGAAGTCTGTACCATTGCTCAGGAAGGAAAGCTGAACTCCGAGCAAAAACTAAGGATTAATTCGTTATCGCGCAAGGTTGGACATGGCGTATCACAAATGGCAGTTTACTACCAGGACTTGAAGCTAAAGGCCCAAGAAATACAAAACTCTAAACTAGTGTTGAAAGAAAAAAGTGACCTCACGGATTGCCTCGAAAATTTCCAGAAAACCATTCAAACTAGCATTCAAGAAAACTGCGCTAAACCGACGATGGCAGAAAATGTTTCGTTCGCTGAAATGGTAAAAACCAATAAAAATAATTACTTGCGCCCCAATAATGTTAGCTCTATTGCAATCTATCCAACGGATAAATTAAAATCTAGTGATGACACTAAATCTCTTGTCCAAAAAATAATATGCCCTGAACAATTGAAATTACACGTTAGAGGATTGCGCAAAACAAAAAACGGAGGCGTTATAATCAGCACGGAGTCCAATGCGGACATTGAAAAACTTAAGAAATCGTCTCAGTTAAGTAGTTCCGGCCTGAAAGTGGAAGAGCCCCATAAGAGAAGACCAAGAATTGTAGTTATAGGAGTACCGACCGTTTTAAGTGACAAAGAAGTTTATGATTGCATCTATGAGCAGAATGTAGCCGACAAGCTTCGTAGTTTGTCCCGTGACTCTTTTTTGGCTTCTATAAATTTAAGTCACAAGTCAGGTAAAAAAGAGGGACCGACGTGCAACATTATTCTTGAAGTAACTGCTAGCATTAGAAAGGCGCTTATAAACCAAAATCGAGTGTTCATTAATTGGACATCCTGCCCAGTGAGGGACTTCACACTTGTGACCAGGTGCTTTAAATGTCAGCAGTATGGACATGCTGCAAAGACTTGTCGGGAGGCTAGCTATACGTGTGGACATTGTGGAGAACAAGGTCATCAGGCGAATGAGTGCACTAAACATGCTGAGACGTCACATTGTGCAACATGTATGCGATTTAAAAAACCGAGCAATCACAAAACAGGCGATCAAGAATGCCCTGCAAAGAAAATAGCTGAGACAAGATACGTAAATTCAATAGATTATAATGAGGTCGCGTAAGAGTGCCAACGTTTATCTATAAGTATTTTTTAAAATTAATGTTATATACTTACTGTAATACTGCCCTTCACACTTAAAAATTGTTTTAGTTTTTATAATTCATATCATAAAGAAACATGCAATCTTTGCTTTTTGTTGACACGGTGAAATTTTATGTATCATAAAGTAAATGCGACCTTGTTAAAAATGTTACATTGCAAAAATGTCGTATGATGATGAAAAAAGTTGCATACTATTTCCTTAATTTGAATTAAACCATAATTTATATTTGTTGGAATCTTAGATAAAACTTATGTATAAGCACTTGAGTGAGATACCTGAGATACAGGTTTATTCCTAGTTCAGGTAGAGTCCAATTATTTTATACCTTAACCTCTAGTATAAGGCCCTATTTTGTAAATATTCATGTAAATCAATAATTTCAATAAACTATTTATAGCTTATTTTTAATTTATTTTAATTTTTGAATTGTTCTTTGTTTTATATTTTTATTACGGACGCTTCTAAAGTGCACGTCTTTCTACATTGTTCTCACATGTATAATTTCAACATGAATGATGTAACCAATATTTGCCAGTATATGGTTTAATTGAAATAAATGCTTTGAGTGTGACGTTTTAATTAACAAACTGAAGATTTATAATGGGTTTGGGTTACGTGTGATAACTTTAGTGAAACGATGGAGTGAGAAATTATATCGACTGTAATTAACGCGGCAAAGCAGAGAATTTTTTTACACAACTGTCATTTGACAATGACACATTGTAGTACAAAACTGATTTACATCCGTCACCTCACATTTCAGGTCCAGTTGAAAACCAACGTCAAGCACTAGTTGTCTGGGATTTTTGCTGAACTGAGCCTGTTTGGCGCAGCCGTGAGGCACACTAACTTTCATGTTAAATTATTATTTTACACACTTTTTTTTGTTTCCTTTTTTATTTCTATCTTTTACTTGTGTTATAATTATGTTGTGTTGTGTGCCTTTTTGTCTGTGCTAAATAAATGTATTTTCTTTCTTTCTTTCTTTCTTTATATTCGTTATTGTCATATGCATCGTTCTTGAATGTTGCCAATGTAAATATTTAGCAATGTTGCATTCATTACTTAACACAAACAAACTTTTTTAAATCTTGCTCTGTTTTGATGCAGTGTTTTGGAGACGTGGGGTTTTTTCTTACAAGTATTTTGCATCCTCTAACCCACACATGTTCAAAGCCATGCTCTTTGGTTTGACCTTTGGTTCTATTAAGTAGAAGTTTATTTTCCAGTGTTAGGTGGTCGTTGATGTAAGTACACCATGTTATTGCCCTGTAAGCCCAAATCTCAAGCAGCTTTTTATATTTCCTCATCGGTAGCTGTTGTGTACAGAGCCAATAATGTTTTTATTCAGTTTGTCATTACGTGTCGGCACCCTTGCTATTTAGTTAATCTGATCCTTCTGTATATGAAGAAATCAATTGCATTACCAATCTTAGCCATTATTGCGAACAAGTCTTCATCGTTGGGTATTGGCACTCGTTTAATCTCAATATTGTTCATGCGAGACCTCTGTTTATTCTCAGACTGCCTATTTTCAAGCTGGGTAATTCAATCCTGCAAATTGACAGTTACTTCTTTGGTTTTCTTCATTGTCTCGATTTCATTTTCCAGAACTGACACTTTACTTGCCAAAGCTTTTATTTCCTGACCGTAAAACTCAAAGGACGATTTCATTTCAGAGACTTCTTGCCGAATGGTTTTTAATTCCGCCAGCTTACTCTGGATAGCCTTCACACTCTCTATCAATGCAGGCAATGCTTCCATTTTAGCTGACAGACGTAGAAGCTCAATCATGATGGTCTCCGAGTTCACTGGTAATGCCTTCAAACAACTAGTTTGAGAATTTCAAAGCTGCATGGCTACCCCGGTTGCCAGTGCAACCGGGGTAGCCTTGCAGATTTGAAATTTCCATGTCAATTTACGCTCGCCAAGTTTTCTCCATCCAGCCAGCCCCTGTTATCCCAGCACAGAGAAAATCACCATCCCTCGATTCAGTGTCACACCGTTCACAGGTAAACATTTCGACTGCTTTCGATAGAAAGTTTGAGAAACACTGCCAGCGGCAGCGGCCGTTTTAGAAAAGTAATTATGTAATTAGCAACGCCGTGTACTCGTGCGATCGCCGACTACCGTTTTGAATCTATCTTTATTATCGACCGGTAAAAGTAGGGTTAGTTTTTCTTGATTAGAAATAGCATATAATCATGAAATGGATTGCAAATAAAATACTTAAGGTGGATTTATACCGACGAGGCGAGGCGTGGATGGGATGGGCGGGGATTGAAATCACGCTTGCCCTTTTACACCTAAGGATGTCCAGCGCTATACCGCGCCGTGCTGCCTCGCGCCGGCTCGCGCTATCACACGCCGCCCGGTCTGCCGTGTCTGGCGCGCAGGCCAGCCGAGAATACGCAGACATGTCTCGCGATGGACCGTGTGGGTCCTCGATGGCCGGTGCGAGATTTATGTTTTCGTTTATATAGTAAATAAATGCTCTATTTATACAGCAATAAAGTTCGATATTGTACTAAAAAATATTTCAATTCTCGCCTCACACATCCTCGCGCATCTAGACCTTTTACACCAAAGATGGGCAGGACGTGGATAGTTTGCCATACAAATTTCAATTCTTGCCCAGCCCAACCACGCCTCGCCTCGCCGGTGTAAAACCACCTTTAGTCTGTAATCCGTGGTGTCGTGCAATCAGAGTAATGTAAAGTACAGACGCCAGCACATCAAGCTACTACAATCTGTCAAATTTTATTTAATAGATTTTCAACTTTATCCCTGACGTCTAAGGTTCAAAGTTGATTGGGAAAATTTGACAGTTTCGGGTAGATGATGTGCTGGCGTCTGTACCTTATTTTCAGCGTTCTTTTTGAGTTATCAAATATTTATGTTTATACTTTATATTATCGTTTTTGTCTTGACTTATGTAAGTGACCTTGGTCATCTTATGTTACCCAAATAAATAAATCATACAATGCCCTATCAATTATCGGAATAAAATTATGTTGTTTTGACTGCGGAGTTATTAACCTTTTTATGTAGATAACAATCAGAGGTAGAAAAACAGTGATTTTACATAATTTATTTAAAAGTACCTGGTCGACCGAACTATGCTCGGGTGAAAATAGAAATAAACATATCATCCAGGTATACCACGTTGTATCACATTCCCGAGGCTGTGAAAATAGAGGAAACGAATTTTCCCAGATATGAGACCTAGCTAGATCGATTTTTCGTCCCCGTAAACCCCTATATTGCAACTTTCATCGTAATTGTTAGAGCCGATTTCGAGAACGTGACTACAAATACAAACAAGTATACCAATATTGCTCGTTATGTAGTAAATTAGCCTAAACTATTCGAAGTATGAATATGGATTGGAATTTTAGGGTAAACTAGGTTCATGCGTCACAAAGTGCTTGCTCAGCTAGCCGTTCCCGTCGTTCGATAAAGGAGACTGAAACGATTACATACACTCTTGGGCCTGAATAGTAACGAGATGTAAATGGTGTGCATTTATAGATTCATACATACATTAGTGTATTGCAGTGACTAGTTGCTCTCCCACAATTCACATAGCGATCCATGGTTTCAACAATATCCAATCCACAAAGCGACGGTAAAATCAGTTCCAAGTCAATCGTGTGAGCGATCTTCGATGTCCAGTGTGAAAGCAAGGGTCGTACAAGGTAGGCAGGGTCAGAATCCGTAAAAACCAAAGCAGTGATAATTGAAAATGAAAAATAATTGGGAAAGCACTCAAAACACATCCGAAAACACGAAATAAGTGACAGCTGTCTAGTTTTAGTAGGGATGGGCGTTGGGACAACGAACCGTTTACAAAGACCGTTTTGTGATGATGAAACCGTTTTACGTCCCGAGTTCAACTTCAAACAGTCTTCATTGCACAAACCAGTCTTCGAATTACTTGGTGCGATTTTTACATTTAAGAAAATACAGTCGGGTACAATGATTCAACTATCTATCACACTCGTAAAACAGACCCTCCAATAAAAAGAGAACTCTTAAAAAGTGAACTCTTTGAAATTAAATACAGTCAGTAATGTATTACCAGTCATCAGTGCTGTCGTTCGTGATGCGAAAAAACCATTTCATACATTTCAAATCGTTGATAGTTTTAAGAAACTGCGCTCGACGAAAAGGCAATTCTATTCCATGTTGGATTAGTTTCGTCCTTTAACCGTTTTCTGCAACCGTTTTCGTCGTCGGGAAAACGGTTTCGGTCGCCAAAAATTCGAGAATGACCCACCACTAATGTGTCAAATTGTCAATGTCAGTCTGCCAGTACAGAATATGTACTGCCAGTGACATAGACAAAAAAATTAAACTGATTAATCGATATGAAATTGATAATCATTATTTTGGTTTTTCAGTAATTAATGATGTTTTATTTAAATTAAATGCACAATATTGTATAAAAGTATATATTGTGCATTTAATTACTTTGAGTTAATTATATTACCTAGTGCTACCTCATGAGTAGGTTTTCTTTTTGTAGTTGTGTAATCGATTAATTTAATCGATAATCTCACGAAAACTATCTTTATCATATTTCTCCGCTTCCAGACAAAGAATTGAGCTGATTTTTGATATTTGTGGATAAAAAAATATGACTAATTTTTAGATCATATCTTAACTTAATACACTTGGGCTCAACATTTTCCATCTCCTTTGCAGCGTAATGTCAATTTATAACGTTGTTTCCAATTGATGTTATTTCCAGTTAAAAAAACATCAATTTGTTAAAAAAAACATCAGTTGATTTTAGACTGACTACTACTAATGAAAACGTCATAAAAATATGAAGTTTTCGTGCAAACTGAACCTTACATGTAGGCATTACAGTTGTTTTTCCTAAAACTCGTGTTTGTTTACATGTTTGACAAGTAAATTGCGAACGCAGTTTACATGTTTCTATAATAAAATTATTGATTGCGGAGTTGGTGATTGCCCTTATGCAGCTGCGCGTAACAAGTTGTATGACAAATCAGTCACGAACTCACGACATTCAATTTTGTTAAGACCTCGAACTTGATCGCTTGTTAAGCGGGTGTTTAGGCAAACAGCACACCGCCTCATTAAACAGTTTTGTATTTCATTATCTTCTTATCGCATAAACACGCTATCATTAAATTTGACGTAATCTTAAGCATTTTAATTAAGGAACCGTGATTTCGTTACATTTCGGCGGGAACGTCTTGACGTACGAACCTATTCTGCGGCGCGAATTTGAAATTAATCGACCACGAGGACTCAAAATATAAGAATAATTCCCGCGTAAAATGTTCGTGACTACAAAATTCGGGAAGGTGAACAGCGAATTGACGAAGAGGCTGTTCGAAGCCCGCACACTGACATTGATTCTGAAGAAACAGTTCTCACAGAAAGATGTGAATGTGGATGAATTCTTTAAGTTCTACAGTGAGACCAGTTACCATGATGACCGATACAAGCCGCTGACCGAACGCGATTATGACAGATTCCTTAGTACGCGGGCATCGAGGAGAGAACCAGCGCTGACGAGATATATGGGTGAGTACCACAAATACTGTACAATTCTTTATTGCAGCCCGTTCTTCTCCATAGGTACCTACTACGCTTTGAAATGGGCAACTATACTACATAAAAGATAGTTTGATCTCTGCGACATATGTCAAACTGACATTCCTAGGGTCGTTTCTTACTATTATCGATGCTAATTTAACATATAATTGGGTTTAATTTGGTCTGGTAACACGGCCTGTGAGCCAAACGCGGCGTGTCTTCTCCCGAAACCCAAGGATGGGACGTTGACGGATGGAATGTTACATGAGTAGGCGAGAAATTGGATTTTATTTACTCACTATTATTTTAGATCAAGAATGTACAAATGTGAATAATGTAATTATGTTAAAATATACAATAAAATTAAAACAAATTCATTTTAAATTAAGTTTTATTTAAAATATCGATAGTCTGTGGTCACGATGATTTATCGCCCATCACTAATTATGTCGGCTTGCCCATAAAGTATGACATTAACAGGTATTGTTTGTACTATTATGAAATTCAGGACTTCATAGGCGTGATTTTATTGACAACTGTCGCAGAGATCAAGCTATCTTTTATGAAGTATAGCTTCATATTTCTGACTAACCGACTCCTAGACTATTAAAAAGTGCCTTATTCTGTAAACAGGATATCGAAATCACTTTTACTAGTCCTATTAAAATAGATGGACAAACTTTTAGAAATCATTCAGACCACCGAGATAAGGACAAAGGTAAAAAAAATTAAGAAAAATGCATTAGATACTTACAAGAAAAAAAATCGGTTAGCGAAAATAAACTAAAAATGTTGGTTACTCTAATGCTAGTAAATTATTTTAGGTCAAAATAAAATCACTTTAATATATTTTTTTTTGCTTGGATATCTTTGGTTAGATGTACTGACGTGTTGTGTTAAAATTTGTCCATCTATTTTAATGGGACCTTATATAAAAAAAATAAGCGAGATAGAAAGAAAGAAAGAAAAAGTATTTATTGAGACTCGCACAGGAAATCACAAATTAAAATAAACACCTTCAGTAAAACATTAATAAAAAGCAAAGTAAAATTAAAATAAAAGCAGAAAGTCCTGTACGAGGCCAACAGGCTCCTATTTCAGCTTTATTTTATGAGGCAAGTTTGATTTATGATAAAAAGCGTAACCGACTTGATGCGAATCGTGCAGAAAAACTAATTTATCTGCACCACAATCTTCCCCTTTCGGGCTTAAGATATTAAATTATTAATTAAAAAGCCTAACTAATTAACTTCAACATGACAGATTTTTGGCAAACTTTTTATATTAATGATAATAATACTAAGTGTGTTTTGTTTTTAACCGACTTCAAAACAAGGAGGAGGTTCTCAATTTGTCGGGATATTTTTTTTTAATGTATGTTCCCCGATTACTCGAAGACGGCTGGACCGATTTGAAAAATTATTTTTTTGTTTGAAAGGGTATACTTTCAAGTTGGTCCCATTGTCATTTGGTCACGATTTGATGATGGAATCTTGGAGAAATCGAGGGAACTCTTCAAATATTAAAGGCACATCTATGGCGATTTGGGTATTTTTGATGAGCAGCTGACATAAGGCTATTGTAACTTAGATAAATTACAAATCAACCCACTAAAAAGTGAAAAAAAAAAACTTTTTTCCAAAAAAGTGTAGTTTGGAAGTCGGTTGTATTTTTTGGAAAAAAGTTTTTTTTAAAGATTAATAAAAGTTTTTTTATTTTCAAGTCTATAGTTTTCCTGTTCATTAAAAGTTTATTTTTATTCAGAGACAACTATTCGTCGAATGTCGAATAATAGACACTATTATTCGTTATTCAACAAATAACAAAAAATGTGGAGTAATGCCGCATACCGAATAATAGCGAGTATTCGCGGCATCGCTATAGGAAATGTCGAATCCATCTCGTAACTGATGTTACGTCGGGTGCAGACACGCGGACTACTATATTTTATTTTTTGAAGTATTTCACATATCTGTTTTTATTTTATTTTATATTTATTTCTGTATCTATCTATCCGTGACATCACTGCGGGCCCTATCAGAATACCAGCGCTGCGACTATTATCTCCTTTTTTTATGACGAGTAATAATGGCGAGTATTCGACTATTTGCCATAGGGAATGGCGATTAATCGATATTCAACTATTCGCTATAACAACTATTCGCGGCATCTCTAATTTCCTATCTGACTACCTCTGAGAAGAAACGGCCAAACTCAGGGGTCAAAGACTCTTAAAGCCCAGACATAATCTTGGTCAGATCATGTGAGGACCAAGTAGCTCAGGTAGTATCTGAAATGGTCTTTTGAGGAAACAACTACACAGATTTGAGTGAACAAGCCCAGTCAGTGCAAACATTTGTCAGATGTATATTTAGTTTTTGGGTCTTAGGTATACCTACGCTTGGGCTTGAGGCTAAGTAATAACAGCTGCACGGGTCGATCGATCAGGTTAAGCTACGCTTGCCGCGGTTGGTCCGTGGATGGGTGACCATCTTTACATACCAAGTCCCCTCCGTGCCTCGGAAAGCACGTTAAACCGTTGGTCCCGGCTGTCATTTGTAGATCTTTGACAGTCGTTACGGGTAGTTAGAAGCCCAAAAAGACTGACAACCAGTCTAACCAAGGGGTATCGTGTTACCTAGTCACTAGGTTGTGGAGGTCAGATAGGCAGTCGCTCCATGTAAAATACTGGTATTCAGCTGCATCCGGTTAGACTGGAAGCCGACCCCAACATAGTTGGGAAAAGGCTAGGCAGATGATGAGGTATACCTACGCTTACTGCGAATATTATTTACAATACGATTTCATTAACAAAGATAACGGAATGCATACGTCACTGGTGTGTAGATAGTTATCATAATGTGGTAATTACATTTACACGCCCAGTTGATATAATTAGTTATTTGAAATGCAATTTAGATAATCTGATTTATTTATTTATTTAAACTTACATATCGACGGTTGAAAGGCTAATTGATCTAAGCGACATTTTGTAAAACTTGCAGGAGGATGGATTGGTTGTTTTTTTAAATCATAATAAGATCTTATTATGATTGATTGATTTAAGTAAATAAAAGTCTATCAAATATTTGTTTTTTATGATTTTTTTTCAAAAAAAAAAAGTAACTATGATCCGTTCAGGAGGACGAATCATAAAATTGCATGAGCAAGTTTAACAAAATGTCGCTTAGATCAATTAGCCTTTCAACCGTCGAAATATAAACTCACAGAATGCCACCTGCTACGATCCTTACATACTCCTTTTGCCTCGTTTACGTTCATATAGATATCTGTACCCTAATTGCGTAACTCATTTTCGTAAACAATTTCGCGAAATTTGTTTCATTTTGACATTTTAACAACATTCATTGCGTTATTTACGTTGTTGAACAGATTTTTTTTCCAACTTATGAAGCAATGGATTAGAAATCTTTTTCAAATCGAAACAAATTGTGATTGTGTTGCTGGTCATACACGCACGCCGGTTGCGAGTACTACGCACCTGGCCTTTCTAAAGAACATCACCAATAAGGTCAGTATATGTCCTCCTAGGGAGTCCCTATCCGGCCTTTACCTTCACATCTGCCTTGTAAATACATTTTGTTAGTCGCCTTTCATTCATCCTCTCAACATGCTCAAACCATCTCAGCATACCCTTTTCAATTTTTGTCACTACATCTTCTTTTAAATCACACCACTGTCTTATCACATCATTCCTCAGCCTATCATTCATAGTCAGACCGCACATGCTTCGCAAGGAACGCATTTCCACAGCATTTATTCTACTTTCATGCTTGCTTTACCACACCCAACATTCACCTGCATACATAAGCGTGGGCACCAGCACACCATTGTGAACAGCCAGTCGAGCCTTTTTAGACATCAACTGTTTGGTCACAATCGTATGCATGGCACCATTCACTTTATTTATTTAAACTTCCCGCACACAATGTAAGGTACTTAGGTATTAAGTATAAAGGTTGACTTATGTCTTTAGGCATTCTCTACCAATCAAGCAAGGGTGATGAAGAGATCACTAGGCCCGGGTCGACGGCGCGTTGTATTCCAGGTGCGCCTTTTTTTTTGGGTGGGAAATTATCAAATAAATTCTCCCGCTCTGGGCGGAGCGGGAGGGCGTGTCAGACTCTTACTGACTAAAACCCGCCCGTGTTCCTTCGGTTGCCGTGTTGCCGGGGGCCACGATGTCTCTATCGGTTTTCTTCGAACCCCTGGCAGGCATTGGCCCTAACGGACCCCGTCAATTCTGCTGACATCTCTTTGAGGCGCGCGTGGAACACAACGCGCCGTCGACCCGGGCTTGGTCCTTATCGGACGGCGAGCTACCCATTGCTCACCGTCCGCAAGCCCGCGCCTACGGTGGCCGGAAATCGGCTCGCGATTCCCGCCCCGGGCGTCTCCTCCTGCGGCGGTTTTCCACGTGCGCCTCAAAGAGATGTCAGTAGAATTGACGGGGTTCGCTAGGGCTAATGCCTGCCGGGGTTGCGAATAAAACCGAAAGGGAAATCGTGGCCTCCGGCAACATGGCAACTGAAGGAACACGGGTGGGTTTTAGTCAGTAAGAGTCTGAAACGCCCTCCCGCTCCACCCAGAGCGGGAGAAGTTATTTTTGATAAATTACCAACCAAAATAAAAAAATCGGTGATGAAGAGATACAAATACAATGGCTGATGGGTGGTGATTTTGAGACGTCATTATTTTCCTATTGGAAAATTGAGTAGGTCGATGTTGCATGTAACAGACACACAGCAGCGCTTTCGCCATAATGATTTTGTTTTTCAATCAATAACCGTGAAAATGGTCACTAACCCTCTATACGTTGAAATTCATGGATCATTGTTAAACTAAACTGTGAATATTTATAACATTAGGTGAATTCTTTATGATTTACATAAGTCTCTGACTTGAATCAATCGATTCGTGTAAAGTATGTTACAAATGTTTATCGATATACTTAATAAATACTTACCAACGATTCGAAATGACTACATTTAAATGTGATTTAAACTCAAATTTCTTCCTATAAGATTATGAAAAACCAGCTTCTGCCTGCAATTTCGTTTGCTTGTTGGAAGTCGTAAGATACACAATTTAGCTAGAATTAAGCCTCAATTTTTTTAAATAGCTCCAGTGCTCCTAAATGTTTTTTTTTTTCTTGCGCTCTCAGTTTTGAATTGCAGACACAAGTGAATATATTAATAATTTTAACTAGGTATTAAATATATGTAGTATATAGTGATATGTTACTGCTTGTATGTTCACAACGCAAATTCTATTACCTATAAGTCTAATCCAGAAGACTTGTGAGGCTTTCTGTCGACTATTGTTTCCTTTTTATAAATGTTTTTTTAGCTGTAAGTCTTCTATGCTGTAATAAATAAATAATATACTAAAATAAAAAACACATTTTTACAAAACTCCCTCGGCCGCGGGCCCTCGCAAGCGGGCGATGCGATGCGATGTGATGTGTTGGACCACATCGCATCGCAACGCTTGCTCGGGCTTTTATCTACTTCGTTCTTCCTGTTTTTTTTGTCTTTTTGCTCAGCTCCTAAGGGTCATAGCCTGATGTTAAATAGCTTATAACCTCCCTCAATAATTGGGCAATGAAATGCCAAAAAAAAAACTATTCTGACTGGTAGTTCCAGTGATTATCGTGTTCAAACAAAAAACAAACAAACTTTTCTAAACTCAAATTCCTTGTTATAGGAAATCAGGAATGCTGCAAGATTATGAAAAATAGTTACCAATTTGTCCACTGCGGAATCAAAGTAAAACCTTGGTCAAAAGATAACAACGATTTAAAGATAAACAAAAACATTTACCTTAAAGATATTGTTTTCAATGCCATGCGTATTTTCCCTTTTGTTTGTTCTTTGAACAAAACGCGCGACACTGCGCGCTTCCTTTATCGCGGTATGTGATCTTAAAGGCCAGCGCACATCGGCGGGCGGGGCAGTGTATTTTAAATTTACCAACGTAAATTCATACGTACCTAATGGTAATAAGATATAGATCCAAAGCTGAGAGACCGACCACGGATAATCAAAAGGTGCTGATAAACTTGAGCATTCACTTGTTGAACTTCGAGCATTCGCGGTTTTTAAATTTGTCGAACTGAACAACGAGCAGAGCCAAGCATAGAGCCAAACATCGCTACGAACATTTTCACGATAATTCTAGCGAGTGCTCAAGTCAATGCTCGTCAAAAAATATTCTTCACGAAGATGTCAATCTTGACGGTCGCGTGTGAATGACTCGGTTCGGCAAAAAACTCAAAGCAAATTTACTATCATTTCGCCACATACGTGTACTCTCCAACAGTGCCTCAGTTCTCCAATCCTTGTGGAAAAATTAGCTCAAAGCTAATACTAGAATGTCACAACGCACTAGAACATACAACGGTATCTAGCCGCAACACGGTTACACTACAATGGATAAAAGGGCACAGCGGATCGCTAGGTAACGATGCAACTGACGAACTTGCTAAACGAGGATCCGGCACGGCAGCATGTGGACCCGAGCCTATCGTACCCATCTATGTTATGGGGTTTGGTTTCCGCACTTAGTCCGTCAGGTGGACCATTGTGCGTGGGATTTAATTAACTTCTGGAGGGAAGTGGGCTGGTTGGAATAACCACCAAACGGCCACCATGGCCCACGCACAATGGTCCACTTTACGGACTAAGTGCGGAAACCAAACCCTATAACATAGAACATAGAACTATCATTTCGCTAAGATGCTCGTTACAAGTGAATGCTCAAGTTTACCGCACCTAAAGGGAATTTCTCTCTGCTGTATTGAAGAGAACAGAAGCATACCGCGGTGGGATGTGAAGGCATACGACGGTATGCATCGGAGTCCATTAGCATACGATCGCGGGGGAGAGGCAGTGCAAGTGGGGGTGCACTTCGCATTTCCCCTCCGGATACTCCTCGGCAATCCTCCTCTTTGCCGTCCCCCATCACCGCCGCCGTGTGCATTGGCCTTAATTGTACGATATCTCCGAAAGTATGCTATCGGACAGATAAGGGGAAGTTCAGTACCCTAGTGTTTAATAACATCCGTGATATTGTTATATTTGGTTATTTCCCCATCAGTCCAACCTTTTCGCTACTGTTAGGGTTGGTTTCCAGTTTAACCAGATGCAGCTGGGTACGAGTATTTTATATGGAGTAACTGTCTATCTGACCTCCACACAACTGGGTAACACGATACCCTTTGGTATGACCGGTTGTCAGACTTTCGGGCTTCTGGCTACCCGTAACGACTGTCAAAGATCTACGAATGACAGCCGGGACCTACTACCTAACGTATTTTCTGAAGCACGTAGGGGCTCGGTATGTTATGGTAAGACCATTGAACGTTGCTTAAACTTGAAGATCGATCCGTGCGACTGTTATTGAAGTGAAAACTTCAATAACAGTCGCGCGTTGGGCATTTTTGAGATGGGAAAAAACAATTGAACTCGCGACACCGTTACCAACAGTTCATTTTTGTAAACACGATTGTGCTCTTTATTTATATTACGTTACGGATCAATGTTCTATGCAAGTATTTTTACTTTAAAGGTTTTAGAAGTATTTTTTTTAAACGCGATTGTGCTCTTTATTTAGATAAGGTAATGGACCAATATTCTATACAAATATTTTTCTTCCACCAAGGCGATCTTGTTCAATTTTTCACTTCTGTCGGCACTCCCGGAGTGCCACTATTTTTTTATTTAGCTAGAAGCTCCTGTCCCCCTGATAACTAATAAATATCGTCCGAAAATTTTATTTTTCTAGGTATCTACCTATTATAATTAGGATAGAACACTGAATAAAGCAGCGGTTAGTATGATCGATAAAATTTATTGATAGATGTATAATGGTTTTAGTGGTTATGATGAGCTTAGCACCTTCCTATAACAGCTTAGCCAATAAATAAGCCACGTAGGTAATTACTTTCTTTCTATACTCCATGGTAATTACCAACTGTCCAAATAGCACTGATTACTAATCTTACAATTTATTCGATTCGAATCCTACAATGAATCCGAATCTCTCTTAAGGGTAATTACGTAACACACCAACACATACACACACACTCAAAATCACACAGGCACCCACTCACACTCACACACGCACCCCCTCACACACACACTTACACATAGTGCACATTTCGCTCAAAATATTCTCCTATCTATTTCCGTTTATTCATTTCAATTCTTATTCGATTACATTTTTAAATATTTAAAAAAAAAGGATAAAAAAACATTTAAAAATATAAAAAAATAGAGTTCCGCCGGTGTCGGGAGCAGGGTCCAAGCTACCGGTGGTTAGCGCTGCAGAGACAGGAACCTCCTCACAATGCGAGCCGTATCGAGGAGTACTGCCTTCTGAATCAGGCGCTTGATCCAACTGCCTAACGAGAGCCTCGAGAGATGTTGGTCGAGGCTTTCGGTCATCAGGCCATTTGTCGTTACGACAATCGGCACAATGATAGCCGAGCTCACATTCCACATGTCAACAACCTAGTGTGCTAAGTCGAGATATTTCATTTGTTTCTCTTTCTCAGCTTTCACGAGGTTCTCGTCATGTGGAATGGTAACACCGACTATCATTGCGCGGCGCGCTAATCGATCTATCACTACTATATCAGGCTTATTTGCTATAATAGTCCTGTCAGTAATGATAGACCGATCCCAGTACAACGTGACATAGTCATTTTCGAGAACTGGGTCGGGCACATACTTATAATACGGTAGGTACCTCAGAGTCCACTAGTTTATATTTCAAAGCAAGTTGCTAGTGAATAATCCTAGCCACTTGGTTATGTCTGTGCAGGCACTCGCCGTTAGCTAGACGCGAACAACCGGAGATAATATGTCTGATGGACTCACCCGGACGATGGCATGCCCGACACACGTCCACCGTACCGTCCTTCATAATATATATCCGGTAGTTATTCGTCAAGATAACTTCATCCATAATTGCACAGACGAAACCTTCGGTTTCCCCGAAAAGGTCACCGAAACGTAGCCAGGATACGGACGCTAAGAAATCTACACCGGGCTCATGAAGAGCCCGATAGAAGCGCCTATCCATCTTTATTTTTGTTTTTATTCTTTAATTTTATTTTTGTATTTAACTGTTCTTAGTTTAAACAATGTTTTGATTGCTATTTATTAATAACACTTTTTTATGTGCTTCTGGATTTATAGCAATAATTAAATATGTAATACGCATTTTCATATGGCAATACCACCCAAGGACTCCACGAGACAGGCTCGTCCTAGTGTGGAGTTCTTAAGTTATATACTTCCTTTGCGTCTTATTTCACTAAAGAATGTAAACCTAGCTAATAATGTAGACTATAAGGAAATGTAAAGCACTATTTTTAACAAAAATAAACATTCATTCATTCATACTGATAAATATAGTTACATCATCAGATAAGAAACTTAGGCCCAGACTCCATCAAAGCGGAGATATGCGGAGATGTTCGAAGCGGAGATGAGATGTTTTTCAGCTAGAGTGTATCCACCGAAGCTGTGCGGGGATGCGTATTGGCTAAACTAGACATGTGCGCTGGCTATAGCGGAGATGTGTGCTGGTTAGACCGGAGATGTGTGCTGGCTAGAGAGGAAGGTAGCGTTTCCACCGGAGATGTGCGAGGTAGCAGAGCGGTGCGCGGATGCGTAACGAAGCTGTGAAACTATGTGAGTGTTTCCACCAGAGATGTGCTAGGCCGCTGAGCCGTGCGAGGATGTGTAGCGAAGCTGTGAAACAGTCCGCAGATGAGCGCTGCGAGGATGTGTAGCGGGCTCTTTTCAGATACGATTTCTCACTCGCGTTCCATCCCTAACACGCATCCCTCGCACACAGTTCTTGCACACATCTCTTGCACATATCCCTCGCACCCAGCTCTCGCTTGTTTTGTACGTACAAAAACCTCGCACCGCTAAGTCGTTTCCACCGGAGCTGCACTGAGCGAGGCTAGGTAAATGAAGCGAGTCTATTGGTTCTTAACAAACACATCCCTCGCTACATACATCTCTGGTGGAAACGCAGCCGAACTGTTATGATGCCACTCACTGCACGCCGCTTACATCTCTTCTCGTCTCCACTGCGCACAGCTCACATCTCCGCTTTGATTGTGCCATACAAATATAATACATCTCCGCTCAGTGGTCTCCACTGAAGCTGATTGGAAACGAGATGTGTAAATAACGAAATTCTATTGGTTGTTTAAAGCACATCTCCTCTTCTCTCGTTTCATCTCCGCTATGGTAGAGTTCGGGCCTTAAGCGGACCAGAAACTATCAGTACCTAATAATGACATTATATCAAAGGACATGTCCGCTTTTTGTAGGGACGTTGGTTTTTTATTCCGAGAAAAATCTAACCAGCATCAAACTACATCTAAATAAAAACGACAAAATATGGAACTAGGAACCACTGAAATAATATTTTTAGACCCCTCCATTTATGAGAAAAATTATAAACTATTTAAAGTACAAACATTTTATTTGTTGATGGCAACTATGACAAATGTGATATAAATTGACACATGGTACAGTCATTACTGTCAATCAATTGACAGTGATGACAGTAACATGTGTCAATTTTGACAAGTTTACTATTTGAATATTTCAATATGACAAGTTTACTATTTTATGGGGTGTGTTCACTATTATTATCCTAGATAATTAGAAAGGTTTGTTCGTTTTAGGAGTCAATTCTTACTAAAATAAAAAATGATTTTTCTCAAAATTGGAGGTCTTTAAAAATGTATGATATAGTTAGAACCACTAGTTTTTGGGTTTTTGGGGTGTCTATCCAAATATATTTAACTTATCCTGGTTAGAATTATTGAATAATAAAAAACCACTTTAGGACATATCCTATTATGTGATGGTGATGTGATATAAAATATTTTTATAGTTTTACTATCAAAGTACTCATTACTTTGACAGCAAAACTATAAAAATATTTTATATCACATCACCATCACCTCACGACGTATCACCAAAGGGGAGAGGAGTATAAAAGTGTCCTAAAAATCTCATATGATTAAAGGATGGATATACAGGATGTCAGGACAAAAAAAATCAGCTGTTTCATAGAAATGTGCAATACCTACACGATTAAAATGTATGGAACAGCTGATTTTTTTTTAATAACCGACGAAAAATTTCAACGCAGGGGGGTTCAGAATCATGTACTGAATCCATGTTATCAGTTTTCGCGTCGACGTCCCTGACACCCTGTATATTATATTATATATGATATATCTGACACATTGATGCACATTTTAAAGTAAACATTTTCTAAATCAAATGTGAACGCAAGGACACACGTTTTTTCTAACATGTTTTCCAAGTAATTCATAAGCTAATATTATCATTATTTCTTGATGGATGAGTAGGTGTGTACCTTTACTGTCAGCCCGGTGCAAACAAAAAGCAGAGCAAACGATGATATTACATAAATCTTATCTCCGGTGACGTAAACTGCGCTGATAAAATTAAGAAGAATGTTTATGCCGTGAACGAAAACAAAATAATTGTTTATTCTGCGATCGCAATTCAGATTCCAAACATATAAACAAATAATTTTTGTTGAAAAAATAACTTTATTCGCCACACATAAAGTTCAGTTTTCGCTACAACTTCAAAAAATTTTGGCTTTTTCAACAGTAGCAATAATGAGGAAAGTCATTCTGAAATCAACTTTATTTACTGTAATAAGTGGAAATAGCATCGATTGGTTTGGAAACAAGGATAATGGACCTTACCTACTTTAATTTCCAGGCTACTACTTAGGTTTGAGGCCCTAGGCCAGGGGTATCCAACATAATCTTCTGGAGGGCCAGGTTTGATATTTTTGTAACCATAGCGGGCCAAAAGAAATGTCCAATGCCAAAGTGAGATTTAAATATTGTAGGTACATTAGTTGTAATACCTACAAACATGTACATTTTACTCAAAGTCGATAGATAGATCATCGAATAACTGACATGTGTTATAAAGTTTTAACTAGGTCGCGGGCCGGATGGAGGACTTACGTGGGCCACATGATGGCCCGGGGGCCGTATGTTGGACGGGCCTGCCCTAGGCATAGGCAATAATGAAACAATCACAAATACACATTTCTTTGACCGCCATTGAACCCTTTTGGCCATATTCTTGGCGACAGCAGACAACGGAGCGGCACCGCGGCGGCGACAGCGCATTCAAATGCGTAGTTTTATTTCGATGGCAGCGGCGCGAGGAGCGAGGACAGTTCCTTAAAAAAAAAACAACCGACCTCCAAAAAAAAACACTACTAATGAAAAATAACTTTAATTTCGGAAGTCGGTGTCTTGGGTTTTGTATTTTCGTTTTTTGCCACCGACTTCCGAAATTAAAGTTATTTTTCACTTTGTAGTGTTTTTTTTTGGAGGTCGGTTGTTTTTTTTTGTAAAATGTTTTTATTTTTCACTTTTTACTTGTGGTACCTACCCCACACACATTCGAATACCACTACCTGCTACCAGTGACAGAAACTTATCATATCAACTACATACTAAGTGGGAAAAAAATACGTATTTTGTAGTTAACTCAAAAACTATCGAAGCAAAGTTAATAAAATTTATATGGGACCAATTCGAGAGCACACCCTTTCAAACAAAAAAAGAATTTTCAAAATTGGTCCACAATTGACGGAGAAATCGGTGGACACACATACATACGCGACGAACATATAACCTCCTCCTTTTTGGAAGTCGGTTAAAAACTATGCATTTGAACGCGCCGCTGCGCTGTTGCCGCTGCCCCGCTGCCCACTGTCCGGTTAGATTGGAAGTCAACCCCAACATGTAGGGAAAAGGCTATGCAGATTGATTTGATGGATTGTTCGTTGTCCAATCTATGTGTACAGTGTATTACAATAAAGCATTTGTTCCAATATATTTCTAATTGGATTTAATAAACCAGCAGTTGTTTACTGAAGTTTTGGTAAATAAAAAATGCAAAATGCATGTTTATTAACAAGTTCGGTGATAAAAACTTGTGCAGTAAACGAAATAAAAAATGAGTCATACCTAAGAAATATTTAAATGGGTAATTCAATAAATAATTGAGCAGTAAAATGACTCATCGGGCAGTTATGTGTGGACAGTTAATAAATCAGAATTAGTCGGTAAGAAATCTAACTTGGACGTAGGTTGGTCCTAACCTAATCTATTTGGTCGGGGTACCCTGGCTTAGTTACTGCGACCAATGCGGCTCGCGCGTGGTAGGTCACAGTTCCAACCTAACCCATGAACTGCTGAACTATTTATCTAACCGTCCATTCCAACATTTTGACTGCCCATTCATTTTCGTTCAATATTTTTAAAATTACTGTTTTCAACTGATCATAATAACTTCCCTAATGTTTAAAGAACAGTTGTAAAAATAATAACACTTTCTAAATTACATTTTAGTTCTATTGTAGGAACAGTCAACTGCACGTCAGTAACACAAAACTACGATAACCGCCCATGTAGAGGATGCACTAAGGTAGCACGCGAAGTTCAATTTTTCTTACGTTTTTTTGCAATTTGTAGGTCACACTGACTAAAATGCAAAAAAACGTCGTTATCATGAATCAAAATATGATTCGCGACCGTAACAAATATGTATTTAGATAAAGAATTATATTATACATTAGGTAAATAAAATTATCAATACAAGTCTTCGTGTGTGCATTTCATGTCTTTTTGTAATGTTTGTGCAGAATAAACTATTTTCAGTTTTCTCTTACTCTTTTTCCTTTTTTGAAGTCGATTAATAATCAACATCTTAGAGCAACATTTTCCTTTCAGCATCCCTTGCGTACAAGGTGGGCAAGGAGATGATCTCGCTGGCGGAGGGCATGCCCAACGAGCAGGTGTTCCCGTTCACGCGCCTGGCCATGGACACGCGCTACTCCAGCTACGTACTGGAGGGCAAGGACCTCGCCGCGGCCCTGCAGTATGTGCCGTCACAAGGGTTAGTACCAATCAGATTTATAGGGATGCCCTAGAGAAGCCCGCGAAATTAAAATTTTCATACGTTTTCTGCAATTTGCAGGTCAGTGTCAGGTTGAATGTTGATAAAAATATGATTTGTGACAGCAAAAAATATGTATTTACAGAATTTTAATTATTATAATTTTACTCGATCAGTTAGAATTCACTTAAAATGTTATGATAACAAGAAATTGTCATTCAATAGGTGAACTTTAGAGTTTCATTGATGACTTTAATTATTATAATTCTGTAAATACATATTTCTTGTTACGTTCGCGAATCATACTTTAGTCAAATTGCAAAAAAACGTAAGAAAATTTATTCAGTTTCGTCCACTGTTTAGAAAGAGCGCAAAGTGCGTTTATATAAATAATAAATAAAAATCATTCATTCATTTTTTTAAGTCTTTTTTTTTCATTTGTATACTGTACACCTAATGATAATGTAAACGCTTTTTCCAGCCTCCCAGCCTTACTATCAGAGCTGCGCGCGTTCCAGTCGGAAGCGCACCGGCCGCCGGAACTGCCACGCGACATCCTGGTCACCAACGGAGGCCAGCACGGCATCTACCAGTGCGTGGAACTGTTGTTGGAACCGGGGGACCCCATTATTATCAGCGAGTTTGCCTACAGCGGCATACATAGCACTGTGAGACTTGTTTATTTACTAAGTTCTGCCCGCGACTTTGTTCGCTTGGAAGTCGCATGATATACAATATACTAAAATAATAGCCACATTTTCGTAAGACTCCCTCGGCCACCGACCCACCGCATCGCATCGCATCGTATAGCATCGCATCGCATCGTATAGCATCGCATTTCATCGTATAGCATAGTATCGCATCGCATCGTCCGCGCCATTATTTTGTTTTCGCTTAGCGTTCTTTGACTTTTTGCTAGACTCCTAAGGGTCATATCGTGATTAAATTCAAAAAAAGTTCGACATACTGGTCACCAACGGAGGCCAGCACGGCCAGTGTGTTGAGCTATTGATGGAACCGGGGGACCCCGTCTACATCAGCGAGTTTGCTTACACATATCGTCGCTCGGTATCCTATACCGCGAATGTGACATTTTTTACGAATATCATTTTTAAATGCAGGATCACGTATTTGAACAAAAACAAAAATAAAACAAAAATCTGATTTTCGTAAAAATGTCACATTCGCGATGCTATTTCGTGTGAGGCTATTTCGTGACTTTCTTTCGGGAAATATTTAACTGATCCTCTAAAAATTATTCACCTTCTAATGATGTACCTACGTTTTCATAATGAACCTCTAAAAAATTTTTGGCCTTTTAATGATGCTCACTTTTTTAAATAAATGTGCCTCTTTCTAATTATCTGGCGTTTTCTCATAGTTGGTCGTAGAAACTAAGCTAGGGCACTCCGACCAAATGGTTAGGTTCAGGGGTGTAACTTTAAATTTTGATATCCGCAATACTCGTACATCCGCATCCTCAACTTTTGATTTTAAAAGCTCCGCATCCTCATCCGCATCCTCATAACTTCCTTGAGGATGTGACCCTACGTTGTTCGCACAAATAGTGAATTTAAAAACTCGCGCCGAGTCGAATGGGCGGGCCGATAAGTGAGTTATGCCTTCCTATTGGCTGAATTCACAATGTCCTTGTCCTTTGACAGTCGATCGGGCGCACGTGGCAGTAGTGGCACGACTGTGGTGTCACATGTCACAATTTGAGTTACTGGGTGGCGGGTGACGTGTTATTGTTTACTTTTTGTTTGCTCGTAGAAGTGAAGTTTTTAACAGGCGAATCACGCTACGGTAACCTACCAAATGATTACCTACAACCTAAAATACAAATATAAATACTTTAAAAAACAAGGGCAATTTTTTGTACGACATCCGCACCCTCATCCGCATCCTCAATAAGGAATTTTCCAATATCCGTATCCTCATCCGCATCCTCAAACCCGATTATCTCGATATCCTCATCCGCATCCTCATCCGTTATATGACATCCGTTACAACCCTGGTTAGGTTACGTTAGAACTGTGACCAACAGCGTACGATCCGAGCGAGCGAAGCGAGCGTTGTTGCGGCAGCAGCCGGCGAGCACTACATCCAAGTTAGTCGCAGTCACTTGTCTATTAAGTATTTTTAGGACCCCAAAATAGGAATTATTTGAGGATCGCAAAAAGAGGTGCATTCATTACATCAGAGTGTTTAATAATATTTTTAGGAGAGCAAAATGGGAATTATTTAAGGTTATGTCCTTATCTGAACTCCAAGTTTTTACCTACCTATTTTGCCTAAAGAAACAGCTAACAACTTTCACATCTTCTTCCAGCTCAAACCCTACCGGCCAGAAATCATAGGCATTCCAGAAGACGAGGACGGCATACCACCAGAGACCTTGGACGCAGTTCTTGGCGAACGGTTACGGCGAGGTTTGAAGATGCCAAAGATGATGTACGTGATACCGACGGGCAGCAATCCCACGGGGACAGTTCTGCCCGAAGACAGACGGAGACAAATTTACGAACTGGCCTGCAGATACGACTTTCTCATCGTAGAAGACGATCCGTATATGTTCCTGAATTATACAGATGTGAGTAAAGCTGGATTTATATTACTGTGTTGTGTCGTATCATTTTTTTTTTCTGTGTTAATAAGAATTGACGTTCTTAGTAATTGATTACAATTTAGCCTAATAGATTAATAAGTAATTTAATTCTAACTTAATATATTACGAGATAGATTATATTATATCTAAGAATAGTGTCAATTTACACTTTTACACAAGGTCAATTTCGTAGCACTTTCTTAGGGTCTGATAATTGATAAAACACTTTGTTCTTGTGTTATATGTATAGCACAGCATTGTTACTATTTATTAATTCACTATTACTACACTAACTCAAATGGTTTAGTTCTCTTTAGCCTACGCACTATGTCCGTGTTGTCTAGCAGCTGAATTGCCTCGACATTCACGTATCATGACGCCATCTGACGCAGTGTCAGCCAATCAAAACTCGTTGTGATTTAACGCAGTTCCAAACAGATTCGTTTGATTGGTGTATCCCTCGTCACGACACAACACGACACAGTAATGTGTCAGTGGCTTAAGAGTTTTTATGATGTTCTCTAAAATGACTCAGTTCAGGCATGAGGCAGTTATGTTAAAGTACATACTTAGATCCATTTCTTTAATTATACCTTCATGTTTCGTTTGAAAGTTGCACGAAAACGGCATCAGCGGCAGCTCATCGTTGATATTCTTAGGCTGGACTCACACATTCTAAATTCCTCGCTGAATTCAGAGTCGGAATTGATATTATTAATTAAGAAAGCCCGGAATACGGTAGTTGCCTAGGTAAAAAAAAGAAATTCCATTTAGTCCGTCGTTCAGATAATAAAAAAATATTGGACACGAATTTTTTGCTTCATCATATTAATTTTAATTTTGTAAATACCTAGGGACATAATTGCTACCGTCACGAATCATAATCAACGTACAACCTAATACTGACCTGCAAATTGCAAAAACGTATGAACATTTGAACTTCGCGGGCTATCCTGGCTCTTAATATAATATCATATTATATAATCATCGTAATATAATATCATAAAATCATCATAAGCGCCATCTTTCCCCAGCGCCACATTCCATCATTCCTGTCTCTGGATACTTGCGGGCGGGTGCTGCGGCTCGACTCTATATCCAAGGTGGTGAGTGCAGGGCTTCGCGGCGCCTGGGTGACGGCGCCCAAACCTCTGCTGGAGAGACTGGAGCTACACACACAAGCTGAGCTGTTGCATTCCTGTACTTTAGCACAGGTAAGGAAAAGGGAAATAGTGCTTGTTCGCAAACAACTCTGGTTATGTTTTTCAAGCGTATATTGTATCTTTGTATATCCTGTTTTCTCCAACCTTTGTGTTTGCGATTCTTTATGCCCTCGAAGCACTAAAAAAGACCGGTTAATAGCAGTTGAAATACGATCCAGAACCAAAGTAGATAAAGAAAGTAAGACAGTTGAAATGGAGATGAACAGGACACATGACGAGAGATAGTAAGTTTAAATGGACAAAAATTACAACAGAGTGGCAACCACGCGATGGCAAAAGGAAAAGGGGAAGACAGGTAAAGAGATGGATAGACGACATAAGAAAAATTGGAGGCGCTACCTGGTCTAGAAAAGCTAGAGACAGAAATGAGTGGTCACAGCTGGAAGAGGCCTATGTGTCACAGGACACGCTGATCTTAGCGAAAATACCGATGTGTTAGATTTTAAGTTTTTATATTAGATTATACTTGTGTTTATTATTCAGCAATAAAGGCTTAATAATAATACCCTCGAAGCATCTTAACAGCTGGATGGATGAGTCGATAGACAGCCAGCTCAGATGAGTGAAGGCTCGTGCAGACTAGCGCGACTCCGGTAATTGTTCCACTGTGAAGTTTTCTTATGCTCGGGCCACACCAACGGGAAACGCCGTTAATTATCACGATGATGGACCTTAACCCGTCGGAATAAAGTCTATCATCGCAATAATTAACGGCGTTTCCCGTTGGTGTGACCCCAGCATTAGAAATTGTTTTATTAGAGTCGCGTCGCGCCTGTTTGTGGGAGCCTTTATGCGGTGTTTATCGACTCTTCTAGGTCGCGCGATGGATACCTTTACCTAGGCTAGAATTTGTTTTATAAAATTAACATGGTGGTTTTTTGTCATTTGTCATGTCATGTCATAAAAAAAATAAAAAAGTGCCGTGGTCATCACATGACCATATCAAAATAAAGGCTTGAGGAGACGATTCCCAATATACAGGGTGGCAGGGGACATCGACACGAAAACTGTTACCATGGATTCAGTACATGATTCTGAACCTCCCTGTGTTGAAATTTTTCGCCGGCTAATAAAAAAAATCTGCTGTTCCATACATTTTGACCGCGTAGGTATTGCACTTTTCTATGAAACAGCAGATGTTTTTTAAATAACCGACGAAAAGTTTCAACGCAGGGGGTTCAGAATCATGTACTGAATCCATGGTAACAGTTTTCGCGTCGATGTCCCTGCCACCGTGTATAACAAACTAACGTTCGCACGGATATAAAAACGACTCTGGCCTGTCGTGACCGATAGTACCTTAGTATAGGGATGATGCCAAGGTAAAAAAAAGAAATTGTATTTGGTCCATCTTTCAGATAATAAAAAAAATATTAGTAAAATTGTAATTTGAATAAGCTCATGTTTGTTTGTTAAATACAACATTTTTGTCTGTTAATTTTGTATAAATTTTTCAGTAATTCATTTTAACACAGCTTTAATTAGCATTAAGCTGGGTCTCCTGCGCGTGTTTTTACACAAAAACATCGCAACAAAGAGGTGTGGTCATACACATTTGTCTATGCTTTGTATGAAAATAAATGATTTTGTGTAAGCTTTTTTGTGTAATGTTTCGAAAAAAACATGCGCATGAGACCCGGCTAGTCAACCACAGATCGTCGGAAGTTAATTTGTTTTTCGGAAGCTTTATTATTTCCCAAAATACTACTACTATTCCTATTAATATTATAAACGCGAAAGTTTGTGAGGATGGATAGATGTTTTAAAGCGAAACTTTTATTACATCGTCTCAAACTTTTTCGTCTATGTGTTGCATGTCGCGTGATGGTCGGCCGCGGAGTAGGGATAAAGTGAAAGGCGCTCGTCAGAGCAGCCAAGGCCAATATGGCGGCGCCTATAGAAGTTTCACTTTTACCGTGGTTTCATAAAACCACACAATCCTTTTTTTTTACTCTTTCACGCAAAAACTACTGAACGGATTTGAATGAAATTTGCCACACGGATAGTTTATAACCTGGATTAACATATAGGATACTTTTTATCCCGATATTCCCACGGGTTCAAGCATATGCGGGTGAAATCACGGGGCACTGCTAGTAAATGAATAAACATTTCAAATCGTATCTGTTTCAGGTGATCCTCCTCCAACTGATGCAGTGTCGCAAATCTCTGGCCTCCCACCTCACAAGCGCCCGCGACTTCTACCAGCGCCGCCGCGATGCGCTGCACACTGCTCTCAAGCCCGTAGAACACTTAGCTCCATTCTGTATGCCCCACGCTGGCCTGTTCTTCTGGCTGCGAGTCAACGGCGTCGATGATGTGCACAACATGGTAAGATTGGGAAAATGAAAACCACCAATCTGCCTAGCCTTTTCCCATGTTGGGGTCGGCTTTCAGTCTAACCAAACAGCTGGATACCAGTTACATGGAGCGACTGTCTATCTGACCTCCACAACACAACCCAGTTACTGGGTAACACGATACCACTTGGTAAGACTGGTTGTCAGACTTTTGGGCTTCTCACTACACGTAGCGACTGTCAAACAGAGAAGTATCGATATGTAATGGATGGTCACTCATTTTTTTTTTGTTGTAAGTAAATTTTGATGTTCAAAAGTGCCTTTAATGGACCTATTTGAAATAAATGATTTGACTTTGAACTTTTTGATAGATAATATAAATGTCTAGATAGTCGCGCTGCAAAAGAACTAAAACAAACAAGCCAACTTTGTTGTGCTGGTGTGCGTGACAGCTACGTCTTACACTCGCACCGCGTCATTGTGCTGTCATTGTGCTTTTCTAGTGTGCGTGTACTTAGCCGCCAACAGTTGGACGCTATTTTTTTCGACTAGTTTACAGCTTTGACTGTCTATCAAAACATATTTACAATATCTATTGTATTAGCCCTCGTACCCACGGGTGATTTTTTTTCCCAATCTGGATTTTCAACTCACTGCTTAGTGCCGAGACTCACTTATAAGTCACTAACTATTAATTAAATAATTTAATTTTAATCAGCACAATAAAAACATCACAAAAACAAAAGAAACTCATCAGTTTTTCAATTGACGTTCTCTTCTCTACACAATAATTTCGCCATAAAAAGAGTAAGACGCGGTAAAAAATGAAACCAAATAAGTATTTTAGACCTGTGATGATGGCATTATTTTGCCAACAAGTGCTTAGTAGATTTTGATTTGAGTCACCCACAAGCAACGTTTTTTGTTTCACATTTATTTTAACAATTTATTTCCTATTCGAAGTGACCTAAGTGCGATAGTGGCGCCCTCATTTTTTCCAAACTCTTTTTTGCCAAGCTATATTCGTAACAATAACAAATATCCATCCACTGGCCAGATAATAATGGGTGTTTTCACTCGACAGAATTATTTTAAAAGCGTGTATGTTTAAGTTACTTACTTTAATTTTAAATACATATTAAAATTATTTTTATTTTCAGGTATTCCAAACAGCATTTCAGCGTGGCCTCATGTTAGTACCTGGACAAGCATTCCTATACGATGCTAACGCTCCCTGTCCCTATTTACGGCTAACGTTTAGCAAGATCCCTCTCGAAGATATGGATGTCGCGGTACAAACTTTAGCGGAAATAATCCGCGACGAGCAACAACGAACGTTGCAGAAACCAAAAAGACTCGCTACTGAAAGATAGATGGCGCTTTTTGAACAAATTTTGTTTAAGTGTTATCAGTGTGAAACAACATTTTGTGATAAAGTTAAGTAATAAGAAATAATAGAATAACGAAATAATGTCGATTAGGTTCTAAAATTACGTGTTTTAATATTATTTTGTTTTAAGTTGTTCTAATTACCCGCTAGATGGCGTGTAACAGTTCTGCGTTAGAATGTTAAATTATATTATTATTTAAAGTAACTGTAGTGTTTCTACTCGTATTTAAGTTTAGAAATCACTATCTCATGCACTGAGTTATTGTCACTAATGTTGTCAATTGTCATTCACCACCATCATCACAAATGGCGGGAAACAGTAGAAAAGTGATAGTGTGGTGATGAGCCACAGAGCCAGTGTAGTGTTATAGTCAGCTTAATAACGAGATCAACAGGATTCTAAAGTTACGTATAAATTTTATATTACAATCTAAGGCTTATTTTAATAATAAATGTTAAGATACGCTTTAAAACTAATATTTGTTGCAAAATTAAGTTGCAGCTATTGGACGCTAGATGTCGCAGTGTCTCTTGTATGACGTCTTTGAGTTTTTTATTTAGGTTTTTATTTATTTTCTTTTAAATAAAATTACATTATAATTGTATCAACGTGTAATGTTTTCGTGTCGCCAATACAACCAAGGCCAGTGAGTGGCCACATTTTAATCGTTTTCGTGTTGTAATAAACTGAATAGGTACTTGTGTATACAATTTATTCTAAGCTATTTTGTATTTATATAATAAATAATAATATTAAATTAATGTTTTTTTAAATAATTTTCTTGCTTCTTTTTGCTTTACGTATTTCCCAAACGATAATTAAGAAGGTTCTCCTGGCACTTCTCCTGTTTGCAAAATGGTTGAGCTGAATGGTGCTGATCCATGCGTCATGTTCGTGAACGGGCGCCGTCAGTAGGGACTGGTTATCTCCTAGCTGTCACGGATTATTTTAATTTATTTAAAAAAATCAATTGTTTTTTATCACTGATGCTTGTAACGTGCACGTCTTTCTACATTGTTCTCACATGTTTACCTAATTTCAACATGAATGATATAACCAATATTTTGTAACAACATTATGATTTAAAAAGACTGTCCGTGGAGTTTCTTGCCCGTTCTTCTCCATAGGAACCTACCTACTACGCTTTGGAATGGGCAACTAGCTTCATCTTTCTGACTGACCGACCCGTTGACAATTCCTGCAAGTGCCTGTAAATGGTTTAATTGAAATAAATGCTTTGAGTTTGAGTTTGAGCTCATGCAGGCTTTAATGAAACACTTTTCTATTAAAATATTACTTAGTGACGTAGGTACATTTTTCACCTGCTGATATAAAATGCAAGTTTGCTTGTTGTTACGAACCTAATTTTGGTAAACACCAATAAGATATGAGAGAAGTGTTGGCCCAGTGGTAACGACCGCGATTTACAGTCGTAGGTTCGAAGTTTGAACCCTGAAAGGCGCTTTACTTTGAGTAAATTATTTCATTACCACTGACTGCTCTCAAAACGGTGAAGGAAATATATCGTGAGGAAACCAGCAGAACCAAAAATTCGAAGACGTGTCTTCTACTAACCCGCACTGGGCCCACGTGGTGGATTACGGCCCACTCCCTCTCACAGAGAGGAGGCCTGTGTCCCAGAAATGAGAAAATTGTAGGCTGATTATGCAATAAGAAATCTGATTAATAATACCGAAAATATTAGCCAAACTACGGTAGAATCAAAGCAATATTTTTCTACCATAACGTGTGCATGTTGTCCACAGTGCACCAATACATTATAGTGATTGAAGCTGAATATTTAACGAGCTCACAATTAGTACAAACTCTTCACTTGATTGAATGCACGCTACTGCTGCTATTGAATGAATTTTAATTGCACGCTTCGTGTTTTTGTATTTTAAAAGCATTTTTAATGTTGTCAGACTGCAACTAACCATTATGTAGTAGATTTTCAATTTTTATGCTGGCAACATTGCCTAATGGATTGCCCTAATCAAGTTCCAGGTATCAATCAATTTGTTTAATGATTTGATTTCGATCTAGATTGAAATTATATTGCCTTACAAAATACCTTGCAGTTGCACGTTATCTGGTAATCTTTATAACATAATATCACGCTTAATGTTTCCTCGAAGGGTAAGCAGAGGTGTACCCACAGTAGGTTCATCCATTTTTCGCCAGTTATGTTTAAGTCCCATGTAATAGGGAGCGAGCCTATTGCCATCAACCGGGCACAAATCAAGACTCCGGGCTGCTCTCTCTTTCCTAATGGAAGAACCCAATAACACTTTACCCGCTCAGCAGTAGCGCTTGCGACCACTAGACCAACGAGGCAGTAATCTTTATTTACTTACATAAATTTGGGGTCTCTCTGTGAGGTTTATGCTGTGGAGCATGGCCTGAGGTACAACGAAAGTAAAAGTGAGTTCATGTTATTTAAATGTAAAAATAAAAACAATATCTTTATACCACCTATATTACTTAATGGTGTACCTCTGAGTCGTGTTGCACAGTTTAAATATCTAGAACACATTGTGACTGAGAATTTGTGTGACGAATTAGACATTGAGAGGGAGTGCAGGGCGTTGTCGGTGCGCGGTAATATGTTGGCACACAGGTTCGCTCGGTGTACTGCTCCTGTTAAGATAACAATGTTCAAGGCATTCTGCCAGACGTTCTACACGAGTGGTCTATGGGCAAACTTTACACAAAAAGCCTACAATTCCTTGCGCGTTCAGTATAATAATGTGTTCAGGGCGCTGTTTCGGCTCCCTCGATGCTGCAGTGCATCCGGCATGTTTGCTGACGCCAGCGTAGATGACTTCTACGCAATAATGCGTAAAAAAGTTGCGTCGGTGGTGCGACGAGTACGGGGGAGCCCGAATAGCGTCCTGAGGATGATTGGCGAGAGAACCGATACGGTTCTGCTCAGTAGGTTCACTGAACTGCATGTATTGCGAGACCGATGAGCCTACTGTGCAGGGGTAGACGGTGTGTCTAGTTTCTTCTTTTTATTTTAGTTACTAACATTAGTCATAAGCGAAATTATTGTTACTAACAACCTCAAATTGCCTTGCCTATGGACTTTTTTGTCTGAAATAAATGTTTTTTTTTATATAAATAATTATGTACAATTTAATAAGATACTTAGGGTATGTATGAATTAGGTTTTTGATACTGAAATGATTTCTGTTCAAGAAATACCTGTGTGGATCATAAAATTAAAGAATCAGAAAAGAAAAGAAAATTAAAGAACCCCGCGGTTTCACTCGCACAATGAGCATAGCACACATATCAACTCGGAAAGGGATCGTCACCGTATCGATTCGAGACATTCAGTATTCTTGTGTATGAAACTCCCTACTGCAACGCACACTAATCGGAATCGTAACGTAATCGCCTCGCCTCGGGATAAGCTCACGAACTGCGGCGATACGGTGACGATCCCTTTCCGAGTTGATATGTGTGCTTTAGTCTCGATCCCGTGGGAATATCAGGATAAAAAGTATTCTATGTCCTTCTCCAGATCATAGTCTACCCATGTGCAAATTTCATCTAAATCCGTTGAGCCGTTTTAGCGTGAAAGCGTTAAAAACAAACAAATTAACTTTCACATTTCAAATATTAGTTAGGATTGTATGAAAACCATGTTTAGACTCCCCAAAACTTGGAACAGCGAAGACACTGATTTCTTAATAAAGTCATTTGTCAAAACAAAACCTATACAAATAAATTTATCAGACTCTTAAGGACATGAAGCCAGACGAAGCTGTGAGTTCTTGACAGTCAACTGTCAACCTTATCACGTTAGAGATACAGAAACAGTTTGAATTTACAGCACTTGTGACACAGTAGCCAGTTTTGACATTCTTGATGGATGCAAGTGAAGCAAGTCTGAAATCTGTTATACGAAAATCTAAGGCTAATACCAAAGATTTAAATGGTTAGATATGCCTTCACCTTCCTTAGATCGCGCTAAATTTACAACGAGAAGAGTGAGCTCGTACATCCCGCATGGAACGATAGATACGATTTTCATCTTATCATCGTTCACGTCCATTGTCAACGAAATAGTAACGCGATAATTTTTTGACGCGGTATGTCGACTCTGATGATTTAAATCTTTGGCTGAAACAACATCTGTATGCATCACAACACAGAGAAAATGGCGTTGAACGACCAGACAAGGACAATGACAAGAAACAGTCACGGTCCATCAAACACAATCGCCATCTCAAAAATGGCGAAAATCTGTCTTCAATTTATGTGTCCGATGATTTTTAGACAAGTGATGACTTAACTTGCAAGTTTTTATCGATCGTACGTAGAGTGTGCAACAAAATTGGAATAACACTGCTAATTTTACACATCATCTAAAATCTAAATTGAAACAAAATATTATTCCATACAATTTATTTCAGCATTTCCTTATAAGAGCAATCAATCTGATAGCCTTTTCAAAACTGTTTGGGTTGGCATCCAGGCTAACCGGATGACGCTGAATACCAGTATTTTACATGAAGCGACTGCCTATCTGACCTCCACAGATATAGTTGTCAGACTTTTAGGCTTCTGACTAACTGCAACGATTTCATTATAAGAGCAGAGAGTTAATATTCTTTTGTACAATGCCAATCGATCGCAATGCTTTTAATTTCTACAGTTCAGCCACATTCATTGTGTTATTTACGTTGTAGAGCAGGCAAATTTTTCAAACCTAATGAAGCTATGGATTAAATTAGGAATTTTATAATTACATCGTGAGGAAACCGGCATGCCTGAGAGATATTTCTCGACTGCATGTGAAGCTAAGTCAAAGGCCCATGGGCGGCTTTAAAACTCTGACACCAGGTTAGTCACTAACCACACGAAAAAAAGAAGAAGAAATTTCCTTCAAAACCCTCGGATTGCGATTGAACGCAATTAAAGTAGTAATAAAATTAATGTTTAGCTCAATAATTAACATTTAGAAACTGAATTGGTTAATCAACTTTTGTTTGTTGACCGTACCTAGGAACTTAGGTAGATTATGACGAATCGTTGCTTTTGAATTATTAATTTATTTAATTTATTTTCAGACAAAGTCCATAAAAAAAAAGGATTGTGTAGTTTTATGAAATCACGGTAAAAGTGAAACTTCTATAGGCGCCGCCATATTGGCCTTGGCTGCTCTGACGAGCGCCTTTCACTTTATCCCTACTCCGCGGCCGACCGTCACGCGACATGCAACACACAGACGAAAAGTTTGAGACGATGTAATAAAAGTTTCACTTTAAAAAACATTACATACAATATAATTAAAACATGAAATTGGTATAAAAATCACACACACAATAAAATAATACTCAAACATTCGAATAAAATAAAATTAAAATATATACACATGTCATTTAAATCAAATAAATTTAAAATACATACAAATGTCAATCGAAACATATCAGCCAAATAATTCTATTTTAATACCTATGGGTGGATCTTGTAATCCATCCAAACAATCTACTTAATAAAAATAAAAATATAATTTATAAGTACAGACGCCAGCACATCGAGCTACTACAATCTGTCAAATTTATTTAATAGATTTTCAACTTTATCGCTGATTTATAAGGTTCAAAGTTGATTGGTAAAATTTGACAGGCGTCTGTACTTAAATGAAATAAAAGAAAAATAATAATTCACTGACAGACAACGCACAATCTAAATCGCTGGGACTAGTAAGTATGAATTTTTGCACAAGAGTTTTTTATTCATCCCCTAAAGGGGTTAAATAGGGGTGAAAGTTTATATGGAAGTCCATCGTTTTTCCGGTAGGAATTCTGATCGGGGCACACGGCTTGTAATTTAATAAGCCTCTCAACTACTTTAATTTGACATCCCTCAAAAACTAAGCCTCCTAAGTACTACCTAAATATAATTATAACCTAGAAAAGAAACCACAAACCTTTTCACGCAAACCAAAAAGTAATTAAAACTCTCCGAGGTAACAGACATGAATTTACTCATTCAAAGCTCAATAACGAGTCTAAATATAATAACGATCGCTAATGCTGGATTGTTGCTTAAATTAAGCGAGTTTGCGCTGGAGATTGATTGGGATAAGTGTGGGAGGGGGGCGGTAGGGGGTAAAAGGGGCGAAAGAGGGGACGAGTCCGGGACACGCTAATCTAGTACGACCATATAACAATTTGTTGACAGTGATGGGTTATGTCGATGTGAGTAATTAGATCATAGGCTTAGGGGAAGTTCCTACGACTTTTAATTTAAAAGTTTCAACATAGGGAATTTTCAGTAACAGCTTTGTTCGTCTAGGGGTCGCAAGCGTTACTGCTGACCATGAGGTCCTGTTTTCGATTCTCGGGTCGGGCAGTGATATTGGGTTTTTCCATCAGGAATTTCTCAGTAGCAGCTCGGAGTCTGGATCTGTCCCCGGTTGATGGCAATGGCCCCTAGTACACGGGACTTAAACGTAACTGGCGAAATGTGGGTGTACTATAGGTACACCTCTGCCTTATTCCCCGTACCCACGAGGGGTACGGGGAATACGGGCGTGATGTTATAAAATTTTCAGTTTGAGTTCAGAGGATTTTGGTAGGTAGGTGATGATTCTGGACACGGGAACTGTTTTTTTATGGACTTTGTTCTACTGACAATGAACTATTTCAGAACCTATATACAGGTTTAAACAGGTTAGCAGGGACATCGATGCGAAAACTGTTACCATGGATTCAGTACATGATTCTGAACTCCCCTGAGTTGAAATTTTTCGTCGGTTATTTTAAAAAAATCCGCTTTTCCATACATTTTGACCACGTAGTTATTGCACTTTTCTATGAAACAGCAGATTTTTTTTATGACCGACGAAAAATTTTCACGCAGTGCGGTTCAAAATCATGTACTGAATCCATGGTAAAAGTTTTCGCGTCGATGGCTGCCAACCTGTATATATTCCAATCTACTCGGCAAATCAGGCAAATACTGGTTATCTTAGTGTAATATTAACATCCAATTTGTCTGGTTCAACATGGGTAGGCTTGGCTTTTATTGGTTCTGATTTTAATATTTTAGGAATTTCAAAGCGTCTCCTAATTTCAGTCACAAAACAGCAAAATTTTTTTTTATTACTCTATTGTATTTCCTGTGCGTGTCCCAAATAAAATATTATTCTTTCTTTCAAAATTCTGTCAGTAATTTTTTTTCTTCTTTAATATTTATTTATATAGATATATACATTATTGTACACCACAAAAATATATTACAAAAAACCCAGCTTCAGTCATCCATCGTATTTTTTTTGCATGTTTATCGACAACGGCGCATCCCTACGCCACCTGGCTGCTGACAGCGACCTCTGTAATTGTTGAATGAGCCAGCATTAAAGCGCCAATTAACCAACATTGATTGGTTTTGAACACCCCCTCCTTCCACCCTCCGCATCCCTCTGTGACCCGCGCTGCGGTCTCGCATAATTCTGGATTAAAGGGCTAGCATGGATGTGGAGAACCCGGTCAACCCGCCATATTATATTACATTATTAGAAACCTATCTAAGTACTAACATTGATATTGTGACCATGTTCCAAAACTTCTTCATTCTTTCTCCTTCTCGGTTCTTCTTCAAGAATTCTTCAAATTAATTTAACAAATTATTTCAAACTGAGTTAAATAAAAGCTATGGCAACACTGTTGATATTAAATAACAAATACTAATTGCAAGATAATACCTAGTCTAGTATTATTTGAAGTCTAAGTCTAGTTTGCCATTCTATTTAGCTATTATTTAGAACAAAGGCGGCGACCTTAATGAAGTAATTATTTGTCTAGTTTATTTAAAGTTAGGTATCTACCACAGAAGATTAACCCAATAGAAATACTAACGTTTAATTGGTTATCTGACGTCATAAAGCATTAGGTTATCTACTAGCTAATTCTAATCTAACTCAACATCATGATCTGCCTATCAGGGCCGCGCCGACCCTCGGCAGCGCCTATGTGCGAAACTTATGAAGCGCCTCTTTTCTGACGTCCTGTTTCGCCGCGTATTTTTTTGTTTTGTTTCAAATTTTGTCTTCGATATTTGTACTTACTCATCAATACTCAACTATGATGAATGTTATGTTATTAATACTCATAATCTAAGCCAAAGCCTCATGATTTGTGTAAAAAAAAACAGTGATTGGCGCTGACATTTAATCAAGTCTTAAGGTCGCCTCCGGCGCCCCTAGTGCCCTGGCGCCTGTGTGCGCCGCACACTTCGCACATACCTACGGGCGGCGCGGCCCTGCTGCCTATAACCAGGCAGCTGAATACCAGTATTATACATGGACCGACTGCCTGTCTGCCCAACACAACCCAGTTACTGATGGATAATACGATACTCCTTGGTCAGGATTTCAGACTTTCGGGCTTTTGACGACCTGTAACGACTGTTAAAGATCCACGAATGATAGCCGGGACCAACGGCTTAACATGCTTTCCGAGGCACGGAGGAGTCTTGTTATGTAAAGATGGTCACCCATCCACGGACCAATTGCGACAGGGATTGATCCGTGCGGTTGTTGTTACATAAGCTCCTCCAATAATGTCACCAAAATAATTAAAAATAAAATGTCATGATTTAAATGAGAATGTCAAGATGTATTTGTAAATAAATGAAAGAGTAATAATAATAGATAATTAATTAGTGCATTAATCACATGTTACATCAACAACAATATATCCTTACATCCTCTATCAAATAATCCTGAATACCTACTATAATAACATTTAAGTAGCAAAAATCTTTTAAATTTCTTTTTCAATTCATCGATGGATGGAGTTTCTAGTAAGTATAGACTTTGGTAAGAGATTGTATATACGCCGTGCCATACTGAAAATGCTTTAAGTAAATAAGGCCGTCTTGTTAGATTTGCAACTATTCTTATCTAACTAAAACAATTATAATTATTAATTGATTAACCACAAAACGAAATAATGATAAAGGAGAATGGAGGACGAACTACTGGTATGTGCTCTAAAGCTCAATAGCCATAAGAGATAAGTGTACCATAGGAAATAGTTCTTCAAGGAGAACATTTGATACAAACATGACTTTTGGCAATTGGGTTATTAATGACCACACGTAAGGCACAGGGAATTAATTAAATTTATTTAATTGACGAAATACTTACCAGAATGTTGTTCCTTGCAAATTGATATCAAGAAAGTTAAAGTATCTTATACATACATGTAACAATGAAGCAGATTACTAAAAGTTATTACAAGCGATGTAAACACGCGATCCTTCCTAAACTATCGGCAGCAAAATATAAATCGAAAGCTTACCAATTTGAATCAATCAAAAATTGCAATTGTTTAAAACAACAATCCCGCAAGCTGCCAGTGTCCAGTTGCCGCGGGAGTGTCCACTGTCCGGCGACGGGACACAGCCACTGAGGTACCCTTGAGTTAATTAATATAGCGAGCTCGTGATCTATTAATGGTGGACGCAGCGGGCGGTAAGGGGACCACACGGTGGCCGGCCATAACAAGGATAGTCCCGATTCGACGAATTGAAGACTATAGTACTAATAATTGACAGAACTTACTAGACTGGACAGGTCCACCCATAGAAATATAAGATTATGCCTGGACTTTGAAAGAGACTGCGACCTCTGAGTTTATTTCTGTCTTTCTTCTCAGAGTAGTCGAATAAGAAACACCGAACTAATCTGGTTATAAAACATACGTTATTTTTGACGTGTTATGGCTTTAAAAAAAAAAAACAGTGGTAGTGTCGAAAGATATGAAAACTTGAACAAGATCGCCTTGGTGGAAGAAAAATACTTGTATAGAACATTGGTTCGTAACCTTATCTAAACAAAGAGCACAATCGCGTTTACAAAAATGATGTGTCGGTAATGGTGTCGCGAGTTCAATTGTTTTTCCCATCTCAAAAATGCCCAACGCGCCTAAAGAAGTTTTCAATTAAAAAAATTACAGAAATTAATACAATTTTCTCAAAAAAGCTTGGAAATTCGAGCATTATTTTGACAGTTTTCTTCGAGATAAATCGAAAATGCTGTAGATACTGGTCAAATACATGCGTGCAGTGGTCGGCATAGTTAGTACGAAAATCCATATCTGTCATGTTTAGATGAAAACTCATATCTGTCGTGTAATAAAAAAATGGAACGAACTTTTTACTTCGACACATTGGAACCAAGAAGGTAACTTATCAAAGATTTTATTTAAATTTTGAGTTGCTTGCAAATAGAGCTGTTGAAAGTGAAAAAGAAACAAATGAAGATATTGGTGCGTGAAAAATGACAGTTGTTCGGCATTGATTGGAATTTATTGTTAACTAGCTTTCGGTCGCGGCTTCGCCCGCGTGGATGTCGGAAATTATCCCACGAGAATGTACTACTGGAATAACAAGTAATTTATATGTTAATCCAGGTTATAAACTGTCTGTGTGCCAAATTTCATCTAAATCCGTTCAGCTGTTTTTGCGTGGTTGAGTAACAAAAATCCAAACACACAAATTTTCACATTTACCTATAATATTAGTAGGATTTACTTGGTTTGAATTTCCACGCATTATTTGACAAAAGTACTACTATACACAAGCTTTGGCCGCAACCAGGCATAGAATGCCTCTTTTGCCGGCCACTGCAGTAATGTACTATCGAAGAAACGCATATTTACGCAGTTTGAAAACAAATTCCCGTGAACACGATGACCACATCTGTATAACGGCAGCTTTCTATAGCAGCCGAGCGCTGCAAGCAGAAATAGTCCTTTCGGTGTATAGATATGCGTTTCTTCGATAGTACTATTATCATTAACTAGACTAGATAAGTCTTTGAATAAAAGATCTTCTAAGATTTTGAAAACATCAACGAATTATACAAATTAATGTTGACTGCTAGTTACTAGGAGCAGTGGTGGCCCAGTGGTTCCGGCCGCGACTTATGAGTTGTAGATCGTAGGTTCGAACCCAGACAGGCGCTTTACTTTGTGTAAATTATTTCATCACCACTGCTCTCAAAACGGTGAAGGAAAACATCGTGAGGAAACCGGCATGTCCTAGAACCGAAAATTCGAAGACATGTGACATCTACCAACCCGCACTGGGCCCGCGTGGTGGATTACGGCCCACTCCCTCTCACAGAGAGGAGGCTTGTGTCCCAGCAGTGGGAACATTTATAGGCTGATGATGATGATGATGATGATGCTAGTTACTAACTGGTTATTAAATTAACTTTTAGACTAATTAATTATTTGTTATTTAATCCGTATTCAATTCTTTATCTCCTCCGAATCATCCGAAGTATCGAAATTTCCATCCGTCCCCGAATCTTGGTCGCCCGACAACACCTGTGTTTGTCACACTTTGATCTCCTGAATTATCCTTTATCTATGCGCTGTCCTCAGAACAAATCCATTTCATTACGGGCACCTTGTTCAGACGTGATTGTTGCCATTCTCATTACCGTTTTCTAATTACCACTTAGACTGCTCAAAGGGTTCACCAGTTACACTGAAATGTTTTATAATAACCTCTAAATTTAACTCGGTTCACCTTTAAAGGGGTGATTCTGTGATGTGATGAGAGTTTTTTTATGACTTTCGAGACAATTTGTGATTTTGGAATTGAAGAATCTATGTAATAAAAATCTTAAATTCATTAATTCGATGACAGACAATATCCTAAAAGTTGGCACAACGTCGCAAATAGATGTCAAATATTTACCTGTTTTGATTAATTTGGCAATATTACTGTATGGAAATGTAAAATGTTGCTAACTGTGTGTGGTGAATTAAAATATTGACTAAGAAATGCAATCATTAATATCGTAACACCTGATATTTAGTTTTAGGTGTAAAAAAAAAAGTATTTGGAATCTTTTCAAATGCCTTTTTTACACTTAAAACGGTTACTTCTACTAAATTCTTACTAAATTCAGTGTTATAATTGCAAGGTTTAAATAGGAGATGGAAGTTTGTCGTTTTCGCCGACGGGAAATCGTTGTAAGTTGTATGATTAAATCATTCTTGAACGGATTTCGATGAAATTTGGCACATGGGTAGACCATGACCTGGAGAAGGACATCGGGTACTTTTCATTCTGGATCGCAGACTAAGTCACGGGCAACAGCCAGTCGGTTATAAAGTTACAATATACTATTCTAAATAAATCAGAAGTGGAGTTAATTTTTTAAACAAAGAAATATTTACAACAATCGATTTTAATTCTAAAGAAACCTGATCACAATAGCCACAACTAATACGTCCATCACGTCCGAATGCCACTCCAGCCCGTCCCATCCTTGATGTCCTCCCTCCGGTTGACGCCCTAAGCCGAGGTTCGTACCCCACAGGGGGTGCCCTTAGCGAGCGTTCACCTAGTTTTAATTAGCATAGTTGAATAACCCCTGGAGGCTGGAGGTTTTAAGTGTAGTAGCGTAAGGCCCCCACAGGAAAGCCCGGTAGTCATGATCTCAGAGGTCAACTACGAGATGCCCTACAAAAATAAAAAAAATTACCGAGTGCCACACAAGAAAAGTGAATGCCGCGCCGCGCGTTTGTTGTTGCCACCCTCTGCTGGCGCATCGCTGGCACACCGCTCACGTGATCATGCGTCACGGTGGCGCGATATTAGGCTCTGCCCCCTGCTCCGATTCCTCTAACAATACACTAATTCGTCGAGTATTTGTAGTTATTAATCCTAAATTGAGTCTTATCCTATTAAAGAGAGATGAGACAAATTTCTACAATGGGAAAAAAAATCAATCTGCCTAGCCTTTTTCCAACTATGTTGGGATCGGCTTCCAGTCTAACCGGATGCAGCTGAATACCATAATTTACATGGAGCGACTGCCTATCTGACCTCCACAACCCAGTAACTGGGTAACACGATACCCCTTGGTAAGACTGATTGTCAGACTTTCGGACTTCTGACGACCCGTAACGACTGTCAAAGATCTACGAATGACAGCCGGGACCAACGGCTTAACGTGCTTTCCGAGGCACGGAGGAGTCTCGGAATGTTAAGATGGTCACCCATCCACAGACCAACCTCGGCAAGCGTAGCTTAACCTGATAGATCGAACCGTGCGGCTTTTATTACTTAGCCACGAGCTCCTCTTTAAATTTCTAAATTTCTACACTGGGATCACAACAAAAATTCAATTAAGCCAGGACCTCAGTGAGGATTTCAATTCAAATAACCTGTGACCACCTGGTAGTAATGAAATGGCATAGCCGTAGTATACAATGGTCCAATCAGGTGCCCGCTACATCAGACACAAGACACAGCGGCTCATCTCAGCTGGCAATCGAGTTACAGCGCTGTTACGTGGTCGCTTGGACATACGCATAGAGTAGCCGCAAGGATAGAGGTTGAAAGTACACCTATCACAGATTTTATTTATTTATTTAAAGGCTTACCAACTAAACACATACGTAGCATTAACCCAAAGTCTCTGTCATAATGTAGATCTCGCATGTATCTAAATTACAGGAAAGCACGACACTATCAATTAGCATACTAGAAACATTAAACGCAAACCGCTCAACGCGCCTAAAAAAGTTTAAAAACATCAAATAATATAGTAAAAATAATAAAACAATTTTAAATAATAATAAAACATTTTCAAATAATAATAAAACATTTTCAAATAATGATAAAACATTTTCAAGTAATAATAAAACATTTAAAAAAGTTGAATACTATGTTACGGTATAACTTACAAAAGCTAGGATTTTTATTTTATCATTTTTTTTTTAAATATATTGGTAGATCAATCAATCTGCCTAGCCTTGTTGGGGTCGGCTTCTAGATGAACCGGATTAGCTGAATACTAGTATTTTACATGTAGCGACTGCCTATCTGACCTCCATAACCCTGTTACTGGGTAACACGATAACCCTTGGTAAGAGTGGTTGTCAGACTTTTTGGGCTTCTGACTACTCGTACCAACTGTCAAAGATCTAAGGATGACAGCCGGAACCAAGGGCTTAACGTACGTGCTTCGAGGCATGGAGGAATCTCGGTATGCAAAGATGGTCACCCATCCACTGATGGTTCGACCCGTGCGGGGTGTTATTACTTAGCCACGAGATCTATTGATATATATTGACACAAACTTAAAGCATTTATTTCAATTAAACCATTTTAACAGGCACTTTTGAATTGTTAAAGGAGTCGGTCATCCAGAAAGAGGTAGCTAGTTGCCCATTGCAAAGCGTAGTAGGTTCCTAAGGAGAAGAACGGGCAGGAAACTCCATGGACAATATTTTTTAATAACCTACCCGATTAACAAAAAAAATTTTAGTCAAAATCCCTATTACCAAACCTCTGGAGCATCTGTCGTCTTGCAGCATCTGTACCGTTCATTACTCTGCGCTACCTCGGCATGCAATCACAAGATGCGGAACAAGTAACTAACTGACCGCTGCAATGGTGTTCTGCTGGACAGTATCAACTCACCTAACTCAGTTTACTGCTCCAGTTATACTAAGGCTTTCATACTATAAGGTGCACACGTTTACGTGCGCACACCTGCGCCATTACACTTCTGTTTGTACCTAAATGAAAGTATGTTCTTAATTTCCCTCGGCAAACCTCGTGTTTCGGCAGTCGTCGGATTTCTATCAGTTGCTTTTTGCACTTGGTGCAGACCGGACGCTCTCAATCGACTTGGAAATATATAGTCGTATACGTAACCGCGAAAAATCAAACAGGCGTCCCATACATTTGTGTCGAGTAGGTGTAAGCATTGAAGTTTTGTATGGGACAGTTGACAATTTTAAAATTTGTTGGTCTGTACCACACACAATTACAATTATTTCTATTTTCTCGGGAATTATCGCATTTCCGAATACAAACGAATGCTAATTACCATGTCCATCAATTATTAAATTTATGTTGTATAATAATTTGAATTCAGAACTAAGTACTTTATTGTTGTTTTGTTTTGATTTTCATGTGAACTATACAGAGCTGTAAAACTATTTTCCTATTTGTCGTGCCTGTGACTTTAGCAGCTTTCCTACAATTGTTATAAATAAATTACATTAAGTTTATTTACAACTCTATATACTTCCAAGTCGATTGAGAGTGTCTGGTTTGCACCAAGTACAAAGTACAACTGATAGAAATCCGACGACTGACGAAACACGAGGTTTGCCGAGGGACATTAAGAACATATTTGTACTGTACACCTATTGCTATTTCATGGTTTCTTTCAAGTCTCAATTCACTAAGAACAACAAAGATCTAGGAGAATATAGAAAACTCAATGTATGTGTAGAAAAATCTTCAATTGTCTATAGGTTGGGCAAACTATAGCATGAAACCTCAGACCAAATAAAAAACCAAGACATAGCGCTGCGAACAATACAGTGAAGCATGCCAAAAGTACACCTCCGCTCTGTGCATACACGCTCACACGCACACATTTACAACCATTTACAATCGAACTACACCTCACTAAGTGTACACATGTTTACGAAACCGGCCTCACGTCACTGTTGACAGCGCTATGATTTTTTATTTGGTCTGAACATGAAAGTAACGAATGATTAGCACTACAACAAGTAATGAATTTTCTAGTATATTTTAGACCTTCAACTGATGCCTGCCGGGGTTGCGGGTTTGTCCGAAAGAGTTACCGTTACCTGGCAACATACAGGCAACTGAAGGAACACGGGTGGGATTTAGTCAGTAAGAGTCTGACACGCCCTCCCGCTCCGCCCAGAGCGGGAGAAGTTATTTGATAATTTCCCACCCAAACAAAAAGGCTTTAGATCTTACATGGACAAGCAGCTGCATTCATCAATCAATCTGCCTAGCCTTTACCTAACTTTATTTGTTGGGGTCGGCTTCCAGTCTAACCGGATGCAGCTGAATACCAGTATTTTACATAGAACGACTGCATGTCTGACCTCCAGCTGCAGTATCAACTCTATGTTGGTCCTTACAGTCTACAGATCATAAATAGATTATTTTTTATGATGCCCAGAAATGAGCTCGTGCTGCCTCTTCAAACTTTTTGCATTTTACGAAAGTGATAAAATAATTGCGCGTAGTCTTTGAGATTTAAGATAAAAGAACACTCTCACTTATGACGGTGACAAGAAAAGTTGCTGAGTCAGCGCGGACAACAGACTATGTTCGCGAAGCTGCATGCGCCATGTTCGTGAACGAGCGCCGTCAGTTGGGACAGGTCATCTCTTGGCTGCCAGGGCTTATTTTTTTTATTGTTCTTTGTTTTATCTTTTATTATTATTACGGACGCTTCTAACGTGCACGTCTTTCTACATTGTTCTCACATGTATAATTTCAACATGAATGATGTAACCAATATTTTATAACAATTTTTTATTTAAAAGAGTGTCCGTGGAGTTTCTTGCCCGTTCTTCTCCATAGGTACCTACTACGCTTTGGAATGGGCAACTTCACACCTATTTCTGACTGACCGATTCCTTGACAATTCAAAAGTGCCTGTAAATGGTTTAATTGAAATAAATAGTTTGAGTTTGAGAAGACTCGGCAATTTTTTTTAAGTTTTTTATAAGACGCACCTGAATCTAGTAAGTACATAATTCACAATTTCTTCCCATGGGGGTAGGCAGAACCTATAAAACGCCACCTGCTACGATCCCAACATACTCCTTTTGCTTCGCAGTACACTCATTCAAGTACCTTGGGCATGTTTTGACCACTAGCCTTATGGATGAGGACGAGATTGAGAGAGAGCGGAGGGCGCTGTCGGTCAGACCGAATATGATTGCTCTCAGGTTTAAGCGTTCTTCTACGGAGGTTAAAAAAACATTTTATAGAGCCTTGTGTTCCTCATTTTACACCTGTGGCCTATGGGTACATATTACGCAGAGATGGAACAGTGCCCTTCGCGTGCACTAGCTACAATAGTGCTTTAAGGGTGTTGGTGGGGCTGCCTCGCTTCTGTAGCCCATCAGGGATGTTTGCGGAATTGCGTGTCGATTGCTTTTATGCATTAATGCGTAAAAGATGTGCGTCTTTGGTACGCAGGGTGCGAGGCAGTTCCAACAGTATCCTGGGAGTTATTGCTGACAGGCTAGACTGCTGTATTGTAAGTCGGTGCTCCAGTATCTCAGCTGGAATGCTGAAGCAGTGACTATTATGTTGTGTGTCTTTGTATAGTTGTATCACTAACATAGTTGTGAGTTTATTTTATTAGTTACTAACATTGTATGAGTTTCATAGTTACTCTTAATAAAGAATTTAATAATAGATATAGCGGTCCCACATGACGAGAACCTAGTGAAAGTTGAAAAAGATAAACAGATTAAGCATCTTGACCTGGCTCTTGAGGTTGTCGACATGTGGGATGTGGATACAGCAATCATTGTGCCGATAGTCGTGACGGCCAAAAGCATAATAGCCAAGACCCTCTACCGACACTTGAGGAGGCTCTCGTTAGGCAGCTGGATCAGGGGCTTGATCCAGAAAGCGGTGCTCCTGGACATGGCGCGTATTGTTAGGAGGTTCCTCTCCAAGGAGCCTTGACCATTGGTGGCTTGGACCCTGTTCCCGACACCGGTGGGCGACAATTTTTTTATATTTTTAAATGTTTTTTTAATTTTTTATAAGAATATTTAAAAAATGTAAATTGTATGTTTTAAAATGAAATAAAGGAAATTTAATAATAATAATAAAGCACCTATCAGGGTTCGAACCTATGACCTACAAGTCGCGGTCGTTAACACTGAGCCACCATTAGGTACTCTTAGCCGGGCACACGTTAAATAAAATTAAACTTAAAATAAAAATGTAGGCCAAATCAACAAAGAAGCTAGTTATTCATGCACCTACCAACATCCAAGTCAATTAAACCTGACACTTAAGGTTACGCTAGTCGGTCATTCATCCATACAAACCTAGTATTGTGATCACTCGTCTGTTTGACGTTCAAAATTAAAAATTATATCAATTTGTCTTGTCATTATCTATACTCCATTTGAAATAAGATTAGACATTTAACTAAACCTTTTTTACAGTTCGTTCAACCGATTTTGACTTCTATTGCGTTGGTGGCATGACAAATGGCAGCTGCAGTAAACATTGGTATTGTAACCACTTTTTTGCTTTTAATGCCATTCTTATGCCTACGGTATAGAAGTCAAAATCGGTTGAACGGACTGTAAAAAGGTTTGTTTAAATGTCTAATCTTATTTCAAACGGAATATAGCTCTGTATGGAAGCAGAATTGAAAAAAAAAAATTGGTTTGGAAATTATGAGCGTCGAAACTTCCATATTTCACATTAATTTTAACTCATCTTTCGGTGTCAATAAATAACTTATGTAGTATGAAAATAGCAAAATAGAAACCGTACAGGGATAGATAATTTATTTAAAAGTTCAAATAATTTTATTTTGAGTAGTGTCTACCTCTATCCAGTAGTTTTTCCATAATAATTATCTGTACGCCCAAAGGTCTGCTCATGAAATTTTACGCGCTCGTTTTCGTTATAAGTCATCGTCTATTTCACTAAATAAATATATAAATAAAGAATAAAAACTAGATAAATAACTGTACTAAATAGCATGCGTATTAGCCACGCCAATAACGAGCTCGAGCCGTCGACTAGTGAAACCTTAATCCAAACATTTGTACCAACATTAGCCTAAAATGCTCCAAAAGCAAATATTCGCTTACTCATCCAATCCATCACCGCAGATCGTAATAACACACTCAAATTAATACCTGCCCACTCAAAAATAGAATTGAAAAATTGACGACCACCTTAATCAGACCCTTCGTTATGTTCCAACATTCTTTTGACATTCAAAAAATTCGTTCACAGAAGAAGGATGAGAGGTCTTAACAAACTGGTCATATCTTAATACGGGCTTATTACTGATGTTAATTTTTGGGTTGTTTCGAGTGAAAAAAGTTTCGAATGGTATTTAGAGTGCTTTTAGCATCGCCATCGATATATTTACGTACAAACTCGTAGTTTTATTGTACAAATTATTATCATTTGGCTACTTTGTGCGTAGTAGTGACATTTAAATTGATAGTTTGAGAATTGTTAAGTTGCTAGCATTTGTGTGTAGCTTTTTTCGCGGATGTCTTAATAAACGGCAGTTGTTTATTACGTGTTTTAAATGGCAACTGGCAAGATCAAAGAATTCGTTTGATTTCAAAGAGCTTTCCCAAAAGGTTGCGTTGTTAAGACGGAGGCCGTGACAGACAGTTGACATTAACAGTCGTACTATCTGACATAATGTCAGATAGTAAAACATTGATTACGAGAATTGACAGTAAAAAGGTACATTAAATAGATTCAGATCGGAAGCATTCAGCATAACATTGTTACTTTTTCACAGATTTTTAGAAATAAACTCTTAAATGTGAACTTTTTAAATTAGGAACAAAAAATATACACTTAAGTAATTTATTTAACAAACGTAACAACATTATATACAAAAAGAAGAAATTGATCATAAATCAAAGGTAATAAAACAATAATGGTTACACAATCGAATCAAACAGCACTCAGGGTGAAGCGCCCAGTAGTCGGCGTGCTCGTGGCCGTCAATTACGCTGCGTACAAAAAGACTGATTGTCGACTATTTCGCTGTTACACGTGTTTGGTAGATGCTTTTAATGTAGGTGCAGTTTTTTGTTTTTTACACTTAATAAATAAATGTTAACAAATTAGTAACAATTAAATAATTCCATGTGGAATAAAGATAACAACAATTTGCACTTGTAGTCAATCACTTCTCAGTTTGCTTTTTTCTTTTGCTTCCCTCGTTTTTTCATTTTTTTATTTGTAAGCATTTCGCTGTCCCTGGCGAATAAAATGGTAATCGTGAATACCAAATTTTACAGGAAAAATTAAAAACTGTTTTTTGTGAAAATCTTATTAACTAATATACATAGCGGAATTGTTCAAATAACAAAAGAAAAGTGATTTTTTACATTCATTACAATACACCTTAAAATCTTGTAACTTCTGAAATAACCGTACGAAATGAATGAAAAAAATTGACGGAGTGTAATTGGACCTTTTAATATCGAATATGCAATAACCTTAAAACTATCGTAGGTAGTAGCACATTACCATTTTATTCACCGGGGACAGCGATTTATGTGAGCAGAGCATACAATTTTTGAGCTCTGATAAGCACATAGCCGTACATAATAAAATATTTAAGATCATTGACTTCTCTGATAGTAAAAAAAAGCTTATGAGCCTCAACTCCTCTTTGATTCGTATTATCGCGAGTCTCACTGCTATGCTTAACAAGTGAGCAGTTTATCAACATTTCGTGGAATAATTGTATGAAGAATTGCCATAATAATGATGAAACTCGCAAAATGGTCTCATTCACGAGTGCTACCTACTCGAACATACTGTTTAATCTCGTTTGAATAGTATACATTATTTGGATTGTGGAAAGGATTATGAATTAAATAAACCTTTTGGTTGGCAGGTTGATACTATTGTAGTCAAGGTATTTGATACACGTGCAAACACCAAGATTAGACGACTCGGCGCTTTACTGAGAAGTGACAGTTAAAAGAATTGTATTTATGTTATTAAAAAAACACAAGCATGTTTTTAAAATTAAACCATTTTTTTTTTTTGCAAAATATGAGCACTTGAGCATCAGTTTCACTTCACAATCTTAAAAAGAATAAGTTTGTTCTTATAAAAATGGCATAAATAAAGTCTTAAATTAAAATGTGACTGATGTAATTGAAACATGATTAAGAGGCTCCTTCATTAAGCAGTTGGCGTTCAATCAAAATGATTTCACGGAGATAAATTGAGTGTAAACAGAGCGGGCGAAACGTGAAATAATCTTGTTTATAACGAAGAACGAACATCTCGCTCTAATCTTATAAAAGCACAGACTAATTTGTAGACAATTGCAGAGTTAAGGAGCTTGGGGCTTGCTACCAGCTCGGCATTCACTTCATTGGGGTCACATTGTGACAATAACTTGAATTATTCAAGTGTAAATTTAATTAGAGCCGCAGCCATTTAAAGGAAATCACTATGTTACCGTAAAAACTCGAAAAATTTAGCTTTATGCCTATAAAGCTAAATTTTAAACAACAACAACAGTAGAAGAATCTCCGTGTAAGTTTTCATAGAAATTGTTCCACCAGAGTCTCGCTCGCAATCCGTCGCGTCGCGCCTGTCTGCGGCATCAGCGCAAATCTCTTGTGTTGTATAATAAACAAAATGTTTGGGATTTCTACACTTTAATGTATAAATCTTGACAGGACCTTACTAGCCTATAAACCTACTCACAAGTAGTCACGATAAATCGCTATACAATAGTCCTAACCACATCTAAAGACTCCCAAATACAAGTATTACCCAACCAGTAGCCGACCGTGTTGTTCCAGCACAATATAAAACAATAAAAAGCCTATTAAGTTGGAACAATATAATCTTCGTGGGCCTCCCCTCCCCACTCCCCGCGCCTCCTCCTCGGGTCTACCTCTCGGAGCACTCTGGCGTCCAGCGGGCGGTAATTACCGACGCCTTGAGACTCGGCAGTCAGGAGGCAATAGCGTTATTTAGCACCTTCACAATTTATTTCTAAGAAATCACTTTTATCTCATTATCTACGTATTTGTTGCTTTAAACGAAACTGTTGTAAAATGCCGTTTTTTTACCAAAAAAAAAAATTTTTCTTTGGTTATTATGATTTTATGTGCACAGTGCATTGAACTGAAAAATACTTGGTATGTATTATGCCAACTGAAAGAAATGTCCCATACATCTGAAAAATAGCTATTAAAATATTTTTGGGGATTGAGATGCACGGCATTTTTTATGAAGATAGAAAATAATTTAGAAGCTTATCTATGAACTAAAATATAAAATTACATCACGATTGTAATCCCCGAAGGGTTAAGCAGAGGTGTTACCTATAGTACACCCACATTTCGCCTGTTATGTTTCAGTCCCATGTAATAGGGGGCGAGCCAATTGCAACAAAAATATAATTCATGAAGAAATTCCACCCCAAGATATTTCAACGATTACGTAACATAAATAAATTGTAACTTGAATCTAATCTAAAATTCTAATACAAGAGATATTTAAATAAAGAAAATACCGAATAACCAAATAATACGGCAATTTGTCACAGAATGATTTGGGGTCTTTAAAATGAATTCCAAATTGAATCGTAACAACTAACAAAACCGAATAATGCATCTAAATAACAAAATGTTATCAAAGAGAACAAAAACCTCTCAAACACTACGGGCATCCTCCATCCCTTTCGCTCGCTATATCGGTGTCCCGCTCACTCTAATCGTATTAAGCATCCATTTTTGTAAGCGCTCCGAGCCCGATCCAATTTCAAACTCATTTGTTAGAGCATAAAACAATTATTAAAAAACGCCAGTGATTTGGCGAGCAATTTTTGCCGTTTTACATCACTTAACGTTGGCTATAAAAAGCTGTGGAGATGGGTGATTGTTTTAAAGACAACGTTGGTACCAACATTGCGCTCAAAGATGCTGACATCTGGGTAGGAACTTCTTTACAAATTACATAACTGACTTGATAATGTGTAAAGATAAATATTATATCGATATTAAGAAAATAGCTGGTGTTGCTTGGAGGAGGATGACCCATAATCGGAAAGGGTGGCAAGCTTTAGGGGAGGCCTTTGCGGAAACGCAAGACAATCGCGATACCGGTGTCAAATTATGATTATTTAAGTTTAAGTTTAATTTGTTATTATATACTGTAGTTTAGTTTACTTTCATTCATGTTTTTATAAGATTGTCGAATAAAGGCTATTATTATTATTTTTACGTCTTTGACATTTCTCGGGACCTTAGAGTCCCGGACCTTTGGAAGGCGTACGAGGGGCCGAAGCCAACTCGCAGAGGCCCCTTAGACGTTTTTAATGAAATGAGGTACCAACCGACGATTATCCCTGTTCGTACTATGCAAGTGCAGCCAAGGACAACCCCCGGTTGGTGTAGGACTATTGTAATTAAGGAAACAAAGATATTGGACTATGGGTTTGGGTGGCTAAAGTGGACTGGTCACCTGAAACTATGGAAGGACTATGGTCCCTGCCTGATCAATGTTTTATATACACACGGATAAAATGGCAGGGGGTGACTTGCACACTCATTAATGGGCCCCCGAAAACGGTCGCTAGCACAGTGTCGTAGCAACAAGGGGGCAACATGTCTTGAGGTGCTTGAGGAGTGGAGAGGTATTCCACGGCTTTCAGAACAATCCCAGAGCCCGGAAGATGGTCAAGATCCCTACGAGCACTTACTGAAATACTTCCTTCCTCCGAGCACGTTTGCTCTTGCGAATCTCCACTCAAGCCGGCCAATAAAGGCGAGAATGAGGTGGGGGCTCTGTTCCTCGTCAGTGCTCACTCCAACCGGCCAATTAAGGCAAGCCAGAGGTGAGGAACAAGATTTCTCCGGGGAGATAGGGTTCGTGGGGTCGCTACTGCCCAACAGCTCGCCACATGCTGCCCTGCGGGTTTTTGTATCTCTCTTGGTCTGGCTCCTCATCCTAGACCTGTTCCGGTAAAATAAACTACCGGCACAGACCCAGAATTCGGAGCGCGCAAGCCCCACCACGACGTCAACGTAGAGATACGGCGGTGGGGTTATTATTATTATTATTATAAAGATAAATAAGTAAAACGCGTCCATGTCTCTTGTGAAATCAAGCCGGCAACAGAAAGTTTGAAAAAAAAAAAACAAACAGTTTTCATATAAGTCACACCGTTTCGTCACTGGTCACTACTTACTTTTAAATTCTTATATTTCTTCTTTTATTTCTTTCATTAATGCAATAGGTATAGATATAATAATATCTTCATTAATGCAAAACATTTTTTTTCACAAATCTAAATATCTTTAAGAACAGTCTCCTTTCCCACCACTGTCCATATACGTAGGTCCCGTGTTTTTTCGTCGAAGTAATTGAATGATCGTGCGTGCGAGCCAACAACGGGTGCCCTCACCCCGCCGCAACACGCCGCGAAAACAATAACGTTTGAGTGATGTACCTACTTACAACATGAGTAAATATAATATTAATAATCTAGTAAATAAACATTGGTCTAGTAGTAACAAGCGCTACTGCTGAGCATGAGGTCCTGGGTTATAGAGGTTATTGGGTTTTTTCATCTGCAATTTCTCAGTAGCAGCCCGGAGTCCGGAATTTGTACGCAGTTGATGGCAATAGACTCGTGCTCTATTACATGGGACTTAAACATAACTGGCGAAATGTGGGTGTACTATATAGTACCTCTGCCTAACCTTTCGAGGAATACAGGCATGGTGTTATGTTAGTAAATAAAAATATATAATTATGTAAGTGCTTATTTGCTTGATGACTACATCAAGCGCATAAGCACTAACATAATATATTTGTTTGTATTTTTAAAATAATTTTTATTTTCAAATCTACACTAATACATATCATAAAAAGTCGGTTGGAACCTTCGATCAATTATTGATCGAAGGTTGGAACGAAGTTCTTTTCGCTGTATATTATGTAGGTACCATTTGTGTGCCAAACAGCCCAGTCTGTTCAGTGGTTTGAGCTATGTGTTGTCAGTGTCAGTCAGTCAGAGCGGTTAAGCACTACGTCCGATCCAAATCCGAATTTGAGTTCCGAATTCAATGCGAATTGGGAATGTTCTAAATTCGAACAACCAAAGATCGGATCTAGTGCGCAACCCCTCATACAAATAGTACTATGGCTATTTCGGACCGATATTTCTCGGATTCGGATCGGATTCGGATCGGACGTAATGCAAAACCGCTCTCGTCACGGTTTCCTTTTATTTAGATGTCTCTTGTGAAATCAAGCCGGCAACAGAAAGTTTGAAAAAAAAAAAACAAACAGTTTTCATATAAGTCACACCGTTTCGTCACTGGTCACTACTTACTTTTAAATTCTTATATTTCTTCTTTTATTTCTTTCATTAATGCAATAGGTATAGATATAATAATATCTTCATTAATGCAAAACATTTTTTTTCACAAATCTAAATATCTTTAAGAACAGTCTCCTTTCCCACCACTGTCCATATACGTAGGTCCCGTGTTTTTTCGTCGAAGTAATTGAATGATCGTGCGTGCGAGCCAACAACGGGTGCCCTCACCCCGCCGCAACACGCCGCGAAAACAATAACGTTTGAGTGATGTACCTACTTACAACATGAGTAAATATAATATTAATAATCTAGTAAATAAACATTGGTCTAGTAGTAACAAGCGCTACTGCTGAGCATGAGGTCCTGGGTTATAGAGGTTATTGGGTTTTTTCATCTGCAATTTCTCAGTAGCAGCCCGGAGTCCGGAATTTGTACGCAGTTGATGGCAATAGACTCGTGCTCTATTACATGGGACTTAAACATAACTGGCGAAATGTGGGTGTACTATATAGTACCTCTGCCTAACCTTTCGAGGAATACAGGCATGGTGTTATGTTAGTAAATAAAAATATATAATTATGTAAGTGCTTATTTGCTTGATGACTACATCAAGCGCATAAGCACTAACATAATATATTTGTTTGTATTTTTAAAATAATTTTTATTTTCAAATCTACACTAATACATATCATAAAAAGTCGGTTGGAACCTTCGATCAATTATTGATCGAAGGTTGGAACGAAGTTCTTTTCGCTGTATATTATGTAGGTACCATTTGTGTGCCAAACAGCCCAGTCTGTTCAGTGGTTTGAGCTATGTGTTGTCAGTGTCAGTCAGTCAGAGCGGTTAAGCACTACGTCCGATCCAAATCCGAATTTGAGTTCCGAATTCAATGCGAATTGGGAATGTTCTAAATTCGAACAACCAAAGATCGGATCTAGTGCGCAACCCCTCATACAAATAGTACTATGGCTATTTCGGACCGATATTTCTCGGATTCGGATCGGATTCGGATCGGACGTAATGCAAAACCGCTCTCGTCACGGTTTCCTTTTATTTAGATAGATTAACAGAGACATCTATAATGGTGTCAATTTTCAAGTGTCAAAAGTTTTTGTTTATTTTAGCTTGCCAAAAACTTATACTAGATGGCTCTGTATTCAAAAACATAAGAGACACTTGAAACTGACTTTTTCGGGCATAACGCTTTTAGTTATGTGACGATTTCTACCAGTTTACTCCTACCACAAGCCGTGTTAATATAGAACTTTGGTCAAATAAATATAAAAAATACAGCATAACCCTTGTGTAGAAAGGCGATGACGTTTGCAAACGCAGTTACTGGTGAGTGGCGAGTAGGCGATAAACAGTTTACACTATAAAAGGTCTCAAATATTAAATAAATAAATAATAATACCAGCCTATAAGTCCCCCACTGCAGGGCAAAGGCCTCTTCTCATACAGAGAAGGTACGAGCATTGATCACCACGGTTGCTCAAGACGTGTTGGCAATTTCAGACTTTATAATATTAACTACTAGCCACTGCGTGCCGTTTTTATATTTGTCGAACTGAACAACGAACAGAGCCAAGCATAGAGCCAAACATCGCTACGAATATTTTCACGATCATTCTAACGAATGCTCAAGTCAATGCTCGTCAAGAAATAGACAATGACAATGACAGAGTGGCTCGGCTCGGCAAAAATCTCGAAGCAAATTTACTGTCCTTACGCTAGAATGCTCGCTAGAATGCTGGCTAGAATGCTCGCTAAAATGCTTCCGTTTATTTTTCTGAAATGTAACATTCGTTAGAATGCTCAAGTTTATGAGCACCTTACAAACTTGGATAGTTCATATTACCTATACTGCCCTACTAAGCCCAAAGGCGGTATCTCAACCGGAGTAAGTTTTGAGAAAATTGACTTTTTGTAAATTGTAATGTATGGAAAAATGGAGATATAAAAAACTTCTTAGTGGTTTTTTTAAATGTTTTAAGTTAGATAGCGCTATTTCGCTTATACCATTAGATGGGAAATTGTTAAAGCTATTGAACGGTACAAAAAAAACGAAAAGGGCGTATCTCAGAGATACCGCCTTTGTGCTTAGCAGGGCAGTATAATGAATTGAAAAAGCCTCATTGATGCTTGCCCGGATTTTGACCCACAACCTCGTGCATGAGAGGTGATGTCGAAATTGTAAATTTTCTGTGCTTGCCATTACTTTAATAATTGGATACATGAACTGGTATATAATGCAAAAAAATATATGTGAATACATAGTCTTTAGGGTCGCCGCTTACACTCGAACTTGTCAAAAATAGTATGCCAATACTTAGAGTCAATAAGTACAAATATCCATGCCATCATCCGCGATAAAACGACCTCATTCCTGAGCAGAATAGAAGGAAGTCACAATAGCATCCTGAAAGCTGTGTCGGCAGACATAATAAGGCAATTTGTGAGAAGACTTATGTATACCCTAGTTTCCATTTCTTGTTGTAGGTATCTAGTTGATGGGGTGGTCTTCTCATTAATTCGGCTTTAGTAACAATAGTGTTTTAAGTGCAATTTAGGAATATTTTAAGCTTTCCGAAATAAAATTATTGTAGGTATTATGTATTTTAATAATAATTGCAAAATCTGATTGTTTCCAGATAGGTATTTGCTGTTCCACCGGGCGGTGGGCCGACCTCGCGACATGTTGCACTAAGTTGAACACTGAACATGTTATTAGGAACAAACGTGTCGTTTTCACAGCGGGACACCGCGTGACAATCTCCATATTGTATTCTTTTGTGTGTTATTTATTAGGGTTCCGGTTTACGAATGTGGAACAGTAGTGTGTTATTCTGAAAAATCTCACCGTGAAAGCTTTGGTGAAGAGAGCTTGAAGTGAAGGTATTCCCTTTCTTCTCCTAAAATTGTTTGTCCGAAAATCATTATCCATAACACGTTTGCTATAAACTTCAGTAACCATAGTGTTCAAAAATTCGAAATTTTGTTTTACATAATTATCTTTGCTTCTAAAACTATTCTGTCGAGTACCTACTATAATAATTGAATCTCTTAATTTTGCATGAAATAAAGTCATATGTCCTAAGTGTAATGTGTATTATTCCGAATGTTCAAATAAAATTGTTAGTCCTAAAACTTTTGCAAAAAAATAGGTTTTAGTGACAGAAACGAATCAAGTTATCATTCGGACAAATGATGATTAGGACTAAAAACAATAGAGAACCTTAAGTAAGATGTCAATCCCCAGCGATCGCTAGCGTCAGGTGGAATAACAGCCCACTTCAAACTCACTTCAAGTAAGTTTTCACTTTGAGATTTTTCAGAATAGATTGGCAGGACTTAAGAACAGTTTTCGACAACTCTTTCAGACAGATTGACTTCAGTTTAAGTTCAGAAATACAGGTATGGACTATCGGGAGCCTGCACCTAATTGCGTAACACACTTTCTGTCACAGTCCGAAGGATTTTGAAAAGTCCTTGGCGAGAGTCACTCGGCAACTAGATTATTTACTAGGTTATTCCAGCCCGTCCCATCCTTGATGTCCTCCCTCCGGTTGACGCCCTAAGCCGAGGTTCGTACCCGACAGGGAGTGCCCTTAGCGAGCGTTCACCTAGTTTTAATTAGCATAGTTGAATAACCCCTGGCTGGAGGTTTTAAGTGTAGTAGCTTAAGGCACCCACAGGAAAGCCCGGTTAAGTAGTCATGATCTCAGAGGTCAACTACGAGATGCCCTACCTAAAAAAAAAGTAACTAGGTTATTCTTATGTCGACACCAAATGTCATTTTAAACTGTCACAAAAAATCAGATTATAGTTAATAATTTATTTTAGAATTACATACAGAACCATTGTAAACAAAACTTTAAAGTAACAATATTAGAGACGGGATGTCGTCAGCGGGTGGTGAGCGGTCGGTCCCGGGTTCGATCCCGGTCGGGGCGGGGCCAGCTTTGACGCTGTTACCGGGATCATATCCCGGGGCTAGCAAACTGTTCAAATCAACTCTATAATATGAAACTTTGAAGGGGAATTAGATTTTAAATTTAAATTAACTGAAGGCACACACCCTGTATCGTATCAGTTAAAAGATGAGAGGGTATTTGTAATGAGAACTGCGTGAGCTCAAGCAGCGATCCATTAAATTCGTTTAAGAGATGTTCATCTAAATGTAGATGGAAAAAATTGGACCCAGACTAGTAAAATCAAGGGACCAATCCGATCCCATATGGGATAGACTATAGCAACATCTATATATATTTTTGATAAGAATTGTTTAGCTTCTAGCTTAACGTTGTCGATGTAGATAGCAGGGGTATTCTTCGAAGCGCACCAACTTTGAAACGCACTAAATGAAGTGGACCAAAAGTAATCCACGAAACGCACCAACAATAACCACCCTCATTGTAATAGGGATGGTTGGTTACTATAAGTTGGAGGTAAGGCGCAATTTCACACTAGTTAAATATGTTTTTATGGTTTTTCGTGGTATGCTGAGTAATCCTCAAATACTAGAATCTTCGGGATTGCTCGGTCCAAACAGTAGGCTGTGACAAGGGCCGAGAGAGAGGCTGTTTAAAGTCCCGGTGACTCGTACAAACCTGTTAAAGTTTGCACCAGTGGGGCGAGCAATAAAAATACTCAACAGCGTCTCTCTGCAAGTGGATATTTTTATATGCTCATTGGCGAAATTACAGAGGGTGACACTTAACATATTGTCCTCTGTATGACTTGTGCTACACAGTGGACATTGTGACTACATTGCATACATAAACTAAACTACTGGTAAGTAAGTTTAACTTTTCGATACTAATTAAGTATGGCCAAATCATTATTATTTACAGCTCTATATTTCTTCGCACACGCTCACCCAGAGCCACCTCCTCCTCCTAATTCCCATAACATAGTTATCAAGCATTACCCGAAGTATTCTTAATATCCCCGTGATGATATGTTCGTTATTGCATTAAACGCACACAAAGACGAATACTAGAGATGTTATCACAACGATTAACTCACGACCCGATCCCTAAGCGATTGTTCGCGGCAAATTGCTCGTGCCTTAACAATCCGATCGTGTGATAACGGCCTAATAAGAGCCTATTTAGAAGATATTGTTAGTTTTTTGCGAGAATGCGACAGCTGGCGATGGTTTTTGTGATTGTTGAAGCCACCTATAAAATTGTGCAACGTCATTTCAGCTCTAAGAGCAGACGATGGATAATTTGTCCGCAGACAATTTAGAATCGTATGGAAATACGTAATTATAATATAATTAAATAATACGTTAGAATTATAATTTACGACGTTATAATACGTACGTTATAATTTTGTTCCACGTGTAACGTTATCGTAAACGGAAAAATACGTCTTCATTTAGTATTTTTATATCGAAAATGAATTAATGAATTTTCGACAATGTGACTAAATACCTATTTGTTTATGTACCGTCTTAATTTATTGACATTTTATTATTATTAGTAACTATTAGTATTTGGCATGAAATTGTGACATGTAGGTACTTACCTTGACTTTATATTTTTATTTTCATTTTTTTAATGTTACATTTGATTATCTATTTACCTAAACAATTTTGTATGCCTTCTGGCGGGATGTAGTACCTATGGACAAATATTTATTTGTAACATCTGTATAATTTTTTTACCCTATGTTCACAAAATTAATAAATGACTTTGAATTTGAAAGATTACTTACAGTGAAATAGAAAAACTTGAAACATAAGTAATTCGTTTGATATTTTGATGAAGACCATTACGAACTGAACCGAACTTACCGAATTAAATTCATTTATTTCAGACTAATTAATTTGTCCATAATTGTTGGTTACAAAGGTCTTAAAACTATGTTAGTATTGCAACATTCAAATTCAAATAATAAAATCACTCATGTCAAAAAATTATAATGTCATCACTCGTCACACGAAGCTGGATGAATCTCCCCTGCACTACAGACTCTGGCCTTTCAGAGATCATCCTTAGGACTCCGTTGGCGCTCCGTTAATACTTCACCAGTAAAAAAAATGTAGTTGCAAACATCATGACAATTTGCAGACCAACAAATAATACAACAATACTACATAACAGCTATTACCTCTAATCACTTCCCAAATAATACTCTTAAATGTGTAGGGATAACAATTGTGGCATTTACCCTGTGTAATGACGTCAGCGGTTCTGCAACTGTTCAGTATGAATTGTTTGATTTTGACCGACTGCAGCAAGTCAAAAGGGAGGGTTATATTATAGTTTGTTGGATAACTTTGAGTGACTGCTAAACGTGTGAAAGAAATTATACGTATTATGTCACTAAATAGTTTCAAATACAAGTTTACTAACGTCATCATCATCATCAGCCTATAGCAGTCCACTGCTGGACATAGGCCTCTCCAATTGCACGCCATTCAGCTCGATTCTCGGCAACTCTCATCCAGCTGCTACCAGCCACCCTGCGAAGATCGTCACTCCATCTAGCCTGAGGGCGCCCTACCTTACGTTTGCCAATTCGCGGTCTCCACCAAGAACATGTATACCCCAACGGTCATCGGTTCTACGGCTGACGGTAGTTTACTAACGTAAAAGATCGAAATTTGACGTGTCATAAATGCCTAATTGAAATAAATTATTTGAATTGGACCTTTCTTTCTTTTTGGAACGAACGAACTGGTAGAAATCGTCATGTGACGAAAAATCGTTATGTCCGAAAAACTCAGTTTCAAGTGTCACTAAAAACTTAAACTAGATGGCTCTGTATTAAAACACAAAAAATCTTTTGACACTTGCGACTTGAGACCGTACTAGATGGCTCAGTAGTCCTACTAACTAATATTATAAATGTGAAAGTGAGTTTGTTAGTTTATTACGTTTTCACGCTAAAACGGCTGAACAGATTTGGATGAAATTTGACAGATGAGTAGACCATAAACTGGAGAAGGACATAGGCTAGTTTTCATCCTGGACCGCAGATGAAGTCGCGGGCAACAGATGGTACATAATATATAGCGAAAGGAACTTGATTCTAACCGGTAGTTTCACGACACCTCCCGATTACTTTTATGAACCCACTACGGGTATTGCTTATCAAAAATAATGATTATTTTATTTTAATTACTATTATTCGCCCGCGACTTCCTACGCGTGGAAGTCGTAAGACTCCACAATTTATCTACTAAAATAACATCCACATTTTTAAAAAACTCCCTTTGATTAGTGACGTCGCATAGCATCGCCGCGCATAGCCCGCGCTATTGCGTCGTTTTCGAGTTCTTTCTGATTTTTTCTTTTTGCTCGGCTTCTAAAGGTCATAGCGTGATATTAAAATAATAAACTATAACCTTCTTCATGAAATGGGCTATCAAATGCAAAAATAATTTATCAAATCCGACGGATAGTTCCAGAGATTCAAACTAACAAACTCTTTAGCTTTATTATACTGTTAGAATAGTTTTTTTTTTTAAGTTATTCTTTAGGTGCGTTGGGGATTTTTGAGATGGGAAAAACAATTGAACTCGCGACACCGTTACCGACACCTTATTTTTATAAACGCGATTGTGCTCTTTATTTATATAAGGTTACGGACCAATGTTCTATACAAGTATTTTTCTTCCACCAAGGCAATCTTGTTCAAGTTTTTTTTAGAGACTATTTCTTCAAAAATCACTCGAAATCAAATTATGTACTTAATTTAATTTTCTACTATTCTTTACTATAATTGATTGTACTTTTATACTAAGTTCTAATATATGAATATCCCATTTTAATACTGTAAGTACACGGACAATAAAATGCTATTTAATAATGTATTTGTAAAACTTTGCAAACTATTTACAAATAAACGAACGCAGTTGTCAATGCACAGTGGTTCGAACCCAAAAGAAGAACGACAAAAACTTTGAAAATCGTGAACGGACCCAAACCACAATGCAACAAAACAAATCATATTACATATCGCTAACTCTCTCTACATCGGATCTCTCACTCGGACAGGCTCCCCGCTGACTCGTTAGCGACGAATAAACCTTGTAATACAATAAAACAGAAAATAGTGTAAAAAATACTTGTTGCAGCTGTAACTGTGCAGCTTTAGAAGCTTTATTGCGGTGTGGTAAAGTCCGTTATTGCGTGATTTTATATTAATTTAAGCTTGCTCTGTATGCTTAGAGTGACATTTGTTTGAGGCGTTCACCCAATATGGTACTAGAGAGAAATAAATTGTATTTTTCTATTTTTAATTGGTGCAAATTCTCGTTTATGTAGGGAGATGAATGCGAATACAAATTATTTTTAACTAGATACTTTGAGGCGGTTATTATTACTTTTTTACACGTTTTTGGAGGGCTATGTTCAGGACGATGTTGTTATACTTAGGGCCAATTTCACCGATGAAACTGAATACGATAAGCGCATCTAAACCACGTTCAAGAACTGTCATTGTTGTCACTGTCACTGTCATTGTCATTTTTAGGTTTTTCCATAAAATACTATATTTTTTTGAAGTGTACTATTTTTTTTATGGCTTATTTTGAAAAATACTATATTTCACCGAAATGCCTTAAAGCTTTCTTGTCACAGTCATGACATGACATGCCAGCAGCTGCCAACTATTTCTTTTTTGTGCTCGTGATTACATTTAAATCTATTGTGTTTTATTTTATTATTCTACTTGAGTAATTATCTTTTTTATGCACGTTTCTGTGACAAATTAACTTTTTCTTTCTTTCTTAAGATATGCTGACCGCGTTCAGTTTCTTCGGTGAAATTCGCCCTTAGAATACAGTTTAGTGTTGGAATATGCCCAGCCCGTCCCATCCTTGATGTCCTCCCTCCGGTTGACGCCCTAAGCCGAGGTTCGTACCCCACAGGGGGTGCCCTTAGCGAGCGTTCACCTAGTTTTAATTAGCATAGTTGAATAACCCCAGGCTGGAGGTTTTAAGTGTAGTAGCTTAAGGTACCCACAGGAAAGCCCGGTTAAGTAGTCATGATCTCAGAGGTCAACTACGAGATACTTACCTAAAAAGTTGGAATATGAGCCTAGATTTCAGGAAAATAGTTTGGAAACTCAATTGAATCTTACCTCGTGTTAAATTAATTACATACAATTTGGGATGGATGACTGGAAAATAAATATTCATAAAATAAAGTAAAAGTGATTTAGGACGCATTATACCAATGAAACTGAACGCGTTTAACACATCTAAACCACGTTCAAGACCTGTGAGTGACAAAATTGTGGTAGAATATTGAAACTGACAGCTCTTGAACTCCCACGCCGTTTAGAAGTGCTGATCGCGTTCAGTTTCATTGGTGAAATCCACTCTAAAATTACCATTCCATACCCGACCACAGGAGGCAACTACAGGCGACGTGTTGCGGCGTCATGTCGTTGCAGTCATGATTCCGAACCCGACCGCAGGCGGCAACTGCCCCTATTCCAGTCGATAAATAGAAGATAGATAAACGTGACTATCGCTCGAGCGTTGGCAGCACTACAGGGGCCTAAGTCTGCTATTTTTATAAATTCATCATTCCAACACGATCCCATTGTCATTTTGCTAAAAATTCGTAATCTGCTAAATTCATAATGTTCGATCACTGGTCGGTCAATGGTCTCGTAATAGAATTGTGTTATAATGACATTGTCGTACAATACGACCAATGATACCGCCTAAGTCAGTCATTCATTTGTCATTATGTACGAGATTACCAATAAGTGCCATTTCTTTCAATGGAGTGTCAGTGGCTGACCATTGGAAAGTCATAATGACGCCATTATATTAGTAGATTACCAAACTTGTCAAAATCAACAATTATGAAATCAATGATAGACCATTCTGACACCATTGTAATAGCAGACTTGAGGCCCTGGTCTGCGGTCGGGCTGCACGTGTCGCCTGTCACTCGCCCGTAGCTGCCAACGATGTGTCGCTAGCTACGGAAAGTATTTCATAGAAATTCATAGAAACTAGTTGTGTCGCGGCGACACGTCGCCTGCAGTTGCCTCCTGCGGTCGGGTACGGAATGATACCTTTAGTTGTCAGTTCTAATGCATTTTTTTGCAATTATTTCTGGTGGATAGTATTTTTAAACCAGCGACAAATTTCGTCATCAGATCGTTCACTGGTGGGACGAATGAGAATACACGGAAAAAACTATTGGTACGAGTAACATTACACAGGTCGGCCATCTTTGTGAAACACAATCTCTTTGAGATCAAACATTGATATAGTTGTGGCACAATTGATCATTGTATCAATGGCAACGGATGTCTAACTTGTAATTACGCGAAAAATCTTACCACAATTACACATACAATGAAGTAGAGAATACATTTTTTATTGCTAAAACATAGGGCAAATGTATATTCAAAGCTTTTAATTATTGTCGACGAAGTTTAATACAAATGTACTTTTTTTTTTAGATTACTAGAAATATGTGTTGTACTGGTATTCCAGTTTAATTCCTCTAAAATACTCCAAATAAACTAAGTTTTTAACAGGAGTGTAGTTACGACAATGGTGGCAGTGGTACGGCGGATTATCGGGCCCACGACTCATGGCCTCACGTTATTTAGACCAACCTGTAAGCCCACAAAGCCACAGCAAAAAAAAAAAAAAAATGTGAAAACATCGATAACACAAAAAAAAAAAATTGTAAACCAGCTGCCTCGGCTTCGCACGCTTGGACCCACATTATTTTTACTAAAATAAAAGTCTAAGTTACTCCTTATAACATCAACTATCTTCCAGTGAAAGTTCGGTCAAAATCGGTCTAGCCGTTTCGAAGATTAGCTGGAACAAACAGATAGACAGTCAGACAAAACTTTAAAAAATGTACCTTTGATAAAAGTATCTTTTATAACTTTTATGTGCATTTGGTAAAAAGTTGTTATTTTGACAAATAAAGAAAGAAAAAGTGCTTATTGAGCCTCGCAGGAAATCACAAATTAAAATAAAACACACTCATAAAAACATAAATAAAAAAAAACAAAGTAAAATAAAAATAAAAGCAGAGAGTCCTTTATGAGGCCAAAAGGCTCCTATCTCAGCATGATGCTGCGACATTACATACAGGCACTTCAATTTTATTTATTTGTATGTATAGAAGATAAATCTACATCTAAACATTCAATAAAGCAAACAATCTCTTAATCCATAACACACTCGAAAATAAAAAGCTTACCACGAACGCCTCCGAACAAACCTTTGAACCGTAGCCGATCTAATAACGTAAACGAAATCCTTTTATACGTCCAACAAAAACCTAATACCACTAATAATGCCGCAAAATTTCGAAGAACCTTTTTTTCCAGGGATGTCGAGTAGTGACCACTGTGCGGCTGAGACGTTACAAGTACAATGAGCACTGATCGGTTTTGTCTAGGATTTCAAGCAGCTCGTATTACTGAGTGTACGTGTGATGCACAATGAGACGAATGGAGCAAAAAGTTAGTCGTGAAATGACCATTGCAAGGATTATGCGTTTGAAGTAGCACATTGTATTGATACTTTAAATTGATGTTTGTGATAATATTTTTGTAGCAAGATAGACGGTAGAAAAAAATTTGGTCCTTCTATACGAAAGACCCATTAGGGTGCCCCAATTCGAAAAATCACTAAGTCCATTTTTTCATTTTTTAACTGTGAGCTTGTTTTGCTCACAAAAATAAATCCTGAGAAGGACTCGAATGTGTTACAAAAATAAAAATACCACCAAATCATAGTGCAAAAATATGCTTGTTATTTAAGTATAAAATAAAAAATTATAAAGTTATTTTAAACATCTTTAATTGAAAAAAAAAATGTACTTTGCATAAATCAAAAGGCTAAGCCCTTTTGATTTATGCAAAGTACATTTTTTTTTTGGACTTAGAGATTTTTCGAATTGGGGCACCCTGGAACAGAGGACTGTGACACCTGAGTTTGAAGTAAATAATTGTCGTTGTTGTTGTCATATTTTGTTATTTCTCGTGTTTACCATATTTATGTTTTTTTTTTGTAACCTAATCTACTTACGTAGGTATGTGTGGTGTCACTTTTTACCCGACTACGGCGAAGCAAAAAGAAAAGTTATGATTTTGACCGGTATGTATGTATGAATGTATGTATTGCCACACCGAGCGCTGAACGCAGAGAATAACATGGCTCACTCGGTGTGGCAACACGCCATGTTCGGGTTCGCGTCAAGTCAATCGTCATCCTGAGGATGCCACGTTGAGAGGTGAAACACTTGTCGATTTCTTTCAGGGTTTTTATGGCTCTTTAGAAATAGTTAAGCGGAACAGGTTACTAAATATATCCACGTCTATTGGATTTTATAATGGATTTCCGCAAGGTCACATCTGAATCAGTTAACTTTCTAAGTTTGTGATTATCTCAAACTCACATCACATTGAAAAACACAACATTATTTTTCCTAACAGAATCATTACTGAAAATTCGAATACCCAGCTCGACGCACGTTTACAGGCGCTCAATTTTAGATATATTGTGTACATACATGGACTCCACTGCCAGGTGTTCAAAGGTATAGAGTCAGAGCTCAGGGGGGAGCAAGAGGAGCGGGCGGGGAACAGGGAGGTGCCTGAATTCGATTCCGGGCTATTGAAAAGTTTCAAGAGGCGAAAAGCTTCGACAAACGAAGCTAAGTGAATTTCGAGCCCTCGGAAAAACCAGGGCCATATTTCGTCTTCGGAATTTTTTGTTATCGAGAGAAATATTAGGCTAGTAGTTTGTGAGAAAAACACAAAGAAAGAAGGAATGAAAATGTTATTGACACAGGCTGAAGGTAGTAAGTCCATAGGTCTAAATCGATCGTGGTCGGTATTACAAATTGTTTTTCATCAGCTAATTAATTTGTGGAGTTGGTTCACTAAACACAGACGTTTATGAAGCTAATTATAACAAACGATTCAAGGTTAAAGTGTTCTTTAGTTTAAACAGATTGCAAACTTAACTAAAAATTATGCACAAGACCAATTAGAATTCTTTCGAGTTTATCTTGGAAGTAAATGAAGGAAAACACTGGAAGGAAAATTTTAGTCCGAATTCGCCAACCCGTCTTGAGCAAGCGTGGTGATCAATGCTCGTGCCTTCTCTGTATGAGAAGAGGCCTTTGCCCTATCTCTATACTAATATTATAAAGAGGAAAGATTTGTATTTTTGTATGTAACGAATAAACATAAAAAAACCGGCCAAGTGCGTGTTGGACCACGCACACTGAAGGGTTCCGTAGTTAGGATGAATTTATCCCAAAAACAAACTTAACTTTGTAGTTGAAAAATATGTTCTCCCATACGGAATGTATGGGAAAACATGTTTTTGCAACTGCAAAGTTAAGTTGGTTGATTATTACTCGTTAACCTGTAGAGCCTACTTAGTTGTGATAGTTTTCCTTTTAATTTCGTTATATAAACTACTGTTGTGATTTTTTTCACACACCCAAAACCAACCATTTAGCCAGCAGGGGGGGGGACACTTGACTCTAACAAAAATTAGCACTTTAAAGCTTAATATTTCGCAAATGAATCCCTGAATCCAAAAATGATTTTCACAAACTCACAAAGGACCTTTCTAATGATACCCATCCCATGGGGTAAAAAAATAAAAAAATAAACATCACCACTTTACGTGTATGAGAGATACCCCAAAAAAAAATGTTTTTCATAATTTTGTTTTACCACTTTGTCGGCGTAATTAATATATATACCTATGCAAAATTACAGCTTTCTAGTACTAAGGGTCTCGGAGCTAGACCGCGGACAGACAGACAGACAGACAGACAGACAGTCAGACAGACAGCTGTCTGTCTGTCTGACAGACGGACATGACGAAACTATAAGGGTTCCTTGTTTACTACGGAACCCTAAAAACTACTGGACCGATTCGATTTTTAGCAATGGATAGCTACATTATCAGCGAGTAACATAGGCTATATTTTATCCCCGTACTCCCACGGGAACGGGAACTACACGGGTGAAACCGCGTGACGTCCGCTAGTCGGACAATAATAGGCTAATATTGTTATAGTAATTATAATACCATAAGCCAATAGGAAGCTAATAACGATCGGCGATAGATTAAGCCGACCGTAGCATATAAACAAAAACAATTAGTTCCATTGATCAAGGACACAGCGATTCGCTGGGCAACGACGCAGCCGTACCCATTGCGCCACTCCTCTTCGGTTACCTACGCACTCTAGTAAGGAAACGAACCAGGGACCAACATCAAAAACTTGGGTTGGATCGCTGTGAATGCAGGCAGGCCAAGGAGGTACTCCCTATAATCGATGGCCGTCTCACGAAACAAGTTCTCCGACTAACGAAACAGCAGCTGTGTTCAGTTACAACAGCAGAGCCTGCATGGAGGACGACGAGACAGCTGCTCATGTGCTGTTAACCTGCCCGGTGGTGGCCACATACAGGGCCAAGTACTTCGGTAACCCAGGTACCCTACGTGAGATTGTCAATGACACCAAGGCGTTGCTGGCCTTCTTTGAGGAGCTGGGGTGGATCGAATAAGCGATTTTCCCACCCGTACACAAAATACGCGCTTTGACGTGGAGTTGCGGATACCAGCCCGTATTACCTATTACTTCCATTGACCGAGTACGTCCCTGCGCAGGCGGCTTGGTTCCAATTTTTATCAATCCCATTTCATTTCCCCTTACGAAAGTTTTCCTCCAATTTCGCGCTCTCGCCCCCGCCCTTTTAGTGATGGGACAATCGAGGCACATAATAGTTATCGACATAAAACATTTTCGTCAGTAAAAATATAAACTATGAATATTTCTTCCTTCACAAATCCAGACATCGGGCTGCTACTGAGGAATTCCTGCTCGGCCTGGGAATTATATTCATGATCTGATGATTCCATGATCAGCATTAGCGTTTGCAACCACTAACAAAGCTGATAAATAATAAATATTTATTCAATGTTAAAAATTTGTAAAATGTTAACATAGTCTTAGAAATAATTTACAAAGGTATTATAATGTTAGATGCCTGTACTAGGATAAACCATTTATGGTAATTGTAGGACAATAAAATTCTTAACTATTTTAAACATTAGAAAAATTTAACGACCTAATTCATTATTTTATACTCAGTTTACTTAAATACTATTTACCTTAAAGATAAAAATAACAAAAAAAGTCTTAAATCCGTAATTTCTTATTTAGTTTGCGTAAAATAGTTTCTTGCACTTTATAACCTAATTAAAAACACATGATATGATTTTGCGTCAGCAGAATTTGTAAGTGGGTTAAAAACAATGTGTTGATGGCTGTGTTGAGGCTCCTATGCCTACCTACCTACTAGTGCCGGGTGTAGTAGGTTACTATAGGTACCTAGCATCAGTCTATAACGTTCCCACTGCTGGGACACAGGCCTCCTCTCTGTGAGAGGGAGCGGGCCATAATCCACCACGCGCGCCCAGTGCGGGTTGGGGATGTTAAATGTCTTCGATTTTTTTTATTCTCTGACATGTCGGTTTCCTCACGATGTTTTCCTTCACCGTTTTGAGAGCAGAGGTGAAGAAATAAATTATACTAACGGTTTACTTACCTACTACATACTGAAATTCAAAAGCTTTAGTAGGTACTTAGGTACGTACGTTACAAGTTATCATTGTTCTTTTGAATCGAGTCAAATTACTTATCTTTTATAAATGCACTTGTTTCCGTGACAAATATAAACCTACTACTAAATAAACCTTTTCTTTCTTTCAAGATCGGCAGGTTGGTTGAGGTAACATACTCCTCGCAAAAGTTCCCATGATCCCCGGTCTAAGTGCGGGAAGGGAACGTCGGGGTGGATCTTAGTCAGTAAGAGTCGGACAGATCCCTTCACCCGCCCCTGGGGTGAGGACATCCATGAGGACTTACCACAAGGGAAGAAAAAAATAAATGGTAACATACTCCTGAAGGCAACCCTTTTCATTAAAATTTACGCCCTATTGTCACCTATTTTCCAAATTCGAGTATTTACAGTCAGTCGTCGTTAAACAACCAATAGATGGTCTGAATGAACGTTGCGGAACTGTCAAAATGAAAGCTATTGACATTTGAATGTGCGTCATGCACTTAGGCATGTAAAAAAATATTTAACGGCTTAAATATTTTTCATAATCTAACTACACACTGTAAATGTACAACAGTAGGTACCCTACTAACCCCACCTACAACAAGCATTGCAAATGTCAGTAATTTCATAACTTAAAGAGGACCTTTAACTCTAGACTCAGATTAAATTCGGGGTGAGAGCTTGGTGATCCGTCACACAGGGTATCTTTCCAGCCACCGTAGGCGCGGGCTTGCGGACGGTGAGCAATGGGTAGCTCGCCGTCCGATAAGGACCAAGCCCGGGTCAATGGCACGTTGTGTTCCACGCGCGCCTCGAAGAGATGTCTGTAGAATTGACGGGGTCCAATAGGGCTGATGCTTGCCGGGGTTGTGAAGAAGTCCGAAAGGGAGATCGTGGTCCCCCGGCAACATGGCAACCGAATTAACACGGGTAGGTTTTAGTCAGTAAGAGTCTGACACACCCTCCCGCTCCGCCCAGAGCGGGAGAAGTTATTTGATAATTTCCCACCCAAAAAAAAATAACGGGTCTTAGTATAGATGCCAGTCTCTCGCAAAGGATCATATTTTATGCATTTTTGTCAAAACGCTATAATTCTTGTCTCTATGTTTATAACTATATGAAAGAAATAGGTAATGATTATTACTATTAAAATAAAATTATCGATAAACCGTCAGCACAGCACATCCCTACAGTTTAAACATTAAAGTATTTCTCGGGAGACGCGGACGTATCAAGCGATCATTTTTCTGTTATTACGCGACCGAATTCAATTGAGGACCGTTTACATCGACACTTGCTTATTAACTGACCCACTGTATTTGATGGGATCATCGTACAACAACAATAAATTAATACCGCAAAACTAGTTTTCTAATTAGGCACTATGTCTATTAGCCCATTTATAAGAATAATATGGCAAATGACAAGGTAACCCAATCGATGTTGTTTTATATTAATAAGCCTTTATTTACTGATAAACTAAAACTAATTACAGTATAAAATAAATTAAGCAAAACAAATCTATTGCAGTTCGGTGTCTTCGTCAATCAACGCGTCTTTTGACGCCTCCCTAGGCGCCATACCTATGTAAAATACTGATATTCAGCTGCATCCGGTAAGACTGGAAGCCAACCCCAATATAGTTGCGACAGCGCGACATTTATTTTTTAAATGTCGCAGCATCATGCTGAGATAGGAGCCTTTTGGCCTGGTACAGGACTTTCTGCTTTTGTTTTAATTTTATCTTTATTATTTTTTTATTTTTTTTTTTATTAATGTTTTAAGGTGAAGGTGTTTAGTTTAATTTGTGATTTCCTGTGCGAGTCTCAATAAATACTTTTTCTTTCTTTGTTTTTCTTTCTTTCTTTCTTCGGAAAGGCTAGGCAACAGATTGTACGTTACTCCTTATAACATCAGCTATAATCTGCTAGTGAAAATCTCGTCAAAATCGGTCCAGTCGTTTCGGAGATTAGCCGCAACAAACAGACAGATAGACAAAAAAATTAATGATTGTTTTATTTGTTATAATAAGTACCGTAAGTGTATACTTTTACTAGCGACCCGCCCCGGTTTCGCACGGGTATAAACCGGGTTATTATATATATGAACCTTCCTCTTCAATCACTCTATCTATTAAAAAAAACCACATCAAAATCCGTTGCGTAGTTTTAAAGATTTAAGCATACAGAGGGATATAGGGACAGAGAAAGCGACTTTGTTTTATACTATGTAGTGATGTGCATTTAGTAAAAAGCTGTATTTAAATTTTATTTATTTGTTGTATGTAGTATAGTATTGTTGTATGTCTCCAACCAGTCCTGAGCAAGCGTGGAGATCAATACTCGTGCCTTCTCTGTATGAGAAGAGGGACAGTAATAAGCTGATATTAATGTAACATTTTACCTTCTAAGCTACCCTCGACATCAATCTATTTTACAGGTAAAATAAAGTAGAATTTCTTCAAAAACTCTTTTCGATCTTTATAATTTGTTTTGTTGAGAACCGTTTAAAGAGCAATTACTAAGTTCCCTCTTATTTATCGGACTCCCGAATAATTTAGTTTCGTTATAAAAATAAAGAAATTTCCATTTTTGCGGAATAGGGATGATGATTACAATTTTTTTATTTTAAATTTATTAAAAAATATTGGACACGTATTTTTTTATTTTTTTACGTTATCAAAAGGTTACGGCGATACATTGAGTTAAAATGTACCGTGACGTCACGATTATGTCGATTTTATACTTCGACGGCCCCCACGTATACTATCAAAATTACAAAAAAGCCATTTTCTTTTTATTGCACTAATAGCAAGTAGAAATAAAGATGCATGATTTTATATAAAAATTATGTACTAATTTTATACCCTCAATTGTTTTTCAATTGAACAAAATCTAAATTGGCATATTCGGTAAAAAAGTAACCAGCAGTAACTAAGTAAACTATCGAATGTATAATATTAGAAAAAGTATAATAATTATCAAAAACTATAGTAGACAGTATAAAACGGTAAAATTTTCCACTTTAGATACATCGATAATATAAAATTTTCGAATTTCATGTTCGACAAAAATCTAAATCTAAACTTAGAATCGCTCTCCTGTAAAGTAGAGGTTTTGCAGTTTCGATGCTTTATGTGGTGGCCGTCGACTTACTTGTGTCGTAGCGACCCCCACTCCCCAACTTTAATGCGTTTTATCTAATTCATTTTTTATTAATATGATAAACTAAAAAATACGTGTCTAATATTTTTTTATTATCTGACTGACGGACTAAATAGATTTTTTTTTCCCAGGCATTATCGCTATTCAGGTTTTTTTTTTCAATTTCAACCTATTTAAGTAAATTCTAATAATACACATCATTACTAAAATTAAATTAAGCCACAACTTACTCTTGAAATCTCAAGCAACAGACAAATATCCTACCTAACCAAAAGGTGTTAATATTAGCTAATCCTTAAGCCCCTTTCACACAGGGCGGCGAACCGCAGCGTTTCGGCAATTACACGCTGTGATGCGTATTCATAATGTGCTCTATTGTCATTTTGAGCCGAGCGTATAAATAGGTACTACATGGTGTTCGAATTTGTTACAATTTCTATACACAACAACACAAAACTTTCAATGAATGGTTTTCGTAATGAGTGGTAATTGTAAAAAAAAAAAACATGAGATTCCGTAGCAACTTTGCACTGACAATATTTAATTGTAGATAGAAGATAGATAAGAATATTCTTTCTTTCCTTCTTTCTTTGTTTTTCCTTTATTTTTCTTTCTTTATATTACTTAATAATCAGCAGTTAACCCAGGAGCTATATGAAATTTAAATGTAATGTCTGATAAACTCCTCCTACCTGCACTATACTCAAATCACTTTAGCGTAGCAACAGCGGTCATTGCCCTTTCCCAAATATCTCTCCGTAGGAATCCAAACAATAAATTATGTAAGGTTTTTCGTTATTAGAACATGTTGAAGATCACGATATAATTATACTGATTACTTTATTTCAATTTTTGAAATAAACAATGCTAGAAAATGTAGGTGGGTCAGTGACCGCTATTGCCACGTTAAAGCGATTCGGGTATAAACTACTCCACTCCATTACGCATTTCTTGCAGTAATTTTTTTGTTTTATTATTGTTATTTTCTTTCTGCTTAAGTTCTCGGTATTCTTGGTATTTTGGCGTGTGCTAGCTGACATACATTTTAATATGGATAACAATTTATAATTTAAATTATATTTTGTGTTGCGTTATGTAAATTATTTTGCATACTATTGTATAGAATCAATTTTTTTTTTTTTTTTAAGTGAACAGACAGCTGTGCTGCTGGGGAGTTTGTTGCGCCACTTCTTTTTCCCAGGTAAAGCACTAGGAAGTGGTGAAGGCTGGGAGTTTTGGGGGACTGTCTTATGTAATTTTGACGTTTGAAAAGTGCTGATTCTCAGCCTAGTTTTAATAAATGACTTTTGAATTTGAATTTTATTTGTTTCTGTTATAATACTACCTATATATGTAGATCACCCTGTATTGAATTGCCTTACGATTATTTTCATCAAATAATGACATTGAAACCATCAACACTCTCCATACCGTGAACATTCTCATAATAATAAATAAAACATTAGCTATAATGCACCTCTGATATAATCCGCTCATTCACGACCATAATCGTTCATTCACGAGCATATTCGTTCATTCATTGAACATATTTAACGGTTTACCGCTGATACTGTGAACGACTACAGCGGGGGGTCTCGAATATGTGGTTTTCGGATCAATTCTAATATTGTGTGGAGAGTTTTTGTGGAGATCTACTTAGACACAGTTTTTTTTTTTAGTGGTATTAGTTGCTAAATTGGGGCTCGTGGCTAAATAATAACAGCCGCACGGGTCGATCGATCAGGTTAAGCTACGCTTGCCGCGGTTGATCCATGGATGGGTGACTATCTTTACATACCAAGACCTCTCCGTGCCTCGGAAAGCACGTCAAGCCGTTGGTCCCGGCTGTCATTTGTAGATCTTTGACAATCGTTACGGGTAGTTAGAAGCATGAAAGTGTGACAATCAGTCTTCCCAAAGGGTATCGTATTACCTAGTAACTAGTAACTAGGTTGTGGAAGACAAATAGGCAGTCGCTCCATGTATTCAGCTGCATCCGGTTAGACTGGAAGCCAACCCCAACATAGTTGGGAAAAGGCTATGCAGATGATGATGGTGTTAGTTGTCAAATTACTATAATGAAAATGGTAGAGATCGTAATAAAAATAAAATAAAAAAACGTGTGGCACTCGGGGACTGCCGCGGTAAAGCTATTGCATAGCATTTGTAACCTCCATACTTCCTATTTGTCAACGCTACACTTGGGATGATGACGTGATGACATAAAACAAAAATTACGTTCCCATGACAACATCACGTTTCCCATGACAACATCACGTTGTCATGGGAACCGTCATTACATGGTAGGTGGAGTGGGGGGTGTTAGGTTTTATTTTCGTTACGTTACGGAATTTCTTGATTCGGTCGCCGCGCTCAAAGCCCGCGATAAAAGCCATGCAGTAGCTTAAAATCTTCAATATTTTAAGCGGTCGATACTTTTCATGCCGACTGCGACGGTATACACCACTTTTTTAGGCGTTTTGACTGATATTTTTATTCGGGCTCAGTTGACTCGGGCCGAGTTATCACTTAATATAAAACTGCACGCCCCTCCACTGCTTTTTGCAAACACGTTTCAAATGTTTGTATCTAAGAAATTGTAGTGGAGGGGTGTGCATTTTTAAATCGACAGTATTTTACATGGTATCTTAGGGGATGGGATTTTAGGGATCTTCTCAAATCCCTAATATTTTTTTGATCTGACTACCCACTGATTTCCTGCAAAACTCTATAGAAGAAGCCTGAAAGTCAGACAACCAGTCTTACCAAGGGGTATCGTGAGGTCAGATCGGCAGTCGCTCCATGTAAAATACTGATATTCCGCTGCATCCGGTTAGACTGGAAGCCGACCCCAACATAGTTGGGAAAAGTCTGGGCAGATGATGATGTTTCTGTATACGTTGCGATTTTTACTGCAATTATATTCTAGTAAAGTACCCTTCGAAACAGTCTAAATAACTTCCGTAACAGAACATTAAACTTAAGTAAAATAGGACGCGCTAATTTACACGGAAATTGTAAAGAAAATGCATTCACTCCTATGCAATTGGGTTGAGGTGCAAGTTAAAAGAACAGCACGCGTAGCATGAACACCGTAGAAACGAGTTTTGTCGACGAAAGAATAGAGAAAATGACAGATAAACAATCACAATATGTCATTTTGTCTATTCTTCCGTCGACAAAACTCGTTTCTACGGTGGTCATGCTACGCGTGCAGGGGGCCTACCACCAGCTCAAAAGCAGTACTATTTTAATATTACTTCAGTGGGAGAAAAAGATGGAGCTATACGCCCTGTAAAGCTTCATCTCTTTCCCACACTGAAGTAATATTAAAATAATACTGCTTTATGAGCTGGTGGTAGGCCTCCTGTACGCTTTTAGCCGACTGGAAAAAGAGGAGATCATAATGTTCGTCTGTATGTACTGTATTTCTATTTTCTTAATGTCCCTCGGCAAATTTCGTGTTTCGTCAGTTGTCGGATTTCTATCAATTGCCCTTTGCACTTGGTGCAGACCGGACGCTCTCAATCGACTTGGAAATATATAGAGTTGTTAATACTCTTTTAACTTAATGTAATTTATTTAAAAAATGGGAGGAAAGCTGCTAAAGTCGCAGGCACGACAGATAGGAAAATAGTTTAACAAAACAACAATAAAGTACCTACTTAGTTCTGAATTCAAATTATTATACACGATAAATCTAATAATTGATGGACATGGAAATTAGCATTCGTTTGTATTCGGAAATGCGATGATACCCGAGAGACATTTAAAAAATAGAAATACCGTATGTCTTTTTGATTTTTTATAATTTATGTTCATCGATATTTTCGTCAATTGTGGACCGATTTTGATCATCCTTTTTTATTATTTTGCTAGACGAAGCTTGCACGGTGGTCTCATACCACCACGCGGGCAAAGCTGCGGGCAAAAGCTACATAGTAATTAATACTTTCAGTCCGCAGCGCCCCTACAACTTGTGGCACACATCGTTACAATGAATGAGTATCACTAATCGCGTTATATTTTCCATTTCCAGTCGTCTTCGGCGGCAGTTCCTTTCCATTTCACTCACAATCAGCTGCTGCAGCTATTTACCGACCAGAAATTATCTTTTAACTAAAATGTATGGGTACCTAATTGTCACGGAAAATGGTTCTAAGACATTGGGAAGTTCACTTCTTCTTTTTCGTGAGTTTAGTGACTAATCTGGTGTCAAAGTTTTTATGACGCTCATGCATGGGCCTCTGACTTGGGTTCACATGCCGTCGAGAAATATCTGTCAGGCATGCCAGTTTCCTCACGATGTTTTCCTTCACCGTTTTTGAAGCAAGTGATAATTATACAATACGCACATGAATTCGAAAAGTCAGAGGTGCGTGCCTTGGGTTCGAACTCGAGACCTATGACTTTGGCAATCCGGGCTTTTTTTTTAGGTAGAGCATCTCGTAGTTGACCTCTGAGATCGTGGCTACTTAACCGGGCTTTCCTGTGGGTGCCTTAAGCTACTAAAACCTCCAGCCAGGGGTTATTCTACTATGCTAATTAAAACTAAGTGAACGCTCGCTAAGGGCACCTCCTGTGAGGTACGAACCTCGGCTTAGGGCGTCAACCGGAGGGAGGACATCAAGGATGGGACGGGCTGGATCAAAGTTTTGATCATGATTATTAGTCGAGGAATTTAAAGCTACGTGCTCAGCTGCAACAAGGCGTCCAACGACGCGACGGTTACAATAATAGGTTATCACTAGAATCTGGTGGTGACATGAGATGTTGAAGGATACTTTAATCTACTTAATACAAATCTGAAATTCATTCATTCAATGACAGACAACGCACAGCCTAATAACCTAAGCCGTTGGGTCTAGAACAGGGGTCGGCAAGTAATTTTAAGTGGGGCCGGATACTATCGAATATTTTTATCGAGGTCCAGAAAGAAACTCACAATACTTTCAAGTTTTATTTTTTTATTTATTTTATTATTTATGTACACACAGTAAAATACATTTAGACACAACATAATTAATTATAATACATAATAATATATTATATAAATCATAATTTATTTTGAATAATGTAAGTACAAGGTAATTATTATAAGCAGTTTTATACATATTTGCCCCGCACTCAAACACACAAAGGGTTTGATTTGAGAATCTCAAATTCTTTTTTTATATTTTTTCAAATAAATTATTTTAAAGAAGATAAATGAAAATTGACCATTCCCCCTTATCTCCGAAACTACTGAGCCTTAAATTTTGAAGAAAATACAGAAAATAAGTCTGTACTTATATACGTAGATTACTGGAAAACCAAACCTGAAATCGCGAAAAAACAAATCAGCTGTTCCCCACATTTTGACGAGGTATGCGAACATAAATGTAAGGAACAGCTGATTTTTTTTTCTCGATTTCAGGTTTGGTCCCATAGTAAAAGTTGTTCATAATGATGAGTAAAGTCACGTGTTTAAGTTTGCGCACTGGTAAAAAAAATCCCTGTAGACAAAGGAAATACTTACGTACTACCGACGTGGTTTGATTTAGTAGGTATCCTACGTCTGAAGTGGAAATGGGCAGGCATTGTAGTACGCCTACCTGTCACAAGATGACGACATAGTCGGGACTCTCGGGACCAACAGGAAGAAGACCCAGAGGTCGCCCACCGGAACGCTGGGTAGATGATATGAAGAAATGCACAGGCAAAGCATAGGGAAACCTGGAGAGAAATGGAGGAGGCCTGTATCCGAAAAGGAGCCATAACCTAATTCAAAAGTGTACATTATTTTTACAAACAATATATTTGTTTTAGTGATCCGAGTGGGAGGAGGAGCTCGTGGCTAAGTAATAACAGCCGCACAGGTCGATTCATCAGGTTAAGCTAAGCTTGCCGGGGTTGGTCTGTGGATAGGTGACCATCTTTACATACCGAGACTCCTCCGTGCCTCGGAAAGCACGTTAAGCCGTTGGTCCAGGCTGTCATTCGTGGATCTTTGACAGTCGTTACGGGTTGTCAGAAGCCCGAAAGTCTGACAACCAGTCTTACCAAGGGGTATCGTATTACCTAGTTACTAGGTTGTGGAGGTCAGATAGGCAGTCGCTCCATGTGAAATACTGGTATTCAGATGCATCCGGTTAGACTGGAAGCCGACCCCAATATAGTTGGGAAAAGGCTAGGCAGATTGATTGATCCACTTGTAAAAAATATTAGTTTTTGGTTATGGAAATAAAGGCTTATTATTATTATACCAAACCAGTCATAATAAAAAATCTACCTGAAAGATGTGGTGAAGTGGACCTCAAAGACCAAACGTTAAAACTGAGCACCATTCCTTTCATCTTTCAACGCATTGTTATTTGTCACTGGCTACTAATGCGGTTTGATCAAAACTTCTTTGTGAAATATATCCGTTTCCTTGTATTTCATACATGCGCATGATCTGCTCAAAATGTTGTATAACACTTCACACTATTGTATAAAGCAGCCAATAGTCCCCCACACATTTAAAACGACAACATTATTGTATTTTCAGCCTTATACCAAACGAATAAGATATCCGCAACCGCACAATATGTTTTTGTAACTTCGTAATCCGCAAAAACAAATCCATTTTCGCAAACCGCCGTGACATTATAAACTTACATCTGCGATTAAAAATCGAACATTTAGAAGTTATCTCTTTAGAATTTAGTTTTCAGAACTGCACTTTTATTCTGGTTTTGACAGTGTTCTTGTATGAAGGCGTTAGTTTTGACACAAAATGTTTTTTGCGCGTGTTCTATAATAGTTTGCGCAAATCTCGAGAGTGTATTATTATTTGATAGTGTGTGAACGTGTGTCGGGTGTTAAGATTAATATTTTTTGTGTCAAAATAATGCTTTCGGCGAGTGTTGATGCTGATCTGTTTGTTTGTAATCTTCAAGAGGGAAAAAATCCTTTGCAGCTTTGCCTTAATATCGCAAGGATATTGTCGAAATGTTGCATACATGTACGAACTAAGATTTCTGTAGTATGGCGTACCTACACTGTAGATTTGTAGGCACAAGCAACTCGTGGTTGAGTATATATGTATACTCCATTTGAAATAAAATTAGACATTTAACTAAACCTTTTTTACAACCCGTTCAAAGTAGGGACGATGACAAGTTTTTTTTGTCCGTCTTGTAGATTATTAAAAAATATTGGACACGTATTTTTTCTTTTTTGACGTAATCAAAAGAATACGGCGATACATTGAGTTTAAATGTGGCATGACGTCACGCCTTGCTAGATTTTATAGTGACGTACTACCTATACTTATTATAGGTACTGACGTAGCGAGCCCCCACTCCCCAACTTTAATGCGTGTTTTCTAAGTTATTTTTTATTAATATGATAAAGAAAAAAATACTTATTTATTTATTAAAAAACCAACTTATACTAACAGTTTGCACCACACACAAGTTATAGGTCAATATTTATCAGTAATTATAATTACACATACAATCATAAAATTAGATTAAATTACATAAAATAGACAAAATTTGTTGAAATTAAATGAAATTAGTCAAGATTAGGCAAAATTAGATTAAATTAGACAAAATTAGATAAGATTAGTTAAAATAAGATATAATTGGGGTAAAAAAATTGGAATAAAATTATTAATAATTATAAACATTAGTTCACTCTGAGATTGTACTGGGAGTGGCAATAGATTCCAAGTATCGAGTAGCAGTGTTCAGGAATCTCAGTTTAGTACTCGCGAAGACATCTGAGGATTCGTACTACGTAATACGTGTCTAATATTTTTTTTATTATCTGAAAGACGGACTAAACGAATTTTTTTTCTTAGAAATTGTTTTGTCACAGTCGCGTCCAGTCTGTATGAGGCTTTAATCATCAAGCAATTTAGGTATAGGTACCTACCTACCTAAAACAAAAATAATAATTCATCATCCTTAATATTTATTTCTCTTTCGATTTCTATTCGATCCGAATGAAGGAAATAATTTAAGATTATAACTTCAAACAAATTAAATCGTCACAAAATAAGCATCTAATTTTAAGGACGACTCAATCTACAGTTGTCGAAACAAGATTACCCTTACTGACGACTAATTCCGCGACACGCCAGCACGAAAAACACGAAATTGCTCTCAAATAATCGTTCAGCAATTAAAACTGCTTATTTCCTTAATTCAGAGCAATCGGACGCTTAAAGAGCCTTTGCTGTCTCTTCACACGAATTTCAACTTTACGTAAACGTTTTTAAAATACATATTACTGCAAACTGACGGGATGATTTTCCTAGCAATGTTTGTAAAAGCAAAATAAGCCTTATCCGACTGTGTTACGGTTAAATGTTGTGAAGCAAACGATGATGAGGCGACGTAAATGGGAAATTGTACGCTAACTCGCCGTGCCGTCGGAATAAAACAACTCTTTGCGCTAATAATGAGGAAGAATGCACAGAGTAGTGTTGTACAGAGACTGCAATAAAGTTGCGTAAGACTTTGTTCTACTAAAATGAACCACCCAGGGAAATGGGATCTAAGTAGGTGTTATGTTACCTTTCCTTCGACTCGAATTTTCGGATACGCTTGTACATACACAATCATCAAAACTTGCGGCCGAGCCGTAAGGCTTAAGGTAATTATTTTTAGGGCTTCGTACCATCGACGCGGCGACTTAAAAAAACACTATAAAAAAAACGACTTGCAATAATTTTGTAAAAAGTTTTTTTATTTTTATTGTGTTACTTATCCTACACAAATTCAAATACCCCTACCTGCTATGTTAAATAACAGTGACAGGAACTTTGAAACTAACTCAAAAACTATCCAAGCAAAGTTAATAAAATTTATCTAAATGAGACCAGTTCGAGAGCATACCCTTTCAAACAAAAAAGAATTTTCAAAATCGGTCCATAGTTGATAGAGAAATAGGTGGACATACACAAAAAAAAAAAAAACATACATACGCTACGAACATAGAACCTCCTCCTTTTTGGAAGTCGGTTAAAAAAGACATGTCGCATCGACCCTAAATAATTAGGGCCAGGAGAATGGTGATGATTTTAAGGTTACAGTCTCTGTCTGTTCAAGCTGCTCTGTGTCACAGATCGCTCTGAATCAAACGTCGAACATTAACCATTAGGGATGTGCACTCGGCACAAGAATTGCTTTCTTGATTGATTACTTCGTTTGCTGTCGGTTCGTGCATGTGTTGCTTATTTACTCGGTCGTCTACCAGTCGTTTGGTATTCTGATTACCTTGTCATGTCTAACGAAAATAAATAAATATAAGTATGTAGGTAAGTGTTGTTGAATATTTAGAAATGCCCAGGTATTTTAGGAATTTATGAGAATATTCTTTATTATTTTTCGTGTGGTTAGTGACTAACCAGTACCCTAATTGCGTAATACAACACAATCACAATTTGAAACAAATTGCTAATCCATTGCTTCATAAGTTGGAAAAAAACATCTGCTCAACAACGTAAATAACGCAATGAATGTTGTTGAACTGTCAAAATGAAACAAATTAGGCAAAATTGTTTACGAAAATAAGTTACGCAATTAGGGTGAAGGAAAACATCGTGAGGAAACCGGCATGTTCTAGAACCGAAAATTCGAAGACATGTGACATCTATAAACCCGCATTGGGCCCGCGTGGTAGATTACGGCCCACTCCCTCTCACAGAGAGGAGGCCTGTGTCCCAGCTGTGGGAACATTATAGGCTGATGATGAATTAGGGTAGGTACTTACTGGTGTCAGAGTTTTTATACCGCTGTTGGACCTCTGACTTGGTTCCACAATCCACATGGCAATCGAGAAATATCTCTCAGACATGCGGGTTTCCTCACGATGCTTTCCTTCACCGTTTTTAAAGTGAAACTTTTATTACATCGTCTCAAACTTTTTCGTCTGTGTGTTGCATGTCGCGTGACGGTCGGCCGCGGAGTAGGGATAAAGTGAAAGGCGCTCGTCAGAGCAGCCAAGGCCAATTATTTATTTATTTATAGTTAATTAAAACGGCACAACACCAATTACATTAATTAACATAGAAACAATTACAATCTTGACATTAATTAAATTTAAAACTAACATGGAACAGTGGACTCCCTAGCATACTTTCTCTCACAGAACACCAGACATATACGCATAATTTTACTCCATTCATCCGCAAACACATCACATTCAGGGTTAGCAGTCAGAAGGGCATTTAGCATTTTTAGGGTACGACAGACTGGGGATTCGGCTCTGGCTACAGTTTTGCATGATAGTTGCGCAAACAAATTGTGTCGGCGGCTCTGACGGTGTCCAATGTATTTGTCGGGCACAAATAATCGACAGAAAAGGCCATGGAGCTCTGGACAGTCGATACGTCCCCGTAAAGTCTTACAGGCTACCGTGAGCTGATCAAGACCTCTTCTTACCTCCAACGAGTTAAAGCCTAACATCCCTAAAAGATAGTTGGTAGGGTACATGTACGGAAAGAAATGGTATAACCTTTGGAAGAGGCATCTTAGGAATGTTTTCTGAACCTTTTCCAACATAAGTGTTTGGGTCGCGGTATAGGGGTGCCAAACACAGGTACTGGACTCGAGTTTGCTTCGAACCAGAGCAGTGTACAACAGCCTAATAACATTTGAATTGCGAAAGTCACGCGCATTTCTCAAAACAAATCCCAAGCGCCTGAAAGATTCCCTCGCAAGGGCAGAAACGTGATCTTTAAAAGACAGACAGCGGTCGAAAGTCACTCCCAAGTCCTTTATGTTGGTGACACGAGTGATTACTTCACCTCCCAAATTATAGTCATGATGTATTGGTCGTAACCTCCTACCATATGTCATGACGTAGCACTTGTTTTTATTAAATAATAGCTTGTTCACAATGCTCCACTCATAGATGGCGTCAATATCCCTCTGAAGGAGCTTGCAATCCTCGTCCGTTCGGATTTGTGCGACTAGCTTAAGGTCATCGGCATATAGCAGGCACTTGGCAAACTTAACACTAGTTATGAGGTCATTGATCATGATCAGGAAAAGAGGCGGCCCTAACACGGATCCTTGACTTACGCCCGAGCGTGTATTGTAAGGCTTGGACTCGAAGCAGCCATGTCTTACAAACTGCTTGCGATCGCGCAGATAATCTGAAAAGAAGTTAAGAAGACCGGACGAGAAACCGATGGCCCCCAGCTTTGTCAAAAGCACATCGTTGTCAACTCTGTCGAATGCTTTCCGGAAATCGAAATATAGAACGTCAACCTGCCCACCGATGTCCAAGCAACGGGATATGTAGTCTACGTGAATCAGTAAATTCGAATTCACGGAGCGACCCGGCCGAAAACCGTGTTGGGCATCAGATAAGGATATATTTATGCGTTTGTAAATGAAAGCGTGAAGTATATGTTCGAAAACCTTGGCAATCGTTGGCAGGATAGCGATGGGTCTGTGTTCCTCTACTGATGTTTTGTCACTAGTTTTAGGAATGGGAGTGACTCGCGAAGTTTTCAATTGTTCAGGGTATATTCCGGACCGGAGGGCTAGGTTAAAGACATGACATAGAGGGGCTGCCAAAACATCATGACATCTCTTAAGAGTAAAAGCTGGAATGTTGTCAGGGCCAACCGAGCTACAGGGTTTGAGTTTAGCAAGAGCCTTAACTACATCCGGTGGGGTTAAAAAGGGAAGAGGAATGCTACCTCCCTCACTACTCACATTTAATTTTCTAGGGTCCAACTCAGGTGTATCAGGCAGAAACACGCTAGCAAAATACTGAGCAAATGCCTCGGCAGCTTTGACACCCGAACAAGTCTCACCATTGTACACCACGTTTGGTTCGAAGCCGCCCTTTGATCGCAGGCTAGATACATGCTGCCAGAACTGTCGCGGATTTTTACCTATGTTATTTTCTAAATTATTACAGTACAATCTGTAGGCGTCCTGGGTTCTTACTTTAAGATCTGATCGCAGAGCACTAAACTGCGCGTAAGTAAGATCACAACGTGAAAGTTTCCATTTCTTATGTAGCTTGGTTTTATGCTGAGTATCGTTTATAATATCTTTAGTAAACCAGACTGGATACCGCCTATTTCCAGCGATCATTCTCTTCTTCTTTGGAATGGAAGAGTCAAATAAATTATACATTATTCCGTAAAAAGTACCAGCAGCGGAGTGTGCATCATTGCAGCGAAGAACGTCTTTCCATGGAGCAGAACGAATAAGGTCGCTTAAAAGCCAATATGGCGGCGCCTATAGAAGTTTCACTTTTACCGTGGTTTCATAAAACCACACAATCCTTTTTTGAAGCAAGTGATATATCCTAAACCATAACACACGAATCCGAAAAGTCGGAGGTGCGTGCTTTGGGTTTGAACTCGAGACATATGATTTGGCAGTACGACGGTCACACCACTAGGCTATCATTAAAAGAAAAAAAGAAAGAAAGAAAAATTGTTTGCACGTTTTATTTTTTTGTTTTTGTGTTTTGTGTTCGTTTTTGTTTTTTTTTTTTTTTGTTTCTTTTACTGCTGCTTATATTAGTAATAGTTATGTAAGACAGTATTGATAAAAGTAGATAGGTACTTAAGTGGGAAATAGCTTTTTTTGCTTTTTTTCTAAGTTAGTTTTAATCATGATCAGGCAGTTTGAATAATTTATGCGGCCTACCTAAATGTCCTTTCTTTGGTATTATTCGTCGAATCGTTGAGCTCCTGAAGTTTTGTGTTGAGCTGCACGATTACCTACTGACAAATGGTTGCACTAACTGGACAGGTCCACTCAATCTGTGTGGTTCTTTCCTCAAAAGACCATTTCAGACACCAATCTACATGGTCTTCACTTGACTTGATCAAGTTTTTTTCTTATTTTTCCTTGTTTTTAATGCAATCTGTCCTGTACAAGATTAACGATTTTAAAAGAGACCTCTGAGTTTGTTTCGACCTTTCCTCTCAGGGTGACTTTCACACTCAATAATGGGCCCCCGGAAAGTGTCGCTAGCACATATTTAGTGACATAGCAATAAAGGGGCAACATATCCTGAGGTACTTGAAGAGTGGAGAGGTATTCCACGGCTATCAGGACAATCCCAGAGCCCGGAAGATGGTCAAGATTCCTACCAGCATCTTATTGGGCAACTTAATGGGCAACTAGCTTCATCTTTCTGACTGATCGAGCCCTTGACAGTTAAAAAGTGCTTGCAATTGGTTTATTTGAAATCAATGCTTTGAGTTTTTAATTTACATATTATTCTTAATTTGTAGAAGAAAGTAGGCATTATTAAATAGCCAATTTAAATATAAATAAAACCTACATATTTTTAAAATTGGTTAAAAAATAAAAATAAATCATAAACAAAAGACCGCATGACGAAGTTTTTATCAAAATAAGAACATTATGGAGTTATCTCCATCAGAAAGCCGGTAGCTTGTTATTCCTAAAGTTAACCCTGTAACTGCCGCCCGCGAACAATCACTGAACGCGCCGGACAAAAGAAATGCATCGACAATACAAGACGCGCCAAGAAAAAAACAAAACCCAACACACGATTGGTCGATCGACGTGTGACGTCACCGCGCGCCCCGCCCCCTAACAACCGTCGCTACACCTGAGATGAGAGCGAGCGAGATCTTTGTACGTGTGAAGAAGACAAAATTATATTGACGGTTCCCGCGCTGATACTTTAACGACTCATGTGCCCGAATCTACGCAATTAATTTTCAGTCTAAATACTTTATGATAAGGTTATGTTTCCTGCGCTAGATTGAGCTTATAAGTCTCATCGCATTCATTGCTCTGGTCAGTTGGAAAAGCTGTTATTGTTTGGTTACGGGTTAACCGATTTGGTTAAATTTGTGTGTTAACAGGCAGATGTCCGGCGGTGCTCTCACTCCCTCGCCCCGCACTCCGCTGAGACAGGTAGCGTCTGATTGGCCCCGTATTGATTAGTGTGATTAATTAGAATTGAGTTCATTAGCATTTGCGTAATTGGAAGTTTGGACTCACTACTATACCGTGCGCTTAGTTTGTTTTTTGCTGCTTTGTTTGATCGCGGGTAATGTATGCAAAAACGTGAACGTTGAGTAGTTATTTAGCTTAATTTAATTGATGAAAGTTGTGTGTTTTAGGATGAGCTTTCAATGTTAATCTGACCATGGATAATTGAATATTTATGCGTTTATCAGTAAATAGAAAGTTAAGTAAATCTTACTACACAGCTATCATTTTGAAATAGCAAAAATTCTGTAGATTTTAAATTAATCTGATCTCATCAACTTAAATATGACTTCTTCAAAAACATGCAAAGAAGCAACAAGCGGATAACTACCCACGAGCGCGTCGAGAACCCTCAAAGAAATCGCTAACAAACTCCCGGCAACACTCTAACACCTAGCACAATCGACCCAATCAAACAGAAAAAAAAACTATTCAACCATCACCAACTCTCAATACCGTTCAAAGAAACTCCGAGGGGAAAATGCTAATACGCCGCTTCTTGCTTCTTACCAAACAAAATCACTTCGCGACCCCAAATTTCGCACTTTCAATGGGCAATTTCGCTCGCCCCCCTTTCAATAGGCCCCGCCTCTTTCTTCCCCGCCGACGCTAGTAGTAGTTTCGGAGCGCCAGTGACGTACGCGTATCGCTGCGAGATGGACGCGCCCGACGACCGATACTACGGCAATCAGACGCCGGACCGCTCCGACACGAACAGCCCGCGCTCACAAATGAGTAGTCCAAATTCCAACTCTTCAATAAATGTGACGGATCAATCCATATCACTTACCCAACACCAACAGAACTTAGAGACGCTTAACAGAATGGGAATGTTTTTTCACGCGCAACAAATGCATCTGAACCAGAGTTTTGATGCGGTGAAATCTAGGTTAGGCTTGACACAAGTGCCTACGAGTGTTAACCCAGGCCCGAGGCATACGATAGACGCTATATTAGGACTGAATGGCCAGAGGCAAGTTACTAGAGTGCAGAGTGAGTTTGAGCAAAGAAGAGAGGAGAGGGAGTGTGAGACTGTGCCGGTGTCGCCAGGAGCCGTAGAAAGTGCTGGTAGGTGGACTTTACATTATAATATATTTCTGATAGTTTCAAAGCTCTTTTGTTTAGTTGTTGACCTTCAAGCTTTTATTCGGCCAATAGTAGGTAAGCAATAATCAAATTAATATTAACAATCAAAAGTAAAAAGGAAAGCGCGTTGGAGGGCATTATTTCGAACCACGTGTAGGTACCTACTGTAAAGTTTTCTTCGAAAAGACACTCTTCTGGTACTATAGTACTTACCTATCAAAATATTGACATGATAGAATGCGAGTAGGACGATAATTATCTTCTTTTGAATTGACTTTCATATTACAAACGCAAGAAAATCACAAAATGTTTAAAAACAAAAAATAATTTCAATAGGTATTAATGGAAAAAAAAAATTGTATAGGAGAACGGGAGATATTTTAACGCAATATACAACAAAATCGCATTATGTATTAACCAACAACGCATTGCCCATTGCGAATAGGCGTTGCATTATAAGCGCCGCCCGAGCAAAATATCCCGCCCGCCGACCGCGCGCCGCCGACGGGTTAACTGTCTACACTATGCCAAGGAAAATCTTTAATGAAAAAGTTTTTTTTATTAGGTACTTTGTAGTTTAAAAGCTGTTTTGATTTTACATAATAATAAATAATTAACGATGAATAAATTCATTCTTGAAAAGTTGAGAAGAATATTTATTTCGAAAACGAAACAAGTATATACATTTTGAATGCATTGACAAAACAATGCTTTAGAATATAATTTTAGGGGTATCGTGTTAAGTACCTACCCAGTAACTGGGTTGTGGAGGTCAGATAGGCAGGCGCTCCAAGTAAAATACTGGTATTCGGGAAGCCGACGCCAGTAGGTACCTATACTGAAAAAAAAAAGGTAGTATATAAGTAATAGGTTATTTTATTTCATTATTTTAATTGTAATTTTGCTTATATTATTTAATTAATTATTTTACATCTTATATTTATTGTGATAAAATTTTTAATTTCAAGTGAACATAGTAATGATCTAAAATGGATTGATAAAAATGATTTTTGAATTTTGAATTTGAATAGTAGAGAAGTGGAGTGGTGTGTTGGAGTAGGTAATAGTGGAGTTGGGAAAAGGCTAGGCAGATGATGATTTCTTTAGAATATAATTTTAACTGGAATTGAACACTGAATTTTCTACTCTGCTTTTTATAAGTAAGTTTTTAAAAGTGTTACGTATTTCTAATGGTTTTTAAATTTCAAAATCTGGTAAGTAAGTACGTAGTAGATAAGGTAACTATAATAATTTGAGGAGTTGTGTATGAAAGGAGCGTAGCAGATGGCGTTCTACAGTTTCTGCCTAACCCGATAGAGAGAAGGTGTGAGTTTATGTATGTAGTTCTATAACTCTACACAGCCTCAAAAAATTCTGAAGATTAATGAACTTTATGATACGAAAAGTGGAATTATTTGAGTGGTTTTAAACACATCTTTAGGAATTTTTGTTCGATCATCTTCATGAAATTATTGACAACGTCAAACCATCGACAAAACTAGAGCCAATTAGGCTTACTTTAAACCGATGAAAAAACGCGGAGTTTCGAAAATTTACACATAGTTTTTTGAAGTGAAAACGCCTAAAGAAGGCGCGTTGGGCATTTTTGAGATGGGACTAAACCATTGATTTCGCGACACTGTTACGACACCAGCTTTTGACCATTAAAAAGACATCAACGCGTTGATTAGCGAGGTGCCGATTTTTTTTTCAAGTTTTCATTTCTGTCGACACTCCCGGAGTGCTTTTTTTTTCTGTCGAAAACTCCAGCGCGAAAACAATTTAAAGGAAAAAAAGTCCCCAAAGTGAAAACTTAAAACTATGAAATAACAATGGTCATGGTCACCCTTATAGATACAGATATACTGTTAACATTAACATGTCGGTGACGCGAACCCATGAGATTTTCCCCTACCGAAAATCGCTCAACGCGCCTTAAGAATTATTCACTTCAATTAGCTTAAGGGCAGTGCGGCTGACCATAGAAGGCTTTTAACCAGCACAATATACATATTGTATGACTTGGTACACATGTAAATACAGCCTACATTCGGAACACGGCGCAAGTAAATACCGTGGCTAACCTCGTGTACTTTTAAAACTTTAATTACCAAATTGTAGATACTTACTTACGTAAGTTTTGTTTGTCATCGTGTTAGTTTCGCATTAAAATGTATTTGTATCATTTTATGAACGAAAACACCGTGATGAAACCGGCATGTCTGAGAGATATTTCACGATGGCATGTGAACCCAAGTCAGAGGCCCATGGACAGCTTTAGAACTCTGACACCAGGTTAGTCACTAACCACACGAAGAAAAAAAAATGGCAGTGGCACTCCGGGAGTGCCGACAGAAGTGAAGACTTGAACAAGATCGCCTTGGTGGAAGAAAAATATTTGTATAGAACATGGTCCGTAACCTTATCTAAATAAAGAGCACAGACGCGTTCGCAAAAAAAAACTGCCGACATCTTTAAAGTAAAAATACTTTCATAGAACATTGATCCGTAACGGAATATAAATAAAGAGCACAATCGCGTTTACAAAAATAAGGTGTCGGTAACGGTGTCACGAGTTCAATTGTTATTTCCCATCTCAAAAATGCCCAACACGCCTAAAGAAGTATTCATTTCAATAAGATTTTATGAAAGTTGTGACTGTTGTGGTGGCCCCGTTGGTCTAGTGGTCGCAAGCGCAACTGCTGAGCTTGAGGTCCTGGGTTCGATTCCCAGATCGGGCAGCGTTATTGGGTTTTCTATTAGGAATTTCTCGAGTAGCAGCACGGAGTCTTAGACGTGTGTCCGGTTGATGGCAATAGGCTCGCCCCCTATTACATCTTCTACCTACTACAAATCTTAAATTAATTCATTCACTGACAGACAACATACAGGCTAAACCACTGGGTCTAAAGCATGAAGAAGGATTTTAGAAAATTCATCCCCTAAAGGGGTTAAATAGGGGATGAAACTTTGTAAATTCGTCATTTTTGCCGGTGGGAAATCCCATTAGGCAAACGACTTGTCTACTTAATCTTCTTTTCGTGTGATTGTGTGGTGACTAACTTGGTGTCGGAGTTTTAAAGCTGCCCATGGGCCACTGACTTGGCTTCACATGTCGTCGAAAAATATCTCTCAGGCATGCCGGTTTCCTCACGATGTTTTCCTTCACCGTTTTTGAAGCAAGTGATAATTATACAATACGCACATGAATCCGAAAAGTTCGAGGTGCGTGTCTTGGGTTCGAACTCGAGACCTAAGACTTAGCACTCTAGGCTGACGTTCACATCATTAGGCTATCACTGCTATAAACTTCTTAATAAAAATCTAAAATAGACTCCCTGACAACACAGGCTAAACTGCTTGGTATAGATGCAAAACATTTTGCACAAGAGTTACTTCAATAACGAAAGTGTGCACTGAAGAAGGATTTTAGGAAATTCATGCACTAAAAGGATGAAAGTATGTATGGAATTTTTTAATTTTTGCCGATTGGTAATCGCAGAGAGAACACGGCTTTCTTAATTAACAAAAATCTTAAAGTCATTGGCAGTCAACGCACACCCTAAACCGCTGGGTCTAGAAGCATGAAATTTTGTACAAGAGTTCTATACAAAATATAACGAAAGAAAGTACGAAAGATTTTTGAAAATTCACCCCCTAAGGGGGTGAAAGTTTGCATAGAAATTCCTAATTTATTAAGTTTGAAACGTGGAATCCGGTACTTAGACTTCTGTTTATAAGTAAAAGTTAGTTTTGTGCACATGGCTTGTTTATCCATATGTAGGGATACGCCCGGTGTGTCCGGTTGATGGCAATAGACTCGCCCCCTTGTGGGTATATGAAACTCAAACATAACTTGCGAAATGTGGGTGTACCTACTACAGGTGCACTTGCTCAACCCTTTGGGGAATACATGGCGAGATATTATGTTATGTGTGTACGTACCTACTTATAATATAACGTGTGGCATCCCAAAGGCAGATTATAATAAAACAAGATCAAATATTGCAAATGTCTTAGTGCGAACTTCACCTATGATAGGTACTGAACGATCAGCACATCTAGGCTGGTTTCATAGCTATCCGGGAGACCCGTGCGGGCCACCCGTACGGGCTCCTGGAACGGAGACACACGTGAGGCGCCAGAACATTGTTTCACAGCGACGCGGATTGGTCCGTACGCGATCCGCTCCGGGTAGAGCCGGTACAATGTTAGCAACCGTATCGTACTAACTCTCTCGTTTCAGAGTACTGCGGCCGCTACCCGTACGGGTCTCCCGTGTGCGGGCAGCCCGTACAGGTTTTCCGCACAGCTGTGAAACTAGCCTTAAGGGGGAAGAGTCAGGGTAGCCCGCGAAATTCTCATGAAATCATGACATTTAACACCTTTGCCAACTTATGGAGTTGTATTGCTGATTGTAATGATTATAATCGAGTAAAACCATATTTATTACGGCCGCGAATCATACTTTAATCAACATAAAACCTAACACTGACCTGCAAAATGCAAAAAACGTAAGAAATTTTGAATTTCGCCGGCTACCCTGACGCTTTCCCCTTAAACCGCGTTCAGAGTTGTCAGTGTCATCATTCTTGTGGAATTTTGACGGTTTAGATGTGCTGATCGCGTTCAGTTTCATTGGCAAAATTAGCCATAAATAGCGGTAGTAGGTAAGTTATTAGTGTTGCAAAATAAACAGGCTTTTAATTACAAATCGAATGACTACTGTTTAATATTACGATTGAAATATAATTTAATGGACCGCGTGGAGATTCGCGCTACTGATTAAATTTGGAAGGTGTTACATTAGGTTTTAGAATGTAGGGTTCTGTAGATGTAACATTTAGGTAATTTATGTCAATTTCAGATAATCAATGTAAATGTAATTAAATAAACTGGGAAAGATATTGCCTTGGTTTGTTACTATGCATCGGCGTTGCAAAAATGAAAAGTTTAGGGACACATGTGGAATATTTCTGAACATCTAATTAATGGTTCCTGGAAAAAGTCACGGGCTCCCGAATTACAGGAACATTAACCTTTTTCTTTTGTTTTTTTTTGCATAGGAAAATTCTCATAGATACCCATACGGCTGGAAAGAACGGAGGGCTTTTTTTTTTAACTCCTACCGACTAAAACCCCACTGTTCCATCTAATACCATGAGTTGGGGGCTCGGGAGATAAAGAACTCTAACCCAGCTCTGGAGTCAGGGTATATAACTTTTCTGTAACCTGTGTTTATGTCAATAAAAAATGTATTTACCTATTTATTTAATCAAATCTTTCACAAGCAAGTTTTGCTAATTTAATAACAACTAACTCCGCACTCTCAACCTCATCACTGATGACTCGGACCTATTCTGTTGTTCTCTGAGTGAGTTCACAAAGAATGCATTATTTGTAATAAGTTACAAAATTTAATTATTATAATTAATAATAAGTTAAGATAAGATTAAGATAAATACGCTGTCGCATTAGATTATTCTGTAATGATAGAAGTAAGTTGGAAATAAATAAATAAAACTATTCCAGTATCTGCACAGAAAATGTATAGAGTTCAGACTCTGTCGAAGCAGCGATTTCGTCTTTGTGATTCGACAGACAGAACTCCAAACGCGCCAATCAACTGTAAAGGTGCAAACAAAAAATGTAATAGTCACAATCACATTAATAACGGCTCTCAATGCAACAGAAGTTTCACAAGCGGATGCGAGAGCGCAACTTATCGTATTGATCGGCTAATGCGCTGAACGCTGATCGCCAGTTTGTACAAACATGCGTCTCTCAATGATCACCGGAGTGGCTCAGCGTTGACATGCCGCATCCGGTGCATTAGTGAAAGATTAGTGTGCATTAGAACTTTAATATAATTAGGGTTAAGAAATCTTTTGACTTATCGAGCGTCGATTTGCTCTTTAACCACCCGGCGACGTCTTGAATAAAAGTTATCGAGAACCAGCTGCTTATGCGGTTTTACCCGCATAAGTTTCGATTCCATCGGGATATCGGGATAAAAAGTATCCTATGTCTACCCATGTTACTACCCAAATTATTTCCAAATCCGTTCAGCCGTTTTAGCATAAAAGCGTAATAAACAAACAAACTCACTTTCGCATTTATAATATTAGTTAGGATAAATATAAATAAATAAATAGTAAATATCAAGCCGATGTTTAAAAAAAATTTAAATGTTTTAATTTAATTTTTAATTTTATTTATTTAAATCATTTTAGTGTCCCTTATCCTTTTATAGTCATTTTCAAGCCATGTTCCCGGTGGGATTTCACATTGGAAAAAATTACAAACTATCATACCGTTCATCCCCTTTAGAACCCCTTTACGGGGTGAATTTTCACAAAATCCTTCCTTAGTGCTCACTTTCGTTACAAAAGGAACTCTTGTGCAAAATTTCATGATTCTAGATTTAGAGGTAGGCACTGCGTTGACTGTCAGTGAATGAATTTAATATTTTATTAAGTAGAAAGAAGATAATGGCATCAGGTTCATGCCAGGGTTCCTTCTTTAAAGTGACAAGCTTCTTGAATAGAGTACTAGTGGTAGTATCGAATACTGAACTATACTAATACTAATATACTTATACTAATATACTACTAAGTAATAATAATATTATAAAGAGGTAAAATTTGTTCGTTTGTTTATTAGTTTGTTGTTAAGTTTGTATGTAGGGGGTAATCTCCGCAACTACCAGTCGGATTTGAAAAATTATTATTGCATTAGATAGCCCAATTCTTGAGAAAGGTTACAGGGTGTGTAATATTAGGCTACGACTTTTAGGAGCCGAGCAAATAGAAAAAAAGTCAGAAAGAACTCTAAGCGAAAACGAAGTAACGGCGAGGGCGGGCGATGGGATGCGACGCGATGAATCGGGGGCCGAAATTTCAAGCAGACGAAGTCGCTGGCAGAAACTAGTTTGATATAAATCCCGGATTTTAAGTCTTATTTGAAATCATTCTTTTAGTTGGTAGGAATGTCAAAGGCGAGCTGAGCAACAGGAAATTGAAAAGGATTGTGGAGATTTATTTTCTTTACCTATCTTCTATGATTTACATCACAATTTCTTTGGTGCATGTTGGGTGCACATCAAATAGGACATGTCAAAATGTTGCCACTATATAAAACGTAAAAGGTTTTTTGAGGATGATATTCTCGTAACATAGAATAAAGTTTGTCTATTTCTTTTTTATATCTGTTTAGTATATTATATCACATTTTAACTGTAATAAACTATTTTTCTTTAAGTACATTGTACTTACAGCGTCTTAATATTTGTTTGCTGCACCGGTCGACGTCATTACGTCGGCGCCGGCTGTCGCTGAAGACCAGTGCTGGGGCTCTGTCTTGCACAGGGTTGCAGCATAATGCTGAGCGATAGCCGATTTGCGTGGACGTGACGCATGCTTCCCCCAACCTTTTCTCATTTTTGTGTTTTAAGCTTTTTTTTTGCGTCATCATCCGCCTATAATGTTCCCACTGTTGGGACACAGGCCTCCTCTCTGTGAGAGGGAGTGGGCCGTAATCCACCACGTGGGCCCAGTGCGGGTTGGTAGATGTCACATGTCTTCGAATTTTCGGTTCTAGAACATGCCGGTTTCCTCACGATGTTTTCCTTCACCGTTTTGAGAGCAGTGGTGATGAAATAATTTACACAAAGTAAAGCGCCTGTCTGGGTACGAACCTACGACGTTACAACTGCTGCTTACACTGCTCTTTTTGCGTCATGTTTACCGCAAATTAACGTTTTTTCTTTCTTCTTTTTTCTATTTCTACACTTTTGAAAAGATCTTGAATTTTGAATTAGTTTTAGCAATGCTTTTTAATGTACTACCTCGTTGGTCTAGTAATCGCAAGCGCTACTACCGAACATGAGGTCCTGGGTTCTAATCCCGGGACGGGCAAAGTGATATTGGGTTTTTCCATCTGGAATTTCTTAATAGCACCCCGGAGTCTGGATTTGTGCCCGGTTGATGGCAATAGGCTTGCCCCCTATTACATGGGATAATCAAACCTCTACCTAACCTTTCGAGAATTACAGGGGTGATGATGATACATGTTTTTATTAGATAGAATATTTTACACTGAAATTGTAACAAAGCTAATAATTTCAGTTAACGAGAAAACTTTCTAGCTCAAATTAAACTTTATTAAATCAAATCATATATTTTTATTGTGGGCATGGGTTATACAGGCAGATGTTAGGTAAATTACAGTTCCATTATGTCCTGCCTAATAGGCATACAATAATTAAGTCAACATGCAGTATAATTTTTTTCTTGATTCTTGTTTTTTGAAGTGAAAACTTCTTTAGGCGCGTTAGGCATTTTTGAGATGGAAAAAATAATTGAACTCGCGACACCGTTACCGACACTTCATTTTTGTAAACGCAATTGAACTCTTTATTTATATTACGTTACGGAGCAATGTTCTATGAAAGTATTTTTACTTTAAAGGTTTTGGAAGTATTTTTTTTGTAAACGCGATTGTGTTCTTAATTAGATCAGGTTACGGACCAATATTCTATACAAGTATTTTTCTTCCACCAAGGCGATCTTGTTCAAATTTTCACTTCTGTTTTTTTTTATTTGTCCATGTACCTTCAAAACAGGCAGGTGCAATAAACAAGTAAGTACTATAGGTATTATTAGATATTATAATAAAGTTATGTAACGTAGCCTGAGTTTGTGTATCAGTAAAACTAGTTCCAAGACTGAGAGACGTTATCGGTCTCAGATCTTTGCTCCACTCCTAATGGACCGCGCACATCATACAAGGATGTTCAATATTGGGATGTTTTCTTATGTTTTTGTAATTTTTAATCGATTTCAAGAAAAGGAGGAGATTATGCACTCGTGTGTTTTTTGAAGTAAAAACTTCTTTAGGCGCGTTGGGCTTTTTTGAGATGGGAAAAAACAATTGAACTCGCGACACCGTTACCGACACCTCACTTTTGTATACGCGATTGTGCTCTTTATTTATATTACGTTACGGATCAATGTTCTATGCAAGTATTTTTACTTTAAAGGTTTTGGAAGTATTTTTTTTAATTGTTCAAGTTTTCACTTCTGTCGGCACCGGAGTGCCACTGTTTCTTTTTTTTAATGTATTTACACTTATTTTTCCAATATCACTAGGCTGATTAACGTGATTTTTGTTTCATTTGGTAGAAGAAGCTTGCGCGGCGGTCCCATTTAGATTTTAGTAGCTTTGCTTGGGTAGTTTTTGAGTTAGCTTCAATAATAAGTTTTTAATCATAATTTATTTTATAAGTTCCTGCCACTCTTGTTTACAAAGCAAGTAGTGGTATACGAATTTGTATGGGGTAGGTTCTACAACTAAAAAGAGAAAATAATATTATCTTTTTATTACAGATGCTTCTAAAGTGCGTCTTTCTACATTATTCTCACATGTATAATTTCAACATGAATGATGTAACCAATATCATGTAACAATTTTTTTAACCCTTCGAGTACCTAATTAAAGCTCAAATTCTCAATCTGCCATATAATTACATTTCCTCTCAATTTAAAACCGATCGGAATTACAACATGCTATATAAGCGCCCAGCGCCTGCGCCGGTCGGTAGCAGCTCGCTAATGCACCTTGTACCGTGAGTGTGACCCACAAGATCGTATCTGCGTATTAAACACTTTGTTAAGCGATGCTGTTTGCTTTTATTTTACACGGCTGTGGTCGATTTTTCATAAAAGATAATATAGTAAATTAACCCGTAACTCTACAACGTAACGCGCGCACACCAATCAGCGCTTGTCGCTCGCAGACGCGCGAGTTCCGTAGAATGTGCACGAATTAAAGCATATTTTTTTAAGTGAAAACTTACAAGGCTGATGTAAAGGGAAAGGCGGGCGGGGACGCCCTAGGAGGACATATACTGACCTTATTGGTGAAGTTCTTCAGAAAGGCCAGGTGCGTAGTACTCGCAACCGGCGTGCGTGTATGACCAGTAGTGCTATTCTGTAAAAATCTCACCGTGATAACTTAGGTGAAGTGAGCTGCCAATAGTGTCAATCCTTAGCAACTGACAGCTCACTCCACGCTCACTTCACTTGAGATAACACGGTGAGATGGTTACAGAATAGCACTACAGATGTATGAACGTAAACGAGGTAAAAGGACTATGTAAGGATCGTAGCAGGTGGCGTTCTGTAGTTTCTGCCTACCCCCATGGGAAGAAGGCGTGAGCTTATGTATGTATGTATGAAAACTTCTTTAGGCGCGTTGGGCATTTTTGAGATTGGAAAAAACAATTGAACTCGCGACACCGTTACCGACACCTCATTTTTGTAAACGCGATTATGCTCTTTATTTAGATAAGGTTACGGACCAATGTTGTATACAAGTATTTTTATTCCACCAAGGCAATCTTGTTCAAGTTTTCCCTTGTGTTGGCACTCCCGGAGTGCCACTGTTTTTTTGTCTCTATAGTAATAATGTGCCCAGAGTCTGGAATTTGTGCCCGATGGTGGCAATAGGCTACAATTGGCAAGGGACGTAAACATAAAGCCTTGTGCAGACTGGCGCGACGCGATAGCGCAACGCGACTCGACAAAACAATTTCTAAGAAAACCTCATGGTAGAACAATGATCGATGTCGCGTCGCGCCGTCGCATCGCGCCAGTCTGCACGAGGCTTGTGAAACAAGCCCTGAAGTTACGTGTCAATATGTGCGTTACGTTGTGGAGATAAGGGTGTATTTGCTATGTTATCTTTTAGATTGACGCTTCGTTGCACTTCGGCACTGCGCTAGTATAAATCAATCCTTAAGCTGCGGTTGAGATACAACACAAATTATCCTGTCTTTACATTGCAGACCAAGTTAGGCTTGTTCAGACAAGTGAATGGAAATATCAAATTGAACGAAAAATTATGTTAAATTCTTTGATTGATCTTTAATTGCAATCAATCTTCGATGGCTCGTGACTAAATGATATCAGCCGCTCCGGTCGATCGAAGCTTAAGCTATGCTTGCCGCGGTCTGTTCTTGGATGGGTGACCATTACATATCGAGACCCCTCCGTGCTTCGGAAAGCACGTTCAGCCATTGGTCCTGCTGTCATTCGTAGATCTTTGACAGTCGTTACAGTTGAGAAGTCCAAAAGTCTGGCAACCAATCTTACCAATGAGTATTGTTACCGAGTAACTGGCTTGTGGAGGTCAGAAAAGCTGTCACTCCATGTAAAACACTGAATATCAGCTGCACCCGGTTAAGCTGGAAGTCGATCCCAACATAGTTGGAAAAAAACTAGGCAGATTGATTGATTCTATAGTCTAAATTCGAGAGAAGCAATTAATCCGGAGTATGAAAATTCAAAAAACTTTTATGCTCTAAATAGTTTGCGTAGAGGCGAATGAAATGGCAAATAATTAACAATAAAAACCAATTCACGATTCAAAATAATTAGTTAATGCCATCACCCGAATAGTACCACAATAATTCAACAAAACTAGCGTCGTGCAAAGCCGAACAACGCCTTTGCACCAGCCCGTAAGGTCAAACAATAATTCAATAGAAAAATGTTTTGATACTAATAAAATCCGTTGCTCGAAATAAAAGCTAACGAGGTCACGAATACTTGCCTACTATAATTTGTGTGAAATTATTAATTAGCTAATCGAGTTAGTGCGTTATCGGCACGATCAGCGGTGGCGTGCGCGTGCTCTACAGCACAATATTATGAGGGCTCAAGATTTGCCTTGTGGGACTCCTTAAACTTTGTAGTAATCGAAAAAATGGCTTGATTTTATGGTGGAATAAAAATAAATATCTTGATAATGAAATTGATTCTAATGTGAAAAAGAAAGGAAAGAAAATAGGTTTATATGCGGTAAACACATGACGCAAAGAAAAAACACAATAACGTAAAAACAAGTGGGCGGAAAATGGCCATCGCTTAGCATAATGCTGAGACCTTATGCGAGACAGAAACCCAGCGCTAGTACATACAAAAGAAAGCTGGGAAGGAAGTTGTTGGTTGAAAGATGTAAGCTTTACAAAACAGTTCTAATTGCAGTCCTCGTTTCAAAAATATCGAGAGGAAAGTTTTGAGTATGAATGTGGATGGCTATAAGAGTAGGGGAAGACCAAAGAATCGATGGATGGACTGTGTGGAAGATGATATGGCTAAAAAGGGGGTGACTTCCGAGATGACGACTAATAGAGAAGAAAATGACATGATTGTTGCACTGAACCCAAATAAATTGGGATAGAATGATGATGGTTCTAATTCATCATCTACCTAGCCGTTCCTTGTTGGGGTCAGCTTTCAGTCTAACCGAATGCAGCCGAATACCAATGTTTTACATGAAGGGACTGTATAACTGACCTCCACAAGTCAGTTGCTAGGTAACACGATATGGAAAGACTGGATATCATCAGACTTTCGAGCTTCCAACTACCCATAACGATTGTCAAAGATCTACAAATGACAGCGGGCATTCCGAAGCACGGAGGGGTCTCAGTATGTAAAAATGGTCACCGATCTACGGACCAACCCCAGCAAGCGTATCTTAACCTATTGGATCGACCTGTGCGGCTGTTAATACTTAGCCACGAGCTCCTCAATGAATAGAAAAAGATATGTTGCGACAAATAAATTAGGATAAGGGTAAAAGAGTAATGACGGTTCTAATTACAATCCTTAATTACTGTGATAGAATACACATCGAAACCATACCTACATCGATAAACACGAACTATGCCTAGGAGCCATTAATAGTGATCGAATGATCGTTTAGCGTTGCGGTCAGCACCGCAGGGGGACATAATCGAATATTGGCTCGTAATAGCGATTGCAAATCGATTGTGAGCCGCACAATCGAGTTGCAGTAATCGAGCGGTTGTGATGAAGCTTTCATTGGTCCGTAACTAAGCTCGTTTCGTTGTATCTGTGTGAGTTTATATATTGGATTGCATTCATCTGTTTTGTTTATGCTTTTGAAATTGTCGGCCACACATTTGTAATTTAACATCATAGCATCCTCAACATGTTTGTTGTTTAGATAATTAACGATTATTGTTATGTCATATACATTGTATGTTTGCTTTCATCATGGGCCACAAAGTTCTTTCGTCGTTTTACACCCAAGTTTGTTTTTCCATTGCTTCTCAGGTCTCAGGTAGGAAATGTCGACTCCATTTAGCTTATTTTAATTTTTTTGATAGAAGTTCCTTATCGTACGTTAGACAAAAGTGAAACATTTTGGCCGTCACTACACTTTTTTAATAAACAATTTCATTTCATTCGTCCATTGAAAGCTTGCTTGCGGATATTGGTGATTTGGTCAGACCCTTGTATTTACTTCATAGAATTTTAAAAAGTTTCTTAGTGCCATAATTATCTAAAACTCGACTGAATTTAATTTCACTTCCTCCAGTCATGAGTTGGTACAATCAGTATTCAAAGATAACAATATTCAAAAGTCACTCAAAGATAGTCTACTACTTGAATGTCGTGGTTTATGGATTTTCCAAAACATTACGTATACTTACGTGTATAATTTATTTATTGGAGTGAAAACTTCTTTCTTTAGGTGCGTTGGGCATTTTTGAGATGGGACTAAGCCATTGATTTCGCGACACTGTAACGACACCAGCTTTTGACCATTAAAAAGACATCAACGCGTTAATTACCGCGGTGCATGGAGTAAAAGACATCAATGCACTGATTACCGAGGTGCCGATTTTTTTTCAAGTTTTTACTTCTTTCGGCACTTCCGAAGTGCCGAAAGAAGTAAAAAATCGTTTTTAATTTATTAGCCTTTTAATCGGATAAAAGTCTTTTAGTCGTCGGTATCGTATTTGGCGTTTGTTTATGTTTTATTATGTCCTTTAGTCAGTTTGGAAAGGCATCCATCAACCTTGTCCATTTCTGTCTCTCTGGCCGCTCTGCTCCATGTTGTTCCATCGACCATGTAGTCATCATACCTCCTTTTCTGTGGACTACCTCTCTTTTTTTGGCCGTTTCTTGGATACCACTGGGCAACAATTTTGCTACGTGTATATACTATGAAGATGTAGTGACAAGAATTGAAAAGAGTCTAAGCGAAGATGGTTTGGTCATGTTGGGAGGATGAATGAAAGGCGACTAACAAAAGGTGTTTTACAAGGCAGGTGTGAGTGGAAACGAGAAACGAGAAATAGAAACAGAGGAGATGCACTAGGAGGACATAAATATAGGTACTAACCTTATTGGTGATGTTTTTCAGAAAAGTCAAGTGCGTAGTACTCGCAAGCAGTGTGCGTGTATGACCAGATGTATGAACGTAAACGAGGCAAAAGGAGTATGTAAAGATCGTACCAAGTGGCGTTCTGTAGTTTCTGTCTACTCACATAAGAAGAAGGCGTGAGTTTATGCATATATGTATGTATAATTAACACTACACAAAAAAAATCGTAAATCAATTAAACTTAAAAGCATGAATTAAAGCCAGACAACCACAATTATGATTAACATTTCACTTAAGATCGTCAGAAACTGTCTGTCAAGCCGATACGCGGGCGAAGCAAAAACAAAATCAACATAATCAATATCAATTAACGAACACGATGAGAAAATGTCGGAGCAAGTGAACGGTCATTCGGTTAGCAGTTCCGTATAATACTTGCTTATTATTGTCCCACTTCAAGACAAAGGCGTCTTCTCATACAGACAAGGACGAGCAATAATCACCATGTTTACTCAAGACGGGTTGGCAGCAGTACCATATGCATGAAAATATAAATTATGCAAATAATTTGGCTAAAAACCTTTGGAATTTGTTAGTAGATTCATGTTCAGCAATATGATTACATTATAAACACATACAAAACATTCCATCACGTCTTGTTTTCCCGAAGAGTTGGGCAGATATATAGTAGGTACACCCACAGTTCGTCAGTTATGTCTAAGTTCCTTGTTATAGGGGGCGAGCCTATTGCCATCAACTGGGCACAAATCCAGACTCCGGGCTGCTACTGAGAAATTCCAGACCCGGGAATCAGCAGTAGCTCAGCAGTAGCACTTGAGACCACTACACCAACGCAGCAGTCATTATAAACACGTTTAAGTTTAAAATTCTTGTTTATTTATGTTTAATCCGATCCAGCCTGTCCCTTGATGCTTCTCCCAGCGACGCCCTAAGCCGAGGTCCGTACCCTACAGGGGTGCCCTTAGCGTGTAGTCGCTTAGTTTCAAAGTTTTATGCCCTGGCTGGAGGCCTTAATTTATTGAAGTAGCCACAGGAAAGCCCGGTTAAGCAGCCAACAACCTCCAAGGTTGACCTGCAAGATGCCGTTAAAAAAAAGAAAAATTTGCAAATATCTTCAATTCGCAAAGCATAATCTATGTTTAATACTCATGTGAATTGAGAGAGTCCACTCATAATGAGAGTTTTCGTGAAAATTTACGCCATTAGATGGCGCCACTTTGGCAAGAGCTCTTCCATTTCGACAATGAATCGTTTAAAATAGGTTTTTATTTTTATTAATTTAATTTATCTTTTTTATAGATTCTTTTCTATTTTGTGAATGTGAGAACGCTGTAGGCTTAATGGACTGTAGATTTTTTGACTATTTTCGATTTTGTTAAGTACCTGGTACTTGTTGAAAGACCTACACTGTTCTCCCATACCTATAAAAACTGTTATTTGAAAATATTGTAAAAGCTAATTATTTTTAAAAGAGGTAACCGTGGTGTTTCTTGCCCGCTCTTCTCCATATGAAACGACCAATTGGAACCGTGTACCTAGTTTCTGATGTTTCATAAGTGCCCATGTAGGTTTATGTGAAATAAAATATTTTGAATTTAAAATATGTAAAATTTATGATGACGTTCATCATTCGTTTCATTCATTCGTCACTACTAAAGAAAAAAGGATTGTGTGGTTTTATGAAACCACGTTAAAAGTGAAACTTCTATAGGCGCCGCCATATTGGCCTTGGCTGCTCTGACGAGCGCTTTTCACTTTATCCCTACTCCGCGGCCGACCGTCACGCGACATGCAACACACAGACGAAAAAGTTTGAGACGATGTAATAAAAGTTTCACCTTAAAATATAGGCGCTTTGACACTTATGACAGGTATCTGGACCTGACGCCTCATTACTGCTACCTAGCCATTTCAAAAAACCTTTATTGTAAGAGTTTCTATGAAAAAAAATCTTACGTACGCCAACAAGTGACCTATGTACTCGTAGGTAGATGCTTGTAGGGACACATTTGTAGCAAGCTTATGAAGTGACAGTTTCGGCAATGTTCTATCTTATCAAATCATTGCTTGATAACGAACGATTTTCCGTATATACAAGGTGATTTTATTCGATGGTTTAAAATTCTTAAAGAAGACTTATTCGAACAATTAGGGAATTAACTGATTGAACTTGATTTCTTTTCCAAGTTAAAGCCTTCCATAAATAATTCAATAATGAATCCATTTTGAAAAAATCATTAATACCTCGAAGAGCTTTAATATAAATACGAACACGGCAAATCTGACACATGATTAGGGTTACCACATTAAAAAAACAACGAGACAAGCCATTATAGACGATAATGCTCGCGAGTGTTGCCAGATTATCGATAATTATTACAAAAAGGAAAAAAAATACGGTTCCAGATCGTATCATGATAAGTGTAAAATGTCTTAATGCGTTGCCCACAATATTTTTATTTGTTTTGTATGCCGCTTGTAATCTGCTTCAGTAATCTAAATGTGACACAACGCTCTCTTTCGTTTGACGTTAAAACCGATGCGAGTAAGTGAGATAGCACAATGTTGTGACTTTTGATCGCTCAATCTACTGCGACGTGCAGGGATGTTTTGTATGTCGTACACTCTTGATTTCTTAATCGTTTTTACAACTGACAGATGACGTATCGAATATTTATGGCGCTATCCTCTTTATAAAATGGGCCGAAGAAATACAGTAGTGCATGTTGAAAAAATACACTAATGTACAGTCTAATTATTTTCTTAATGTCCCTCGGGTATCATCGGATTTCCGAATACAAACGAATGCTAATTTCCATGTCCAAAAATTATTAGATTTATCGTGTATAATAATTTGAATTCGGAACTAAGTACTTTATTGTTGTTTTATTTTGATTTTCGTGTGAACTATATAGAGCTGTAAAACTATTTTCCTATCTGTCGTGCCTGCGACTTTAGCGGCTTTCTTCTCATTTTTTAAATAAATTACATTAAGTTAAAAGAGTATTCACAACTCTATATACTTCCAAGTCGATTGAGAGCGTCTGGTCTATACCAAGTACAAAGGGCAACTGATAGAAATCCGACGACTGACAAAACACGAGGTTTACCGAGGGACTAGAGTATTAACTACCTACTTTATCTTCATAATTATCATTATTCTTTAGCCTTCATATTATTATTATTATCCCGATTTATTTGGGGTCTGCACAATATGTCTTTTTCTTCCATAACTCCCTTTCTATCTTCCCATCTTTCACATAGCCAATCCATAACTGCCTACTATTTTGAAAGAATTATAATATTGACATGAAACTTAATGCATGCATTAAATACCCACCCAGTGGGCCACTCAATCACTCACCGCGGACAAAATAATGAAAGTGATAAATGCAGAGTTTCCGCAAACAATTACCCCTCGAGTTTCCCTCGGTGGAACATGATTTTCACCACGTTATATGCTGTATGAATATTTTAGCAAGTTTCGAATGCGATAAGGAATTACTTTGGTGGAAGTGGTGCTACATCGATACGCTTTTATTTCTGGAACTGCTTTTGTGCTTCGTCGTCCTTATAATTCCTTTACCATCCTAAGATGGAAACGATCGATTTATACTAACAACATAGTGAATAATTATGTATTACCATGTACGAAGGAGGATCCACCTACAGTGCCAACATACTTGGAGGCCACTACCAGTCAGATAGGGTATTCCCTTCCTGCTGGAACTCATACGGGCATTTTAGATTCTTCAGTTGTAGTTGTGGAGGTCACTCCGGATATTTCTTTAAACTAGGCAGTAAGACAACAGAAGTTACCCCTTCAATTAACCAATTATTATTAGAGAATAATAAAAAGGTATCTTCTGGCAATATTTTACATAAAAATAATAATAAAAAACCAAAGGGGGGGCAACATACTTTAAAATTATTCAATCAAAATATCCAAGGTTGCTCTTCCAAATTACTGGAAATAGAATTGTTTTTAGAAAATACCAAGTTTGATGTAATTTGTTTAACAGAGCATTGGTTAAAAGATCATGAAGTGATGTCAATTAATTATGAAAATTATTGTGTAGTCAGCCATTTCAGCCGAAAATGTATGATACATGGCGGGTCATTAATATTAATAAAAAATTCCATTAAATCGAAAGAAAGAAAAGACATTATTGGACTGTCTGTTGAACACAACATTGAATTGTCCTGTGTTGAGCTTGATAAGCATGTTATAGTATGCGTATACAGACCTCCAAGTTACCAGAATCTATCCGTGTTTGATTCTGTAATGGAAGATGTATTAAAGAAACTTAGTACTAGTAGTAAGTCAATAATTATATGTGGTGATTTTAATATTAACTTATTAGAAAATAACTCGAATACTGTCAGATTATTAAGTCTTTTTAGGTCATTTGATTTGTCAAATGTTTTTATTGAACCAACCCGAGTGACAGCTTCTTCTGCCACTTGTATAGACAATATTTTTTGTAATTGTGATTATTTACACAAACAAATTGTAAATAAGTTGCCATCAGATCACAGTGGACAAACAATAACATTTTGCTCCTACATACCTTTACAAAAAATTCAAATAAGGTTTAGGCCAATTACATGTAAAAGTTTAGAGAAATTAAATAATTCTTTGGCCAATAAATTATGTGTTCAGAGTTTTAATAATATAGGTGACCCAAATGAGTTCTACGCCGAGTTCTTTTCACTATTAAACACGCAATTTAATGACACTTTTCCACTAAAGACTAAAAGTATTTACACAAAGTTCTTATTTAGTGATTGGGCGACTCCAGGTATTCGTAAAAGCAGGGAAAAACTATTTGAACTTTATGGCTTAAAGCAACATATGGATAATACAAACTTTCATAAGTATGTTGCAAAATATTCAAAAACTTTTAAAAGTGTTTGCAAAATAGCCAAAGCTCTGCATATTAGCAATAAAATAAAATCAGCTGATGATAAAATAAAAACTACCTGGCAAGTAATAAATAATGAAACGGGTAGGAAAAAACAGCGAACTACTGAATTTAATTTAGAGACTGCACATGGCCCCATTAACTCAGATATAGAAATAGCTCAAGAATTTGAAAACTTTTTTGCTAATATTCCTCTTAAAACTACTGAAGCTTTAAATTCCTCACCCGCGCTTTCTGCTGCCTTACTTAGACAGAATGTGAAGGCATGCCCTTTGGAGTTTAGGTTTCAGCATACAAACCCCCAGGCTGTTATAAAAGCTTTTAAAGATCTTAAAATTAAATCAACAGAAGATCTCTGGGGAATGTCTGTAAAAGTCTGTAGATCTATTATCGAAACCATTGCGCCCTATTTAGCTTACATATTTAATACCAGTGTAGACCAAGGAGTCTTTCCGGATCTCATGAAACACAGTAAAGTAGTTCCATTGTTCAAATCCGGTGATAGTAAAGAACCCAACAATTATAGGCCTGTGTCAATTCTGCCAGTTCTCAGTAAAGTGTTTGAAAAGTTGATGCTCAATCAAATGTTACGTCACTTTAATAAAAATTCCATCTTTCATGAACAACAGTACGGTTTCACCAAAGGGCGTTGTACTACTGACGCCGGTGTCACCCTAATAAAGAACATTTTTAAGGCCTGGGAAGAAGCACAAGATGCCATTGGAATCTTTTGCGACCTCTCGAAGGCGTTCGATTGTGTAGACCATGAGACACTTCTGCTGAAACTAGAACACTATGGGATTAGGAATACAGCTCTTGATTTACTTAGATCATACCTGAAAGATAGAAAGGTTAAAGTTCAGGTAAACGGCGTAAACTCATTAGGGTCTGAAATGGCAATGGGCGTTCCTCAAGGTTCGATATTGGGTCCATTCCTCTTTTTAGTTTACATTAATGATTTACCCCAAATACTTCAAAATCAACCGAAGATGGTGTTATTTGCAGATGACACATCATTAATCTTTAAAATAAACCGACAATCACAAAATCTTGACGACGTGAATAGCTCTATTCTGCAAGTCCAAGATTGGTTTACGGTAAATAATCTGGTACTTAATAAAAAAAAAACCAAATGCATTAGATTTAAATTACCTAATGTTAAAAGTAGCGAATGTGACATCATATTGAATGGAGAAAAACTGGAATTTATTAATCAAACGGTTTTCCTGGGAATCACGCTAGACGAGAAATTACAATGGGGACCTCATATAACATCTCTTGCGGGGCGGTTAAGCTCGGCCGCTTATGCTGTTAGAAAGATAAGACAGTTAACAGATGTAGAAACCGCGCGTTTGGTCTATTTTAGCTACTTCCACAGCATTATGTCATATGGCATTTTACTGTGGGGTCGGGCTGCTGACATTGAATCCATCTTTATTTTGCAAAAGAGAGCTGTCAGAGCCATTTATAATCTACGTCGCCGCGAATCTCTCAGGGAACTTTTTAAAAGGATTAATATTATGACGGTACCTTGCCAATTCATTTATGAAAATATTATGTATGTAAGGAAAAATCCACATCTCTTTAATAAAATAAGTGATAGACATAATTTTAATACTAGAAATAAAGATAAACTAGATCAACCATTTTTCAGGTTATCTAAAGTACATTCATCTTTTATGGGGTACTGTGTTAAATGTTACAACAAAATACCTTGTGACATATTGCAATTAAATGAAAGAAAATTTAAAACTCATATAAAAAGTACACTTTGTAAACAAGCATATTACAAATTAGAGGATTATATCCAAGATAAGAGTGCTTGGAAACATGCTGGTCCTGCTCCATAGGACAATTTAGAATCAAGACAAAATCAAACTGGTTGCTAATTTAATTGTAAAATTTATTACTTTGTGTTTTAAGTATGACATTGATTTTACATTCTGTGATTACTTCCTTACACACTGACTTATTAATTGTAACATTTTAGGAAAATCGTCTACTTTTACAATGTTTGTAAATATGTGAGAACCATGTATCTGTCACAAATTAAATTATCTATCGTTGCTTCATTTTTAATTTTTTTACCTATTGTGGTATAGTAATTTTATTCTAGGTGCATCGTCTTCACATATAATAATTATTTAACAAATGTACGTAGATATACAAACAATATTGTAAAACATTTTAAAAGAGTAACGGTGGAGTTTCTTGCCCATTCTTCTCCATACGAAAACTACCTTTTGGAAGGGGCGACTAGAATCAATTTTATTATTTTGTAATTTTTGACGTTCAAAAGTGCCATACATGGGCCTATTTGAAATAAATGATTTGACTTTTGACTTTTTGACTTTGATCAAAGTACCCAAGTTGATTATTTTATTTTATTTTACAAGTAACAGCTAATCAATAATTCAATATACAAGCTAACAATAAAATATATACAGGGTTACTGGTTATACATCGGGAATGTAGGAGAGGTCATTTGCAACCAAATTATATCTATGCCAATGTCAACCATTTTAGAGTAATTTGACATTATATATTTTAAAATATATGAAATAAAAATATATGAATTGACAAATGACTCGAATTTTTTTGAAATTTACATTTGAGTTAAAAGGCGTCATTTGGTTGTAAATGATTCAGATTTCAGTCAGGTATTAAAATATTACAGGAGCCATACAAATCACATTTCTTTATAATTAATAAGCTAGTTAAATAGATACATGCACATGCTACATGCTGGAAGAGATTTCTTTGGAAATAAGCATCACCTTTGTACGTATTTTTCTGTTCCTTTTGTCTTGTCTATGTATAAATGTGTTTACATAAATGGTTAAATAAATAATATACCTATATAAATCTCATAGCTGTACTTCGTTTTCTAGTTTCTATTAAAGTTGCATGTTGTATGGATTTTGCTAATCTTTGACTAGATATAGTGACTAAACTATTGGATATACTTGATTGAATTTTCATATGCAGACTAGGAACGGCATTAGATAATCTATACGCAGTTTAATTTAGTGTCATATTGTCATATCCACCTTGTAGATCAATTATAACTCGGCCATCTACAAATATGTACTTTTATACGTAGACTACTTTTTTTTTTCGACACATTAAAGAGTTTCTGCATAATAATTGAACACTTTTCTACCAATTTTTGGCAAACACAAAAATAAAATGCTACAAAGTTCAAAATATGAAACGATCATGTTTTTCAAGTCAGAAATAATTGCCGTGTAACTGTGTAAGGAAGGCCTTGGTTTGCAGATCAGGCGATACGTGATGATATATGATACAAGTTCTGTTCAGATTTATTATCGGGCGAGGATTGCTTTTAGCCCACTGTGCGATGGTATCATTTACAGGCTGTTGGTAGAATTGGAAATAAAATAAAATTGTTTATTCTGTAAATAGGATATCGGAATCACTTTTACAAATCGTATTAAAAAAAAAAAAAACGTGTGGCACTCGGGGACTGCCGCGGTAAAGCTATTGCATAGCATTTGTAACCTCCATACTTCCTATTTGTCAACGCTACACTCGGGATGATGACGTGATGACATAAAACAAAAATTACGTTCCCATGAAAACATCACGTTGTCATGGGAACCGTCATTACATGGTAGGCGGAGTGGGGGGTGTTAGGTTTTTTTCGTTACGGAATTTCTTGATTCGGTCGCCGCGCTCAAAGCCCGCGATAAAAGCTATGCAATAGCTTAAAAAATAAGCTAGAGTCAACATTTCCTATCTGACTACTCCTGAGAAGATATAGCGAAGTAATCTCAGGGGTCCAAAGTCTCTTTTAAAGTCCAGACATAATTTTGGTCAGATCATGTGACGTCCATTTAGATTAGTGTCTGAAATGGTCTTTTGAGGAAAGAACCACATAGATTTGAGTGGACCTGTCTATTCAGTGCAAGCATTTGTCAGTAACGAAGATAAAATGTTAAATGTTTGTTTAGTATTTAATTTGTTTGATTGTTGAATTTTGCAAAATGCATTCTGACATAAGTAGTTACCTACTTGATAAGTGATCACGTGATATCTCACAAGTCCAGTTAAAAATCAGCGTGAGGTACTACTTATCTTGTCTGCCTTAAGTATTTATTTGGCGCAGCCGTGAGGCACATATTCCTGTTCTTACAATGCACTTTACACCTTTTATTGAAGTAGTCCACTTGGAGCACTCGTCCGAATAGCACCTGCTCGAATAGCACCTAGCCTAGTCCACGAAGAGCAGAGGTGCTCTTCGTGGACTTGGCTAGGTGCTATTCGCGCAGGTGCTATTCGGACGGGTGCTCTAAGTGGACTACCTCTTTTTATTTACATAATATACTGTGTGTCTTTTAGTCTGAGCTAAATAAATGTATTTTCTTTCATTTCTTTGATGAATGATTTCTTTTTAGCGTAAGAAATAAATTAATTATGATATAATAAACAAATCTTCAACAGATGTATTTCAATGTCCTTCTTGCATCATAATATCCACAACTATTAAAATAAAACGTTAAATTTTTATTGTACAACAATAAATTTTGTCCAGCTAGTTTGCATTCGGCGCACAGTGCGTGGTATATTTGAATATAATTGCATTATCGGCAAGACACGGCTCAACATTAGCATACGCAAGCTCAAATTGTTTCGTTTGATTTATGACGCTGTTTCCTTGTTAGTTTCCTGCGTAATTGCGGTGCCGACTGTACGTAGGTCTGAACACGATACGAACTAGAGCTCTGTTTGTTCAGATAACACGTAAAGGAATAATATTAATAGTGGTAAGAGAATTAACAAGTGTACCCATTTTTAATTTTTTTATAGCTTGGGAAGTTATCAAATAACTTCTCCCGCTCTGGGCGGAGCGGGACGGCATGTCAGACTCTTACTGACTAAAACCCACCCGTGTTCCTTCAATTGCCATGTTGCCAGGGGCCACGGTATCCCTTTCGGACTTTCCCGCGACCCCGGCAGGCATCGGCCCTAGCGGACCCCGTCAATTCTGCAGACATCTCTTTGAGGCGCGCGTGGAACACAACGCGCCGTCGACCCGGGCCTGGTCCTTATCGGACGGCGACTCGGCGAGCTACCCATTGCTCACCGTCCGCTTCAAGTGTACCCCTGCCCTTTTTTGTTTTATTTTCGTGTCGATGGTACTTTGTTTTTATACTGTTTGAGTCACAAGTATCATCAACGTGACCTCGTACTGATAAGGCCACGTTGATTGCGGCATCAGTGGCATTCTTTAGTGCAAGTAAACCTGCGCTGCAACCATGCCCTATGTAACGTACAGGGCACATTCCTTTTGGAATAATTGTTGTGTGTGTTCAAGTGGATTGTTGAAGTAAATAAAATACATTTTTATTTCATACATTTTGAAATATAAAATGTCAAATTACTCGAAAATGGTTGACATTTGCATAGGGGACATAAGGGGTAATTTGGCTGCAAATGACTTTTCCTACATCCCTTTAATGGATTCCCGACATATTACCAATATCCCTGTATTTTTTTTTTGTGCCAAGATTTCCATTCCTAAGTTGCAATACAGAGCTCGAGAAAACCTCCGTGATAGTTGGATAATAAAGTGATTTTATAATCGAAACCAAAAAACAGATAATGCCGATTGGAGAAGACTATTTGGAGTATCAAATGTTAAACCTTTCTTTTGAACGCCAGAGTAACAGACCCGTACAATACCTACTTACCTCTTCCCTAGATACTATCATTCACATGACACCAAGGCACGCACCTCTGACATTTCGGATTCATGTTCGTATTGTATAATTATCACTTGCTTAAAAAACGGTGAAGGAAAACATCGTGAGGAAACCAGCGACATGCCTGAGAGATATATTTCTCGATGGCAATGTGAAGCCAAGTCGAAAGAAGAAGATCATTCACATCTTAATAACTGTAAAGACAAAGTACTTTAATGCAAAGCTTTTAACATCCCAACTTGTCCAATAATTTCTCTTCACTAACCCCTCACCCACGTATTCCAGGCGAAGGGTCCTGCAACAGCAACGACGGGTACAGCCAGCGAACACCAACAGACGACAAGTCACCCCCAGGCAGTGACGACGAGTCCGCCCGACCAGGCTCCGCAGCAGACAACAAGAAGAAACACCGGCGGAACAGAACTACCTTTACCACCTACCAGCTGCATGAGCTGGAGAGGGCCTTCGAGAAGAGCCACTACCCTGACGTGTACTCCAGGGAAGAGCTGGCGATGAAAGTCAACCTGCCTGAAGTTAGGGTGCAGGTTAGTCAATAAACTATACGATTTCTAAACTGCTGAGGTTTCTGAAATTATGCATAAGAATTTCTCAAAAATAGCAAAAGTAAGCACTAAGCAAAGAATTTTAGAAACCGCATCGTAAAGTGGTTAAATAGGGGATGAAGCATATGGGAAATTACATCGGGTACACGGTTTGTAAATAATAAATAAATAAAAACTTTATTCGGTTAAAAATATACGGTACAATATTAAAATAAATTGTAATACATTACATAGAAGCATTAGGAGCAAGATTTTTACAAATTCCGTAGACTCAGCACTAAAGACATAGTAAATCCTTACTGTGTCTTTCAAAATCAAATATTAACACACGTTGATTTGCAACTTCTTGATCATCACTTCAGCATTCAAACGTCCCTCAGTTAAAATAATATTGTTTTTAATTCTCTGAGCATTCATAAAGTGAGGTTTGATAGTAATGGAAGCTTTTCAAAATCATGAAAAATATATTGAGATTCAAGAGAATTTTGCTGATGAGAATAAAACTATAGAACTCATTAGTTCATCAGTACCTGGACGACCGAGTTCTGCTTGTGTGAAAATAGAGCTCTTTTGCCCTTGTGCCCTTTTTGCTGTGTCCTACAGGGTCCATAATGATCTAAATTATATAGTTACCACCTAAGTACACATTATAGTAAAGCATTGAAAATATTGAGAAAACTAATTTTCCCAGATATGAGATCTAGCTAGATCGATTTTTTGCCCCCGTAAACCTCTTTATTGCAACTTTCAACAGAATCATTAGAGCCGTTTTCGAGGACGTGATTACAAATATATATACAAATGTGTTTCATGTAGGTAATAGTATATAGGATAGTGCCATCATAATAGTCATGTCATTGATTTCTTAATCACTAAACATCTTAGCAGATTTTTCAAAGATCACCAAAATAAGCTTAATTAAATTTTCTCTTATATTAAGTGAAATAAGTACACTTTGCAAACATTGAGTGAAGGGCCCTACGGGAAGGGTAAAGGGCAATAATGAACCCAAGGGGCTTATGCCACTCAATCCCCTTTGGCTTTGCAGGCCGAACATATGTCAAGCGTATTGATGCCCCACCAAGTAACATGACCCTCCCCGCTTCTCCTAAACGAACAAAAACTAATGCTTTACAGAATTTTGGAGATCTTATTAAATTGGTCGTTTCTTAATTGCTTTCTTATGCCACTGCAAAACGTTTATGTTTAAAGTATTATAGCCCTTACACACTTGGAACAGAGTCTCTGAATTCGCATCAATAAATTTGTTGAACGGCTATTTGCCAAATAATGCGGTTGTGAACTAATCTGACACTTGGTTTTCAATATAGGATAAGCTGATTTTAATAGTGTGTAATAAAAATGTCATGTCCTTTGTTAACTGCAATAACTGCTGCTTGTTCATTTATTGAAATGAATGTAGTTTTTGCATTAAGGTGGACAAGATTGTTGTGTCAACCTTTAATCCTGATCACAACGACTATATAATATTACATTGTTGCATTCAGCTGCCTACCTGCCTATCATTTGTGACAAAATGCAAAAGTATGGGCTTTAGTTAAAATTATGGTAACATCATATCTGATACTCCTATGAGGAATATATCTAATCTGACCTACTAATTGCGATCTGCCAGTCCATCGATAGAACAAATACCTATTGTCTTTTATAATACCAACTGTCCGACTGCAGGACATGGGCCTCTTCACACGAGCATTGATCACCCACGCTTGCTCAACACCAGTAGGCGATTTCAGACTTATATTAACTATAAGTCTAGCTTTCTTCACAATGTGTTCCGTCACCGATATCAGTAATGTCCAAGATAAACTCAGAAAATACTTATGAATCGAAAAAGTCACATTGGTACTTGCCCGGATTTGAACCCACAAGCACAACCTCAATGTAGCAGACTACATCTTCTTCTGAAATGTAGAAAATTACTTCCAAATTCTAAAATCGAAATTCAGGTATATTCGCGTAATCGCGTAGCGTCGTCAGGGCACGTCTGCTACGGAAGCGGCCGGTAATTCGCTTAAACTAGCGCCCAGACACCGACACCCCACTACGATATATAGGTACTATACTCTTACATACTCACATATCTGAACAGTTCAGCACACATCGCTGATTTTCTGATATTTTTCTACCTGACGTTATTAATCACAATACATCTACCAACAAACTACATACTATTGTATGGAATTTTTCTAACTAAACCAACAACTGTGTTGCTGATGAGTTTGTTGTGCCTCTTCTTGTGGTGAAACGGCAACGTTTTGGGGGACTGTCATAAAATACAATAGACTTAGATATATTTAGCAACCTGTTCCGCTTAGCTATTTCTAAAGAGCCATAAAAACTCCTGAAAGAAATCGACCGAGCGCTGAACGCAGACGCGCGTTTGCGTTCAGCGCTTGGTCGATTTCTTTGGCAACACGCCGTGTTCGGGTTCGCGACAAGTCAATCGTTATCCTGAGGATGCCTCGTTGAGAGGTGAAACACGTGTCGATTTCTTTCAGGAGTTTTTTATGGCTCCTTAGAAATAGCTAAGCGGAACAGGTTACTAAATATATCCACGTTTATTGTATTTTATAATGGATTTCCGCAGGGTCATGCCTGAATTAATTAACTATCTTAAACTTGCTGGGACTGTCATGTAATTTTGACGGTCAAAAAGTGCTGATTCTCAGTCTAATTTGAATAAATGAGTTCTGGTTTTGATTTTGGATTTTTGAAGAGGGGCGAAGTTTAGCTGTGCTCATGGTCAGTACGTGGATGTCTATATGATGGTAGTTTGTACATCGAGAACGTTCCGAGCCTTAGGGAGTACGTAACAATGCATAACCCCTATGTCATGCGATTCTCTGTTGCAATCGTTATGGTTACTCACAAATCAGAAAGAGTCTTTTGGCGTCGTGCAGATTTTGACGTGAATACGTCTTTAAATTTGCTTCCATTGTGAGAGACAATTCAAAAAACTGTTGATAACAAAATTGGAGGATACGGTTTGATGCTGCAGCTACATATCTATCATCAATATCAAAAATTTAATTACACCACTCGAAAGCTAAAGGATCAAAGAATTCGTCTAAAGGAAAATATTACTCGTAACGTACACGTATTCACGTAAAACACACGGCCGTGTCCATGACACAGCCACACCCCATTTTTTTTTAATGTTGCTATGATTGTGTTTAGTTAGTTTGTGATCTTCTTAAGCGAGTCCCAATAAATACTTTTCTTTCACTCAGAATATCAATTTAACTTAACAATAGGGAAAAAAAGTTCATATAGCAGTCAGAACAAAACTCTCATTATATTGTAGACTGACGTAACAAGACCTTTTCCTTTTTAGACAGAGTTCCAAGAATTAAATCTTGATTTCCTTTCGTTTAAGAATTTAAATATATTGGATGTAGTTCATGCCGTACCTTCTATCGATTATTGTCTCCTGTACTGTAGTTGTTCTCCTGTCATCGTTCTCCTACCCTTTTTCGTCCATGCTCCTTTATTTGTCGTCATCACGGGAGTCAGCCCCTTTTTAGGTAGTTTCGTCATGTCTGTCTGTCTGTCCGCAGTCTGGCTCCGAGACCCTTAGTACTAGAAAGCTGTAGTTTGGCATAGGTATACATACTAATTACACCGACAAAACGGGTAAAACAAAATTATGAAAACCATTTTTTTTAGGGTACCTCCCCTACACGTAAAGTGGTGATGTTTTTTTTTATCCCATGGTGTGGGGTATCATTGGAAAGGTCCTTTATAAAACATTGTGAATTTGTGAATACCATTTTTGGATTCAGGTATCCGTTTGCGAAATATTTAGCTTTAAAGTGCTAATTTTTGTTAGAGTCAAGTCCCCCTCCTGCCAGCTAAATGGTTGGTTTTGGATGTGTGAAAAAAAAACACAGCAGTAGTTTATATGGTTCATTCCGTCGTTTCGTGCAAAAAGAACCATTCCGCAGAATAAAAATAAATATTACATTTTATGTTTTTTTTTTTTATATAAACGAATTTTAATTGTTACCAGGTTCGTTTAAAGTGGAAGGCACGTTATTATCTTGTATAATCACGGAGAAAATGACGATTGAAATTTAACAACTGGATGGTGATGAAAATTGAAAGGATTGTAATGAATTAGGGCGCGATGGTAATGACATAAGTCGGGATGGCAATGAAATACCGTAAAACTGTTCCGAAATAGGTTAGGATGGTAATGAACCGTAAAAGACGGTAATTTAAACTAGCTAAATAAAACAATATAATTTCAATAATCACCGTCTTTTATTTCAATTTAGCCTTTTATTTCAATTCATACTTTCATTTCAATTCAGTCTCAAAAAATCAACTTCGTGTAAGGAAACCAAATCACTGTTTTTAAATAATTCAAGGCTCCTAAACAGTAGTCAACCTTATCGTATTATATACATATAATAAGATAAGGTTGACTACTGTACTACTACTACTGTACTATATATATATATGTATATATATAACTGACTGACTACAACCTAACAACAATTAATACAATACAAATAGTAGGTAACTATGTGGTTAGTTCTGTTGGGCTCGGACGCAAAATCACATTTTAACTTAAAACAATTAAAGATTTAAAAATAAATAGAACAATCATAAAGTATCATGAATATCTGACTGGACAATTAACAATAAACAAAATATAAAAGGTAAATAATAAGTAACTAGTCTTCTTAATTATTACTTCTTAATGCAAAATCACAGTATGCAAACAAAAACATAGCTTACTTAATATTATAAAGTTTTAAAAAATGTTCAAAAATTCTTAATTTTCTCTCAAATTGTTAATTGTAATCTTCTAACGACAATCGATCCGACAGTGTTACTCTAGTTAAACTTAATCTATGTTGTAAAACATAGATTGAGAAAAATCAATCATAAACATTAGAAAACTTAAAAAATACTTAATTCGTCACTATCATCTGATCCATCATATTTATTCCAGTCTTTGTTTTCTTTTTCTGATTTATTTGACTGCACGAAAGTCTGGAATTGCCTTTGGTGTTCAGAATTAAAAACTTCTTTAATTTTTTTTGGCATTAGTTTTTGATTTGAAGTCTTATAAAATTTACGGTTTTCCCAACTTATACGGACGTCAGATAAAATCTTGATTTTAGGAGATTTTAACGCAGTCGAAGATGTAGCTGTAACATTTGTCAACGGTGAGAGCTGTAAATCGATTGGACCCTGTAGAGGTTGTAAGTTTTTTAAAAGATCTGATTCATTCAGGTTATTCAAAAAAGTTGAAGTATCTATGCTTGCTAAGGACTGGTCATCATTGATATAAGTGTCTTCATTGTGAGCGCTTCGCTGATCAATCTCATCAAAATCAACTCTCTCCTCTTCGCTTTTAAAATGAAGGAAGCCTAAATGCTTATTATGTATACACAAAATGCCGCAATCTTGACTTCTTTTACGTAACACAACTTTTTCTTTTTCTAATTTACTAATTTTATCTTTCAATTTCTTTACCGTCTTTATATGATTGTAACGCATGCGCCTTATCAGATTATTGGAGTTCAATAATCGTCCAGGTATATTTTGATTGGTTGTACTGGGACCTGGTTCAGATACCATCAAGGGATCTGGTCTGGGAGGCTCTGGATGAACATAATCTTCTGACTCACTCTGGGGAGGTGAGTTAACCACCAATATTCTCTGTAATTCACTCTCTTTTTTCTTCCTTTCTAAGTAGTTTTGTGAGTTTTTTCGCCATCGCCTTCTTTGTTCTCGTTGTGCTCTAGGAGTCATGTTTTTAATACTACATACCTTATTCTTCTTTTTTCTTGCTAAATATCTACTTCTTTCTTTTTCTTTCTGTAGATGATATAAATCAGGATCGCTTTTTACTTGTGCATATTTTTCTCGTTTGCGTAGCCTATCTTTTGCCAGTTTTTGTTCGTTTGATAACTTTTTACGAGTTTTCCCCATATTAGTACTGAAAATAATAAAATACAGACTAATAGAATAATAAACTACTTAGAAAAACACGCGTCTAATGTTTATAATACATTTTTAACAGTACCTAATCAATCTTATTCGTAGTTAAAAACAAAATAAAAAAATGTTTCATTTCCTTCCAAAACACTTCCAAAACCTTCCCGCAAAAAAAACGGAGGGAACGGACGGTAATGAAGTGGAGATGAATGAAAAAAATAAACCTTTTGTTTAAAAATATCGTTACCGAATACATTAGAAACTTGAGAATAATATAGGATCAAAATCAGTTTGAAAGATAAACATATGAAGTATTTATAATGATTTGCTTACTACAATACCTTGTGAAATAGCAGGAATGTGATGAAATTATTTCTGGACGAAGCACTATCAACAATGCGGAGATCGTAAATAATTTTGACAGCGATAGACGTACGTCCGCCTCTCTCTGTTTGCCGTGGCTAACTGACCAGTAGAAACACGTTGTTACCTGAACTATATTAGGGACAGAATAAACCATCTACAAAATTTTGAAGTTTCCGAGTGTGGATGGCGATGAAGTTTATATTATGACAATTAGAAAAAAATGCTTTTCTTTTACTTTTACTAAGCCAAAGGTTAATTCAAAATACTTCAATAATAGGTCAGGGGTTTGGTTCTTATAAACCGTAATTATTAAAGTTTTCAATTTGAATGTAAACAAATAAACATGAAAACATCCGCCGAGGTCCCTAGTTGGAAACAGAGAGGAATGAATTTACACACAGTTTTATTAGCTTTTAAAATTAATTACCGAATTAAAATGTAATATTAGCGATACTCCTTTTAAAGTGACTATGTTTTTATCTATACTGCTTAAAAAATAAAAAGATAAAAACATGGGTAAAATAGTCTGGAAATCATTTTTGCACGAAACTACGGAACGACCCATATAACGAAATTAAAAGTAAAACTATCACAGCTAAGTAGGCTCTACAAGTTAACGAGTAATAATCGACCAACTTAACTTTGCAGTTGCAAAAACACACACACGCACACACACACACACAGTCCATCCATTGTTTGTAGACAATACGCGTTGAAAAAAATTTTTGGCCTCTAGAATTTTAATCAAAAACCAAGCAAATTATTGATACTGAACTGAACTACAGTTCTCCAAAAAATCAACCAGTAAATAAGTACACCAAGAAACAAATAATATTACAACAGTATCCCTCTTTTAATAGCCAACCGTCCAACAGCACAGGATGGTCTGAGCGAAAGGGTTCCTAATTGAAACGTCACGGTGGACGCGTCGGTAATTACTGTGTTTTGACAAACACTCGTGTTCTACAGTATGAGAAAGGATACTAAAGCATTTGTATCTTTTACTAAACGTTGGACAAGGATCCATTAAAACAATTTTTGAAGTGAAAACTTCTTTAGGCACGTTTAGCGATGTTTGGTAAACGGTAAACGGATTCGCGTCACCGACGTGCCCTAGTACTTTACTATTGAATATAGATGGTGCAGTTTTTTTTCTTCTTTTTACACGACTGCCCAAAATGGAGTGTAATGTTTTTTTATCTCATTTTATGCTGCTGACGTCATAACGTCAACAACGGTTTTCGCTTAGAAGCAGCGCTGTAGCTCTGTCTCTCATAGCGTCACAGAATTATGCTGAGCGATGGACGTTTTGTGTGGATGCGACGCATATTTTCTCCCAATTGTTCTTTTTTGTGTTTGTGTTTTTTCTTTGCATCATATTTTACCGCAAATAAACGCATTTTCTATATTTTCTTTCTAAAATAATTTGAGTGTATTTTATAAGGTGTGAGAAGATGTTAATTGTGATGACGTATTATTTTTGCTTGAAGTCTGGTACCAACTGAAGAAGAAGTGCTTTGGCACTTATGCAGTTTCATGTAGTTTTTGCAAAACGGTTAAGGAAATATTGTGAAGAAACAGGCATATCCTAGAACCAAAATTAGTAGCAGCATAGCCTTAGCAGCCATTAACGTTCCCACTGCTGGGACACAGACCTCTTCTCTGTAAGAGGAAGTGGGCTATAATTGACCACATGGGTCCAGTGCGGGTTGGTGGATGTCACATATCTTCGAATCTTTGGTTCTACTACATGCCGATTTCCTCACGATGTTTTCCTTCACCGTTTTGAGAGCAGTGATTATGATATATACGCAAAGTAAAGTGCCCGCCTGGGTTCTAACCCTCGACCTACAACTCGTAAGTCGGGGTCGTTACAATTGGGGCACCACTGCTCTTATGCAACTCCATGAAGTTTGCAGTTCTGCAACTATTCTAGAAGAAATTTGAAATTTAAGAACCCGCTTTTGGCTCGCGTAGTGGATCTAAGGCCTACTGACACACTTCCAACAGAGGAGGTATGAGTTAGAGGTATGAGTAACAGGGTGTAAAGCTCACTCATCCTCTATAGAAAAGGGAGGATCCCCCGACCAGCCGGGTGTCGTGTCTGGCGGGCAACTGCCCGACGATCGTGCGGTAAACTCTATTTGCGCGATGCAGGATTTGTGTGACGTCAAGATTTTGTGTGACGTCAGGTCTTTTGATCCGTAGTTCACATGTAGCGATGAAGATGCCGCCACAAGAGCTTTGTAGGTTGATTCATATTTTGAAAGGTGAACCGTCTATGGCAACGAATTGTAGTTAACATATAATTAGCTAAACAAACACAATAGAACCCATCAAACCCTTACAATTTCCGTTACGTTACTATTAGTACACGCATTGACAAAAACGTGCAGAACCCATTAAAGTAACTCCTAACAATTGCGAACCTTATCATAATCTTATCAAATCTCCCATACAAATTGATTCTAAGCTTTATAAAGTCAGTCACACATAAACACTTCTATATTGTCACGTACCAATTAATACAGACCTCTTGAAACGAACAACTAAGTTTAATATAGGGTTCTGCTTTCTCTGGCCGTTTTAAATTGACCTATCGAAGTTGCTGACAAACATACGCTGGTCTCTCTTGTAGTTGAAGTGGTTAAGAATGGGGGATCTTTTGTAACTAGACGGGTAACAATAGAGGAGTGCATTAAGCGTCAAATAGACAACAATGAGAAAGCGATGGTAATCGAATTCGCTGCGTTGATCGTGGTAGGGTGACTACGATTTGGTGGATTAAAATATTGGTAAATTAATATTGTGTATTCATTTATAAGGGGTATTCCTCGAAACACACCAACTTTGAAACGAACCAAATGAATCGCACTAAAAGTATTTCTCTAAACGCACCAACGATGAAACATAGAGAAGAGCATGAAGGATTTGTAATAAATGATATCGATAGACGTTTTAAAAACTTTAAGTGTCTTGTAGTTTCTTGCCCGTTCTTCGCCATAGGCACCTCTACTACGCTTTAGAATGGGCAACTAGCTTAATTTTTCTGACTGACAATTCAACAGTGCCTGTAATTGGTTTAATTGAAATAAATGCTTTAAGTTTGAGTTTTGAAGTGAAAACTTCTTTAGGCGCGTTGGGTATTTTTGAGATGGGACTAAACCATTAATTTCGCGACACTGTGACGACACCTCACTTTTGTAAACGCGATTATGCTCTTTATTTTTGTTACGTTACGAATCAATGTTCTATGCAAATATTTTTACTTGGTTTCTATACACCGTTTGTAATAAGATCAGACATTTAAACAAACCTTTTTTACAGTCCGTTCAACCGATTTTGACTTCTGTACCGTAGGCATAAGGATGGCATTAAAAGCAAAAAAAGTGGTTACAAACCAACTGTTTACTGCAGCTGCCATTTGACATGCGACCAACGAAATAGAAGTCAAAATCGGTTGAACGGACTGTAAAAAAGGTTTGGTTAAATGTCTAATCTTATTTCAAACGGAGTATAAGTATTTTTTTTTGTAAACGCGATTGTGCTCTTTATTTAGATAAGGTTACGGACCAATGTTCTATACAAGTATTTTTCTTACACCAAGGCGATCTTGTTCAAGTTTTCACTTCTGTCGGCACTAACGGAGTTCCACCACTCTTTTTGAGGTTCACCATTTTACGAAGATTTTCTTCCGTAAACCATTACTACATAATTATAAAAAAAAGAATACACATTTTTGTTTGCATAATACTGTAAATCATCTGACAGAGTAGTAAGTGTCATAGTTTGCAGTCCATTGAAAAATAAACACACAAGTGCCTATTCACAAATGCCATAGCAGTAGGTAATACGTAATTTCAGTTCATTGCATCGGTATTTTGTACCCAAAATTTTTCATCGTTTTCGTGGCGCATTTCCCAATGTGCAGTCATTAGGTGCTCACCCCAAACATCTCAATAGCTTGTCACTTATCGCCGTCACGCTCCGCTTGCGACAAAATGTGCTAATAAACGTTTTTGTACCAAACGCCCCGGTTGGGATACCCCTTACGTAGCACCCCACACGAGTATGCACTTTATTGAGAAAGTTTTAGAGTGCTTTTTTCAGTGGTAATCAGATTTTTTGTGTAAAGGGTCTTGGAAAATGAGTTTTAAAATGTTTGTTTAGTGTGCAATATTGTTTTGTGCGAATTTGTAAGTGTCTTTTATGTAAAATAGTTCCCACTTACTTACATTAAGCTCTTAGCTTTGAATTTTTATGGTGATTATCGTGAGGTCCCCTTATTGTAATTTCAGTTCGTTACGACAATTTATTTGTTATTCACATTGTGTTGCTTACTATTGTTACGCGATAATGGTACAAATACGGATATTTCTGCTTATCTTCCATATATTTTATGACCTTAACTTTTGCTCTTGTAACAACAGAACGTTAACTGTTTTAATGCAATAAAATACTAACTAATACATTCTATTATAGTCTATACTAACATTATATGTCTAGCGACTATCTGACCTCTCATTGCCTCCCAACCCAGTTACTGGGTTACACAATACCCTTGATAAGACTGGATGTCAGACTTTCGGGCTTCTAACTACCCGTAACGACTGTCAAAGATCTATGAATGACAGCTGGAACCAGCGGCTTAACGTGCTTTCTGAGGCACGGAGGAGTCTCGCTATGTCATGGATGGTCATTCATCCACGGACTGACCTCGGTCAGCTGCTGCTAGCTTAACTTTCGATCGATTTGTTCGGCTATTTCTTAGCCACGAGCTCCTATAATATTTGTAATGTATGTGTGTTCTATTTTCTTAATGCCCCTCGGGAATCATCGCATTTCCGAATACAAACGAATGCTAATTTCCATGTCTATCAATTATTAGATTTATCTTGTATAATAATTTGAATTCAGAACTAAGTACTTTATTGTTGTTTTGTTTTGATTTTTATGTGAACTATATAGAGCTGTAAAACTATTTTCCTATCTGTCGTACCTGCGACTTTAGCAGCTTTCCTACCATTTAAAAAAAATTAAAAGAGTATTAACAACTCTATATACTTCCAAGTCGATTAAGAGTCCGGTTTGCACCAAATGCAAAGGGCAACTGATAGAAATCTGACGACTGTCGAAACACGAGGTTTGCCGAGGGACATTAAGAACATATTTGTACTGTAAGTATATCGAATTCTTATAAAATAATATGTCGTATCAACCCAGAAAATATGAAACTCACTCCTATCCATAACAAAAATCACTTTAACGAAAAGAAAATTACAACAGCAATAGATTGAGCTGTTAATTACGGCCAGCTGTTAAGGAAACCCCTAATTTTCTAGCACTGAAGCAATAATTACCGTTTCGTTTACCAGAAGAAAGGGTTCGTGGATAGCCATTAGCAGTTTTTGTTTCGTCACGTCGTTAGCGCTGTCTAGAGTCTAGCTTCCGACAATAATTATAATTACTTTTGTTGATTCACTAAGTGATTCGTGACGCGATACCGTCGCAGCACTTAAGTACTACGATGTGAATTCATTACGGTTTCTCCAATTTGTGCTTCATCATCGTCATCATCATCATCATCGTCATCAGCCTACAGCTGCAGTCCACTGTAGGATATATAATTCAATATCATTTATTTTAAAAAGACAACTTATTGGTCCACAGGTGTTTGTTACACGTAATATAAATTTTAAAAAACTATTCACATTATATAACATTGAAAATACTATAAAATCAACAATAAATTAATTAAAATATTCACTAAGATGACAAATTTCAATAAAATTATAAATAAATTTCATAATTAAATTAAATAAAAAATTATAAAATCACGTTACAGTCTAAAATAAATAAAACACAATAATTATAATTTCCTAACCGGCATTGGAACAGTAACATACCTGCCACAGCCATGCCGGACATAAGGGCAGTCCAGCCTATCGGCGATCATTGCCAGGATGGCATTGGGCTGGCCCGCACCCGGCGCACCAGGGACGCACACCGCTTGCGTATAGAAGCATAGAAACAATCAGTGGGTGCCATCGCGAACATCCCTGATGCGCTACAGAAACGGGGCAGCCCCAACACCGCTCGGAACGCGTTGTTGTACTGGACACGGAGGGCACTGTATGCTCTTTCAGTATAGTCAATCCACAGGCTGCTCGTATACAGTGATGTGCAGTACGCTCTAAAAAGCGTGACCTTCACAGCAGCATACAGCTTCACGCAACAGCAGATATAGGCCTCTCTAATTGCACGCCATTAAGTTCAGTTCTCGGCATCTCTCATCCAGCTGCTACCAGCCACCCTGCAAAATTCTCGCTCCATCTAGCCAGAGGGCGTCCTATCTTAAATACCTTTGTGCTTCAGTTACACGTTATGAAGTAGTCTAAATTTAAGTCCTATATGCTCGGTTAGTTGGGATTAGAATTGTATAAGGCCTCGGTAGATAAGTAGGTAATTTCGGGTTCATATATAAGTTCTTTTGTGAAAATTACAATGTTTATATAGATAGATAAATCGTTTATTTGGTGCACACTAAAGACATATAAAAGCACGACTAAATAATAACCCAACATAATAATAATATAAATATACGTCTAAGGGGCCTCTGCGAGCTGGCTTCGGCCCCTGGTACGCCTTCCAATGGTCCGGAACCCCTGGGTCCCGAGAAATGTCAAAGACATATAAATATTAATAATAAAAAGCAGTCCATTAAAATCATCAATTTTTTACACAAAAAACAAAAATGAATTAGGTACGTATTATTTTATTACCATTACAAATTGGCTCAAATAGTCCAAATGATAATGGTTTAATAAACGCAATTTACACGGTCGTAATCGTGTAGCGATAATCCCGTGACCGATCCCGGGAAATATCGCGAGACGCGGGATTATGGTCGCCCTACTCGCCTCGTGTAAACGTATGCAGCTGTGGCGTCGCGAGACTGCACATACATGTCTTTATTGTTCTATATACATGGAAGTAGGCAGGTATATGACATTCCTTACTTCATTGTCATCCCATCTAGTTCGAATAAGAGCTGGGAAAAATTTGCCCACAATCCTTTTGATAAATTATTGACATTCAAAACACCTAAATTGTGCAGTTTTATCAAATGCTCAACATATTTCTGCAACGTGGTTTTGGTTCCTTTTACTTTATGCTATAGCATTATTAGCCTATAAGGTTCCCACTGCTGGGACACAGGCCTCCTCTCTTTGAGAAGGAGTGGGCTGTTCTCTACCACGCGGGCCCAGTGCGTGTTGGTAGATGTCACATGTCTTCACCGTTCCATTTTATGCTATAACTACACTAAATTGTAATGACTTCTGGGCATATCATTATCATTCTCTTGCCCATATCTCAATTTATTTGGGGTCATTGTATCATGTCTTTTTCTTCCATACCACTCTGTTCGTTGTCATCTTGGTAGACAACCCCTTTCACAGTCCATACATCGTTTCTTTGGTCTTCCCCTACTCTTATAGCCATCTCACCAAATTGATACTCAAAACTAACTTAGGCATGTTAATCCTATACTATTAAATGAGCAATATTTGTATATATATACCTACATATATATTTGAAATCACGTTATCGAAAACGGCTCTAAGGATTTCGATGAAGTTGCAATATTGTGGTTTACAGGGGCGAAAAATCGATCTAGCTACGTCTCATAACTGGGAAAATTTGTTTTCTCTGTATTTTCATTTGAACAGAGCTCGGTCGCCCAAAGTTTAGAACGAGATGTCTAGCTTAGAATAATGATATGGCAGCATGGAATAAGTAAGTACCTACGATCATGGCAGCATGGAATTAGTATGAACTATCCAATACTATTAAATGAGCATTCTCTATTTCCACCAGAGCAGAGCTCGGTCAACCAGGTCTGATTATAATTAAGTAGGAACAATTATTGATGATGAAGTCTCCTTCCAAAAAGCCAGGTAAACACGTTCATATAAGCTCCACAATAATGAGTTAACAGTGTAGAGTGGTATTGGATTAGCACGGAGCGCCGTCGCCGATCGAGTTAGTGCGCAATTAATAACTATTATAACTTAATCCCACACGTTCCAGACACATGAAGCTGTGAGCTTAGATACGACTAGAAGAGGCGAGAATCAAATGAACAAAACGAACATAGGAAAAGTCATAGGAATACATAATACACATACATAAACTCTATAGTGACCTTTTCTTTTGTTAAAGTGCATATATCTGGGCATACACGCACGCCGATTGCAAGTACTACGTACCTGACCTTTCTGGAGAACATCACCAATAAGGTCACTATCATATGTCCTTCTAAGGCTTATCCATTTCTATTGCATTTCCACCCATATCTGCCTTGTAAATAATTACCTTTTGTTATTCGCCTTTCATTCAGCTTATCAACATGACCAAACTATCTAAGAAAAATTTGACTACAACCAAAAGAAAGAGATAGTTTGGCTTAAACTATCTGTTTCTTAGAAAGTTGTAACTGTTGTCATAAGATCTACAACAGAAAAATGTCGGTCGATATGAAGTTGAATTTTACTTCTGCATAAAATTGTAGAAATTGTCTCTGAAAGTGAAACAAAATCATTGCAAATCTGCGAGAAGGAATTGCTTCGGGAGTTGTTTTTCTCTACACAAATTCTCTGGCACATATTATAAAATTCTGGAAAAATCTTAGAATTTACTTTCTGGTTTCAAATCTAAGGATCGTTTTGATCTGTTCGTAGGTTCCGTGCTCTGTGAACTTGTGTAATTCACTTATCGCGTCGACGCGGTGATACATTACTGACTATACGCTTAACGGAATTATTGTCCAAGATGTATTTTGGATGAGATCAATAGTTCGTGAGTTGCCATCCAATTTTAACATTATTCTAAACGTAGATCAGCACCCTTGCGTCACACACTTTTAATCATAATCTGAAGGATTTTGAAGGAAACTGCTAATCTATGGCTTTATAATAAAATTATGTTTGAAAAATTCGTCTGTTCAACAATGTAAACTATCAAATGAAAGGCATTGCCATTGTAAGTTTTTTTTTTAATGAAATCACGCTGAACAGTTAGGAATAGGTGATTTTAGTTTTTCAATAATATTCTGTACATTTCCATCTATTACTTATGTGTCGGAATTTTTTTTTAAGACTTTCTTTAAATAGCCTGATGTTGATCAATCCCTTGGGCTTAATTGCAATAATTAGAATCCTTCATCTGAATGCTGTCCATTCGTGTGTTTTCTCATGTTGCTATTGTGTGGTAAGAAAAATGCATTCATATCTTGGGACCATTCTGGAAATCAAACCAGCTTTTTCAATATCTCGGAACTATAACCTCGCAAGGTGGGATTACCTCGACAGTATGGCAGCAGACTGTGGATGTGGCGCAAACTATGTCCCAGCTCCTGCCCTTGGAAACCCCAAAAAATGCACCCATAGCGATCTCCGCTTTGCCACCAATACACTGTCGTGCCATTGACACGACGAAAAAGAACATAATTATCACAGATTAAGAAACTCGATGTATTAAACAAACTTTCTTCAGGTTGCTCATCTAACTCCTCAAGTAATGCGATTCCTGAACACAGGGAGCACATAAGTCGCGTGGGAGCGGCGGCGTGGCAGCAATTTGTTCAGTAGCACGGGAAATTGTGTTTATTGCGATCACATCATTTACTCCCATTTCTTTTCATTTGATCCCTTGCCTTGGCCTGCCCCTTACCCCGCTTGATTCCTTAACGTCGTTTGTACTGAATATTTCTCTGGCTCTATTGTTATTGCAGCTTTCGATAGGAAAGTTGTGGGGAAATGTCGTTTTTTCATACGTAGTCTATATTGACGTTTTCTGTTTTGAAATATTTCAAGTTCTGGATTTCAAAATACCAAAATACGTTTTTATTATCATCATCATCAGCCTATAATGTTCCCACTGCTGGGACACAGGCCTCCTCTCTGTGAGAGAAACGTACGTACGTTTCGAAAACGTACGAATACGTTATATTTTTATTTTATTTCTCTCACAGTCTGGCTACATTGCCTTAAATAGAGTACGAACAAATTTTAGACGTAGACGAAGACTTTTCCATCGCCTTAACTATCTTCCTTTAGAGAGTCACGTCCGATCATGTTGTCGAGTGTTGAATCAAAAGTGTTCAGTTAATCACTTAGACAGGTTATAATTACCAAGTGAAGTAATTATACCGACAGGTCTTACCGTTATGTATGATTGGCCTCAAACGAGACGAAAAAACTTCTATAGACCTTATTAGTGAATTAATATTGGACGTGTATTATGATCCTCTAATAAAATAGGCGAAACCAGTTCAATCGTTGACGAAGGTAATCATAACTCTGTACTATTGTTCGATAATAATTTGATTAAAATTTGACGGCTCCATCCTGTTTAAAAAACCATTTAAATAACAGGAAACAACTAAATAAGGGTAATTCAATTACAGCTTATAATATACCAGCCATTTCGTCTTGAGCTCTGAGTCGAACTTATGATTTAACATTACTGGATCAAGTTATGTTGGAGGTTGCACAAAGAAGAAATATGAAAGAATAATGCATTGAATGGTTAATGGTAGGTTCCGTACGTATCATGTCGGTGTATATTACGCGAACGACTGGCGGAACTCCAAACTTGATATTTCCGTTCACTTTGCAAGCTTTTATTTGGCGTCTGCCCTTGGATAAATAATTCTCGATAATTCTCGATTTATTTTAAATCTAAATTCAAAGATTCATAAGCTAAACACACCTGTTAAAGATGGATGAATAAATAAAACGGTTTAATCCAGCCTCCACACATATTTCTTATGCTTACGCTGCATAACAAAAGAAGAGTCTTAAGGACAATTTAAACATCAACCCAAACTTTTTATAGCTTAAACCACAGTATAAATAAGTAACAGTTTTATATCTCAACAGTGACCTTGAAATAATTACCTACGGCGGCCCGGTAGATAAACCTTCCGCGCACCTCATACTGTTGCGTACTTACTGTTATACGGTGAGATTTCGAAGCGCGTTATTTCGGCCGATTTCTATGAAGATATATTACTGTTACTTATTTATACTGTGCTTAACTCAAACGTTAAAATCCTACAAAGATTTCAGTCTAAAATACTACGATTTATGGCAAATTACACCACGACCTTAATATGAAGACGATCAAGCAAGAAATAAAAAACAGCATGGAAATTTATAAATTGAGGATCAATCACCATCCTAACGCACTTACAAAACATTTAATGAGAGAACCAATCATGCTTCGAAGGCTTAAACGGAAAAACCGACAGGACCTATTACTGTAGACTGTAACTGAGACAAAGCAGACTTGTCATTGGACATGTACTTCACAAGCCTGATACAAACAAATACCAACATGTTGCTGAATATCGACTAGACAGATTGCAAGAAATAATAATAATTTTACAGTTTTTAACATAACTAACTATTTACACCAGGTATTAAATTAAAAGACTAACTATCTGTATAAATAAAAAAAATAAAAATAATAATTTAGTAAAAAGAAATACTGAACCCTTTAATTAGTTGTATAATTAAAATTGATCGTGAACGCCCATCAAAAGTCTTCTTGATCTTAATTATGATAGAACAAAAAACACAAAAGATTTTCTAACATCGTAATTAGCCTCTAACAAAGCGTGCATCTGCGTTGACGGCAACAATGCAAGTGTCTCGTTTTCGCGCCATTAGCGTGTCGACGCCATTTTGTTGTCATCAACAATGGCGGCTAGCGCAAGCGCACAAGCGGATTATCCGTCCAATTTGCCAAACAATTCAATACAAATACTACTTTCATTTCAATTGAAAACTTTACAATTCGGCTTCGAGTGGCGGGCCGTTGAAAGATTCATCCGCCAACGTTTTATCAACTTCAGAAACTTCGATTATCGCCTCTATTCCTTCAGATATAAAGTTTTTATCAAAGTTCTGTATAATTTTGCATTGCGCAAGTGATATTTGAGACCGTCACTGAGACTAGGGATTTCTTTTCAAACTCAGATGTATTAAGTTCTCGGGACCTTTGTAAGGGATCAGGATTATAGCATTGGCTAATTTCGTGTAAGATGTTCTTGAGACGGTGCTTTTGACTTGCTTTACTGGAAATCTGTAAGCTGTTGGCGTTAAGAGTTTCATCTTCTGTGATAATTAATGTTGTCACTTCATTTACATCGTCTAAACGAGTTTTGAATTAGTACCCGGGATCATCAGCTTTGTGATGTTTTTGTCATACTTTGATCATGCTTTTGTGTGTTCTGCCTAGCCTTTTCTCAACTTTATTGGGGTCGGCTTCCAGTCTAAGCGGATGCAGCTGAATACTAGTATTTTACATGGAGCGACTGTCTATCTGACCTCCACAACCCAGTAACTGGGTAATACGATACCCCTTGGTAAGACTGGTTGTCAGACTTTCGGGCTTCTGACGACCCGTAACGACTGTCAAAGATCCACGAATGACAGCCGGGACCAACGGCTTAACGTGCTTTCCGAGGCACGGAGGAGTCTCGGTATGTAGAAATGGTCACCCATCCACGGACCAACCCCGGCAAGCGTAGCTTAACCTGACAGATCGATTTGATCATGCTTTTGTCATTAGCTCTAATGCTTCTTGATGCAGTTCAACCCTTGGCTGTAGTACTTAGATAATTGCTATCAAAGTCAACGCCAAATCTTTTATTTATTTCAAGTAGGCCATTAAAAAGCACTTTTGGGGGTCAAAATTTACACGAAAATGGAATTGGTTTCAGGCACTCCTTCCAAAAGATAGTTTCGTATGGAGAAGAATGGGTAAGAAACTTCATAGTCACTCTATTAAAATGTTTAACAAAATTTTGTATACATTAATATGTGAAGACGATTACCTAGAATAAAAATTACTATACTACAATAGGTATTTCATCAATGTCCACCTGATAGAAAATTAAATTATCCATATCTTTATCACCTTTAATTTCTACAAAGTAAAAGTAGTCTCTTATTGGTTCATCCGACTTAATATTAAGCGTGGCTAATTACAAATTCTCACCTAATAAAACATCTCAAAGCTGAACAACACCGCGCCTGCGCCTCCACAGCGAGTGAACGACACAAATCATCTCTTAATTACATAATTACTTCAATTAAGACAAAGCTCAAGAATTAATTACAATTCGCCACTCAAGCGAGCCCATTAATGGAGCCTAATAAGAATAAGTCAACGAGAGATTCTGCAAACTTAACGTGCCCGCCGTCTCTTGGCTTAACGCAATTTGAAAAGTTGCTTATATAACACGCAACAAGCAAAAATCAACCTAATTGTACAACAATAGAGTCGTTTCTTGCCAACTAAAAAGAGCGGTGGCTATAACGTTTAGCGCGAATGGCCACAGCTGACAAATACTAAATTAACCTTTTAGCCAGACAAGCATGGCGGCGGTTCGCGTTAGTGCGAAATTTAATTAGGGATTCAAGTATAAAAGTTATGTTAGACGGATTGAAATGTTTCTTTGGAATTTCATAAAAGGCTTTTGATTTTTAACTTCGTCGACGGTTCATCGAATACATAGTTACTGAACTCTAAATCAATAGTCTTTTTGCTTTACTTAAAGGTCGGTAACCTACTTGATTCTTTTCTTGTAGAGTATTTTTCCATAATATCTTACTTATAGTCCGCACGGAACTAGTTGGCCGCGCCTTAGGTATGTGAGGTGGGACGGAGGGGCAGGGGCGCTTGTTGTCATTACTCAGTACGGCGCCGTACAATGACACCGCTCCTCCGGCCCACCGCTCACATACCTAATGCGGGTTGCAGATCAAGAGCTAAGCTAAATTAGTTTAGCTTAGCTCGCATAGCTGACGCAGTTTTTCATACTTGAGTCATAGTTTGCGGTCTACACACAAGTATGGAAAACTGCGTCAGCTATGCGAGCTAAGCTGAACTAACTTAGCTTAGCTCTTGGTCTGCAACCGGTTTAAGGCGCGGCCAACTAGTTCCGCGCGGACTATAGTTTTCTCATGTCTCCGTGATCTCCACTGCAGCTTTTTACCTTACTTCGTTCCTCTTTAGGTCATAGATAAGCCAAATCAGATTTGGCCAGTTGTCCAGTAAAGTGGGTGGCCAAGAAGATAAACATGATGAAGTGGGCCTTGAATTTCGGATTCTTGATCTTGCCTGTCTCTCAATTTATTTAGGGTCGGCTCAACATGTCTTTTTGAAGTGAAAACTTTTTTAGCATTTTTGAGATGAGAAAAAACGATTGAACTCGCGACGCCATATTTTTGTAAACGCGATTGTGCTCTTTATTTATATTACCTACGTTACGGATCAATGTTCTATGCAAGTATTTTAACTTTAAAGGTTTTGTAAACGCGATTATGCTCTTTATTTAGATAAGGTTACGGACCAATGTTCTATACAAGTATTTCCTTCCACCACGGCGATCTTGCTCAAGTTTTCACTTCTATCGGCACTCCCGGAGTGCCACTGTTTTTCTTCCATACTTCTCTATTAGTCCTCATGTCGGTAGGCACTGCTTTTCTAGCCATAGGTATCATCATTTCATAAGTTTTTGATGTAAATAGTCAATGTGATTCGTATAAAATAAGCGTTGTCCATAAACAAAAAAATCTTCTATGAAAAATCATCAACTGAATCAAGTGCAACAAAAGCCGTCTCCACTCCGCGTAGAGGTCGTCACAATAAATTAATCAACGCGGGCTCCGCGGCGCGAACGATTTGTCTGTTATGTACCGCCTACATAAACCTATAAATATCTCTATAAAAGAAGTGTTTACAAGTGACAGGGTGCTAATCGTAGCAGTAGAAATGGATGGAGCGGTTTCTAAAAAACTTAACTCAGTCAAATGTTTTTCAATCTTTTGAAATTGAATCGATGCTCTGCTTCAACAACTTCAATTACGGAATTTGTAGTCTTTAACAATTGAAATGAACACACACAAAAAAATTGAGTCAGACGTGACCTTGCGGAAATCCATTATAAAATACAATAGACGTGGATATATTTAGTAACCTGTTCCGCTTAGCTATTTCTAAAGAGCCATAAAAACTCCTGAAAGAAATCGACACGTGTTTCACCTCTCAACGAGGCATCCTCGGGATGACGATTGACTTGTCGCGAACCCGAACACGGCGTGTTGCCACACCGAGCGCTGAACGTAGACGCGCTTTACTCTGCGTTCAGCGAGGATTTAGGAGTTTTTATGGCTCTTTAGAAATAGCTAAGCGGAACAGTACCTAGTGCTATTCTGTAACCATCTCACCGTGTTATCTTAGGTGAAGTGAGCGTGGAATAAGCTGTCAGTTGCTAAGGATTGACACTATTGGCAGCTTACTTCACTTAAGTTATCATAATGAGGTTTTTACAGAATAGCACTACTGGTTACTAAATATATCTACGTCTATTGTATTTTACACATACACAATGTTGAAAAGATACTACAATACTATAACTACCTGTGTTCTGGTCCTTTCGCTCAATTAAGATGAGTCAAATTGGAATTCATTATTAAAAACTTTCTGATTTTTTGCAATGAGACATTGCAAGAACATTGTTATATTAGTACTCTGGGATAAAAGCTACGACCGATAACTGAGCTTCACAAAAGTACAAAAATTAATTCCCAGTAATACCAGTCACCATTGTAACCTTACACCGTTGCTTGAAAACAGTGTTACGTCAGATTGGCCGTGGGGGTGGGCAACCATACGACGCACCACGTGACGGCCACGCGGCCGCCACGCACCCGCCACGTGACCGCCACCGCCACGCTAATGACAACAACGATACTCTATTATTTAACGTCACTCGTGTCAACTGTTAAAGAAGTTTAAGCATATGCCAAAAGGCAAAAACGATCCAAGGGGTTGGTTGTTGCGTTTTCTTCGGTTACTTTTCTATGAATCAAGTTCTTCTAACTGAACAGACAACTGTACTGGTAGGGAGTTTGTTGCGCCAGGTCTTCTTCCCAGCTAAAGCACTAGAAAGTGACGGACGGACGTTTTGGGGGACTGTCTTATGTAATTTTGACGGTCAAAAGTGCTGATCATCAGCCTAATTTTAATAAATTATGAGTTTTTTGCCTCGTCTCGGTACGAATGATTTTTATGCCTTTATAGAAAATCTGTTCTTGATTTGAGCTCCAAAATCTTTACTGTCAGCTTTTGCTGTTAAAAACATCTCGGCGAAAGCTGCTTAGCTTAAGCAAATAATTTCGTCAACGCAATCAGTTTATTCAGATTTACTTACCATGTTATGCCAAAGGGCTTCAATGGCATCTAAATATCAATTTTTTTAAGTACCTGGTACCTACTTGTCTACAAGCCTATATACTGTTCTCTCATACCTATTAACAGTGTAATTTAAAAACATTGTAAACACCAATTATTTTTAAAAGAGTAACCGTAGAGTTTCTTGCCGGCTTTTCCATAGGAAACGACTGATTGGAACCGTGTATATATATAGCTTCTGACGTTTCATATGTGCCCATGAAGGTTTACGTGAAATCAAATAATTAGAATTGGAATGTATCTAGTTTCAATAAACACAAAGGACAAATAAAACTAATATAAAAATAATTAACTCCATCAGAAACTGTAACACTCTTTTCCGCGGATCTCAAGGGTGAAATGAGCGAATTAGGAACATGTAATTGCAACCCCATTCAAGGCATTGTATTCCATTGTGTTTGTTCGAGGGACAGCTAATGGCTAGTTGTGAATGCGGTGAGAACAAACTGACACAATGGAAGCAATGCTTCAATGGAGCCGTGTTGTTGTCACGTTCCGCGATTTGTATTACATTTTAATTTGATGTTGATTACAGTATTTTATGAATCATCACCAGCCTTTAAATGTTTCCTCTGCTGGGACACAGGCCTCCTCTCTGTGAGAGGGAGTGGGCCGTAATCCGCCACGCGGGCCCAGTGCGGGTTGGTAGATGTCACATGTCTTTCGGTTCTAGGATATGCCGGTTTCCTCACGATGTTTTCCTTCACCGTTTTGAGAGCAGTGGTGATGAAATAATTTATACAAAGTAAAGCGCCTGTCTGGGTTCGAACCTACAACCTACAACTTGTAAGTCGCGGCCGTTACCACTGGGCCACCACTGCTCTTCCACTGCCAATCGGACCTCCACAACCCTGATCCAATAATGAACCGGCAAATATAAAATGTATATTGATTGGACAAGCTCCAAGTTTTTAATATGTTTTTTGTCTGTATATCGAATTTGTTACACACGCAAACTGGGTTTTATTCGCAGCAAATCAAACTACAAAAAGGCAAACACAATAAACGCGTGAACCAACAGAATAAAACTATGCAAACAAACTGACTGGCGTCCAATAAACGCGCATAGCGAACAATTAATTAATTTGCCTTTAACGATCATAAAGAAAGAAGCAATTTAAAAACATATTGGTCGCGCAATCCACATCACCGACAGCAATTTACCTCTACAAAGTTGATTCGATTGCCTCTCGTTTATTTTTCACGACACACAATGTTACTAACGACTCAATTTTATTCGGTTCTGTAAGTAATTTGTTTTCGATTGATTTTGCCCTTTTTATCGAGCGTCATTGTCGGGTTCGAGCAGTTGTAGAAAATCGGTTGCGGCGACGTGTCAATTAATCAAGTTTGCCTTTAGAACGGAACCTTTTATAATTTACTTAATACTGTAATTGCTTTCGAACGGCGCGGAATTTTATTAAAAACCAATTTTGCGTCTGTGGTTGGATTTGATTTACATATTGAATGAGTTGTTACAATAGATCCATAGTTTGTGTCGTTTTCAATTAACTGCGTTTGAATTTATTGATTGTGTTGATGTTATTTCGACTTGTTAGCTTTGATTACATTTGTTTGGTTATTTTTAATTATTTCTGTACCATGGGTTTTGGTCTTTTGACATTTCAATCTTTGCTTTACGGCTTAGTACGTGCTCGTCTTGACATTTTCATAATCTTTGACCATGACCGCAGATAGTTGATACTTGTTGTGCTTTATTTCGAAAACTGTCAACAAAACTTCGAATTTTCTAGCAAATAAATCCTCCGGACCTTAGCAACATGAAAATAAAAAAGAAATAAAAAAGCCATTTATTCCATATTCCAGCGTTCCATTTTAGATGCTGTTAGTAGGGTAATTAGTAAATTTACTTATTGTACACTGTTAGTATGGTTAGTCTTTTGTTGAAATATGGACCCCTTTTTGGGTAAAGGCTTCCTCCAGCTTTTTCCACAAATACCTGTCCTTGCCTGTAGTTATCCAGTCTTTTCCTGACACTTGGATAATGTCATCAGCCCACCGTCTTATGGGTCTACCAGCATTCCTCTTTCCCTGTGGACCTTTCCATCGTGTAGTTTCTATGATCCTCCTTTTATCTGTGTAACGTGTGATGTGTCCAGCCCACCTCCATTTTAGTCTGAGTGCAGGTGTTGTCCTTTGACATTTCAATCTTTGCTTTACGGCTTAGTACGTGCTCGTCTTGACATTTTCAGAATCTTTGACCATGACCGCAGATAGTTGATACTTGTTGTGCCTTATTTAGGAAAATGTCAACAAAACTTCGACCTTAGCAACAGTCACAAAGTCTCGAGATATTTGATCAAATCAAAGTCTCAAAACTAAAAGAAAACGATGTTTACTTAAAAACTAACAAGCCGTCATCAGTGTCCCGGCAAACATTGAGGCGCGTGCACCAGTTAATAGTTCTCATATTATCGGCCACGCAATTACGAGCTCCGATCCTTTGTGCAAATAAATAAGTCGTTATTAAGTAGTCGGGCGCACTCCGTATAAACAGAGGGCGCCACCCTCGGCCCGCAACCGGAGCGTTTACCCTGCGTTTTAGAAGATGCGTTATGCAATAAACGCTGGAGTTGTTTGTTCGGGACTTTATTGAATTTGTTCGGATATATTGAGCGGAGAGCGTTCGCGTGGGAGGATCATTCATTCAGACTAAGTAATTCTTCTTCTATTCGTGTGGTTAGTGACTAACCAGGTTAAGCTACGCTTGCCGGGGTTGGTCCGTAGATGGGTGACCATCTTTCCATACCGAGACTCCTCCGTGCCTCGGAAAGCACGTTAAGCCGTTGGTCCCGGCTGTCATTCGTGGATCTTTGACAGTCGTTACGGGTCGTCAGAAGCCCGAAAGTCTGACAACCAGTCTTCCAAGAGGTATCGCATTACCCAGTTACTGGGTTGTGGAGGTCAGATAGGCAGTAGCTTCATGTAAAATACTGGTATTCAGCTGCATCCGGTTAGACTGGAAGCCGACCCCAACATATTTGGGAAAGGGCTAGGCAGATAGATAGTGACTAACCAGTACCCTAATTGCGTAACTTATTTTCGTTAACAATTTTGCCTAATTTGTTTCATTTTGACAGTTCAACAACATTCATTGCGTTATTTACGTTGTTGAGCAAATTTGGTTTCCAACTTATGAAGTAATGGATTAGCAATCTGTTTCAAATCGAAACAAATTCTGATTGATCGTGCATTACGCAATTAGGGTACTGGTGTCAGAGTTTTAAAGCCGCCTGTAGGCCTCTGATCTGGCTTCATATTCCGTCGAGAAGTATCTCTCAGGCACGCCCGCCGTTTTCCTCACGATGTTTTCCTTACTATGTAGGTGTTGGGTCTAGATGTAAAGATTGTGTTGTATTTAAAAGATATTTTTGTAACTGTAATAATAAGCTACCCTTGCTCTAGAATACTAATTTAATACCGAATATAATTATTTGACCTTAAAATAGATACTAATCCCCAAATGAATCTTGAAGTCGTTACCCCAATATCATAATCTAAAACTGTTTAATAAAACTACTTATCTACAATATTTCAGGGATAAGGAAAATAATATGAAACACCAAGATAATTTGTCAGTCATTTATATTACTTTGCCAACATCAAATTCAATATTCTACACCATACCATCACATCTCCTATTCCCCACATAATATCACAATTCAATCAGTATTCTAATATTTACCATAAAACTAATAGGTTACCTTAATTTACAGTAGATCTCCAACCAATACTATGCCATTCTATCTTTTTACCGACACAACCACTAAGCACGTCTTATCGTCACGAGCGTTACTTCAATTTGAATAGAATAGAATAGTTCTTTATTTGCATAGAAAGTAGGTACTAGTTACAGATGTTAAGTTTAAAATGATCCTTATACTTCTACCTAACTATGGCATGCAAACAGTTTAAGCTACTCCCTTAATATAATATTAATCAAATCAATACAAGTTTACCATGTCCAGATGAAATTCAGTAAATAATTTAAAATAAGCAATACAATACATAATGTCAAGATTAATAAAATGGGATTATAAAAAAAACAATTATCTACAGACACTTTTGAATGGTAAAGGGTGGGTTAGTCGGAGAGATGAAGCTAGTTGCCCATTCCAAAGCGCAGTAGGTTCCTACAGAAAATAACGTGCAAGAAACTCTATGGAAACCCTTATTTCTTCGTGTTATTGTTGATGTGGTTCATAAAGAGAAAATCTAGACTACCTTTAGTTCCAATAATCTTGAACTTACTGCTAAGTTTCATAAAGATCATTTTAGCACTTTGTTTTACATATGCCACATTACTTCGCATATGGTAACCCAGCATTTTCTCGGAAATGATCTGGAAAAACCTCACCCAACACTGAATCGCACAAAAGAAGCGCTTATTTACGCCTTAATAGCTCTTAAATATCTATCTAATGAATGAAATAAAAACTCGACCCGGCTCTTCAGCAAAACCCCACCATAAATGCTACAAATCACAATAAACCTTAACGCTGAGTAATAAAGCTTACATTCCATTGTAGCGCGTCGGTTAAGCCTTTTAGGAGCGGCATCGAACTAAATGATGTGAAGATAGAACGAAATCAAGAGATAAACGTTGTGTTACATTCGATTCTAAATCGTAATGCCACTGCAATAAAGTTGTAGGTCGTATCAGAGGGTGGTTTAGTCGGTCACGCGATATTGGACTTTACTGTTTGAGAATAAAGTCAATTATGTGTCGTCAGTTGGCGAGTTAAGGGTGAGTGTGGTCTTATTTGCCGCGAGTTAATTTAGTTGTGGATTAACTCAGTTCGAGTGATTGATGTTTTTGGGTTCGCTTTTGATGCGTTTGCCGGCGTTTAGAGCTTTTGTGCGGAACCCAACGAGATGATTTTGTTGTGAGCTTGTTAGTTTGAACTGTTGCAAGTTTGTGACCTATTGCTACTGGGGATAGGTCTGTTAGAATAGAATAGAATAGAATAGTTCTTTATTTGCACAGAAAGTAGGTACAAATTACAGATGTCAAGTTTAAAATGATCCTTATATTAACTACCTCGACTAAGGAATGCAAACAGTTTAAGCTAGAATGATAAAGACTCCCTCAATCGCTCAATATAATATTATTAACACATTCAATCAAATCAATACAAGTTTATCAAGTCAAGATGAAATTTAGTATCTAAATAATTTGTAATAAGCAATACTGGTGCCGATTCCCTTGTTCACAAACTAAACTAAATTTAAGTTCAGTGCATCTTTTTCTTTCTATTTCATTAAGAAAAGGACAGAAGATAAATTTTAGTTTAGTCCTGTCAAATTAATCAGCGCTTGACGTAAATTGACGTAATTTTAGTCGGCAAGTTTTTAATCACGTCTAAACTTGTATGGAGAGTGACAGGCGCTGATTAATTTGACAGGACTAAACTAAAATTTATCTTCTGTCTTTTTTCTTAATGAAATAGAAAGAAAAAGATGCACTGAACTTAAATTTAGTTTAGTTTGTGAACAAGGGAATCGGCACCAATGTCAAGTTTAATAAAATGGGATTATAAATTTGTCAAGTTCGAGGTCAATGCAGTTAAATTAAAATGATTTAGTGCAAGTCAGGAGTACAGAGATGTCATATTATCAATTTATATTCTGTTGAGTTGAGTATGAAAGGTAGAACGAGAGGAACGGCCAATTTAAATCATGCACCTAGCTTCTGAAATTTCATAAATGCCCCCATGTAGGTTTATGTGAAACTAGCTGCGCCCCGCGGTTTCACCCGCGTAAGTCTCGATCCTGTGGGAATATCGGGATAAAACGTCTTAAACGAGTATTCTGCCCTGCTAAGCCCAAAGGCGGTATCTCTGAGATACGCCCTTTTCGTTTTTTTTGTACCATTCAATAGCTTTAACAATTTCCCATCTAATGGTATAAGCGAAATAGCGCTATCTAACTTAAAACATTAAAAAAAACCACTAAGAAGGTTTTTATATCTCCATTTTTCCATACATTACAATTTACAAAAAGTCAATTTTCTCAAAACTTACTCCGGTTGAGATACCGCCTTTGGGCTTAGCAGGGCAGTATTATATGTCTTAATACAGGTTATAAACTACCTGTGTGCCAAATTTCATCCAAATTGGTCCAGCCGTTTGAACGTGAAAAAGAGACAAACATACACACACACTCACAAACTTTCGCCTTTATAATATTGGTGTGATAAAAAACATAGATATTTTGATTGACTTGAAATGTGTAGCGAACCAGTTTGTTTATTCCAAGTTAAAGACAGCATTAAGTACTTACTAGTTTACATATTTTTCATTTGAATCAGCGTCTTTTATTTGTCCAAGAAATTATTTTTGGTATATATCACGGCATATGGTAAGAATATTGCAAAAAAAAAACAAGTTACTATAACAAGGTTTTTCTATTTTTAAGGCATACTGCCAAACCTTCTACACGTGCAGCTTGTGGGTGAAATATACTCAGAGAGCCTACAACGTCCTTCGCGTACAGTATAATAATGGATGTAGGATGTGGATGGGGCTTCCACGCTTCTGCAGCGCTTCGCAGATGTTCGCGGAAGCCCGTGTTGACGATTTTCATGGTATTATGAGGAAGAGAACAGCGTCAATAATGGGTAGGTTGCGCGGAAGCTCCAACAGCATCCTAAAAATATTGTTAGACAAAATGGACAGTCCCTTTATAAGGCACTGGGTACGGAGGCACGTGCCAACGTGTGTTGGGCCACGTCAGTTTTAGTTGTTTTAGTTTGTAAAAGTTTACTAACATTTTTTAGGTCATTGTTACTAACACTATATGGATTGTGTGTACTTGTATGTATAGTCCGAAATAAAGAATATATATTATTTCGTTCATTCATCTGGTTTCTCATTAATTTACATTTTTAAATATTTCTTTAAATAAACAGAATAAAAAAAAACATTTGAAAATATAAAAAAAATAGAGGTCCGCCGGTGTCGGGAGCAGGGTCCAAGCTACCCGTGGTTAGGGCTGCAGAGACAGGAACCTCCTCACAATGCGAGCCGTATCGAAGAGTACTGCTTTTTGGATCAGGCCCTTGATCCAACCGCCTAACGAGAGCCTCAAGAGGTGTTTGGTCGAGGCTTTCGGCCATCAGGCCGTTGGCCGTTACGACAATCGGCACAATGGTAGCCGAGCTCACACTCCACATTTTGACGACCTCGTGTGCTAAATCGAGATATTTTATTTGTTTCTCTTTCTCAGCTTTCACGAGGTTCTCGTCATGTGGAATGGTAACATCGACTATCATTGCGTGGCGCGCTAATCGATCTATCACCACTATATCAGGCTTATTGGCAACAATTATTGTTATTATTATAACCTGTCTATGTTCCTTTATCTGCACATCTACAAAAGAAACTTTAGCACATTTCCTGATATATTATTAGCTAAGGATTAAACTTCGTAATTGGCTTCCTGCGTAACCCTAAACAAATCGCGGAACAAAATACAATTTCAAGTTAACTAATAGAGCTTATTATATTAAAGGCCACTTCAGAACCAGACTTCCATCACAATAGGTCCCATCAAAGACACGCCATCATTATTTCTCCGCACGTCGCATGAACCCTCCCCTTAAGAACTTCCCTAGCCTCCGACAAACGTTATTATTAATTTTACCTCCAACCCTCGTAACTAAAGTTGAACTTTAACTTTCTAAGAATACAGTCCAATTTACTTCGTCAATTGTATTTGAGATAAGCTCCTTTTCGTCGCACAAAGCGGGTTATTGGCTAACTTCTGGTCCACGGGCTGCATCTAAGATGGCGATGTGTTTTATCTCTTTCTCTCATACGTGAGTCGTATGTGCTGTCTCTGTTGTTTTCTTGCGTAACAGAAAGAAGGCGAAGTACTTTTTGTTCATGTTTATGTAGGGCGTTAGAGTGAGAGAGTGCGCTTGAAGTCAATTGCGTTTGTAGTGTAAACAAATAGATATTGGAGACGATCGATGCTGCTCGATACCTGCAACACGTCTATGTAATTTGTTGAACTAACTTGATATATAGAGCAGCTCTTAAAACTTTTGATACGGATGAAATTCTTGTGAGATATCTTAGAAAGCTAAAACACGTTACTGTTAGAATACGTTTGCAACTGCTAAAATGGTATTATACAAATTATTCTGGTAATTAAACATGTATATGACAAGCTACAATTTTCCAAAGTTTTTTTATTACCTACAGAGATAAGCTGCGTCTACGGAATTTCTAACTGTGAGGACTACGTAGCTCGCGTAGGCCTAGCGTAGGCCCAGCGTAGGCTTGCTACAGTTGCTACGCAGGCTATGCTACGTAGCCACTGAATACCTATCGTATTTTGCTTCATCTACTTATCAGACAGTATTCTATAAAAAACTTTTTTGTAGAATACTGTCTGTATTTTATACTGGTTGTATTTTTTGTAAAAAAGTTTTTTTTTCACTTTTTAGTGGGTTGATTTGTAATTTATCTAAGTTACAATAGCCTTATGCCAACTGCTCATCAAAAATACCCAAATTGCTATAGATGTACCTTTAATATTTGAAGAGTTCCCTCGATTTCTCCAAGATCCCATCATCAGATCGTGACCAACTGACAATGGAACCAACTTGAAAGTATACCCTTTCAAACAAAAAAAGAATTTTTAAATCGGTCCAGCCGTCTTCGAGTAATCGGGGAACATATATAAAAAAATAAAATAAAATATCCCGACGAATTGAGAACCTCCTCCTTTTTTTGAAGTCGGTTAAAAATAATAATTTGCATTCTAAGCCTTGCATTTTCCTTCTTGTTCATCAATAATCAGTTCTTATTTTACACATACTGACATACCTTCCAAACTCACGCCTTCTTCCCACGGGGCTAAGCAATAACTACAAAACACTTCCTGCCACGATCTTAACATACTCCTTTTGCTTTGTTTACGTTCATACATCTGGTCAAACTCGCACGCTGGTTGCAAGTACTATGCACCTGATCTTTCAGAAGAACGTCACCAATAAGGTCAATTTATGTCCTTCTAGGTCTTTCCCGGTTTTTCCACTCACATCTGCCGTGTACACACAAATACCTTCAAATCAAATCGAATGTTTATTTGCCAGAAATACATTGTTTTGGTACAAGTGAGATCTGATAACCTAAGTGTCATTGTATTCTGCCTGCAAGCATTACATACATTCTTATTTTATAACTTTTATTATTATATTCTGTTACTATTTAATTTATATTGTTAATATTCTTAAAAATATAGGTCGTCATCATCATCATCAGCCTATAAATGTTCCCACTTCTGAGACACAGGCCTCCTCTCTGTGCGAGGGAGCGGGCCGTAATCCACCACGCGGGCCCAGTGCGGGTTGGTAGATGTCACATGTCTTCGAATTTTTCGGTCCTAGGACATGCTGGTTTCCTCACGATGTTTTCCTTCACCGTTTTGAGAGCTGTAATTTACACAAAGTAAAACGCCTGTCTGGGTTCGAATCTACGACCTACAACTCGTAAGTCACGGCCGTTACCACTGGGCTATCACTGTTCCCTAAAATATAGGTACTAGTATTTTCAATTTTATGTTCCATAAATCCCTTAAAACTATAAAAACAACACTTTGGAAGCCATTCTATCAATTTTGTCTTGAACACGTTACCTTGTAATAATTTTAAATCGTTTGGTAAGTTATTATAAATTAAAAAACACATAATGAACACATTTTTCTTATAGACATCCTTGTGACAGGGTGACTGATACAGTAGGTTGTGAAACTAAAACCTTTGCTCACTACGTTGTTCAAAGTAGTGCATGTGTTTTTTTGTGAAGATGCAGATATATTTATATCCCTGCAAGGTATTGGAAGAATTTTACATTTTTGAAATAAACTAAGTATCTAGGAACCAAGCCTAGTTGATAACCCGGATGCATCGTTTTTAATTTTTAAAACTCTGTCGGTATCGGTCGAGTTGCCCCAATATTAATCCATAGCTCAGTACAGATGACACATAACCATGGTAAGCCGAATTTGTTGGTAGCCTTTCATTTATCCTCTCAACTTGACCGAACCATCTAAGCATATCTTATTAAACTTTTGTCACTACATCTTCTTTTAAACCGCAGTTTTGATTTTAGGCCTTCAATAAACCCGGCCATTCCTTACTGCATTAAGTTGCAACTTAAAGTATGTAATGTATACTTATATAACAAAGATGAACAAATGTGTACCAACTGGTAATCCCATTGAGCGCTCGGGCGCGCCGCCATTGGCTCGCTAACTAGACAATTCGATTAGCGCGCCGCCCGCGCTTTGCACACACATTAACACCAACTTCACCAACAACACTGCTCTATGTATGTACAATACATAGTACAGTCACGAGCATAAATTACCTTACAGTTACGCAAAGTTCAAAAGTGTTTTTCTCGTAAAATAACGATTGCAACTTTGAGAATAGACCTATTTCATTATCGTCATTATCATCAGTCTCTCATCAGTCTCTTGCCAAGAGCAAGAGACTGATGAGAGACTGATCCCAGTTTATTTGGGGTCGGCATTACATGTCTTCTTGTTCTTCCATCTTCTCTATAAGTTCTCATCCCATTCGAACCGTATCATCATTCACTGAGACCATTCATCGTTTCTTTAGATTATAGTACCTATGGTTTCTCCGAAAGAGTGGGTCTTGAAATGAACATGGACAAGACAAGGGTTATGTCAAATGCCCATGTAACATCTAAAGTTATCTTTTAATGTTAAAGTTCACGAACACATTCGCAAGACGCTAGCAGTATCATCACATTGGTAATGTTTTCCCATTGTTTGTCTTATTTGTTTTAGTATTTTTAACGTGCTTTCCGAGGCATGGAAGGGTCTGGGTATGCAATGGATGGTCACCCATCTGTGGACTGACCTTGACAAGCTTTGCTTTGAAGATCAACCCGTGCGGCTCTTATTATTTTAGCCACGATCCCCTTTCCTTCTATTCCTCATAATAATTTTCTTGGAATGTTTCGACGAAGGTACTTGATACATTTCACGTATAGGTTTCGATTCCACAGCACTTTTTGGAAAAACAACCGACGCGACTTCCTCGATGATACAAATAGTCACCACGGGAGACCGTACGCCAAGCTTTCCATATTTCCATTTACCACCACTCTGTCAATTTTTTGCTATTCCTATCCGAAGGGTGCAATGCCGTCCTTTTGCTTTTATTTTGTATGCCAAGTCGATATTGACGGACTGCCGACGGGACACAATAAAAATATTTCTGCGATGAGACCTGACATGGCTGCGGACACGAACGGTCAAATTAAAAAAGGAAAACAATAAGGAAATGAATATAAGTTTTTGTTAGCACGAAATATGCAACCTTCTCAACAGCTAAAATATCATCTATATCTCTGAGGTTGAATTCTGTGATTTTTCCAAAATTTATTGGTTCACTATGCCAAATACATATTATTATTTTTAATAACTATTGTCATAGGTATTATTTGTCATAAAAATAATGACCCTGGTTCCAATATTATTGTCATTGTTGTATTTACAGTTTTGTATCACTAACTGATGATAGGCTTCGTCAAAGTCTAAAGATTTATAAACGTTAATTTCGTAAAATAAGTGCGAGTTGCATGGAAAATGCGAAGCATTTCTACTCACCAATAACTATACGCTGGGTGCTCTTTTGAAAGAAAGAAAGAATAACGTTTATTTGGCAAGAAATACAAATAAATAAAATAAAAATTTAACAACAACAGTGTATGCCTCACGGCTGTGCTGTTTAATTTAACCTTGCTGATGTTAGAGTAATACTTTCGCAAAATTATGAGCTTACGATAAGTTGAAAACCGAGATAAAGAAGTAGTTGCCTAGAATAATAACGCGTTTAAAGTTACCAATATGACAGGAGAAGACAATAAGAATTCTTACCGCCAGTGTCTTAACAGAATTTTGTTACAATCAAAATTTTTTCCCGTCGAAGTAAACTGTCTCGCATATTACGAGCGCAGTCCTCACAGGTGTGTTGGCATACAAATAAGCGAAACGTATCTCGTTACTTCGCGGAAGTGTCAGTGGCTCCCCCGTCTGACGTCACACCACCTCACCTCCCCGAACGCTACCTTATTTGCTCGCGTTTCCGATTTAATAAGGCGAAGAGCTTGAGGAGTCATATTGACTAGTATCGGACGTAAAATCACAATTTTGTTTAGATTCACGACAATGATGAGCCAATATTGTTGAAAAGCTTCCTATGGGGTGGTTTTTCATCTTTTACTTTTACAATACTTTCTTTGATTCAATTCAGGCTAACGTGATTTCTTCAGCCTCTGTAGCATTATAAGTTGGGTTTTGGATTGAATCGGTTTCAACATCTAGTTTAAATTACTGAACAGGTTGACATTAGAGTCGTAAGATTTTTTCCTTATTATCTCTTTCGACCTTATTATCAAAACCAGTGTTACTTAACAATTTATAGAGAAGTATTTTCCTCACTGTAAGTATTTCGTGTACATGTCAGTTGACAAAGACAGTCGTCGAGTCAGCTAGCAGTACGGTGTCGTGTTTGGTTGAAGCTTCACTGTGTGCCTCTCAAACATAATTTGGGTGATGTATTGCCGCGCAGGCATGCCGCACGATTCTTGCGAAGAATATTAGAAATGTATGGAGACGTTAATACCACGCTTTTAGTTTGAAATACAATTTTATGTAGAGAACTTTGAAGGTTAGGTTTAAGTTCTTTGACATAATAACCTACACCAATAACAATTATAATTGGATTGTTTAAGGGAGCCGAGTCTTTGGACACAATTTTTTTTTGCAAGCAATAGGAACTGTTTTTAGCTTGGTATTAATCCACCAAGATTTCCATACTGTCGGGACCGAGTTCTAAATTTGAATTTGAAACACAGTGTAGCTAGCTGAGACACAGTAACACTCCGCGCTAGATTATTTGCGATGGAGCGCGTGTGTCGCGGGACCAATTAGCTGAACAATTCCGAGCACGAACTGTTTAACCGCTTTAATTTCACCCCAATAACACGTTAATTCGTCCGTACCCCTCCCCTCCGCCTCACTCCCGGCAACCCTCCGACGCCCGCGATAACACAGCCGTAATAAAAATTAAATTTGTTCAACTGTGAAGCGACCTAAGTGGTCACACGTAGGTCATGAAACCTTGTTTGTGAAGAAAATAATGGTAATTAAATTCTATTAAGTGCAGTTGTTTCAGGTACAATGATACCATAGATACAACGTACGAAGAATAACAGAATGTTATTTCAATTACGAAAATAATCACACGCAAAGTCAATTTGTCACTCGATTAAAGTCAAAAGACGTCATACAAGCGCAGAGTAATGTAATTACAAGCAATCCAATGTAACAAACGGCGGGATCGGCTCTCGACACAATCGAATAATATTTAAACGAAGTGTTTCCGACCAATCGCAGGGCGCGCTCGGCGCCGAACGCGCAAATCTGACATCTGTCATATTTGAACCGCATTGTTAGTGTTGTGACGTTCGTTTTTTGAAACGCGACAGTTGGCGCGGCCGTCCTCTCGGTTATTTTGTTTTGTTGTTCCGACTGATTGAATCTGTCGCAACTAAGTAAAACAACGCGTACGAATGCGCGTTTATTTTCTTGTTAATTATTTGACAGTGACAAGAATAGAGCACAATGAATGTGTTTTTACGTTTTTTTATAGGGGTGCTTGTGCTCGCTCCTTTTGCAAATAGACAACTAACCTAACCACATTCAACTCCACACAATTTATGTATTTTACCGCTAATATTAAACCGCAATCGATACTTTGGTGTGTTGATATATGTGTGTACTTCCAACACAAACACGAAACGTTCGACTTAATTAATTACCAAACTTGTTTTGTTATAAAGTTTCAACAAACTTAAGTAATATTCAAAATTGATTGACTAACCAAACAAGCTTCGCAGTAAATGGGCAATTTCGTTGTCGTCTAATACAAAGCAAGTCTTAATTCAATTTCGCAGTGTAAAGTGTAAGTAACACGAAACAAACAACTTTGAACAGAACAAGTCGACGATCGTTTGTATAATTTTTATTGCGATGCACAGTGGGTGACATTCGGCGCGGACAAAATGTTGCGTGTTTAAGAACACTCACTAACCAAGAATTAGACGTTTTATGATTTCTAATGTAGTTTTCATTTCTGTTAATTAACGGAACAATACCCATTCTGGTTTACAACCTGGGTTAACGAGGTTTTATATCTAAATGTTTATTTTTATTAGAGCTACAAGCGCTTGTTCTTGTTGCTAAAAATAGTAGTGAGTGCGTTGTTTGGATACCTACCTACTTGGTTTGTTTCTATGAGGAAGACTAAAGTTTGAGGGCATTATGGCCTACCTCCTTGGTCTAGTGATAGCAAGTTCTACTGCTGAGTATGTGGTCCTGGGATAGATTCCCAGGTCGGGCAAAGTGTTATAGGGTTTTTTTACCAGTAATTTCTCAGTAGCAACCCGGAGTGTGGATTTGTGCCCGGTTGATGGCAATAGGCTCGCCCCCTATTACATAGGACTTAAACGTAACTGACGAAATGTGGCTCTGTGTAACCTTTCGAAGAACACAGGCTTGATGTTATGTTATAATGGTCAGTTTCACGACCAACCTAATTATATCACAGGTCCTACCGTGTAGATGATTGACAAAACCGGCCAAATGCGTGTCAGACTACGCACAATGAAGGGTTCCGTAGTTGGGATGAATTTATCCCAAGAACAAACTTAACACTGTAGTTGAAAAACGTGTTCTCCCATACATTCCAACTGCAAATGTAAGTTTGTAGGCACATTATTGAGAGATTTACCATGTTATTTCAAGACCATAGACTTCTTATAGGTTTCCCTGTAATCTATGAGAAGTTTTTTCTAAAATGTTGGTCTATTTCGAAATTTTCATCTATTTTCATAAATATCTTTCAAAATATTACATGGGACTTACACATAACTGGCGAAATGTGGGTGTACCTACTACAGGTACACCTCTGCCCAATCCTTCGGGGAAACAAAGCGTGATGTTATGTTATCTTTCAAAGTATATATTTTAGAATTATTAAAAAAAAATAGATTCTAACGACAAGCTCTTTCATTTGATATGTCGCATAGTACAGTATGCAAAAACTTATTTTTTAAATTTTCCTATTCGCCCCCGAAAAGTGACGCCCATATTCAAAATTCACATGATTACAAAACTGGCCCAGTAGATTCGAATCAAATTGGCTATGACAGACGGACAGCTAGCCAGCTAGACAGACAGACATACACACGAGTGATCCTATAAGAGTTCCGTTTTTCCTTTTGAGGTACAGAACCCTAAAAACATGTCGTCAAATTTGTTCATTGTTCCAACCCATCGAATTGGCAAATATTGGAAACAAAACATACAGACATATTCGTTAGCAGTGTCTATTAGAATCAATATTATAATAAAACGCCGTCAAACACACTGGAGCCGGTACATCGGCTGCCGCTCGTGGCACGGACCGACACCATACTTCATACCATCCTAAGGGCCGCCCGCACACGAGTTGTTAATCGAATAACTTTTGTGAATATGTCTTATGTCTGGCACGAGTTCGTGTGTACCTCGTTATGATAATTAGCTACAATTATTGCTGTTGTACCGACATTGTTAATTGTTTAATGACTTGAAGATTTGCATTTAACAGCGGTTTCATTTGCTTTAAATGAAACAGAATGCAAAACTTTGAAATTCTTGGTTGAAATTCTGTTGGATTGAATTTATGTTTCTTATTGATAATCATGCATCAAATGTCTACCTAGTATCTAAAACATACAAGTAATCCAATTAAGTATTATTAAAACACTAGCTGACCCTACAAACGTTATCCAAATCCGAATGTCAGAATTTTTCCATTTTTCCGGCAACTTTTCAAATTTTTCTTTCCTTAAAACCTGGTTCGTTCTAAAGTGCGCCAAATCGGTCCAGCCGTTCTGAAGTGATGCGCTTACTAATCAAACGAACAGCATTTCATTTTTGTCATGTAGATAACTTAGGAGGGTTTTCTTATGAGGGGTTGTTTATTAACTTCTAGCTCCAGTGTCTTGAATTTAATCTGTTATAAATTCTCCATCATCTCAACATAATAAGTTTCAACAAAATGCCAAATGAATTTGTGATAGAAGCCAATACTGGATGAACGAAAAGCTTCTTCTTAGCATGCAAATTAGACCAACAATAATTGGTAACCAATAAACCAACGTTAATATAACTCTATCAGGAAGTTAGTGAGTTAACCAGTCAATAAATTGCGCAATCAATGCAGAAGTGACACCGATACAAGCGTGTGACGCCATTACACTCCTCTATATTACCCGATTGTTTCGTTATTATAAAATCAAAATGGCAGATTTTAGACGTCAGTAATGTCACAGTTTATTTGAATTTTATAATATTTTATTGGATAATGTCTTGAAAACATTTTTTTAGTAGGTACCATGGCCGTGTGGGATATCAAAATAAAGGACTTGAGGAGAAGACGATTTTCATAAATAGAACACTTTGAAATACATCAGACTGCTTCAAAAGTGAGCTTGTTTTGAACTTTTTAATTGCAGTCGCGTATTTTTGATTCTTTCAATATTTTTTTTCGTACACTATATCAAGATCTTTAGCAATACTGAATATTGCAGGGTCCTATATGAAAAGTTGGTTGTAAGAGATTGTTGTTCCGGGATAAACATCTCGGGAGTTAAAGATTTAACTTATTTTAAGAGAGTTGCATCAGATTTTGGTAGTATTTTTTTATCCTTTACGCCATGTTATTCTTGTCATGTTCCAGTCGTTTCCAACTAAATTGAATTATAATTATTAATGGATTAAGTACAGATCATAGTTTGGCCTAATTCAGATTGGATAATTGTGTCTAGACCCAACTTAGATTTTTGCCCACAAACTACTCGTAGAGTTGAGAGCAGACACCGTAACGATTTCTGATATTTCACTGCTAAACAAATTTAATACTTGTGACAGGTAAGCCATCAAACGTTGCATGCCCCTAAACTGCTGTCTCCAACACTGAAATCGAAACGGTCACGCGAACCGCGCGTATTTTTACCGTTCAACCGACCCCAGCTGAATATATCATTTCACACTACAATTTGACACCACATTCATGCCATACATCTTGGCCATGAATAATCTAAAGTAAACTTTATTTTTATTAACGTAGAAGTTATATTGCGACGCCGCGACGGAGCCTCTAGGGTGGATGGCACAATGATGGTACACCATTTATGTGATTGAGTTCGTGTTTCATGCTTTGCCGTATTCAAAGTTAGTTTTGTTATGTCTGCCTCCACAAACTGTTTAGAAGTGACGTGTTCACTCACTGATTTATTGTCTAAGCGCAAACCTTTTAGGGGTTTTATTGCCGTGGATCGTAAAGTTTGATGCTCTAATAGGTGGCGCGTTAATACCGATAAACAATTTTCGTTACAGGCCATAATTTTCACGATAACTACTTTAACACTGTGTAAATTACGAAGAACTTGGGGAAATGTTCGTAATCATGAAACTTATATTTTTGTCAAACTTAACTAGATGCTAACAACTGTGCGGAGAGACACTTATGCAGTTCTTGAGTTCTTAAATTTATAAATACTTTCTGAACATCTCCAATCAGCAGGCGACTTCTCTTGTAATGTCTTTAGACAATCTGTTAATCTGACTTTGAAATATATTTAGCAATCATGTTATGTTATGGGGTTTTGGTTTCCGCACTTAGTTCGTAAGGTGGACCATTGTACGTGGGCCATGGCGACCATTTGATGGTTATTCCAACCAGCCCACCTCCCTCCAGAATGTAATTAAAACTCCTAGTCTGTTCAGAACATCTGTGAAAGATCTGGGTGACCCGAGGGTTTCTGTTCTAATCTGGGTGACACCTGTGCATTCAAAAAGCACGTGCGCGACGGTATCCTCAGCCTCCATGCACCCCTTGCAAAGTGGACTGTCATTTATGCCTATTGTGTGGAACTGTTTGTTTAGCGAGCAGTATCCGGTGATGGTCCCCATCACCAGGCGCAAGCCGTTCCTGTCCAGGCGTAATAAACGCCTGGTTAGCCTGTTATCAATCATGATAATATCAAAATAGGCACAAAATATTTAAAACATTTTTACTCTTCTTACAGGTGTGGTTCCAAAACCGTCGCGCGAAGTGGCGTCGTCAGGAGAAGATGGAGGCTGCTCGTCTTGGTCTATCAGAGTACGGCTGCGGTGGAGGCGGTATACCACGGCTGGGAGGCTTGGGGCTACCGGTCGACCCTTGGCTGGCACCACCATTGCTCACGGCATTACCAGGTAAGATTTAAATTAAGGATTACCATGATCTTCGTTGTCTGGACTTGGCTGGTCATCATCATCCGCCTAGCCTGTTCCAAACTATGTTGGGGTCAGCTTCCAGTCTAACTGGATGTGGCTAAATGCCGGTATTGTATTGGAAGGATTGCCTATCTGACCTCTACAACCCAGTTACTAAGCAACACTACACCTCTTGGTAAAGCTGGTTGTCATACTTTCGGGCTTCTGACTACTCGCAACGACGACGGTCATAGATCTACGAATGACAGCCGAGACCAAAGGCTTAGCAGGCGGCAGGCTGCATAAACATTGTTTTAATGAAATTTATAAATAAACTTACTTATTGATGAAAGATATTTGATACAAAACACACGATTATGAATAAAGATATAATTTACTACACCGTAAAATTAATACCAAACCTTAAGAGCGTTTATTCTGAAAGTGGGCAACGTCGCAAATAGATGTCAAATATTTACCTACTTTGATTAATTTGGCAATATTACTGTATGGAAATAAGACATGTGGCTAACTAGTTCCCTAGAATATTAATAATGAATTGCAATTATAACACTGAATTTGATGTTGTAACAATTTTAGGTGTAAAAAAGGCATTTGGAAAGTTTTCAAATTCTTTTTTTACATTTAAAACTAATTATTCGGTATTATAATATTATTTATTGCATTTCTTTATTAATATTCTAGGGAACTAGTTGGCCACATTTCTTATAATAGTACTTACAGTATATAACAGTAATATTGCAAAATTAATTAAAACAGGTAAATATTTGACAGCTATTTACGACGTTGCCAACTTTTAGGATAAACCCTCTTAAATATACGTATATTTTGAATCTCAGAACAGTAAATGAATGAAGTGTCATATTTGTACGAATCACCTGTTTTTATACTACCCTTCACTACCCTGCACTATTACTGTTATGATATGCGTTAAATTAACAGACGTGTCTGTTGCTAAACCGAGAAATCAATGAATATTCCAAGATCACCTACCAGTCATATAAACCCACATTATAGTAATTGACGAGCGGTTATAGCATACTAAAGAAAGTGCCCATGTTCCTCAGGTTTCCTGAGCCATCCCCCGTCTGGTTACCCGAGCTACCTGACGCCACCAGCCCCGGCCAACAGTGGCGCTCCCCCGGATCCGCGCTCTTCCTCCATCGCGGCGCTGCGGATGAAGGCCAAGGAACACGTCGAGAGCCTCAATAAAGGACTGCAGATGGTCTAATATTCTAGGAAGTTATATGGTTACACTCTACACAGGGTCAAAATAAATTTACTAGTGAAACTCTGCAGTTACGATGGTATCGATTGTCTAATCACGATAAAATAAAAATAAATTAAATTAATGTTGACAGTGATAGTGGTTGTTACTTGAGAAAATCTGTTTTATTCTGCACAAAAAAAAAGCAAATTACCAAAAAAAATGACAAAAAATACACACACAAAAAGTAGCCAAAACCCTCGTATTCAAGCAGAAGTTTGACAATTTTATCTATTGCTTGATGTCAGGGCCAAGGTCCAAAGACAATTTTCATTACGTAATCGGTGTTACTACGCTGGCAAATGACAACAAACAAAAAACCAAATTAAACAAAATTAAATATCGTAAAAATAATTATAAATATATCGTATCAATTTAAATTATCGCATTTAGATATCGTTACCCATCACGTCTGTGAAGTTTACACGAATACAAAAAAAAAAAAAACTGATGACCCAAAAAAAATAACACCGAGTTGTTTATTTTTTATCATATTTAGATATTGATTCCCATCACGCCTGCAGAGTTTCGCTTATTAATTTTGACCCTGTATTATAGTATGGTTAGGTAAGTTAAAAAGAGTCAGTGGTTTTAATTACGAGTTTGATAGATTTGAATGAGTCCTTATTAAAATATATCCACTAAATCCAAGAGCTGGAATTTTATTTCATTCAACATTGATTTTGTGCATAGAAGAAAAGCAGAATTCCTTAGCCTTAATAATTATCTATGTGTTGACTTGAAATTACTTTTGACCATTTTTACTTACATTTTTGAAATTTTTGAAACCAAAATCAAAAATATTTTTCTCTGGAGCGGCAAGGTGACTAGTTGGTAATGCTGTAAGCACCTAAATATTTACCATTATATTTTCTAACTCAACAATTGTGCAATAGTAGATAGTACGTAACAAGAAAACGATTTGATTTCTCTAAAAGCTTTTTACAGTTTCCACTACTGACGAGCAATTTCTTTTAAACCTTCAGTCATCATCACCTGTACACATATATACCTTCTGCTATTAATTCGGATTAGTTTATAATATAAAACTCTATTCATTTAAATAATAGCAGCAGTTGCACGTCTTCGTATGTATATATCGATGATACACTTAATTCTGCCATAAATAAACTTATCATTGTCTTCATTGGTGATGAGATTTTATTTAAATTTTACACATAATTTATTTATCTCGATGTACTTGTATGTAGAATTTATGATTTTATGCTGCACAATCCATCTTTCATTAAATTCCTTTAAATATTAAAATTCTAATGTGATTAGTGTATCGAAGCAATATGTACTTGTAAATATTCGTCGCTAAGATATTTTTAATGATATAATAATTCGTGATTTTATTACTATTAGAAGACATTAAAATGTTATCTTGCTTTCAGACTTAACATTTTGATTTTCTTTATTTCTGACTCTGTATATTCTAAATCTTCCTGTAAGCATGTTCACATTAGAACGACCATAAAATATACCTCTATCTTTAAAGTTTATTTGAGTTCCCATATTTAAACTTACTTATTTTAATATTAAAATGTGTGGAAAGTATATGTAGGTAATCATAGATTTTGCTATGACATATTAAGTGATGTAAATATTGTACTTAAATTGTAAACTATTGCTCTAGTGATAAGTCTCAAATGTATTTACAATAAAATAAAACATTATGATAAGTACCACTTGATAATTATTGATTTTTGTGAGTTTGCTACAAGTTAAGCATATAATGAGACATGCGACTGCGGCAGCTCGACAACAAGCGTGTGAAGCTACAAAATATATGAAAATAATCGGCCGCAGCCTATCGTTGCGTTTAATCGCCAAGCTGTCGCAGTTGTATGTCGCATAGTGTCCGCCATGTCTAATTCTCAGAAGTAAGCGTGTAATATGTTTAATTATGTAACAAAATATGCAAGCAGATCATCATAATCAGAATATTGACACAGTTGTTGAAACTGTTAGTTGCGTAACTTTTGAAAGATTTTAAGGACACTCCTTAAATTGTGTAAATGCAATATTAAAATTGTTCCAAATCAATCCTAAATGCAAGGGTAATAAAGTTCCATATATTTTGAACTCAAACGTATCGTGCTTGGTATGTTTTGTTTATGCAGGCCGTGACTTAAAATTTATATAAGCTTTGTAAATAAATCTAGTTGTAAAGTCAGTGAAACTTAATTTGGAAATATAGATAATTGTGTTATTAAGTAAAGGGCTAAAAGGCGTGATAATTATTAGCGTGTGTTAGAATTGAAGAGCGGTGTTACCACCAAAGTACAGAAAGTTACGAGATTTTTTTTTTAGCTTTCTGTCGACATTACTAAAACTCCAGTGTCCTTGAAACGATTTCTTCTCTTGAAAATCATGCAATAAAAACTTTTGCGGACGTAATGGGCATCGATAAATCGCACCTTTAAAGAAAAACCATTACTAAACGAAAAAATTTCATGAATTGAGTTATCAATACCATCTATCTAAAATACGTATTTTAGATAGATGGCACGATAACTCAATTCATGAAAATTTTCGTTTAGTGACGGTTTTACTTTAAAGGTGCGAAATATAAAAATAAAATGTAATTTTGATGTGTTTTTAGGATCAACAACCGCATTTCAGAGTTTAGAAAATGTGTTTTTTTTTTGTAAACTCAACACGCTAAAAACAAAAATCAACTTTTTTTTCTAAACTCGTACTTCAAGTAAAGACAGTAGCGATCGTTGACCTAAAAAAAATATTGTAGTAATTAAAAAAACATTTTGTTTTTTATTTTTATCATGTTTAAATATCGATCTATGGAGCTTCACAACTGTTTTAATTTAACACAATTTAATGAAAGTCAGTTGAGTCGAAATCGTTAGGTGTTTAACAGGGATATAACGGAAGTCGTTTTACCGGAACCGGAATCGGAATCGGGGATTTTAAATTTGTTTGATCGGAATCAGAACCGGAACCGGAGTCGAAGGTGGAAGTAGAAGAAAGATGTGTTATGGGAAGGCTTAATGAAACAATTGAAATATAATTCAGTCTCTTTAATCAGTAAAATATTAGCGATAGCATCCACAAACAAAACAATAAACTGAGACTTCGAGCGCAAGCGTGTATAAGATAAATTAAAATTACACTGGCGATGAGTTAAAACTTGTTTGTACGCGCTCTAGTCACGTGCATCGCTGTGTTTCGAACTTCGGTATAACTCCGATTCAAAATTATCGTAACCGAAGTCGGAAACGGAGGTGTAAAATTAATCGGAAGCTCCGACATTTCGGAACCTAAACCGAAGCTCCGTAATATCCCTGGTGTGAAACAGCCCTAACAAACTACATATAGATAGTGCAATCCACGAAGACGCGCCCCACTCCGCGATTACTGTACTGTAAGCTGAACTCTAGAACGGAGCGGAGTGGGGCGCGTCTTCGTGGATTGCAGTACCTATCTATAGTTCAGAACAACTTTCCGCACTTTGAATACTGGTAGTAGTAGAAAGGACTTCATATTGTAAATACTTATATAAGTGAATGTACTATTTATATGTTTGTATATACGTGAGTGGTAGTTGTAGTTAAGAGATATATTACTATACATACCGAGAGATTAATAAATGTGTTCTTTCATCGACAGACTTTTGTTTTCACATTCCCAATAATTCTCCAATCTCCTTCTTTGTTCTCATCAAATTGTGATTTGTTCCACATTCACCTCAAAAGGTTTGCCCCACATTTTGTTCCTTATTCGGCTTATTTTTTAAGAGAAAACTTCTTTAGGCGCGTTGGGTATTTTTCAGATGGAACTAAAACATTGATTTCGTGACACTGTGACGACACCAGCTTTTAACCATTAAAAAGACGTCAACGCGTTGATTACCGCGATGCCGATTTTTTGAAGTAAAAACTTCTTTAGGCGCGTTGGACATTTTTGAGATGGGACTAAACCATTGATTTCGCGAAACTGTGACGACACCAGCTTTTAACCATTAAAAAGACATCAAGGCGCTAATTACCGCGGTGCGTGGAGTAATTTTCAAGTTTTCACTTCTGTCGGCACTCCCAGAGTACCATTGTTTTTATTATTTGTATGTATATAAATGCTTATAAAGTATTGCCAGATGAAAAAATATCGTTGTTCAAATATTTTTACATAACTGCAAACAACAGTAATACAGTGTGAGTCTTTATAATGTGCACATATCGAAATGAGGGAATCTATACTTAATTTTTTTATTTTTTGTTCTGTTTAGCATCTTATTGGGAAAGTTTACGATTGCTGTAAAAATTTATGAAAAATAAAACAGATTTTTGCTAAAAAAATCATGTTTATTTTCAATTGAGGGTAGTTTTTTTTTCACAATTTTCATTTTAGGTATGAGAACGCCTAATTACTTTCAATCATTATGGAGTTTGTTTCATCGCCATAGATCATTTAGTTTAAAAGTTATACCGTAATGTTAATGTTTTTTTTTAATTCAAAATGTTTAGATTTTTTTAAATATTTTTTCCGTCGGTAAAATTAAGCATAGATTCCCTCATTTCGATGTGTGCACATTATAAAGACTCACTCTGTATACAGATATTTTCCTCGCGTCCAGAAGTCTGCTGAGAGCAATACAACTAAAATTATCTAGGTACATCCCTGAGAGAGTTGTGAACAATATTCGTCATCGTCATGTAGAACATCCGGTGACTATGGTATTTAAAAATGTAGCCCATACTTCTCATCATCTTCCTACCCTTTTCCCATGTTACTTGGGGTCGGCGCAACACGTTTTCTTTTTCCACTTTCCCCTGTGAACCGTCACGCTATCATTCACTCCCTTCTCTTTCATATCATTCCTCACACAATCCTTCCATCTTTTCTTTGGTCTTCCTCTCTCGCTCCATCCATCAACATTTATGTTCATCACTCTTTTAGTCACATGCGTTTCTTCTCTCCTCATCACATGCCCATACCAGGCCAAACGATTTCCTTTCAACTTTTCAGTCACTGGCGCCACTTTTATACTCATTTCTTACTTCATCCATTTGCGTCACTCCACACATCCATCTCAACATTCTCATCTCCGCTACATGCAATATTTTCATTCGTCTTTTTCCGAAGTTGCCCATGCTTCTAATGATTACTTTTCGCACGCGAGGCCTTAACTTTTTAATCGCGATACCTAAATGAACGAGAATGATTTTTAATTAATCCAATTAGTTGCCCTCCAAGTCCACCCCCGTCAGGGAGACGGGGGTCCAATCGGACGTCCATCACCTACGTCTTTAATTACTTCCTAATAATGTGATAATGAACTTACGGCTCGTGATTAAAAATAACAGCGGCACAGATCGATCGAAGATTAAGGTTTGCTTGCCGCGGTCGGTTCGTGGACATGTCTCGGAAAGTGCGTTAAGCCGCTTGGCCCCGGGTGTCATTCGTAGATCTTTGGCAAACGTTACACGTAGTCAGAAACCCAAAAAGTCTGATAAACAGTTAGTTAAAGGTAATCAATCAATCTGCCTAACCTTTTCCCAACTATATTGGGGTCGGCTTCCAGTCTAACCGAATGCAGCTGAATACCAGTATTTTACATGGAGCGACTGCCTATCTGACCTCCATAACCCAGTAACTGGGTAATACGATACCCCTTGGTAAGACTGGTTGTCAGACTCTCGGGCTTCTGACGACCCGTAACGACTGTCAAAGATCCACGAATGACAGTCGGGACCAATGGCTTAACGTGCTTTCCGAAGCACGGAGGAGTCGGTATGTAAAGATGGTCACCCATCCACAGACCAACCCTCGCAAGCGAAGCTTAACCGGATGAATCGACCCGTGTGGCTGTTATTACTTAGCCACGAGCTCCTCCTTAGTTAGTTAAAGGTAATCAATGTAATATTAAATATTCTCGAGAAATACTTATTAAAGGAGATGCTCCATTTTGTAAATTAAAATTGGATAATCAAAAAAGAAATAAATCTTAACTTTAAATAAAATATAATTCTAAACTTACACTTATTTCCAGCAAAATCCTAGAAGAAGCCCGAAAGTCTGACAACCAGTCTTACAAGGGGTATCGTGTTACGCAGTAACTGGGTTGTGGAGGTCAGGGCCTCAAGTCTGCTATTACAATAGTGTCAGAATGGTCTATCATTGATTTCATAATTGTTCATTTTGACAAGTTTGGTAATCTACTAATATAATGGCGTCATTATGACTTTCCAATGGTCAGCCACTGACACTCCATTGAAAGAAATGGCACTTATTGGTAATCTCGTACATAATGACAAATGAATGACTGACTTAGGCGGTATCATTGGTCGTATTGTACGACAATGCCATTATAACACAATTCTATTACGAGACCATTGACCGACCAATGATCGACCATTATGAATTTAGCAGATTACGAACTTTTAGCAAAATCATGTTGGAATGACGAATTTATAAAAATAGCAGACTTGGGCCCCAGAAAGGCTGTCGCTCCATGTAAAATATTGGTATTTAGCTGTATACGGTTAGACTGGCAGCCGACCTCAACATAGTTGAGAAAAGGCTAGGCAGATTGAATGTGAAAATGAAGACAGTCCAATAACTCGCATGACCCGTCACTTTTCTCTAAACTAGTCGTAAAAAGAGTCATAATATGGAGAAGCTTTTATAAAATTGCCTTATTTTCCTGCAGTTCTTTAAACAAATAACGTTACTTGTAATAAAATTAACTAGATTTATTGAAATTCCTTTTTGATACGTAAATAGAAGAGATCCTTTTATCAGTCACTGTAATCTTTGCTCAAATAAACAAAGCTTGCTGTGTTTCCACTTTGTCGTAGCATTGGACAACGAGCTGCTACGGCGTAGCAGCTACGCGTGTCCGTAACGTAGTGTGTGTTGTTGTCAAAATAATAATATGGAAGAACTTGGTTTAAAGGATAATCGCCGCCCCCGCAGAATAAACGCGTAAGTGCTATTGAGGCGGTTTTGATGTTAAACCATATTCGTTATGTATAGGTCAAAATACATCACCTCAATTTTTTCCAGATTTTTACATCAATTATTTACGAAGTTACATACACACGATATACCGTAACATAATGTTATAATTCCGACCTTGATGATATAAAAACTTAATTACCTATTACATTATCAGAGTTTTTTCGACTGCACCAGAATAAACGCGTAATAGCCCATTAACAGTATCACTGTACCGCAAAAAACGCAAAACAAAAAAAAAAAAACAATAGTTGATAAGAAAAAATAACTCAAAGTAACATTAACGTTAAAAAAAACTAAAACATTTCTGTAAAATGTTTTTTTATCAATGACTCAAAAACAGTACCTGTTTACCACTTAACATTAATTAGATTATCTACAAAAAAAAAAATCTTTTAAACGACGTAAAAAACAAACTTCTATTCGGTGTAGTCATAAAGTTATGGATCAATTTAGGTTTTTTATTTTTCCTGTAAAATTGACTTTTTACACTTGCGCGTTTATTCTACGGGGGCGGCGATATAAATTATTGTACTTTCGGTTCCTGGTAAAAAAGCCACCCTTTCTCACATGTGCGTTGTTAATTGTTACAGATTAGTACTGTGTACCCAAATAATATCTACCAAAAGAATATAATTTTGAAAATCCACTAATTTATTAACGACTTTGCACTGTGGTAGGTCAAGAGGCAGCCAGTTTTCCTCAATGGAACTTTACGGGCTGATAATGAAGTCGAAACACATCAAAACTCACAAATGTGAGGGTAATTTATAAGGACAAGTCACAAATATAGGGGCTTGTGCCTAAAATGTAAATCAGTAGCAATTAGCTCGCGGTAGCACATAGTTGTGTGCTGTGCGAGACTTGCCATGATTTATTTGGTTTGTCGCCGCCGCGGGATGGCGTTATAACCAAGTAGACATTAAAGAATGATGAATTAATATTTTCAAAATGAAGAATAAGAATCGAGAAGTTTACAAATGATACTAAATATCTTCCGTTCGTCTATAATGAGTGTCGAGCATACAGATGTAAAACAACGGTTTTAGAACGTTTTAAACAGAATATTGCCATTTTAAACCCCAAATAAATCGTTTTAAACGGTTGTAAACTCGACTACAAAAATAAAAGAACGTGCGTGCGCGGCGCGGCGGCCGCGCGCGGCACTTTATGTATGTGCATGTGTGTGTAGGCGAGCTGGCAACGTTGCGTCGAGTCACGAGTGACGACGTCAACGAGAGTGCGAGAGTGTGAGTTTGGTTTTAAACCGAATCAAATTGATTATATTTATTGGTATTTTAAAGTGAAACTTTTATTACATCGTCTCAAACTTTTTCGTCTGTGTGTTGCATGTCGCGTGACGGTCGGCCGCGGAGTAGGGATAAAGTGAAAGGCTCTCGTCAGAGCAGCCAAGGCCAATATGGCGGCGCGCGGCGCCTATAGAAGTTTCACTTTTACCGTGGTTTCATAAAACCTCACAATTCTTTTTTTTTAAGCTATTGCATAGCTTTTATTGCGGGCTTTGAGCGCAGCGACCGAATCAAGAAATTCTGTAACGTAACGAAAATAAAACCTAACACCCCCCACTCCGCCTACCATGTAATGACGGTTCCCATGACAACGTGATGTTGTCATGGGAACGTAATTTTTTTTTATGTCATCACGTCATCATCCCAAGCGTAGCGTTGACAAATAGGAAGTATGGAGGTTACAAATGCTATGCAATAGCTTTACCGCGGCAGTCCCCGAGTGCCACACGTTTTTTTTTTCTTTGTTTTCAAACGTTATGTCGTTTGAAAAAAATATATTTACCAACAGAATTTTTAACTTACCAATAGAGTTTTAATAACTTAGGTAGGTAATACCTACGCTTGGTCGCACGGACCAACTAGATCTAAACCCGCTAACTGTATCAATATCAGAATATCACACATTTAAAAAATCTTTTCACAGTTTATAGGTACTCCGTTATACCCCTACCTCGGTAAAATCAAGAAAATGTAGTTAGGTATAATTAAAAAAAACATAGTCATCAACACCAACCATTTTAAATAAAAAAAGTGGTTTATTTCGGTTTTAAACGGATTGGTTTTAAACCGACCTTACATCTATAGTCGAGCAGTCTGTGGGTAACCTTTACTCGCCGGGCTGATAGTGCTCTATGTGACCAATACAACAACGTCTTCAGGATGCAGACGCGGCTGTCTCGCTATTGTAGTGCGTCCGGAATGTTTGCGGAGGCGTGAACAGACGGCTCCGTGCGGTTATATTAAAGAAAGTAACCTCCTTGTTGCAGCACGTGGCAACAGTATCCTGCAGATGGTTGTATCTCGTACGGATTGCCCTATCCAGAACAAATGTGATGGGTGTTGACTAACATAGTGCATAAGCATTAACACAATAGGTAATAGGTATAATTGTAATAATTTATTTCTCTGTTTTTTTTATTATTTGTAATTGTATGGTATTGTATTAATTTTATGTGAAATAAACTGATTAATAATAATAATAATGGCACCAGTTACAATGAGAATGACTGATAGATACCGTCTTGAAAACGGTAGCAAGGTGATCAGGGCTTTTTTTTTGTGTGGGAATTTATCAAATAACTTCTCCCGCTCTGGGTGGAGCGGGAGGGCGTGTCAGACTCTTACTGACTAAAACCCACCTGTGTTCCTTCAGTTGCCATGTTGCCGGCGGGCCACGATTTCCCTTTTGGCCTTATTCGCAATCCCGGCAGGCATCGGCCCTAGCGGACCCCGTCAATTCTGCTGATATCTCTTTGAGGCGCGCGTGGAACACAACGCGCCGTCGACCCAGGCTTGGTCCTTATCGGACGGCGAGCTACCCATTGCTCACCGTCCGCAAGCCCGAAGGTGGTCAAGGCTGGCAACCCAGAGCACGGCTAGACCACTTATTATAGTTATCGTTAATCATGGAGGATTCTTTGTTTCCACGACACAAAATAGGTCCCAATCTTAATTAAACCTACCCTAATTAATTTGTATTAAACATGGCAAGTCTAAATTATGTTGCGTGCGGCAAAAACTTGGTTAAGATGTATTTTGGGCGAGAACTGGCAATATTGTCTAGCCTGCATAAATTTTCTTACTGACTTTATTCTATGAAGCCGTCCGCCGTAAGTTAGATCAGTCAAGTTATTTAACGCGTCATAGTTGCTTGCCGACACTTGAATTTATCGCCGCCGTGACCCGACCGCTCCGGTGAGCTACCTGCTTAGCTCATTGTTCAGTGCCTTGTAGTACATTATCATGAATGTTACTTTAGCATAGATATGCCAAATCGAACATTAATCAATCTGTAATTATTTTTAACCGACTTCATAAAAAGGAGGTTTCTCAATTCGACCATACAATATTTTGTTTTTATGTGTGTTCGCGGATAGCTTCGTCGTTTATGAAGCGATTTTGATGATTCTTTTTTTGTTGGAAAGGAAATATTTCAAAGGTGGTAACATGATAAGGACACCAGGATTTGATGACGGCATCCCAGAAAAATCGAGGGAACTCTTCAAATATTATAGGCAAACCTATAACGATTTGGGTATTTTTTATAGTACTTCGTGCAGTTGCTCTTGGAAAGCACCATTTAGTTCAATAGTACTGAAGATGAAGACCACAAATAGCCACCGGAACTACTCTATAAAAAGTATTTCACGGGTTGCGATTCGATTACTTTAATATGGTTGCAATGCAATTTATGCTCGTCACAATGCATATGGAGAAGTGGAGCTGATGGTGAAGTACCAGGAGAACTCCTCAACGATGAACGTCACTGCATCGGGAAAAGCAATATTTTGTAAAAGGTGATGAGCAGTTGGCATTAGGCTAATGTAACTTAGATAAATTACAAATTAACCCACTAAAAAGCGAGACATAAAAACTTTTTTACAAAAAAAACAACCGTATATTTTTTGTATAAAAGTTTTATTACTATTTTTTTACGAATTTCGGGACCTAGATTCCAGTTCTTATTATTATCAAAAGACTCCTCTATAGACATTAACCAAATCTAAAACCCCGAAATTTTGTGTAACTCAAATCGACGATTGCCGTTCTTCAGACAGCTACTTGTCTTGCCATTTGTCTTGCAGCTATTTGTCTTGCCCCCGACAGCATTAATATATGCTGTCGGGGGCAAGACAAATTATTAAATGAAAATGTGTCTATTTTGATTCGACCACCTATCAAATGGTTGTAAATGCTAGCCTATTTTCGTTGAAGTTGTGATTTCCATGCAAAATAATGAATAATCTACCAACTCTTAAGTTAAGTAGGTACTTACCGGCAATTATATCGCCCTAATTTTGTGGTATAATGAAATTAAGTTTATTCTGTAAATAGGATATCGGAATCACTTTTACACGTCATATTTTTTTTTTTATTAAAAATAATCTAGATGAGTTCGGCGTTTCCTATCTGACTACTCTGAGAAGAAAGGCCGAAACAAACGCAGAGGCCGCAGTCTCTTTTAAAAATAGACAGTCCAGACATAATCTTCGTTAGGCCATATGAGGACCATGTAGATTAGATTCTGAAAAGATCTTTTGAGGAAAGAACCACACAGATTTGAGTGGACCTGTCCAGTCAGTGCAAGCATTTGTCAGTAATCGTGGAGCTCAACTCAGAATTTAAGGACGAATGTGTAAACAATGTCAGAAGAATGAGCCCGTAAGGGCTTTTAGGCTTTTGAGGAACTCCGTCTGAGCTAAGTTAGATATGTTGAGGCAAGCAAGATGGATTGGCGTCACAAAGAAGGTTGTAATAAACTGTTGCAATGCAACTTGAGAGAGCCGACTAAGTGAAGCATTCACTTTCAAGTCAAACTACGACATGTTCAGAAGTATGAAAGACTTTGTCGAAATGACAAATGCTTGCACTGACTTGCAAGCATTTGTCAGTAATCGTGGAGCTCAACTCAGAACTTAAGGAGGAATGTGGAAACAATGTCAGAAGAATGAGCCCGTAAGGGTTTGTAGGCTTTTGAGGAACTCCGTCTGACCTAAGTTAGATATGTTGACGCAAGCAAGATGGATTGGCGTCACAAAGAAGGTTGTAATAAGCTGTTGCAATGCACCTTGGGAGAGCCGACTAAGTGAAGCATTCACTTTCAAGTCAAACTACGACATGTTCAGAAGTATGAAAGACTTTGTTGAAATGACCAAGTACCAAATTTATGTTGAAACAGTTAATGAACTTAATAAAGTAAGGTTGTGCCGACATTAGTCACAATAAATCTGCGTCGGTTAGTTTAACTGAATCACAGAATTAACGAGCGCAGTCATTATAATTATAACGTTTGTAGTCCAGGAGTCACGAAAAAAAAATTGTTTCGTCGTTTATTTTACTGGAGTTTGGAACAGCCGAATATTAATAAAATAATTGGGGGAGGCCTATGATGAATATTATAATTTAAATTTTTACTTCCGACATAACTTCACTTACATAATTTCTGACATAATTTAATTCATTGTTCTATTTAATTTAATTTTTATTTTGTTGTGTACTTTTGACATTAATTGATTTGATCTGACATTTTTATGTGACACTTATAAAATTGACAAATTTTGTGTATTAAGTTGTCACGCTAGACGAGAAATTACAATGGGGACCTCATATAACATCTCTTGCGGGGCGGTTAAGCTCGGCCGCTTATGCTGTTAGAAAGATAAGACAGTTAACAGATGTAGAAACCGCGCGTTTGGTCTATTTTAGCTACTTCCACAGCATTATGTCATATGGCATTTTACTGTGGGGTCGGGCTGCTGACATTGAATCCATCTTTATTTTGCAAAAGAGAGCTGTCAGAGCCATTTATAATCTACGTCGCCGCGAATCTCTCAGGGAACTTTTTAAAAGGATTAATATTATGACGGTACCTTGCCAATTCATTTATGAAAATATTATGTATGTAAGGAAAAATCCACATCTCTTTAATAAAATAAGTGATAGACATAATTTTAATACTAGAAATAAAGATAAACTAGATCAACCATTTTTCAGGTTATCTAAAGTACATACATCTTTTATGGGGTACTGTGTTAAATGTTACAACAAAATACCTTGTGACATATTGCAATTAAATGAAAGAAAATTTAAAACTCATATAAAAAGTACACTTTGTAAACAAGCATATTACAAATTAGAGGATTATATCCAAGATAAGAGTGCTTGGAAACATGCTGGTCCTGCTCCATAGGACAATTTAGAATCAAGACAAAATCAAACTGGTTGCTAATTTAATTGTAAAATTTATTACTTTGTGTTTTATGACATTGATTTTACATTCTGTGACTTCCTCACACACTTATTAATTGTAAAATTTTAGGAAAATCGTCTACTTTTACAATGTTTGTAAATATGTGAGCACAATGTATCTATCACATATTAAATTATCTATCGTTGCTTCATTTTTAATTCTTTTTACCTATTGTGGTATAGTAATTTTATTCTAGGTGCATCGTCTTCACATATAATAATTATTTAACAAATGTATGTACATATACAAACAATTGTAAAACATTTTTAAAAGAGTAACGGTGGAGTTTCTTGCCCATTCTTCTCCATACGAAAACTACCTTTTGGAAGGGGCGACTAGAATCAATTTTATTATTTTGTAATTTTTTGACGTTCAAAAGAGCCATACATGGGCCTATTTGAAATAAATGATTTGACTTTGACTTTGACTTTATTGTTTTTTGTTTTTAATATGGGTCTAGGACCTGAAATAAATGAATTTTATTTTATTTATTTATGTCCAGCAGTAGATGTCTTTCAGCTGAAGTTATGAATGAATGATGATGAATAAAATTTTGATAAATTTTTAAATTAATTTAAAAATGATGATTGTTGACTTGAAAGAGCATGGCGGCTGAGAGTATGTCATGCTCACTTAAAAGTCTCACTGATGGTGGCGAGTGTATTGGATCATTCGGTTCCCTACAAAATGGATGAGCTGGATGGTGCTGATCCACGCGTTATGTTCGTGAACGGGTGCCGTCAGTTGAGACTGGTCATCTCTTATCTGCCAGGGCTTATTTTTAATCTTATATTTTCAATTGCTTTGATTATTTTTTGTATATTGTTTTCACATATAGAAGCAACAAGAATAATGTACCTAGGATTTTGTTATATCTATATTTAAAAGAGTGTCCTTGAAGTTCCTTGCCCGTTCTTCTCCATAGAAATCTACGTTTTGGAATGGGCAACTATCTTCAACTTTCTGACTAACTGACCGACTCTTTGACAATTCAAAAGTGCCTGTAAATGGTTTAATTGAAATAAATGCTTTGAGTTTGAGTTTAAATAATAAAATTTATTTAAACATTGTTATTATAATAATTGCCATAAAATTAGTTTTACATAATATCGGTCTGTTTAACTATTGGTGATATTCATTCTTCATAATAAATTCGGTGGTCCACAAGCTTGACGGCGCCTGTATCTTTTAGGTAGAAAATAGTATCAGCTTATTGACCCTAATTCGTTCTACATGTTTTAACTGCTTCGTTTTATTATTTAAAATACAATCTAACACTAAAATATTTATATTATTATGTAAAAGTAGGTATATGCAGGAAAAAAAAAGGGAGTACGTCATTGGGCATAAAAAAATTCGTCCACATCGCTGTCAGTGGGAAAAGTGCCCAAAAAGCTGGCAGTGTTGCTATGTTGGATAGCAATACTGATTCTTTGGCTTAAAAAAGGCCAGCCCGAGCGGTTGGTCGACTCTTCACGTGACCAGTCACGTAAAAAGTCGACCAACGGCTTGGCAATAATCCGAAATATTCGATGAGAACAGCCCTAGCGTTTCAACCCCAAAAGGCTCAAACATATCGCTCCCACTAAGGTATTTGCGCCGTTTGAGGTTTTCTGCACCTGCAGCAGTTGCATTCCACACCAAAGACCTACCCAACTTCCAAGGTATTATGGTCATTGCATTTGGCCTCATTCCATCGTCACGTATCAAGCCATTAGGTGATCGTTGATCTTATTGTGGTCTGGATGCAGGATGTACGTATGATAATTCTCAGGCAGCAGCAAGACTGTCTCCTTTCTTCATACACATTCGCCTTCTTCCCATGGGGGTAGGCAGAAACTATAGAACGCCACCTGCTACTATCCTAACATACTGTTAGGTTTCAATTTATTGACACGGAATTGTTGGATATTGTACTGGCAACACCCAAAGATTCGATATGTCAAAATAGGGGAAGCAACGGCCTTCTAGGTCGGGCGCTCATGACGGTAAGACGTGCTTAGTGGCTGTGTCGGTAAAAAGACAGATTGGCATAGTATTGGTTGGAGATCTACTGTAAATTAAAGTTTATGGTAAATATTAGAAAACTGATTAAATTGTGATATTATGTTAAGAATAGGAGATGTGATGGTATGGTGTAGAATGTTGAATTTGATGTTGGCAAAGAAATATAAATGACAGACAAAATATCTTGGTGTTTCATATTATTTTCTTTATCCCTGAAATATTGTAACTATGTAGTTTTATTAACAATTTTAGATTATAATATTGGGGTAACGACTCATCATCTGCCTAGACTTTTCCCAACTAAATTGGGGTCGGCTTCCAATCTAACCGGATGCAGCTGAATACCAGTATTTTACATGGAGCAACTGCTTATCTGACCTCCACAACCTAGTAACTAGGTAACACGATACCCCTTGGTAAGACTGGTTGTCAGACTTTTGGTCTTCCAACTACCTGTAACGACTGTCAAAGATCTACAAATGACTGCCGGAACCAACGGCTTAACGTGCTTTCCGAGGCACGGAGGGGTCTTGGTATGTAAAGATGGTCACCCATCCACAGACCAACCGCGGCAAGCGTAGCTTAACCTGATCGATCGACCCGTGCAGCTGTTATTACTTAGCCACAAGCCCCTCCAATATTGGGGTAACGACTATAAGATTCATTTGGGGATTAGTATCTATTTGAGGTTAAATAATTATATTTGGAATTAAATCTGTTATTTTAGAACAGGATGGTTCTTATTATAATACTTCCTCCTCTTGCTCTGTTTACGTTCATACATCTGGTCATACACACGCCAGTTACGAGTACTACGCTCCTGACCTTTCTGAACAACACAACCAATAAGGTCATATGTCCTTCTAGAGCCTCAAGCAAAAAGTAACAAAAATGATCACATTAAGAAGCAGGTCGCTGGCTCCCGGTCTGAGCGAGTACGCGTAGGGCGGGCCGCAGTCATCGACAATTAGCCGCTGATACGAGTGAGCACGGGAGGCGCGCATTAGCGACACTACAGTCCTTGCACGATTATTTTACCTCTTGCCTCACTGTCAAAATCAAAGTGATCTTTATTCTCATTTTCATAAGGTTGCTGGTGGGTTGCTGTGAGAGGACTGTACACACTCCTATAATGTCACTGTAGTGTACTTGTGACGCCTCTTTTGTCGAGACCCCTTTTTCTCAAGAACGCGTGGAGGTATCAAATTGAAATTAATATCAAATACGTACATCTACTGTCCCTTAGAGCTCGAAAAATACAAGTTTCTAAGGTAACGCAATAAAAAAATACGGCCATTTATGCGACATATTATTTTGATACTAGCTACTAAATTAAAAACTACAGGGACCTACCTAGAATAGAAGCAAGGTCTCACAGCACAAGTAAAAGAAATTGTCCGAAAATCGTTAATTTATAAAGGACATGTCCGGAAATGGTTTTTTATTATTCAATAATTCTAACCAGGATAAGTTAAATATATTTGGATAGACATCCGAAAAACTAGTGGTTTTAGCTTTAACAATTTTTTTTAAATACCTCCAATTTTGAAAAAAATCGTTTTTTATTTTAGTGTTAATTTACTCCTAAAACGAACGAACCTTTCCAATTATCCAAGTTATTAAAGTGAACACACCCCAAAAAATAGTAAACTTGTCAAAATTGACACATATTACTGTCAACTGATTGACAGTACCTTGCGTTATTTGTCATATTTGACAAATGGATAGAATCATCAATGTAAACAAAACATTAATATAATCATATTATTTACAGTACCATTAGGAAATAAGATGAAATGGTATATTGTCAGTGTAGTATAAAATTATTCCTTCAAAACTGAAAGCACACTCTATAAGATTATGGCTACTTCGAATGTTCATGTGCAAGTTGCAATATTTTACCAACACCCCGTTTATCAAGAATGGCATGTTTCAGCATAGTCCACAGGTTGCTTAGCAGGAGTAAATGATAATAGTATCTACTGATCGAGAACATTTTTTAATTACGTAGGAGAATTCCTTATTGTGACTTAGAATCGAGATTGGAAGCGAATGAAAAGCCATTCGGCAATTAGGTATGCTAGGTATTTAAAAACTGAATTAATATGCTATAATTGGACGCAAGTGTTACAGTTTTGTTATGAAATAAAAGTTTTTTTAATTTTAAATATTCATTTATTAATTTTCTTCATTTTCAATGTCTTCTCTTATTAAAATACTGTCGAGAAACTGAGCAGGTGGAGATATATCATTTTGATGCCGAGCCCATCCAAGATACCAGACAATTGTCATTACATGAGCACAGCTTCCAACAGTCCTTTTCCCAATTATGCAACTGCAATAATACTCAGAAATGCAACTTTGCCAACTAGCCTCTGCCACTTTCAATAAAATGTATGTATAATACACTCTATTACTGATGTGGCGTGACTTTATTCGTCCTCTGATCAAAGCTGTCTCATGTGATAACGAAATGCCTGGAATGTTTATCAATTCTACATCTTCACTTACTTCTACAGTAAAAGTACCATTCGGCCGAATATGTTCCCCATAATAAGAGCGAGCCTGTTTAATTTGATAAATTCCTAAGCTAAATAAAACTAAATCTGACATGTCCATAGTGGGGAACATATTCAACTGTGGTATTTGACCATTTATCTGGACGAAACTGGCTCGGCGTCTATTAAGCTGATGCCCAATCACATGTTCAGCTAAAGCATTTGGCATGTTCATTCTCTGACTAGCTCTTTCCAGTATATTTTGGGCATCAGTACGGTCAGTCAAAACAGGATGGAAATGGTTTAAAATGGCTCCTGCTATTTTAAAATCATCCATAAGATTTCTAGACCCTATATTAAAATATTTATTTCGAAAGATTTTAAAATCCCGTTTAAACCGACCGTTTACAACTTCAATAACCCATCTGCACAGTGTCACTAGTCGTGATTTGTTGGCTTTCTCGGTCGATAATTGAGTTTCCCCTACACTTAGGGTCTCTGGTTTACACACAGTATATCCCAAAGATGTGAGCAATGGGATAGAATCTCTAAAACCGCGGTCAAGAATAAATACATCATTCTGTCTAAAATATTGCCTTAAATTGGAATTTTCATTCTGGAACAGCAGTCGCATAATTGTAGCATCAGATGTTGTGGCTGCGTATGGACCAAATATGTCTATAATGTGGCCATCGGTGGCCACCAGCAAAAAAGGCTTAACAAGATTTGCAAACTTATGTAAGCTATATGATTTTTTTTGGAACAGATAATTTGACGATTTCTGTAAGTATATATAGGTTCCATCGCATATAAGTATAGGGTTATTTTCTGCTGTTCCAAAAAGACCCTGTGGGATTAAAAGATTCCTACTGGACAGATTTGCTCGAGAAATATGAATGACACCTAAATGTATTGGTACATAAAATTCTTTCATGCAGTTATGTACCTTTTTCATATAGGTGCATGCTACAGATTTATTTATGCAGATTAATGATGCAATTCGTCTAATTGGCTCCCCAGTTCTTATTTTCATGAGGTATAGTCCTAAAGCTGTTTTTGGTTTTCGACACACGGCTGATAATTGATTACTAATACAGCTTAGTATTGTTAAAAAATTCAATACAGTCAAGCCTGTCCAGTAACGACAAATCTGGTTGTTCATATTTTCCACATTTTCAAAATTAATAATGTTAGTTTTGTTTTTTCTTAATAAATCTAACATTTCTACAATATGACTCAGGGTAAATTGTGTTGTGAACTGAAATTCATTCAACAGTTCCCAATTATAAACACTTGCATGTTCTTCACATACTCGGGCATTCGGTGAGACATATAATTTATAGTCCATTAATATTTGTTTTTTAAGATAAATAGGTACTCTTAAACGTTCCACATTTGTACACTCAGGAACAAAACAATGATTTGCTGAATCCGGGGTTCGGCTGTAACCATCTAACTCAATATACCTGTTCTCATTTCGAACTACATTTTTAATATCAATTTCTGAACTGAGTGCACTTACAGGTTCAGCCACAGAGCTAGACCCACTTTCAACATTTTCAACAATCACTTGTGCCTGTCTTGGTGGTTCCATCACTTCGTGAATATTGTGATGAGCCCTTTGCCAGCAGGCATTACATGCTCGAGCATTAGAAGGGATCTGAAATTAAGTTTTCATTTATTGTGTGTTCCAGTAATCAGAGATATAATTATCAAGTGTGAATGAGTAAATATTTAATTGACTGCCTTGTTTATATAGTGGTTGCAAGCGCTACTGCTGAGCATGAGGTCTTGGGTTTGATTCCCGAGTCGGACAGTGTTATTAAGTTTTTCTATCTAGAATTTATCAGTAGCAGCCCGGAGTCTGGATTTGTGCCCTGTTGATGGCAATAGGCTTGCCCTCTATTATACGGGACTAAACATAACTGGCAAAATGTGGGTGTACCTGCTACAGGTACATCTCTGCCCAACCCTTCGGGGAAACAAGGCATGATGTGTTATGTGTTAATTTTCATTTACCTGACGGGGGTTGATGATGCTAGCTATATAAGCCTGCTCAGGATGACCATCAAGTAAGGGACGAGAGCGCCTGCCTGTTCTTCTTGAGATAGAAATGCCACAACAAACACATACTGATTGATGACCCAGCTGTCGGTCACCAATGTTGTGCTCGTTTCTGTTATTTATTTCTGTCAGTAAAAGGTTGATGCATTCTTGGCAAATGCGATCTCCATCAGTTACCTAAAAACAAAATAATTTGTTGAAAACACAATATCGTTTTTCTATATATTCTTAAGCAGTAGTACTGTTTAATCTTTTTTAGCAAAACCCCAGCTAGAAATTATTAAAAAAAACCTAACAATGTAAGTTAAAGAATACCTTACCTCTTGGGCAGTCCATTCTTCAATTATTGAGACTATCTCAGGGCTCATGCTTAAAGCGTCATATTCATACTGCTGAGTAGCGTGTATTGCTATGTTGCAATTCATGCAGTGAGCCATTACTGTAACAATAATCTGAAATGAAAATAGAAAAGGAAGTTAATGGTTGCTTAAGTGGCAAAGATTGTGCAAATAAAACCCGTATGGAGCTAAATAGAAATACAGAACAGTACTTACATACGGGGTTTTAAATTAGAATGCCGAAGTCCTAATCGCGTGCAATATCAAATTACCGTTATGAAAAAGCAAAGTCGTCAGGGTTAAAGGTTCATAAGCTACCAGTATCCTAATCATGTGCAAAATAGAAGAATCCGTTGTGTAAAAGCCAAGTCCGTAAAATCAGGTAAATCAAATAGAGGTAAGCACAAATTAAAATACGATAACACTGGATAACACAAAGGCAAGAGCGAAAGTGTGACGGATCAGACGGATGAATAAGGTTGAGGTCTGTCAATCAACACTTTATGTCATATTTGACAGATAATTCTATTCATCTGTCAAATATGACAGAGTGTGAAATGTCATAATTGACAGATGAATTGAATTATCTGTCAAATAAGACATTGTCAAAGTGTGTATTTGGGTTGCCATCAACAAATAAAATATATGTAGTAACATTAAATAGTTTATTATTTTTCTCTTAAATGGAGGGGTCTAAAAATATTATTTCAGTGGTTCCTAGTTCCATATTTTTGTCGCTTTCATTTATGTGTAGTTTGATGCTGGTTAGATTTTTCTCGGAATAAAAAACCAACCTCCATACAAAAAGCGGACATCTCCTTTATCATATTGATTTTTTTTTGCGATTTCAAACAACATTTATTTTGCAGTTGAAGAGTTTACCGTATTAAATATCGATGTTTGGGAGTACGTTTTTCAACTACAAAGCTAAGTTTGTTTTTGGAATAAATTAATCCCAACTACGAAACCCTTCATTGTGCGTGATCCGACATGTACTTGGCCGGTTTTTTTATGGAATAGTTCTGCTGATAGACTGCAGGTGCTCAGTGGTACGTTTGGTTAGTTTAGAGCTTAAAATGGTACCTACCCACAGTGCATGGGTACTTAAAAGTTTACGATGATTATTCAGTATAAAAATGTTTTCAGGGTCACTTTAATTAATTACAGGTTACAGGCTACAGAAGGCATTAGCATTAGATTTATTTAACTCGCGTTAATACCTAAGAACCTATTAAACAAATATTTACACAGAACGTTGCAGATACGATCAAGAAATTCTTTTTCGACGATTTTAACTAAAAAAGTGTAGGAAAGGCAGCAGTAATTAATAATGGTGCTTAATACAATAAAGGTTGAGTCGAGCGCGGCGCAGTCACGACACGGCGTAATTATACACTACACTAATTGTTACCGAAGAAAGTGAATAATTAGAACAATAAAATTCGTATAAATACTACATATTTCATTTGATATGGGTGTAGTATTGGGGTGCTTAGGTCATTTCTTTTGGTTCCGTTGGCCATGGAGTTTTCGAGAATGTTTTGTAGCAAAAGTCATAGGGAGCACTAAAAGAGACCAACTGCAGTGCTATTCTGCAAAAATCTCACCGTGAACGCTTAGGTGAAGTGAGCTTGAAAGTGAGCTGTCAACAGTGTCAATCCCTAGTATATGGTGGAATGACAGCTCACTTCACCTTAGCGTTCACGGTGACATTTTAACAGAATAGCACTGCAGCAGTGCTATTCTGTTAAAATCTCACCGTGAACGCTAAGGTGAAGTGAATTTAAAGTGAGCTGTCATTCCACCATATACTAGGGATTGACACTGTTGACAGCACACTTCGAAGCTCACTTCACCTGAGTGTTCATGGTGAGATTTTTACAGAATAGACCAGCAGGTCTAATTTGTTAAAATCTGACCGTGAAAACTTAGGTGAAGTGAGCTGTATATCGACGGTGTGAAGTATTATCCAACAACTAACATTTTGGCGGTTTTCACTTTATTGTGTATCTTGTATCTACGTTTATATCCCTAACGTGAAATATATTATTGAAATCATTATCATTATGGACATATCAATTAGTCTGAATTAAATGAATTTAATTGTCACCATCTGAAGCGTTTCCTACAATTTTTTTAAACAAAATTTACTTTTTTATTCAAATGTAAAATACTATAGAAATTAAACGTTTTTTAGCTTCCTGTAAAATCATGGTTTTGTAGTTATTAGATATTGATACTACACCGTCGATATACATATTGACATTGTTGAAAATTTTATTCAAAATGACATGATTACTTTGTAAAGTACTTTATTTTAATTATTTTGAATGTGCAGACTATGTGGATATTTTTATTATTTTTATTTCTCTGCTAGTTTTAATGATGGTCTGGCAGTTTGAGTTGACGTAAACGGCGTAAACACATTGGGGTCTGAAATGGCAATAGGCGTTCCTCAAGGTTCGATATTGGTTCCATTCCTCTTTTAAGTTGACATTAATGATTTACCCCAATTACTTTAAAATCAACCGAAGATGGTGTTATTTGCAGACGACACTTCATTGATCTTTAAAATAGACCGACGGTCAAAAAATCTTGACGATGTGAATAACTATATTATTCTATAATTTGGTACTAAATCAGAAAAAAACCAAATGCATTAAATTTAAATTACCGAATGTTAGAAGTAGCGAATGTGACATCATATTGAATAGAGAAAAACTTGAATTTATCAATCAAACAGTTTTCCTAGGAATCACGCTAGACGAGAAATTACAATGGGGCGGGGCGGCTAAGTTCGGCCGCTTATGCTGTTAGAAAGATAAGACAGTTAACAGATGTAATATGACAGTTAAAGAAACCGCGCGTTTGGTATATTTTAGCTACTTTCACAGCATTATGTCATATGGCATTTTACTGTGGGGTCGGACTGCTGACATTGAATCCATTTTTATTTTACAAAAGAGAGATGTCAGAGCCATTTATAATCTATGTCGTCGCGAATCTCTCAGGGAAATATTTAAAAAGATTAATATTATGACGGTACCTTGCCAATTCATCTATGAAAATATTGTATATGTAAGGAAAAATCTACATCTTTTTAATAAAATAAGTGATAGACATAATTTTAATACTAGAAATAAATATAAACTAGATCAACCATTTTTCAGATTATCTAAAGTACATACATCTTTTATGGGGTACTGTGTTAAATGTTACAACAAAATACCTTGTGATATATTACAATTAACTGAAAGAAAATTTAAAACTCATATTAAAAGTACTCTTTGTACGCAAGCATGTTACAAATTAGAGGATTATATCCTAGATGAGAATGCTTGGAAGCATGCTGGTCTAGCTCCATAGGACTTTTTAGAGTTTAGACAAAATCAAACTGGTTGCTAATTTAATTGTATAATTAATTATTATAACATTTATTTTACATTCTGTGATTAGGTACCTACTTGAACTCACACACTGACTTATTAGTATTACTTGTATTATTTAATAATATCGTATAGGTACCTACTTTTACAATGCTTGTAAATATGTGAACACCATGTATCCATTACATAATTATTTTTTCTGTCATTGCTTCATTTTTAATTATTTTACGTATTGTGGTAGGTATAGTAATCTTATTCCAGGTACATCGTCTTCACATAATAATATAATTATACAATTAATGTATACAAAATATTGTAAAACATTTTAAAAGAGTAACGGTGGAGTTTCTTGCCCATTCTTCTCCATACGAAAACTACCTTTTGGAAGGGGCGAGTAGAATCAATTCTATTTTTTGTAAATTTTGACATTCAAAAGTGCCTTTTATGCTCCTAATTGAAATGAATTATTTGACTTTGACTTTGACCTAGTTTATGCGGCCTACCCAAATGTGCTTTCTTTGGTATTGTTCGTCGAGTTGAGCTTCTTAAGTTCTGAGTTGAGTTCCACGATTACTGACAAATGCTTGCACTGACTGGACAGGTCCACTCAAATCTATGCAGTCTGTGTGGCCTCAAAAGACCATTTCAGACACTAATCTACATGATCCTCGTGTGGCCTGGCCAAGATTATCTGGATTTTAAAAGAGACTGCGACCTCTGAGTTTGTTTCGGCCTTTCTTCTCAGAGTAGTCAGATAGGAAACGCCGAACTCATTTAGCTTATTTTTTTTTTTTTATTTGACTTTTAAAAGTGATTCCGATATCCTATTTACAGAATAATTCATTTCATTTCATTTTGTCAGTAGTGTGAATCCCTAGCATTAGGTGGAACGACAGCTCACTTGAAGCTTTCACGATGAGTATTTTCAGAATAGACCGGCTGTATTTGATAGCTACCCAACTGTCATCATTCTGATTTCTGACATGAAATCACAGAATACAAACTCTTTCTCGTAGTTGCATTCGAGCCCGGGATTGCCTCTTTTTCCCGTTTTTCCAACTATCATGATAAAATAAAAATAGTAAATACATGAATGAACATTTAAAATGAAAAAATTAAAAATAAAAACTCAACTGCAACTAAAAAGTTCAAATCAAGCTCACTTATCAAGCAGTCAGTGACAGTTGTTTTAGTACAATCTTAAGATTTGATGCCTCCTTTTTTGGAATCGTCATCGAGGTTATAAAAACACACGCATGAAAAACATAACCCCCACCTTTGCTGCTGTTCCCGCTGTCGGGTAATAAGAAAGATGTTAAATCTAATTTTTAACCGACTTCCAAAAAGGAGGAGGTTATTATGTTCGTCGCGTATGTTTGTTTTTTTTTTTTTTTTTTATGTATGTCCACCGATTTCTCCGTCAATTGTGGACCGATTTTGAAAATTCTTTTTTTGTTTGAAAGGGTGTGCTCTCGAATTGGTCCCATATAAATTTTATTAACTTTGCTTGGATAGTTTTTGAGTTAGCTACAAAATACGTTTTTTTTTCCCACTTAGTATGTAGATGATATGATAAGTTTCTGTCACTGGTAGCAGGTAGTGGTATTCGAATGTGTCTGGGGTAGGTACCACAATTAAAAAGTGAAAAATAAAAACTTTTTACAAAAAAAAAACAACCGACCTCCAAAAAAAAACACTACAAAGTGAAAAATAACTTTAATTTCGGAAGTCGGTGGCAAAAAACGAAAATACAAAACCCAAGACACCGACTTCCGAAATTAAAGTTATTTTTCACTTTGTAGTGTTTTTTTTTGGAGGTCGGTTGTTTTTTTTTTTGTAAAAAGTTTTTTTAAAATATGATTGACGTGTAAAAGTGTATAAAATAATTTAGGTATCATTTAAAATATTGATTTCTGCTCTGGATTGGGTCATTATAAGCCTATAGCCGTCCACTGCTAGGCATAGGCCTGAACGCTATTCATCTCTGTGCTTGGTCACTCTTGGGATAAGTTGAAATAATTATTTTCGAAATTCCATAATGTTTGTAACACTTGTAACGAAAAAATTATAATGAAAAAATCTTGGGGTTATAAGCCAGTTTCATTTACTACTGCAGATCTAGAGAAAGTGCTACGATATTAATTCATGATTATCGGCAATAGTTTTGTACTAATTGGAAGCGTGCAGCGCCATCTGTTAACGAGTAAACAAACAAAACAATCTTAATAGCAATTTTAAGCAATAAATATCTAATAATAAGTTTTTGAAATGACATAAAAATTATAAAGACGTTGTTGTTAAGTTATATTTTTCTTAATTATCATAATTCATAAACCTTCAAAATTTAAAAATAATCACGCATTTTAGTATTGCTACTCGCCACCGTGGCGCTAGCGGCGTCTCTGATTTTTAATTACGCGCGCGCCTTAGGCAATGGCGGGCGTTGCGACAATTTGCAAGTCAAAGCCGCTGAAAAAACCCTAAAACACCCGACACACAGCCCTTTGGCACTCCGCGGGGAACAAGGAACAGAGACGCAGTGGAACATGTAGTAAACTTTTCAGAAAATAGCAGTATTATTTTCTTACTGAGTACAATAACAATATACGAGTTTTAAATCACTAATCAATCAATTTCTTTTTTAGCTTTTTTATTATGACTTGATTATCTGTGTGATAGTACAAAGTAATTTGTTCGTTCGTCGTGTATACAATAATTGTTCAGATACCTAATGTTATGGACAAGCAACATAACAAAAGCCTTGTGTCACGTTGAACTTAGCGTACATCTCGCGGCATACTAAGTGTTTGTTAACGAAACCTCTTGGTTTTTAATTTATTTAATGCTTACTTAGGTCCTAATTCATCAGCTTTTTCAGAGCATAACGTATTTTTGAAGTGAAAACTTCTTAAGCATCGTTGTGATTTGAAAGTCGATGAAACGAAAAAGAGACAGACACAAACTCATAAGATTTAACGTGGGAGAAAATGAGATAGGAAGCATTGTATAGTGTTTCTTATGTTCGTGGTTCTCTGAAGCTGAAGAGTTTGTTTGTTTGCTTGAACGCGCTAATTTCAGGAACTACTGGTCCGATTTGAAAAATTCTTTCAGAGTTAGATAGCCCATTTATTGAGAAAGGCTATAGGCTATATATCATTACGCTAAGATCAATAAGACCGGAGCACCAATGAAGAACGTTTCAAAATCGGGGGGTTTTATTTTTCCTTTTGAGAGCTTCCGCTGCGTGCGCTGCGTAAACGGTTAAAGTTTCGCAAAAATTATGTATGACAGAATTCTTCCCCTTTAAAAGTTCTAAAAAAAGTCCGCGACAGCATATTATGTCTATCTTTTAAGGTTGGCTCACTATAACCTATTTTATGGTAACCAAATTTGTTCTAAAATAATGCATTATTTGCGATGGTGTTTTTATAAACATGATATTAATCCTTATCCAAATAAATACGTTATTCATCACAAGTATTTAATTTAAAACAAAATTGCCCTTAACATCATTCGATTTCAATGAATATCTTAGGAGATATCGCAGTTTTAAAATAACATCGCAGCAAAATAATGATCAAGTAGTCATCATAAATGCGCGCGCAGTAGATGTGAATCTAAAACGTAAGCGCTGAGTCTGAATAAATCTATGTAATATATACGAATAAAATGTAAAATAATTATCAAACTTTGTATCACTATGATCATTACTAAAACCTACAATTATCCTCTTCCCGAAATTTTGATTATCTCAAAGCCAAAATTTTTGAAGGTTTCACTTCTACCGCGTGTGAATTGCACACATGTTTTTAATTTTTTTTACATTTATTTATTACAGAATAAAACAAAACGTACTTAGCTAAGCAGAAACATCACCAAAATCATAAAGGTTTATCCGGATGTTGAAACACATTTGAGCAATCTGAGTACAAATAAAAATGAGCGTTAACATATACTTAAGTACTTTATAAAAATATCAATGTGAGGTAATTAGTAAGAAACAACTAAGTAATACAGTACAAAACCGGTAATGCAGCAACGATGCGGGTTTTGAGGGCTTATTGATGATTCGCCCGAATTTACTCGCCCGAAACGTAAGTTAATTTATTTGTAGGCGAATCGATTACTCCAAAAATCGATTCGCTTACAAATAAATTATTTTCGTGCAAATCGCCTCAACAAAAAATAATATTATTTAAAAGTATCGATTCGCCCATTTCGGGCATGTAAATTCTGACGAATCACAAATGAGCTATTTTGAGTAATGTAGGTAGGGACTTCCCAAAAATCTTCATAAAATTTAACGTGACAAGTCTACTCCATGCCGCCCTGTTCCACGGCCGATCTCTCTCGGAGGTGAATTTCGTTAGCTCTCATTTGTTTTGTCGTAATTGCTGAAGATATGAGGGTTTATTGAGCACCCCCCGCGCCCCGCTACCACCCCGTCCCGCCCCCACTGCTTATTGGATTGCTTTATTGGGCTCTTTATAGAGAGAAATTTATGTAACCGCTTCATTAAGGCGCTGCAAGTGCAACTCAACGGAGTTTTTTTTCGGTGCAGTCTTGTATGTAATGCCTTTGCGCTGAAGCGCTTTAGGTAATTATGTTTCTACTGAGAGAGCGGTGTTTCAATTTTCTTTTGGAGCGCTGTTTTATCATTTAGGGGGTTTAATTTATTACTTTAGAAGATGAATACATGTGCAATAAATTATTAAAATACGTACTTAAGTATGAAATGGATAAATGTTTGTTGTTGTTTGTTTGTTTGTCATATTTGTGTGTGTGTTTGTTTTTGGTCATCATCTGCTTAGTTTTTGCCCAACTATGGGTCGGCTTCCAGTCTAACCGGATTCACCTGAATACCAGTATTTTGCATGGGAATTAAAACATAACTGGCGAAATGTGGGTGTACCTGGTACAGTTACACCTCTGTCCAACCCTTCTGGGTAACAAGGCGTGATGTTATGTATGTACATGGAGCGCCTGTCTATCCGTCCTCCACAACCCAGTTACTCGTTAATAAGATACCCTTTGCTAAAACTTAGGTACTGCGATAAAATAACTATAATATGAAAGCAAGGTCTAACACGAATGCAACAAACAAAAATTAAGGTTTTGGTTTGTAAGTTTGTGATTTCAATGTAAACAGAATGAAAGTATAGTATAGCTGATAATCTTGAACTCCCGACAGACACCTACTACGCACACATATAAGTAGGTAATAGGTACGGTACCTATAGTTAAAAATAACAATATCAAAGAATTATTGCTTTTTATTGATGTGACACATCTACCTATAGCAGAATCCTTTTATGCATAGATAATACCTGTACAGACGCCAGCACATCAAGCTACCCGAAACTGTCAAATTTTCCCAATCAACTTTGAACCTTAAACATCAGCGATAATGTTGAAAATCTATTTAATAAATTTGACAGATTGTAGTAGCTTGATGTGCTGGCGTCTGTACATAATAATTTCGATTTTTCACATCTGCCAGGCGTCCTGCGACGGCTCATTTTTATAATGTTATAGTAACTATGATTAAATAAACTGATTATCTAATGAGTTTCTCCGTTTAGCTCTCGTTTTATTTTTCAATTTGGTTACATTTCCTGCTATCTGTTGATGAGTAGCCGTACTACTTTGTTCAGTTAAATTCGTTTATGACTAATAGATGGCGTCAATGATAATTGTGTTGTTGGCTCGGTTCATTGAAAAATTTGGATTTTATTTAGTAGGTTTTTTTAACTGTAACCACAATTTTTTTCTAGATAAATCAAAAATAATTAATTATCAATTTGATCAAATCTGTAAGTAATTTATGTGCGTGCCTCCTTGGTGTAACGACATTTGCTGGCATCTGTTGGTGGCTGGCTGTAGTATCTAGCTTCACTAGTTTACACTGAATCACAATAGATGGCGCCAGCACATTGAAAGACGCAATTTACATTCTTAAATTTCTTGATCGAAGACGCTTGCATTGCAAACTGCAACCGAGTTAATTCAGAATATCGCAGTTTGTCTGAAAGTGTGACCTGAATTGTTTGAAAAGTTAACAAAGCTAAGCTTTAAACTTTCAATTAGGTACACTGTTTTCAGAACTGCAAATCTAGGTAGGTACCTAGGTCTTCAAAATCTTATCTTCGTGAAAATCAATTGATTTTAGCCGAGGTAAAACATCATCTAATTCATTACTCGAAAGGACAACAGGCAGGAATAGAGCCTGCTTTTAGTCATCATTGGTCATAGAATAAGCCCACGTTCGCACGGACGTAAAAATATCGTGGCGGGATTTTTTCGCACACTGGATTTTCAACGCTCTACTTAGCATCGATAGTTGAAAATCCAACAGTGTGTTTATTCGACGCGCTAGGATGCATTCTGTTGAATTCTGAACGTTCGGCTTAAATATCGAGAGTTGAAAATTCAGTGCCCGATGAAATCCCGCCGCGATATTTTTACGTCAGTGAGAACGTGGGCTTAAAGACGCCGGTTACCACGTAAAACTATAGGTATGTAACTGTAGGTAAGCTACCTATAATAAAAAATAAAAAAATCATCGGTAAAAGAACGAACCATTCACAATGCTGTATGCATTGTTATAAATAGGTAGTATTGTCGTGATAATATAGCTGTACATAGCTAGGTCAAAGTTAATCTGCGTAGCCAGTCCTAATCCTAACTATGTTGGGGTGGACTTCCGGTTGAACCGGATGCAGTTGAAGTATTTTACATGGAGCGACACAACCCAGTTATTGGGTAACACGATATCCCTGGGTAATCAACTCAACTCAACTCAACTCAAATCATTTATTTCAATTAAACCATTTACAGACACTTTTGAATTGTCAAGGAATCGGTCAGTCAGAAATAGGTATGAAGCTAGTTGCCCATTCCAAAGCGTAGTAGGTACCTATGGAGAAGAACGGGCAAGAAACTCCACGGACACTCTTTTAAATAAAAAATTGTTACAAAATATTGGTTACATCATTCATGTTGAAATTATACATGTGCGTGTAAGACTGGTTGTCAAACTTTATGGGCTTCTGACGACCCGTAACGACTGTCAAAGATCTAGGAATGACAGCCAGGACCAACGGCTTAAAACGTGCTTACCGAGGCACGAAGGGGTCTCGATATATAATGGATGGTCACCCATCTACGATCCGACCTCGGCAAGTGCAGCTTAACCTTCGATCAAACCGTGCGGCTGATGTTATTATTGAACCACGAACCCACCACGTGCTTCTATCACATAAATAATTTATCTATCATTGCTTCATTAATTACACCAATACCTAATATTTTTTAGGGTCATAGGTGGAAGATATTCCACCCATAGGTGGAAGATATTCCACCTGTCTCCTTTTATATTGGAGATGAAGTGTAATCAAAGATCGGAAGAGAAACTTCAACTTGCAGTAAATAATAATATAATTATCACTCGTATCAAAGTCTAATGTTAGGTACACTATTAGTACTTATAACTAATACTCAATACTCAATACTTTATTGCATTCCACAATGTATGTGCTTAGGTGGTAAACATTTGAAAAGAAACAATCGTGGACCCTGTTGGGCACAGCAAAAGAAATATAGTAGAGATGAGGACTTATTGTTTATCTTATAATCTAATTTATTCTAAAAAAAACATTTATTGTGTATTTTATTTGAGTTTTAAACAAACTGGTTTCAATTAAACTGGTAGGGACAAAATAAACTGATGACATAATATCTAGTCTGTCCCGCGACGGTTTACAAGCAAGCGAGCGACGTGACGCTACTAAAAAGGCACGTCACGCTAGGTATGGCGTTTTTGTGGGTGGCTTTCTCTTATTTGATACTTACCTAATAGTATACATATGCAAAAAAAAACATTAAGACTAAGAATAATTTTATTGGCACAGTGCTCTTCATGGAGGCTGGGCGCTAGGACTTATATTGTACTCACGGACACACAACCTCCAAGACACACACAGCACATCTTTTGTTTTTAAATTAATTCCCTTCCTCTCATTACTTGGAGCTTTAATATTGTATGTAGTACGTAAGTACAATTTAATGTAGTAATTTAAAGAGTGTGAGCCTGGAGATCTGTCATACAGGTCCCGAACCCAGTATAGACTCCAGCTCTCTCAAAGGTTTAAATCTGCCTGTAACCTATATACCATGTACCGAATTTGTACCTTTTTGAGAGAAAATAAATTACTATTACTATTACTACTATTGTTATAAAATGGCAGGTCAACATTTTATTAAAGTTGTACATCAACGTTCAGTAGGTACTTTCATCTAGGTATATCATCATCATCATCAGCCTATAAATGTTCCCACTGCTGGGACACAAGCCTCCTCTCTGTGAGAGGGAGTGGGTCGTAATCCACCACGCGGGCCCAGTGCGGGTTGGTAGATGTCACATGTCTTCGAATTTTCGGTTTAGGACATGCCGGTTTCCTCACGATGTTTTCCTTCACCGTTTTGAGAGCAGTGGTGATGAAATAATTTACACAAAGTAAAGCGCCTGTCTGGATTCGAACCTACGACCTACAACTCGTAAGTCGCGGCCGTTACCACTGGGTCACCACTGCTGTAGGTAGGTATATAATTTTTTCATTTTCTTTGGTAAAATAGCCAGTCGTGTCAAAATTAATAAATAACATTTAACATAATTACAACAGTGGTCCCCAAACTAGACAGTGCCTTTATCTTGGGCGAACATGTCTCAAAAATAATGCAACTCAGGCCGAGTTGCATTATCTTTGAGACATGTTCGCGTTAGGTTAAATTTAATTTCAGGATATTGAAAATGGACAGAATACTTAAGTAAATAAGGGTAGCGAACTCATCATCTGCCTAGCCTTTTCCCAACTATGTTGGGGCCGGCTTCCAGTCTAACCGGATGCAGCTGAATACCAATATTTTACATAGAGCGACTGCCTATCTGACCTCCACAACCTAGTGACTAGGTAACACGATACCCCTTGGTAAGACTGGTTGTCAGATTTTTTGGGCTTCTAACTACCCGTAACGACTGTCAAAGATCTACAAATGACAGCCGGGACCAACGGCTTAACGTGCTTTCCGAGGCACGGAGGGGACTTGGTATGTAAAGATGGTCACCCATCCACGGACCAACCGCGGCAAGCGTAGCTTAACCTGATCGATCGACCCGTGCAGCTGTTATTACTTAGCCACAAGCCCCTAAGGGTAGCGAACTATCAAGATAAAATAAAAATAAATTAATATAAATAAAATAATTCTAAATAATGTTATACTGTGTGTGTGTAGGGGTGTGTAGGGGTGTGCGTGTGGAGGTGAATTATAGGGGTGGGTTTTTGTGTGAATGACTTGCTTGTAGATTTTAAAATTTAAACTCAGATAGAATGGATGATACACTACAAACCGCCTATGTTCCCAAAATAAGGCAGAGACACCTCTATCTATACACATTGACACCCACATTGACCAGTTACATATTTAACTAATCGAGATAATTATTTACTTTCTGCAAAAATACGACTTAGAAATAAATCCCACCACTTCAACGTTTTAATTATAATTTAGCATCGTTTACCGCTTACGATCAGAACACCCACAATATTGTTGCTTTCAATTCATTCGGCGCTGCCCGAGGCCGTTTGCCGAGCCGAGGCCGAGAGCTGAAAGCCGAAAGCCGAGCGGCTAATGCGGCGACCCCTAACGACAATTTAATAAAGAAAGCTAAAGCGCACCGCACAGTAATAACGTTTGTAAAAATATCCGCAGACACACGGTTAAGGGGAAGATCATGCGAGATATAACATGTCTATGAAAATATAGTAATTTGACAAGAGTTCTCTTTCTTTTTGGTGTGGTTAGTGACCAATCTGGTGTCAGAGTTTTTATGCTGCCCGTGGAACTTGTCGACGAAAAATATCTCTCAGGCAGGAGACGCCCTGGGGCGTCGGGAGTCGCAGGCCGATTCCCGGCCACCGTAGGCGTGGGCTTGCGGACGGTGAGCAATAGGTAGCTCGCCGTCCGATAACAACCAGGCCCGGGTCACCGGCGCGTTATGTTCCACGCGCGTCTCAAAGAGATGTCAGCAGAACTGACGGGGTCCGCTAGGGCCGATGCCTGCCAGGGTTGCGGGATAGTTTGAAAGGGATGCCGTGGCCCCTGGAAATATACAGGCAACTGAAGGAACATGGGTGGGTTTTAGTCAGTAAGAGTCTGAGTCTGCCCTCCTCCGCCCAGAGCGGGAGAAGTTATTTGATAATTTCCCACCTAATAAACAATACGCACATGAATCCAAAAAGGATGCGAGCTTTGGGTTCGAACTCGAGACCTATGACTTGGCAGTAGATTCATATCATGGTCCATCCACTCCTGCCAGTAAAAATCTCACCTGTGTAAAAATCTCACCGTGAAAACTGAGGTGAAATGAGCTCCAACACTCAACTCCAACTTTTTTTTTGGGTGTTACATTATCAAATAACTTCTCCCGCTCTGAGTAGAGCGGGAGGGCGTGTCAGACTCTTACTGACCAAAACTCACCCGTGTTCCTTCAGTTGCCTATATTGCCAGAGGCCACGGTAACCCTTTCGGACAAAACTGCAACTCCGGCAGGTATCGGCCCTTTCGGACTCCGTCAGTTCTGCTGACATCTCTTTGAGGCGCGCGTGGAACACAACGCGCCGTCGACCCGGGCCCGGTCCTTATCGGACGGCGAACTACCCATTGCTCACCGTCCGCAAGCTGGATTGACAGCTCACTTCAAGTTCACTTCTCCCAAGTTTTCACATATCAGCTGGACTGACTTTCCAAAACGTTGTGTATTGTCACCACTGAAAACTGTTTTTGGTCAGGGTTTGGGCTGGTTTATTTCCCTGCTAATATTTAATTTCCACTGTCACTTGAAACCTCACTTATATCGTCTGAGATTTCACCAAGATGTGTTGAGTTGCGAGGCACGGCAGTTGCTGCGAGATCACCTTCGTGCTCGAGCTGGCGTGACTGTCCCGCACGAGGCAAAGAAAATAACTTAATCTAGTTCTTCCGAACTAACCAGGCTATTCATCTCCTTTAAGATACTTAGAAGTTCTAGATTTTTTTTTGTCTCCCTCTCTCCTTTCAATTTCTCTCTTGCAGTGGATATCCTAAAAAGCCAGTAAAGATTATAATATCACGAAGGATTGCAGGGTTTTTATGTCACATGTTTGGGCAGCATCCTCCAATGCAATCGCAACAACGTTGTTATCTAAATACGTATTAAGATCACTGATGTGTTTGTGAACGTGATGATATCAAAATTTTTGGAGGTTGGCGATGATAGTTCAGTTATCTACAGCCTATTTCTAGCAAAATACCTACAAAAATTAAATTTTACACAAATCATAAATTAATTACCAGGAAAGCTCAACCCCTTAACGGCTCGGGGGTGCGGTTTCATAGAGTTTTATTTGCACGCCGCCTTAACCCGCGCGCGCTGCCAATATTAAATTCTGCAACCCCCCCGCGCCTCGCTGCCTCACTCCACCGCCCCGGTATGTTCAAATTACATTATATGTTTGCTGAAGTTTGATTTCATTCGTGAGGGGGATGACTTTTGTCATAAGATTTGTAAGTAAGTAACTAAATACCTATATAATTTCATGCTTGGATGGTAGATATGAAGTATCGTCGTGACGGTCATCATCTGCCTAGCTTTTTCCCAACTATGGTGGTGTCGGCTTCCAGTCTATCCGGATACAACTCGTCACCAACACCGCAAAGGGGCGAACCTCAAATAAGAAAATTTTACAGCTGAGAGCCAAAAAACGTTTTTTTTCTCCCGATGACGCGCTTATTTTGATTATATTTAAAAAGTATATATAATAATCAAAAAAATCAAATGCGAAGATGTACTATGGAAACAGGACTACAAAATTAATACAAAAATAACAATTTACAATGCCAGGTTTTCCGAGGAAAAGCCGAGAAAAAATATACGCCTTTTCGTCGCGCCTCTTTATCACCAAGGCATACCGTCTATCTAATATTCTCTTAGAGTTACGTCTCGATGCATTATGATAATATGCGTCGTTTTAAATAAAAAACTATACTCAATACAATCAAAAATATTTTATTCTAAGTTATTATAATGAGATCACAAACTTGTTGCGTTATTCATATTTTTAAAACACACCAAATTACTTAATAAGTTCGAATTCTTCGTCACTAATGGTTGATCGTCATTGATGGTTAACATCAAATAAAAAACAATTTGGTATTTAAAACACTGTTTTATATAAATCGTTAATCTAGACAAAGGTAACAAAACAAATACAATCAATAAACAATATTTCTCTTTCTATCTATCTATAATCAGAAATCAAAACAAAACTAAAAGAATGATCAAACAGTCCGGAGTTATTTTGATCAGAAGTAAGTCATATTACTTTGATCAGAAAGACAGTTGGTAATATTACTATCGTCATTCGTCTGAATTTCTATTTCAGTTTCAGGTAATTTTTTATGGTCACTTATGGTAATATGACTATTGTCGTTCGTCTGAATTTCCATTTCAACTTCAGATGCTTTTTTTATTGTCACTTCTAATATTGAGCATAGAAATAGGAACATTATCCTCAGAGCATTCTGACCCATGTCGCCGCTATAAGGCGAACTTAGAGTTTCGTCTTTTCGTTAAATTTCCCTACAACTGATTTTGAGATACGCCGTCAATGTTTTTTCGTTTCTATTAGTCTTAGAGCTTCGCCCTTTTGTGACGACATAGAGCTCGACAAATGGAACATTTTTATATACTAAACTAATTTTTGACCGTTTGTATGAGGTTCGCCCCTTTGCAGTGTCGGCGACGAACTGAATACCAGGATTTAACATGGAGCGACTGCCTATCTGACCTCCACTACCCAGTAACTGCATAACACTGGTAAGACTGGTTATCAGAATTTCGGGCTTCTGACGACCCGTAACAACTGTCAAAGATCTGCAAATGACAGCCGGGACCAATAGCTTAACATGCTTTCCGAGGCACGGAGGGGTCTTGATATGTAAAGATGGTCACCCATCCACGGAGCAAACGCGGCAAGTGTAGCTTAAAACAAATCGATCGACGCGTGCAGCTTAATTAGCCACCAGTCCTCATCGTTGTAACTCGTGACAGTCGGCAGACTTCGGCTCATTTAAACGGTCGAATTGCTATAATCATTATGGTTAGTAGACTAATTATTATTGGCGATCGTAGGTTGTTTGTAACTAACAGACAAAATAAGAATAACGCTGTTGCTTTCTTGTTGTTTATTCCCTAAAACCACGATGACCTAGAAGAGCAGTGGCCGGTACTTAATATCATCTGTAATTAGCCGGCGAATGACGTCATGAAAACGTTATTTATGAAAGTTAATTGGTGTTTCCCTAGATAACGTTTTTGACACTATAGGCAAACATTACATTATGAAATAAGTGACATGAAATGTCATAAAATTGTAGAGCGACTTTTTCGTTGGTGACAGTCCTATGGTTTTCGCGGGCGTGGTGTGACTGGCGCTCGGAAGCCAGGCAGTCCCACCGTCCGTACACTTGCACAAAAAAGTCGCCCTATATTTTTATGTCACTTATTTCATAATGTAACTTTGGCTATAAGGTTAAACCCCGGTGCCACAATTTCATGACAGCTTTCAGTAGCAGATCCAGGATTGTCGTTTGGGAAGTGCCTGACCCCGCTGAGGGTAGGTTTTAGCAAAGTAAACACTAAAAAAGCACACAATATTTTAATTTGCTTAACACATAACAATTCGGATTACTTTTCGCAAATTCCTCAATGACTTCGTTAGGTTGTAGACTACCAGAGATATCTCAGTGGTGAATATACATGGAGACCAAACCAGGCAACGTGAGTGGCAGAATGAGTGGCTAGCGGATTCAAAATTCATCACGTAAACAAAACATTATAAAGAGATCATAATTTACCCTTACCCATACCCATTTACCTATTTTACCCTTTGATGTACCCTACTCTATTCGTACTGGGTATAATCAACTCAGGGTGCGACGAGAATTTGCGTTGGTATCGTACATGGTGAAACTGCTTCGAGGCATAGTGCACAACCCGAAAGTGCTGCAGCGGTTGCACTTGTACGTACCCGACCGGTATGTATGGAGGCGACGGCCCCCGCCACTGCTGGTCGTACCATCAGCCAGAACCAACTTGTTGGCTAAAACCCCTCTGACTCGAGAAATTCGCACCATCAATAATATTACATGTTACTGGGGTGAATTCGCAAAAGTACAGTAGTGCTATTCTATAACCATCTCACCGTGTTATCTTAGGTGAAGTGAGCGCGGAGTGAGCTGTCAGTTGCTAAGGATTGACACTATTGGCAGCTCACTTCACCTAAGTTATTACGGTGAGATTTTTACAGAATAGCACGACTGTTGTTTACATTATGTTATAAATAATTATCTATAATTTTTTCTTTCTTATTGTTTGTGTGACTTGGCTATTGCATTAGGTTAAGACCTGTAATGGTAGTTTTAAGGCATTTAAATAAATAAATAATAAATAAAATTGTACCTTAGGTAGAGTAATGCCTGCAAAAAAATAAAAATAAATAATATCAAGTTCACTTTAAGATTTGTCACGTAAGAACTCAGATGGTTTTGGGGGGGCTTGAGCCCCTTAGCCCCTTGATCCGCTACTGACAGCCGTCACTGCGGTCGTTATGTGGCGGCTACCGCAGTCTTAGGTAACTCTAGCTAATCCCCATACGAAAAAAACCCCTTACGAAACCTCCAGCTGTGTAAAAGAGATGGTCCTCTTTTTGACTGACTTCAGAAAAAGGAGGAGGTTCTCAGTTCGTCGGATTTTTTTTTTTCATGTATTTTGCCCGATTACTCGAAGACGGCTGGACCGATTTGAAATATTCTTTTTTTATTTGAAAGGGTATTCAAGTTGGTCCCATTGTCATTTGGTCACGATCTGATGATGAGATCTTGGAGAAATCGAGGGAACTCTTCAAATATTATAAATAAGCACATCTATAGCGATTTGGGTATTTTTGATGAGCAGTTCACATTAGGCTATTTTAACTTAGATAAATTACAAACCAACCCACAAAAAACTGAAAAAAAACTTGGTGTCTTTGGATCAGTATTTTAGTTTTTCCGAATTCGGCGGAATCGACTTCCGAAACTAAAGTTATTTTTCACTTTGTAGTTTGGAAGTCGGTTGTATTTTTTGTAAAAAAAGTTTTTTTGCTGTAAAAATATTGTCCCAGGATTTTTGCTGCCAGTAATCCAACAATCTACGCATACCCGGCAGATGTTCTACAAAAATGTCTACTTTTATTTTTGAGCTATCTCTTTATCGGCTTCAATAGAAGCATGCTGGCGTGTGCTCGCTGGCCCCGAGCCAACAGACACTGACATCGTTGTCGTCAACAAAATAGTGTACATTGGCTGACCCACTACATTTTAAGAACTTTAACACCGATTCTAAAATATTAACATTTAAAAATGATTCTGTTTCTATGTTGAAGTTTTAAATACCAGCAAAACGGTGAAGTTGTTAGAATATTGTCAGGAATCAAAAATTCACAGATAACCAACCCACACTGGGTCCACATAGTGTTTCCTTCTCACAGAGAGGAGGTCTGAATCCCAGCATTGGAATAGTTATTTATGCAACTGTTGTATGATAAGGGGTATTAAAACACGAATGTGGGTTTATGATAATAGTATCACATGAGTGTTTTAATACCTAATTATAACAGTTGTATACAAGACTTTATCTACACCCATGATATGAATCCTCTATAAAAGTTTCTGAAACCATTGGGTGTTTGTAATTCAAGGTCAAGAATAAATTTAAAATTCTACGAAATTCAGTACAACAAAACAAAAATGAATGTCGCCTGCAGCAGCACATCACACACACATGCGTGCAGCGGGTGCTTAATCTTAAAGTAGGTATTTGAGTTAGTTTTAGAATCATTTACAAGGTCTAGTAGTCGCAAGCTCTTCTGCTGAGTATGAGATCGTGGGTTCGATTTCCGGGTCGGGTATAATATTGGGTTTTTCATCTGGAATTTTTTAGTAGCACCATAAAATCTGGATTTGTGCCTGGTTGATGGCAAAAGGCTCGCCCCCTGTTACATGGGACTTAAACATAACTGACGAAATATAGGTGTACCTGCTACAGGTACACCTCTGCCTAACCCTTCGGAGAATACAGTCGTGATGTTATGTTACAAGGGGATAATAGTTATTTATGCACTGATCATTGAAACGAGTAGCATAGTGAAATTTAGTACAACATTATAATTTATAACACTCGTTTGGATGATGTAATGGTTACTATGACACTGGCTGTTATAATGTTGCCAATAAGCTAACTGTTCCAGAAACTTTTATAGAGGTTTTATAGCATGGGTGTAGATAAATATCTTTTTTTGTTGGCCTATATTGTGTACCACTGCTGGGCAATGGCCTCCCCTTTTTCCTTCCAAATCTCTCTGTTTTGTACGATTTCAGGCCATGTTGGCCCCGCAAACATAACTAGATCGTCACACCACCTTCGCCGCGGTCTACCTAGACGGCGTTGTCCTCCTTCAGGTGTCCAGTGAGTGACGATCTTTGCCCAACTCTCCGGGTGCATTTGTATTCGGAAATATCATAGTGCGATTAAATCATGTTGAAGTCCTACTTCTAGTATAGTCTGTAGCTGACTGATAAGGTATGGTTTTAAGACTTAACGCTACTGTAAAAAGATTTTTAGAAAAAAAATTGTAGGACAGGTTGTAACATGATTGAACACATAGTTCTCAACAAAAAATTGGCTTTTAAAATCGTTATACCGATTGAGACTTATAAAGCAATAAACATGGTGAGTTTTTCAGTGTCAGAACATTTCGGTGATCTAGGTAGGTGGATGACTCCCTACAATCAATCAATCTGCCTAGTCTTTTCCCAACAATGTTGGGGTCGGCTTCCAGTCTAACCGGATGCAGCTGAATACCAGTATTTAAGATGGAGCCACAACCCAGTAACATGGGTAATACGATACCCCTTGGTTTGACTGGTTGTCAGACTTTCGGGCTTCTGACAACTCATATCGACTGTCAAAAAATGTACTTACTCCCTACAAGTAACATAAATATTCAGCAGTCCTCACAGGCTATGCTATAGGCTATCATTTAATTAATTTACAAGTTAAGAATATGATAAATACTCGAACCATTTACTAAAGAACTGTTGACTCCCCAAAATGGGAATAATGTTTTTAAGGGTTTCCTAAACCATTAACATAATTTCACTCTATAGAAAAACATCAAGAAGATTTTGCCAATTTAGGCCAATCAAATGTTCCAACAGATTCTCAAAAATAACGTAAAGCGGCAAAGCCAATTACCAGATTCTTCAACGCGACAAATCAATAAAATGCTAACAAAGAGCACAAGCAACAAAAACGTGAACATCAAACGAATTCTATCGACCCGAGCTATTGTGTCGCTATGAAAAACTTCACAGTCGAATATCATCTGAAAGTTATTAAGTGCGAAATTAATAAAAAGCTGTCGCTCGCTCCGGTTCACCGGCTACGAAAGAGCAACATCACAGTTACGGGATAATAGCCCTTATTGAGCGCGCGTCAATTAAATTCGTCTATCCTTTGACAGATAGATTCCAACAATGGTCTCTTGTTCCGTCACCCCCTTCGTCCCTCATTCCAGTCCTCCCCTCCGCCCCCCGGACGTGCCGGGGCAGGTTAATAATGATTATTAATATAGTTTAGTAGTCGTTAGGTCTAAATGAGGCGGCCGCGACAACTTGTCTAATATCGTAGCGCGCAAATACTCGTGGTTGGCGATGAGCCGGGAGCGTGGAACTGTAACGTTACGTTTGTGCACGAGGTTTTAGCTCTTACTGACAGATCGTGAGGTTCATTATGATTTTTGGGAACACAGAAAAGAAACACTTTGTCGTATTACAAAGAAATAAGTATTATATTATTATAACATCCAAGTAGGCCGCTGCAGACACAATTTGTCGAAGTGTGGGATTACTGACCCCTCCAACACCCAGTGCGAGTGCGGTGCTTCTGATTCTGATCATGCCCCACTTTCTGGAGTATCCTAAGTGCTCGTTCACCTATACCTCGGAATTTGGATGACCTAAAAAATGCCACCGATGCTGCTATAAACTTGGCCACCTATTGGGATCATACAATATAAAGTAATAAAAAAAAACAATGAAGAAGATGTACCATCGGTACGAAAAGAAGAAGAAGAAGTATTATCTTCAGGAATTAGAGATTTCTTCTTAAGTCTTCTGAAACAGAAATAAATGTGTTTTCTAAAATCAGTATTTTTTAATGGGCTGGCGTACAACATCTTCCGAATTGATGAAATTGAACGCCATTAAAAGCAGTCAATCAATCTGCCTAGCCTTTTCCCAACTACGGTGGGGTCGGCTTCCAGTCTAACCGGATGCAACTGAATACCAGTATTTTACATGGAGCGACTGCCTATCTGACCTCCACAACCCAGTTACTGGGTAACACGATAAAGCTTGTCCACTCTGAAATGACGCATCTTACTACCGCATTTCCGCACAAGGTAATGTAGTAGTGGCCCCAAGCCTTGGTAAGACTGATTGTCAGACTTTCATGCTTCTGACGACCCGTAACAACTGTTAAAGATCTACAAATGACAGCCGGGACCAACGGCTTAACGTGCTTTCGGAGGCACGGAGGGGTCTTAGAATGTAAAGATGGTCAATCATCCACGGAAAAACCGCAGCAAGCGTAGCTTAACCTGATCGATCAACCTGGGCGGCTGTTATTACTTAGCTACAAGCCCCGTTAAGCAGTATGAGAATAAAATGAACTGAGGCTCTGAGGCACAGCTCCCGAGCTATGTAACAGCACTGAATATTAGACGCGCAGCTATTTCAATTATCTTGTCGCGACTCGCCAACACTCAGCCATCGACGACAATCCGATTAGAATATAGTAACTAATGAACTTTCATGTGTTTGTAACATTGTTAGAATATTTGGTAAATGAAGACCAGTATAATTTGGTCTTTATCGAATTTCGGTACCGGGATTGTCATTCCTCTGAAAACTTATAACTATTTTGGTTACGTCACGCACTTTGGCGGAACAATGGCAGCCCAGTGGTATAAAGCCGCAAGTTACAAATGTTGTAGGTCGTAAGTTCGAAGTCAAACAGTCGCTTTACTTTGTGTAAATTATATCACCACCACTGCTATCAAAACGATGAAGGAAAACATCGTGAGGACACCGGCATGTCCTAGAAACAAATATTCGAAGACATGTGACATCTACCAACTGAGCCCACTTGGTGGATTACGGCCCACTCCCTCTCACCGAGAGGAGGCCTATGTCCCAGCAGTGGGAACATTATAGGCTGATTATGCTACGCACCTTGGCTTCCAGAGCAGATGTTAGCACGATTAAGGTTATTAGGAAACCTGGACTTATAGTTTTTAAGTTTAAGATCTTCATCCAGTCTGAGCAAGTGTGGTGATCAATGCACGTGTCTTCTCTGTATGAGAAGAATCCTTTGTCCAGCAGTGGGACAATAATAGGCTAGTATTACAAGGTATTAAGACTGTGTTCTTCTTTGTGTTGACTGTCTACTTACTCCATGTTTCTTCATGTCTTTTGGCAAAAAAGAGGAGCTATAAATCACCGTATAACAGAATCGAATTACAAATGAAATTAAATTTGCCTTTATTTCCTCTGACCTTAATAAATAATAAAAAAAATGTTTTTTTTTTTTGTAAAAAGTTTTTATTTTTCACTTTTTAGTTGTGGTACCTACCCCAACAAATTCGAAAACCACTACCTGCTATGTAAATAACAGTGACAGGAACTTATCATATCATCCACATACTAAGTGGGAAAAAGTACGTATTATTGAAGCTAACTCAAAAACTATCGAAGCAAAGTTAATAAAATTTATATGGGACCACCTTGAGAGCATATCCTTTCAAACAAAAAAATAATTTTGAAAATCGGTCCACAATTGACGGAGAAATCGGTGGACATACATAAAAAAAAAACAAAAAAAAAAAAACAAACATACGCGACGAACATATAACCTCCTCCTTTTTGGAAGTCGGTTAAAAACAGGTACACTCCGGGAGTACCGACAGAAGTGAAAACTTGAACAAGATCGCCTTGGTGGAAGAAAAATACTTGTATATAACATTGGTCCGTAACCTTATCTAAATAAAGAGCACACGGTAACGGTGTCGCGACTTCAATTATTTTTTCCCATCTCAAAAATACCCAACGCGCCTAAAGAAGTTTTCACTTCAACAAGTAATAATATTTTCTTAATACTAATAACATTTTGTCTTATGGTTGTTACCATTACCTTTCATTATCTATTATCAGCTACCAAGTCAGGCTGTCTGGCGACATAGGCCTCCTCTATTTCCCTCCAGTTATTCCTGTCTCAAGCTGTTCTTCGCCAAGCTTTTGGCAGATCATCCCACCTTTTCACCTGTCTTCCTCCACGTCTTTTTCCGTACCTTCCGTAATTACAAATATAGAATGCAGCTTAATAACAACAGCCGCACGGGTCGATCTTCAAGGTTAAGTAACGCTTGCCGAGGTCAGTGGATGGGTGACCCCTCATAACAGACCCCTCCCCCTTGTTAAGCCGTTGGTCCCGGCTGTCATTCGTAGATCTTTGACAGTCGTTACGGGTAGACAGAAGCCTGAAAGTCTGACAACCAGTCTTACCAAGGGGTATCGTATTACCCAGGTACTGGGTTGTGGAGGTCAAATAGGCAGTCGCTCCATGTAAAATACAGGTATTCAGCTACATCCGGTTAGACTGGAAGCCGACCCCAACATAGTTGAGAAAAGGCTAGGCAGATGATGATTTATGACTCACATCACGTCATCGCGTAAATTGAAACAAACAGATTTCAGAGATTGTCTATATTAATAGAGGAAATGAATTCTTTTCGTAAGGCATTACTGAGATGTTTTCTTTATTATTTCACGGAGGTGGCTCATCATGCTCTAGAAATGTGGTGCTGGAGAAAAATGCTTGGGGTATCATGGACAGAATTCCGCACAAACGTCTCCATACTCCAAGAACTCGGTATCAAACAGCGTCTATTAGCACTAGTACAGGCTCGAATACTAAAGTTTTTTGATCATGTCTCCAGGCGGAATAATGACTCCATAGAGCGTCTAGTGGTGCAGGGCAGAGTGGAAAGTAATAGGCCACGCGGGAGGTCACCAATGAGGTGGACCGATCAAATAAAATCCACGGTTGGAGGCCCTGTTAATGAATGCGCTAGACTGTCATGTAACAGAACCAGATGGAGGGAGATCGTGAGGCGGGCAACGACTACACCTGCGATTGGACATAGTTTATTGTGACCACGACCGCTCTGTCAAGAGCGATACGAAGAAGAAGAGGGCTCATCATGAAATGCAAAGTATTTTGGGATGCGTTCATCCAGTGTTTCATTGAGCAAGATAGTTAGTTATTTTTACAAACATTAAGTTATTTCGTAATATTCGTAGTGAAATTGCCTTAAGGGCCTATATTGAAAATAAATAGTAGTTTGGTGGGCGTGGCTTATTGCCCCCGCATGCGGGGAGTGGCGGTTCTATATTCGATGGTTGGCCGCCACATCGTCGCGCTGCCACAAACGTATCTGAACCAGTAGCAAAAAGTGGAACTAACGAAATAACTGACCGGAATTTGAAAACGTTAGTTACTTAGCATGGGCTTTGGCTAAGCATTATTCTTGTCACTGTCGCACAACTGTCATACTAAAAGTGCATGATAAAGACAGAAACATATCTAAGAAAAAAGCGCATGCTAAGTAACAATAATTTATCTCGGTCTATGAAATTTTGCGAACTATGGAGTAGACAAATAATACAAAATATTTAATTATCAGCAAAAATATTTATTGTTTACAGAGTGACATTCGCACACAAAACGTATGGGAAAAGTTTTTTGCGATTTCTGACTTGGTTCTGAGTTGGCCACTTAAGTTTTTTGTTCCATAAAAGAAACAGGCTCGATTGGCATCAAAAAAAGTTTTTGTGAAAACTGCCCATTTTCTTGCTGACTAATATTTTTTTCGAAATCTGTGAATGCAGATCAAAATGTCTTAAAAAGTTAAGGACAGTCTTCTAAGACCGTTTTCCTGTAGCAACAACGGTTATGGTAGTTGCCCTTATTGCCCCATCTCAAAAATCCAACCTATATACAGGTTGTCTCAAACGTAATGATCCAAAGGCAAATGGGGTAAAGTGGAGGTGGCCACCTATTGTTTAAAAATTTAAAAGTTAGGATATTCTCAACAGTTCAGAAAATTAACCATTTTCAAGAAACTTTTTACTTTCATTTGGATTTTTCGACCCTGTGAACAAAATTTTTGACATAGCGAGTTCAATGGCTGGAAGATGTCTTGATAGTGTAGATACAAGCCCATGCCCAATGCCTATAGGCAGATTATGGGCTATGATGGCTTTTGATAATGACAACACAAGTTGTGAAGGCCTACGAAGGTCAACAGCGAAAGTAAAAAAAAAGAATTAAAAATTAAACACATGTACCGAAGGAACACGAACACGTTTAAATATGTTAAATTTTAATACTAAACGCTTTTCTGAGATGTTTCGGTAAAATTAGAGCATAAAGTTTTGCGGGTAGCTCGACCATGGTTATGAAACCCATTTTTTTTAAAGGTTTTCATTAAGCTATCTTTGTAAAATTTTCCCAGTCTAACTATTAATAATTAAGGTACTTTTAAAGCTATGTGCTATGTGCACTTTTTTAAATCTGGGCTTAGAAAGTTTCGATAAAGTTTAATGAAAAATTAGAAAAGATAAGTAAAAATAAAATCTGAAGCGCTGCAGAGCCACACTAAACGTAAATAGGAACGTAATCTTCCAGCCTACACTATCAAGGCATCTTTAAGCCAGATTTATTTATTTATTTATTTAAGGAAACACAAACAGTAGCACAATAAAAAATAGTCACAATATCTTAAATATAACATTTTAAACAATTTTTCCACTATGTTTTCGTACTTACGATTTAAACTCGCTACGTCGAAAATGTTGTCCACAGGGCCGAAAAATCTAAATGAAAATGTAAAGTTTCTTGAAAATGGTTAAATTAGTGAAATCTTCTGAACTATTGAGAATATCGAAACTTTAATTTTTTTAAATGATGGGTGGCCACCTCTACTTTACCCCATTTGCCTTTGGTCCACTACGTTTGAGACATCCTGTATAATACTTGCTGTATGCCGCGATTTCCCCCGCGTAAGTCTCGATCCATTGGGAATATCGGGATAAAAAGTATCTTATGTAGGACATACCCAGGTCATGGTCTACCCATGTGCGAAATTTTAACCAAATCCGCTCAGCCGTTTTTGCATGAAAGCGTAACAAACAAACATACAAAAAAACTGGCCACGTGCGTGTCAGACCACGCACAATGAAGGGTTCCGTAGTTGGGATGAATTTATCCCAAAAAAAACTTAACTTAGTAGTTGAGAAACATGTTCTCCCATACATCGATAGGTACGTCACGGTCAATTCTCCAATTTCAAATGCAAGTTTGTAATCGCCAAAAAAAAAATTTTATGTGATAAATCTACAAATTATTATCAATGTTCGGACTTTTTCCTTTACCTGTGCTGTGAGACCTTGCTTCCTGCCAAAATTTCATAATTCTAGGTCAACTGGAAGTACCCTGTAGTTTTTTATTTACTTGCGATTATCAAAATATGCCACATAAAGGGCCGTATTTTTTATTGCGTTGACTTAGAAGCTTGATTTTTTTAGAGTTCTGAGGGAATAATATTTGAAATTTGGCAAAAGGTAGACCATGACCTGGTTAAGTCATAATCATAAGTAATTTATTTCATAACAAAATACATTGTGTTGAAAATATTACAGTGATGATAAATTGGTTTAGACTTTAGGACATAGGATACTTTTTATCCCGATATTCCACGGGATTGGGACTTATGCGGGTGAAATCGTGGAGTGCAGCTAGTCCTAATAATAAAGCTGAAGAGTTTTTTTTCTTGTTTGTTTGAACGCGTTAATCTCTGGAACTACTAGTCTGACTTGAATTTTATTTTGCATTTGATAGCCTGTTACATACATACATACATACATGTTAAAATCATAACCCTCCTTTGATTTTGCCGTAGTCGGGTAAAAACTCTCCTTTTTACAATTCAAATGCGACTCCATTTCTTTTTTGTGATCTATGATTCGTAGTGACAGTACTTGACATATTGATGTTCTGTTGACGTATTTCAAAACCTAAAAACGAATTTTATTTAGCCTATTTCTTTAGATAAAAGATTATTAAAAGTTGTAGGTATAATAATAGATGTTCTTAGAAAATAAAATGCTTACACAATAATACATTAAAAAGCGGGAATAGATTGTGTTGGTTGTGCTTTAGTGAAGGTGGAAAATTCGACTCACTATTATCATCATCTTATTGCTATTGAATTCCTGTAAAATTAGTTCATTGATAGCCCTGTGCACTCCAAACGTTGCAGGTACTGTTCAGTTTTGATTTTATATTTCTTTCTATATTTATAAATAATTTAAATGTCACCACGAAATCATAATAGAAAAATAATGTTATATTGTTCGCAGGACTCACAAGAATACACACACACAGTCTGAATACCTATTCAACACTAATTGCATTCAATAATTACTTTAACTTGCTGAAGTACTAACTTTTTCTGTAAACAAAATTCTTTAAATCACGTAAATTTGATCGCACCAATTTGCAAAAAAGTGACATAGATTCTTCGTCGATGAGCCCCATCGGGCGACTGATCTATGAACGAACGAGAGTGATGACAATACTTTTGATAGGCGAAAGAAGAGATGACGATAATGTGTGTCCGCTCGGAATAAAACAACGTATGTGCCAAAACGAAATGCCGTCTTTTGTAAATGAAAAGTATTATTTAAAAATAAACTGCTTTTCTTAAAACTCGAAACGCTTACTCTCTATGTTTTAAAGTAAATTCCATTGAATAACTCATAAGCGTTGCGCCATGATACTCAAAAAAAGATAAAAATAGATAGACCTTTGCAAATTTTTTATATCGAGAAAATTTCATTGTATCGTGTATTCCTTTTTCCGGATACTAGATCATATAGTCAAAAATCATACACCAAAATTTGAAATCCCTATTCCAAATACTTTGAAAGTTACACGATAAAGAAAAAGCCCATTTTTTTCAATATATCACCTTAAATTTTTGAAGTGAAAACTTCTTTAGGCGCGTTGGGAATTTTTGAGATGGGAAAAAACAATTGAACTCGCGACACCGTTACCGACACTTCATTTTTGTAATCGCGATTGTGCTCTTTATTTATATTACGTTACGGATCAATGTTCTGTGCAAGTATTTTTACTTTGATGGTTTTGGAAGTTTTTTTTTTTGTAATCGCGATTGTGCTCTATATTTAGATAAGGTTACGGACCAATGTTCTATACAAGTATTTTTCTTCCTCTAAGGCGATCTTGTTCAAGTTTTCACTTCTGTCGGCACTTCCGGAGTGCAAATGCCCTTTTTTTTTTGCTATTTACAAACACTTTTACTAAACATGTTCCAGTCTACCAACGGTAGAATCATTGACAACACCATACAGCAATCGAAGAAATGTCCCCTTGAAGAACGTTGCTTTTTAGGGTTCCGTAGTAAACAAGGAACCCTTATAGTTTCTTCATGTCCGTCTGTCTGTCTGTCTGTCCGCGGTCTAGCTTCGAGACCCTTAGTACTAGAAAGCTATAATTTGGCATAGATATACATATTAATTAAGACCGCCCATTGTGTCACCCAATGTAAAATTTCTAAATTAATGTCTGTAATTTTTATGGTGTACATAATAAAGAATATTCTATCTATCTATCTACGTCGACAAAGTGGTTAACAAAATTATAAAAAACATTTTTTTTTAGGGTACATACACCTAAAGTGGTGATGTTTTTATTTTTATTTTTTTATCCCATAGTGTGGGGTATCATTGGAAAGGTCTTTTGAAAACATTATGAGTTTGTAAATACCATTTTTGGATTCAGGGATCCGTTTGCGAAATATTAAGCTAAAAAGAGCTAATTTTTGTTAGAGTCAAGTGTCCCCCCCTGCCAGCTAAATGGTTGGTTTTGGATGTGAAAAAAATCACAGCAGTAGTTTATATAACGAAATTAAAAGAAAAACTATCACAGCTAAGTAGGCTTTACAAGTTAACGAGTAATAATCGACCAACTTAACTTTGCATTTGCAAAAACATGTTTTCCCATACATTCCGTATGGGAGAATATGTTTATCAACTACAAAGTTACGAGTAAGTTTGTTTTTGGGATAAATTCATCCCAACTACGGAACCCTTCATTGTGCGTGGTCCGACACGCACTTGGCCAGTTTTTTTAAGACTACTCTTCACCTGTTTCTAGTATTTATCTAATTTTATGATTTACTAGCTTCTGCCCGCGACTTCGTTCGCATGGAAATCGTAAGACATCACAATATACTACAATAATAGCAATATTTTTATAAAACTTCCCTGTATACTACGTTTGTAGTTTTATTCTCAGCAGCCAAAATATACAGAGAGTCAGGAATGGTGACTCGGGAGCAAGCGACGTAACAGTTGTCCGTGTGAGAAGCAGCTTGTCCTGAGGTCGACACCCGCAGCCTTCTTCCTTCAGTGTCGGCCCCTGTGACTTGTTGATCGCAAAGCATACACTCCCAGAGAACTGCACGCGCTTTAACTGGTAATTATGGGGAATTTGTACTTTATACGCGCTATAAACACTGTCTCACCATCGCCACAACCTGTTAGAATTTCCACCTCGATGACGTTTCTCTGCAAAGACATGACTTTGAGCTGGTTTCCGTTACACAGATATACAACCGGAAGTCCACTTGCCATTTGTGAATTGAGAAATTCTACGGGGTGATATTTGGCATCATCTTCCTCCACATCAGTATTAATGGAGGTGTATATCACTTCACTCCCTTCAATTTGTGAGAGAATACTGTGGTTGATCGCTGCAGCTTGATCATCTTCGGAGTTAAAACGGAAACACGCCTAAGAATTCTCTTGGTACGGTATTTGACTGATATCCTCGTATATCAGACGAATAAGATCTTCTAAAGTGGGATCTACTCTACCAAGAGTCTCTGGTAGAGTGCTTTCACCAACTTTTAGAAGAACATCAGAGAATACTTGAGCATTTGAATTACCGCCAAGCCGAGCTCGTATAATGATGGTCAAGCGCAGTTTATGAACTCTCGACCATAGAGTCGACCTTTTCAACGAAGTATTTACTTTTTTTGTCAAAACTGTGACACCACCCATCATATCTTGGTTTCTGCGGATGTCCTGCAGGGTTCTGTTTACAGTTTCCACTGCTTTCCTTTTTGCCATAATGCATTCATCCCATACGACGAAGCGCAATCCCCTAAGCACACATCCCTTGTTACTGTTGCGTGACACCCCACAAACAGGCGTTTCGTTGCTCTCTAAATCGATGGGAATCTTAAACATGACGTGCGCTGTTTTGCCACCAGGAAGCAGTGTGGCAGCGATTCCAGAAGATCCACACACATACATATTTTAAAATCGCTTGGACAAATCTGCTGTCAAAATCTGTAAAAAAAACATTTTATTCCTACAGTCTTTTGCTCTAAAATGATCAGAATACAACCTTGAATGTTTTGTGACTATTAAGTACTTGTAACTTAGTAGTTTCCCATAGCTTACGAAGTTTTCCATTTTTTGTGAATTAATACATTCTATGAACTATAACATACACAATTAAAAAAAAAAAATCGTTTTACAAAAAGAGTTTAAAAAAACAGATGTAAATCGAACTTACTACCCCGGGCGGCCTACCACCAGCTCATAAAGCAGTATTATTTTAATGTTACTTCAGTGGGAGAAAGAGATGGAGCTATACATCCTGTAGAGCTTCATCTCTTTCCCACACTGAAGTAAACTAAAGTAATATTAAAATAATACTGCTTTTAAGCTGGTGGTAGGCCCTCAGGACTTCAAATCATTCGTCCAACCGCTTACTTATTCGCTTTGTTGAAAGTTAGCTAAAATAGCCGTTCCTATATAAAAGGTAGCGTGATGATAATCATTTAAAAAGTTAAATCGGTAACTACCTATCTACAATATCCCAACCTTTTGGCGCGTCCTTTTACAATTTGCAGAGAAAAATACGAACATGATGTAATATTGCTCATCCCCCATAGCAAATAGCGTGATAGTTTATGCCCTACAGTTGGTACAGACAAACATTCTAAAAACTTTATTTTCCGCATATTCTTATGCGGAAAATTAAGTTTTTCCGCATAAGAATCGATCACAGACCTCGTAGCAATAACTTTCTTTAAAAAAAATAAACTTCGCTACGATTTTATTATATTTATAGATTATAGGCACATAATCAAAAAAAAAAAAATCGTATAACAAAATGTGAAAAAAAGAAAAAAAAACCGTAGGTGGGAATCGAACTTACAACCCCATGTTTGCAAAGCAACCGCCCAACCGTTGAGTTAATTGCTTTGTTGAAACTTGACTAAAATAGCCGTTCCTATATATTTCATGATTGACTGCTTAGTTCCATAAAGGTATAGCGTGATGATAATCATTTAAAAAGTTTAATCGATAACCATCTACAATATCATAAAATTTTGGCGCGTTTTTTTCCAAAAATACGAACATAATATAATATTGCTCGTCCGCCATAGTAAATAGCGTGATAGTTTATACCCTATAGTTTGACCAGACTTACAAGGAACACCTATGCAAAATTTTAACAGAATCTATTCGGTAGAATTTGCGTCATGCTAGAACATAAAAATACAACATAATGTAATATTGCTCGTCCCCCATAGCAAATAGCGTGATAGTTTATACCCTATAGTTTGACCAGACACACAGGGAATATCTATATAAAATTTTAACAGAATCTGTCCGGTAGAATTTGCGCCATGCTGGAACATACATACAGACAAACAGACAAACAGACAAAAATTCTAAAAAAAATATTTTCGGCATTAGAATCGATCCTAGACCTCGTAGCAATTACTTTTTTTCAAAAATATTCAATGTACAGTTTTGACTTCGCTACGATTTTATTATATGTATAGATGTATAGATATAGATAGGTCCCATCTCAAAAATGCCCACCGTGCCTAAAGAAGTTTTCACTACAATTTTTTTTTTTCATATGTCATCATATGCTTATTTATACTGATATAGGGTCGTTGAGTTCATTCATATTTGAAAAGTGTAAAATTGTAGATATACGAAATGCTCAATAATCAATTAATCCTCTCACTAAACAAAAGCATTCCAACTGATGAACCTTAAGCAGTACTCAATAAGGGTTATATTTCAATGGCAAACGTTGTAAAAATATGTTGGTTATTGAATAGCAATTAAATTGTTGGCAAGCGGCTGGCATTTCACGACAATCCTCGTTGCGATGTGATGAATCTTTGCCATGCATCGATAAAGTTTTGTTTGATATGTTTGGATCGTGAGATCACGAGTTAAGAATAGATGACACACCTGCTCCCGTGGGTGTAGAGATATGTTAGGAAGATTATAATAATATATTGAACTGAAAACTTCTTTTGACACATTGAGCGATTTTTGGTAGCAGAAAATCTTATGGGTTCGCGTCACCGACATTCTAATGTTAAATCGGTATATATGAGTGTGACGTGTTGCGGTTGGCCAGCAGTAAAAGTAAATATACAGTATTAAAAAAATCGGGCGGGCACATGCCGATGGACGACCATCGGCATGTGCCCGCCCAAATTTTTCTGAATATTCATGAAAAATAATTCAAATTCAAATAATTTATTTGCTCACATACATACATACACCAGAAGATCTTTAAACCATATCCTACCTTAATAGGTGTGCAAATATCTATTACAATAAAAAAAAAAATCTTACATTAATCATACATTTATGTATAGCAAATATTGGGGTATTTATGACATTCATTAATTATATAAGTTTATTATTATTACTTATTTAAAAAAAAAACTACATTTATCATTTAAATAATCATTAACGCTATAATAGTATTTATTAATCAAGTAAGTCTTTAACCTATTCTTAAATGATTTAAAATTATTTTCTTCCTTTATATTATTAGGTAATTTATTATATATTTTAGGGCCCATACAAAATGCACTCTTGTCAAACATAACCGTTCCAATGGCGTATTGCACGAAGTGTACTGGAAAATCTGGTACTTTTTAGCGTCTCATATTTGGTTATATTATTTCTAATGCCTAATGCTAGTTTATAGATATACAGCGATGGGAATGTCAATATTTTTAAATTTATAAAATGTGGTTTACAGGTATCTGTAGGTTTTAATGCACATATTGCCCGGATACATTTCTTCTGGGCTTTGAAGACAGTTTCTCTCTCAGTGGCATTCCCCCAAAACATTATACCATACCTTAGTGTCGAACCAACATAACCGTGATAAGCTAATAGAAGTGCACTTTGATTTACTTTTATTTTACGAAGCATATAGATGGCATGTGCCATCAATATGCATATTAATATCGACACTATATTATTATTATCATTTTATTATTATTCGATATTATTCATATGAATATCGACTATCAAAAAATAACTTTGAAAAGGGAGTCTATCTTTAATATTTTTCATGTTATTCAATTTTTTATGTTTTGAGTAGCGTTTGCCATATCTCCGATGTTATTGGCTCGATTTGGATTCTGTTTATTATTTCTAAAAGCTTATGAGTTATTTTATCGAATCAACTAATATTTTTATTAAAATTTGTCAACTATGCAAAAATAACGAAGGCGAAAACATTTTTTTTTCTAAAACAACTGTTTTTTTTTTTTCAAACACAAGCGTAGGTTCATAAAATAATAGGGGGATTTTGAAAAAAAAAAATAGAAACAATGACAAAAAAAAATGTTATTTTTCGAAAAAAAAACATGAAAATTCAGAAAAATGCGGGCGGGTATATGCCGATGGGCGACATTGTACAGTTTTAAATCAAACCGCTGCGGGAGGAATTCGCTGGATGCGAGAAGCACAGAACCGGTCGATATGGCGATGCTTGGGGGAGGCAGTCGACATGTCCAGCAGTGGACATTTTTCGGATGAAAATTATGATGATAATGATCGAAGAAAAGAGCTCAGTTGCCAAGCACAAGAATAGAAGACGAAACAAGTATTGAATTGAGGGCAGTGGCAGTAATATAAAAGTATTGAAACTACTTTAATTTTAACTAATATTATAAATGCGAAAGTGAATTTGTTTGTTTCGCACTAAAACGGCTGACCAGATTTGGATGAAATTTGGCACATGAGCAGACCATGACCTGGATTAGGATATTGGATACTTTTTATACTTACTTTCCTACGGGATCGAGACTTAAAGCCCGGTCACACGGATGCTGCGGTGCCGTAGCATTGTTTCACCGCAGCGGTGCCGCGCCGCAAAGCGTGTAAATTGTCATCTGTCAAACATCTGTGTTTTTGACAACGCACAAACAACTGAGCAGTGCCGCTCTGGTGTCGCAACGCGTACACCCCTCACCGCCCCGTCTCGCGGGCTGCAAGTTACGTGCGGTGCGACGCCGGAACGCACCGTGTGGCATACCATGGATATTTATTTGTATGTGGGACGCCGCAGCGACACCGCTCCGGCGCCGCGCCGCCGCAGAAACGCATCGTGTGCATAAGCTCTTATGGGGAGAAACCGCCAAGCAGAGCTAGTGACTAATATTTACAGAAAAGAATAACTGAAGTTTTCGTTATTGCTAAACGAAATATATCAACGGAAGAAATTATTGGAAAGTCTGCAAATATTTGGCAAAGTTCACCTTGTAAGAAGACGAAGATTTAACGCGAGTGACGGAATCTCGATTAACAATTTATGCTTCAAATTCTTAAACAGTACCTATAATGTAGATTTCTGATAAATTTATTTATTTATGGCTTTAATTTATTTATTTTAATTACGGTATTTATTTATTTCACATAATAATAAAAATATCACAAAAACATAAAATCATAAAACTTGAACTGCGTACAATTGCATTCACTAGAATGATGTTTTGTTATTTGCGATTTTCCCAAATTAAACCCAAGCAACGAATATCCTAATTATTTATTTTAATTTTTTTAAATATTAAAAACGCGAAAGTTTGTGAGGATGGATGCATGTTTGTTACTCTTTCACGTAAAAACGACTGAACTGATTTGGATGAAATTTGGCACACAGATAGTTTACAACCTGGATTAATACGTAAAATACTTTTCATCCCGATATTCCCACAGGATCAAGACTTAGGCTACCTGTCGAGCAGAGCGAGGCAGCGGAGCAGAGAAATGTATCAATATTAACCAAAAGAATCTAAACTCCGCTTCAGAACTCCGCTCCGCTTGGTTAATAATTAGCACATTTCTCCGCTCTAAAGCCTCTCTCTGCTCCAGTGGACAGGTAGCCTAATGCGGGTGAGACCGTGGGGCGCTGCTACTTTAAAATATTTTTAAAACTTAAAACAAACTGGTTACACTTTAACATTACTTACTACCGATGTAGAAATAGTGACTCCGAATAGGAAAATATTTTCGACAGGTATACAGACCAACCAATTGCTTTATATTGATAGTTGGCCCGAAGCACAGCCCTGAGTCATAGAATCACAGGAGAGTAGAGACAAATGGTAATTAGTCCGTAATGTTAGCGTTGTTATGTTTTGAAACCATTCCACTGTGCAATAATTGGCGAGGAGTACTTTTATAGAGTCGTGGTGCCAAACTGTACTGAAGTCATTGTACACTGATAACAGAACTGAATCATCCGAGTATTCACAGCGTGAAGCGTAGAGGAGTGCAGGCTTGTAGATGTAGACAACTAAAACATGATAGTGATGGTATCCTGAAACATGACTCAAGGTTCACTCTGACCCGCGAAGGAGGAGGTGGAACGCGTGAGGGAGAGGCAAATTTCGCGCCCTCACGCCCCTAACCGCCGCAGGAGGAGATGCCCTGGGCGTCGGGAAGCGCAAGCCGATTTCCGGCCACCGTAGGCGCGGGCTTGCGGATGGTGAGCAATGGGTAGCTCGCCGTCCGATAAGGACCAGGCTTGGGTTGACGGGGGCGTCTCAAAGAGATGTCAGTAGAATTGACGGGGTCCGCTAGGGCCGATGCCTGCCGGGGTTGCGAAGAAAACCGAAAGGGAGATCGTGGCCCCCGGCAACAGGACAACCAAAGGAATACGTCTACCACGCCCTCCCGCTCCACCCAGAGCGGAAGAAGTTATTTTATAATTTCCCACCCAAAAAAAAAGGTTCACTCTGACTCATGTCATTATCTGCCGAGCCTTTTTCCAAGTATGTTGGGGTCGGCTTCCAGTCTAACCGGATGCAGCTGAATACCGATATTTACATGGAGTGACTGCCTATTTGACCTCCACAACACAGTTTCTGGGTAATACGATACCCCTTAGTAAGACTGGTTGTCAGACTAACGCAGTGAAAAATGATAGTGAATGCGTTGTGGTGATAGCTAATGATAAAGTGTTGAGATGATAAACTGTGTTGGTGTATTGCAATGATAGTCTGTTGTGATGATATGATAGAGTGTTTTAAAATAAATGATGATAGTGTGTCATGATTATAGCTAATGATAATGTGTTGTGATGATAAATTATGATAGTGTGTTGTGATGATAAAATGATAATATGTTATGGTGGTAGCTGATGATAGTGTTTTAACGATAGCTGATTGTAGTGTGTTATGGTACTAACTAATAATAGTGTGTTTTAATGATAGAATATGATTGTGTGTTGTGGTGATAGTTAATGATGATCTATTGTGATAATAAATTATGATAGTGCGTTATGGTGATGGTATAGTGTGTTATGATTTTAGTGTGCTTTGGTAAAAGCTGATGATGATAGTAAGTTTGATGTGATGATAAATTACCTATAGTAAGTGTGTCGTAGTGATACTCGTAGATGATAAAAGCTAGTGTGATATGATGATGGGTGATAGTAAGTGTATCGTAGTGATAAATGATGACAGCATGTATGTTGTGATGATAGATGATAGTGAGTGTATCGTAGTGATAGATAATGATAGCTAGTGTGATGTGATGATAGGTGATAGTAGGTGTATCGTAGTAATAAATGATGACAACAAGTATGATGTGATGATAGATGATAAGGTGCTGTGATGATAGATGATGAAAGCAAGTGTGTTGTGATGATATCTGATTGTAAGTGTAAAATGATGTGATGATAGAAGATAGTAAACGTAGTGGTAGCTGATGACAGTATGCTGTGGTAACAGATGATTGTTTGGAGTTGTGGTTATAGATTCATCATAATATTATCTTCTATCATTAGCTATTTGTACATCATTCTATTAGCACTGAGTACAATACATTTACTGTCACCAGATAGTGAGCCTATTGTTATGATAGCAAATATTAGTTGGTGGGTTGTTGGTTAGGTGTGAAGATAGGCTCAGGGTGTTGAAAGAGTTAATTAGTGAATAGTAATAGGTTATAAATGAAGATTCGTCCGGGACTATTAAGTCACAGAGACACTATACATGATTGCTATTGGCAACAGTTAGGATTGATGACTTGGTGCTGAATTGTAGTGATTGATGGTAGCTTGTATGATAAGAAGCATGAGCATGAGTCAAAGAAGAAGCAAAACAACCACACGTACCTTATGACCAAAATACTACTCACCATGCGTTGAAGCTTATAGGGAAGGCACACGCGTGGCGTTCACTGATGTTGAGTCCCCAAAATAGAATCAGATATTAAACACCGTTTGAGGAAGATACACAAAGGTTATCTAACCTCTTGCTTCCGAAGTAATACGTAATTGATCCTTATTCATCTGCCATTCAATCTGGTAAGTCATGAACTTGAATGAACCGTGTTTACTCCACAAGTGTCAGAGCCCTCAACAATACAAATACCTATCACCGAAAAAATCTGAAGCGGTAACACGATAACGAATTGGATTCCTGCCACATTCATACGATTTCGAACGAGGACTAATAATAACCCGTTCCTAATCAGACGGTGGTAAACAGGAGTTGTCGTCATATTGACGTATTGCGCCTAATATTCGTGGTACATGGAAACTGAACGCGCCGGGAGTCTGTCGTATTAATAGACATGCCGAACCGATGGCTTCTTTTACTCCAGTGGGCTCGTGCGGTATTTACGGAAACATGTGGTTTATGCAAATGTTTAGCTTATCGTAAGCTCCTAAGGACCAGTGTCGTATAGCAAGTGAGGCAGCGCCGCCCCAAGATATTACGATAAAATTAGAAAATGCTTTTGGCCTCGGGAGTTGTCTTTACTATTTATGGTAGTGCACGCGGTGGTTAATTTTGACGCGTGTGGTAACCTCCGCTTCTATTTATAAGTTCGAACCCCACTCTCTAGGGGAAGTGTACCTACTCTAGTGTGTTAGCTATGCTTCCTTGTCTTTCCAATGAATTTGAAAAGTTTCAAGTAGGCGGCGATTGATCGCCGGAATGTTGGCAGTGAGTTTGACCCAGATATAGACAGGTGCGATCTACTGACTCATATAGATGTCACATGAAACACTACACCGCAGGGGGAATGCGGGTGTGGGACTCCAAACAAAAACCAAAGTCAACGGTTGTATAAAAGAAATAATGTAATTAAAATAAATAAATTAACCGTTTATTTATTAATTACATTTGGCGTGAGATCCATAACGATCCCGTGTATATAATAAAAATAATAAAAAAGAAAATTAAATTTATATAAATTTTACAATAAATTACATTACAATAGATGGCGTTATCTTAGATGTTCAGTTCTGTCAGGTATCACTACGTACAACGTACAAATGCTAGAGTTCCTTGCGGAACGAGAGCACCACAATACACAGCACTAGGGTCACGCAGCAGCGGCGCAGGAGCCCCGCGCATACGCGAGGGTCGAGTGCACGCTTAGAAGCACTTGCGGTGGACGATGCCGGGGCCGGACTCGTCGTACTCCTCCTTGGAGATCCACATCTGCTGGAAGGTGGACAGGGAAGCCAGGATGGATCCACCGATCCATACGGAGTACTTCCTTTCGGGGGGAGCGATGATCTTGATCTTGATGGTGGAGGGAGCCAGGGCGGTGATCTCCTTCTGCATCCTGTCGGCGATACCGGGGTACATGGTGGTACCACCGGACATGACGGTGTTGGCGTACAGGTCCTTACGGATGTCGACGTCGCACTTCATGATGGAGTTGTACACGGTCTCGTGGATACCGCAAGATTCCATACCCAAGAATGAGGGCTGGAAGAGGGCCTCAGGGCAACGGAACCTCTCGTTACCGATGGTGATGACCTGACCGTCGGGAAGTTCGTAGGACTTCTCGAGGGAGGTGGAGGCGGCAGCGGTGGCCATCTCCTGCTCGAAGTCGAGGGCGACGTAGCACAGCTTCTCCTTGATGTCACGTACGATTTCCCTCTCAGCGGTGGTGGTGAAAGAGTAACCCCTCTCGGTGAGGATCTTCATGAGGTAGTCGGTCAAGTCGCGACCAGCCAAGTCCAGACGGAGGATGGCGTGGGGCAGGGCGTAACCTTCGTAGATGGGGACGGTGTGGGAGACACCATCGCCGGAGTCCAGGACGATACCGGTGGTACGACCGGAGGCGTACAGGGAAAGCACGGCCTGGATGGCGACGTACATGGCGGGGGAGTTGAAGGTTTCAAACATGATCTGGGTCATCTTCTCCCTGTTGGCCTTGGGGTTGAGGGGGGCCTCAGTCAGCAGGACGGGGTGCTCCTCGGGGGCGACGCGCAGCTCGTTGTAGAAGGTGTGGTGCCAGATCTTCTCCATATCATCCCAGTTGGTGATGATGCCGTGCTCGATGGGGTACTTCAGGGTGAGGATACCTCTCTTGCTCTGGGCCTCATCGCCTACGTAGGAGTCCTTCTGACCCATACCAACCATCACACCCTGGTGACGGGGGCGTCCAACGATGGACGGGAAGACGGCGCGGGGCGCGTCGTCGCCGGCGAAACCGGCCTTGCACATGCCGGAGCCATTGTCGACTACTAGCGCAGCAACATCGTCGTCACACATTTTGGCGGTTGTGTTTGGTTTGGGACGCGGTGGATGTTGACTCTACGGCAGCGAGACTGCGAGTGCGGCGAACAGCGGTGGCCGAATCTTATATAGGGCCAGCGGCGCAGACGCCGCGCGCCATACAAGGCGAGCGCGCCGGCCCCTCGCGCGCACAGCCCCCGCCTTTCTTCACATATTTTACACAAATATAATAACTGTAACCCATCTTATCATCCCTTAGACACTTCTTGGGGTTAATTGGGAGGGTTTTCAGTCAGTATTTTAGTATAAAACGCCGCGCGCCGTAACAGGCGCGAGCGCCGGCCCGCCCGCCTTGTGCCATTTCAGGCGATGGGCGGACGCCGATATTTAACTAAGAATATTGCTGTATTGCATTTTTGAATTGCATATAATACAACTGTTATTAGGGATCCAATCTTAGTCAATTTCGAAAAAAAAAAAAATAGTTCAAGGTTATGCTAATCCTGTAGTACATTTTCATATGCTTCAACGTATTAACAATGTTAAATTTTTTTTTTACTAGGTACTTACCTATAAGACCTAGGTAAAATCATTCGTCAAAACAATCCACAGCAGAATAACTCTTATAACGTTTCCAAAAAGACGATAATAGCATGAAATATTTTGACGACGAAAGTGTTCGCAAATTGTGGAGTTACTAGGTCAATGAAGTTTAATGAGAAATGTATGATGATTACGTTTTACATGTGTTAATACAACACACAATTGAAATACGATTACATAGATATTATAAAAGCTATTGAAATCTTCAAGTAGGTATTTGAGTTAGTTTTAGAATCATTTACAAGGTCTAGTGGCCGCAAGCTCTTCTGCTGAGTATGAGGTCGTTGGTTCGATTTCCGGGTCGGATAAGATAATATTGGGTTTTTTATCTGGAATTTCTCAGTAGCCCCTTGAAGTCTAGATTTGTACCCGGTTGATAGCAAAAGGCTCGCCCCCTGTTACATGGGACTTAAACTAGCTAACTGGCGAAATGTGGGTGTACCTGCTACAGGTACACCTCTGCCTAACCCTTCAGGGAATACAGTCGTGATATTATGTTACAAAGAGATAATAGTTATTTATGCATTGAACATTGAAACGAGTCGCATAATGAAATTTAGTACAACATTATAACACTCATTTGGATGATGTAATGGTTACTATGACACTGGCTGTTATAATGTTACCAATAAGCTAACTGTTTCAGAAACTTTTATAGAGGTTTTATATCATGGGTGTAGATAAAGAATAAAATCTAATGAGGAAACATATGATAATAGAATAAAATTACTAGCACAAGTAAATGAACAAGGCTAATAAAAGCAATACTAATATACGGTCATAAACAATGTTCTAATTTTAAAACATATCCCTTAGTTGGTTGTCAAATGGTTAAAGAGTGTCCGTAGAGTTTCCTGAATCTATTACGCCTTTGAATGGCTTCTAAGGAAACTAGCTTCATCTTTCTGACCGACCCCTTGACAATTCAAAAGTACCTTTAATAGGTTTAATAAAACTTTTTTTTTCTTTAATTCAAATTCAAATTCAAAATAATTTATTTCAGGAATACACCCATATGAAATTCTCGACAGATATCAAATTCAATTAATTAATACAATTTATAAATTATTACAATATTATTATAAAAAAATCAACAATACAAAAAATTAATAGAAAAGTATTATTTTAGCTGGAATATTAATTGCCATATACGAAGAAATAATTAACCTCGTATATGGCCCTCAATATTCCATTGTCAGATTTATGTATTCGGTTCATAAAGGAGGCCTGCGACTTTCTCATGACTGCGTAAAAGTCATCTAGCCTGTTTTCGGCAAACTCTCTAAGTTTTATAAATATTATTAGCTGTAGTGTACATTTTTATTACAATCTAAGTACATTATGTTACTTTACAGTTTTTAATACAACCAACTATTTACACTAGTAAATAAAATTAAAATAACTGACTATCTTTATAAATAAATACAAAAACAAAAGGACACTTGGGTTTAATTGAAAGAAATGCTTTGAGTTTGAAACAGTATTTAACTGATACCTTTGTTTATAAAAATCGTTTCAACTCAAGGGAAAACTAAACAGAAAAATCATTGTGAAGATTCAAATAACTTTCATGGTAGATCTGTGAAAGTACTACGTAAACAGAATTTGTATTGTAACTTCTACAATCAATTTATTAGCATTCGATTTAAATGATACATTGGATACTCTTTAATATCTCCAGCTATAATGAATTATCATAGATTTGTATTTCTCCTACATTTAATGCTACTTTGAACTTTGTTACCAAAGTCGAATCATTTATTTCATGTAGGCCATTAAAAGGCACTTTTGAACGTCAAAATCAACAAGAAAATAGAATTGATTCAAGGCTTCCAAAAGGTAGTTTCTTATGAAGAAGAATGGGCAAGAAACTCCACAGTTACTCTTTTAAACTGTTTTCTAATACTTTGTTTACATTTAATATAATTATATACACCAGAAGTGATAGCCTAGTGGTGTGACCGTCAGACTGCAGGTCTCGAGTTCGAACCCAAGGCATGCACCTCTGACTTTTCGTATTCATGTGCGTGTTGTATAATTATCACTTGCTTTAAAAAACGGTGAAGGAAAGCATCATGAGGAAACCTGCCTGAGAGATATTTCTCGACGGCATGTGAAGCCAAGTCAGAGGCCCATGGGCGGCATAAAAACTCTAATACCAGGTTAGTCACTAGTCACACGAAAAAGAAGAAGATTATAAATATATGTTAAGACGATGTAAGTACCTAGAATAAAAATTACTATACTAGGTACAAAGTGCTCACATACAAATTTAGAAATATTGCAACGGTAGACGATTTTGTCCGACCCAGTCAAGGAGTCTAACTGGAACATGACTAATAATCAAATGTGCCCTGCAGCTGTGCAGTTCACAATACTTCACAAGTATATGCTAATAGATAGATACACACTATTCCTTAAAAAAGTTAACGATTCAACTTGTTGCTATTAGACAATCACATTACGCAGAATATTTGTATAATAACCATGTCAGCCCACGTTCGCACGGACGTATAATATAGCGACGGGATTTTATCGCGCACTGAATTTTCAACTTTCGGTGTTAAGCCGAGCGTTGAGAATCCAACGCGCTGGGACGCACTCTCGTCCCAGCACGTTGAAAAAACACACTGTTGGATTTTCAACTCTCAGCGCTAAGCGGAGCGTTGAAAATCCAGTGCACGAAAAAAAATCGCCGCGGGTAAAAATCGCCCGTGCGTTTTTTTCTTAAGAAACAATATTCATGTTAAACTATTGGAATCAAACTCAAAGCATTTATTAAAAAAAAAACATTTACAGGCACTTTTGACTTGTTAAAGAAGTCGGTCATTCAGAAAGATGAAGCTACACTCGTGATAATCTAAGAAGTCCGATTTGACGTTTCCTACTCGTACGTGTAATAAAACGTTATGCCTCGAGAATCAGTTTTCAAGCAATGTAGATAAATCATCGATTACAAAATCTCTCAGTATGTTATATCGACATGTTTCGAGAATCGGTTTTTAAAGCAATCGATTATTTTTTTTCCATCACTACACAAAGGATTTTATAGCTGTCAAATCGGACTTTTTAGATTATTGCGAGTTTAGTTGTCTATTAGAAAGCGAAGTAGGTAAGAACGGGCAAATGCCATGGACACTCTTTTATAAATTATATTGTTACAATATATTATTACATCATTAAAACCGATTTTGTTCTTTATCGCGCTAAAAAGAAAGCACATATAAAAAATACGAACATACATTAATTATTTATTTATTACAAGAATAATGTACCCAGGATTTTGTAATATCTATATTTAAAAGAGTGTCCTTGGAGTTTCTTGCTTTCTAGAGATCTACGTTTTGGAATGGGCAACTAGCTTCAATCTTCTAACTGACCGATTCTTTTACAATTCAAAATTGCCTGTTAATGGTTCAATTGAAATAAATGCTTTGAGTTTGAGTTATTTCATTAAAACTATTTCAATAATGTTTAGTATCTAATTCAATTAACGACACATTCTACACTGAATATCTTTCCCTCATGATTGTTCTTACGTAGTTTGAATAATTGACGTAATTGGGTTACCAAAACAAGGAGGATAGGTATGTTTGAGTTAATTGATCACTTGATCGACGACTCTGCGGCCGGCGATTAACAGGTGGAAATTGGACGGCTTGGCTGATGAATGGGGGGCTTAAGGGGGTACCGAGCTTTTTATGCACACAAACATGTTTCTATTAAGCTTATTTGAAGTAGTAAACAATTAAATTAATATGTAGGGAAATAAATTGGTATTATTGGGGATATATACTAGACATCATCCGCGAAAAGCTTATTATAATATTAATGAATTTTTAAATGATAAATCCCTCTGAAGATACTGACTGAATCTAATCTATTTATTTTGAATCATGACTATTGACGTTATTTAATTTAATATTATTGTTAATTGTTGATTTATTTATATTATTGTTCATTGTACCTATTTTAATTTTAAAATCCTATTGTCTTTCGACCAAATTTGTACACCAGCCATGGTCAAACATGTTGAGCCAAAAAATACTTTGTGACACCTATAATAAGCATCATACCATGTATATTATCTACACATGTTTTTGCAAATAAACGAATCTGAATCTGATGGAAACACGATTTGATAAAGTTGGCTCGATAGAATAAATTCGCAAAGTTACCTCTTATCGAGTATTTTTTTCCTCTATTTTGCTACTTTTTTATATAAATAGGTAAATTCATATTTTGATTAATTTACTAAAACAAAGTTCATAGATGACTCCAGCGTTTCTCCGCGTTAGTTTTTTATTTAAGTGCAATATGATAAAAATAACAACGAAAAACATTGAAAAAGTGCAAAAGTGTGGTTATTTTCTTTACTCTTTACACGTAAAGAAAAAGACAGAGACAAAGGCAAATGGTTGGTACGCTCTTAAGGTTCCACTAGTCGATGGCTCAAACATGTTGTTAGCGTGGCTAATATGCATGCTATTTAGTAAAGTTATTTATTTATAAATTTTTACTTATTTAGTATTTCTTGAAGTGAAAACTTCTTTGGGCGCGTTGGACATTTTTGAGATGGGAAAAAACAATTGAACTCGCGACACTGTTACCGTTATCGACACCTCATTAAAAGTATTTACTGCACAATAAAATTGTTCAAGTTTTCACTTCTATCGGCACTCCCGGAATGCCACTGTTTTTTTAAATTATTTACATATTTATTTAGTGAAATAGACGATGATTTATAACGAAAACGAGCGCGTAAAATTTCATGAACAGACCTTTGTGCGTATAGATATTATGGAAAAACTACCGCATGTATCTACTCGAAATAAAATTATTTGAACTTTTCAATAAATCATCTATCCCTGTACGGTTTCTATTTTTGCAATTTTCATACTTTATAAGTTAATTATTTACGCCCAAAGACGAGTTAAAATTAGTGTTGAAATATGGAAGTTTCGACGCTCATAACTTCTAAACCAATACTTTTTCCCAATTCTGCTTTCATACAGGGCTAGATACTGACAAGGTAAATTGATATAATTTTTAGTTCTGAACGTACACCGTCAAACAGACGAGTAATTACCATACTACGTTTGTATGGAAGAATAACCGACTAGTGTACCCTTAATTGGAGCTTTTAACAGACTAATGTTTGTTGATTGTGTAGGTATAACTTCAGTGATTTGTAGGTAAATAATCTGAGTTTTTGAGGTGAATTCGAAGTAAAGGAAATATATTTACATAATATCACCCCTGTATTCCTCGAAGGATTAGACAGAGGTGTACCTATAATAATACACCCACATTTCGCCAGTTATGTTTAAGTCCCATGTAATAGGGGGCGAGCCTATTGCCATCAACCGGGTACTAATCACGACTCCGGACTGCTACTAAGAAATTCCAGGTGGAATAACCCAATAATACCTTGGCAGACCCGATCGAACTCATAGATCACATGCTCAGCAGTATATAGTGCTTGCAACCACTAAACCAGCGCGGCAGTCTGTAATTTAACAAATCCAAGGCAAGAACTATCTCCTCCTATAAGAAGTAAATATTTGGGAGGCGTGGTTAATTGCAGCTTACCAATGGCAGCTTATTAATTGCAGCTTATTAATTGCAGCTTATTCACTGTTCGAGGATTTAACTTTTAAACATTGTATTGCATGTGCAAATAGTAATTTTCGCTTTAGTAATATGAGATAGTTTACCTTTTTCATTGGCATTATCTTTTACTATTAAACGAGCTATATTTTGTATATAAATTTATAAGTAGGTATACATATTTGTACTCACGATCTCGAAATCGGCTCTAACGATTTCGATGAAAGTTGCAATTTAGGGGTTTACGCGAGCGAAAAATCGATCTAGCTCATGAGACCTATCTCATATCTGGAAAAATTCGTTTTCTCCGTATTTTCACCCGAGCTGAGCTCGGTCGCCCAAAGTTTAGAACAAGATATTGAATAATGACATGACATTTTTGACAGTAGAACAATGATCATGGCAGCATGGAATTAGTAAGTACCCACTATCATGGCAGTATGGAAATAGTAGGTACTATTCTATACTTATAAATGAGCATTCTCTATTTTCACCAGAGCAGAGCTCGGTCGCCCAGTAACTATACGTAAAGCACGCGACGATAATATTTATTTAAACTCCATATCTTACTTCATAATCTACCTAGCCTTTTGCAAACTTTGTTGTGGTCAGCTTCCAGCCTAACCGGATACAGCTATTAGACAGAAATGCCGCATAGGTGAAGCTGAAAACGGCGGTATAATTTACGAACCAATAAACAAATGCTAACGTAGCACAAAGTAACCACGGCATAGCGCCTCTACAGCCTGCTACGAAGGTTGTAGAGGCGCTACGCCGTAGCATTTGCGCCAAACGAGTTGACTGCGCTCTGATTGGTCGATTTGCGCTTACAACCTTTCTGCTTTAGGGAAGCAGTTGGGTCAAGAACTGCCTACACAAATTGATTCAATTACGTCCGTACCTACAGGATATTGTAGGGAGAGTTTCATCTACAAGATTATATGCGATTATATCTACCGTTGTATGCTGTGGAAATGCTTTCCTTGGGAGGCATGTGTGGTGTAACTATAAATGATAGGCTGAGGAATGATGTGATAAAGCAAAGTCGCCGTTTAAAACAAGATTAATGACAAATTAATCAATCTACCTAGCCTTTTCGCAACTATGTTGGAGTCTATAAATAGGAAATTGTTTATTCCATAAATAGGATATCGGAATCACAAATAAGCTAGATGAGTTCGGCGTTTCCTATCTGACTACTCTGAGAAGAAAGCCCGAAACAAACTCAGAGGTCACAGTCTCTTTTAAAGTCCAGACATAATCTTGGTCAGGCCATATGAGGATCATGTAGATTAGTGTCTGAAATGGTCTTTTGAGGAAAGAACCATACAGATTTGAGTGGAGTAGTATTTGTCAGTAATCGTGGAGCTCAACTCGATGCATGAAGATGCAGCTGAATATCAGTATTTTACATGGAGTGACTGCTTATTTGACCTCAACAACCCAGTTACTGGGTAACACGATACCTCTTAGTAAGACTGGTTGACAGACTTTTTGGGCTTCTAACTTGCCGTAACGACTGTCAAAGATATACTTCGATCAATAATAGAAGATATACGAAAAATTTATTTATTTAAAAAATGGAAAAGAGTACCTACCTATGCTTAGATGGTTGATCATGTTGAGAGGATGAATGAAAGGCGACTAACAAAAGGTATGTACAAGGCAGATATGAGTGGAAACGCCTAGAGGAGCGCCCTAGAAGGACTTAAAGTAATCCTATTTATGATTTTCTTCAGAAAGGTCAGGCGCGTAGTACTCGCAACCGGCGTGCGTGTATGACCAGATGTATGAACGTAAATGAAGCAAAAGGATTATGTAAGGATCGTAGAAAGTGGCGTTCTGTAATTTCTGCCTATCTCATTAGGAAGAAAGCGTGAGTTTATATTTGCATGAACCATTAAAATGTACAATCTCAATAATACTTTTGCAGTGTTTACAAGACCTTGATATTGTTGGTCTTGAAAACAGATGTTATAGAAACTTTGTATAACGATCTGTTACTTTTTCGTGAAAAGTCTTCGAGATTCCGGTATTTTAGTTCGATAACGACCTTCTAACGGTATCGCAAGCGTTGACAGAATTAGAACAAAACAATTATTTTAAATACTTTGCAACGTCTCTAAATATTTTACTAAAATATAAAGAAAATGTGACAACACTGGTTGGACAGTTGAAATTAACTGTATAATTATCATGTAGTCTTGATTACGTGGTACATCTTTTCCTTTTTTTTTGGGTGGGTAATTATCAAATTATCTTCTCCCGCTCTGGGCGGGAGGCCGTGTCGGACTCTTACTGACTGAAACCCACCCGTGTTCCTTCAGTTGACTTTCCCGCAACCCCGGCAGACATCGGCCCTGGCGGACCCCGTCAGTTCTGCTGACATATCTTTGAGGTACGCGTGGAACACAACGCGCCGTCGGGCCTGGTCCTTATCGGACGGCGAGCTACCCATTGCTCACAGTCCGTAAACCCGCGCTTACGGGTTACCTCTTTTCCAGTAGGTGCTATAAAGTAACTAAGAGTATTTCGTGAAAACAAATTATGCATCGTTTTTTCTTCCTTCAGTGGTCTTATGTGGTCTGTACGATGTGCGACATAATCCTTGAGTCTATCATCATCAAGCCACTCTCGATTTTGTCAACAGTCCTACTGATGCTTTATCTAAATTAACTATATCATTAAGCATCTTCCTTCAGAGTTCAATCTTTCGTGCTCAACTTGGAAGTCCCTGAACCGTCTCCGGACCCAAGTGGGAAGATATAACTCCAACCTGGTAAAGTAAGGCTACCTCGACAAAATGGCAGTAGGGTGTAGATGTCGAGCTGTGTCGCAAACCATGCTGCACCTCCTATCCTGCCCTCTGTATCCCAAAACCTGCAAGATGATGAAGTGGTAAAGTTCTGGAACAAGATTTGAAAAACTGTCATGCCAGCGACACGAGAAAAAAGAAGAATGACATCATTCTGTCATACAAAGTCTATAAATTGCACAACAATATTCGGACCACTGACTTTTGTAGTCAGTTTAAGCTAGCTGCACATTGTCCAGGTAAACATTCTATTGCTGCAGTCGCATCTAAAACCAGCGTCAGGCACTAGTTGTCTGGCATTTATGCTGAACTGGGCTTATTTGTCGCAGCCGTGAGGCACACAATACTGTTTTAAGCTTTCTTTGTTATTTTTTTAGTTTTTTGCCTTAACCTGTGTCAAATAAATTTATTTTCTTTCTTTCTATCTATGTCTATCGTGATGAAGCTTCACACAGTGATACGATACACGCAGATGCGACAAACAATTATCGGTTATCATTCCGATTGTTCGGTCTGCGTAGCACTTATCGCCTGGGTGGCAGTACATAATGAACATGGAGAAGCCGCTAATGTAACCACCGCATTAGCGCGATAACTTTTTAGCGAGCAAATTATAGGAAGCTTCGGCACACATTACTTTGTCACGATAGACGCAGATGCGGCTGCAGCTTAAGTAACTGGAATAATCGAAATGAAAAAATCGCGTATATTTCTTCATAGGAATAAGCAGAACTGTATAGTAGATACACCCACTTTGTAACAGTTATAATAATAATAATAATCCATTTAATTCAGGCGACGCAGGCCCATAAAAAAATACCTTAACCTAAACATACATATTTTTTTTAAATTATAATAACAAATAACTATTGTACACGAAGTGATGACTGTGTCGGCGTCGTGTTGCGCTGCACGGTGTCGCGTAACCTTCCACGAAATCGTCGGTACGCCACACCTTTCGGCCAAAACTCTTCTTTCATGAAGGTTTCTAGGTACTGAGTTGGAAGCCGCACCACAAATGACTTGAAGTTTATGTTATGGCGCGACTCCAACTTCTCCACTCTCAATGTCCACTTGGTCTTGGATCTGATGTATTCCACGATGTCTTCAGTCATCGTGGAGTGATGCAGACGGGATACGTACAGCTGCGTCGACGGTGTAGCAGCACGCAGCAACATATTTGGTCCCGTTAGAGCAGTATCACATTGATTACGGCAAGTGGGCTTCCTTCGCTTGGATTCCACCATCACGAAGCCTTCCTTGTCTGGCTGTTGTTATGATAAAGTTCTTTGTAATAAGGATAAGCTTGTTGCCATCAACCGGGCACAAATCCAAACTCCGGGTTACTACTCGAATCGGATATTTTAGTTGAGCAAAAAGCTCGCTATTGTAACCCTGCTAGTTCATTAGTCAAGTTTAATTGTACTACGACAACAAACATAATATATTTGGATCACGGTAGCGAATTGTCACTATTGCCATTCATTGATTCTCTCAATTGCATACCAATACCGCTACTATTTCAAGACTGATCGCTTCAACATCTGTTGGTATCGCTGTCTTTTGTAACCATTGACGGCTGTATTTCAATACTTGGCAGTACTTTGCATGTGGAACCAGCATTGTGTGTTGTGCAGAGAGATAAAGTAATAGTGGTTAGAGTGTGGTGATAAAGGTGTGATGCAAGTGCATCGGGGTGCATTGGCCGCTTCTATTTGTGGTAACAGGTGTGAGGCGTGTAATCATTGCGCTGAAGCTCGGCTGTTAGAATATTCTCTCTATCTTCGAGCGAGTTTGAAATGGAACGCAAACCGATTTCAGTGCGGCGCCGGGCGTCTAAAATAACTTGGTAAATCGCAAGTTACGGTAGTCTTCAAGCTAACTGTTTTACAGCAAAACAACGATCTGAAGTCGAATTCTTTATTGAGCCTGCTACGATGACATTCCCTTTATTTGCCAACAAAGCCTTTACCCAACTATGTTGGGGTCGAAATTCAAACAATTCTAAATTCAAAAGTCATTTATTCAAACTAGGTTGAGAATCAGCACTTTTCGAACGTCAAAATTACATAAAACAGTCCCCCAAAAACGCCCACCCTTCACCACTTCCTAGTGCCTTTAGCTGGGAAGAAGAAGTGGCGCAACAAACTCCCCAGCAGCACAGCTGTCTGTTCAAGTTAGAAAAATGATTCTATAGTATGCAAAATAACTTACATTATGCAACACAAAACATAATTCAAATGATAAATTATAGGCCATATGCCAGCTTCCAGTCCAACCGTATGCAGCTGAATACCGGTATTTTACATGGAGCCACTACCTATCTGACCTCCAAACACACACACCCACACAGACTAAATACTATCGAGCATGTCTTCCGGTATTCTACAACGAGTTGGTTATATTAAACCTTCATTACAAAACATGGGTTTAAATCTATTTAGCGCTGTTGCCTGCGTCCATTTCCCTATCACCTACTGTAGAAGAGCCCTATCTTTTGCGTTTACTGTTACTGTTAGTTTATATCATCCCACAGTTGGGCAAAAGCCACTCCAAATGACTTCTAGTGCTTGCGATTGCAGGTCTAAAGTGGACTACTGGTTTGTTTTGTCGGCTCGTACCGCTATCTTCTACGGCTTGGGTTCCGAACCTGGGGGTAATTACCCCCGCGGAGGTAAATCAGCTATTCTGTGGGGGTAACAAAGAACCTAATCTGGTGGGACCAAAGCTGGTGCCGAATATCCTGTTAATAGCTAACAAAGCTTTAAAAATGCTTATAAGTACCCTTTGCAACCACCTATAAATGTGATTGTAGTTTTTCAACTTCGATTACACTGAAAACAAAGGCCAGAATCTGTTTCAATGTGGAACATCACTAATAGTACAAAACAAAGTCGCTTTCTCTGTCCCTATGTATGCTTAAATCTTTAAAACTACGCAACGTATTTTGATGCGGTAAAAAAACAATGATGAAAATTCACGTTCTCATAAATTTTGTGTGGATCGGCTTTTTTGATATCTAGGTAGGGTAGGTAGGGTAGGTAGGGTAGGTAGGGTAGGTAGGGTAGGTAGGGTAGGTAGGGTAGGTAGGGTAGGTAGGGTAGGTAGGGTAGGTAGGGTAGGTAGGGTAGGTAGGGTAGGTAGGGTAGGTAGGGTAGGTAGGGTAGGTAGGGTAGGTAGGGTAGGTAGGGTAGGTAGGGTAGGTAGGGTAGGTAGGGTAGGTAGGGTAGGTAGGGTAGGTAGGGTAGGTAGGGTAGGTAGGGTAGGTAGGGTAGGTAGGGTAGGTAGGGTAGGTAGGGTAGGTAGGGTAGGTAGGGTAGGTAGGGTAGGTAGGGTAGGTAGGGTAGGTAGGGTAGGTAGGGTAGGTAGGGTAGGTAGGGTAGGTAGGGTAGGTAGGGTAGGTAGGGTAGGTAGGGTAGGTAGGGTAGGTAGGGTAGGTAGGGTAGGTAGGGTAGGTAGGGTAGGTAGGGTAGGTAGGGTAGGTAGGGTAGGTAGGGTAGGTAGGGTAGGTAGGGTAGGTAGGGTAGGTAGGGTAGGTAGGGTAGGTAGGGTAGGTAGGGTAGGTAGGGTAGGTAGGGTAGGTAGGGTAGGTAGGGTAGGTAGGGTAGGTAGGGTAGGTAGGGTAGGTAGGGTAGGTAGGGTAGGTAGGGTAGGTAGGGTAGGTAGGGTGGGTAGGTAGGGTACGTTTAGGTAAGTTAGGTAGGGTAGAAATTTTTAAATCCTAAACACGCACATTCATTGACTGTTCGGCGGAACGAAGTTTGCCGGGTCAGCTAGTGACTTATAAACGAAACTAAACCTAACATAAAAAAACTTGTGAATGCAAAACAATGCAAATACGTAAGAATTATAAGCTTGTTTATATTGATAACATTTTAAGGTCGGGGTAAAATCAGTTTCCCTAATAGGTCACAGGGGTATATTGAAAAGGTTAGGAACCACTGTTCTACGGGGTCTGCCGCGACGCCTGCCGTGAACAAATCAGAAACAAATTCTCAACCGCTTATCACTGAGCTAATTATAACTTGCAGTCTGCAAACTATTTGTATCGTATCGCACTTTCACTATGCAGTACTTTTCTATTTGTGTTCCGACTACAAAAGATCAAGCGCGCGCTTATTAGGCGTGATTACAAATAGAAGGCAGGTATTTTTAGCAGTGCATGGTTTGACATTCATAAAGATTCAACTATATTGCTTTCTATCACCGTCCTAAAGCTCGTATGGTTGAGTAAGGAGTACCTTGGAAGTAGGCCAGAAGTCTCCCGTACACGTCAACTAAACAGTTTTGAAAACTATGCCATTATCCTGGTGATAGGATTGGTTATCGAAGTATGCTGCTGTCAGCGTAGATAAGGAAGGTACTGGTCATCCTCATCACAGATACATATAAAGCCTAATGGCATAGTCACTTTTAGCAAACTCATCAAAAAGAAGCGTGGTTTGTCATTCGTAGGGCTGTAGACTTGACAACAGAAGAAAGGTTCACATGACTGCATTACATACTCCCACAGCTGGGACTCAGATTAATGTGGGATATATGAAGTGGCCGCATAAAGGTTGGTCCCGGCTGTCATTCGTGGATCTTTGACAGTCGTTACGAGTCGTCAGAAGCCTGAAAGTCTGACATCAGTGTCAAAGGGTATCGTATTACCCAGTTACTGGGTCGTGGAGGTCAGATAGGCAGTCGCTCCATGTAAAATACTGGTATTCAGCTGCATCCGGTTAGACTGGACGCCGGCCTCAATGGAGTTGGGAAAAGGCTAGGCAGATTGATTGATATAAAGTGGCCATACTTATAGTGAAAAGTTATTAATATCTCTTATAATATTTTTCAGTCTTCGTCAATGAAAGCCATGCTGAAAATATTGTAAACACAGATCATATGTACAAAAACTTTGTTTTGACACCAGCGCATTCATTTGCCGGCTTCATTGGCAACGCTCGGGCGTACTATGGAGATACAACGGTGGATGTGAATCATCGCGTTCTCTCGATGTTATCATCTTAGCCGTAAAAGGAGAGTATGTTGGAGCCCGCCCACCGCATTCTTGCACAATACGATGGTACACAGGAATATTTCGGAGGCAAAAAGTAGTTGGTGGTGTTGAGAATGTTAAGGTCATGGTTTTACTGTTTACCGTGGTATACAGGTAATAAAGTTCAGATCACTCCTAGGATTTCTAGCGGTCCAACAATCATGTTAACGTAATTGATTTAAGGCGACGATAATCGACTTTTAATGATTTTATACTGAATATCACGTCTATACGAGTAGTGTTAGTGATTTGGAAAAAAATATGTTAAGTTAGAGCATTTTTTAATAACTTTTAACATAGGAATATTTTACATTATGTTTATATCACATACTTATTGAAATTAATTTGTAGTTATATCTAACGCGAATAAAAACTGAGAATCACGCAAAATCTATCGACCGTATTTTTTTATGAAAACTTCACCATTTTAAAGATAATTTAATTATTGATAGTTTATGTGTTTTATTGAAATACCTTTTGTTTTATGTATAATAAATTAATAATGCGTATAATTTGGTACAGCGCTCCTTGATGGGCGAGTCCTATTACTGGCTGGACGTACGACGCGTTGCGTGAGCTCATTACAGAACACGCAAGCTAACCACTCAACGACACTAGCATATATCTGCGCCTTAAGTGGTAAAAATCAAATAACCAGCGTGTACCAGAAATGTGTGGTCATATTTAAGGGTGTGATACCGACCACCAAACTGGACAACTTTGTCCTTGGAAACAACATCGTAATCGCGAAAAAATTATCAGTTGTCCCATACATTTGGGTCGACTAGATATTGAAGTTTTGTGTGGGACAGTTGAGAATTTTTTGATCCTCCTTCCTTCCTTTCGTCTCGCTTTCCTGCAATCTGTGGGAGTGATTTCATGAAAAGGGACGGAAGTGTGTAACACGAAGCCGGGAAGCATGCGCTATTTGATTTGACCAATGAGCGCGGTGCTGGAGTTGGCCGTCAGAAACGACCTTGACGAGGCCCCGCCCCTTTAATGTTGCTTATTACCAAGGTGAGATGTCAGATGTTACACAATACGACTACTGTTAGGCTCGCTCGGTTTTTTTTTTCATTTCAACACATGTGTGTGTTTACATAGACTTGGTACCATCCACCACACCCATCCATCCCACCATTCCATTTACCACATTGATGCAGACTTTACTTTAAACAGTAGTCCTTCTGTACAAACCTCAAGTTTATGAATTATGGCTGCAACATTGTAATATCATGTTAAGGCACAAGTATTGTAACGTTCAGGTCCGCAGCTCGATCAGTATCGACGTCGTAATGTATTTATTTCAGGCGCAGCAGGGAGGATTATAAATAGGAGCGCAAGTTCACTGCCGATCCGTACGCATTGTGGGGCCAGGGAGCTAGCGAGAAAGGTCTGAATCGCTTTGTCTGCAACTGTATTATGGCATCCATATATCTTTCGTCTGTGCGTTGCGATGGCGCTGCGTCGACTGAGCGATGACGCTCCGTCGTTTTACATATAAATCTGTACGAAATACCACACGATGCGTTAAAATGACGGACGGCGATGCAACAAACGCGCAACGCACAAGGATAGGAGGGAGACGAGGTGGGGAAGGGAGCTGCGTTGAAACGATGGAACGGTAGCGCAGTATCTAATAGCATATCAAAGGTAACAGTTGCTGCACATTTAAATTATTTTCAAAATGAGTGCGGAAGAAAATATTGATTTAGATTATCTTATCTCATTAGTACAGGAAAGACCTCCTTTATGGGATAAATCAAATGAAGATTTCAGTAATAAATACCGAAAAGCAAACGAGTGGGAGACTGAGACATCCTACAGCAACGCTGCGATGTCGGAGATAGATGCGTTGACGCAGCGCCGACGCAGCTCTCGTTTGGCATTGACTGCGGTGAAATCATTGCGTTGCGACGACGCAGCGTAGCCGCAACGCCCGTGTGACATCTTTCTAACCTTTTCCCAACAGCTGTGTTGGAGTCAGCTTCCAGTGTCACCAGATGCAGCTGCATTAATACGATAAATAAAAAATACGTGTCAATTTTTTTTTTTTTTTTGACTGATGGACTAAACAGAATTTCATTTTTTGACCCAGGCATCATCCCTATTATCCTGAAGTCGCCTTCCAGTTCAACCTAACCTAACGTAACTGGATGCAGCTGAATACTAGTGTTTTGTGTGTGAAGAGATCCGCAGGAGAACCAAGGTAACCGACATAGCCCGAAGAATTGCCAAACTTAAGTGACAATGGGCAGGGTACATTGCTCGCAAAACGGATGGCCGATGGGGTCGAAAGGTTCTGGAGTGGCGACCGCGTACCGGAAGACGTAGCGTTGGAAGGCCTCCCACAAGATGGACCGATGACCTTGTGAAGGCTGCAGGAATCTGCTGGATGCGGAAAGCACAGAATTGGTTGAAGTGGCGGTGCTTGGGGGAGGCCTATGTCCAGCAGTAGACGTCTTTCAGCTGAAATGATGATGACTAGTGTTTTACATGGAGCGACTGCCTCCATAACCCATTTACTGGGTAACACGATACCCTTTGGTAAGGCTGGTTGTCAGACTTTTGGGCTTCTGACTACCCGTAACGACAGTCAAAGATCTACGAATGACAGCCGAGACCAACGGCTTAGCGTACTTTCTAAAGCACGGAAGGGGTTCAGTATGTAATGGGTGGTCACCCATCCACGAAAGGACCGCGGCTAGGTTAGCTTCTCTTTCGATCGACCCGTGTAGCTGTTATTATTTTTTCACGAGCCCCACTCCAAGAAATGGCATCAAATGATTTGAAATTATTTGCGAGCAGAATCAAAAAAAGCGGTGTAATACGGTAGTTTTTTTTTTTTTTTAGCCTATATGGTGTCCCACTGCTGGGCAAAGGCCTCCACTATTTCCTTCCAAATCTCTCTTTTTTGTGCGATTTCAGGCCATGCTGGCCCCGCAAACGGTACGGTAGTTGCCTAGGTAAAAAAAAGAAATTCTATTTAGTCCGCCTTTCAGATAATAAAATAATATTAGACACGTATTTTTTGCTTTATCATATTAATCAAAAATAACTTAGAAAACACGCATTAAAGTTGGGGAGTGGGGGCTCGCTATGTCACAACGTCGTATTAAATCTAGCAAGGCGTGACATCATGCCACATTTTAACTCAATGTATCGCCGTAATCTTTTGATTACGTCAAAAAGAAAAAATATGTGTTCAATATTTTTTAATAATCTACAAGACGGACAAAAAAAGGCCTATTCTGGCAATGCCTACAGTACTGCACCTCACGATTAACAACAGACTGCAATGAGCCGAGTAGCTTTCTTTTACAGGTGTTTAGAGGTATGAGGAACAGGGTAAAGTTGACTCATCCTGTATAGAAAGAGAGAATCTTCCGACTAGACAGGTGCCGTGTCGGGTGGACAACTGCCCATCGATTGAGGTCGGAAAGTCATATACATGATGATCGCGCGGAAAACTCTGTTTGCACGATTCAGGATTTGTGTGACGTCAGGTCTTCGATGCGTAGTTCGTCATCCGCCATGTAGATGTCGCCACAGGGTGACTAGCGACCATCACCTGCTTCGGGCGAATTTTACAACTTGACAAAACATCGAAATTCGAGAGAGAAGGTGACAACCGCATCAAAATGCATTGCGTAGTTTAGAAGAATAGTGCGGTTAAACAGACAGACACGAAAAGCGACTTTAATAGATGGAGATAGATTTTAGCTAATTAAATGATAACAAATTAGGTATATTATTATAAAGAAAATAGTGACAAGGTAACAACAGGTATACAAAAAAAAACCGGTCAAGAGCGAGTCGGACTCGCGCACCGAGGGTTCCGTGCAATCAAATATAAATAAATTTTCATCGGCGAGACCTATTTCGTCAGAGAATTTTAACAATACGGTGTAGAATATTGCAATTTTAGGTCAGCGCCATCTCTTGACCGATTGTGGAACTATTTTGTTGATGATTTCTGAAAAACTGTGCTATTTAAAACATTATTTTATTTTTCCTGTAATCTTTATATAAACTTCTACTACATAGAATAGTTTCAGATTTTTCTCTATGCAAACTTCGGAGATAAGAGGAAGGGGGGGACGGTATTTTTTTAAAAAATTTCGTCATTCTTCGAAAACAATGCGGCCTAAAAAAAGAAAAATGTTTGAGAATGTGCAAATAGCGCTCTTTCATATGACACCCCATATGCCCTGGTAGCCCTGCTTCGAATTTTTAAGAACCCGATCAGTACCTGATGCAAAAAAAAAAAAAACAATATTTCTTTCTTATTTGCAAAATAGTTGGGCAAACGTCATTTAAAACTATTCCAAACAAGTTAATAGCATTAGTAGTTCTTGAGATATCCAGCTGTGACAGACAGACGGACAGACAGACTAAGTCGCACCATAAGGGTTCCTTTTTACCATTTTGGTACGGAACCATTACATAAAAAAAACAGTGGCACTCCGGGAGTGCCGACAAGAGTGAAAACTTGAACAATTTTATTTTGCAGGAAATACTTTTAATGAGGTGTCGGTAATGGACAGTAACAGCGTCGCGAGTTCAATTGTTTTTTCCCATCTCAAAAATGTCCAACGCGCCTAAAGAAGTTTTCCCTTAAAAAAATGTGTGTGTTGTGTGTACTGTGTATGTTTAAAAAAAAAATATGTATGGATGTAGAAGTGCTTTAGGATCAAAATAATATCAAGAGCTATTAATTCATGTCTATTCTACTAACGCTATTCTCGTGGCTACACGCGAGCACCGGAGCCGGTCGCACGTCGTCTGCGCACTTCGTATCTTTAGGCACAAGCCAACGCGAAGAACATCTGTTGCTCACAAGAACAAGTGTATTGTTTAATTACTGGTAGCTACTTCATTATGATACAAATTAAATTATATTTCAGTATGAATGTAGGTTGCTATTAGAGTAGGAGTACATTGTCCGGCCGGAACCTGATTAAATTTAAAAAAAAAAATCACATAAACCAACAAGGGCGCTTATGAAACGTCAGAAGCTAGGTGCACGGTTCTAATTGGTCGTTTCCTATGGAGAAGAGCCGGCAAGAAATTCCACGGTTACTCTTTTAAAAATAAATGGTTTCTACAATGTTTTCAAATTACAGTGTTAATAGGTATGAGAGGACAGTATAGGCCTACCAACAAGTACCGGGTACTTAGTAAAATAGAAAATGGTCCACAAGTCTACAGCCTACAACGTTCTCACATTCACAAAATCTAAAAAAAAATAGTCTATGTAAAAGATAAATAAAATAATAAAAATAAGGACCTATTAAAAGTAAATGACATGATTGCCGCTACACCTGTAGCAAATCAAATTTGATAAAAAAATAAATTAGAAAATTGTAGGTATTGTAGCAAAAAATATTATGTCTTCTTGCCACTTGTCCAACGCCACGCGGGAATCGAACCCGGGGCGTTGTAAGGATAAGAAATGAAAAGTATGATTGCGGTAAAACAACACTGTATATTTAAAAGGTAGACAAAAAAGAACACTGTAATAAAGATAAAAAAAATAAAAACAGGAATTAAGTAGCCAAAGGGTTTAGGACCATTGAAAAATGAAATTTAGGCGTTAGGCGATACGACGCGGATTTCCCGACAAATAGCTATTCGTCAAAACACCGAGCCGTCGCAATGGGTAAAGCACGCGTACCGAAAAGTCGTGAAGAAAATAATTCCCAGATTTTTTTACATACGGTTAAATGGTGTATACTATGAACTAAAAATTTAAAAAGATTCAGGTTTTAAGATAACGTAACACGTAACACGTGTCCTACGGAAAATATATTAGTTTAAAAATAAGTGTGTGGTGAGGTTAAAGCCAATAAATTACGCCCAAATGTTTATACTAGAAGAAGTATTTTTTTGAATTTTGAAATACTATAAGAGTAAAAAAAAGAAAACCAAAAACTACGTCCGCAGGAGGGTGGCTCTTTGCCGAGGACCGCTTACTGCCGTTCACCGTCCCGACGCCCGGCTAAGCACGATCACGTTATCGTGCCAGGGACGCCTCGCCTGGACCGCTAACTCAGCGTGAACCGTTAACTGAGCCTGGACCGCTGACTCGGCCTGGACTGCTGACTCGGCCTGGACCGCTAACTCGGCCTGGACCGCTAACCGAACTCGGACGCCGAGGACGCTGGTGAGGAGTGCGACCGGCAGTCCGGCTCTGGCCCAGGGGGTGGGGCCGAAAATCGGCCTTTGTATCTGGATCTAAGATAAACCGCGTTTTAGTCCAGAAGGTAAGGCCAAATTATATAAGGGGGTTATACGACAGATAATTGGTATACTCACAAATGAATCAACAAATGGGTATTAGGGGACAATATCCCCGACTGCTCCCGAGAACTGCCGCAATCAAGACGTAGAAATTTTTACGCACAGCGAAACAATCAAATAGCTCTCACAACTCAACGCTCTACTGACGACTGACGGTTGTCAACCAAGAAAAAATTCAATATTTCTCTTCCATTGCAAAAATTTTGAATTCGTGTCAAAATGAAAAAGGAAAAAATAAGACGGCCTATGTTCGCGTAAAAAAGGTTTATAATGCAGTGTAATGCTGCAGTACCCCCTTTCTAACAAAAACAAAAATCGATACTATCGATAAAAATTCCAAACAGTGTCGCATCACTAGAGTCAGATGATATCTCCGAGGGTATTATGAGAGGAGGCTGAACGATAAGTAACTACAAGATAAATAGAACCTAATCCTAGACTAATAAAATAACCAAAGTAACCTACCGGACGACAATTGGAGTGCAACTGGTAAAGAATAACTTCGAACCGGATCGAACCTATACGTTACCGATGCGAGCTCCAGACGTATCCACTAAACCTACCAATAAATTAAACGCGCGAAAGTCTAAACACCCTATCTAAGACAAGAATAAGTTACGAGATAAAACAAAGAGACTAACAAGAATAAGTTACGAGATAAAACAAAGATACTAATAGCTAAGGTAAAGAAGAGGAAACATTGGCATAGAATAAAGAGAAGATGGAAAAAAGAAGTAACGATAAAAGAAGAAAACGATACCGATTGAAGTTAGGAAAAAAAATACAGACTCAGGTCAAAAGACGAGAACATTAAAGTCAAAAATTAGACCAAGTCCAAAAAAGGGCATCAGGCTATGAAAATGAGCCTGAGTCCAAAAACTACCTCAGTCCAATCAAATACGAGACAATTAAGTGACCCTATCTGTAAGGTGTGCATCCTAGTCGACTTTCGGCCTAATTGGTGCCTAGAGTCTGACTAACAGGATGAGTGGTAACATGAGAGGGATGTTGTGCCTCTGGGGCATACCTAGAGGTCAACAACACCCTCTTTGTCGTAGTCGGGTAAGATGAAATCGGCGACAAGACACTAGTGCCCTAGTAGAGGAAGAAAAAAAAAGCTGTGCAGCGTTCCGCGCCTAACATAGCGTAAATTGCAAATTTAAAACATATTATAAAGGGATCTGCTTACCACGTTTTGTCCTAGCGTGAAGCGTTTTATATTTCTATGTTTAGATGAATTTAATATGTATAATTTCTGATAGGACGGTGACAATTAGAATGTCAATGTAAAAAGAAGTAAAATGTTAGACAGGAAAAATAAGGCCGTATACTAAGACCGTTTGAAAATAGTTTGTAACCAGATTATTTTAGATAATTTTTATATTATAAAATTACGTAGTTTGAAAATAATTTCTACGTTGGATTCATTTGAATTAGCTAACGCAAGTAGGAAATATATATACTCGTAAAGAAACAACGAATTTAGGGAAAGGAAGAACTGGAGCAAGTACAGAATGCCCAGTATATTTTCAAATTGAGCGTTCTGTAAATTAATTTGGGGGTAAAATATAGACTGCCAAAAATCACGTTTTGCGCCAGGCAAGAAAAACCATTATTTCAGTATATCCTTAATATGATATGACCCAGAATGAACAGAATCGCAGTCCTGAAGGACATAGGTGGTTCTAGAAATAACCCTAGTCACCCGGCATTTTACAAAGCGAGGTGCAAGCTTGCCGGAGAAATAATCCGTCCCAGAGGACCTGGAGAAATTTCGCCTCCACACAGTGTCACCGACGTTGAGGGTGATAGCCGAACGGTTTGCGTTGTAAGACCGGGAATTGCGGAGAAAGGCTATAGAGAGATTATCGGCCACTTTAGCATAAACCTCGGTGAGGGAGGACAGATTGGACGCATGCCGAGACCGACTTTCAGCCAAATTGGCGCTTCGAGTCTGCCCCTGGGCATGGGTCAAATCCATAAGGACTTCCCTCCCAAACATAAGAAAGTTTGGAGTGAAACCTGTGGCTAAATTGATACATGAATTGAGATAAAGTTTAACTTTGGGTAGCAATTTCGACCAGTTTCTTTGATTTTCCCCGACTAAAATACTTAAGCAGGTAACAACACTTTGATTATAGCGTTCCACTGTGTTAGCTTGTGGAGTATAATAAGGCGTATAAATTGGGGGGCCAATGTGAAAAGACCTAAGAAAGTTTATAAATTGATTGCTACGGAAGACTGTAGCGTTATCGCAAAGAATAGCCCGTGGAACGCCGAAATTCAAAAATATTTCTGATTCTAGGGCTTTAACTACAGAAGCGGCATTCACCTTTTTTAAGGGAATCAGCCAAACATACTTTGAAAACACATCAACCATAGATAGGATATATTTATAACCGTAATAAGCGGTAGGTAGAGGACCAATCAAATCAATAGAAATTACTTGTAGGGGCAAAGAAACTTCTTTTGGGTAGCACATCTGGCCACGTGGCTGTGTGTTAGCGATCTTATACGCTTTGCAAATTTCGCATCGCTTTAGAGTTTCGGTAACATCCCGAAACATGTTCGGCCAATAGAAGCGCTCTTTAATCTTAAGGTAAGACTTCATAACCCCAGGGTGTATAGATGGGAAATTATTGTGAATCTCCCAGATGGCTAGAGGAATCTTCTCTGTTGGCAAAACAATACGCCAAGGACCAGGTGACAGAGGACTAGCGACAGGCATGCGTCTCAAGAGGACGCCGTTTTGGATGGCGTATGCGGGAAACATCTGGGGTGAATCACGAGCACCCAAGTAAACCTTCTTGTACCATCTGTCGTTAGTCTGTTCGGGACCCTGATCGAACGTTACAGGGCTTGCGTAGATCCTGGATAGGGCATCTGGAACTACATGCTGTGATCCCTTGCGATGGACTATATCGAAAGTATACTGGGAGATGATAGTGGCCCATCGGGCCAAACGACCAGAAGGGTTGTTAAGCGTGAGAAGCCATTTCAAGGCCATATGGTCCGTTAAAACGGAAAACTTCATTCCATCCAAATAACAGCGGAAATGCTTAATAGAATCCAGCACCGACAAAAGTTCCCGCTCGGTAGTACTGTAGTTGCGTTCTGCTTTGGAAAAAAGGCGGGAATAATAAGCAATGGGATGCTCCACACCATCGAACTTTTGGGAAAGAACGGAACCGAGACCAACAGCTGATGCATCGCATTGTAACAGGAATGGCTTGGAAAAATCTGGGCAAGCCATCACGGGAGTGTTAATTAATGCGGTCTTTAGCTTAACGAATGCTTGTTCGGCAGCATCGTCCCAGCTTATTGGGTCCCGACCCTTCTTTCTGCCAATAAGAGCAGTGAGAGGAGCTATTATAGAGGAGAAACCGTTAACAAAACGCCTATAATATGAACACATCCCAATAAACCCGCGCAATGATTTAGCGGTGGTAGGAGTGGGATAGTCCTTAATAGCATCAAGCTTGCTAGGGTCGGTCTGAAGACCCTTCTCGTTTACAATATAACCCAGGTACCTTAACTCACTTTTGCAAAATTCGCATTTTTTTAGGTTAATGGACAAACCAGCCTCCTTGAGGCGGCTTAGCACCTTCCTCAGGAGAGCGAGGTGGCTGTGGAAATCCTTGGAAATTAAAATGAGATCGTCGACGTAGCCGAAAACACAGTCGTTGCTAGTCGAAGTGAATTCGAAGTGACAATCAGATCGGTAAGACGCTGCATTTCAGAGGCTGCGTTAGTGAGCCCAAATGGCATTCTGACGAACTCGAATAAACCGCGTTGAGGGACTATAAATGCCGTCTTTTTGCAACTCTCATCGTCCGCGAGAGGAATCTGCCAGAAGGCACTCCTGAAATCGAGAGAGCTTATATATCTTGCGCCCCGAAGGTTGTCAAGAATATCTTGAATGCGGGGGAGGGGATACGAGTCTCTGATGGTCACACTATTCAACTTTCTGCTATCAACGCAAAAGCGGACGGAACCGTCTTTCTTGGTGACCATGACTACAGGACTAGCCCAAGGTGAACGAGATGGTCGGATAACACCCAATTCTAGCATCTTGTCAATCTCCTCATTGAGAACTTTTAATTTAACGGGTGAAAGAGGGTAAAACCTTTGCCTAATTGGCTGTCCTGTCGTGTTGATTTTGTGTGATAGCCAGGTAGTTTTTCCAAGCCCAACCTTGTCAGATGAGATGACTTCAAACTCATCAATGACCTGTTGTAAACTTCGCTCTTGGTCAGGTAATAAGACATTACGAGGATGAATGTATCGGGATTCGGTTACACAAGAAACCTGGGGAGAGGAATGACCGGTAGCAGGAATATACATGTTTCCTTTGATATTATTGTTAAATGCTTTACTAAAAACGGAGGTTAGACCAAATTTGTTCCAAAACTCTATTCCTAAGATAACTGGAGAAGACATACTACGCGCAACTAAAAATTCGTGAACAAAAGTAGTATCGTTGAATCGAACCGGAAGGTAAATAGTTCCCAAAATATCAATGGGCGAGTTATTAGCAGAAATGGCACGGGGACATGAACTGTTCGATGTCATAGAGATTCTTAGCTCGCGGGCCAAACTATCACTAATAAGGGACATCTGAGCTCCCGAGTCTAGTAATGCTTTAACCAAATGACCTTTCAACCAAATCTCAATAAACGGTCTATTATCGGAAGAGTCCGACGCTATCACCGGTGACACTGTACGAGAGAAATAGGCGGCGTGTCGCCGGTGGCTTATGCATTTTTTGGATTACAATTTGGACAATCCCGGGTAATCACGCCAGGAGTCCGGCACTTGAAACAGAGTCTGCCAGGAAAATCTGGACAGACACGATAAGAGTGTTCGTTTTTTCTACACTTGGGACACAATTGGGCTTCGGATGACACGACCGAAACAGTTTTGGTGGATTTGGGTAGAAAACTCTCAAAATGCGAAGCAGTATCGATGAGTGCATCGAAATCAGTAAATTTATGGATAGATAGACATGGGAAATATCTCGGGTGCATGTTATGGGTTACGATTTCCAACAAGTCGGGTTTACTAATCGGGCGGCTCAAAGTATCGTTCAAATAGGAAATTTGGATTATAAAATCTCTAACAGGTTGATCTGACTTCTGTTTATAGTTTCTGACCTCTTGTTCGGTTTTGTATTCAAAATCTGTCGGGCCGAATGTTCTAATGAACAATTGTTTAAGTTCTGGATAGGATAAGTCGGATCGGCGAATCGATCTAAAATATTTTAAGGCGGCCCCGGACAAAACCTCATGAAACCGTTTAAGCAAATAGCAATCCGGTAAGTCATCCGCGTCTTTATGTTCATCGATGTTGGTGAAAAATTCGCGAACACATGTATTTCCCGAATAATCAATCTTCCATTTTGAAAGAGAGATTTGTTTTTTAAAATACGGTTGACAATCTTCCGACCTCATAGGAGATGGAATAACAGACGACGTTGAAGCTCTAGATGTTCTGGGTGGAATTGGAGGAGGCCTAGAAATTATGGGGCTGTTTCGGAATGGAGTTGAAGCAATAGGGAGATCTTCGTCTTCCATACTGATGCAAATCGACGAAACAAGACAAAAAAATAAAAAACACGATAAGATTGAAGACCCGAAGTACAACCGACCAACGTTTACAGAACCGAAGGCAATATATGAAAATGGTCAACGTCCTTTCAAATAGCACTAAAGTGAATGGTCATTCTCCTTTATATTTTGAACAACGTGATAACAAATATTTACGTAATTTGAAAACGTAAATTTTGTTAACGCAAATATTTCGCTATTACTATTATCCTAATCGAATCCCTGTAGATCGGTTAACAGACGGGGGGTTATTGGACCTAAGGTGGGAGAGTATTTGAAAGAAAGGTTTTCGATTGGAATTCGCCGTGTGTAGCCAAACCCTATATCCAATGTCCGAGCGAGACGACAGCAACAAAACGGCAATATAACGGAATAGGTGGCACTAGATACTAAAAAACTAGATATCTAGCAAAATCACCACTCAAAAGGCTTACCTTATGCTGCGCCCTAAACAATCGCACACCAAACACACACTACGGGGTACTAGCTAAAACGATGTCTACAAGAGATGAATGAAATTCAGGGATCAATTATGTATTTGCGGGGACGAAATAAAAGGTCAATTCTTGAATATGGTTACATGAATTTGTTATTAAAACAGATTACATGAACAATCACACGACATTAAATATGTTCAACATAGAAGACACAGGCTGCGTCGATTGTCCTTCCAACAAGCTCCGAAGGGCTTCGTGTACGTCTCGTTACCTGAAAATATACCCAATCAAGTAGGTAGAAATTGAATTTGTGCTACTAGGGAGCACACCACATACGGAATAACGAAAAAAATATGTAAGTTATTATTCACAATAAGTGTACTTACTTGTGTTCGGGCGCCAGTTTGTAGCAAAAAATATTATGTCTTCTTGCCACTTGTCCAACGCCACGCGGGAATCGAACCCGGGGCGTTGTAAGGATAAGAAATGAAAAGTATGATTGCGGTAAAACAACACTGTATATTTAAAAGGTAGACAAAAAAGAACACTGTAATAAAGATAAAAAAAATAAAAACAGGAATTAAGTAGCCAAAGGGTTTAGGACCATTGAAAAATGAAATTTAGGCGTTAGGCGATACGACGCGGATTTCCCGACAAATAGCTATTCGTCAAAACACCGAGCCGTCGCAATGGGTAAAGCACGCGTACCGAAAAGTCGTGAAGAAAATAATTCCCAGATTTTTTTACATACGGTTAAATGGTGTATACTATGAACTAAAAATTTAAAAAGATTCAGGTTTTAAGATAACGTAACACGTAACACGTGTCCTACGGAAAATATATTAGTTTAAAAATAAGTGTGTGGTGAGGTTAAAGCCAATAAATTACGCCCAAATGTTTATACTAGAAGAAGTATTTTTTTGAATTTTGAAATACTATAAGAGTAAAAAAAAGAAAACCAAAAACTACGTCCGCAGGAGGGTGGCTCTTTGCCGAGGACCGCTTACTGCCGTTCACCGTCCCGACGCCCGGCTAAGCACGATCACGTTATCGTGCCAGGGACGCCTCGCCTGGACCGCTAACTCAGCGTGAACCGTTAACTGAGCCTGGACCGCTGACTCGGCCTGGACTGCTGACTCGGCCTGGACCGCTAACTCGGCCTGGACCGCTAACCGAACTCGGACGCCGAGGACGCTGGTGAGGAGTGCGACCGGCAGTCCGGCTCTGGCCCAGGGGGTGGGGCCGAAAATCGGCCTTTGTATCTGGATCTAAGATAAACCGCGTTTTAGTCCAGAAGGTAAGGCCAAATTATATAAGGGGGTTATACGACAGATAATTGGTATACTCACAAATGAATCAACAAATGGGTATTAGGGGACAATATCCCCGACTGCTCCCGAGAACTGCCGCAATCAAGACGTAGAAATTTTTACGCACAGCGAAACAATCAAATAGCTCTCACAACTCAACGCTCTACTGACGACTGACGGTTGTCAACCAAGAAAAAATTCAATATTTCTCTTCCATTGCAAAAATTTTGAATTCGTGTCAAAATGAAAAAGGAAAAAATAAGACGGCCTATGTTCGCGTAAAAAAGGTTTATAATGCAGTGTAATGCTGCAGTATATAATAAGATAACTGATCACTCTCCTTTTTGCTTCGCCGTAGTCGGGTAAAAAGTTGGTGTTGATGGGGAAGGTAAAAGGGAAAACACCTCAAAGACAATCACCTTTGACCGCCTCTGTGGTCTACGTGGTTAGACCACCTGTCTCCGACCCAGAGGATCCGGGTTCGATATGGTATCTCCCAGTGGGGTAAAAATATCTGGTCGTTATGGTTGGTGGTAGGGCTTGTTCTAAGTCCGCCTGATTATCTGCCACCATCTTAACTAAGTCTGTCGTCATAACAACAATGTTTCCCCAAGCACCGCCATTTCAACTGTTTCTGTGCTTCCCGTATCCAGCGGATTCCTGCGGCCTTCATAAGGTCATCGGTTCATCTTGTGGGAGGCCTTCCAACCTTTCGGCCCCATCAGCCATCTGTTCTGCGAACAATGTGCCCTGCCCATTGCCACTTAAGTTTGGCAATTCTTCGGAACATCTTGTTCAAAATGTTTTATTTTGGTGAACAAAGTAATAAATCTGCTAGGTTTGAAAACTATAAGAAAATTCCTCTTAACCTTTTCTGATTCACAAAGTCCCCACTGCAGAGCAAATACCTCTTCTCATACAGAGAAGGCACGAGCATTGATCAAGACAGGTTGGCGAATTCAGACTTGTATTAACTATAAGTCCAGGTTTCCTCTCGATGTTCTCCTTCACCGATATCAGTAATGTCCAAGATAAACTCAGAAAGTTCATATATGTTTTTTTTTTTTTTTTCCTGTATAAAGTTTCACAATTGGTGATACTTTATTCACATTACAATCTAGCCTATTAGCTAATAAGTAATTTAAATATAACTTAAACTGCTACGTAACTATAAAATTAAGAAGTCGTCCAATAACGTCTTTCTTATTCACTATAAGTTAAGGGGAAGACACTTGATTCACGTGTTCTTTGTAAAAGTCAGCACTTGCACTACAGTTTAAGTTCACTTACTCTACACTAAACTAACTCAAAAGGTTTAACCCTTTTTAGTCTTCGCACTAATTCAGTGTTGTCAAGGAGTTGGATCGCCTCAACATTCACGTGATGATGAAGTCTGTGTTCATGAGCTTTTGCATATTTTTGTATAACTATGTTTACAACATCCATCTTGAGGTCCCGGTGGAGGTCACAGTACATATATGTGAATTGAAAAAGTCACATTGGTTGATTGACTTGCTCGATTCGCAAAGACATTTAAAATTGTACCAACCTTTAAAAGCATACGAGAATAAATTTGATATACTCTTAGACACAGTACTTAGTATTAAAGCAGTTAATCCTCGCATCGCTGATCCACGTAATTGTTTAAATGAAAACGTTCGCGTCATCCCCCTAATTGGCGTACAAAATGATTCACAAAAAGTTTAATCTACGATATTTGCCGGTCGAGTGGCCGCCGCACCCCATCCGACGATCTTTTTCACTGGAATTGCAAAACACTTATCAATCATACTGAATCTCCTCACACCGAATTACCAACCCTATTCAGTGAACTTACACAGTTGATTTTCAAAGTATTCGTTTTGGAGGTTAAGTCAGTTTGGTTTGGAGTGAGTCTGGGATGCATCCCGGCCATTGAAAGTTATTAGTTTTATCTGTACGCGTGTTATTCGATAGTTGCGAGTCGTCGAGTGCATATAGTTTGTTATCGCCAACGCGGTGTAACACAATGGCGTGAGAATGAAGCTGATATCACGATACTGACTTTGAATATAATTAGCGGGACAAAAGGATACTACGCAAATTGGTTTGGAGAGCCCTTTGTGAGGATTGGTTCAGATCTAGATAATAAAGCACGGATACAAAAACGTAGTTCAGAACAGATGTCAGTCAATCTGCCTAGCCGTTTCCGAACTATTTTGGGGTCGACTTCCTGTCGCAGACGAATACCAGTATTTTACATGGAGCGACTGCCTATCTGACCTCCACAACCTAGTTATAGTAATACGATACCCATTGGTAAGCCTGGTTGTCAGACTTTCGGGCTTTTGACGACCCGTAACGACTATCAAAAATCCACGAATGACAGCCGGGACCAACGGCTTAACGTGCTTTCCGAGGCATGGAGTTTCGGTATGTAAAGATGGTCACCCATCCGCGGACCAACCCCGGCAAGTGTAGCTTAACCTGATGGATCGACCCGTGCAGATGTTATTACTTAGCTACGAGCTCTTCAGAACTTAAGTACCACAACAAAAATGATCGCGAAGACCAAAACATTTTGGCAGTCTGCGGTCCTTCGATCTACTGATTTGAATAATCATTTTTAGAAGTCATGTTTTAATTGACTGCGTCGTTGGTGTAGAAGTTGCTAGCGATACGGCTGAGTATGAGGTCCTGGGTTCAATTCCCAGGTCTGGCAAAGTGTTATTGGGCTATTCCATATGGAATGTCTCAATAGCAGCCCCGAGTCTGGAAATTGTGTCTGACGGTGGCAATAGGCTCGCTCCTAATTAAATGGGACTTAAACATAACTGGCGAAATGTGGGTGTACTATGGGTTCTCCTCTGCCTAACTCTTCGGAGAAATAAGGTGTGATATTATGTTTTAATTATCAGCCGAAAGATGTCCAATGCTGGACATTGGCCTCCCCAAAGCATCGCTACTTCCACAGGTTCTGTGCTTGAATTTCCAAAATTAAGTGTCAGTGGCCAAGGCACATTGTTCCCAGAACAGATGGCTGATAAGGCCGAAAGGTTCTGGAGTGGCGATCGCATACCGGAAGACGTAGCGTTGTAAGGCCAACAAGGCGGACCGATGACCTTGTGAAGACCGCAGAAGTCCGCTGGAAGCGAGAAGCGTCTTTCAATATCAAATCAAAAAATCAAGATAAGTTTTCTTACAGTAGACAAAATGTCTCCTGGAAATGAATAAGGTTTTAAATAATAGAAAAAGAATAACAATCTGTATTCGCACTACATTATTGCGATAAAATATTTCATTTCTGAAATTCTCATCGCACGTCTTCATCTTCGTCATATTGTAAGTACCTTTTCAATCTAAAAATACGATACGCTGTAGCAAAATTAATAAAATCTGATTTCAACAGAGAGGACGGATCAAATAAGTGAGCGTATTAAATCATAAGTCGAGTCACACGCACTGCGCTGTCACAGATTATTTACTCCGCTTATTATTTTGACAGACTCGACACCTTATAAATGGGCGATTTTTTTCACAATTCTCCTCTGTCCTTATCCCAATTTATTTGGGGTTGTCGCAACATTTCTTTTTCTTCCATATACTTTCGAAAACTAATAATTGAAAGAACCACGGAATTCATTACAGTTTCGTTGATAATTTTTTACTAGTCTAATTGCTAAATAATAACCTATATACAAAGCTGTAATGAAGCCTATTTAGACCTATGTCATCCAGTTATGAGGAACAGCATCACACTTTAACTTATAGATCATACAGCAATTTCAGAACAAGCTTCTAAGAACAATCACAAACGCTCCATGATTTGTACCAAACGAAGCTCTACACCATGACCTGAAAATATCGACAGTCAAAGAGAGAATAAAAAGCTATATAAAGTCGTGTAAAGAAAGAATAACTCGCCACCCAAATAACCTGGCAAACCACCTAATGTATAAAAAAGGAATACGCGGTTTAAAATACAAAATTCCACAGGATTTAATCGGACAAAGTTAGCTGTTGCTTCATAAATACTAGGTGGCATCATAGTAAGACAGTAAAAGCTCGTCGTAAAAATTACTGAATGTATAGTGACAGATTGTAAGAAAATGGAGACATATGAAAACAAGAAAACTGGCAGCAATGCCACGTTAAATGGCAATGGCTAATTCTTTGGCTAAATAACGAGCCAGGTCTCTCAGCACGCGTGGCATGAATACCGTAGAAACGAGTTTTGTCGACGGAAGAATAGAGAAAATGACAGATAAACACAATCACAATATGTTATTTTGTCTATTCTTCCGTCGACAAAACTCGTTTCTACGGTGGTCATGCTACGCGTGCTGGTCACGTTAGTCATTTAAACCTAGTGTAAATAGTTAGTTCTTTATTTAATAAACTTTCTGTGTTCTGAAATAAAAAGCTACTTCACAAATTCGATAATTCTGTACTTGTAATTCGAACTTTTTAGTGTTGTCATGTCTTCTCTCGCTTGCTCTTTGATATCGGATGTATCCCACAAGGGGGCGTCACAAAGTGCACATCGCTGGTCGCGTGGCGCGCTGCAATCATAGCACTAATTGACGATTTGCTGCCCAGTACACTGCGGGACGGAGAAACGGGGACAGTGGCGTACTATTGGCCGAAGCGGATATTTAACTAGGTGTGTAACTAGAATTTACATTCATATAAACTCACGCCTTCTTCCCATGGGGGTAGGCAGAAAATACTGATCACCACCTGCTTCGATCGTTACCTCCTTTTGCTTCATTTACAGAACATCTGGATGTATGAACGTAGTACTACGCGCCTACTGAATATATTTACAAGGTTTATTAATGTTGTTTGATATGGAATGTATTTATGGGACCGATAAGGAGGTGAAGGTGTCACGCAGATCCACACTAATGATGTTCACCAAAAAGGTTTGTTTGTTGTAAAATTAAAAGAAAACCTTTGAATCATGTCTAATTTAACAAACATATTTACTTTAAATACAAACAAAATATACCGAACAATACCGAATTTAACTGGCGAAATGTGGGTGTATTATAGGTACACCTCTACCCAACTCTTCGGAAAATACAGGTTTGATGTTATGTTATATGAAATACATTTAAAAAAACAGTAAATCTTTTCATTTAATGACTGCAACTGCATTCACACAAGCATCATCATCATCATCTGCCTTGCCTTTTCCCGACTATGTTGGGGTCGGCTTCCAGTCTAACCGGATGCAGCTGAATACCAGTATTTTACATAGAGCGACTGCCTATCTGACCTCCACAACTTAGTTACTAGGTAACACGATATCCCTTGGTAAGACTGGTTGTCAGACTTTTGGGCTTCTAACTACCCGTAACGACTGTCTAAGATCTACAAATGACAGTCGGGACCAACGGCTTAACGTGCTTTCCAAGGTACGATAAGGTCTTGGTATGTAAAGATGTTCACCCATCCACGGACCAACTGTGGCAAGCGTAGCTTAACCTGAGCGATCGACCCATGCGGCATTATGAAATAATACACACAACTATTTTTTTAAATCATTGACCAAAAATACCCAAACAAAAATCGTAGAAAATATGTCTGTCTAACTGTCCAGTTCCCGTGTCCCGGCGTGTATGCTGCGCACACGTCATTAATCCCCTACACGATGATCGTCGGACGGGGGCTGTGTACTTAATTTGTCCTTTATTATGTTGATTCTATCCCCATATAATAAGCGGTCGTTCTCGCCTCGTTTGCTCAATTAATTGGCAATATTTCCTTTGGGAGTTCACTAATGTAGATTTACATGTGACAGATTTATCGTAACATGCTTACTGAACTCGACGTATTGGGCTTATTGAGTTTACCGGGGTGAACATATTAGTATATGAGGTTAATTTTTGAAGTGAAACTTATTTAGGTGCGTTGGGCATTTTTGAGATGGGAAAAAACAATTGAACTCGCAACACCGCTACCGACACCTCATTTTTGTAAACGCGATTGTGCTCTTTATTTATATTACGTTACGGATAAGTGTTCTATGCAAGTATTTTTACTTTAAAGGTTTCGGAAGTATTCTTTTTTGTAAACGCGATTGTGCTCTTTACCTGTTTACCTTCTCTTACCTGTTATTAATAATATGATTTATTACCACCAGCTATTAAGCAATTAAATGGAAATATATTTAAAAAAATAAATAAAAAACTGTTAATTGATAATGTATTTTATAATCTGCATGAGTTTTTTTAGAAAAAATAATGTTCGTACCTATGTTTTTTATTTGTAATTTGTTTGTAATCTATTAATCTAATTGTAATTTACGTTACATCTAAGTAATTTAATTTACAAGGTAACCGACATAGCCCGAAGAATTGCCAAACTTAAGTGGCAATGGGCAGGGCACATTGCTCACAGAACGGATGGCCGATGGGGTCGAAAGGTTCTGGAGTGGCGACCACGTACCGGAAGACGTAGCGTTGGAAGGCCTCCCACAAGATGGACCGATGACCTTGTGAAGGCCGCAAGAACCCGCTGGATGCGGGAAGCACAGAATCGGTCGAAGTGGCGGTATGATGATAATGATGATGAATTGTAATTTATTTGAAATTTAGTTGCCTTGTAAATATTATTGCATATCCGACATGGGTAGACCGTTGAGCCTGATGTACACAGTTATAGTGGATTTCCTTTTCACCATTTGCAAAACAAAAGTATACATGTACATTTATAAAGTTTTATCATATCCTAGTTTCTGCCCGCGACTCCATCTGCCTGAAATTTCTTGTTTTAACATAAAATACTGTAGCTTCCCATTGGTAAAAGAATTTTTGGATTTGGACTAGTAGTTCCGAAGATTAACCCTTTAAAAAACTCACAAAAATACAATGTAACAAAATAATGCAACGCAATGCAATGCATGCAATGTAATGTAATTCATTATCGAAAAATAACTTTAACTTTTTTTTCGACATGATTCTTGTGTTTTTTTTTTAGAAAAAAATGTCTGTTAATACGATAAAATAACTCATAAGCTTTTAGAAATAATAAACAGAATCCAAATTGAGCCAATAATATCGGATATACCTATGGCAAACGCTGCTCAAAACATAAAATTGAATAATATGAAAAATATTAAAGATAGATCCCCCTTTTAAAGTTGTTTTTCAATAATTTTTCATGAATATTTAGAAAAATATGGGCGGGTACATGCCGATGGGCGACATTGTATATCCTCTTTAAAAATTTGAAGTATATATGTTACAGTAGATGTACAATTAATTAAGTCGTCACCTACCTATTCCCAGAAAAAAATTAATTACTGTCGAGCAATTAATTTCGTTAATTCATTCATTTATTGCCAATTATTTCTCACGTGATAAACGCAGATAAAAGGAACAGCTGAATTAGGCGCGACAAATAAATTTGGCAGCCAGTGTACGTTCCCACAGGTCGGTGCAAATAGTGCAAATAACTACCCAGTTAATATTATTGTTGGCATTGTTCGAATAGGGAGTAGATTTAAATTCTCTTATTTAGTGTCCCTTCTTATTTATACTACAGTAGTAGAGGGGTTCGTGGCTAAATAATAACAGTCGCGCGGAACGATCGAAGGTTAAGCTACACTTGCCACGGTCGGTTCGTGGATGGGTGACCATCCATTACCTATCGAGAACCCTGCATGCCTCAGAAAATAGGTTTTAAGCTGTTGGTCCTGGCTGATCATACGGAGATCTTTGACAGTTGTTACGGGTTGTCAGAACCCCAAAAGTCTGACAACCAGTCTTTCCCAGTAACTGAGTTGTGGAGGTCAGATAGGCAGTCTGCCTGCCTAACCTTTTCCCAACTTCGTTGGGATCGGCTTCCAGTCTAACCGGATGCAGCTGAATATCACTATTTTACATGGAGCGACTGCCTATCTGACCTCCAAAACCCAGTAATTGGAAAATACAGCTGCATCCGGTTAGACTGGAAGCTGATTCCAGACATAGTTGGCATAAGGCTAAATTGATTGATTTAGTTCTAGTACAGTTTTATTTTGATAGAATTTCGAGCTGAATAGTTAATTATTTGAGGCTACTTTTTAATCATTTGAATCGAAACGTAAATGAATGGGTTTTTCTTTTAAAAGACGATTTTTTTATTCGTACATACTGGATGATTTTTTTTACCCTCTCTAAATTTTTACAGTGTATTCTACCCATGAATAGAAACAACTTTCACTATGGGAGCAACTCTGAGATCACGAAAAAAAAATCAACTGTTTCATACATTTTGTTGTTTATATTCATGAGTAAAACACCCTGTAAAAATTGAGAGACGGTAAAAAAAATCACCCAGTATAGACCAATATCAAAAACTTGTGGCTCAAAGGAGATGAGAGATGTTGAGAGTGTCCGTACTGGAGTTTCTTGCCCGTTCTTCTCCATAGGAACCTACTACGCTTTGGAATGGGCAACTAGCTTCATCTTTCTGACTGACCGACCCCTTGACAATTCAAAAGTGCCTGATTGATGCTTTCGAAATAAATGCTTTGAGTTTGAGTCAGCATACTTCTTTTTTTTTTAAATTTGCCTACACTGTCCCACTGCTAAGCAAAGGCCTCCCCCAAATCCTTCCATGCATTCTTTTCCAAGGCCACCTCCATCCAACCCTTGCGGTACGCGTCTAGGTTGTCTCGCCACCTCTTCCTGGGCCGACCTCGGCGTCGCCGTCCATCCTCAGGCACCCACCATGTGGAGATTATACCGTGTGCATATTTCTTGCACCCTAAAATTCCCAGTACAAAGTGCCGGTAGTTTTGAGTTTTCCACGTGTTCCTACCGTCTCGTATTGAATATCACATACTACAGTGCCGCTATATATAATGTGGTACGATTCACATTTTCCCACGCTCCCGAGTGGGCGGTGCTTCACTGACACACTGAGCTCGAAACGTTTCTTCATAAATATCTCATAACATTAATGTCTTGATTTTAATATTCAAAGATCCCTTTGAGGATTAAATAATTAAAATAATAATAATAAATGCCTGTACAGAATCTCGTGAAAGCTGAGAAACTTGCCGATTATACAACATGTAAAAAAAACCCTGTCCGATGGGTGTCGTTAGGTATCCTACTGAGAGTTTATCTATGTGGTAATTTAAAGGAAAAAAGTATTGAAAAAATCGCCACATTTTTTTCAATGGGGAATTTTACCGGGTTTCAATGGGGAGTTTTTATTACATGGGGCGCGGGCGGCCGTCGTTTAGCGGGTGTCTACAAGTCATAAATTATGACCCCAGTTGAAAATTGTCAATTTTTTTTGGATTTGGGGTAATTTTGGTACAAAAAATGTGAATTTTAAATAGCAGTAACTTCTAATTTTCAATATAATTAAAAAAAAATTTTTTTTTGATAATGTTATCGCAGTACCTATGTGCCCCTTTCGGATAGGGTTTTTTTTTACATATTGTATAGAGCCATATTGATAGATCCCACTCTTCTTCCTTATCGCTTTACAGTACAGTAATTGAGTTTAATAAAAAGAAGAGTTGGGCGCGTTTCCGTGGATGGCATTATCTAAAACAAGGTTGGTTGTGCTGTGGTGCTAACCATCTAGAGTGCGGCAGACGAACCTTGGACCTCGTGGTCTTCTATTGTACCTACTTGGCAGATAAGAATGAACTAATCGATTTAATGCCTGCATAACCTTTTCACAATTACGTTGGGGTTGCCTTCCAGTTCAATCTAACCTAACGTAACCGGATGCAGCTGAATACCAATGTTTTACATGGAGCGACTGCCTATCTGACCTCCATAACCCAGTTACTGAGAATCATGATACCCCTTGGTAAGACTGGTTGTCAGTTTCGGGCTTCTGACAATTCGTAACGACTGCCAAAGATCCACGAATGACAACCGGAACCAACGGCTTAACGTGCTTTCCGAGATGTAATACACAGGTCACTCAGAAAGTTTTGCGATTAACAGTTTTTGTCTATGGGACATTGGCTGGTTTTGATATCAATTAAAACTATGACTATTTATTACAAAAAAAAAACAACATTCCAAATTCGAAATTCCCTCCACATTTTTTTACGAGAAAAATCAAAATACTGTCTCACTGAAAAATGGATTTACAACGAGAACATTTTCGCGCGATGATTTTGTACGATTTCAAATGTCGACTAAAACCAGAAGGATTCTTTGAAAGACTTCGAATGGTGTTAATAGACAAAAGCCCTTCTAAAGCGACTGTTTTCCGCTGGTTCAACGAATTTATGGGTGGTCGAGTAACTTTGGCGGATGACGAAAGAAGTGGCGCCCTATGACGACTGTTACATAAGAAAACGTGCTGGCTATGAAAAATTTAATTCAAGAGAATAGGCGAATTACATATGAAGAGGTTCAGTATATACTGCAGATTGGATCGGGAAGTGTGTATGAAATTCTACACGGGCATCTTCGGGTAAGGAAGATAATTTCACGATGGGACCGCAAAATCTAACGCAGACTCAGAAGGAGGTTCGGGTAGAATGGTCCTGAGACATGATAGCAAAATTTTAAATTTTCTTTCTTTGCGTCATGTTTACCGCAAATAAACGAATTTTCTTTCTTTCAAATTTGAAACAGACTCGTCTCGACGCGTTTAAGATATCATTACGGATGGATTTATCATTTTTGTTCCCCAAAATAGAAACTCAGCTCAAGGGAAAACAATTTTCATTACCGGAAGATGCACTGGTTGCATTTGAGTAGGGGATTAAAAAGGGGTCTGGTGCGGACTGGAAAATGTGTTATGAAAATTGGTTTAGACGTATGAAACTGTGTATAGACACCAATAGAAAGTTCTTTGAAAAGTAATAATAAAAAAATTATAACCTGTAGTATATTTTTTTTAGTATCGCAAAACTTTCTGAGTGCCCCATGTATAGGTACTTAATAAAGTGCAGGAAAACTCGTATAAATACTCTTATTTAGAGCTTATCTTTTTGGGTACTCTACCTACCCAATCCACAAATTGTAGTAGGTAAATAAGCTTGCTACAGTATAGCTAAAATCATCTTGATTATTCGTTAAGGGTGACCCTAAGGCGCTGAGCAGACGATGGACAAGTTGTCCGCGGACAATTTACAATCGTATGGAAATCCCAGCAATTTTTCCTACGTGCGCGTTAGATGTAGCGCCTAAGATAGTCATTCTACTTTAATTCTATCTCGCCTCTAATTAGATTTTAGACAAAAAAGAGAAATATTGTTACACTTGTTGATCTCAAACAGTGGTTTTAGTAAAATAATGAAGAGGAACGAGGAAAACGAAGCTGGAAACAATTCTTCTTAAGAATTCAGGTAATTAATACCAGGTAAGAAAGTAATGACTCAAAGTTTTTAAATAGAAATGGAGAGTAAAGCGATGTCGGTCACAACACTCACACGCAGCTAAACGACGAAGCTTGGACATGGTGCGAAGTATCTATGCCAAATATTCCTTCACAATATTATTCAGATACAGGGTGGCGATGAAGTCACCTGCATCCATCAAGGGGGTGATTTTACCTATCATATTAAAACAACTTTTGCTATGAAACTCACTTACGAATAGTTTACAAGTCGTAAAAAAAGTGGTGGCTCTCCGGAAGTGCCGACAGAAGTGAAAACTTGAAATAGATCGCCTTGGTGGAAGAAAATAATACTTCCGAAACCTTTATAGTAAAAATACTTGCATAGAACATTGATCCGTAACGTAATATAAATAAAGAGCATTATCGTGTTTACAAAACCTTTAAAGCAAAAATACTTACGTAGAACATTGATCCGTAACGTTATATAAATAAAGAGCACAATCGCGTTTACAAAAATGAGGTGTCGTCATGGTGTCGCGAAATCAACGGTTTAGTCCCATTTCAAAAATGCCCAACGCACCTAAAGAAATTTTTACTTCAAAAAGTTTTCATACATGCTTCAAAATAATCTATCTACGGTTGAAAAGAAATTGTTTTTTTTTATTTTTTTCACGAATCGAATTTGAGTGTCAAAGCGAACGATGTTTAGTATGGCGGGTAAAATCACCCCCTTGATGGATATAGGTGATTATATCGCCAACCGAATTCGAACCGAATTCGAAGACATGTGACATCTACCAACCCGCACTGGGCCCGCGTGGTGGAATACGGCCCACTCCCTCTCACTGAGAGGAGGCCTGTGTCCCAGCAGTGGGAACATTTATAGGCTGATGATGATGATGATGATGATGATCGCCAACCTGTATAGTCGTGCATAGTCATGAGTGTGTCCCGCTGGCATTTCTAATAATTCTTGAAAGAGTTTTAACAATAAGCGGCTATGAAGATTGAAGCTTCACTAAAGCGTGGTATTGTATTTAATTCGTTTCATATACAATATGCAAAAAAAACCCTGTCCGATCCGAAAGGGACTCATAGGTACTACAACAACATTACCTAAAAGTAATAAAAAACCTAATTATTATTGAAAATAAAAAGTAATTGTTGTTTCAAAATCACATTTTTAGTACCAAAATTACCCTAAATTCATTAAATATGAGCAAATTTTCAACAGGGGTCATAAAGTTATGACTTGTAGACACCCGCTAAACGACGGCCGCCCGCGTTCCATATAATAACACGGTTAAATTCCCCATTGAAAAAAAAGAGACGATTTTTTTTTTCGATTTTCCTGAAATTTACCGCATAAATAGACTCTTAGTACGACACCTAATAACACCCTCACGGATCAGACAGGGTTTTTTTTACATGTTGTAAAACGAAGAAATCATTGAAAGGGTTCTTATAGAACTTCAAATTAATTAATTCAACATCGAATTAGTAAAGACTCTACCGGAAATATGGGATTTCCAACCTATACCGACTTTGCTTTGTAATAACGTTCATTCAAGCTTTTCTTCTATAGAAGGAAGAACTCCACCACATTCATCATTAGTGGTTTCTTGCCGAAACAATTGCGACTATTATCATCATTCTGCTGCTTCTATCCCAAATTAGTTGGTGGATGCAAATGTCTTTTTCGTCCATACTTCTATTAATAGTCGCTCTTTCTAGTTAAACTATTGTGACTATTATCTATTGAGCAATATTATAAACATTCTTATTATGAGATGTTTACAAGAAGATGTGCTCCGCTAGCAATAAAACACTTTGCCAGCCAAATGTCTCAACGCGGAACGTCATTACGTCACAGACCGTGGGACGTCGTCGCCGCGTTTTGAACTTTTGATGGGGCTGTGTCCTTATACGACGCGGTTGCGCGATCAATGATCATTGCTAGTTACGTAAATTAGGGTTCCGTAACCAAATGGCAAAAAACGGAACCCGGATTATGGATTCGTCATGTCTGTCTGTCTGTCTGTCTGTCCGTCTGTCCGTCCGTATGTCACAGCCACTTTTTTTTTTTCAAAACTAAAGAGCTATGCTGTTGAAACTTGGTAAGTAGATGTATTCTATGAACCGCATTAAGATTTTCACACAAAAATAGAAAAAAACAATAAGTTTTGGGGGTTCCCCATACTTAGACCTGAAACTCAATTTTTTTTTGTGTGGGTTATCTATGGATAGGTCTTTAAAAATGATATTGAGGTATCTAATATCATTTTTTTCTAAACTGAATAGTTTGCGCGAGAGACACTTCCAAAGTGGTAAAATGTGTCCCCTGTAACTTCTAAAATAAGAGAATGATTAAACTAAAAAAATATATGATGTACATTACCATGCAAACTTCCACCGAAAATTGGTTTGAACGAGATCTAGTAAGTAGTTTTTTTTTAATACGTCATAAATCGTAAACCGCAATTTACCTTTCATTCAATGTTACTTGCTGCTACGGAACCCTTCATGGGCGAGTCCGACTCACAATTGGCCGCTTTTTTTTCTCGTATTTACCTTAAAGTACATACTGATAAATTAAATTTATTTCTGGAAATTGGTTCAAATAAACACGTCATAAATACATTATTTTTTAAAGCTAGATGATTTCGGTGTTTCCTATCCGAGTAGGTATTCTAAAAAGAAAGGCCGAAACACACTCAGAGTTGACAATCTTGAGTCCAGACATAATCTTTGTCAGGGCATATGAAAACCTAAGCGTCTGAGATGGTCTTCTGCAAAAAGAACCACACAGATTTGAGTGAACCGGTCCAGTCAAGCATTTGTCAAATCGTGTAGCTCAACTGTACTGAGGAATGTTTCCAACATATTGCACGGATACTCACGTTAATTTCAGTTACGTGTCAAACGTCATCAACCACTGATCAGAAAGTAGTAGGTACCAACTTGAACCATCCTGGCGTGGCATGGCCGTGCGAATAAATTTACGTTTGAAAAGGAGACGTTTCATTTTTGTATGGGACTCCGGCCATAACATGTACACTTTAGAAAACCTGGGCAACGAACCCCTGAATACAATAAAGACTGTTTTTTTCCATAATATCTATTACTTTTTGGGCACTAAATAAAAACCGAAAATGTTTGACGTTTGTCAGGAGAAATACAACCATCGACAGCTAGCCATTTTCGTCCAGAAGTACCTACAAATCTACAATACACAAAAGCAGTTTTTTTTTTAAATGATGAATCACACTTTCTAATTAATCAAAAAAGTTGTATCAGTTAGCTATCTTATTATAGTACAGAAATACATGCCTTTCATATTTTCCTGTCAAATTAATCAGCGCCTGTCACTCTCCATACAAGTTTAGACGTGATTAAAAACTTGCCGACTAAAATTACGTCAATTTACGTCAAGCGCTGATTAATTTGACAGGACTAAACTAAAATTTATCTTCTGTCCTTTTCTTAATGAAATAGAAAGAAAAAGACGCACTGAACTTAAAGGAGATCACCCATTCTGGGCTAATTTTTTTTTTTTGGGTGGTCCTCGATAATTCTTACATATTTTAAAAATATGTATAGAATACATTATGTTTTACTATGGCACCAAAGACGAGAACAATTTGGGTTCGAAGATTAATAGGATTAATAATTATTAGGAATTATATTTGGTACAAGTAATACGTTTTGCGCGTTCAGGTAAAAACCTGTTCTAATCTTGCACGCTCCGCGCGTCCCTCACTTCCCCCGTGCTCTGTGCCGTTTACTTGTAACACAATAGACACGCGCGCGTGTAAATATCACGACCCTATCAACACAACACCAGATGACGACATACCCCAACAAGATGGAGATAAGGACACCCCGTCACCGAACAACCACGTCATACTACTATCGTAAAGCCAGAGTCACCATATAACTATTCAGCTATCGGCATACCTCAACTAAATGAAGATTATGACATCCTGTCATCAAGCAAACGCGCCAATCTGTTATCATCGACGAGTCATCCCGAAAGTACTCCGGTATCGCCACTCAGATACCACCCCCACGAGGATTCCATGTTATCTTAAACTATATAAGCAACGACTTCACTGTATTAGATGTCTTTCCAAACTTGTAATAGAACTAAGCACTTGTGTAACATTAAATATTAAAATAAAATTATTTTTATTTAAAATCCGACTCTAACGCCATTAACTGGCGCCCATTGTGGTGGGCAATTTTGAACTATAAACTCCTGTATTTACAGTATCAAACGTGCCTTCAGAACCTACAAATGCGTTGATGACAAGACTTCGCCTGCACAACGATAAACGCAGAGTACTTCAGCCAAACGAAGACACTGCACTATACGTAGCAGCACGAAGCTCATCGAGATCAAGCGGACGTACGACTACACTCGACTCCAAAGATATTCGATGAATTGGACGAAGATACTGATGTTAACTTGCATCAGCACGTGAGTACACTTGCTATTTATTACAAGATACAAACTGGCCCTTACCCCATCAGGAAAGCCCCTCATTAAATCACCCACGATGAGTATCCCAAATCAACCTAGCTCTAACACTATAGAAACCCGACACATTCCAATCCCAATATTTAAAGGTGACAGTAGTGAACGAGATCTAAACGGTTTTATTAGGGCTTGTGAGAGATTTATAACGTCAACAACATGTGATGAGACCACTAAAATCAATTTAGTATTGTCAAGATTAGCCGGAGACGCAGCAAACGCGGTCTATCGAGGCACTCATGACTTCACTTGGTCCAGTATCAAAACTCTTTTGTTGCAACGTTTCGGGAGATGGGATATAAAAATAGAAGATATAGTCATAGAAATACAAAACGTACAACCTAACCAAACTAGACTTATACCTTTTATTCACGAGATTAACGAACTAATCTGTGAAGGAGAAAGTATTGTCACGGGAGCAAAGATATTTCTTGACCCCATAGCAAAACTAACACTCCTCAAGTACATGCCATCTGCGTACGAAGACATTTGTAAGTTAGAATCGTACGAACTAACATGCGAGAAAGCTAGACGACTCGACAGGGAAGGATATCAAATAATAAAAAATAAAAATGATAAACGTCCCACATACACACAGAAACCAAGTTATCCGCTAACAACTCAAACTAAACCGGAATATAATAACTTTAGACAGCCACCAAACTTTAATCAACAAAGGCAACCTTATGTACCCTTTGTTCCGCGTTGGGTACCAAATAATAACAATCAACCAAATCGACACACGTACCCTCCATCACCATTTACTATGAGACAAAAACAATTTAATAATAACTTTCAGCGATCGATAAACCCCCAAAATCAACAAAGACAAAACGAAGATGTTACTATGCGCACAGTAAGCGCAAGACCTTTGTCAAAACCATCACGCGACACTTTGTTTAATATCGAGGAAGACCAACAAGAAAATAACAATCAGCCAGACACATCAAATTATGACGAATACATGCGTCATTGTGAAGGGCTGTACTTCCAAAATCATTACGATAATGATCAAGATAACGAAATAACTGAGGATTTTCCCTCGACCCTTATTCAAGACACACCCACATAATACATTACCATCACGATAAAACTCCACAGTTACCTTACATTAACTTGTCAGAATTTAACGAAAAAATGTTACTAGATACAGGAAGCACACGATCTTTTATTCGACCGCACCTCGCTAAAGAATACATAGATCAAGGACTTGCACAATATCTAGACGAATCATTCGCCGTGCAAACCTCTCATCACACTACACATCACGTAGGTAAAATCATTGTCCCACCTATGAAACAAATCTTTGGGAACTGTAGCCAACCCATAGAATTTTATATGTTTGACTTTTCCCATAAATACGACTACCTTTTAGGATGGAATGCCATGTCAGCATTGAAAATATCTATTAATCCAGGAGAAAATCAATTAACAACTCCTGAACGACTAATACCATTATTTTACACTGAAACACAATTAACACTAGATGAAATAATCAGTAGTAATCAAGAATTATTCGCCGATAACGCTTCTAGCACTTCATTTAATATAGTCCAACATAAAATCACTTTATTACGCGAAGAGCCTATATATCAACGAGCATATAGACTCCCAGAAATCCAAAGAAAAGAAGTATCTAAACAAATAAAAGAAATGTTGCAAAACGGTATCATAAAACACTCAGACTCACCATGGTCAAGCCCCGTACATCTAGTAGAAAAACATACCGCTGAAGGTCAATCAAAGAAATGGCGTTTAGTAATAGACTATCGAAAACTAAACGAACAAACTCGAGACGATAAATTCCCTCTGCCTAACATAGAAGACATCTTCTCTAAGTTGAACGGTTCCAAGTACTTTTCCACCATGGACCTAACGGCAGGTTACCATCAAATTGAAATGCACCCCGATTCAATTCCCCTAACAGCGTTTTCAACCCCTGACGGACACTACGAATATACCCGTATGCCGTTTGGCCTTAAAACTGCGCCAGCCACCTTTCAGCGAATAATGAATAATGTATTGCGACCCCATCTAGAACAAGGACACTGTCTTGTATACCTCGATGACGTCATCGTGTTTGCCACAAACAAACAGGAGCATCACAAGAGATTACAAGAAGTATTCGACACACTAAAACGATACAATCTCCGAGTAAATAGAGATAAATGTAAATTCTTCCAAACCTCCGTAAAATTCTTAGGTCATATCTTGACCAGCGATGGCCTACAGCCATGCCCTGAAAAAATAAAAGCAATTAAAAAATTTCCCATTCCAAAGACAGTGAAAGAAATCAAATCCTTTCTCGGTCTAATGTCATACTATCGTAAATTCATACCTAATCTTTCAAAAATAGTTAAACCCATTACGGAATGCACAAAAAAGTCTAAAAAGATAATACACGACGAGAAATTTAAACAAGCCTTCGAACGCGCCAAAGAACTCATTATCAACCCGCCAGTACTTTCGTACCCGGACTTTGATAAACAATTCACTATCACCACAGATGCTAGTGACATCGCATTGGGAGCTGTTATCTCACAAGAAAACCACCCGATTGCGTACGCCTCTCGAACACTAAACGAAGCCGAACAAAAATATAACACTACCGAACGAGAATTATTAGGAATACTATTCGCACTAACTCAATTTCGTCCCTACGTCTATGGACGAAGGTTCATATTAGAAACCGACCACCAACCACTCGTATGGATAGCCAAACTTAAAGAACCTAACACTAAACTCTACCGATGGAGACTAAAGATACAAGAGTACGACTATGAAATGAGGCATCGAAAGGGAGCAACCAATCACGTAGCAGACGCACTATCACGTATAGAACTGAACTTGATGTCTGAAGTTCAATCTGATTGCGCCACAATACACAGTAACCACGATGACTCAGATACCGGCTTTGCCATTAAAAACGAACATCCGCCGCGACGTATGAATAGAATCTATATCTCTAAAGCTGCATACCAGGTAACAATGATACAAAAACCTAACAAAGCATACGACTATACGGTTAACGTAGATAACCCAGATGAATTCAAAAAGTTCATTATTGAACACTGCGGACAAAAAAGATATGCACTGATATGTAACGACAAACCTTTTTGTAACCAACTATCCGAAATATATAGAAAAAACTTTAACAAAAACATCGAAATAATATGGTTTACGGGATTACGAAAAGAAATAACAGATCCCGAAGAAATCACTAAAGTCATTCGACAAACGCACGAATTTCTTCAACGACATGTAGCGAACCCCGCGCTAATAAAAGAAATCTCAAAAGAATACTATATCGAAAACATTAAGCAGGAAACTGCAAAATACCTAAAAAACTGCACTATATGTAACCGAGTAAAATATGACCGAAAACCAATTAAACCTTTAATGGAACAAACACCTACACTTAGCAAACCTATGGAAAAATGGCAACTCGACACATTAAGCTATGAAAAGGAAAAATACCTAACTGGTATAGACCTCTTCTCTAAGTGGGCTTTTATGGTACCCCTAACCGAGTATACGTCCCTTAAAATCATTGATGAACTAACCAAAATATTCAGTCTAATAGGTACACCTAAAACAATATCTTTAGACAACGACCCAGTATTTATTAGTGAAGCTATTAAACAATACCTAAAAACATTAAGAATCGAACAATACACTCCTACACCTCAACACCATACTTCACACGGTGATATAGAGCGATTACATTCCACATTAATTGAAAAATTACGCACGCAAAAAGAAGTTAACCAACAGTTAGATATACCACTAGTAATGCTCGCCTATAACTCTACAATACATAGCACTACTAACAAAACTCCGAACGAACTGCACTTCTTGCGAGAAATAAACTTACCCCTAGAAAATGTAGTAACATGCGATTACCTTAACCAAATAAAAAATAAAATCCAAAAATCTAAAGATAAATCCTTACTACAAGCAAATAAAATGAGAACACCTACCTTACCCGAACTACAAATAGGTACACGGTTCTATAAGAAACGACACGATAGGAGTAAGAATAAAAACGCCTTCCTAGGACCTTACCTTATAAAACAAATACAACCTAGGAATAAAATCATATATTTTCATGCGCATAAAGATCGCCAAGTTCATATAAGCCAAATACGCCTTCCAGATGCTGGTGCGAGATCACTCAACTCAGCGGAAGAATTATAACGATATCAAAAGGAAAGGCATGGATCCAAGAAGACGAATGGACCCTGATCCATCCAATAAATCTCCAACCTTTATATAACGAATATTATAAGATAAGAACACTATATCCCCTAGCTATAGGAAGTAAGATAGAAAAACATAGGTTAGAATTTTTAGAAAATAATCTTTATAATTGTATTTCCCATATTCAAACACCCGTTAGGAACAAAAGAGGATTGATCGACGGACTAGGTTCTATAATAAAAGCCATCTCAGGTAATCTTGATAATAACGACTTAATAAATATAGAAAACAAATTTAGTCTAACCACCGATGTGCTAGAAGGATTAAATAAAAAGATTAGTAATCTCTCAGCTCAAATAAATGATTTGACAGATGAATATTTGAAAAATAATATGGAACATAACGTAATATCTGAACTACTGTTTAGTTATCAAAGCTTAACCGACATATGTAACAGTCTCAATGAAGCTTATGTATTCGCCCAACACGATATACTTCACCCTTCAATTATAGATCAAGTACATCTTACAGAGAGTATAGACAGAATACCTAAAGAAATAAACATATTAAGAAATGTACTCAAGTTAGAAGCTCAAATCAAACCACATGTAACACTACAATCAAACATAATGTTCTTCCAATTACCCATACCAATCATATCCCAAAATACCTATAATCTAGAACAAATCCTTCCTATAATAAATATGAATAAAACTCATTGCACTATCCCTAACCTTATGTCTGGCCAATATCTTGTAAGAGATGATCAGGTGTACGAAGCGACTGATTGCAAGCAGAGCATCTGTAACACTCGAGTACCCAAGGAATGCGTTCGCAACAGTATCCTGCGTCAGCAAAGCGCCTGTGAGGAATTATTAATATTCTGTCCTATAGTTTATTCCAGAAAGATCAAAGACAACCTCTACTATAGATGGAATCTCGAAGAAACCCCAATCAATGATAGGTGCAACAGAAGAAAAATGGTCCTGAAAGGATCTTACATTGAGGATAACACCCAATGTTTCACAAAGGAAGAAAAAACTGCAATCAAAATCTACCAAGGACTTGAAACAGAAACAATGAACGACTACCCTATTGCGATGACCACAAACGAAGATGACGTAATCAAACAAATAGAAGCTCTACGAAAGCACCAACTTATTACAACTCAAGCGTCCCAGGTCAAAATAGGACTCTATATACTTTCTAGCGTGATATCTGTCTTCATCATCACCTGCGTAATCCGTCAAGCCAGACGAATATACTCGAGATTGGGAGGGAGCTGTAAATATCACGACCCTATCAACACAACACCAGATGACGACATACCCCAACAAGATGGAGATAAGGACACCCCGTCACCGAACAACCACGTCATACTACTATCGTAAAGCCAGAGTCACCATATAACTATTCAGCTATCGGCATACCTCAACTAAATGAAGATTATGACATCCTGTCATCAAGCAAACGCGCCAATCTGTTATCATCGACGAGTCATCCCGAAAGTACTCCGGTATCGCCACTCAGATACCACCCCCACGAGGATTCCATGTTATCTTAAACTATATAAGCAACGACTTCACTGTATTAGATGTCTTTCCAAACTTGTAATAGAACTAAGCACTTGTGTAACATTAAATATTAAAATAAAATTATTTTTATTTTAAATCCGACTCTAACGCCATTAACTCGCGCGAGTCGTCTCAGTCCGTTCAGTGACGCATCATCTGTTGCCTTGTTCACTACTCACTGTTTTTGCGAATCAGCTTATTTCTCGGCGTGTGTTATAAGGACTGTTTTTTTTTATAATCTGTGACCATTGCGCAAATAACGGACTTGATGTTATCATGGGAACGTGTGTGTGTTGTAATCATTCAGTTGTTAATAGAAAACGATCTTTATTGACGTCTGAGTTGTTTCAAAATAGGCCGCACTTACGATTGTATATAACAGAAGTTATACACCCTCGACAAGTAAGTATATAAGTACATATTTTTTGGTCAAATGTTAAAAATGTTTGTACTTAATAATTAATGTATGTATGTATGTAGGTATCTAAGAATTACCTGTGTACAACCCGGTTAAAATATCTCTGCACATTTTTTTTTTTTTTTTGGGTGGGAAATTATCAAATAACTTCTCCCGCTCTGGGCGGAGCGGGAGGGCGTGTCAGACTCTTACTGACTAAAACCCACCCGTGTTCCTTCAGTTGCCGTGTTGCCAGGGGGCCACGATTTCCCTATCGGTTTTCTTCGAACCCCCGGCAGGCATTGGCCCTAGCGGACCCCGTCAATTCTGCTGACATCTCTTTGAGGCGCGCGTGGAACACAACGCGCCGTCGACCCGGGCTTGGTCCTTATCGGACGGCGAGCTACCCATTGCTCACCGTCCGCAAGCCCGCGCCTACGGTGGCCGGAAATCCTCTCGTGACTCCCGACGCCCAGGGCGTCTCCTGCTGCGGCGGTTAGGGGCGCGAGGGCGCGAAATTTGCCTTTCCCTCACGCGCTCCGTCTCCTCCTTCGCGAGCATTACTGCTTCGCAGAACGAGGTGACGGCCTGCCATTTCCTCTCGCTCCGTAGCATGGCCCGAATCAGGGCCAGACGCGAGAGATCACCGCCGCCGATCGCTTCCACGAGGACACGGCGATGCTCTGCCCAAGCCGAGCAGACCTCCACCGTATGCTCCACCGTGTCCTCCGGGCGATCCACACAGTGATGACACCCGGGCGTTTCCTCCCGCTTTATCCTGAACAGGTACCTCCCGAAACAGCCGTGTCCGGTGAGCACCTGTGTCAGGCGGAAGGTGAGGACGCCGTGGCGCCTCTCTAACCACTCCTCAAAGAGGGGTCTTATCGCCGCAATTGCGGCGTGCCCAGCGCTGGGTTGCGACAATCGCACTCTCCATTCCGCCATGAGATCCCGCCGGAGCTCTGTCCGCTGTGCCGCAACTTCTTGCGGCATCGGAGTTAAGCCCCGGCGTTTCGCCTCCTCGCGCCACTCCCAAATGTGCGCGAGGACCTTTGCCTCCAGATCCCATGGCGGTACTCCGGCAAGGAGGCTCGCCGCCTCGCAGGAGACCGTGCGGTATCCTCGGGCCAGCCGGATGGCCATGACCCTTTGGGACGCGTTAAGCCGGCGGGCTGGCTGCCGCCTCAGTGAAGGCGCCCACACCGGCGCCCCGTAAAGGGCCATGGACCGCACGACCCCCGCGTAGAGCCTCCGGCAGGTGGCGTTTGGACCTCCCAGATTGGGCAGGAGCCGCTTCAAGGCAGCCCCGGCCCGGTCCAGTCTGGGAGCCAAACGTCGGAAATGCTCCACGAAGTTCCACCGGCTGTCGAGGACGAGTCCCAGATACTTCATCGTCGACTCGACGCCGATGTGAACCCCTCCCGCCATTACCTGGGAACCCGGCGGTGGCGCACTACGAGGACCATAGAAACCCATGGCCTCGGACTTGTGCAGGGCCACCTCGAGTCCCAGCTGCCGGATTCTGTCGACGATTGTCGCAACCCCACGTGTCGCTAAGTCGGCCGCCGCCTGGTACGACCTCCCCTGCGCCAGGACCAGCGTGTCGTCAGCGTAACAGACGACGCTGACGCCAGTAGGGAGATCGGCGCGCAGCACCCAGTCGTATCCGATGTCCCACAGATGCGGCCCCAGGACCGATCCCTGTGGGACACCGCACGACATCTCTCGCCGGTTCCACTCTCCTTGGTGACCGGGGTAGATGACAGCCCTATCCGTCAAATAGGCCTCGACCACACGACAGAGGTAGGTCGGCATCCGGTGATACCGAAGTGCCTCCCTGATGCAACTCCAGGGCAGGGTGTTGAAGGCATTGGCGATGTCTAGAGACACCGCCAAGACGACCCCACCCCGGGCCACAGCATCCCCCGTCGTGAGGGCTCGCACGCGCATGATGGCGTCCACCGTAGAGCGCCCCCTGCGGAAACCGAATTGGCTCTCCGCCAGATCCGGCCCCACTCGCACCAGCTGCCCGACGAGGCGGTCTGCAATGACTCTTTCAAAGAGCTTGCCCACCTCGTCGAGCAGCACAATGGGCCGATAGGCGGACGGAGAGTCCGCCGGGCGCCCCGGCTTCCTAATGAGGACCAGTTTCCCAGTCTTCCAACAAAGTGGGAACTGGCCCCTCTCCATGCATGCGCATAGGAGCCCCCTTAGTCGAGGCCCGAGAGTCCCCATGGCCAGGACCCAGGCTTTTCCGGGAATGCCGTCGGGTCCTGGGGCGGTATTCTTCGCACTCATCTTGCGTACCGCCACTCTCATCTCTACCTCGGTCACCTCCGGAGCATCGTCGTCGTCGTCGGCGGTGTGGTCCGCATCGGGCACCGCAATAGGCGGAGCCATGGGCGGGGGCGTATGTTCCCCTCTTGAAGGGAACAGAGCGCTCACCACGTCCTCCACAAGCTGGGGCCGGAGACTCTGCGTCAGCGGGGGAGCCCATGGGCGGAGCTTCTCCCGCACCATCTTATATGGGCGTCCCCACGGGTCTCTGTTCAGAGACTCCAGCAACTCCTCGCGGGCCAGTGTCCTGGCCCGCAGGATCTCCGCTTGGAGGGCGGTCTTCGCCGCTCTGTACCCCTCGTACAGCTCCGCCTCAATGGCTTCCGTATCCGGAGGGCGGATACGGAGCCTGCGGTGCCTGGCGTACCGGCGTCGCGCAGCTACGCACGCCCTGCGCAGAGCTTCCAGCTCTTGCGACCACCAGTACAGCTGGCGCGAACCACGTCCAGGATGGACCCGGGGCATTGCCACGTCGCATATATTGGACATGGCCTCCCGGAACCACTCCGCCTCGTCGTTGATGTCGGCAGGCCTGTCCGGTGATGACACCCAGGCCTGCACGATCGAGGCTTCCAGGAGAAGCTCCCGGTCCATCTGCTTCAGCGCCCACCGCGGACCACTCGGGGCCTGTCGGACCGGCGCGCTCAAGGTCTGGGCGGAGACGTCAAACCGGATGTACCGGTGATCGGAATAGGTCTCCACCTCCTCTATGACGCGCCAGTCGATTACACGCGGCGACAGAGCGGGGCTGGCGAACGAAATGTCCACCACTGACTCGCCCCGCATCCGCACACACGTGGGGACAGAACCCCGGTTTAGGACGACCAGGCCCGTCTCCAGAGCCCAGTCCTCCACCATCCTACCCCGTGTGTCCGTAAAGCGGGAACCCCAAGCCAGATTTTTGGCATTGAAGTCCCCGAGGACGAACACGGGGAGGGAACCGAACCCGACGACGACGACTCTCAACTCCACGAGGGAGTTGTGGAACTCGGCAAGAGTTCGGTTCGGGGAGAAGTATACCCCTACCACGACAATCTCCCCGAACCGTGCTGCCACGCAACCCCGTCCTCTCTTGACAGACTCGAGGGACGGGGTACCAGCGGCGGCCGACGAAATGAGGGTCACTGAGCCGCTCAGGTCCTCCACCCAGTCATCCCTGGGCGGGACAAAGTACGGCTCAGCGACCACGGCGATGTTAATCGACCACTGCGCCATGCTCTGGAGCAACAGATCCTGAGCGGCAGCGCAGTGGTTGATGTTCGCCTGGAGGAGGCGTAATGGGGCCGTTATTGACACTCCATTTCAACCCCCTCCCTAGCCCCCTCTGAGGGCACCGCCGCGGCGGCAATGGCGGCGACGACGACAGTGGAGGCGGCAGCGGCGGCGGCAGTAGTGGCGGCGGCTGCGGCGGTGACGGCGGTGGCGGAGGGCTTGCCCCTGCCTCTGGCTTTGGCGGGTGGAGCGCAGGCCTTGCGCCCAGCCCGGTGATCGGCCGGCTTGCCAGCCGCCGCACATACATTGCAGTGCGGCGCGGCGTTGCACGAGCCGGCCTTATGACCAGGCTGACCACAGCGGAAGCAGTGGTCGCTGCAGTCTACCTCCGAGGTGCACTTCGCTCCCACGTGGTCGCCCACCCGGCAGCGGAAGCACCTCAGAGGTCTGGGCTCCAGCAGTTTGACCTGCGCAGAGACCCAACCCACCAGAAGCCTTCGGCCCTCCCCGGCTATCAGCTTGGCCGCGGACACGGGGCAGCTCACCGTAACGGCTCGCATCCCCGTGGAGTCAGGGTGGATGGTGCCCGCCCTCACCTCCTCGGCAGAGCACCCCCCAGTCCTGGCGACCGCGGCCACCACCTTTTCTGCCGTCACGCAGTCGTCCAGGCCCCGGATGCGCAAGTCAGCGCGTTTTGTGGGCCTGGACACTCGGGCCTCATCCGGATCCAGGGTCGCCCTGAGCCTATTGGCCAGAGCGTCCGCTGCCGGACCGCTGTTCGCACCGGGGATCTCCAGCATCCTGGCCCCGGTCGCGGTGATTTTAAGCCGGACGCCATTGGCGGTCTCCTTCAGATCCACCGCCGCATCCACCTTGGCGAGCACGTGCTGATAGGACACGCCCTTCTTTGCCGCTTCCGGCTGTAGTGTAATAACTACAGCTGCGGACTTCGAGGCGCGGAGCCTAGCCGCGACGCTTCGCTCCTTGCGCCGCTGCCGCCTCGCCTTCCTTTTGGCCGCCCTTGCCGCCTTACCAGCCTTCTTCTTCTCCCCGGCTACTTGCCATCCGGCGTCGGCCGGAGGAGATTCAGAAGGTGGTGGGGGCGGCCGATTCGCCGCCTTAGCCGAGGCCCTGGTTACCCTGGCCGGGGCCTCTGCCGCCTTGACTGGGGCACTCGCCGCTTTGGCCGGTGCCCCCGACGCCTTGGCCGGGACCCCCGCCGCCTTGGCTGGGGCCTTCGCCGCCTGTGCAGCCGCCCCACCTTTGGTCGGCCCCGACGAGGCTGGACCGGCTGTGGCAGCTGCAGTGGCGGCGTACGACAACGCCCTTAGCTGGCCCGGGGCCGGCCGGCTTGCCGCCAACGGGGGACGCAGGACAATGGCCTCCAACGTGGAAAACTTGCTCCGTAGAGCAGCCATTTCCTGCCGCACCAGGTTGAGGATCCGGTCCTCTGCAGACACGGGCCGTCCCTGCCCATGCCGCTCCCCTTCCTGCGGCACCTCTCGGGATATCTCTGCACCTGGCGTCGATGACGTCACTTTTGTATTCTGATAAGGCGTGAAAAAGATAAGGGCACGTGTTTATTTGCCCGCTGCCTTACGATCTCGCCCCTACAAGGCGTCCTCGTGGTCAGGCTTTTAGTTACGATTTTTAAAGTGAATCAGTAACCGCTTTGAGTAAATCAATGCCAAAAAATAGATTCGAATTCATTTTGTTGTTTCTTTTCAGATTCTTCTGAATCATGAAGAATTTATCTGCCGTCCTTGTGTACAACGAGCAGACAGGAGAAGAAGAGCTGACGTTCCGCCAGCAGCTGTCGTTCCGCCAGCAGCTGACGTTCCGCCAGCAGATAACGTTCCGCCAGCAGATGACATTGCGCCTGTTGATGCTGCTGTGCCTGTGGAAGTCGCTGAGCCATCGGCCAGAGACTCTTCTGTCCAAAGTAGCAGATATCGACGTGTTCCTTGCACAAGTTCGCGCTGCTTAATATTTGGTTGTCAAAATACCACCCGGCGTCGCTTGCCGAGTTCTTTACGGGCGAATGTTTTATGCAAGTATAACATATGCATACCTAAAGATAGTCGTGTTTGTCAAGAACATTTGTTCAGTTTTGATTGGGAACAATTACAGGAGGCACCAAATCTATGTACCGATTTTAGTGGGGCTTACTTAGATGATATAATAGATGTGTTAAAAGAAGAAAGGAGTTCCTTTCTAGACTTTGTCAATTATAGGCAAATGAGCCAAACAGAATTATTTTACTGGACAGGTCTTAGTCATGATCAGTTTCAACTTATATTGTCTGAAACACCTAGTCTGAGAAACCAAAAACGTCCTGAAGCCTGCCTAGGCATTTTACTAGCAAAATACAGAACTGGTGATTCGAACCTACGTCAAAGTAACATGTTCAGAATGCCAGAGTCTACTCTACAACGAAAACTTGGAATTGCTAGAAAATGCTTGCTTCGAGATTTTGTTCCTCGTCATTTAGGATTCGATCACATTAGTCGACAGGAAGTAGTATCCCGGAACTTATTAGTACCAGAAACGATTTTCGGTAATCCTGGGTCGCCGCCGGAAGAGAGAAAGGCAATCGTAATATGCGACGCAACATACGTTTATTGTCAGAAAAGCTCCAATTTCTTTTTTCAGCGGGAAAGCTATAGCTTACACAAATATACCAATTTACTGAAGCCATTTCTATTTGTAACTTGCGATGGATATATAATTGATGTGACTGGCCCATATTCTGCTACATCATCTGATGGTCGTATCATGATGAATATGGCAAGAGACGAGAGTGGTTATGTGTTCAATTGGTACTTTCAAAATGAAGATGTCTTCATCCTTGACAGGGGCTTTCGAGACTCAGTTGCATCCTTAGAAGAATGTGGCTATTCGTGCTATTTACCACACTCTAAAGAAGTCGGTGCACTACAATTATCCACAGCTCAAGCCAACGAATCAAGACTTGTTACTATGTGTCGTTGGGTAATCAAAGTGGTGAATGGAAGATTTAAGCGCGATTATAAATTGTTCCGTCAAGATTTTTTCAATAGAGCTATGCCTCATATGATGGATGATTTTAGAGTAGCAGCCAGTCTCGTCAATGCATTCCATCAACCAATAATAGATAGCATACACGCAGAAGACTTTTTGGAAATCATACAACACAGGCGAAATATAGAGAACGATCTTGCCGATTATGTCATAGAAAATAATATGAACAGGCAAAGAGTTGTATTCCGACGAATGACGGCTGATGACCCAGAACTAATAGATTTTCCTCGTCTGAATGAAGAAGATTGTATTCTTTTTGCTTTGGGCACTTATCAGCTCAAATTAGCCCGATCATACTGTGGCGAGCACATCAGAGACGGGGTTTACACGATTGAACTGTATAATGATCCTAATATTATCAACTTGCCTAATGTTAATAATACAACGAGACTTCTAAGAGGTCGTATTCAATCGCAACATTCGAGGGCCAGGACGTACTATGTTTATATTATGGCAGATTATACGGAAAATGGCAGAAATGCAATTAAAAAATATTATTGTACGTGTCTTACTGGCAAAAAAACTCTAGGCTGCTGTGCTCATACCATGTCAATTATTTGGTTTCTCGGCTTGGCTAGACATCTAGATGAGCCCTTACAAACACCGGCAGGTTTTTTAGATTATGTTATCGTTCAAGATAATGAGCATAATATGTAAGATCACTGTATAAAAAAAACAATAAATTGATACTTTTGTACCCTTTTCTTTGTTTTATTATAATCCGTACAACGCCTATTATATATATCTAGTTGGTTAGTAGATAGCAGTGTTGTAATCATAAAATATAAAAAATAGGGATCGAATTCAAAATGTATATTTTTTTAGCTGTTTTTCCTAACCCAAAAGTTGCCTGGTAGAAATTACTGCCAAGCAATAAGGCCGCCCGTTGCATTATGTTCTTTCCATTTTGTTATTTTATGAATACCAAAAACCATGAAAATCGGTCCAGCCGTTCTCGAGTTAAAGTGTTCGAACAAACCCGATTTTATTTTTTAAAGACCGTTCTATATCTTTGTCCCTAAATTAATTATAACGTTGTCACCATACAATTTTCTTTCTACTCCTGTAACCTTTCAAATAAAATGTATTTCATTCCTGGCCGCCAACTTTTTTTTTTTAGCCCGAGTCGCCCTACTAAATCTCCTTTAGTTTAGTTTGTGCACAAGAGAATCGGCACCATTGTCGTTAACGACTTATTATATTCGAACCCAAGTTCTCATCCAAATAATAATGAGTAATTGACTGCACCATTTTTCAAATAATGTAGATTATATTAAGACAAACAAATTTCATTTACAATAAGAATCAAATCAACAAAAGTTTAATTTAATTCCCAATTAATTAATTTACATTTGAATCAATAGAAATAATCCTTTGAGCCTAAGCACAATAAATTTTAATGTTCAGACGATTAATTTGGCGCCATTAAATACAACCGAGTGTAGCGACAAATCGCACTGTGGCTGCCAAAATCGCAACACCTGTTAATCTGTTTGTCATTTGTTTGTAACCAGTGTGGCCACTATATCTTGACATGTGACAAAATTATAAATAATTACTAGCTGACCCCGGCAAACGTTGTTTTGCCAATTATTTGTTTGGGGTGGACAACCCTTATTACTTAGGGGTATGAAAAATAGATAGTAGCCGATTCTCAGACCTACTGAATATGCATATAAAATTTGGTAAAAATCAGTAAAGCCGTTTCGGAGGAGTAAGGTAACTAACATTGTGACACGAGAATTTTATATTTAAACTAGCTGACCCCGGCAAACGTTGTTTTGCCAATTATTTGTTTGAGGTGGACAACCCTTATCACTTAGGGGTATGAAAAATAAATAGTAGCCGATTCTCAGACCTATTGAATATGCATATAAAATTTGGTAAAAATCAGTAAAGCCGTTTCGGAGGAGTAAGGTAACTAACATTGTGACACGAGAATTTTATATATAAGATTTTAAAATGTACTAAACTGACAAAAAAATTAAAGAGTATAGATGGTTTGGTCATATTGGGAGGAGCTCGTGGCTAAGTAATAACAGCCGCACGGATTGATCCATCAGGTTAAGCTACGCTTGCCAGGGTTGGTCCGTGGATGAGTGACCGTCTTAACATACCGAGACTCCTCCGTGCCTCGGAAAGCACGTTAAGCCGTTGGTCCCAGCTGTCCTTCGTGGATATTTGACAGTCGTTACGGGTCGTCAGAAGCCCGAAAGTCTTACAACCAGTCTTACCAAGGGGTATCGTATAACCCAGTTACTGGGTTGTGGAGGTCAAATAGGCAGTCGCTCCATGTAAAATACTGGTATTCAGCTGTATCTGGTTAGACTGCAAGCTGACCCCAACAGTTGGGAAAAGGCTAGGCAGATTGATTGGTCATGAGTGAAAGTCGACTAACAAAAGGTATTTACTAGGCAGATGTGAGTGGAAATGCCCTAGAAGGACATTTAGTTGCCTTTTTTTTTTGTATGAAATTATCAAATAAGACTCTTACTGACTAAAAACGTGTTCCTTCAGTTACCATGTTGCCGGGAGCCACGGTATCCCTTTCGGACTTTCCCGCAACCCCGGCAGGCATCGGCCCTAGCGGAACCCGTCAGTTCTGCTGACATCTCTTTGAGATGCGCGTGGAACACAACGCGCCATCGACCCTGGCTTGGTCCTTATCGGACGGCGAGCTACCCATTGCTCACCGTCCGCAAGCCCGCGCCTACGGTGGCCGGGAATCGGCCTACGATTCTCGACGACATTATAGTGACCTTATTGGTGAAGTTCTTCAGAAAGGTCAGGTACGTAGTACTCGCAACCAGCGTGCGTGTATGACCAGTACCCTAATTGGGTGACACACGATCATTCACAATCTGAATAATTTTGAAGGATATTGCCAATCCATTGCTTCATATGTTCGAAAAATTTATATGCTCCACAACGTAAATAACGCAATGAATGCTGCCAAACTGTCAAAATGAAACAGATTGTGGGAGGTGCAGATGTATGAACGAAAACTAAACAAAAGGAACATACAGACTGGCAGGGACATCGACGCAAAAACTAAAACCATGGATTCAGTACATGATTCTGAACCCCCCTGCGTTGAAATTTTTCGTCGGTTATTTTAAAAAAGTTTGCTGATCCATACATTTTAACTGCGTAGGCGTAGGTATTGCACTTTTCTATTATTATTTATTTTATTTAAATTAACAAGTAACAAGACTCAGAAATGTTAGTAACAATATATCTTAACAACTATGTTAGTAAACATAACCTATACATTTAATGAATCCCTGCTACACGCTCAACACAGATGTGGAAAGCTTGCAGCAGCGATTCATACACAAACAGTCTAATCTGCTCCCGATACACTGCAGTATATTGTTGGGGCTGGCCCGCACCCGGCGCACCAGGGAAGCGCATTTTTTTCGCATCGTATCGTAAAAACAATCGACACGAGCATCAGCAAACATGCCTGATGCGCTACAGAAGCGGAACAGCCCCATCAATACCCGGAACGCATTATTATATTGCACGCGGAAGGCGCTGTACGATTTTTGAGTGTAATCTACCCACAGGCTGCACGTGTAAAATGAGGTGCAAATGCACGAAATAAGGTTTTTTTCACAACTCTAGAACAACGTGCAAACTTGCGAGCGATCATATTAGCTCTCACCGACAGAGCCCTCCTTTCTCTTTCTATATCCTCATCATCTTCTTCTATACCCTCATCAGATTTTTTTTTAATAACAGACGAAATATTTCAATGCAATGGGGTTCAAAATCGTGTACCTGAATCCATGATACCAGTTTTCGTGTCGATGTTCCTGCCACCCTTTATAAGGATCGTACCAGGTGGCGTTCTGTAGTTTCTACCTACTCTCGTGGAAACGAGGCGTGAGTTTATATGAGAATTTGGCCCACAGTTGACATAAGCCTTTGCAAGCAGCGTCATCATGAAGTTCCAAGATATACTGGCCAGCAATGCACAGTAAATGCAACTGTCACCTTTACCTAGTGACAATTAGAGTCATAATGAGTTATAGCAGTTATTAATTGTTTAAAGAGTGGTGAGACTTTAATGATCGGTAGAACAACAACTAGTGAAAGGTTCAAGTATTTTTAATTACTTTGTATTTTAGTGCCATAGAGGATGCAATCTACTTATATGATAGTTACAGGCCGTACGGCCGGGTTACCATTGGCAAAATTTTATTTATCTTTATATAGATTCTTTTCTTTTAGATTTTGTGAATGTAAGAACGTTGTAGACTGTAGACTTGTGGACCATTTTCTATTTTACTAAGTACCTGCTACTTGTTGATAGGCTTACACTGTCCTCTCATACTTATTAACATTGTATTTTGAAAACATTGTAAAAACCATTTATTTTTAAAAGAGTTGAGAGTCCATTTATTTCTTCTCCATAGGAAGCGACCAGTTGGAACCGTGCACCTAGCTTCTAACGTTTCATAAATGCCCATGTAGGGTAAATAAAAAAAATCATAGAACATTTTATCTCCTACCCCCCCCCTCCTACGCCCTCCTACCCCTTTAGGGAACGAATTTTTAAATAAGACACACAACCACGAGCCCACTCACAGCCACAGTCTGCACTCAGCGCTCGGTGTGGCAACACGCCGTGTTCGAGTTCGCAACAAGTCCATCGTCATCCTGAGGATGCCTCGTTGAGAGGTGAAATACGTGTCGATTTATTTCAGGAGTTTTTTATGGCTCTTTAGAAATAGCTAAGCGGAACAGGTTACTAAATATATCCACGTCTATTGTATTTTATAATGGATTTCCGCAAGGTCACGCCTAAATCAATTAACAACCTTTTAGCCTTTTAACCACGCTTAAAATTCCTCCCAAACAAATTGAGCTGTGTTAAAGATATACCCCATTTCTACTCGAGTTATCGAAGTCCATTACGACAGCAAATCCTATAGTTCTGTAGGGCACTTATGGGTCATGAGGGGTAACAGGTTCACGAGTTAAAGTGCAAGTATTAATCAATTCAATAGCGTGCGTATCAGAAATGTGGGGTCATATTTCATCATCATATAACGACTGGTTGACTGGTTGTTAGACTTTTGGACTTCTGACTACCTAGTCAGAAGTCCAATAGTCTGAAACCCAGTGTTACCAAGGGGTATCGTGTTATCCAGTAACTGGGTTGTGGAGGTTCGATAGGCAGTTACTCCATGTAAAATACTGGTATTCAGCTGCATCTGGTTAGACTGGAAGTTGGCCCCAACGTAGTTGGGAAAAGGCTAGGCAGATTGATTGGCACAAACCATGAAACTGAACAACTTTCTCCATTGGACCAACTTCGGGATCCCGAAAAAATTATCAGCTGTCCCACAAATTATCAGCTGTACCACAAATTTGGGTCTGTATCACAACTTTAAAATGGCTACACGTTTCTGATACACGCTATATAATGCGGTTCCGGTTTCTGTTAGTAGTCTCAGAAATAAAAACAATTCTATGAGTGTTGGGTACACATTATGGAACTCATTCAGATTCTTATTCTTCGATGGTACTTTGCAGATGATTATGACAAATTGTCCCATTAGCTACCTCGTTGGGCTCGTAGTCACAGTGCGACTGCTGAGCGTGGAGTCCTGTGTTATTGCCAAGTATTATTGGATTTTTCCATTAGAAATGTATCAGCAGCAGCCCCAAGTTTGGAAGTGGTGTGATACCCCCGTGCCTCAGAAAGCACGTTAAGCCATTGGTCCTGCGCCTGATCCCTCTCCGGTCGTGTCGGATTGCTGTCGATGGCTAGTCTCCGCTGAGACTGGCCGCCTTGGCCTAATTTCGGTCTGGGGGACTATCATATAGTTATATAGACTAGACTAGTTTGATTGCCATTAGCATTGGGACGAGAATTAACAGCTGTATACAGTGTCTGACTAATATTAAATGTCATAACATTACGCCTGTATTCCCAAAAGAATTAGGCAGAGGTGTACCTATAGTACCCCACATTTCGCCAGTTATGTTTAAGTCCTATGTAACAGGGGGCGACCTTATGGTCATCAACCGGGTATGAATCCCAGACTCCGGGCTGCTACTGCTTAGTTCCAGATGAAAAACCCAATAACACTACCTGACCTGGGAATCGAACCCAGGATCTTATGCTAAGCAGTAGCGCTTGAGACCACTATGTTCTATGTTATGGGGTTTGGTTTCCGCACATAGTCCGTCAGGTGGACCATTGTACGTGGGCCATGGCGGCCGTTATTCCAACCAGCCCACCTCCCTCCAAATGTTAATTAAAACTCCTGGTCTATTCAGAACATCTGTAAAGGATCTGAGTGACCCGAGGGTTTATGTTCTAATCTGGGTGACGCCTGTGCAGTCGAAGAGCACGTGCGCAACGATTTCCTCATCCTCCATGCACGCCCTGCACAGAGAACTGTCCGTTATACCTATTGTGTGGTAGTGTTTGTTTAGCGAGCAGTGCCCCGTGATGGTCCCCGTCACCAGGCGTCGGCCGTTCCTGTCCAGGCTTAATAAACGCCTGGTTAGCCTGCTATCCAAGGATGGCATAGCTTCCTTGGAGCTTGAGACCACTAAACCAAGTAGTCAGTCGAGGCAGGCTGTGTGATATTCTTACCTTTGATTTCCTCTCGCCTGTCTAGCAAATAGTGTACGAGTACCAAGTCGCTAGTTTTTTAAATTGGGAAATCCCCATGGATACCCTTCGTCAACGGAGGATTATGTCGGACTCCTACAGACTAAACCCCCACTTTTGTGTGGCGTTCCTTCTACTAGCGTGAGTCGGGGGCCCGAGAGATACTTATACATTCGCCCCGACTGGTATCAGCCTAGCAGATATGCCTAGCAGATATGCCTGGCAGATATGCCTAGCAGCAGATATGCCTAGCAGACCCCATCAACAAATGCGGCCGATTCCACGACTGCACCTCCTCCGAATGGAACACAGCTTGCTACTTCTTAGGACCTGACTGTTCGAGCGATGACACAACCCCAATTTCACGGAACATCAAGCCACTGGTCTGACTGAGGAAGAGATGGGTAATGGCTGAGGCGAAGAGGCGTGAACGGGTGCTGCTTGTGGTGACTGGTCGTCTTGCGGATCATGGTTTTGTTATTGTTACTAGTAGTTTATTTATTTTACCTCGATGGTCCTAGTTTATCATTTATAACTTCCAATTACAGCTTTATATAACTTATAGCTTTATGTAAGCGGGCACGCCCTTTATGCCTGGATGTTTTTATTTAGATACATATTTAGTTCTGTTTACGTTTAGTTTTTATTTTTTATTTCTGCTTGAGTTATAGTTCTCTATGTTTTTGGTTGGTATATTGGCGTGTGCTAGCTGACATATGGCCAATAATTTATCATTTAAATTATGTTTTGTGTTGCGTAATGTAAATTATTTTGCATACTGTTGTATAGAATATATTTTTTCTAACTGTACAATTAGCTGTGCTGCTGGGGAGTTTGTTGCGTCACTTCTTCTTCCCAGCTAAAGGCACTAGGAAGTGGTGAAGAGTGGGCGTTTTGGGGGACTGTCTTATGTAATTTTAACGTTCGAAAAGTGCTGATTCTCAGCTTAGTTTGAATAAATGACTTTTGAATTTAGAATTTTTAAATTTTATAGTAAATTTTCTCTAGTCATTCTGCATACTGGTGAAAATGACAGATTTTAATATCGGCCAAAGCTTAAAGTAATCACAGATTAAGTACTCTGTGAAAGTAATGAACTCTCCCCACAAAATCGCTCGTAACACGATCTCAATAGTCTTCATGAAACCGGCCAGTGTTGCCATTACCAACACGTGTATTAATAGTTTCCGTTTAATGAACAACTCCAAAACGTAAACACAAACTATCCGCGGTACGCACTCTCAAAATATTCTATTGACTAAAATGAACACGTGCCCACCAACCAATTTAGCTAGACAAAGACAGATATAATTCCAGATGTAACTACCTTTTAGTAAGAAAGAGATAGAACTGCTGCAGCGCGACACCATTTCAGGCGAAACCCGGAGCGTGTCGGTTCTAAATATGGCCTAAGTTCTACAAACATGAATGACGTAATTTAAACTTTAAAATAAAGTCATAAGGCGGGAATTGCTGTGAGCAATTTTAGTCGAGTTATTTCTGGATTTACACAGCACCGTTGAACAAATTTCATTTCAACCGCCGAAAGTTTAAAGTGCAATATAAATATTGCAGCGGTGGAAGTAGGGGCCCGCTGTATTCACAATATTTAAGGCGGCTTCCGCGATGACGACACAGACAGCGCCCACGACACAGTGTGTGTCATATCCTACGAGGATCCTGCACAGAATCTGTTGCTGGAAAACGCACCTATGCCCATGAGATACAATTTATAATAACACGGCAGGTAAAAAGAAGGTTCAGACGTGTCTTGTAAGCTGAAATAGCTTCTATGTGGTGTTGATAAGATTGTTTATAGTGTGTTGGGCCAGGTGAAGGGAGATATTAATAGAATGTTGCAGAATGCGCGCGAGGACCGTCTTATTTGGTGAGAGAGTCTAAACAGGCTCGCGGTGAAGTACAGCAGTAATCGGACATTTTAAATGAATATAATTAACGATGGAATGTAGGTTGTTTTTTTTTTTGCAATTCGCTATTTATTGATGCAAAATGAGGGACGTTATAAGCTTAAAGCGTATGTATTCCTGTCTGTATTTCAAATTGATGAGGCGATTTATTTTTGAATAGTTCACTAATGGTACTTACTAATCAAATGGACTTTTTGGGTCTGAAATAACACTTACCTCATATTTGTCGATGGGACATCCCATCGGGCATAGGGCTTGTACTGCTACTAAATCTTTTGAAAATACTGTGTTATAAGCTGATGATATTGTAACGTAATTACAGTTAAATATAGCAAATCACCATCCCGATTAATCCAGTCAAAAATTTATCATACACACGTTTTGTGCTACTGAACTAGTGTTAGTATTTACATCTACCAGAGAAACAACACAAACTATTTATTACCACGTCAAAGTGGCATGTAGGCGTATCCAATGTTCCAGTATGGGGCTGTACCACCTGTCTGCAAAATGAAAAAAATTACGAACTTCCCTACCCACTTTCATCCCCTATTAAACCCCTCCAGGGGATCAGTTTTCAAAAATCGTTTTTTAGTGCTCAATTTCGTAATGTAAGGAACTCTAGCTCTTCGCTCGCGACTTTGACCGCGTGAATTTGTCTCGTGAAACCTCTTTAAAATACCTTTTTTAAAGAGTAGTTTCGGAAATATAATCATTACTATCTTTTACACACAGTTTTGAATATGAATATGGATGGCTATAAGAGTAGACCAAAGAAACGATGGATGGACTGTGTGGAAGATGATATGGCTAGAAAGGGGGTGTCTACCGAGATGACGACTGATAGAGAAGTGTGGAAGAAAAAGACATGTAGCGCCGACCACAAATAAATTGGGAAAAGGGCAAGATAATGATGGTGAGTTGATTCCGTGAATATAGAAAATGCTGCTTATGACAAAATAATTCAGAACCCGGGTGGTAATATAAAACGAGTGTGCTACATAATATCAGTTGAAATAACGTTCACATGATATAATTTTCATATTCTATTAAAACAAATAACTTAATTTCATGTGATCTAATGTTCATTATAACCTTCTTTTGCTCTAATAAAATTTAGTATAACGTTCATTTCATATAAATTTTAATTTGTAAAATGCTCTTTTTTAGGGTTCCGTAGTAAACAAGGAACCCTTATAGTTTCGTCATGTCCGTCTGTCTGTCTGTCTGTCCGCAGTCTAGCACCAAGACTGTTTGTACTAGAAAGTTGTAATTTGGCATGGGTATACATATTAATCATGCCGACAAAGTGGTAAAATTAAATTATGAAAAATATATTTTTTAGGGTACCTCTCCTACACGTAAAGCGGGGATGTTTTTTTTCTCTATCCCTTAGTGTGGGGTATCGTTGGAAAGGTCTTTTTTAAATTCAGAGATTTGTTTGCGAAATATTAAGCTTTAAAGTACAAATTTTTGTTAGAGTCAAGTGTCCACCCCCCCGCTAGCTAAATGGTTGGTTTTAGATATGTGAAAAAATTCACGGCAGTAGCTTATATAACGAATTCAAAAGGAAAACTATCACAGTTGGGTAGGCTTTACAAGTTAACAAGTAATAATCGACCAACTTAGATTTGCGGTTGTAAAAACATGTTCTCCGATACATTCCATATGAAAGATTTTTTTTTCAACTACAAGGTCTTGTTTGTTCTTGGGTTAAATTCATCCCAACTACAGAACCCTACATTGTGCGTGGTTCAGTTGACCTAATTTTCATATTTACAAATTTTCAACTAAAATTCTGTAATGAATGACCACATCTAACCCAAATGATTCACCAACAATAGAAGGGATCTGGTGCTCGGCGGCCACTGCCGCGTCACGCTCGCTTCGCTCGCTCGTCTCGCGCGTTATTGGTCTCTGTTCTTACCTAACCTAACCCAAATGACGACGTTTCTAAATGATATGAAACGTTGCTTATAGATTTTTGAATATATGTATAATATTCATGTGCATATTCTAATCCATGTTCGAATAAATGAATTTTTCATTTTTCAACCTTTTAATATTTGCTAAAGTAAATTGTAGCACATCAACTACATCTGCATGATTTGGATAGGTTATGGTAGTGTTTCAATTAGTTTTTCCGGCACTTAATAATAAATTGTATAATCATTTACATTAATGCAGAGACGCAAGTTTAATCCAATCATAAAACTATGCAGCTTGGCAGAGGTAATTTACTAGGTAAAAACAAGTATTGTTGTGAATAAACACTTTTTTTGAGGAGGATTTCTGGACGGATTTTATGCATAATCAGCATAACACACTAACAAAAAATTTATGACGTGTTTTCTTATCAATAAATTGATCTCAAATGTATTTACCGACACACTGTTTTCTTTAAAAAAACAATTACTTTATTTACAGTTTTCTTATCAGACTGCAAAGAAACCTTGTGTCAGAAAATCTATCGTACTAATTTTAGATGACTAAAGCACGAAGTTGCAGACACAACTCTTTACTGTCAAAAAGAAAAAACACTGTACATTTTTTTTATTATATAAAAACATAAATAAACTAAAAAAAAATCACCACAAGGGTTTTTTTTAAATTTAATTTTCTAATCGACTCCTCTACTGCACCGCGAGCCACTGAAAGTTTTCTCGCGACCACTAAATAAGGTGCGTACGCGTCTTACTACAGCGGCGCTGAAGCCAACACTACGGCCAATAGAACTAGACCTCTGACATCTCCAACATTTTCCCGTCACTCGTTCAAATATTGAACAAAGAGAAGGGGGCGGGGAATCTCGGTGATCTGGTTTGCGCGCAGCTGTGTTTGGTAACATGCGCGTGGGCAATCCCCACGTGTGTTGCGTGCCATTAACTTGTGTGGGTGGGGTTTGTATGTGTGTGTATATTTCAGTTGCACTGTTTTAGGTTACTGTACTTTAATCTATGGTTAACCGATAGTTAAAGGTAACGATTTATCGTGAATTTAAATCAATACCTACACCATGACAATAATAATGTTAGTGACAACAATTTGTTGGTCTACTCCTAAATTATTTAATCTGATTGTAGAACTGATCCATTTTGTCAACAGGCTATTTAATTGAAGTGAAAACTTCTTTAGACGCGTTGGGCATTTTCGAGATGGGACTAAACCATTGATTTCGCGACACTGTGACGACACCTCATTTTTGTAAACGCGATTGTGCTCTTTATTTATATAATGTTACGGATCAATGTTCTATGCCTTAGATGAATGATTGGTCTCGCTGCGGTCGAGCGCAGCGAGACCAATCATTCATCTAAGATTCTATGCAAGTATTTTTACTTTAAAGGTATCGGAAGTATTTTTATTTTTGTAAACGCGATTGTGCTCTTTATTTAGATAAGGTTATGGACCAATGTTTTATACAAGTAGTTTTCTTCCACCAAGGCGATCTTGTTCAAGTTTTCACTTCTGTCGGCACTCCCGGAGTGCCACTGTTTTTTTAACTCAATTCTTATAAGAAACAGCACCCTAATTGCGTAACACACAATCAATCATAATCTGAATAATTTTGAAGGATATTGCTAATCCATTGCTTCATATTATGCTCGAAAAATTTGTCTGCTCAACAACGTAAATAACGCAATAAATGTTGTTGAAACAAAACGTTGTTTTAGTCTGTCAAAATGAAACAGATTGTGATTGATCGTATGTTACACTATTAGGGTGCTAATTGTAGAACTGATCCAAACTGTCAACAAGCTATTTTATTTATCTCAATTCTTATAAGAAACAGGAATCAAATAAGGAACATCTCAACTCTTATCGAGACGACAAAGAACAATATCTTTTTAGACGATCAGATATCTGCTTAGCCTTTTCCCAATTTTGTTGGGGTTGGCTTCCAGTCTGCAGCTGAATATCAAATATTTTATATAGAGCGACTGCCTATCTGACCTCCACTTAATAAACTAAATTAAAATGCACCTACAAACCACAATAGGCGATTCTTATTTGAAATTGAAATGAATCATCCTCCGTTTTTGCTTTGTCGGTTTACGATGCTGACGAGAGACATCTAAGTAGTTGACGAGTTCCAGTCTTCATTATTCCAATAACTTCTAAAATACTGCAGCATATTATAATATTATAGTCAAATTCAATCTCAAAGCATTTATTTCAATTAAACCATTTACAGGCACTTTTGAATTGTCAAGAGGTCGCCGGTCAGTCAGAAAGATGAGCAGCTAGTTGCCCATTCCAAAGCGTAGTAGGTAGGGTCCTATGGAGAAGAAGGGGCAAGAACACGGACACTCTTTTAAATCATAATATTGTTACAAAATATTGGTTTCAGCATTCGTGTTGAAATTATACATGTGAGAACAATGTAAAAAGATGTGCACGTTAAAACTTTCGTAACAAAAATATAAAAAAATAAATAAGCCATGGCAGCTAAGAGATCATGGATCAGCACCATTTAGCTCAACCACTTTGAAGGGAACTTAACGACCCAACACACGCGCCACCACCAGTGAGACATTTGAGTGAGTATGAGATACTCTCAGCCGCCAGGGCACATTCAAGACAATGAAAGACGTATCCAGTAAATGGTAGCATTATAGAAAGGTACATGGTCACAATGCTCACACATGTGCTATGCAGTTATACAATACTAACAGATTCAATTTATACAATGCAAAGATAGTTTTTGCAATATTCAGCAGTTCCAACAATATTATATTTCTATAATAATATAATATTAGCCCCACCGCCGGATCTCTCACGTTGACGTCGTGGTGGGGCTTGCGCGCTCCGAATTCTGGGTCTGTGCCGGTAGTTTATTTTGCCGGAATAGGTCTAGGATGAGGAGTCAGACCAAGAGAGATACAAAAACCCGCAGGGCAGCATGTGGCGAGCTGTTGGGCAGTAGCGACCCCACGGACCCTATCTCCCCGGAGAAATCTTGTTCCTCACCTCTGGCTTGCCTTAATTGGCTGGTTGGAGTGAGCACTGACGAGGAACAGAGCTCCCACCTCATTCTCGCCTTTATTGGCCGGCTTGAGTGGAGTTTCGCAAGAGCAAACGTGCTCGGAGGAAGGAAGTATTTCAGTAAGTGCTCGTAGGGATCTTGACCATCTTCCGGGCTCTGGGATTGTTCTGAAAGCCGTGGAATACCTCTCCACTCCTCAAGCACCTCAAAACATGTTGCCCCCTTGTTGCTACGACACTTTGTGCTAGCGACCGTTTTCGGGGGCCCATTAATGAGTGTGCAAGTCACCCCCTGCCAGTTTATCCCAGTGCATATAAAACATTGATCAGGCAGGGGCCATAGGCCTTCCATAGTTTCAGGTGACCAGTCCACTTTAGCCACCCAAACCCATAGTCCAATATCTTTGTTTCCTTAATTACAATAGTCCTACACCAACCGGGGGTTGTCCTTGGTTGCACTTGCATAGTACGAACAGGGATAATCGTCGGTTGGTACCTCATTTAATTAAAAACGTCTAAGGGGCTTCTGCGAGTTGGCTTCGGCCCCTCGTACGCCTTCTAAAGGTCCGGGACCCTAGGGTCCCGAGATATGTCAAAGACATAATAATATTAGTATTTCTTAAAGAAGGTTTAAATGTGAGAGTTACATCATCATCTGCCTAGCCTTTTCCGAATTACATTTGGGTTGCCTTCCAGTAAAACCGGGTGCAGCTATGCAGCTGAATACTAGTATTTTATATGTATTTTACTAAACGTTAAATTGTAACTCTCAAACTGTCAAAGTTTGAGAGTTACAATTTAACGTTTATTCTTAAGTAGGATAAGCATTAATTACATACGATTGAATTCCCGATTGAATTATTTGGAGCAGGTTGACTTTTGATCTTCAATTCCACGATTCATTGTTAATCTTAAACTGATTCTTAAACTACCGTTAACTAATCGGTACAATCAACCATTCTTGCCGTCATCCGCTTGCTCCCGCGCATGTTTCAGAATTCAGTAATTTCAGTATCGCTCCTACACTGGAGCTAAGCGCACGTCAGTTTTGTTTGAGATATTTTTGTTGTATTTACAAAGATTTTCATATCTACGTCGCATCGGTTCTAAATTAGATGCCCACCGAACCCTGGACTGCGTTAGAAAACATTACTCTGGATTATTTTGGGGACGTTCAAGCGTTTTCTGATAACAATCTCGTTGGTGTATTTCTGGTTGTGCTAGAAACTTGACCTGTAGATGTTGATTTGTAGCTAAAACTGTGCTAGTCCACGTGCTGTGTTTAAGGAACATGATATTAGTTTCGACGAAATTGGACGGATCTGCGGCGACTGTTATAACTACATACATGTTCTAAGACAACGTTGATATTTAAAGGATCGATAGTGGGCTTGTGACGTCATAGTGTTGTCAAATGTTTTCTGCAGGATGGATGTGAAAATCTCAACAGCCCGAGTCTGCAGTGATGGCGTGGTGTCTGTTTACATAGTTCTTCATTTCATTGTCCTCGCATTTCAAGAGTTTTTACCGCATCTCTCCCTTTCAAAATAGAATTTGACCCACCTGCTTATAACCTATGCGAAATTATAACTCGCGTTGAATAATCATTGTGTTCATTGCATGTTTGTGTTATTTACGTTCAGATGGCGGCTGTTGTAGTAACATCATTGAATGACTCAGCCATTGAAAATTATGTTCTGTTGGCTTCCTTTTTAGTTGCAGCGTGTCTTTTAGATTAGGCTGGACTAAATTCATCATCATTAAATCTCTTTCCCTTATCCCAATCTATTTGGGGTAGACGAAACATGCATGTCTTTTTTTTTTTCACACTTCTTTATCAGTCATCATTTCGGTAGACACCCCCTTTCTAACCATATCATCTTTCACACAGTTCATCCATCGTGTCTTTGGTCTTCTCCTACTCTTATAGCCATCCACATTCATACTCAAAACTTTCCTCACGACGTTTTCCTCAATCCTCCGCATCACATGCCTATACCAACACAACCGATTACTTTACCGATTATTTTAACTAAATCCATAACGGGAAAATATGTGAGCTGTGGTTATGTATCAGGTGCGTCCGGAGATGTGTTAATGGAAGGTCTTTAGTCGTTGTTGTAGATCAGAGAGCGTTGACAAAGTGACTTTCCTCAGCTAAAACGATAGTGGAAACGTCAAAAATGTTTTGTATGGACATGAGCTATCAAAATGCTTTATGACAATCCTGTTGAAAGTCTTTGTAGAAATACGCAACGCTTTGAAAGTGATTGCCACTTGTCTATAAAGGTCCTCAGATTCAATATAATTGTTGGTTAGTTCCTGATCCCTTAGTGTTAGTAGGAAGTTAGAAGATATTACGTCAGATCGTGCAGCGTCACTTTCAACCAAATCTTGATCATCTTGTCTAGCCGTCAATACTCAATATTTATTTGCATTGCACAATGTAGACTTAGGTGGTAGGTTTTACAAAGACATGGTTATTGTAGACCCTGTCGAGCACAGCAAAGTAGGAGGCTTTAATCTATTGAATTAATTGGTATACTATACACATATTATTTCTGCCAAAATCGCCATTCACAGCACCAGTTTGCAATAACATTGCGATACCAAAACAAATGTCTGACAAGGTATCGCGTTTCGCATCGAAATAGCAGCGCAGCGGTGAGCGTCAGTGTACGGGAAGTGTAATCATGTGTCGCAAGTATTAGACAAATTGTGTTGATAGGACATATAGGTAACCTAAACATAAGCGAGTGTCGATCTGCTAAATAAATGAATTTGCTAAGTGCGGTGGTTGTGGCAATGTCTATAATGTGTGATCCTATAAGACTTTGTCCACACTTTAGTGTATCAGTCAGTCTCTTCTGTATAAATCTGACCGTGAGACCTTAGATGAAGTGAGCTGTCAGTCCACCTGATGCTAGGGAGGGATTGACAATATTGACAGGTCACTTCAATCTCTCTTCACCTAAGTTTTGACGGTAAGATGTTTACAGAATAGGAAGACAAATCTCCTTTGCGAAGCACCACCTTGTATCATTATCGCTAGTTTGGACGAAAAACGATCAACATGATCGCGTATCATTTTGCGTTCAAACTAGCGATGGCCTAACACAGCAGTTTTTAGGACTAAGCCTGTATTCAGAAATGGATGATTGTGAAGAAATTAATGAACACGTCCAGTAGATCAATTCTGTAAAAATCTCAGCGTGAAAATTTGGGTGAAGGGAGCTTGAAATAAACTGTCAACAGTGTCAATCCCTAGCATCAGCAGTGCTATTCTGTAAAAATCTCACCATGAACGCTTAGGTGAAGTGACCTTGAAAGTGAGTTGTCAACAGTGTCAATCCCTAGCATATGTGGAATGATAGCTCACTTCACCTAAGCGTTCACGGTGAGATTTTAACAGAATAACACTGCAGGTGAAATTACAGCTCACTTCAAACTCACCTCACCTCACCCTCACTGTGACAATTTTTACAATAGATCAGCTGGTTGGTAGTTGGTCGATTGTGGTGGTGTATGATCGGTCCCATGACAACATAGGTCGCTTATCGCGTACTTTACATAAAGCGTTTATTCTGAAAGTGGGCAACGTCGCAAATAGATGTCAAATATTTCGCTGTTTTGATTAATTTGGCAATATTACTGTATGGAAATAAGAAATGTGGCTAACTAGCGAACTAGAATATTAAAAATGAATTGCAATTATAACCTGAATTTGATGTTGTAACCGTTTTAAGAGTAAAACTAAATATTTGGTGTTACGATATTAATTATTGCATTTCATTATCAATATTTTAGTTAACTAGTTAGCCACATTTCTTAATTCCATACAGTAATATTGCCAAGTTAATCAAAACTGGTAAATATTTGACAGCTATTTACGACGTTGCCAATTATTAGGATAAACCCTCTTAAATCTAAAAGCGGCCACTGGACATGCATGTCGAGACGCGGTATGCTGAATCTGCTGTACCGCTCCACTCCCGCACATACCGAGCTAATCAGAAACACTCAATTGAAATATAGGCGCTCGGTAAGCTTTCAAACTCTAAACTCAAACTCAAAGCATTTATTTCAATTGAACCAGTTACAGGCACTTTTGAATTGTCAAAGAATCGGTCAGTTAGTCAAAAAGTTGAAGCTAGTTGCCCATTCCAAAACGTAGATCTCTATGGAGAAGAACGGGCAAGAAACTCCAAGGTCACTCTTTTAAATATAGATATTACAAAATCCTGGGTACATTTTTCTTGTTGCTTCTATATGTGAGAACAATGTACAAAAAATAATCAAAGCAATTGAAAATATAAGATTAAAAATAAGCCCTGGCAGATAAGAGATGACCAGTCTCAACTGACGGTACCGCGTATACCTACAGAGTGTACCGATGTCGCGCCGATGCTGCGCCGACAAATCAGAAAAGGGCCTTAGTATCTCTAAAAGTTTGACAGACAAGAACACAATAATGTGGAAATATGTTCAAGGATTCCGTCCGCTAATACGTAGCTGATTAATACTAGTTGGCATGCAGCCAGTACATCATTGTTTGTCATCATATCATTCTAATCTTTATATTTAGTTAGATAGTAATAATAGTAATACCAGCCTATTATTGTCCCAGTGCTGGACAAAGGCCTCTTCTCATACAGAGAAAGCACGAGCATTGATCACCACGCGCGCTCAAGACGGGTTGGTGATTTCAGACTTGAATTGACTATAAGTCCAGGTTTCCTCACGATGTTGTTCTTTCACCGATGTCAGATATCTAAGATAAACTCTGAAAGTTTGTACTTTCTGAGTTTATCTTAGATATCTGGCATCGGTGAACACCACACCGAGCCACCGAGCGCTGAACGCAGAGTTCACAACACGCCGTGTTCGGGTTCGCGACAAGTCAATCGTCATCCTGAGGTTATCGTCAAGATGACAATTGACTTGTCTCGTTGAGAGGTGAAACACGTGTCGATTTCTTTCAGGGTTTTTTATGGCTCTTTAGAAACAGCTAAGCGGAACAGGTTACTAAATATATCCACGTCTATTATCTATCGTTATAGGTATTAGTTATAAGGAACAATTATGTTAAAGTATTAATTAAGGCACATTTACCGCATTGGTTAGCTGTAAGGGTAGATGATAAATAAATAAATAAATAAAATATTTTATTTTATCATAGATTTCCGTAAGGTCAGGCCTGAATCAATTAACTATCTCAGAAAGTACATAAGAATTGAAAAAGTCACATTGGTACCTGCCCCGATTTGAACTTACCACGTTGTATATGAGAAGCGAGGCCTTAACCACTGGGCCATGACGATAATTAGATTTCCAAAACTTGGTTAGACTATTATCATATCCCACTAAATTCCTGTTGGGTTGCCTGAGTTATAATTCCCTAGAAGTAGGACGGTCGCGCGATCAAATGACTGTAATATTAAAAATTCTTAGTGGGATTTTAGATGTTCCTGATCTGCATTATGAAATCTGCAATCTATTTGTCCCAGAAAATTACTGTCGTGACAGAAAACACCACTTACTGGCTGTTCCAACTTGCCGTACTGTTGCACACTCCAAGTCACCTATATTCCTCGGACATTAGCCTCTATTAACGCTCCTGAACTCAAACACAGATCTTGATATGTTTACGAATGAATGGAAGATAAAACTGCCAGAATGTTTACATTTTTGTGAGAAGAAGCATGACTGTGTTATAGTTATTTATGCAACTGTTGTATAATAAGGGGTATTTAAAACACGAATGTGTGTAATAGTATCATCACATGAGTGTTTTAATACCTAATTACAACAGTTGCATACAAACTTTATCTACACCCATGATATGAATCCTCTATAAAAGTTTCTGAAACCATTGGGTGTTTGTAATTCAAGATCAAGTAAAGAAATTCCCATGAAATTCAGTACAACTGCACATATGTACGTCGCCTGCAGCAGCACATCACACACACATGCGTGCAGCGGGTGCTGCTGTCCCCCGTTTGAACGTTGAAACATGTTGCGTAATGATTACAACATTGTATCACTCATTGGGATGAGGTAATGGTTACTATGACACTGGCTGTTTTAATGACGGCAATAAGCTAACTGCTTCTGAAACTTTTATAGAGGTTTTATAGCATGGGTGTAGATAAAATAAATTATATATTATGTTTAGTAGTGTAACTGGCTTCGGCCGTTCTATTTTAAATAAATAAATTAAATCTTACTTGTTCTCGAGTAGCTATAGTTTTAAGCAATGTTTCGTCAACTACACTTTATAAGCCCATGTTCAGACTCACAACAACGCATTTCCGTCGCCCATTTACAGTAAATTAAACTCCGCTTAACGCTTTCTGGTGAATAGTAGGTAAACCTCTGTGACAAAACGAAACTTAATAATAATGTCAACTGCCAATTGAGCATTCTGCACAATAGGCTCGAAAAAATCGCATAATGCGATACGGTCGAGTAAACCAACACTAGTATATTGTTACGAAGAGTTGTGGGTGATACCCGACAATTCCTTCAGCGATTTGTCGCAGCACAGCGGGCGACATCGATACGCGTTTTTTTTGTCGTTTGTCGGTCCGTGTGAATGCGGTTTCTGGGTTATTTGGGCGTACACTTACGTGCAATTTATGGACAGAGTAACAACATTTGAAGGTTTGGGTGTTGGTCTAAATATTTTGACATTATAATAATAATATTCATTTATTTCAGATAAGTACATTATCCATAGAGTTTATCACACTATCATGAGATCACAAGTTACAATAAAAGCAATAGAAATTATAGTATTATATACCTACTTATATTCAACAAAACAAATCCAATGCGAAAGCACCAGAGGTTACATTGCATGCAAAGACCCCTAGTGCTTTCGTATTGGACTATCAATACTTTCATAAATTGCCCTCAGAATGCTGTTGCCACTACCACAGCTCCTCTGCATCAGGGAGGCAGCTCTCTTGCGCAGGATTGCGAAGTAGTCATCCGTGCGAGCCTCAGTAAACATGCCTGATGCACTACAGAACCGGGGCAGCCGCAACAGCACTCTGAAGGCATTATTATATTGCACACGGACGTAAGCAGTTGAGGGCTGCAATGACGCAGTACCAATTATTATAATTCTGCTCATCTTATCAGCTGACATAGGATCTAAAGTTATTACCTTTTTCGTGACCCAAGCGCTGGCTTTTACTTTGGCCAAAGGCTAATTGTCATAAATGTGGTAATGCCGCCAGTCCCTTGGTACATTATCAGTCGACAGCGATGCGGTGAAATTCTTCGACGCTATATTTTAGTTTGTTAATGATTTTAATTAAGTTAAGGAATCATATTTTTATTTCATTCATTATATAAGAATTACGGTAGTAAATATAATTATTTGGTCAGTGTAAAACGGAGGTCAAATAATTTTGCAAGCAAGTGTAAGTGATATTTTTTGCAGAATTTGCCAAATATGTCTATCAACGATTTAATAATGTATTACAAACACATGAAGCGTGCTATCACGAACATCAGTACATTTATTACATTTGAATGAATGAAAGGAATGATTTGTTACATTAATATGACATTGTTCAATGAAACATCTTGAGAGCTTGCGTTGTTCATTTCTTGGTCCTTTTAAAGTAGGTTATGAAATTAAACGAAAAGATGATAATTATGATGTTTATTTCTAACGTTTTAAAAAGACGGATGAAAAAAGATTGCATGTAGCGGAGATGAAAATGTTGAGATGGACGTGTGGAGTGACAAAAATGGATAAAGTAAGAAATGAGTATATAAGGGGAAGTTTAAAAGTCGCGTGACAGAAAATTTGAAAGGAAATCGTTTGGTCTGGTATGGGCATGTGACTAAAAGAGTGATGAATATAAACGTTGATGGATGGAGCGGGAGAGGAAGACCAAAGAAAAGATGGAAGGATTGTGTGAGGAATGATATGAAAGAGAAGGGAGTGAATGATAGTGTGACGGTTGACAGGGAAGAGTGGAAAAAGAAAACGTGTTGCGCGACCACAAGAAACATGGGACAAGGGCAGGAAGATGATGATGATGGTTTCTGTAACCCAAAAATGTTTAATTTGACAAATATGAACTAATTTCTGAAGTCTAAAGATTATATTGTTAAGATTTTATGTGAGTTAATGCAAGGCCATGTCTGAAAGGGCATTTTGAAGATACAGCTATTGCAGCTTTGAATTGACCTGTCACGACAGACGGCATGCATGCATCAGTCATCGACTCAACGACCCGTCACACTAAGGTACACGTTGTCATCGAAGGACTAAAAGATTCCAAGTTACCTTCTCTTCGCTCTTGGCTCTGAAGTTTTTTCGAACATTTAACATAATGTAATAATAGGGAATCCTGTACCCTAATTGCGTAACTTATTTTCGTAAACAATTTTGCCTAAATTGTTTAATTTTGACAGTTCAACAACATTCATTGCATTATTTACGTTGTTGAGCAGATTTTTTTTCCAACTTATGAAGCAATAGATTAGCAATCTGTTTCAAATCGAAACAAATTGTGATTGTGTTTTATTACGCAATTAGGGTAAGGGTTTAAAAAAAAAAAACTATATAGTCCGGCAGCCAGATAATAAAAAAATATTAGACTCGTATTTTTTGCTTTATCATTTTAATAAAAAATTAATTAGATAAAACGCATTAATGTTGGGGAATGGGGTCGCTACGTCACAAGTCAGTATAAAATCTACATACTCGTGACATTATGGCACATTTAAACTCAATGTATCGCATCTTTTTATTACGTTAAAAAGGAAAAAAAACGTGTCCAATATATTTTTTAATAATGTACTACTAGGTACCGACCTGATGGGCAAAAAAATTTTTTTGCCGTCATCCCTATTCAAAATTATCGGTTGAACACAAACACATAACATCACGCCTTGTTTCCCCGAAGGGTTGGGCAGAGGTGTCCCTGTAGCAGGTACACCCACATTTCGCCAGTTATGTTTAAGTCCCATGTAATAGGGGGCGAGCCTATTGCCATCAACCGGGCACAAATCCAGACTCCGAGCTGCTACTGAGAAATTTCAGAAAGAAAAACCCAATAACACTTTGCCCGACCCGGGAATCGAACCCAGGACCTCATGCTCAGCAGTAGCGCTTACAACCACTAGACCAACGAGGCAGTCAAGATAGTCAGTTATCGGTTGAAGTCCGTTACAATGTATTTTGCAAAGTCTAAACGAGCATTCACAGACTTTCTTTTAAAAACGCTGGCCACAGGGTAGTCACTAAGTCTACCTCTCTCATACTTTGCTGTGCCCGACAGGGTCCACAATGATCATGTCTTTATAGAACCTACCACCTAAGAGAACATTGTGGAAGCAATAAAAATATCGGTTTAAAAAGTTTTACCTACATAACGTCGGTATTTTAATTATTTCCACGATCCAAGCCAATATCAACACACTAATACTACCATAATAATTATTATAACCCTACCACATTTCCACAACTCTATTATAATTATAACTCAAAATCTCATAAGTAACAAGTTACATAAAAAAAATCCTTTATACAATCCCCTCAATATTGATATTTATTTATTTTGCCACAAGCATTATTAAATCCTTCATAACCACAGTAATGACGGCTGATGGGTTTACAAGCAGTTTTTATGCGCGTACGCACAATGTGTGTCGGCGGGCGGTCCTTGTGTGCCCACAATGAGGACGGCAATTTGTACTGAAGAGTTCATAAAGCTTGGGGTGACGTGCTGGATACGACATGTGTGGATATTGATTTTATAGGGCGGCCTGTGGCGACCTCTCGTGGTAGAAGCACGCTGAGATGAGAGCAGTAGTGATCATAATTATGTATAAGATGCTCTTCCTAGCAGGTAGAAATGGGCAGTTAAGCAGACAAGTTCTTCAATGAGGAATACGCGTGGGTTGATTGTTTTCAAAACAGCTTAAATATCATTACTATTGTTCCAACTTCCGTCTTAATCCGTATCAACTAGGAAGTGGCGAAGGGTGGACGATTTGGGGAACTGCCTTGTGTAATTTTGACATTCAAAAAGTGCTGATTTTTGGCCTAATTTGAATAAATGACTTTTGAATTTCATTTCATCAAATAAGACATTCGACAAAAACTGCAGAACATTCTCTAATCAATCACAGTAGCAGCCAGAGTGAGCTACGCTGTCGATTCTAGTCAATCGCATCTATCCAAACTACATCCTTACTCTATCAACTAAAAGGAAATATTCCCGAAACTGTTGCATATTGTGGTAGTTTCCGGTCTCATACACGTCCATACAATGTCATACATTTATTCATTCATGTAATGTGAGACGCAGTCATTTCGTGAACATTGTGCGACAAATGACAATATTATTTCATTGTGGGTATGTAATTGATATTTCAGGTAAGCATTTTACCAAGAGATTATTTTAAATGAGAATAAATATTAAGTACCTGGTACTCGTTGACAGGCCAACACTGTGCTCCCATACCTATCACTACATAGTATAAAACAAAGTCGCTTTCTCTGTCCCTATGTATGCTTAAATCTTTAAAACTACGCAACGGATTTTGATGCGGTTTTTTTTAATAGATAGAGTGATTGAAGAGGAAGGTTTATATGTATAACAACCCGGTTTATACCAGTGCGAAGCCGGGGCGGGTCGCTAGTATACAATAAAATAGTAGTTCGGTTGTTTTGTTTGAGACCAGACCACTGAGATTAATATTGTCTCATTAGTTCGGTTATGACGTCAAACCGAGATAATGAGACAAAATTAAACTAGTGAGACTAATTTACACTGTATTTTATGAGACAATTATTTTTAAAAGAGTAACTGTAGTTTCTTCTCGGCTCTTCTCCATAGTAAACGACTAATTGAAACTATACACCTAGCTTCCGTTCAATATTATGGCAGACTAGCTGCGCCCCGCGGTTTTACCCGCATAAGTATTCCGTGGGTATATCGGGATAAAAAGTAGCTTACTCGTATGTCCTAACCCAGGTCAAGGTCTACCTATGTGCGATTTCATCCAAATCCATTCAGCCATTTTAGCGTAATAGCATAACAAACAAACAAATACATTAGATCAAATCTTTTCTCCAAATAATATTAGTTTAGTCTAGCAGACGAGTTCTGGAGTGGATACCGCGTATCTGCAAGCATAGCGTGGGACGCCCTCAGCTATACTCCGTTTGAAATAAGATTAGACATTTAAACAAACCTTTTTACAGTCCGTTCAACTGATTTTGATTTCTATACCGTAGGCATAAGGATGGCATTAAAAGCAAAAAAAGTGGTTACAAACCAACTGTTTACTGCAGCTGTCATTTGTCGTGCCACCATCGCAATAGAAGTCAAAATCGGTTGAACGGACTGTAAAAAAGGTTAAGTTAAATGTCTAATCTTATTTCAAACGGAGTATAGATGAACCGACGACCTTAAGGCGACGATAACTGACTTTTAATGATTTTATACTGAAGATGACGTCTAAACGAGTAGTGTTAATGATTTGGAAAACATATATGTTAAATTCTAGCATTTTTTAAATATTTTAATATAGGCATATTTTGGATTATGTTTATATTACATAGTGAAATTAAGTTATAAAGTTATGTCTAACGCGGATAAAAAACTGAGAATGACGCAAAATCTATCAAGCGTATTTTTCTGAAACCTTCACCATTTTAAAGATAATTTAACTATTGATCTTTTAGTATACGTTTTTTTATTAAAATACCTTTTGTTTTACTTATAATAAATTAATAATGCGTCTAATTTGCGACAGCGCTCCCTGATGGGCGAGTCCTATTACTGGCTGGACGTATACGACGCGTTCCGTGAGCTCAGTACAGAACACGCAAGCTAACCACTCAAGGTCACTGTCATATATCTGCGTCTTAAGAAAGTGGCTGGCACAATTTTGATGCGGAAGGCGGATTTGCGAAAAAAAAAATCAGATGTTCCCTACATTTATGTTCGCATATCTCGTCAAAATGTAGGGAACAGCTGATTTTTTTTTTCGCGATTTCATTTTTGGTCCCATAGTGAAAGTTGTTCATGGTGATGAATACAATGACCCTTAAGAGGATACAAACAAATTAAATTTCACCCTGTAGGTATATCTAAGGTTGACTGGTAGAAAATGCCTTTAGGCATTAAGTCCGCCTTTGTACAGTATTTTTACTTGTGCATAAAGTTTTAATAAATAAATATATCGCTATCCCCGGTGGCGAATAAATCGTAAAACCAAATTTTACAGGAAAAATAAAAAACAGTTTATTTGTGAAAATCTAACTAACTAATTTTGCTAACTAAAATTTTTTAATTAACTAAAATGCCCGTTTTTCATGAAATAAGTTAACGCCCTTGTTTCTCTATATTTTTTATTTTCATTAATCAAAGTAATTACCCATGCAATCAATGCATTTTTGCCAACGTAGTGGTACCTTATTGATGCCCTTTTTGAAAAAGTCTGATGGACGGGAGGCAACAAATTCTTCAAAGGCATTTTGAACTGCCTCTCGGTTATTGAATTTTTTCCCCGCCAAGAAGTTATCCAAATTCTAGAAAAAGTAGAAGTCTGTAGGGGCAAGGTCTGGTGAGTACAGTGGATGACGGAGAACTTCCAACCCCAGCTCTTGTAACTTGGAGACCGTCTGCTGTGCAGTGTGAGGTCGCGCGTTGTCGTGCAGGATCAGCGGAGCCGAACGATTGATCAAAGCTGGTTGGAGATGTGCGAGCTTCTCCATCATTATGTTCAGTTCTTCACAGTACACATCTGCAGTAATGCTCATCCCGTTTGGTAAGAAGCTGTGATGAATGACACCGGCGCTAGACCACCAAACAGTGACCATCACTTTTTTAGGGGTCAGTTTTCGTTTGGGGCATTGTTTAGGTGCTGAACCAGGATCTAACCAACTTGCTGAGCGCTTGCGATTGTCGAAGAGAATCCAATTTTCGTCGCAAGTAACAATTCGATTCAATATGCCTTCGTTTGTGTGCCTGTTGAGCAGTGCAAGGCTCAACTCGACGCGTGCTTCGCGCTGGCGATCTTATATCTTAGAAATTATATAATAGGCATTATATCTTAGAAAGTATTATGTATGTTCGCAAAAACTTAAGACTTTTCAAAATAAGAAGCGATTTCCATAATATAAATACACGTAGTCGACATGAAATTGTGATACCCAAATTTAGATTAACTAAAACAAACAAGTCATTTCTTATAAACAGTATCCGCTTTTATAACAAGTTGCCAAAGTCTGTGACAGAACTTAGCGATGGGAAGTTCAAAACCCACATCAAACGTGTCCTTATCAAGAAAGCATATTATAAAATTAAAGACTATGTTGAAGATAAGGAAGTTTGGCAATAATTCCTTCTGCACATGTGGCTTCCCTGGTACCTCATTAACGGCATAAATAAGTAAGAGTCTATTAACTGCTCCCAAATTCCCATGTTTATTTAAATCTTTATTTTTATTTTTTTGTTTTTACATTCGTCCTTGACATATTTATTATTCTATTATTTGACATTATATACCTACGATTTAATTTCAACTTTTTTTTTGTGACTTTTGTGGACATGATAATTACTCAGATTGATTACAGTTGTAACAGCAATCATATAATTGCGTTTTATTAAAATAGGTTTTTTACTTTTATTAATTTTTTTGTATAGATTCTTTTCTACATATTTTGTGAATGTGAGAACGCTGTAGGCTTAGTGGATTGTAGACCTGTTGACCATTTTCTATTTTGTTAAGTACTTGGTACTTATTGAAAGACCTACACTGTCCTCCCATACCTAGAAACACTGTTATATGAAAGTATTGTAAAAGCCAATTATTTTTAAAAGAGTAACCGTGGAGTTTCTTGCCGGCTCTTCTCCATAGGAAACGACCAATTGGAACCGTGCACCTAGCTTCTGACGTTTCATAAGTGCCCATGTAGGTTTATGTGAAATAAAATATTTTGATTTTGATTTTGATCATTCAATTCTTTTTCACCTTGCCAATTCGACGCAAATGGACCAATATTGTTTTGATGCTAACATCGAAAGCTGCTGCTAATTCAGCTGTAGATTGAGAATCATCAGCTTCCACAATCGCCTTTAATTCGTCATTGTCGACTAAAGTTTTCGGTCGACCACGGGGTTCATTTCTTAGGTCGAAATTTCCAGAACGGAAGCGGGCAAATCAATAACGGGTGGTGCGATCGTTAGTAGTGTTCGCTCCGTATACGTCGTTGATGTTGCGTGCCGCTTCTGCCGCTTTGCTGCCACAACGGTACTCATACGCCATAATCACTCGAATTTTTAACGTATCCATGATGACTAAAAACGTACAAATGCGATGAAAACAAAACGCTAACCATTAAACATATTACTAATTTTCAAAAAAGAATTCCATATTTTAAAAATAAAAATAATTTACACTTAGAATTCTTAGCGAAAAAATAAAAAAATTGGACTTGAAATAGCCAGTACAGCAGAACGGCAATTTCATGGGTAAAGACCTATTATACATAGCGGAATTGTTCAAATATCAAAAGAAAAGTGATTTTTTACATTCATTACAGTACATGCCTAATTGAAATAAATTATTTGACTTTGACTTACAACTTAAAATCTTGTAACTTCTGAAATAACCGTAGGAAATTAATGAAAAAAACCGGCCAAGTGCGTGTCGGACCACGCACAATGAAGGGTTCCGTAGTTGGGATGAATTTATACCAAAAACAAACTTAACTTTGTAGTTGGAAAAATATGTTCTCCCATACGGAATGTATGGGAAAACATGTTTTTGCAACTGCAAAGTTAAGTTGGTCGATTATTACTCGTTAACTTGTAAAGCCTACTCAGTTGTGATAGTTTTTCTTTTAAATTCGTTATATAAGCTATTGTTATGAATTTTTTCACATGTATGAAACCAACCATTTAGCTGGCAGGGGGGGGGACACTTGACTCTAACAAAAAATTTCACCTTAAAGCTTAATATTTCGCAAACGGATCTCTGAATTCAAAAATGGTTTTAACATAATCACAATGTTTTTGAAAGACCTTTCCAATGATACCACACACGGTGGGATAAAAAAAAAAAAAACATCACTTTACGTGTATAATACCTACATACCCTAAAAAAAATATTTTCATAATTTTGTTTTACCACTTTGTCGGCATAATTAATATGTATACCTTTGCCAAATTACAGCTTTCTAGTACTAAGGGTCTCGGAGCTAGACCGCGGACAGACAGACAGACGGACATGACGAAACTATAAGGGTTCCTTGTTTACTACGGAACCCTAAAAATTTACAGAGTGTAATCGGACCTCTTAATATCGAATATGCAATAACCCTAAAACTATCGTAGTGTCACATTACCATTTTATTCGCCGGGCGATATGACTTCTGAGTTTGTTGCGGTCTTTCTTATCGGAAGTCGGATAGACAATACCGAACTCATCAGTTTTAAAACATAATTTATTTTTGACGTGTAATAATGTTTTTTTAAACCAATTTACAGAAATAAATAGCTTATTGCTTTGCAAATTCATGATTTGAAACCATGTATGTTTCCATTGAGAGTGCAAGATTCCAAGAGCAGTGGTGGCCCAGTGGTAACGGCCGCGACTTATGAGTTGTAGGTCGTAGGTTCGAACCCAGACAGGCGCTTTACTTTGTGTAAATTATTTCATCACCACTGCTCTCAAAACGGTGAAGGAAAACATCGTGAGGAAACCGGCATGTCCTAGAGCCGAAAATTCGAAGACATGTGACATCTACCAACCCGCACTGGGCCCGCGTGGTGGATTACGGCCCACTCTCTCTCACAGATAGGAGGCCTGTGTCCCAGCAGTGGGAACATTTATAGGCTGATGATGATGATGATGATGACGTTTCCATTCGTCATATTTATGAGGCATAATCTAAATCATAATTATTCTTACGCATACTTCTACTTATTTAGTACTCACACTTCTGATTCAGGAGACAATATCTCAAGTATTTAACAAAACTACTTAACTACTGTTTAAATAAAACTAAGTTTATAATCTCAGTAAAAAACATTTAAAAAACACTTTCCAAAGACCAACAAAGAACTTCACTTTCATAGCAAAAGTAACATTCAAAAGTGTTATTCAAATTTTTTGAGGCTTACTGCGAACTATCTCACGGTAGCCAATAATTACTTCCTATAATCCTTTTTTGACCACCCACCTTGGTCACCCTAATCCTTTTAAACGAATTTGAACCTTATTCGTGCAGCATAAGCTTGAGCAAGATTTTGGGGTGTCGGAAATACAGATGGATGGTCGAATAATTTGTATGGAGGTAAATATTTGTGTCAATTAGTAACATTTCAGTGTAGTGCAGGTATTCAGGTGCGGCGGCAAGATCACTAGGGTTGTCAGACCTAATTAAAATGTTTTGACGAAGATATTGATGAATAACATCAATATGTCGGTGAATTTTAAAGGGAGAATAACTATATTATATTTTAAGGAAGGATTTCCGGTACGTGGTTGATTAGATTTCGAAATGGAAAGAGTTGGGGTTGGATAGTCTTTCAATTTTTTACTGTGGTTGTAAACTCTTTGTGGTTAGTTGTGTATTGACGTAAGAACTACGTGCAGTACAAATATGTTCTTAATGTCCCTCGGCAAACCTCGTGTTTCGTCAGTCGTCGGATTTCTATCAGTTGCTCTTTGCATTTGGTGCAGACCGGACGCTCTCAATCGACTTGGAAGTATATAGAGTTGTTAATACTCTTTTAACTTAATGTTTTAACTAGTCGCAGGCACGACAGATAGGAAAATAGTTTTACAGCTCTATATAGTTCACACGAAAATCAAAACAAAACAACAATAAAGTACTTAGTTCTGAATTCAAATTATTATACAAGATAAATCTAATTATTGATGGACATGGAAATAAGCATTAATTTGTATTCGGAAATGCAATGATTCCCGAGGGACATTAAGAAAATAGAAATACTGTACAAAGGTAGGGTTGTGAGAAGGTAAAACGTCTACGTCGACTTAAAACGCCTATTATGTAAATTTAATATTCGAGTTATATCTAGGTAGAGCGCAGTTCTATCCTGTGCTTTTTGATATCTATGGTTCAAAATGAACAGGTAATATCCGTTGAGTGATAAAAAGAAAACTAAGCTAGACTCACGTTTATTAACATTAACTTACATCTGAGTGGATTGTCAGCAGAACTGATGGTTATCAGTAGAACTGACGGTTATCAGATAAAACTGACAGCTATCAGAAGACCTGTGGGCTATTACTAAGCCCAGGTACGTACGGGTGATTTTTTATCACGCACTGGATTTTCAACTCTTGGTGTTAAGCCGAGAATTGAGTTTCCAACACAGTGCATTCCAACGTGATAAAAATTGATTGTTGGATTTTCAACTCTCGGCGCTAGGCAGTGCGTTGAAAATCCAGTGCGCGATTCAAATCGCCCGTGAGTATGAGGGCTAAGTCTGACGATTCTCAGTAGAACTCTCCGTCGCTGAGCTTCATCGCGTATAGGTACAAGGAACGAAACTCGCAGTACTGGTTAGTGCACCAGCCGCCGTGGCCGTCGGTGCAGCGGCACGAGTCGCACTCGTCCATGTACTTCTCGCCCGGAGTGCATTTGAAGAATGGGTTCTTTATCACTGAAAAGGAAAATAATTTTAAGTCTACACACGTAACCCAACATCATTCTCCTGCCCAATTTATTTGGGGTCGGCGACACAACAAATATTATGTTTAATATTATTTAATTTAGATTTAATATTATTATGTATAATATTATTTATTTAGATTTAATATTATTATGTATAATATTATTTAATATAAATTTAATATTATATTTTAAATATTACAATATAGAATTAAGCACGTCAACAGTCGCGCGCAGACTTATCTTGCACGCACCAGCACTCTATTCAGTAGCAGTGCAAGCTACGCTGTATCAAAGCGATAATGCCGTAGCAACATGAAGGCTACGGCCTAGCAGTGCATCAAGCTATGCCGTACGAGTAATATACTCGATAAGTCGCTAACAAGATAAAGAAAAAAAGGAAGGGCTAGAAAAGGGAGCCTACATGTTCACACAGTCCATCGATCATTTCATCTGCCTAGCCTTTTCCCAACCATGTTGAATCGAAAATAAATTCTGAAAACTTTGCAGCGAGAAAAATTTAAAACGAAAATATCAGGAATACTTTCAACGTGAGTCTCTCAAAAAATATTTCAGTAACAATCTGACTGAAACGTATCAGGATTTCATCGAAATCATTATTACAATTTGTCCGCGTTGTTAAGCGGACAAAATAAGTAGATAAGTCAGTACCTATCATATTTTGTCCGCTTAACAACTGAAATAGTTTTCAGGCATTTCAATTAGCATTAAGGTTGAACTAGTCGCGGGCTCGAACTCATTGGTGGGCTTGGTCAAAAAGCACGCTATCTCACCTGGCATCGTATCCGACAGAGATAGTATCAGTGATGAGCAGTTAGACGCTGGTCTACATGCACAAACTCTAGTTCGCACGCACACAAACACCGTTCAGAACGATTTTAGTAAAACGATCGCGTAAATAATTACGAAAAGTCCTTTGGAAGGTGGAGTTTTATGAAAAATCTACTGCATAAATCAATTACGAATAAAGTTTATTATAATCTTCGATAATTGAGCTTTGTCGGAACGAGCTTTGTTTTGGAGATTTTATACTTCTTTTATTACTTATTTACTCCCAAAGTTGCGTTAAAATTAGCAGGAAAAACGAATCTTTGTTAGCTCATAACTTTTTAATTGCTTTTTTTTTACTATTCTGCTTCTTCTGTACAGACAAAATGAATAATAAGACAAAACGATTTCATGTTTTACTTTGGTTGTACTACAATGTGTAACAGTGGAGTAAAACCCCCCGAAATTTGTATGAAAAAAGTATCGGCTAGTTGCGCCTTAAGCTCGTAAATTAATTCAATTTTATATTACGAGCGAGTATTTGTAATTTGTAATAAAACACTGATTCCTCATTTCTACAAATATTGTTCATCGATCCGGATGAGCTTATTGTCAGCGCCTGATGAAAAAGCTTTAGCAAGATAACACAAATGTACAGTTAATGTCGGAAATTATCGATGAAGTATTTTGTTTTCGACTTTCCGAGTTAAACAAAAGCAGATAAGCATTATATATTCGGCTGTTGAATGAAAAATAACCACAAATCCACGTGGTGACAATATCGATCGTAAGGGGACAGCCCTACGATCGATTTTCCTCTAACACAAGAACACAATGCAGTGATTGTCAACTTGCAGGACCATTATCAAACCTACAGGTGTCGGGCATATTATTTGTGTACAGACGCCAGCACATCAGGCTACTACAATCTGTCAAATTTATTTAATAGATTTTCAACTTTATCGCTGAAACGTAAGGTTCAAAGTTGATTGGGAAAATTTGACAGTTTCGGGTAGCTTGATGTGCTGGCGTCTGTACCTTGCCCCGTTGATCTCGTGGTCGCAAGTGCGACTACTCAGCGTCTCCTGGGTTCCCAAGTAGGGTAGTGTAATTGGGTATTTCCATTAGGAATTTATCAATAACAGCCCGAAGTTGGCGGTGTAATACCCCCGTGCCTCGGAAAGTAAGCCGTTGGTCATGCAATCCTATCGGATTGCCGTCCCATCGGACTATCGACTTCTTCTTCTTTTCGTGTGGTTAGTGACTAACCTGGTGTCAGAGTTTTCAAGCCGCCCATGGGCCTCAGACTTGGTTTCGAGAAATATCTCTCAGGCATGCCGATTTCCTCACGATGTTTTCCTTCACCGTTTTTGAAGCAAGTGATAATTATACAATACGTACATGAATCCGAAAAGTCAGAGGTGCGTGCCTTGGGTTCAAACTCGAGACCTATGACTTGGCAGTCTGACGGTCACACCACTAGGCTATCACTGCTTATAACTGCTAGACTATGAGAGTGAGATAAGAGTGAGTGCACCTGTGTCTGCGCAAGTGTGCGCACTATAAAATCTGCTGCGTCGATGGCTATGAGATTTGTTGACCATTTTCTATTTTGTTAAGTACCTGGTACTTGTTGACAGACTTAAGGACAGACAGGTTAAGCTACACTTGCCGGGGTTGGTCTATGGATGGGTGACCATCTTTACAAACCGAGACTCCTCCGTGCCTCGGAAAGCACGTTAAGCCATTGGTCCTAGCTGACATTTGTAGATCTTTGACAGTTGTTACGGGTCGTCAGAAGCCCGAAAGTCTGACAACCAGTCTTACCACGGGATATCGTGTTACCCAGTACCTAACTGGGTTGTGGAGGTCAGATAGGCAGTCGCCTGCATCAGGTTAGACTGGAAGCCGACCCCAACATAGTTGAGAAAAGGCTAGGCAGATGATGACTTGTTGACAGACTTAAACTGTCCTCCCATATCTACTAACACTGTTATTTGAAAATATTGTAGGTAAAAGCCAATTATTTTTAAAAGAGTAACCGTGGAGTTTCTTGCCGGCTCTTTTCCATAGGAAACGGCCAATTGGAACCGTGCACCTAGCTTTTGACGTTTGTAGGTTTATGTGAAATAAAATATTTTGAATTTTGCTAGTCTCCGCTGAGATTGACCACCATGGCCGAAATTCAATCTGGAGGACTATTATGTGTTCTTTAGATTCCTTACCGGTACATCGAAGGCAAGGCGTGCTCCTCTCGCACAGGGCGGTGACCGTGGGCTCGCAATAAACACAAGACGGCATGGAGCGGCAGGCGCCGGTGTCCTGCGCCTCACACAGCAGACAGTTCTTGTTCTCGGGGATGATGGTCAGCGAGGTCTCCTCCTCCCAGTACTGGTGAGGTGGTTTTGGCTTCACGAATTGGGAGACTACGTAGCTGTGATAAGGATAAGTATAAATGGATAATTACTGTGGTGGTCTTGATCATCATCTGCCTAGCCTTTTCTCAACTATGTTGAGATCGACTTCCAGTCTAGCCAGATGCATTTAGTTGGTATATTGGCATGTGCTAGCTGACATAGGGCAAATAATTTAATTTAATGTAAATTATTTTGCATATCTTATATATAAAATTCTCGTGTCACAATGTTAGTTACCTTACTCCTCCGAAACGGCTTTATTGATTTTTACCAAATTTTATATGCATATTCAGTAGGTCTGAGAATCGCCTACTATCTATTTTTCATACCCCTAAGTGATAAGGGTTGTCCACCCCAAACAAATAATTGGCAAAACAACGTTTGCCGGGGTCAGCTAGTTATTACATAGAATTAAGTTTTTCTAACTAAACAGACAGCTGTGCTGCTGGGGAGTTTGTTGCGCCACTTCTTCTTCCCAGCTAAAGCACTAGGAAGTGGTGAAGGGCGAGCGTTTTGGTGAACTGTTTTATGTAATTTTCACGTTCGAAAAATACTGATTCTCAGTCTAGTTTGAATAAATGACTTTTTGCAGCTAAATACCAGTATTCTACATGCAGGGACTACAATACTAATACTTATCGTAATACAGTATCCCTTGGTCGTTTATCTTTCTTTTTGTTTTATCATCTGTAGATATCGACCCATTACGTTGACGGAGTTTCACTAACTATTATAATTTGACCCTGTAGATGAAACTTACGCTTGACTGCCAGGTCGGTAGATCGGGGGAGACTCCTCGCCTCCGCCGCCGACGGAACTCAGTGAACCAGGTAGTGGAGAGCCCCTCTGTCGCCCCACACGAGGTTCTGGAAAAGGACACATTCCCCAAATAAATCATACAACAAAACTTAAGTGGGTAACGTCGCAAATAGATATAAAATATTTCGTTATTTTGATTAATTAGGCAATATTACTGTATGGAAATAAGAAATGAGGCTAACTAGTTTCCTAGAATATTGAATTGCAATTATAATACTGAATTAAACGTTGTAACAATTTTAGGTGTAAAAAAGGCATTTGGAAAGTTTCCAAATCCTTTTTTTACATCTAAAACTAAAGAAATATTCGGTATTACGATATTAATTATTGCATTTCATAACCAATATTTTAGTTCCCTAGTTAGTCACAATAAATTCTTAATTCCATACAGTAATATTGCTAAATTAATCAAAACAGGTAAATATTTGACAGCTATTTACGACGTTGCCAACTTTTAGGATAAATCCTCTTAAAGGCGAAATGACCAGGTCACCAGGGTAGCCTGCGAAATAATAAATTCTTTAACGTTTTTTGCAATTTGCAGGTCAATTATATTAGGTTATATTTTGATGTTTTTACAGAATGATAACCATTAAAATCATCAATGCATCAATGCTTAGTTAGAATTTGCCTCAAATGTCATGATTTCATGAAATAGTCATTCAATAGGGGGTGATTTGAACTTGTGAATCTTTAAAACGTTAATGGCCTGTAAAAAAAATTTCTACCGATTTCGTGTACAGTAAATTTTACTGTTACGAGCAAACGACGGATTCACACTACTTATCTGATCTTTTTACTCTTAAAAAAATGTAAAAAAAAATGTATTCTTAGAAAAAGACATAAAGTCATGAAAACAATGCTTCTAAGCTAAATAATAAATATTAAAGTTCGGCACTACATCGATTATGAATTGATACACCCATCCAATGCATTTAGTTTTTAGGAACCATGTAATTTATATTAAATATTCAGCTAATTGAGTCTTAAATGCATTGAATTAAAATATTTTTGTTTTTTATATAGGATTTTGGCATTTTGTTGTATAAATTGTGCTTCTTCAAAAGTATTTTTTTTTACCAAATTTTGTCTTACCTTCACCATAACCCATGACAGTTACCACCAAACCGGTCAAAGATAGCAAATGTCGAATCATTCTGCGTTCACACAAAACTGTTACTTTTTCCTTTGCCAGTTCACTGGTCCTTCGAGCCGGATCGCTTCAAAGGGTCACTACTATGTGATACTGTATGAACGTGGCGCAGGGAGCCGGCTAATTGATCGTTATACGCCAATTATTTCGATTGGCTTAGTAAAACGCCAAATACAGGCTGTTGCGTCAACATTGATTCTTCTCGAAAATATAAATGAAATAATGATTTTATTTCTGTACATTGGTTAGTACAGACGCCAGCACATGAAGCTACCCGAAACTCAAATTTTCCCAATCAACTTTGAACCTTAATCTTCAGCAATAAAGTTAAAAATCTATTAAATAAGTTTGACAGATTGTAGTAGCTTGATGTGCTGGCGTCTGTACAAGCAATTTACACGTCAATATAGCACCGTACAATATTTAACAAAATAGGTACGCTGAAAAAAAACGCTTCTCTATCCCCTATAATTTTTATTTTTATTTATTATTTGTTAATATAGCGGCAATAGAAATACACAATCTATGAAAATTTAAACTGTTTACCTATTACGGCTCATGAGACAGCCCACTGATAGACAGCGGAGGCTGCTTCCGTTTGGAACCCTTCGGATACGGAACCCTAAAAACTAGATGAGCGGTGTTCCCTATCCGACTACTCTGAGAAGAAACACCGAAATAAACTCAGAGATCAGTCTCTTTTAATGTCCAGACATAATCTTGGAGAACCATCTGAAATCGCCTTTTGAGGAAAGAACCACACAGATTTGAGTGAACCAATCCAGTCATAAGACTTTTGATACTCGTAATACTTACCTCAAAGAAAACTTATTACCACCAACGTGCATCGATACATTAACGAACGCCTCCTAATACTTACACACTATAGTGAATTATTACAAATGACACTCAACAAATTTTCATTGCAAGCCGAAGTTGTTGTTGACGAAAAAAAAACAACATTGAAACAATTTCGCTTTAAAAACAGCCCTGTATATCATTCGATGTATCTGTCCAATTAAGCGTTGTATACCTCTCGTTAACGTTGCAGATTAACTGCACTCTGGCTTACAGATTTAACCAACTGCTGGGCGGTGCATGTTTATTGTATTGGTAAGTATACCAATACAACAAAACACCTTTCTACAACGATTTCCAGACCTTTATGCGTCCTTTTTTTTTTGTCCGTCTTGTAGATTATAAAAAAAATATTGAACACGTATTTTTTCTTTTTTGACGTAATCAAAAGATTACAGCCGATACATTGAGTGAAATGTGGCATGACGTCACGCCTTGCTAGATTTTATACTGAGTTGTGACGTAGCGAGCGGGCCCACTCCCCAACTTTAATGCGTGTTTTCTAAGTTACATACATACATAAACTCACGCCTTCTTCCCATAGGGATAGGCAGAAACTACAGAACGCCACCTGCTACGATCCTTACATAGTTCTTTTGCCTCGTTTACGTTCATACATCTGGTCATACACGCACGCCGGTTGCGAGTACTACGCACCTGGCCTTTCTGAAGAACATCACCGTTTTCTAAGTTATTTTTGATTAATATGATAAAGCAAAAAATACGTGTCTAACATTTTTTAACTATCTGAAAGATGGACTAAATAGAATTTATTTATTTTCACCTAAGCAACTACCGTATTTTACTTTAGCTTTAAGCCATTGTAACAACTTATTAATATTATGGAACCCAAATAAAGATATGAATATTATGCCCATGGTTTATTTCACATGTAAAATTTTATGAAAACATACTTAAATAATTATCCATAACCTACTCTAGTTACACTTGACTTTAATCGGTCCTTCAACAACCAGTCTTACCAAGGAGTATCGTGTTACCCAGTAACTGGATTGTGTAGGTCAGATAGGCAGTCGCTCCATGTAAAATACTGGTATTCAGCTGCATCCGGAAGCCGACCCCAAAATATTGGAGAAAAAACTTTTTACAAAAAAAATACAACCGACTTGTATTTTTATTTGTAAAAAGTTTTTATTTTTCACTTTTTAGTTGTGGTACCTACCCCACACAAATTCGAATACCACTACCTGCTATGTAAATAACAGTGACAAGAACTTATCATATCATCCACATACTAAGTAGGAAAAAATACGTATTATTGAAGCTAACTCAAAAACTACCCAAGCAAACGTAATAAAATTTATATGGGACAACCTCTGTAGTATGACCTCCAAACAAAAAAAGAATCATCAAAATCAATTCATAATTGGCGGATTAATCGCGTAACAAACATACAAAAAAAAAACATTTAGTCGAATTGAGAACCTCCTCCTTTTGGAAGTCGGTTAAAAAGGCAAGACACCTTGATTTTTGAAGTAAAATCTTCTTTAGGCGCGTTGGGCATTTTTAAAATGGGACTAAACCATTGATTTCGCGACACTGTTACGACACCAGCTTTGCCCATTAAAAAGACATCAATGCGTTGATTACCGCGGTGCATGGAGTAAAAGACATCAACGCATTGATTACCGCGGTGCCGATTTTTTATTTTAAGTTTTTACTTCTGTCGGCACTCCCGGAGTGCCACTGTTTTTTTTTTATATTGGTCCTTCAATAAGAACCGCTTCATTAAGAGCCTATACAACCTCAGCTCAAATTCACTTTTTATCTCGCTCGCACCATACTGCTCGCGGACTGAGTGAGAGCGAGACGGAGTGGGGTGCTAGCGGCTCCGAGGCTCCAATAATTTAGGTAATTGCTTTTTACGGCGAAAATAAAGGTAATTTAAAAAAAATAAAAAACATAGTCGCTGCTTTATAGTTAGTTTAGTTATTATGCAAAGTTTCATGATCTAATTTGAAGTACTTTTTGAATACCAGCGGTTTATTGTTCGGTTTGGAGGTAACTTTGGAATTTTTTTCTATCGAGAAAATTTTACGAAATCGTGTTTTCGTCTAACATAGTACTTAACATTAATCCTTAACTTTGACATATATTTATTTCAAAATTAATGCTGCAGTATTTTCGATATAACGGAGGATCATGCTAAGCTATTTGAGGTAGTATAGGCCCTTAATCATAAGAAGCTGTTAGCGCGTGGAGCAATGAAAGAGTGGACTGTATTTTTAGGAAAAGGTTTAATTTCGTCTTATTAAGTACAAACTATAAAATCCCAGACAAACAGTTAATAATTATATGAGAGAGGAATGTCGTCCGTCGCGGTGGAGTCCGTGGAAGCGTTTGGTCATCGGGCCGAGCCGCGTCGGCGCTGCGCTGCGCCTCAGCATGTCGATGACGTGTTGATCACGCAGCCTGCTCATACAGACCGCGCGCAAGGTGTTGGTTTCGATTCCCAACAGAAGCATTTGAATTCACTTTCGCATTCACCATCTTAGAAAGCTTTCTATATCCTAGGAATAGACTCTCTTTGCACTTGATACCTCCTTCAATCTCCTTTTCATCATGCTTATCATCATCATCAACAGCAAATCTTCACCAACTGCTGAGCATAGACCACTTTTCTCCCCACGCTCCTGTGTCAGCTTTATAAAGGTTCTCCTTTTAGCATTTAAACATAATCAACCAATAATTTTCCCACCGCTGGGACACAGGCCTCTTCTCTCCAAGAAACCTCTGGGCTGTAATCTAACACGCGGGCCCAGTGTGGGTTGGTAGATGTCACGTATCTTCGAAATGTTGGTTCTAGGCTGCGAGCTTGTCGTGCTCACTCAAATGTCTCGCTGGTAGTGGCGTCGTTAAGTTCCCTTCAAAATGGTTGAGCTAAATGGTGCTGATCCATGCGTCATGTTCGTGAACGGGCACCGTCAGTAGGGACTGGTCATCTCTTAGCTGCCACGGCTTATTTTGATTTTTAAATTGTGTTTTATCTTTTTATTACGGACGCTTTTAACGTGCACGTCTTTCTACATTGTTCTCACATGTATAATTTCAACACGAATGAAGTAACCAATATTTTGTAACAATATTATGATTAGAGTGTCCGTGGAGTTTCTTGCCCGTTCTTCTCCATAGGTCCTACCTACTGCGCTTTGGAATAGGCAACTAGCTTCATATTTCTAACTGACCGACCCCTTGACAATTCAAAAGTGCCTGTAATAAATGCTTTGAGTTTGAGTTTGGACATGTCGATTTCCTCACGATGTTTTCCTTCACCGTTTCGAGAGTCAGTGGTGATGAAATTATTTACGCAAAGTAAAACGCTTGCTTGGGTTCGAACTTCGAGTCCACGACCGACTCGTAAGTCGGGGCCGTTACCACTGGGCTACCGCTGCCAACCTTTTAACTCCACTTAATTCAAGCACAGTGTTTATGAACATTCATCTATGTAATTATGAAAACAGTACTTAGTACTTACGACTATCTCATCATAACACACAACTTCGTTACATTATCATCCGAAAGCGATTACTCGTAAAGGCCAATATCTACAGGGTGTTTGGTAGAAAGACCGACACAATTTTCTTAGCGATGGGAGCGTCATATCCTAGTTTTAACCATAAAACCAGTGTTTTAGGTGTTAGGTACGATAAGTAATTGAGATAATAATTAGTGTTTTTTATTACCCGAAATGTCGTCACAACTTTCTTGTTTGTGGTTGTAATATAACAGAACGCAATATTTTTTTGAGGAGCTCGTGGCTAAATACTAACAGCCGCTCGGGTCGATCTGTCAGGTTAAGCTACGCTTGCCGGAGTTGGTCCGTGGATGGGTGACCATTTCTACATACCGAGATTCCTCCGTGCCTCGGAAAGCACGTTAAGCCGTTGGTCCTGGCTGTCATTCGTGGATCTTTGACAGTCGTTACGGGTCGTCAGAAGCCCGAAAGTCTGACAACCAGTCTTACCAAGGGTATCGTATTACCCAGTTGCTGGGTTATGGAGGTCAGATAGGCAGTCGCTCCATGTAAAATACTGGTATTCAGCTGCATCCGGTTAGACTGGAAGCCGACCCCAATATAGTTGGGAAAAGGCTAGGCAGATTGATTTGAGAACGCAATAATTTTTTATGTTATCGGCAATGACATGTAAGTACGGTTGGTTTTAGAAAGCGACTTTTGTGCTTCATAAATTGTGTTAAGGTACGATATTTTTTTTTAAATTAATTTTAAACACAAAAAAAAAAACAATTTTGTGCTAGCAAGAGACACACCAATCCGTTAAAAAAATAAATTCGGTCTTCCTACCAAACACCCTGTGTGTTTGGTAGGAAGACCGACCATTTCATTATCTATATCTAAACATAATATAAATTGAAGTCGCTTTTCGTGTCTGTCTGACCGCATTATTCTTGTAAACTACACAGATTTTGATGTGATTTTCAACATCATTCAGAGAATTTATTCCGGAAGGATAATAATTTTTACAATTGTTATTCAAACATTAGGGTGATTATTATGATCAGTTCAAAAAAAAAAAACGGGAATTCATTTTATTTTTCGGCGGTTGGTAAACTGTAAAGTAAAACATGAAGAGTAATAAAACAAAACTGGCCAAGTGCGTGTCGGACCACGCACAATGAAGGGCTCCGTAGTTGGGATGAATTTATCCCAAAAACAAACTTAAACATGTTCTCCCATACGAAATGTATGGGAAAACATGTTTTTGCAACTGCAAAGTTAAGTTGGTTGATTATTACTCGTTAACTTGTAAAGCCTACTTAGCTGTGATAGTTTTCCTTTTAATTTCGTTATATAAACTACTACTGTGATTTTTTTAAACATTCAAAACCAACCATTTAGCTGGCAGGGGGGGACACACTTGACTCTAACAAAAATTAGCATTTTAAAGCTTAATATTTCGCAAACTTACAATGTTTTTCAAGGACCTTTCCAATGATACCCCACATCAAGGGATAAAAAAATAATTTTGTTTTACCTTTTTGTCGGCGTAATTAATATGTATACCTATGCCAAATTACAGCTTTCTAGTACTAAGGGTCTCGGAGCTAGACCGCGGACAGACAGACAGACAGACATGACGAAACTATAAAGGTTCCTTACTACGGAACCCTAAAAAATTGGTCTGTTAATAACAGACCAATTTTTTAAACATTAATTAATTTATTAGACATTTAATAAATGTCAGTACAAAAATACTTAAGTAGTGTAATAAACGAATGGTGTAAAAATGTTGGAATGGGCAGTTAGGTAAATAGTTCAGCAATTCATGGGTTAGGTAAGAACCGTGACCAGCCTCGCGCGAGCCAAATTGGTCGCAGCAACTAGGCCAGGGCACCCCGACCAAATAAGTTAGGTTAGTTTAGAACTGTGAAAAACCGCGCGCGAGCCAAGCGAGCAAAGCGAGCGGTGACGCGGCAGTGGCTGGCGAGCGCTACTTCTAAGTAAGATTTCTTACCAACTAATTCCGATTTAATAAATAAATAATAAATAAATAAAATTGTTTATTGGTAAAAACAAGTAGAGGTCTAAACAAATTTTTTGATTGGATCCTCCTTTTAGGCAGATAGTGCCTGTGATTTATTAACCGCCCACACGTAACTGCCCGTTAAGCTAATTTACTGCTTACTATTTATTTAATTACTCATTTAAACATTTTTATGACTCAGTTTTATTTAGTTTACTGCTCAGTTTTTACTGCCGAACTTGTTAAAAAACATGCATAATTGTAATTTTTTATTTACCAAAACTACAAAAAATAACTGCCGCTTTAAATCAGTATAATATTTAACTTAGGTAGGTATAATAGAAAAATCTGGATGTTTTTCAAGTTGCAAAAAACCATGCAAAGCAGGGGCGGGTTGCTGGTATACAATAAAAAAAAATCATCTACTTAGCCTTTTTCGAACTAAATTGCGGTCGGCATCCAGTCTAACCGGATGCAGCTGAATACCTGTATTTTACATGGAGTCACTGCCTACCTGACCTTCACATTCCAGTTACTGGGTAACACGATACCCATTGGTAAGACTGGTTGTCAGACTTTTGACGGCTGTCAAAGATCTACAATTGACAGCCGAGACCAACGGCTTAACATGCTTTCCAAGGCACGAAGGGGTCTCGATATGTGTGCACCCATCCACGAACCGACCGCGGCAAGGGTAGCTAAACCTTCGATCGAATCGTGTAGCTGTTATTATAATAGCCAATATCAATCAATCTGCCTAGCCTTTTCCCAATTATGTTGGGGTCGGCTTCCAGTCTAACCGGATGCAGCTGAATACCAGTATTTTACATGGAGCGACTGCCTATCTGACCTCCACAACCCAGTAACTGGGTAATACGATACCCCTTGGTAAGACTGGTTGTCAGACTTTCGGGCTTCTGACGACCCGTGACGACTGTCAAAGATCCACAGAATGACAGCCGGGACCAACGGCTTAACGTGCTTTCCGAGGCACGGAGGAGTCTCGATATGTAAAGATGGTCACCCATCCACGGACCAACCCCGGCAAGCGTAGCTTAACCTGGTGGATCACCCCGTGCGGCTGTTATTACTTAGCCACGAGCTCCTTAGCCAATATCCATATATTTCGCCCTAAAACAATAAACGCAATATTAAGGACCAATTACACTCATATCGCGAACGTTATCAGTCGAGTGTAATGAAGCTCATTTTCTGATAATTTGTGACGTCAGAGAGGTGTAAATTTAATATAGTGATAATGGCGTTATTACACCATCCATCATGCGCCGGGAAACGACAGCTGACGCGTATCTATTGTATACAGCATGTATCATAATCATAAATGATTTGGTTGGTGGTAGGCAGAGTTGCGACTTATTTGAAATACTTACTTGTAGTTAAAATGCGAATACAAAATGCAAAATACTACAATACTACTACAAAATGCAAAACATTACCTATTGTGGTATAGTAATCTTATTCCAGGTGCATCGTCTTCACATATAATTAATGTATACAAAATATTGTAAAACATTTTAAAAGAGTAACGGTGGAGTTTCTTGCCCATTCTTCTCCATACGAAAACTACCTTTTGGAAGGGGCGACTAGAATCAGTTCTATTTTTTGTTTTTGACGTTCAAAAGTGCCTTTTTGTACCTAATTGAAATAAATTATTTGAGTTTATTGACTTTGACGTATTTTAAATTTTGTATTTAAATACCTTTAAAAAAAGCATTTTGCATTTAATTTTAAACACTTTTCGAGATGTTTTTTATATTTCTAAAATGCAAAATACTTTACTGCTAAGTTTCGCCAAAATTACCACTCAAATTTTCATGTAAATGGGTCAGCGATTTGACAAATAGCCACTAGAGGCGCTGCAAGTGCTACAACTTTGCGAGTCTCTGTGCAAAGTGACAAAACAAAATGTTATCTGTGGAACATGACGTTACGCCTTATGATATATATATATGATAATGATATATCGTAACATGTCTGATTCTCTTTTTGAACAACTAGTAATGTTAAAATCTTTAGTAAATAAAGAACACTAATTCATCTAAAAGTATTTTATTTGAATAAAGTATTTTGAAAATACTTATACTCCATTTGAAATAAGATTAGACATTTAAACAAACCTTTTTTACAGTCCGTTCAACCGATTTTGACTTCTATTACGTTGGCATAAGGATGGCATTAAAAGCAAAAAAAAGTGGTTACAAACCAACTGTTTACTGCAGCTGGCATTTGTCATGCCACCAACGCAATAGAAGTCAAAATCGGTTGAACGGACTGTAAAAAAGGTTTAGTTAAATGTCTAATCTTATTTCAAATGGAGTATAGTTTGCATTTATTTAGTATTTAAAATACAAAAAGCAAAAGTATTTTGTATTTGAAATGGTAAATTAGAAAACTATTTGCATTTTTTTCGTATTTTTTAAAAACTATTTTGTATATCTCTGATGGTAAGGCTTGTTCTAAGTCCACCTGGCTAGCTACCACCATCTTATCTAAGTCTGTCGCCATAATAACAATATTAATAGCATTATTGCGTTTCGGCAGTTGAAGGTAAGGTAGGCAGATTCTCTGTGGTTGAGGATTCCGGGTGAAGCTCACTTCCACCTTCGGCCTGATCATCACTTCCCATCAAGTATGATGCAGGCCAAGAACTTGCACGTCGTGGCAAAAAAAAATGTGTGGTCATTTAAGGGTGTGGTACACATCGTAATCGCTAAAAAATAATCAGGTGTCCCATACAAAACTTCAATACCTAGTCGACCCAAATGTTTGGGACAGCAAATAATTTATTCGCAATGGGGATAAAACCTGCCACTTGCTCACTTCAGATGGCGTTGTTATCCAGTGTCCAATAATTTGACAGCTAGCTGTCACTATCCATATTTTTTTCTTCTTTTACGCATAGTTAATTATTGAGCCCAGTTGTGCAGCTGTTTACTGCAAAAATACGGGGTGTATGTATTTGTCAAAGATGTTTAAAGAAGAAAACTGTGAGAAAAAGCTCTCCGAAAAAAAAATTGGAACCCGATATTTCGTCAAGACTATGTGCTATCTTTTTAAACCTGAAGACTTTTATGGGAGAAAGTCGTGTACAGGTGGTGCTGGTGCTCCCAAGAGAACTAAGTCTGTTTTTATTACCTACAGGCACTTGTGGTGTGATATTATGTATATAATAGTAAAGTATGTGTGAATTTATATTATCATATTATATCAGTACTAGAAGTGCTCTGACGTTTTTCAGTCAGGAAGATCATATTCGAGTTGTTTTACAACTGTGATCAATTTATTTCTATCGTACACTTCCAGCATTTAACAAAAAAGAACTTAAAGTCAACAAACACAAAATAACCTATAGATTTCAAAACGTTCATATTTGATTGACTTGTACCAATGGTAGATGATCCCCTGTCCTTAACTCGTCTTTTAAAAGTGCTATACTCCAAGTCGCATACATATTTATCTACTTTTCGTATAATTTGTGATCGACACAAACGTAAACATAAACACAACAATGGCGGTTTGAAGACGTACGTGCTGCTATCTATGATGAGTTTTTGGTATCTATGGAGAAACTTGTTCAGTTTGATAGGCACACCCTTAAATATGACCACACATTTCTGATACACGCTGTATACAAAAGTCGTAAAATGTATGTACAGTTTTTATCTTTATAATATTATGTATATATCATAAGGTAATGGCGTTGATAAACTATTGTAAAAGAAAATAACCTCATATTGAATTCTGTTCGATGATTCGAGGGGCAATTCCCGTAGTTTTAAGAGGGTTTATCCTAAAAGTTGGCAACGTCGTAAATAGCTGTCAAATATTGACCTGTTTTAATTAATTTAGTAATATTTATTGTATGGAATTAATAAATGTGGTTAACGAGCGACCTAAAATATTGATTATGAAATGCAATAATTAATATCGTAATACCGAATATTTAGTTTTAGATGTAAAAAAAGGATTTGGAAACTTTCCAAATGCCTTTTTTACACCTAAAATTGTTACAACAGCAAATTCAGTGTTATAGGTAACTTCAATTCATGATTAATATTCTAGGGAACTAGTTAGCCACATTTCTTATTAACATAAAGTAATATTGCCAAATTCATCAAAACAGCGAAATATTTGACATCTATTTGCGACGTTGCCCACTTTCAGAATAAACGCTCTTAAGAACGTTTTCATTTTAGGCAAAAGGAGTATGTAAGGATCTTTCTGTAGTTTCTGCCTACCCCCATGTTCTCATGGGGTCTACCTAGAAAATCAGTTTGCCTAGCCTTTTCCCAACTATGTTGGGATCGGCTCCCAGTCTAAACGAATGCAGCTGAATACCAGTATTTTAAATGGAGCGACTGCTTATCTAACCTACACAATCCAGTAACTAGGTAAGACGATACCCTTGGTAAGACTGGTTGTCAGATTTTTGTGTTTCCGAAGACACGTAACGACTGTCAAAGTTCCACGAATGACAGCCGGGACCAACGGCTTAACGTGCTTTCCGAGGCACGGAGGAATCTCGGTATATAAAGGTGGTCACCCATTCACAAACCGACGGCAGCAAGCGTAATGGACACACACTTCCCAGTTTATTATTCTACCAAATGGCACTCGTGAGTTGCAGCAAAAAATCAGCGTCAGGTCACCTTGTGTTGTCCTCGCGCACATTTGGGAGTGGCGCGAGGAGGCGAAACGCCGGGGCTTAACTCCGATGCCGCAAGAAGTCGCGGCACAGCGGACAGAGCTCCAGCGGGATCTCATGGCGGAATGGAGAGTGCGATTGTCGCAACCCAGCGCTGGGCACGCCAGAATTGCGGCGATAATACCCACGATTTCCCACCCAAAAAAAAAAAAAGGTCACCTTGTGTTGTCATCTGACAATATGCTGAGCTGAGACCCTTTTGGCATTATAATCATTTTTTTCTGTTTTTTTTATAGTTATAAGGTGTATTTTTAACCGACTTTCAAAAAGGAGGAGGTTGTATATTCGTAGCGTATGTTTGTTTTTTTACGTATGTCCGCTGATTTCTTCGTCATTTGTGGACCGATTTTGAAAATTATTTTTTTGTTTGAAAGGGTATGCTCACAAATTGTTCCCATATAAATTGTATTAACTTAGCTTGGGTAGTTTTTGAATTAGCTACAAAATACGTATTTTTTCCCACTTAGTATGAAGATGATAAGTTCCTGTCACTGGTAGCAGGTCGTGGTATTCGAATGTGTGTGGGGTAGGTAGGTACTATAACTAAAAAGTGAAAAATAAAAAAAAATCCAAAAAAAAAACTAACTTCCAAAAAAAAACACATCAAAGTGAAAAATAACTTTAATTTCGGAAGTCGGTGGCAAAAAACGAAAATACAAAACCCAAGACACCGACTTCCGAAATTAAAGTTATTATTTTTCACTTTGTTGTGTTTTTTTTTTGAAAGTCGGTTGTTTTTTTTTTGTAAATTTTTTTTTTATGATCCTTTCTTTAGCTTAACTTTCGATCGACCTGTGCCGCTGTTATCATCTAGCCACGAGCCCCTCATTTAGTAATACCATCACAAATAAAAGGGTATCAAAACAAACATCAGCAGAAGCCCTGGTTCAGTCCTCAGGTGTTTAAACAGACAATCCACATGATTATCAACCACGCGGCGAATCTCACGCGTCGAGTGCCCACGTGCTAAGCGCGATAATATTGTGTATCGATAATATGGTATTATATCGATAGAGGACTCGATTAACTGTGTCGTGTTGTTCGTTAATCAATTGGAACTTACGACAAACCTTTATACAGGGTGGCAGGGACATCGACGCGCAAACAGTAACCAAGAATTCAGCACAATGTCGTTGATACTTCAATACCGCTCTAGGATAATACCGCGGAAGTACAAAAGTATCAAATTTTTTGTTCAGAAACATATTTGATAACTACAGCAGAAACTATTTAGTTTTTGAAGTGAAATTCAAATCCATAAGTCATTTATTCAAACTAGGCTGAGAATCAGCACTTTTCGAAAGTCAAAATTACATAAGACAGTCCACCAAAAACGCCCACCCTTCACCACTTCCTAGTGCCTTTAGCTGGGAAGAAGAAGTGGCGCAACAAACTCCCCAGCAGCGCAGTTGTCTGTTCAAGTTAGAAAAATGATTCTATACAATAGTATTCAAAGTAACTTACATTATGAAAACTTCTTTAGGCGCGTTGGGCATTTTTCAGATGAAACTAAACCATTGATTTCGCGACACTGTAACGCAATTTACCGACACCGTGGAGTAAAAGACATCAACGCGTTGATTACCGCGGTGCCGATTTTTTTCAAGTTCTGTTGGCACTCTCAGAGTGCCACCAAATTATTTTTTCATTCTCCTGTAAGTGTAACTCCTGTGTGTGTACATCTAAGTTACGCGATATTGTCTGTTGTTAGTTATGCGGTATTGCAGTATCTACGACGCATGATTGTAGACCCCAAGCGTAATTTTTTTACGTACGTTATTTAAAAAAAATCTGCTGTTTCATATAGCAAAGTGTAAAAGGTACCTATACGGTCAAAAGTTATGGAACAGCTTTTTTTTTAAATAACTGACGTAATTTCAACGCTTCGGAACGGATTCAGTACAAGATTCTGAACTTTCAACGCTCCTCTGAATCCATGGTAACAGGTTAAACGTCGATGTCCCTGTCACCCTGTATAAGAAAAAATTTTGGTTCGGCAATTCCGTAGCTGACCGCAGACGGCAGCAGCAGGAGACGTGTCGCCGCGACACGACTGGTTTCCGCGTATTTCTATGAAACCGACGTGTCGCTAGCTACGGAAGGTATTTATTTAGAAATACATACGGAATGGTACCTTTTGGTACACATGATCTGACCAAGATTATGTCTTGATTTTAACCTTAAAAGAGATTTTGATCCCTGAGTTTGTTTCGCCATTTAAAATGACGTGTAAAAGTAATTCCGAATAAACAATTTCATTTCATTATTTGAATTTGTTCCAAACTATTTTAGCAGAGGAGATCGTGGTTAAATAGTAACAGCCGCACGGGTCGAGTCATCAGGTTAAAAATAAAGATAAAGATAATTTATTTGTCAAACATGCGTTTACATACAAATCGAGCATGCAACATCTTAAATAGGTAAAAAGTCCGTACATGTTTTGCCTGACGAGGCGTACAATTTTTTTATTTTTTATATAACAAACAAATAACATTTACTTCAGTAAACCAAAGACTTAAAGACTAGTTCACTAACATTCATTAATACATTTTACGAGAATAATAAAACTATAGAAATAATAATATTCAAGCATGTCAAAAAGTATCCGTCAAAAAGTCATTTATATTAGGTATAATAGCACTTGTCTGTTAATAGATTTCGAATCTTGTTTTTAAATTGATTAGTTGTCATAGCTCTATATGACTATGGTAGTTTGTTGTATATTTTCGGGGCCATATAGAAAAAGCTTTCCCCATGAGGGCAGTTTTTGCCGAGTGCAAGCAAAATTGGCTATTGTCACGTCTGTTGCGCGGATAAGTGTCAGATTGTCGTGGAAAGAGTTGGGGGTAAGATTTTATAAACGATGCTACTTCAAGCTACGTTAAGCTACGCTTGCCGGGGTTGGTCCGTGGATGTGTAAGTGTAAGGGGGTTTTTGTTTTGTGTTTTTATTGTAATTTTAATGTTTGATGTGTTTGATTATGTTGTTTTTTTGTTTGATTATGTGTGTTATATTGTATTTTGTGTATGAGTCATTGTTACTCGAAGGAATAAATGAATAATTAAAAAAGACATCAACGCGTTGATTACCGCGGTGCCGATTTTTTTCAAGTTCTGTTGGCACTCTCAGAGTGCCACCAAATTATTTTTTCATTCTCCTGTAAGTGTAACTCCTGTGTGTGTACATCTAAGTTACGCGATATTGCCTGTTGTTAGTTACGCGGTATTGCAGTATCTACGACGCATGATTGTAGACCCCAAGCGTAATTTTTTTACGTACGTTATTAAAAAAAAACACGGTCAAAATTTATGGAACAGCTTTTTTTTTAAATAACTGACGTAATTTCAACGCTTCGGAACGGATTCAGTACAAGATTCTGAACTTTCAACGCCCCTCTGAATCCATGGTAACAGGTTCAACGTCGATGTCCCTGTCACCCTGTATAAAAAAAAGTTTTTGGTTCGGCAATTCCGTAGCTGACCGCAGACGGCAGCAGCAGGAGACGTGTCGCCGCGACACGACTGGTTTCCGTGTATTTCTATGAAACCGACGTGTCGCTAGCTACGGAAGGTATTTATTTAGAAATACATACGGAATGGTACCTTTTGGTACACATGATCTGACCAAGATTATGTCTTGATTTTAACTTTAAAAGAGATTTTGATCCCTGAGTTTGTTTCGCCATTTAAAATGACGTGTAAAAGTGATTCCGAATAAACAATTTCATTTCATTATTCGAATTTGTTCCAAACTATTTTAGCAGAGGAGATCGTGGCTAAATAGTAACAGCCGCACGGGTCGAGTCATCAGGTTAAAAATAAAGATAAAGATAATTTATTTGTCAAACATGCGTTTACATACAAATCGAGCATGCAACATCTTAAATAGGTAAAAAGTCCGTACATGTTTTGCCTGACGAGGCGTACAATTTTTTTATTTTTTATATAACAAACAAATAAAATTTACTTCAGTAAACCAAAGACTTAAAGACTAGTTCACTAACATTCATTAATACATTTTACGAGAATAATAAAACTATAGAAATAATAATATTCAAGCATGTCAAAAAGTATCCGTCAAAAAGTCATTTATATTAGGTAAATAGCACTTGTCTGTTAATAGATTTCGAATCTTGTTTTTAAATTGATTAGTTGTCATAGCTCTATATAACTATGGTAGTTTGTTGTATATTTTCGGGGCCATATAGAAAAAGCTTTCCCCATGAGGGCAGTTTTTGCCGAGTGCAAGCAAAATTGGCTATTGTCACGTCTGTTGCGCGGAAAAGTGTCAGATTGTCGTGGAAAGAGTTGGGGGTTAGATTTTATAAACGATACTACTTCAAGCTACGTTAAGCTACTCTTGCCGGGGTTGGTCCGTGGATGGGTGACCATTTTTACATACCGAGACTCCTCCGTGCCTCGGAAAGCACGTTAAGCCGTTAGTCCCGGCTGTCATTCCTGGATCTTTGACAGTCGTTACGGGTCGTCAGAAGCCCGTAAGCCTGACAATAGGTCAGATAGGCAGTCGCTCCATGTAAAATACTGGTAATCAGCTGCATGCGGTTAGACTGGAAGCTGACCCCAACATAGTTGATAAAAGGCTAGGCAGATTGTTCCAAATTATTTTAGCAGCTTTACAAAATTTACTTATCCTCAGCAAAACATAAAAATAAAATAGATTTACATCTGAATTCAAACTTAATATCGCATAATTATCCCTTTAACGAAATTATCACCAATTCCAAGCCAACCAATCACAGCGCCATTGACATTCAAATAAATTAACTATTTACAATACAATTGCATTGAAAACGAATTAATTGGTACACAATGGGACCCTTTTCCCACGCCAAACTATTGGGACAACATCGTCATTAACCCCTGTTCGCATTACCCGGTTAATTCGCGAACAGTCCGCCACAATGTGCCCGGTCAGACGTGTGGGCATATTTGCACACATTAACGCCAATTCAGTGAATATTGACTTTCGTGAGAAGTCATTGTTGATTCAATTTATTGGTCCTTGGAGACGGAAGAAATGTTCATAGGGAAATTTGTTTAAAAGCAATACTCGTCATATTACAACGTAGGCGTACTTGTATTAAATAGGTATATTTTAATTGTGCCTCGTCGTTTTAAAAGTCGCAAGCGCTACTTTTTAACCGACTTCCAAAAAGGAAGGCCGATTTCTCTGTTATTTGTGAACCGATTTTGAAAATTCTTTTTATGTTTGAAAGGGTATGCTCTCGAAGTGGTCTCATATAAATTTTATTAACTTTTTTTGGGTAGTTTTTGAGTTAGCTACAACAACATACTACAACATACGTTTTTTTTCCCACTTAGTATGTAGATGATATGATAAGTTCCTGTCACTGGTAGCAGGTAGTGGTATTCGAATGTGTGTGGGGTAGGTACCACAACTATAAAGTGAAAAATAAAAACTTTTTACAAAAAAAACAACCTACTTCCAAAAATCACTAAAAAGTGAAAAAATACTTTAATTTTGGAAGTCGGTGACAAAAAACGAAAATTCAAAACCAAAGACACCGACTTCCAAAATTAAAGTTATTTTTCACTTTTTAGTGATTGATTTTTGGAAGTCGGTTGTTTTTTTTTTGTAAAAAGTTTTGACTACTTATTTCAGTGATAGTCACACAGTGATAGTCTAGTGGTGTGACCGGTGGACTGCCAAGTCATAGGTCTCGAGTTCGAACCCAAAGCACGCACCTCTGTCTCTGACTTTTCAGATTCATGTGCGTTTTGTATAATTATCACTTGCTTCATAAACTGTGAAGGAAAACATCGTGAGGAAACCGGCACGCCTGAGAAATATTTCTCGACGTCATGTGAAGCCAAGTTAAAGGTACATGGGCGGCATAAAAACTCTGACACCCGGTTAGTCACTAACCACACACCAAAAGAAAGATTCCAGTAATTTTGAAGACCCGTGTTTATCAGTCAACTTAATAAAGGTACTGGTTGAAATGAAAAGTAAAAAAAAGAATCATAGCATTCATAGCCGTCATATAAAAATTCAATCAATCGTTAATCCACCGCTGAGTACATAAAAGTATATTGAATATAATACTGTAATAATGAATATAAGGTGAGTTTGGCCGATCAGCCGCGGGCGTGGAACTAATAACGCCAGGGGAGGGGCAATTGACCCAATAATAACGTTCACCAACTGAGGCTTAGGGAGTATCGCACACTGGACTAGAAACACGTCCTCTCGAATAAAATAAAAACAAACATTTAAAAAAGGATTGTGTGGTTTTATGAAACCACGGTAAAAGTGAAACTTCTATAGGCGCCGCCATATTGGCCTTGGCTGCTCTGACGAGCGCCTTTCACTTTATCCCTACTCCGCGGCCGACCGTCACGCAACATGCAACACACAGACGAAAAAGTTTGACACGATGTAATAAAAGTTTCACTTTAAAATACATTTATTTAGCACACACTAAAAATACACAACACAAGTAAAACAGAAATAAAAATAAATGAAAAAGTGTGACGTGTGTTGTAAAAAATTGGCAGGAAAGTGTGCCTCGCGGCTGCGCCAAATAGGCCCAATTCAGCAAAAATGCCAGACAACTAGTGCCTGACGCTTTTCGGTTTTCAACTGGACCTGACAGTTCACTTCACAGGGCACTTATGAAACGTCAAAAGCTAGGTGCACGGTTCCAATTGGTCGTTTCCTATGGTGAAGAGCCGGCAAGAAACTCCACGGTTAAAATTAATTAATTAATACCCGCCTATTATTGTCCTACTGCTGGGCAAAGGCCTCTTCTGATACAGAGAAGCCACGAGCATTGATCACCACGCTTGGTCAAGACAGGTTGGCGATTTCAGACTTATTTATATTATAAGTTCAGGTTACTCACGGTTACTCTTGTGTTAATAGGTATGGAAGGACAGTGTAGGCCCGTCAATACGTACCACGTACTTAAAAGTATAGGACTGTATGTTATTTTCTGGCCTTTCAAAAATATTTTTTTACAGGTGTAATGTACCATTCCGTAGCCTATCGCAGGCGGCAACTGCAGACGACGTGTCGCCGTGACACGACTGATTTCTATAAATTTCTATGAAATACCTACCGTAGCTAGCGACACATCGCCTCCATAGAAATACATAAAAACCAGTCGTGTCACGGTGACATTTCGCCTGCAGTTGTCGCCTGCGGTCAGCAACAGAATTATACCTTTATTATTACGATGCTTCCGTATCTTTTTTAACTCAAATACAAGAAATGTCTTTGGAAACCAAATCACTTGTAATGTTTTCTACTGTTGGAGACGGCGGTTTTGAATCTGCAGTGAACTATAAGAGAAATGTATTTATCTAGAGACCCCCAGCCCGTCCCATCCTTGATGTCCTCCCTCCGGTTGACGCCCTAAGCCGAGGTTCGTACCCCACAGGGGGTGCCCTTATCGAGCGTTCACCTAGTTTTAATTAGCTTAGTTGAATAACCCCTGGCTGGAGGTTTTAAGTGTAGTAGCTTAAGGCACCCACAGGAAAGCCCGGTTAAGTAGTCATGATCTCAGAGGTCAACTACGAGATGCCATACATAAAAAACAAATCTAGAGACCCATTCTGTTCAGCATACACTTCGTATGCGGTTGAAATAAACACTTTTATCTCATCTTGACTCTAAGGCCCGTATTACAGAACCCCACTCAAGCAAAACTAGTTTCAACCAATCAAAAGGCTTTAAACGAGTTTTAAGTACTTAATGCTTGAGTGGGGTTTTGTAATACGGGCCTAACACCCGAATACTAAAACGCCACTCAAATCTAATAATAATTTTTATCACTATTTGTAAAGTTTCAATAGATTTAAATTGATTTGAGGGACCTTGGACCACTCTCAGATCTAAGGGCTGCTCAAATCAGTTTGACAGTTGATTTGACAGATGACTAATGTTGAATAGCGTTCCAGTATACGATTTTTAACCTGAGTGTGTGAGTGGTGTTTGAGCACAACGGCACAACTTAACTTAAGAAGCACTTAGATTTAACAGATACTCAAAAGTAACGTTTGGGTATACGAAATTAAAGTTTAAGAGCTTCTCAAACAAAAAAGCCCTCAAATATTTGAGTGACGATTCAGTATTCGGCCGTAAGACAGCCACAAAATATCGGAATATATATCACGACGGCGTTTACCAAGTTCAGTGAGCGTCGCTCCGAAACCTAGGCCGGTGTAAAGAAGGGTACAAATCGCTGTATAAACTTAATATCGGCTAAATTGCCGGGCGCCGCGGGGGTGGGGCGAGGGTGACGCGCTCGCAGGGGGGGACGGCAAACATCTAGCTTTTATTGCCATCATCGCGTATTGATTCCGGTCATAAGCCGCTGTTACAACGATAATTTCATCTTGGATCCGTGGTTTGCTGAGCTTTTGAAAGAAGTCGTCTTGGATTCATAATAATAATAACTTTATTTCAGACAAAAAATCCATAACAGACATAAATCCATCTTTGTGTTAGCAGACTATATTCATAGACCACAAAAAAAGAATAAAAACCGAAATCAAACTGACACGTTGAATGCGAAACAGTGTCAAAAAAATGAACCATCTAACTTGTCTGCTATTATTTCCAGATTACTGTTGGAGTTTGCTCGGATATGGTGCAATATGGAGGTAGCTCTTTTTCTCGTAATATCATGAAAGCCATCAATCCAAGCCTCCATAAACATGTCAGACGCACTACAGCATTTCGGTAGCTCCATGTCAATAACATCCAAAATTCAGTCTGACTTTGCGGTCTTTTTCAACGGTATACGCCCGTGATTGAATGAGTCTGACAGCTTAATCCAGCCTACGAGGGATTGATTTCGTTTGAATCCCTTTGGCTCTGCACGATGTTAGACGACTTCATCATTGGGGTAGTCTGGATCTCTATTTAACCTCTGCTTTTTTGGAGTGAAAACTTCTTTAGGCGTGTTGGGCATTTTTAAGATCGGACTAAACCATTGATTTCACGACACCATGACAACACCTCATTTTTGTAAACGCGATTGTGCTCTTTATTTATATTATGTTCCGGATCAATTTTCAGTGCATGTATTTTTACTTTAAAGGTTTTGTAAACGAGATTGTGCTCTATAATTAGATAAGGTTACGGACCAATGTTCTATACAAGTATTGTTAGATAAGATGGTGGCAGTCTTACCAAGGAGTATCGTATTACACAGCGACTGAGCTGTAGAGGTCAGATAGGCAGTCGCTCTATGTAAAATACTGATATCCAGCTTCATCCGGGTAGACTGGAAGCCAACCCCAACATAGCTGGAAAAAGGCTAGGCAGATTGATTGAAAGAGATGGTTCTAAATTCTAAACCACATACTGGCCTCCTTGTTTTCTCATCTTTTGCGAAGTTTATTTGAAATTCGTAACCAAAGATCACAAACTCACAGCCATCGAAATGTTAATAAAATTCAAATAACAAACAGTGAATTCCAACCCTTCGCAGTAATTATCTTCACCGAAATCCGAAAAATAATTACAGTACCCAACATTTTGCTTAACCTTACCGAAAAACACTCGGGAATTCTGTGAACTCTCTTTAATAAAATTCTACAACATTATTTGCAGTGGGGTGGCGTTCAAAATGTAATTAGTACGGGGACAAGGATTACCCGTGTGTTTGTGTGAGAGAATAAACGATATAAAACTAATAATGAGGCGAAGAACGGGACTCAACTGCGAACTCGATAAAGGCTGGGATCAGACAGGCTCGACGAGACAGTGCGACGACGCGATTCTGGTAGAACAATTTCCACGAAGTTCATAGAAATTGTTCTAATAGAGTCACGTCAAACCTGTCTGCGGAAGCCTTAAAGACTTACTTTGGTTGTCATTTTGGGTACCTACCTAACGACATTTAATTTGAATTCGTTACTCCTATTGAGCTGTGAAGACGCTCAAGCTTTGGAGCTCGAGTCTGTCTTGTAAAATCATTTGAATAGCTTTTTCATTCCTCACGACAGAAGTTTTTGTTAAAACCTTTTGGATTTAAGGTGAGTGAGTGTACCAGTACCGGTATATCAAGTGATGTGTCAGTTTTTAAAGAAGTAGATGTAGTGTCAAAAAATGTAAAGAGTATGGTTAGATGGTCATCTTAAGAGGATTGGATGAGTGAAAGGATACTACAGTTCGTTTTTTAATCCCAGAGATTAATTTGATAGATGCAAATGTCAAACTCCAAATTGAAAAACAAACAAAAATCTTTGAAATGTCAAATTCGACACTGGGACCACATCAGAAGGCAGATGTGGAAACGGCGGGAGGGGACGTCTTAGAAGGATATTATAGACAACACTGTAACACATTAACTATTTATATTGCTGTGCCCTAGCAGGGTTTATGTATGAAACCTTTAAACTTGTAACAACTTGTAAACTACATGAATGCAATAAAAGATGATTATGATTATAGTGACCTGTTATGTTCTTCAGAAAGGTCAGGTGCGGAGTACTGTCGACCAGCGTGCGTGTATGACCAGATGTATGAACGTAAACGAAGCAAAAGGAGTATGTAAGGATCGTAGCAGGTGGAGTTCTGTAGTTTCTGGCTACTCTCATGGGAAGTATGAAGAATGCGTGATTTTATGTATTAAGTATGTGACAGGTTTTTCTGCGACTGTTATCGCTAATCTATTGAATGTAATCAGTGAATTTCGCAATTTTGGCAACGTCATGTAGGGACTAGTCCGTGTCATATAAAAGAACAATTTTCAGCAATCGAAATTAATAAAACAAACGTGCGACCCTTACAGTAGTCGCCTATGATGTGTAACATCTGCCATCTTTCTGACGTATATATGATATAAACAATATTCATCATCATCACCGTCATCGTCACCGTCATCATCATCGTCATCGTCATCATCATCATCATCATCGTCATCCTGTTTACAACCTCTCGCTTAATGGGTTGGTACCAGTTGACGGCCAACTCAAACACGGCGCGTGCTCATATGTCAAATCAAATAGCGCGCGCTTCCCCGGGTTCCTGTTACACTCTTCCGTCCCTTTTCACGAAATTACTCCCACAGATTTGATTATTTCGATTTTGACTGCAGGAAAGCTACAGGAATGATGTTACATATCAATAATAATAGTATATCGCCATTACAAACCAGCTACAAAACAATATGCTGATTACTGCCGATCTAGTCTGTAAAAATCTCAACGTGAAAACTTTGTTGAAGTGAGCTGTCATTAGTGTCAATCCCTATGACAGCTCACTTCATGGTGAGAATTTTTCACCATAGACCGGCTGGATACAAGCATTATTTTTTTAAGACGGTCTACAATCTTGTTCAGCAAGCAACCATAATTCCTTCCATCTCAATACTAACCCGATCGAAACACAGACCTCTTTAAAAAGGTATTTATTGTGTTCCGGTAAGTAATTAAAACAAGAGATAATGGAAGCGTGTCTGCGACAGGCTCAGCGGTGGAGGAGCATTGTTTTCGCAACCCGGGGAGTAGGCACAGTGCAGGGTATGGCAGTAGGTTAAAAGCAAACAAAAAAAAAAACGAACATCTTCCAAAAAAAAACAAAGTGGAAAATAACTTTAATTTCGGATGTCGCCAGTGTTTTGCCATTATTAAAGCTAACTCAAAAACTTCCTAAGAAATAGAAACATAATAGGATCACTCGCGAGCTTCTTCTCCCGAATGAAAAAAGAATCACGTAAATCGGCACAGTAATCACGGAGAAATATATGAAAATACAAGAAAAAAAAACACGCCCATTGCATAACCTCCTCCTTCTTTTGAAGTCGTTTAAAAACGTGAACCCAATGAAGAGGGTCCGACTGCTCCGGTTAATATTGCACGCGGTCAAAAGAAAGGAAGAAATGATATGGGTTTTCTTCAATCTCCCATTAGAAACTGGATTAAATTCGCTTTTATAGTGCACAAGGCTGGTCTTTCACCAATTAGCTACACTACGTGCTCTACACGAGAATAGAAGCTAAAATAATGTTTGCTGATCATTTGATTATCGCTGGAGATACTAATACAGACAGCAGATAGGTTTATGTCCAAGACTGCGTAAAATATGACAGTAAATTTAGCCTAGCCTAGCCTTTTCCCAACTATGTTACGGTCGGCTTTCAGTCCAATCAGATGCAGCTAAATACCAGTATTTTACATGGAGCGACTGCCTATCTAACCTCCACAACCTGGATAACTGGATAACACGATTCCCTTTGGTAAGACTGGTTGTCAGACTTTTGGGCTTCTGACTACCCGTAACGACTGTCAAAGATCAACGAAAGACAGCCGGGACCAACGGCGTAGCGTGATTTCTGAGGCACGGAGGGATCTCAATACGACAATCAGAATGTAACTCAACTTTAAACTTCTGTTGTTTGTCTACCTACGGCGCGACTCCCGACATCTCGCAGAGCATTGTGTGTCAGTTGATATTGTCAATTACAACAGATGTTTCTGAGTCCCCACCGTTAACATCTATTAAATTTAAAATTATGACTCAGCCTCCAGATTATGATTTTTAATGGGTTTAAGGGCAAGAGTAACGATCAAGCTTTCCATGTAAGTAAGAAAAAATTGGTTGTCTGTAAAGTCGGTTTATGGACGACAATTTTACGTGATAACGTCACAAGCCGAACGCTTAGGCCGATCGTGCCTCTCTATCGCTTGTTCAGCGCTCCCGCTTGCACGCTCAGCTCAGACGGAACGTGACACTTTTTCGTGCGTGCAGATCGATTTATAAGACGTTATCATGTCAATAAAATAGATTTTTATATCGTTAGTATGGAGAAACCGTGTTTACAATATCATCAACGCCAAAATCACTCCACCAAATGTTACATCGTTCGGCGAATTGATGACTGCAAATTGAAGTTACCTATTAGTAGATAATCAAGAGGATACTGTGCTACCTATCCCCTTGATGTTCGGTCCATTTCTTTGACAGCTATCAAAGTAAGTAAAAGCAGTGACATTATACAGTCCAATAACCACGAACTTAATAATAAACCTATAGCCAAATATAAAGTCATCTCACCAACATCCTTACCTACTCTTCCATCATCATGATCATCATCCTTTATGGAATCACTGGTCCCCAAGTCACAGGCTATTAACTTGGTTTGGGAGCCAGGAGATAATACCTAATGCACTTTATTTATTTATTTAACAGTTTATGTACACACATATAAACAGACAAGAAGAAAGGAACAGAAAAATACGTACAAAGGTGATGCTTATTTCTATAGAAATCTCTTCCAGCATACCTGCGATAGGAAAGTAATTAAAGAGATGTAGACAACGTGTGTAAGAGTAAAAGAGAAAACAGAATACATAAAATAAAACTTAACTATTACTAAAACTTAACTATACACTAATTTAAATATAAACATACAACATAAGAATATACTTAAATACATACTTCTAAAATACATATCACTAAAATACTTAGATAAAATTACTTTCTACAATAATAAATACATATTATGCAACTATGACGAAGTGGAAAGATAGTGTTCTTTCACTCTTCTTTTAAAAACCGCAACAGTTTGGCAGTCCCTAATGTCAGGCGGAAGTGAATTCCATAACCGAACCGCATGCACACTGAAGGAGTAGGAGTAGAAGTCGGTTGAGTGGGGAGGGGATTTAAGGAGATTTCTAAGATGCGACCTGCAAAGACCTGCGACCTGCAATGTTGTTCCTTACTACTGTATTTGTAACATATGTAATCATTTTTTATTGCAATAAACATTATCATATTATCATTATCATATCATATTCTCTAACCATTATCCCCATTTACATGGGGACGTTGCAACATATCTTTTTCTTCCATTCTTCACTAAATGTCGTCATCTCGGTAGTCACGCCCTTTCTATCCATATCATCTTCCACACAGTCCATCCATCGTTTCTTTGGTCTTCCTCTACTCTTATAGCGATCCACATTCATACCCAAAACTTTTTGCACGGCATTTTCTTCATTCCTCCGCATCACATGCCCTTACCTTTTTTTTAGATGTGGCATCTCGTAGTTGACCTCTGAGGTGACCGGGCTTTCCTGTGGGTGCCTTAAGCTACTACACTTAAAACCTCCAGCCAGGGGTTATTCAACTATGCTAATTAAAACTAGGTGAACGCTCCTTAAGGGCACCCCCTGTAGGGTACGAACCTCGGCTTAGGGCGTCAACCGGAGAGAGGACATCAAGGATGAGACGGGCTGGGACATGCTCTTACTATGTCAACTTGATTTCTACACTACTTTTCTGCCATAGGAGCCACTTTCAAACTTCACTTCACTCACACTTCACTTCTTTCACTTCTTTCTTTCACTTTTTCACTTTCAAGCTCATTTCTGATTCTATATCCATTAGCGTAGGAAATGATACACTACTAATATCCTAAAACAGGCTTACAAGAGCAACTCAACCTCAAAATGAAAGGATCCTTAAGCATTTTACCGCAGCCTTCATTATTAATCCCCTGTGCACACGCTGTTGTTAACCAAGTCTATCACGAAGTTAACTGAGTTAGGAGCGGCCGGACGTGATACACCGACGAATATGACCGAGATCTTGTTGGAAATTATTTAGTTTCTGATTTGGTTTACCAAACCAAATTGCATACTTACTGGGTTCTTGACATAATCCTTCATAGGGCAGACTATGTTCTCGGTAAATCGAAATTTCACGGCACTTCACTCACTCATGAACTGTTAAAGAGCGAATAGTAAATTAGTAAGGCCACACGCAAATGAAAATGGTTATGGGTTCTGAGATGTTACAGACAGACAACATTTTGTAGGTAATTAGGACCAAAATAAACTAAAATTCAGCCTGTTAGAAGAATTTCCATTTCATGTGGCTATACGTCACACCTACATTCACATGTATATCAGTGCTATAGTACTAAATGCTGTTTTGCGTCCAGTTCCATGTAAAGATTAGTTAGTGGCAAAACCCGCCATTAAGTGAGAGAAGTTCCTATCCCATAATTTAAATTAACTTTACCCAATCTAGAATTCAAATAATTTTATGCCCTGTTTAGTAATACTTACTCGCCACAAAGCAATGTAAGTGACTGATATATTTACTAGAATGAAGAAGATCTTATTCAACCAAAATGAATTTCGACGCAAAGACACACAAAGCATTTAATCACAAAAACCCACTCTCATACATTATGTACGAACGCTCGTAGGCACATAAAGCTCATACAATTCCAACGAGCACCTCTTAATTACAATTCTACCAAACTCATTTCACACAAAGTATCTTTGAAAGTGCGAAATAAATGTGTCAGATGTTCACCAATTACAGGCTCGTCGAAGACATTTGCGGAGTGGGCGTGATCCTCCCCCTTGCCTCCTCGCTCCTCACCCCCTGCGTCGTCGTGAACAATAAGTAACAGTTTAAGGAGATTATGGGAGGGCTGAGCGCCGCTAAGCAGATCGTCGCAACGCCACGCCACGGCGACGGCTCTCGGCCGAGTTAAGAACTCCTTAACTATTGAATGCCTATGTAAGTAGGTGGGTGATGTAATTCTGAATTTCATTATGAAGTTTGTATTGTTTTGATTTTGAGTTTGAAGATAGTTTGAATAATTGGGTAAGCATATTGTGCGGGCAGCTGTTTTCACTCAATTTTCGGACAGCTGTGGTTTGAAGTGCATTTTTATTATAGGACCTTTTACCGTTTTGCCTATCAGCAACCTTATTAGTAAATCAAGTTCTTGCATTCACCACAACATAATCTACGCTATGACTTTCAAAAACTTAAAAATTATAAACATTGTGTGCTCACCAACGAACCAAAATGGCTTTGCATGTACCTACATCGACATGTGTGGCCGGGCTTAATGCGCTCCCCAGTAAACTCCCGAATTTTTACCAAATTAATCTTTCTTCAAACACTTGAGTTCTTTGTGGAACAATTGACGGAGAAGCTGGTGTGCACATCTCTCGCACACCCTCGTGTGGGGGGCTGAAGGGAAGAAGGTTTGAACAAAAAGTTTTACTGATTATGAACGATTTAGCGATCGGTAAATAGAAAGGTGGTGAAGTATTGAGATTGACCTTTTTCGAATAGTTGTTCGCGTTCATACGAAAAAGGGGTTTTAAACTTACTTTATTTTAATAAATAATTAAGTTGTAATAATTAAGTTAAATAATTATGTTGTGGAATTCATTACATGAATGTCATCTTTAAAAATCTTTATGAATTAATTAATCAAATCGAACAGACAACGCACAGACGCGCTAGACCGCTGGATCTAGAAGCATGAAATTTAGTGCAAGAGTTCCTTTTGTAACGAAAGTGAGCACTAAGAAAGGATTTTTCAAAATTCATCCCTTGAATGAGTTAAATAGATGATGAAAGTTAAAGATGGAAGTTCGACATTTTGCCCATGGGGAATCCCATCTAATCCAGTCATTTTGTTAGTTTTCCGGGAGTTTTGAAAATTGGTGATTTTATTGACTTTGAGATGGTCTTTTCGTATTTCCACAGTGTCACCTCGTATCTTTACCGCTCGGGCCGCCTTGTTGGAAAAATGACGAAGTGGTCCACTTAGAGCACCCGTCCGAATAGCACCTGTGACTCGAATCAGCAGCCTACTGCTAGGATATCTATATCTTGCATTTCATAACGTCCTTTAAAACAAATACTTGTTTTAAAGGACGTTATGAAATGCAAGATATCGATAAAAAACACTAAAATGTTTATTAATTACATACACTTACGTACATACGAAATTCGTTTTATCAATATCTTTCATTTAATAACGTCCAGTAAAACAAATACATCCCAGCAGTAGACTGCTAAGTCGCAAGTGCTATTCGGACGGGTGCTCTGAGTGGACTACTTCAAAATGACGCCCAAAAACTAAAAGTTTTTTGACAATATCTCCTTTTAGACTCATTTGAAATGGCGGCGCAAGTGGCAAAGATACGAGGTGGCAAAGCGAAAATTCAAAAGAGCACGTCGAATGCAATAAAATCACCAATTTTCAAAACTCTCAGAAAACTAACTTTCCCGGTAAGTAACCGCCTTTTTGAGCACCAAATGACTGTAGGTACTAATCGGGCACACAGCTTGTAAGACTAGAAATTACTAGAAATTCACTACTTTCTAGCTAGACATTCATAGATGTCTTTCTTAAAAACGAATATTTCCTTATGTAATATTATATTAATATTTCCTTTCCCTAGTAGCCGTATAGCTCGTGGTTAAGTACTAACAGCCGCACAGGTCAATCCATCAGGTTAAGCTACGGTTGCCGGGGTTGGTCCGTGGATGGGTGACCATTTCTTCATACCGAGACTCCTCCGTGCTTTAGAAAGCACGTTAAGCCGTTGGTCCCGGTTGTCATTCGTGGATCTTTGACAGTCGTAACGGGTCTTCAGAAGCCCGAAAGTCTTAGAACCAGTCTTACCAAGGGGTATCGTATTACCTAGTTACTTTGTTGTGGAGGTCAGATAGGCAGTTGCTCCATGTAAACTACTGGAATTCAGCTGCATCCAGTAACACTGGAAGCCGACCCAACATGGTTGGGAAAAGGCTAGGCAGATTTTAATAGCCGTATTCAATACCTGTTTTTACATACGTTGTATACGGCCACCGATGAGTCACTGGTGCTCGTCAGAATCTCATCGCCTTGCAGTGATTATGACGACCTTACTGAAATCTGCTGGGCTTACTATCAATCTTGTACTGGTGTCTGCTAATCTTGCGGTCCTGTGCTGTGAGCAGTAACCGTTGGACCATGTTTGGACCCAGGGAAATGACCCTTCTTACCTTTTTGTAACTCGGTCTGGCAGCCGAAGTGGCGCTCAACTTTGTAACAATTTTATTATTTGGAACAGTCTTTCACAAGCAAACCTCTATACTGTGAGCTAGCTAGCTTTTCTAACTGTACATCTGTATTTTCAATAGTTAATAACTATCAATACGAAAGGATTGAGAAAATAAATAACATGTGCATCTCTCAGTGCAGTTTTATTTCTTGAAAACGTCGGCAAAGATTAGTATGTCTACATGGGTCACTCCGCAAAATCATTTAAATAAAAAGCGACTCTTGGTACGACACAATAAAGTGCAATTCAGGTCGCACAGCGCTAATTACCTACAGTTATATTCGCCTAGAAGTTGCCTCTCTTTCTACCGCGTAACTCTTATATCTTCTGTCTACGTTACGCCCACTGAATTCGACAAGTCGAGCCCGCCGCGTACCTACTTGTAGCTTCATACCTAAAATTCGGAGTGACACATCTGTATTCATCTGTGACGTCGGTAACAATTAAATATTTGCCACTGATCAATTATATAAAGACCGGAAAAATCTTGCCCAACTTTTTTTGCCCAAAGACAGAAATAATGTCTGTTGTCTCTACATCACCCAAAGGTTGACTGGTAGAAAATACCTATGGCATTAAGTCCATCTCTGTACATTTCTGTGCTTAAAGTACTTATAAATAAATAGATAAATAAATAAATGAATGAATAAATAAATAAATGAATAAATAAATTAATGAATAAATAAATTAATAAATGAATCAATTAATAAATTAATGAATAAATAAAGGTACCATATCTAAATATTTGAAAGGAAGACGGAAATTACTTAGGGTAACCACAAAAACACCATAAAGTTATTATTTGCATTTATTAACACGACTACACTGACACATTATTGCAATCTGACTACTTCTAATCGTTCCAATAAATATTAATACATCGGTACATAACGCGTGTATGTGCGCACTACTATGTTTCACTAAACACTAAAATTTACACTATATACACTGAGCTGCGTCTGACAAGAGGTGGAGATTTACCGCTAAACATTAATGACATTGAAAATAATAAGAAATATATCATGATCTGTAGCGAAGTAGATCGGACTGTTAAACACAGAATAAACACTGGATGGATGAAATGGCGGCAGGTCACGGGAACAATCTGCGACTCCCGCATTCCGATTTATAAAACAATGGTTAGACCTGCATTGTGTGGATCAGACAACATTCTGATGGCCACAAACGGGATGAATGAAATACAATTGCATGCACCTGAGATGAGAATGCTAAGAGGGGTGTGTGTGTGTGTGTGGTGTTACGCCAATGTATAGTATAATAAGGAATGAGAATAGAAAGTTTGAAAGTGGCACTGGTGACTGGAAAGTTGTGTGGAAATTGGTTGTCAGGGCAAACAGATACACTGTTTGATAAAACTGAACAAAAGCTTTGGGAGTTACTATTGCTAGGAACAGAGTAAGAAGTAAATGGAGTGCTCAGGCAAATACTTCTGTCATGAATTTCATTCATCCAATTTGTCTGGTATACGAAAGCTTTAAAGTTTTGTAAATTAGCCTGTATTTTTTCTATCATTGACTATAAGAACAATTGTGTTAATTGTGTGTGGGTTGTTTTTATACGATTACACGGCGGTATCATTTCAGGCCATGGTGAAATTACAAGCACAAAACTGTACAACTGACAGCTTGGCTCTGCCTTTTGTCAGACGCTTACAAATACCTTATCAATATTTACATTTAAAACACATTTGATACAATTATACCTAATTAAACTGATGTGTTTATTAAAAAAATCGGTGGGTTGAACTAGTCAAATAAACTCGCTGTAAAACACAATATAAAGAAAAAAAATTCTTTTAAAATTATGTCGTAATAAATAATAGATAGGTACGTATTTGTCTATTTACAACAATAATTATTAGGTATATCTAATCTACTTGACTACGTGTTGAGATCTAAAGGAATGTAAAGAAAACGACAGTTTTGTATAATATAAGTATAACGTCGAACGTTAAGGCACACGTCTTAATAATAGCATGGTCCTTTACACAATGGCATATTAACAAGAACATATTTCAAGTTTGTATTTGACACGAGGCAGTACAGACCAAAAAACAAATGGTGTCTGCTTTGACCACACGATAGATGTGGAAACTGACGACTGGAGCCGAATATACGCGATTCAGCGCCGAGTATAGGCGAGTCAGCGTCACCGACCGACTGGAGCCGAGTATACCCGATTCAGCGTCACTGACCAAAGCATGACGGTTCAGTTTTGTTCACAAGGGCGAAAAGTGCGCCTGAAGAATTTTTAGTTTAAAAAATCTTCGATAAAATGTCACTTAAGGCTCCGTGCCGCCGCACCGCACGAAATCACTGATTTTGATCAATTTTGTTTATTCGTTGTGAGAAAGGGGACGAGAATTTAAACAAAATTATTTGTGATTTGAAAAGTCCAATTCTTCGTCTTGTACATAGGGGAAAGGGATTTTTGAAATAAATTAAGGATTCGTGGGAAATCACTAAAATTCGCAACAAGTTTTCCAAAAAATGACGCGAGACTGACGTTTGATCGTTTCGTTAGAAGAAACTGCTTTTGATGTTGAAAATTAAAAAATATCATCAACATCATTATATGGTCTACTTGTACATAAGGGAATCACTTTTTTCAACTTTCATACAAAATATAGCAGAAAAAAAATGTTGAAATAACGTAACTTTCTCAAAACTTCAAGCCAAATAAATATTTTTTTCTAATACTTAGAAACACTTTTAAGAAACTTTAAAAATTATATATTAATTTTAAGTTAATTGTTTAATAGAATCTAAATTTTATTTTATAAATAAACAATTATTTCATTACGTAAATAAATGGCAAAGTGAACTATATAAACGATCGCGGAAAATCTATTCCGTCAGTAGCGAACGGGCCTTCCCAGCGTGTGGACGTATCACTTTGCGTCGCAGCACGCACACACGCACGTACGTGTCCGATGTTAACATATTCCAGAAATTGTACGTCGACTACCACATTTTGATCCGCATTTTATTTTAAAGTACTTTGCTTGTTTTTGAAGAACATTAAAATTTTGCATGCCTGGCAATAAATAAAATACCGGTGTACGTGTGTTCATAATTCTTCTTATCCTAAACGGCTTGACTGATTTAGATGTTTTTTTTTTTTATTCTTTTTGTGTAACTTGGATGGTTCATAACTATAGTTGGACTCACGTGGCGCTGTTGTCGCAGGACAACATCTGCCTGCTGGGTTCACTAGTTATATTTTGACTTTAGATTTCATAGTTTTGAGTGATTTTTGGTAGGGGAAAAAGTTATGGGTTCGCGTCACCGATATGCCCGCGCCTATATGCTGTTGTAGCAATAAGTGAAGTATTTTTGGAACGAAGTTTCTTTAACGCTACTGAAGACTACTTTAAGTCAAAATAAAGATCCAAGATGGCGGCTGCGAACATTTAAAAATATTTCGTCATGGGTATCGTTTTCATAGTTTTCGAGGATGCTAAAGCTGATAGTGAGGTCAAAATATAAATCCAAGATGGCGGCTGTGACAATATTCAGATTTTTCGTCATGGGTGTCTTTTTCATAGTTTTTGATGATTCTAAAGCAGATTTTGATGTCAAAACGTAAATATAAGATGGCGGCTGCGAAAATTTTCACATTTCTTCATAACATCACGCCATCAATTTCAAAGTGTTGGGCCCTTTGAAATTGATGGCGTGATGTTATGAAGAAATCTCATTTCCGCAACTTTTTCGCGCAAGTGGGTTCGCGCAAGTGTCTTTCGCGAAAATGTATTTCGCGCAAGTGTCTCAGATCCCTTTATGGATACTGGTGCAATTCTCTTGTCACAAATTAATGCCTCAAAACTGGACTAAAAATCACCAAAGTTTCGTTCATTCCTGTCAAACGATGATTTCCCATCGTGAAATAATTATAAAATATATTTTATTTTGACAGCACTAAGATGGCAATATGGTGCTGATTCTCTTGTATACCGAACTAAACTTACTAAAGTATCACTAAAATTCCTTACTTTTGGCTATGAAAATCTTGAAGCTATTCTGCAACAAAAATTTTCTAAATTTAAATATATTTTGACACACTAAAATTATATTTGACAATCGCGAGTCCACGTGCTACTTGTTTGCCCTACCCCGTGAATTTTTTTTAGAGCTGGAGGCGCACAGGGGGCAGCCTTGACGTTTTATATAGAATTTTTACTTTTTGTAAGGAAAATAAGAAAAAATATTACCTACATGTAGAGTGTCAGGGGTTTAAGGGTTTTATAAAGGGGATCGAAATTCTCATTATTTTTGCGATTGGACGCACCATTTTCGAGATATATGCAAAAGAAAAAATAAAGATACAGTACTGTTTTTTGCACCTGAAGCGAGGTGTTGGTGTGAATTTTAGGTCAAGATAACTAATTTTATTCCGCACCTTTTTAATCGCGATTAAAAATAATCAGATTTAGTTAGACATGGTGCCGATTCTCTTGTCACAAATGCCTCTAAACTAGACTAAAAATCACCAAAATTTTGTTTTATTCCTGTCAAACGACGATTTCCCATTCTGAAATAGACTAAAGTGACACAACTTAACTAGATTTTAGTTTGACAGCACTAAGATGGAACTGAGATTTTCATTTAGTGAAAATAGCAATTTTACTATTCTGAATTTGACGTTTTTCACTTAAAATTTAGATTTTCTAACCGAATCTGACTATTTTTCGCGATTAAAAACGTGTGGAATAAAATTGATTGTCATGAACTTTAAATTCACACCAACACCTCGATTTCACATGCAAAAACAGTACTGAATCTTTTTTTTTTCTTTTGCTTATATCTCGAAAACGGTGTGTCCAATCGCAAAAATAATGAAAATTTCGACACCCTTTAAAAAACCCTTAAACCTCTAACACTCTACATGTAGGTAATATTTTTTCTTATTTTCCACACAAAAAGTGAAAAATCCATATAAAACACGTCGAGGCTGCCCCCCCTGCGCGCCTCCGGCTCTAATTCACGTGGTTAGGTATCACGTGTGGAGTCGCGGTTGTCAAATTCGATTTAGATGTGTCAAAATTATTTTTAAATTTAGAGAATTTATTTTGCAGAATAGCTTTGAGATTCTCATAGTCAAAATTAAGGAATTTTAGTGATAGTTTAGTAAGTTTAGTTCGGTATACAAGAGAATCGGCACCAATAGCGAATTTTTCATTTTCACTAAATTAATAACTCATTCGGTTGCAAAAACTGTACTTTATCTTTTTTCTGTTCTTTTGCTTATATCTCGAAAATTGTGTCTTATCGCAAAAATAATGAAAATTTCGACCCCCTTTATGAAACCCATAAACCCATAAAACTCAACATGTAGGTAATAATTTTTCATGTTTTCCATACAAAAAGTATAAAATTCCATATAAAACAGAATTGTTATAAATATACTAAACGAATATACACAAACATTCCAGACTTATTTCATAAGCGTACCTACGTAACTTAACAAAATACCGTCTATAGGATCAAAACTGTTTAAGCGATCACTACGCTCGATGTTTAGGCGTGTGTGCGTGAACGGTGCACACAAACATAGCATCGCAAGAATTTACCTAAACTCTGTCGAGTGAAGTCACGGCCAGGAGCCTTAACGGGAAATTTCATAATAACATCATAAGACGTTCCATTTCAATATTCACTCTTATTCGAGTAGTTTGACACTTGGAAAAGTACCGCGCTTTGATATTCCATTTTGATAATACTCTGTGTTTGTACCTCTTGATCTAACTTAATAAATAAACATACTTAATTTCTCAAAATGAATATTGAAATGTGTCTCATCAGGCTGGTTTGTGATGGGGCAGTAAGAGAATTCACCCGTCTTATGAAGGCTCTTGCAGACAGGCGCGACGCGACGGCGCGGTCTCAACTTCCATGAAGTTTTCATAGAAATTGTTCCATCTGAATCGCGACGTGCCTGTCTGCAGGAGCCATAAACTGAAACCTGGAACAAAATTGTAAGCCATTGCGTACAGGACCTATTGGAAATACACTGCTTTTCTAGCAAACCCCATGGAAAGAAACATGAAAGACAGTAAGTAGTAAGTACAGTAGTTTTGAAACTAAACAGAAGGCTTGACTTTAGAAGATGTGCGTCATTTTACATTGCGTTCATTATAACTTGACCCATGACGCAGTCGGTAGCACTGTTCTGTCACACGCCATTTTGAACTCTATCACGATTGAAACTAAGCTTGACAAGCAATGATGCCAACATGACGGTAAGGGACAAGTTATAATGAACGGTCTGTAAGTAGAAATGACACTTCGATCAACTTGCAGTTTTAAAAGTTAGAGTGTCACCAAAATCTTAAGCTTTGGTTTCCTGAGAAAACGGTGGGTCACAGAATAACAGCTGAGCGTTTTTTGACACCTTGTCAAATAATAATGAAACTGACAGATTGTCTTGACGGCCGTTGTAATATGACGGAACTGCTGTCCTAGGAAACCCTAGCTTTAGGTTGCGTTTCCACTAGAGATGTGTGAGGTAGCTGAGCGGTGCGAGGATGCGTAGTGACGCTGTGAAACTGTACGCAGATGAGCGCTGCGAGGGTGTGCAGCGGGCTCCTTTCAGATATCTACGATTTCTCAATCGCGTCCTAACACACATCCCTCGCACACGTCTCTCGCACCCATCCCGCGCTTGTTTTGTACGTACAAAAATCTCGCACCACTAAGGCTGCGTTTCCACTAAAGATGTGCGAGGATGCGTAGCGAGGGATGTGTTTGTTAAGAACCAATAGAATCGCTTCATTTACCTAGCCTCGATCAGCGCAGCTCTGGTGGAAACGACTTAGCGGTGCGAGGTTTTTGTACGTACAAAACAAGCGAAGGATAGGTGCGTGCGAGGGATGTGTGCGAGAGATGTGTGCGAGGGATGTGTATTAAGGATGGACGCGAGTGAGAAATCGTATCTGAAAAGAGCCCGCTACACATCCTCGCAGTGCTCAACAGCCTAGCACATGTCTGGTGGTAACACTCACATCGTTTCACAGCTTTGTTACGCATCCTCGTACCGCTTAGCTACCTCGCACATCTCTGGTGGAAACGCAGCTTAACCCGTTTCCACCGGAGCTGCGCTGAGTGAGGCTAGGTAAATGACACAATTCTATTGGTTCCTAACAAACGCATCCCTCGCTACGCATCCTCGCACATCTCTGGTAGAAACGCAGCGTCAGGACTCTATAATAATCTATAATTTTAATGTGCAATATACAATATTGTTTTCGTATACCAATATACACTTCACTGTAACGAAACTGTGCAGTCACTAATATTATGCGAACTAAGTTTGAACCACCTAATACTGCTACGGAATGTTCAATGTCGGTGCGTTTAATGTATGTTGATAGGATCATTATTTAAGGCGAATATCACTAGTGAAACTGAACGCGATCAGCACAACTAAACTGCGTTCAAGAGCTGTCAGCACTTGAACGCAGTTTTTAAGTGCTAATCGCGATCACTTTCATTAAGCTTACTGTTTCATAACTTGAACATTATAGTAGCGACTCTTATACCTGGTTCCATTGAGTTTTTTATTTGGCTACCTCTGTTGACTGGAAAAACATCGAAGTGAAGCTGGAAGTGAGCTTGAAGTGAACTGTCATCCCACTTGACACTAACGATTGACAGCTCACTTCAAACAAGTTTTCTTTGAGGTTCGACTTGAACTTAGCTGATTGCGTACGGCAGTGAAGATAACATTTTATCGGACAACGCATACGGCTCAAGCTTCAGGTTAGGATTACCATCCGCCCAGACTATGACCAGCCTTCTCATTTGTCCGTATTTTTATTAAGGGGATTGTCTTTAAAAAAGATAAACGATTACTGAAAAAATAAGATTAAAAAGTTAAATAGGTATCCGGACTTTTTTGCAAATGTCAGGGTTTTTGTCAGGACTTTTCAAATTTCGAAATCGTAACCCTAGGTGCGGCTGAATAACATGATTGCAGCATTCAAAACCGTCCACACACCTTGACCAAACCTCAAATATATGCATTCCATACCTACAACCTCCTAAGCTTCCCATTCGTTCCACCATCTGGAAATCTACCATCTGGTCATAATATTATTAAATAAACTCCGGACCCAGATTGGATAGATTACTATCGACACACAAAGAAGATGATCAGAGATCGATTCAATCCACCTTTATTTTGAAGAAAAGAAGACGCTGATGCCTGCAGCCTATCAACATACATCATCATCATCGTTTCAGCCGAAAGACGTCCACTGCTGGACATAGTCCTCCCCAAGCACCGCCACTTCGACCGGTTCTGTGCTTCCCACATCCTACGGCCTTCTATCAACATACACAAACACACTAACACAGCAACGCATTTATGAATGTCCTGGTGCGTACACATAAGGGTCAAACTCCCACTGGCTCGCTTCAGGTTACGTGTGGACCTTGTTGTTATGCTGGAGGACCACGCGGTCTTGCAACAAGGCGTCGTGTGCGCGAAGACGAAGGGCCTCGGCACTGGCCAGGCGGGCCAGCGAGGGGGATGGCGAAGGGGGCGACGGCGGAGAAGATGGCGACGGCTCTGGTTCAGGGGGCCGCAGCGCTGGCGGGGGAAGAGCGAGGACGTACCTGTTGAAGAGAATCGTGTTTTAAATCCAAAGTCATTTATTTAAATTACGCTCGTCGAAATTACTTAAGACAGTCCTTCAAAACGCCCGCTCTTCATCACTTCCCAGTGTTTTAGCTGGCACATTCCTGCTAATTTCTCACAACGCACTTTACACTTTTTTTAAATTGTTTTTTGTTGTTGTGTGCCATTTAGTCTGTGCTAAATAAACGTATTTTCTTTCTTGTCTTCTTATGTTCAGAAGGGTCGTAAATACCTATGCAGCAGCGCTCTGAAGGCGGCGGCTGGTTCGGCGTCGTGCCACAGAGGCGCGGGGACGCCCAGCGCACCCAGGCCGGCGCCGAGCCCAAGCGCCCACCACTCGCCCCCCGGCGGACCACCACCGCCCCATTCACCCACCACTGAAACAATATAAATTCTTAGTACTCCAACATCATTTAAAGACATAAAACTTGTGAGTTACATGCAAGGGGTAATCTGCGGAAACACAGATCCGATTTCGAAATATTCTTTCACTAATAGGCACTATATTGCCGAATGACATAGGAAACAAACAAGAAATTTAACGCGGAAGAAGCCGCGGGCAGAAGCTAGTCGTTTATCATAATCAGCTTATAATTTTCCCACTGCTGGGACACAGGCCTCCTCTCAGTGAGCGGGAGTGGGCCGTAATCCACCACGCGGGCCCAGTGCGGGTTGATAGATGTCACATATTTTCGAATTTTTTGGTTCTAGGACATGCCGGTTTCCTCACGATGTTTTCCTTCACCGTTTTGAGAGCAGTGGTAATGAAATTAAATACACAAAGTAAATTGCCTGCCTATTTTTTTGGGTGGGAAATTATCAAATAACTTCTCCCGCTCTGAGTGGAGCGGGAGGGCGTGTCAGACTCTTACTAACTAAAACCCACCCGTGTTCCTTAGGTTGCCCTGTTGACGGGGGCCACGATCTCCCTTTCGGTTTTCTTCGCAACCCCGGCAGGCATCAGCCCTAGCGGACCTGAGTTCGAACCCACGACCGTAAGTCGGGGCCGTTACCACTGGGCCACCACTGCTCTTACTTCATCGTTTAGTCGTTTAAAAAAAGCGGCCAAGTGCGAGTCGGACTCGCCCATGAAGAGTTCCGTAGCAGCAAGTAACACTATATAAAAGTTCTCGTAGTTCGTTGTAACTTTGATCGATGTTTTAATAATAGTGTATTTTTGGTTTACGATTTATGACGTATTAAAAAAAACTACTTACTAGATCTCGTTCAAACCAATTTTCGGTGGAAGTTTACATGGTAATGTCATATATTTTTTTTTAGTTTTATCATTCTCTTATTTTAGAAATTACAGGGGGACACACACATTTTACCACTTTGGAAGTGTCTCTCGCGCAAACTATTCAGTTTAGAAAAAAATTACTTTAGAAACCTCAATATCATATTTGAAGACCTATCCATAGATACCCCACACGTATGGGTTTGATAATTTTTTTTTTTTAGTTTCAATTCTAAGTAAATAAATCAGTAATTATTTGTGGTGACTTTAACATTAATATTTTAGAAAATAATTCAAATACCGGTAGATTTTTAAATTTGTTCAAATCATTCAATTTGTCACATGTGTTTGTGGAACCGACCCGAATAACTACATCTACTGCTACATGTATTGATAATGTGTTTTGTTGCTGCGATTATTTAGATAAAGCCATAGTTAATTATCTCCCTTCGGATCACAGTGGTCAATCCGTAACTTTTGAGTCTAACATACCATTACAAAAAGTGCAGATCAAATTCAGACCAATAACAGCTGTTAATTTAAATAAATATAATAGCACTTTAGTTTGTAAGTTAAGTAATCAGGTCCTTACAATGAACAATGTTAATATTTTGTATAAAGAATTCTTTTCGTTAGTCCAATCCGAGTTCAATAATTGTTTTAAGAAGAACACTAAAATTATCAGCCCTAAGTTTTTATTTAGTGACTGGGCAACTACAGGACTCAGGAAAAGTAGGGATAGACTTTTCGAGCTGTATGGCCTTAAGCCTTATATTAACACGGAAACTTTTAATAAGTATGTTGCTACTTACTCTAGAACTTTTAAGAACACTTGTAAGGCAGCTAAAGCCTTATACATTAGCAACAAGGTTAAATCAGCAGACAATAAAATACAGACGGTTTGGAAAATTATCAATAATGAAACGAACAGAAACAAAAAGCATAATTCTGATTATACACTGAAGACGTCATGTGGTGGTCTCATTTGCGATAGCAAAGAAGTTGCTCAAGAATTTGTAAATTTCTTTACCAGTATCCCACTTAAAACTACTGAAACCTTAAACTCCTCGCCCTCACTCTCTTTTGATTTATTAAGGGCCAACGTTTCAGCATGCCCGATTGAATTTAACTTTAAGCATATTAACCCCATAACGGTAATAAAAGCTTTTAAACAAATCAAGATCAAATTGACCGAAGATCTTTGGGGGATGTCCATTAAAGTCTGTACCTCCATAATTGAGACCATAGCGCCTTACTTAGCCTTAATATTTAATTTGTGTGTGGATCAAGAAGTCTTCCCGGATTTAATGAAATACAGTAAGGTAATACCACTTTTCAAATCCGGGGACAGTAAAGACACCAATAATTATAGACCCGTATCCGTGTTGCCGGTATTCAGCAAGGTGTTTGAAAAAGTAATGCTTAATCAAATGCTCAATCATTTTAACACAAATAAAATCCTTCACGATCAACAGTATGGTTTCACCAAAGGACGTTGTACAACCGACGCTGGTGTAACCCTATTAAGACACATTTTTAACGCGTGGGAAGAGGCCCAAGATGCCATAGGGATCTTTTGTGACCTCTCCAAAGCATTTGATTGCGTCGATCACGAAACCTTACTCTTGAAACTAGAGCATTACGGACTTGGAAAACTTGCACTCAATTTAGTAAAATCTTATTTAAATGATAGACAACAGCAAGTTCAAATAAACGGTATCAATTCACTAGGTTTAAAAGTAAAATTAGGTGTGCCACAAGGCTCGATATTGGGTCCATTCCTCTTCTTAGTATACATTAATGATCGACCACAAATGGTGTTATTTGCTGACGATACTTCTTTAATTTTTAAGGTAGATAGACGTGCTACAAATTTTAACGACGTAAATAACGCCCTACTGCAGGTCCAAAATTGGTTCACTGCTAATAATTTAGTATTAAATCGAAAAAAAACGAAGTGCATAAAATTTTCTTTACCAAATGTCAAAAGTAGTGATTGTGAGATAGTATTGAATCAAGAGAAACTAGAATTCGTTGATAAAACTATTTTCCTAGGGATCACGCTCGACTCAAGGCTGCAATGGGGTCCTCATTTAACATCTCTTGCAGGACGGCTAAGTTCAGCAGCATATGCTGTCAGAAAAATCCGTCAGTTTACTGATGTAGATACCGCGAGGCTAGTATATTTCAGCTACTTTCATAGTATCATGTCCTACGGTATTTTACTGTGGGGACGGGCTGCAGACATCGAGTCTATTTTTATTCTCCAGAAAAGAGCGATCAGAGCCATATATTGTCTCCGCAGGCGCGATTCTCTAAGGAAACTGTTTAAGGATATTAACATCATGACGGTACCTTGTCAATATATCTATGAAAACATCATGTACGTAAGAAAGAATTTACATCTTTTTAGCAAAAGAGGTGATAGACATAATTATAGTACTAGAAATAGGGACCTATTAGTTCAACCAGGTTTCAGACTGGCTAAAGTAGATTCATCTTTCATGGGATACTGTTTAAAATGTTACAATAAAATTCCTCCCCACATACTTCAACTGAATGAGACGAAATTCAAATCTTGTATAAAACGCACACTATGCAGGCAGGCATATTATACGTTGGGGGATTACATCACTGATAAAAATGCTTGGCTCAATGCTGGTCCTGCTCCACAACCACAACTAATTGATTAACATTTGCAAATACTGTTGGAGCTGCTGAAGATTGTAAGACCATCTTTGCATTGTATAAACTCAATCTCTTTTGTATTATATAATTGCATAGCACACTATGTGAGCACTATGTACTAAAGAGTTACCATTTACCGGGTAATATGTCTTGCATTGACTTGAATGTACCCTGGCGGCTGTGAGTATGTCATGCTCACTCAAATGTTTCGCTGATGGTGGCGCGTGTGTTGGATCATTTAGCTCCCTTCAAAATGGTTGAGCTGAATGGTGCTAATCCATGCGTCATGTTCGTGAACGGGCGCCGTCAGTTGGGACTGGTCATCTCTTAGCTGCCAGGGCTTATTTTTAATTTTTTTGAATTGTTCTTTTTTATCTTTTTACTACGGACGCTTCTCATGTGCACGTCTTTCTACATTGTTCTCACATGTATAATTTCAACATGAATAATGTAACCAATATTTTGTAACAATTTTTTATTTAAAAGAGTGTCCGTGGAGTTTCTTGCCCGTTCTTCTCCATAGGTACCTACTACGCTTTGGAATGGGCAACTAGCTTCATACCTATTTCTGACTGACCGATTCCTTGACAATTCAAAAGTGCCTGTAAATGGTTTAATTGAAATAAATGTTTTGAGTTTGAGTTTGAGTTAAGTATGGGGAAACCCCAAAATGTATTGTTTTTTTTTTCTATTTTTATGTAAAAATCTTAATGCGGTTCACAGAATACATCTACTTACTAAGTTTCAACAGCATAGTTCTTGTAGTTTCGGAAAAAAGTGGCTGTGATATACGGACGGACAGACAGACAGACATGATGAATCCATAAGGATTCTGTTTTTTGCCATTTGGCTACGGAACCCTAAAAACGCAATAACACTGTTTAACAAGAGTTGTAAATATTTACTAGAACTTATCAATTTGATACCGAACGTGTGTCCAAGGACCCTCTTTTCACTTTGCATAGTAAAAGCACCCTTTGACAATATCACGAGTAGGTGCCTACAGTTAATAGATAAATAATTTGATGTTTGTTCAGTATAATGTGGTTAGGCAGGTGATAGTGCGTCGATATCGCCACAATGAGCCCCTTGTAGTGTTTTGCCTGCACCTGCTATAGCAATTTTTCTACTAAACTAAGTTTTATGTCATGAGTGCAGAAGTGCGTGCGTCTGTCTGCTTGGATTAATAATACCTTTTTTTTTGGGTGGGAAATTATCAAATAACTTCTCCCGCTCTGGGCGGAGCGGGAGGGCGTGTCAGACTCTTACTGACTAAAACCCACCCGTGTTCCTTCGGTTGCCCTGTTGCCGGGGGCCACGATGTCTCTATCGGTTTTCTTCGAACCCCCGGCAGGCATTGGCCCTAGCGGACCCCGTCCAGGATTAATAATACCTCAGAAATCAAGTATCTTGACTTAGCACACGAGGTTGTCGACATGTGGGATGTGGACTCTGCAATCATTGTACCGATAATCGTTACTGGCCTAATAGCGAAGAGCCTCGACCAACACCTCAGCAGGCTCTCATTGCGCGGCTGAGTCAAGAGCTTGATTCAGAAAGCGGTACTCCTGGACACGGCACGCATAGTGAGGAGGTTCCTCTCTCTAGAGCCCTGACCACCGGCAGCTTGGACCCTGTTCCTGATGCCGATGGGCTACAATTTTTTTTATATTTTCAAATATATCTATTTATAAAAATGTTAAAAAATATGTATGTAAATGAAATAAAGGAGCAATACTTCATTTTATTAAAAGCAACGGGACCTCGTACGCCTTCCAAAGGTCCGGGACCCCAGGGTCCCGAGATTTATTATGTCAAAGACACCTCAGTAGTCAGTAGTCACCCCCCTTTCTAGCCATATCATCTTCCACACAGTCCATCCATCGTTTCTTCGGTCTTCCCCTACTCTTATACCCATCCACATTCATACTCAAAACTTTCCTCACGATATTTTCCTCACTCCTCAAATTGTATTTTCGGAAACAATCTACAAGCCTTAACGACCGGGCTTCCGTTGCTATGTATAAATATGAAGTAAGCGTTACAATACAAATCATAAGCAATTATCAAGATTGTCGCGTGTTGGGTAACGAGCCACGCACACATATACAAGTGCCCACACGACACACACAAAAGGTATATTATTATACTCACAGAAGAGCTAATACACAAATCATCATTTTTCTCCCCTTATCCCAATTTATTCATACTTCTCTATCAGTCGTCATCTCATCTCTTTCACACAGTCCATCCATAATTTCTTTGGTCTTCCCCTACTCTTATAGCCATCCACATTCATACTCAAAACTTTCCTCACGACATTTTCCTCATTCCTCCACGTAACATACCGATTTCCGAACCCATGACAACCGATTTCCACAAAACTTAAACAACGCTAAACGCGACACGAAAACGCGACGCTAAACGAATTTAGCTTCGTTCCCAATGTGACCTACGCTTAATGTGTATAGCCGAAAGGAATACTCTCACTTTTTAGTTAAAATAGGTGGTAGCTGTGGAGTTTATTGTAGTGAGTTAGAGCGGTTTTACACTACTACGTCCGATCCGAATTCGAGAAATGTCGGTCCGAAGTAGCCATAGTAGGTACTATTTGCATGAGGGGTTGTCAAATGTTTCGCTGATGGTGGCGTGTGTTAGAATTCTGAGGTGTTGGATCATTAAGTTCCCTTCAAAATGATTGAGCTAAATAGTGCTGATCCATGCGTCATGTTCGTGAACAGGCGCCGTCAGTAGAGTCGAGTAGGTCATTTAAATTTTTCTGGTTTATTTTAATTTTTTTATTGTGTACATATTTTTACTATGGACGCTTTTAATGTGCACGTCTTTCTACATTGTTGTCACATGTATAATTTCAACATGAATGATGTAACCAATAATTTGTATCAATATTTTGATTTAAAAGAGTGTCCGTGGAGTTTCTTGCCCGTTTTTCTCCATATGTACCTACCTACTAAGCTTTGGAAGAGACAACTAGCTTTATCTTTCTGACTGACCGACCCCTTGACAATTTAAAAGTCCCTGTAATTGGTTTATTTGAAATAAATGGTTTGAGTTTGAGTTTTTGTGCACTAGATTCGATCTTTGTCCGTCCGAATTTAGAACATTCCCAATTCGGATTGAATTTGGATCTTGAATTTGAATTCGGATCGGATGCAGTGCGAAAACGCTCTTACCGCGTGTTTGTATACTTTGGTTCACACCGCGGACTATACATCGAAGTGTGAAAACACGCGGTTGCTTCACGAGCGAAGCTAAACGAATTTAGCATCGATCCCAGTGTGGCCTGCCCTTTAACGCACATATGTACATAATAAATCTGCTTAGTTTTTTCTTAACTATGTTGGGGTCGGCTTCTAGTCTAACCGGATGCAGCTGACTACCAGTATTGAAGTGAAAATTTCTTTAGGCGCGTTGGGCATTTTTGTGATGGGAAAAACAATTGAATTCGCAACTGTGCTCTTTATTTATATTACGTTACGGATCAATGTTTTATGCAAGTATTTTTACTTTAAAAATTTTGGAAGTATTTTTTTTTATTGTTCAAGTTTTCACTTCTGTCGGCACTCCCGGAGTGCCACTGTTTTTTTTTTACATGCAACGCCTGCCTATCTGCACAACCCAGTTACTGGGTAACACGATAGGTACCCCTTGGTAGGACTGGTTGTCAGAGTTTCGGGCTTCTGATGACCCGTAACGACTGTAAAAGATCTACGAATGGCTGCCGGGATCAACGGCTTAACGTCCTTCCCGAGGCACTGATGGCGGTCCATGGGTCTCGATAAGTAATGGATGGTCACCCATCCACAAACTGACCGCAGCAAGAGTAGCTTAAACTTCGATCGACCCGTGCGGCAGTTAGCCGACGTTCGCACGGACGCGAATAAAATCGCGGCGGCATTAAAATTTTTTTTCGTGCAGTGTGTTTTTTCAACGCGCTGGGATGAAAGTGCGTCACAGCGCGTTGGATTCTCAACGCTCGGTTTAACACCAAGAGCTGAAAATCCAGTGCGCGATAAAATCCCCCGCGATATTATTTCGTCCGAGCGAACGTCGGCTACTATTTAGCCACGAGCTTCTCGTACGTACAATCACACACAAAAGTGCTAACAGTCAATATATCAGCCGGTAAACGGATTGCCAGTAATTGTCGTTATCGCGGCATCGCGTAAACTCTGCGGCGTCATTATACGCGCATTAGTATAATGACGCCCTAATATCGTTCTATCGAGCGATATAAGTGGGTTTCCGTAACAATTACTTTTACTTTATTGTCGCTTTGAGGCAGTTTTGATAATCTTTGTATATTGGTCATAAAAAACATGTTTTATCGATTAAAAAGCTTACATTATCACTATCACTACAATATAATCCTCCTATAATGTTCCCACTGCTGGGACACAGGCCTCCTCTCTGTGAGAGGGAGTGGGATGTAATCCACCACGCGGGCCCAGTGCGGGTTGGTAGATGTCACATGTCTTCGAATTTTTTGTTCTGGGACATGTCGGTTTGCTCACGATGATTTCCTTCACCGTTTTGAGAGGAGCTAAAAAGCTTACATAATTACTTTACTTTACTTTTACTTGTCAACCAGTGAGCTGTCATTCCATAACAGCTCACTTCAACCTTACTTCACATAAGTTTACACAGTGAGATGTTTACAGAATAGACGAGGAGGCAATTATAGGACTACTACAAGGATAAGCGAATGATAACCACATCAAATTATGACACCATCCAGTCCGAATTTAGAAAAAAAAACGAGAACATTGAATGCCAAAAAACAATGGCACTCCGGAAGTGCCGACAGAAGTGAAAACTTGAACAATTTTACTGTGCAGGAAATACTTCTCTTTTTTGAAATCGGTGAAAAAGGGAAATGTCAATCATGTCGTTGTCATGTTTGGAATGTCATTAATCCCAAAGAAAATGTATCGCGCGTTGATGTCTTTTTAATGGTCAAAAGCTGGTGTCGGTAACAGTGTCGCGAGTTCAATTGTTTTTCCCATCCCAAAAATGCCCAACACGCCTAAAGAAGTTTTCACTTAAAAAAACCAACATAGCCACAATGATTAAATATAAATCAATACATAATGCGCACACATGTGAAGTTTTAAAAGTAGCGTTTTAAATCAGGGCGCGCGGTGTGTAGGGGTGACGAGCAATTACTACGCAATTGCTACTAATTGTCGGTGATTTCGGTGTGACTGACACCCGCTCCGCGAGCCCGCGATGTAATGCTTATTAGGGTTCACACATAATAAAACAGCGCACCCTTCTCCTTTGATTTATGATGTTCAGTGATGAAGCAACAGTCTGTTGTAAGTTGCTGTTCGTTCATTGCTCATGATGTACATTCAATAAATAGTTTAATAATTAATTCAAATTCAAATTTTAACCGCCCCTGTAATTTAGTGCTTAGACCATCTGTCTCAGACCCCGAGCGTGGCATGATTTTCTGCTCGGTTTAGTTGGTGATAGGGCTTGTTCTAAGTCCGCCTGGCTAGCTACCACCATCTTATCTAAGTCTGTCGCCATATCAACAATGTTAACAGCATTGTTGTGTTTCGGCAGTTAGAGGTAAAATAGCCAGTTTCTCTGTGTTTGAGGATTCCGGGTGAACCTCGCTTCCACCTTCGACCTGATCATTACTTACCATCAAGTGAGATACAGGCCAAGAGCTTCCACAGTGTAGTTCAAAAAAAAGGTTCTTAGTACTATCATATGCCTGAATTTCAATAGTTTTGTGCTATCAAATTCATTTAGGGGCGATTTTGATGTTCGGTCTTTGTCGATATTACAGCACTAAGGACTGATTTTTCGAAAATTTTCGTAAAATTACCGTGACAAATAAGAGGGCGTAAACTGCCACGATTAGTTGATTGATTTATCAAAAGCTAATGTGCGCTTTACTAATTAATAACGTGACGATATTATCGTGTAGGTTCATAACTCCTCTTACACCCGAATGAAACATTAAAACATGGCTCTTGGAAACAATCATACATCTCTACTGAAATAATCCTAAGCATAACGAAATAAAATCAACTCACACTGCACCGACACAAACACCCGTATCCACACTCTCACTCTCACACACACATACACACCCCCTCGCATAATACAGAACAGCAGCATAAACCGAAATTATACCTAATTTTGTATTATATTTTTAGTATAAAATTTAAGTTATAATTTTAGTTTTCCATTAATCACTAATAGTTAATTTGTTTGTATATTTAGTTTTATAGTCTCAATAAGGCTAATCGCTAAGTTGCTTTACTTTAGCAAATTTCAAATTTTATTTTATTTAAAAATTATCAAAATATTGTACATATTTAACGGTGCCCAAGATACAGGCTGTGCCTAGTTTGGGACCAAAGATACCTCAAAAAAAAAATGTGGACGTCCACGTCTATAAAATGTATGGAAATACGTGCACGTCATAACGTTATCTTGGACGACTAGACGGAAATTTAAAAGCGTCTTCATAGAAACAAGAAAAGAAAAATTATTTATTGTAATTCGCACAGGAAAGCACAAAATAAAATAAAACACACTCATAAAAACATAAATAAAAATAAAAAGCAAAGTAACTTTAAAATAAAAGCAGAAAGTTCTGTACGAGGCCAAAAGGCTCATACATAGTCATTTTACATTTTATTACATAGATTTTACTTCCCTGTGATATCGTGACGCCGTGGACGTTCACGATAATATCGTCATGTTAGAAATTATAAAAGCGCACAATCGCAGCAGTTTACGCGCGCTTGACAATATTTGTCACATTAATTTTGCGATAATTTTCATTCGAGAAACCGGCCCTAACTATTCTAATATTGTAAATTCACAAACCTACAAAAACCTTGTTAAACTATTTCAACTCCTAATTGGGCAATTATGAAAAGTTCCTAAACGATCATCAACCCTAATTTACGTACAGATTGCTTGCTCACACGACCGATACCGATCGGTAAATGATCGGTAAACATCGGGTGCATTCGGATTCGTATTTCATTACCACCCTGTGGCCGATAAACGGGGACCAATTACGTGAAATATATAACTTGTGAGTTTTAGTGATGACTGTACCTTGTCATTATAAGGGGATGTGTATCGTTTGACAAGGAAAGTATTTTTCCGATGTAATTATCTTTATCGTGTGTTTGTTTTAGACTATTAATGTTGTTTTGGAAATAAATAGGTAATAGGAAATATTTGAGCTGACAACATTCCAACTAGGGATAGGTAGTGCTGATAGGGTAGTGAGATGGAGCAGAGAAAATCTCTTACAATTTAATAGCTCGAAGTGTGTGACCATTACTTTTTCTCGTGCACACAATCCCATCTTACATACCTACTATATTGACGGGTCGCCTATGGAACGGGTCACAGAAGTCAAGGACTTGGGAGTAAAATTTAACACTGGTCTGACTTTTCGGGATCACATCATGCGTTGCTGTAAAAGAGCGTATAGAAATTTAGGTTTCATGCTTCGTACGGTCCGAGGTTTCACGAATGTGAAAGCTATTATAGCATTATATAATGCATTGGTGAGGAGCCAGGTAGAATGTAACGCAGTTATCTGGTCTCCGCATGAAGCTAAATATAGTCTCATGCTGGAGAGGGTACAAAATAAATTTATAAGATATTTATATATGCGCTATTACGGAGTCTATCCCTTTTACCCGTTAATGTATCCAACCTTATTTATTCTAGGTATGGTAGGATACAACGAGCTAAGGGTTAGGAGGGATCTTGCACTCGCCTCATATATATTTAAGATACTGAGAGGGAAGATGCATAATGCAGTTGTTTTAGGCCAGGTGAGTCTGTGTGTTCCGGACAGGTACGTGTGGCGACGACGGCAGCCACGATTGCTGGTGGAACCGCGTGCTAGGACCAACCTTCTGAAGGAGGCGCCGCTGACGCGTGCACTCCGCACGCTCAACCTCATAGCGAGTGAGACAGACCTATTCTGTTGTTCTCTGAGTGAATTCGCAAGGAATGCTTTGTTTGTTATTAGTTATAGGTATTAGTTATAAGGAACAAATATGTTAAAGTATTAATTAAGGCACATTTACCGCATTGGTTAGCTGTAAGGGTAGATGTATGATGATAAATAAATAAATAAAATAAAATAAATAAATAAAAACTTTCGTTCGAAAACCAGTGGAATTTAAGAAAAGACTGACCTGTTCTAAATTTAAAAATTAAAGTATGTATGTCAAAACCAGTGTTTCTTAGAATTTAAGAATAGGCTACTGACCTGACCAGTTCTGAATTTAAAAATTAAAGTATGTGTCAAAATAAGAACTAAGATCTGTGAGGCCAAAGCAAGTCTTTGAGAGTTGCCAACTCTAAAGTTTATTTATCGTCTTGGTAGCAATCTGTATTGTGTCAACGTAATACTTCGTTACTAGTAAGCTTGAGAAGGACAGGCATATCTAGAGAAACTGAATGCAGCATGGAATGGAAACAGTTCTTTTAATATGAAGCAAAGTCTGCTTTCTTACCGTGGTCATTATCATTCTATGGCCTTTACCCCAATTAATTTGGGATTGGCTTTGTTCACCAAAATAACATATTTTGAACAAGATGTTCCGAAGAATTGCCAAACTTAAGTGGCAATGGGCAGGGCACATTACTCGCAGAACGGATGGCCGATAGGGCCGAAAGGTTCTGGAGTGGCGACCGCGTACCGGGAGACGTAGCGTTGGAAAGCCTCCCATAAAATGGACCGATGACCTTATGAAGGCCGCAGGAATTCGCTGGATACGGGAAGCATAGAATCGGTCGAAGTGGCGGTGATTGGGGGAGGCCAGGTCCAGCAGTGGATATCTTTCGGTCGAAATGATGATGAACAAGATGTAGAGAATTCACATTTGAAATAGTGCATCAGCTATTTGACTTTCGTTCCAAAAATTTAGAATTTTACAGCTTACCAATGGTAAGCGCTTCATGGAACATACCTAACATAGAATTGACTTAAGAGGCCGCTTACGAGCACGGCTCGCAACTACAAATTGAGATGTTTGCAATTTCAATTCCAAGCACGTTGCGCTAGTGTGAGTGCCTGTCGGAGCGATAACACCTACAATGAGCAATACTACCACGCACACATTGACAATTATTGCTTGACGCGATAGCACTACTAGCTTTCGAAAGTTTATGATAAATTTGGATGTGTTCCGTAATACAAAAAATTATGAATGAAAACTTAATGTATTTCCATTCTTTTTTCGATAATTTGTAACTTGAAAACATAAACTATGCTTCTGCGGAACCAATATTACAAATATTTTTGTTTATAATACAGAAAAAACAATATGAAAACATGTCATTTACGCTGTAAAAATGTACGAAATGCAATTCGCTTACACTTCATTTAAAGGTAAGTTTTTGGAAATAAAAAGACGTAGGAGCCTAGATAAATACTGTCTCAATCAGAATATCAACATAATATGGTGGAAATATGCTCAAATTGCAAATGATTTATGTATTACGTTTATATGGACAATTCATGCGTCGCCGCATTTTTAAGAATATCACAATACTATTTACCTTTTCATCATCATTCTCTTACTCTTATCTCAATTTATTTGTGGTCGACGCAACACGTCCCTTTCTTCCACACTTCTTTATCAGTCGTCATCTTGGTAGTCACCCCTTTTCTATCCATATCATCTTCCACACAGTCCATCAATCGTTTCTTTGTTCTTCCCCTACTCTTATAGCCATCCACATTCATACTCAAAACTCTCCTCACGACATTTTCCTCTTTACTTCTTTTTTCTTACCATGATCGTGGTGCATGAAAGGCGCATGATCTCTGCCGAGCGCCTTCTCTCGCTTGCGCCACTTCGCGCGTCTGTTCTGGAACCACACCTGCGAACAAAACCTCAGTTATTCTCCAGAAATTTTATTAAATCGTGTGACGGGTCGTTGAGCTACCTTAAATAAGGTTGAGCTACACGATGACTGATGCATGAGTACCGTCCATCGGGACACGTCAACTCAAAGCCGCAATGGCTATTTCTTCAAAAGGCCCTTCTAGACATTACCCTGCATTGTTTGACTCACACATCTTAGTAATTATAATGTTTGGACTTTAAAAGAGACCATTGACCTCTGAGTTTGTTTCGGAATTTCTCCTCAGGGATCAGTCAGTTAAGAAGTCCGAAAGGGAGATCGTGGCCCCCGGCAACATGGCAACTGAAGGAACACGGGTGGGTTTTAGTCAGTAAGAGTCTGACACGCCCTCCCGCTCCACCCAGAGCGGGAGAAATTATTTGATAATTTCCCACCCAAAAAAATAAAAAATAAATGTATCAGTTAGTTAGGAAATAACGGAGCCATCTACTTTTAAAATTTAGACCAAATTGACTGTTAAAAGTGTCTTAGAACATCTTACTTACATTGATTCATATCGTGACACATAATATATTTGGTAGCAATTCATCTTCGTCAGAAAGAGCAACTGCAGTATTTAAAGTCAGTTTCTGGCTATTGGACCTCTGGCTACTTTTGACGACTTGGCAACTAGATATTCACCCGCTAACTTGGGACTTCAGTAAAAGATGGATGGACTAGGGAATCGATAATCAAAATCAGATCATTATTGAGTATTAGCTGATAAATTGCCTTACAATGACCTTGTAGCCGTAGTACTATTTAATAATAATATATCGTCACTGGAAAGGCAAAATTACTTAACCGCCACATTATTCATATGGCGTTAAGTATTTTTTCCTTTCCAGTGACGATATAGTATAATGATATGGCTATTCAGTCGTGTTGAATTGCCATCCCATCGGACTATGAGAGTGAGGAAAGAGAGAGTGCACCTGTACTTTATTAGCTCCCGCGCCGATGGCTAGTTTCCGCTGAGACTGGCCGCCATAGCCGAAATTCGGTCGGGAGGACTATTATTACTATCTAATGAAGCAACCAGATAAGATAAGTTTACTCGTCAATCATACAGTGCAGTCAACATTTAGCTACAGCCCCTCAAGAGCCAACAGCCGAAACAAAAATCAGAACTGGATTCTTTCCGCATAATGGTTCCAATCCGAGTTGTGGGCGATTTTAATTTTTTTTATTGTGTAATTGTTGGCAATTTGACGCCCTCCCCGCTTTCCTCACCCCCCCACTCGTCCGCACCTCTCGACTACAATGGAACCGTAATGAAAAGCAATTACGCATACGTGGTTTCCATTCCTTCACATCCATGTAGGAGAATGTACCTTCTACCATTGACGTAAAGTCCAATTTTGCATGTTATGGAATGGAGAATAGAAACAAATTGAGCTAGTCGAGCCACATTGCGCTAATAAAAAGACATTGTAGAAGGAAAAATTGGTGTAATTTCATAATTTTCAAATGAGACCGTTTTGCTGAGTCGTTGCATTCTTACAATGGTAGTCGAGTCGACAATTATGGCCGACTAAACACCTCGACTTGAAAGTTGGGATCAATGAACTAGCTTATCAATTAAATCCTACAACTACACTGCCGGACTCCTTTAATCGTGCATCCATTCTATTTTCATATTAGGTACAAAGAGCTAAAACAACAAAATAGTGATAAGTCAAAGATACAAGTTTTAAAGCCGACATACTATAGCCATCATGTTGCTGTCATAATAGTTCCATTAAATTTAAATTCATGACCATTTAAAAGGATGCAAAGCTTTTTACGAAAAACACTCAAAACACAAAGCATTTATTTCAAATAAATCAATTACAGGTACTTTTGAATTGTCAAGGGTTCGGTCAGTCAGAAAGATGAAGCTAGTTGTCTATTCCCAAGCGTAGTAGGTACCTACGGAGAAGAACGGCCAAGAAACTCCACGGAAACTCTTTTAAATCAAAATATTGTTACAAAATATTGGTTACGTTGTTTGAAATTATACATGTGAGAACAAAATAGAGAATGACAAAAAAAATGCAGTGAGGCTCGGTTTAAGAGTCCGGCAGTGTATATTATCATGATGCATTGATCACGGACGTCGTGATAACCTAAGTTTTTCAAATAATCTACGTACTTGTAAAAAGGAAGCTAAAAATAAACTAAAGACTCTTAGATCCTGAGTACATTGTACTTGTTTGCTTATCAAAAACTTTTTGGTTATGGGTTCTACCTTAATTTTAGGGTTTCTCAAAAGTTTTAGTTAAGTTACGTACGTTGCAATAAGTTATTAAATAATATGTAAAAAAAACCTGTCCGATCCGTGAGGATGTCGTTAGGTATTACGACACCTAACGACATCCTCACGGATCGGAAAGGTTTTTTTTCCACATAAATAGACTCTCACTACGGTGAGAGTCTATTTATGTGGAAATTTACAGGAAAAAAGAAAAAAAATATCGTCACATTTTTTTCACATGTTGAATAACTATTTAAGTGGTTGTCCGTGTATATTGCAGATAGGCGCAGGCGCACGATATTATAGAGAAAGTTTAGAAAACAACAAACTGTGTATCGGTTGGAATTTCCCATAAGCAAAAATTACGAAATTCCAAACAAAACTTTTATTCCCTATTCAACCCCTTTTGGGGAAAAATTATCCGAGTCCTTTCTTAGTCCTCACTTTACATACAAAAGGAATTGGTGTGCAAAATGTCATACTTCTAGAGCCAGCGGTTTAGGCTATGCGTTATCTGTCAGTGAATTAATGAATGAAATATTTTTATTTTGTAAAAGTTATCTGTAGTATTTATGTTAGTTAGCCCCGAATTCTCATCACAGTTCTGCACTTAACATCTGAATGGCACATATCAGGGTGTAGAAGACAGGGACCAATATTAACCTACTGAGTACAATAAAAAAGAGATGCATGATTGGTTAACATTTTAGTGAAAGACGATACTTATTGGTAAAATATTTAGTAATCAACTGTTTTTCTTCGTAAAAAAGTAAAAGTAAAAATAATATAAAAATATTTATTTATTTATTATTAGGCTCTTCAACAATGAGTACCTAAGTACACTATTACTTTACAATTTGTACATTGCAAACTTAAGTCTAAGCGCCTCATTACTTAAAGAAAAGCACAGCATGCACCACATTATGCGCAGATAAAACACAATTAATTAATTAAAATGGAACTGGGCAGGCCACATCTGCCGCATTTCACATCAAAATTGGAAGAAAGTAGCCACAGATTGGGTTCCGAACAACAGGAACCGGCGACGTGGTACCTCAGCTCAGAAGGAGATGACGTGACGAGTTAGACTCCTACCTAAAGGATTGGGCTCTAATTGCAAAAGAAAGAGAAAATGGTAAATGAAAAGGGCCTTTTCCCTGCAGTGGGAGAACACAGGCCCATAATAATATTAAAAAAATTCGATTAAGAATCGAAAGGACACGGCACACGGTTAGGGATGTAAAACGGTAAAATTACCTTGGTATAATATGGTAAAAAAATATTTTACGAAATTTACGGTATTTTACGATAAAATATGGTAATTTTCGGTAAACAATATAGTAAACGTACTCATGCAGTTATACCCGCTAAACCACTACAAATACGGAAGTGAGTATTGTTTGTGTGTATCATGTGTATGTCACTACTTCTCTATTAACGGATAAATGGATTTGAATTAAATTTGCCAGAGATATAAGCAGTATTGGAACTTAAAAAAAAAACAGAAAACTGGGCTCATGCGACTCATGCGTACTAAAAATCCCTAAAACTTAATTCTCAAGTTAAGAATTCAAGATATGAATCACACCATGTCATGGATTATAATAATATCATCTATGTGCAGAAGCAGAGCAGAGGACAGCACAAATTAAAATCTAAAACTTCATAAGTCGCTGGTAATTTTACCGTAATTTATATAAATGACAGTAAAATACCCGTATTTTACCATCGTTTTCCGTAAAATTACGTAATTTTGCAACCCTACACACGGTTGATCTTTGTAAAATCAAAAACCCGCTGTGCCTTTAATTCGATAAAAAGGTTTTTCGATTAATAATTATGGCAGACAATTAAGGGACAAAAGTACAGTCAGCTCATGCTGCACTTTGCTCTCTGAGCCAAATAATTCAGCAAGATGCATTTATTGAATTCCCAAGCCAGCAGTGAAATTCATCAATTAAACATGGACTTAATTCGTTCGACTCGTCAAGGACCACTCACAATGAATAGAAAGCCTCGTGTCGATTACATAGAGCAATCACTAGACATTTTTATTGAGACCCACTCCATTCCATTCTAAATTTCAACTTAAAACTTCAAACAGCACAAGCTAAGTCGAACCTTACAGCTGTTAAATAAGGCTGATTTTAAAACGGCGAGGATGAATATAAGTGCTACGTCCTTTGTCGGCGAACGGCATCTATGGAGTGGATTAAAAGCAATTTGCACTGCGTTGAGTGTGATTTAAGAACTGTGTGGCACCCCCAATACTTAGAGCAGCTACCAATAGGGTTGGTACTTAACAACTGCAAATACGAATGCTCTTATGAAATGTCTTTGGTATTGAGTTCATATGGTATTTAGAGTTTTGCCAATACTCGTACGCGTTGATTTGAGTACCTACTAACATAACGTGACTGATCAGTGGGCTAGTAATAATAGTCATCTAGCCCAAATTTTGACCATGGCGACCAATCTCAGCGGAGACTAGCCATCAACGTTGGAGATAATATTATAGTGTGCAGGAATACCTAACTTAATTAAAAATGACACAATTCAAAACTTTAAAAACAAACTGACATCATTATTAATTGTAAAATGCTATTATTCTGTGAACGACTTTCTTAATGATACTGACTTATATACTGAATAATTTAATGTAATTTTTTTGACATACCTACCTAATTATGACATTGTTTCCATTTATTTAAGTTTATTCCTATTGTGTTTATTGTATTACAGATAATTATGTAAATTAAAGTTTTATTAAATGAATGTAGGTACCTGGTGCCAACTATTGTTCATCTGTAATGCCTACCTTAAAACAGTTTATCTATATCACATTGCTATTCATTTTATATTAATTCACTTGTGTTATAATAATGTTGCATGCCTAATATAAGGTAGATTGTACAAGGATCACCCATATTTTAACTGTTACATCTTATTTACTGTACCTGCAATCTATGCAAATAAATTTTTACTTTACTTTACTCTTTCCTCACTCTCATAGTCCGATGGGACAGCAATCCGACACGACCGGAGAGGACTCAAGTGCAGGACCAACGGCTTAAAACGTGCTTTCCGAGGCACGGGGGTATATATCATACCGCTAACTCCCAAACTACAGGCTGCTACTAAGAAATTCCTAATAAGTAACACTTCCCATATTCATGTTACCAACTCTGTCCGTTGCCTGTTTATGTAATCACGACTCTACAAAGACCCTCCAAGGTCTAAATTTAAATATTACATTAAGCTAGTTATGATGTTTTCCTGAAATGCATCATCTTGTATACCTAGCGCAACACGTCCACCACTTAGTACTCGACACGAGCGACGCGTCAACGGCAGAGGCACTTGCAGCCGTCGACGCGTTGGCAGCTACCGTCGACAACGTGCCGCTCATTTATTGTATGGTGCTCAAATATACGAGCAGCGCGTTGTCGACGGCCGAGGCAACTGCAACCGTCGACGAGTCGGCGGCCACCGTGTTGGTAAACTTGGGCGGTCGCTAAGTGCTCATATACACGAGCGGCACGTGTCAATGGCAGAGGCAACTACAGCCCTCGACGCGTCGTCGGCTAGCTAGTCAAAAATTGGCATTTAGTATTCGAAAAAATCACTTTTTTAATTTCGATGCTAGGATTTATTTAATTCGTGCTTTATTTATCATCATAATTTAATGATGAGTTTCAAAATACCCTTATGCATTAATATTTCAAGTGTTTTCATTAATTGTCACATTGTCGTGTGTTGTCTTGTTGGGTCTGTATCCAAATAAATTTTTCTTTTCTTTCCATAACATTACCGAAATGTTTTTTTTTTTATAAACATTGAAAAAAAATATTGCTATTTATAATTCACATTTTTTTACCAAAATTACCACAAATCCATTTAAAAAAAAAATGTTTTCAACAGGGGTGATAACTTGATAAGTTGACTTGTAGACACCCGCTAAACGACGCGCGACGGCCACCCGCGCTTCATGTAATAACCCGGTAAAATTCCCCTTTGAAAAAAAAATGTGGCTTATATTATTTTTTTCTTTTTTCTTGTAAACTACCACATAAATAGACTCTTAGTACGATACCTAACAACACCTTCACGGATCGGACAGGGTTTTTTATACATCTTCTTAATATATATAAATTACGTGTCACGTTGTTTGTCCGCGATGGACTCCTAAACTACTTAACCGATTTTAATCAAATTTGCACACCGTGTGCAGTTTGATCCAACTTGAAAGATAGGATAGCTTACATCTTAACTTAGGAAAAAAAAGAAATGAAGAAAAATTATGTTTTTATAAATTATGCATTTATTATATCCCGGTATTATGCCATAATTCCTTACAAAAAGTACTAGGCTTGCATAATTTTTGATGATAATCTCGGTAGGTAGGGTAGTAAGTGATAAAGATGGTCCACCCCGAACATTTATATGGCAAAACAACGTTTACAGGGTCAGCTAGTGTTTTATGTATTACTCATCGCGCGGTAAACTCTGTTTGCATGTGGCAATGCAGATGCCACCACAAATTAAAGGATCTTCCACCGTATCCACAGACACCTAATTCCTCCGAAAGTTCCCATAAATCCCTCAAGTGTGGTGTCTAATACTCGCCATTATATTCCCCTCCCCCCGCTCTCGCAGACCGCATGAAGTCCCTAATTACCAAATTGCAGGCGCTCGCTTTAACTGCAGTTAAAGAGCACTCGGCGTCAAACCACGCTTAATTTAACCATTGTTACTTGAGATTACGTGTAATTATGAAACAGTGGGATTTGATTAGGTAGCTAATCGGTATCATATTGTTAATGAAGAGCAAATAGACAAGTAGGCATCACTAAATATTATTGACTAGCGGATGTCACGCGGTCTCACCCGCGTAGTTCCCGTTTCCGTGGGAGTACGGGGATAAAATATAGCCTATGTTACTCGCTGATAATGTAGCTATCCATTGCTGAAAGAATTTTTCAAATCGGTCCAGTAGTTTTTATGTTTATTCGTTACAAACAAAAATATAAAAAACAAATCTTTCCTCTTTATAATATTAGTATAGATTTCAAGGTTTTCAGGACTCTTTAGTGCTCAAATGAGTTTTTAATGGGTAGTCAAGATTTTATGGTGAAAAATAATCATGGTTATCACAATATGTTCCTGTTCTGTTTTTAACCGACTTCCAAAAAGGAGGAGGTTATATGTTCGTCGCGTATGTTTGTTTTTTTATTTTTTTTTTATATATGTCCACCGATTTCTCCGTCAATTGTGGACCGATTTTGAAAATTATTTTTTTGTTTGAAAGGGTGTGCTCTCAAATTGGTCCCATATAAATTTTATTAACTTTGCTTTGATAGTTTTTGAGTTAGCTACAAAATACGTATTTTTTTCCCACTTGCTATGTAGATGATATGATAAGTTTCTGTCACTGGTAGCAGGTAGTGGTATTCGAATGTGTGTGGGGTAGGTACCACAACTAAAAAGTGAAAAATAAAAACTTTTTACAAAAAAAAAACAACCAACCTCCAAAAAAAACACTACAAAGTGAAAAATAACTTTAATTTCGGAAGTCGGTGGCAAAAAACGAAAATACAAAACACAAGTCACCGACTTCCGAAATTAAAGTTATTTTTCACTTTGTAGTGTTTTTTTTGGAGGTCGGTTGTTTTTTTATTTTTTATTATTATTATTTTAAGTGAAAACTTCTTTAGGCGCGTTGGACATTTTTGAGATGGGAAAACACAATTGAACTCGCGACACTGTTACCGACACCAGCTTTTGGCTATGAAAAAGACATCAACGCGCGATACATTTTCTTTGGAATTAATGACATTTCAAACATTGAGACAACGACATGATTGACATTTCCCTTTTTTTACCGAATTCAAAAAAGAAAAGTATTACCTGCACAGTAAAATTGTTCAAGTTTTCACTTCTGTCGGCACTCCCGGAGTGCAACTGTTTTTCACAGCGGGCCATATATCAAAATACCAGCGCTGCGATATTTTTTTTTCCAAAATTAATATTAAAAGGTAATATTTTAATAACACGTCTGTGACATTGCGACCAGTGAATGGATGTAACGAGCGACAAAGAGCCACCACTGCTGTTGCTCGGATTAGGCAACCCTTGACTGCGATGATGCGAAATTGTCTGGCCAGACAACTCTTACCACACGGAATTTAGGAACAAAACAAGCGACAGAATTATACAGTTTTTGACTGTAATTAAATCTTTTGTTATGTATTCTTTCTTTGATGCCGGTGCAGTTGTTTGATATCCATTATTAAACGACAAATTGGTTATGTACAGTCTATATTAGACCGTGACCATCGCAATACCTTCAGTAATTATATAAAAGAAGTTCTTAAACGGATTGAAAAACGAGCCATTTTTAAAGTGAAAACTTCTACAGGCGCGTTGGACATTTTTGAGATGGGACTAAACCATTGATTTCGTGACACTGTAACGACACCACATTTTTGTAAACGCGATTGTGCTCTTTATTTATATTACGTTACAGATCAATGTTGTAGACTGCCTCGTTGGTCTAGTGGTCGCAAGCGCTACTGCTGAGCATGAGGTCCTGGGTTCGATTCCCTGGTCGGGCAAAGTGTAATTGGGTTTTTCTATCTGAAATTTCTCATTAGCAGCTCGGAGTCTGGATTTGTGCCCGGTTGATGGCAATAGGCTCGCCCCCTATTACATGGGACTTAAACATAACTGGCGAAATGTGGGTGTACCCGCTACAGGGACACCTCTGCCCAACCCTTCGGGGAAACAAGGCGTGATGTTAGTTACGGACCAATGTTCTATACAAGTATTTTTCTTCCACCAAGGCCATCTTGTTCAAGTTTTCACTTCTGTCGGCATTCCCGGAGTGCCACCACTTTTTATTGTTAACTTAACATTATTTTTGTTTATAACGACCATCGGTTATAACAATCGTAATCTGACCGTCCCTTCGAAATCGTTATAGACAGGTTTCACTGTTGGTACCTACTTATCTTACTGACTGTCGAAAACAATTAATAGATGGGACATTGCTCCTTAGTCCCTTATCGTCAAAGGACTATAGGGAGTTACACTCCTAACTAATTTTAGATTAAAATCCACATATAGCAGGTAAGCATTATGCTTACATACTACCGCTACTGTAGCAAAATGCTATGATAAAATAAATACAAGAGAGAATTTTAGTAGAGGCGCGATAATAGCAAGCAATGGAGAAAACAATTACAACTGCAGTCTCCACTCGCAAAAGTAAAAAAGAACGGACGCCGTAAATGCACATTGGCTATTATTATCTTTTAACGGAACTTAATAATTTCATTCTTGTACAAAACGCGGCAGTCTACAAGAGGCCTGATTACAATATCTGCGAAGGAGTCGCGATAATGTGGCGCTGACGACGCTGCAAACATTAGCGCTCTCGCGATGAGAGCGTAATGACGCGCGAATTAGCGCGCATTGTATCGCGAGTAGCCGCGGCTGTGTCGCAGCGCGGACTTGCACTTAATGCGATTAACTGAGCTCTTATATTGTGTAATATAGGTTGATAATTACAGAAAAGAGATGGAAAACGGTTGGCCCAAATGTAATAAGTTGAGATATGATCTAAAAAATTGGTCATTTTTTTTTATCGACAAGTATCAAAAATCTGCTCAATTCTCAATCTGGAAGCTGAGAAATATGAGAAAGATAGTTTTCGTGCGATTATCAATTAATTGAGTAATCGATTACAAAAAGAAAACCTTCACACTAGGTAATTAACTCAAAGTAATTAAATGCACTATAATTTACATGCAATATAATAGTGCAATTAATTACAGTCATATTATACTGAAAAACCAACATAATAATGATCAATTTCATATCGATTAAAATCGGTCTTATATTTTTAGTCTATGTCACTGGCATGAAAGCTGACTGACATTGACATTAGACAGTTGCCGACTGCTCTTGGTTGCTCACTGGTTTCATGTTTTCTGATGCGTGTTGAGTGCTTTCCCGATTATTATTAATTTTCAACGACCACTGCTTTGTCTTTTACGGATTCTGACCCTGCCTACCTAATACAACCCTTGCTGTCACACTCGACACCGAAGGTAGCTCACACGTTTGACTTGGAATCATTATTTTAGATTTTACCACCGCCTTAATTTGGATTGGATATTGTTGAAACTGTGGATCGCGAGGGACTGATAAGTTTAAAGCTATTCATTCACACCATTTTCATCTCGTTACATTCAGGCCCGAATTTGTATGTAATTGTGGCGACTTAGTAATTGCAATATGCTGAGTTGCATTATTGACGAAGTATGTGGGAGCGGGCAATCGGCTCGCCAGTCGCCTACATATCACCGCCCTGCCTCGACGCATACATAGTACCTAGTTAGCTATAGCAAAGTATTGTGGAACTTGAATTAAAGACAATTTATGTCCTTGTAGTCCGAATCTTTATTTATCTCGCCGACAACATAACACGCACAACACTGGTGACCTTTCGACGATTTAAAGATTCCGCGTTGTTAAACACGTAGCAACAGGGTAGGCGACTCAAAAAAGCTTACGAGGCAGAGGCGATCAGACCGCGTGGCAAAGTGAAACGTAACGTGCTTTAGCAAAGTAAAGCGACGCGTGTGTACAGTTTTCAAGATGAACCCGCAAGCGTTAATCGGCCAACCCGGGGCAGCTACCACTGGAGACGTATCAATGGTAACAGTGCAAATGAGAGTTCCGGAATTTTGGAGAGAGATACCAAGATCATGGTTCATCCAGTTCGAGGCAATGATGGCACCACAGAAGCAAGGCGACACCCAAAAGTACGAAATGGTGCTCGCAAAATTACCAACAGACGTTGTACGCCAAGTAACCGACATCATAGAAGCTCCGCCGGATACGGCCAAATATGAAACAATTAAAAAACGCTTATTGTCAGTATATGAAGAGAGTGCAGATAAACAATTTCACAAATTAATGCATGACACAGACCTGGGAACCCAAAAACCGTCGCAATTACTCAGAGAAATGTCGGCCTTGGCGAAGAAATGCAGCGTGACAGAAGAACCATTGAAGAGGCTGTGGCTGGACAAGCTAACACCTAATGTACGCGCAATGTTAGCAATGAGCGAAGACACCAAGTTGGAGGATCTGGCTAGGAAGGCAGATAAAATACTAGAAACCTTGGGAAGCGGCGCGGTCGCGTCTATCACACCCAGCACATCAACAGATGACGGTATTGCCAGCCACCTAAAAGAATTAACAATGGAAATGAAAGAACTACGCGGAGAAATAAATGAGATCAGGAGGCGAAAAGACAACTCGGGCGGCAGACGATGGCAACAACGTCCTAGATCCAAAAGCCGGACGCGGCGCACACCAGAATCTCCCGACTGGCTATGCAGATATCATTACCGCTACAGGAACAACGCGCGAACGTGTGAAGCACCGTGTGGCTGGACCAAGAAGCAACAGAAGCAGGAAAACTAGACGCGGTGCAGTCAGCGTCGGTGGACGATTGTGCCGCGGGAAACCACCGACTTTGTGTGAAAGACTTCAAAACGGGAATTGTGTATTTAGTGGACACGGGTGCGAATGTATCAGTGATACCAGTAAGTAACGTGAAAACAAAGCACAAACAAGAGTGTACATATAAACTTTACGCAGCAAATAACACGGAAATAAAAACCTACGGTGTAGTGACTATAGAATTAAACTTAGGATTAAATAGAAATTACAAATGGTCATTTATAGTTTGCGATGTGAAACAGCCAATCATAGGGGCAGATTTTTTAAGAGCACACCAATTAGTCGTAGACTTACACAACAAAAGGTTGATTGACGGTCTCACTAAAATAAGTAGAGAAGCAACTACAGTGAAATGTTCCGAATTTACCATATCTAGCATTCAACATGACAATCCGTACAAAGAATTGCTTGAAAAATTCTCAGAAGTAACTAAACCGATTTCGTACAAAGACCCCCCTAGCCATAATACATACCATCACATAGAAACTACAGGCCCTCCCGTGTTTTCCCGTGCTAGGCCGTTGCCACCGCATAGATATAAAATAGTACAAGAAGAATTTAGGTTAATGCAAGATTTAGGTATATGTAGGCCATCAAAGAGTCCATGGGCAAGCGCGCTGCACGTCGTGCCTAAGAAGGATGGCCAGATCAGACCCTGTGGCGACTATCGTGCACTCAACGCGATCACGAAGCCGGACAGATACCCGATCCCAAGACTACAGGATTTCACCTATGGACTAGCAGGTAAGAAAATTTTCGCACGCTTAGACATAAATAGGGCCTATCATAATATTCGCGTAGCACCACAGGACATAGAGAAAACAGCAATTATTACACCTTTCGGACTGTTCGAATTTCCGAGAATGTCATTCGGTTTGCGCAACGCAGCGCAAACATTTCAGAGGTTCATGAACAACACAGTGTTACAAGGATTAGAATACGTAAACGGAGAACGGGAAGGGGAGTGTTCATACCTATCCTGTTATATAGATGACGTAATCATCGCAAGTACTGACGCCGAATCACTTCGCAAACATTTGAGCCTTGTTTTCAGCAGATTCGAACAGTTCGGAATTACTATTAATATGTCAAAATGTTGTTTCGGTAAGCCCGAAATAGAATTTTTAGGTTACAATGTCAGCCAGGAAGGAATAAAACCCTTGAAAGATAAAGTCGAGGCGATACAAGGTTACCCGCGGCCGGAAACCGTCGAGCAGCTACGGCGATTTTTGGGAATGGTAAATTTTTATAGGTTACACATAAAGCAAGCGGCTGAGCATCAGGCAGAGCTAAACAAGTTCTTGCATGGGGCCAAGAAAAAGGATAAGTCAAAAATAACATGGGATGATAAGGCCACGGCGGCTTTCGAGCAGTGTAAGGTAAGCCTACAAAGCGCCATCACACTGGCTCACCCAGAGGCCACAGGTAGATTGTCCCTAATGTGTGACGCATCCAATACATGCGTGGGGGCAGTGCTACAACAAGGAGTCGCCGGAAAAACGAGGCCCTTAGGTTATTTTTCTAAGAGACTATCAGAAGCCCAGCAAAAATACAGCACATACGACCGAGAACTGCTGGCGATTTATTTAGCCATAACGCATTTTAGAAACATGATCGAAGGTCAAGAGCTTACTATTTTCACAGACCACAAACCATTAACGTATGCTTTTTCTAAAATAGGTACTGACCGAGAGACCCCACGGCGCACAAGGCAGTTATTGTATATCAGCGAATTCACGAGCGACATACAATACGTCAACGGAAACGAGAATCAAGTTGCTGACGCGCTGTCACGGGTGGAGTCCGTGTTTTGCCCGACGCAAGTTGATTTCGACGAAGTCGCACGGGCACAGGAAACAGACGAACAAATGGCACGTATGTTAGCAGAATCGCAAGGTAACATCGTATTAAAACAAATTCATTCACCATTGTGCAACAGAGCAATTCATTGTAACATTTCAGAGAACCAGGTAAGACCATATCTACCACACAAATTTCGTAAAATAGCTTTCGATGCAGTACATAACATAAGCCACCCCGGAATTAGGGCCACACGGAAAATGATAACGAAACGTTATTTTTGGCCAGAAATGAACAAAGACGTGACCAGGTGGGCTAGGGCATGCATACATTGTCAGAAAGTAAAAGTACAGCGACATACAGTATCCAAATTGAGTAGTTTTCCGGTAGTAGATAGATTCGAGCATGTACACATAGACATAGTCGGACCACTGCCAACGTCACAAGAAGGTTATAGGTATTGCGTCACTATGATAGATAGGTTCACGAGATGGCCAGAAGCGATTCCGGTAACCGATATTACCGCGGACACAGTAGCTAAAGCCTTTTACGAAGGTTGGGTATGCAGATTTGGGTGCCCACTCACAATAACTAGTGACCAGGGAAGACAGTTTGAGAGCGAACTATTCAAGAGCCTGTTAAACCAGTTAGGCATAAAAAAGACCCGTACAACAGCGTATCATCCGCAAGCGAACGGTATGGTTGAAAGAATGCATCGCTCACTTAAGGTTGCAATTAAGGCTAGGCTACAAGATAATAGGTCATGGGTCGAGGAATTACCGACAGCATTGTTGGGACTTCGTGCGGCTTGTAAAAATGACGAAAACGTAAGCTCAGCGGAATTAGTATTAGGACAGACACTACGTTTACCAGGCGATTTTTATTGCGAAAACAACACAACACAAGTAGAACATCTACCTACGTTCGTAAGCAAACTTCGAAGCGTAATAAACAGTATGCGGCCACAGGCAAGGGAGAGCAGCGATTCGCGGAAAATATTTATCCATAAAGACTTAAATACATGCTCTCACGTTTTTATGAGGAACGATATGGTAAAAAGTCCATTAACCCCATCATATAACGGCCCACACAAAGTAATCAGTAGGGACAAGAAAACCTTTTACATACAAATAGGTGACCGTCAAGCAACCATTTCCATCGACAGATTAAAACCAGCGTATATATTAAATCATGAGGAAAAACCGTCAGAAAATAAACATACTGAAAATGAGCGAGAACCAAATGTAGAACCAAGCGAGCAAAAATCGCTACCGCCCATGGTTAAAACCACGCGCTGTGGTCGAGTAATAAAGCAACCGGTGCGATTTTTGCTCACATGACAATAATGCTAGTGCATCGAATATCGACAAGAATTTATTGTACATTTCACTACGGTTATTTGGTTAAAAATACAGTTTAAAGTTTGAAAATGGGGAATTACCAAAATAAAGAAAACATAGCCATAGCACAGGCCCAAGTAGTATCAGGGCAGCAGTTAGAAAACAAACTAAACTATTTCGGGATAATGTTAATCATTATCGCCGCAATAATGGGCGTATTACTATGCTACGCTATTAAGAGAGGGTGCGCAGGCCATGCGAGGGAATGGCTAAGAAAAGAAGTGCCGGGGTTACTGGCAAGACAACCCGGTACAGTGGGAAACCCGGCCACCGCCACGGGATACGTTTAGCTAAGCGACGTTGTGAATTGTGCAAAAAAAAAAAAAGAAAAAACAAAATAGTGAGTAAGAATACGTAGCATGTAATATATGCAGTTTATTTTGTGAACGGCGTTACCATGACCAAAGCTGCCGACCTGCGAGGTGTTATTTAGTTATTGCAGAGCGGAGGTCATGGTAACTACCCTTAATTGTTATATTGTTACAGCCCAAATGTAAAATTTCAAGTCGGCTCAGAGCCCAGGCAATGACGAGACCGCAAAATTCTTAGAAAATAAGGTGTATAGGATCTATATTTAGCGATAGAAACAAAACAATAGGAGCATTCAACTGTTGGAATGCTGACAGGATAGAATGTTATCATAAGCAACATTGTAACTTAGGAGATTTCTTAGCACCATAATAGTGATGTAAGCACGTAGTTACGTTAAGAATAGAGAAAAAAATTATTTTTTTTTGTAAAAATTTTTTGAGAAAGGGGGGGTGTGATGTGGCGACTTAGTAATTGCAATATGCTGAGTTGCATTATTGACGAAGTATGTGGGAGCGGGCAATCGGCTCGCCAGTCGCCTACATATCACCGCCCTGCCTCGACGCATACATAGTACCTAGTTAGCTATAGCAAAGTATTGTGGAACTTGAATTAAAGACAATTTATGTCCTTGTAGTCCGAATCTTTATTTATCTCGCCGACAACATAACACGCACAACATAATCATTTCCGTCTCCTTTACCTATCAGAACTGAAAACGCCTTGGAAGCGTCATTAGAAAAAGTTCACTGTATGATAAAAGTCTTTGTACACACGGCTACACATCAAGTTTATACATTTCCAGTTTATGCTGATCTCGCATTTAATATGATTTCCGTACCTACAAAGCGAGGTCAGCTTATACTGGAAATGTATAGCTTGATGTGAAGCCGTGTGTTGTACAAATTGCAAGACTAGTAAATAGCAGGGTAATTGCGTAACACACACTGACAATTAATCGCAATTCCTTCAATTTGACAGTTCAGCCACGTTCATTGAGTTATACGATAGCGAGCAGAATTTTTTTTCAAGGCTAGGAATCAATGGATCTTTATCTTTATTGCAATCCATAATGTACACATACAGGTGGTAGGGAAATATAAATTGAAACAATTATGGACCCTGTCGGGCACAGCAAATTTTTAAATAAGTAGGAGAGAGGAAGCTTATGACTAAATATTTAAATTATGTCCTATCCGTCGATTTTTTTTTTTGCAACAATATTAGTTATTATAATATTTATGTATGTTATTGCTCATTTATTTATTCTCTGAATATAATATGTGTAGATCAATCTATTTATCTATTTTTGTATTAAATTATATATTATTATTAATTATGTAATTATTAGCTTGAATATATTGTATTGTTATTAGTGCACTTAAATAGTTAATATCTGGATGATGTTTTTCTTTTTATGAACGACGTTTTCTAAAAATGAAACCTAGCTAGATCGATTTATCATCCCCGAAACCCCCTGCATACTAAATTTCATGAAAATCGCTGGAGCCGTTTCCGAGATTCAGATATATATACAAGAATTGCTCGTTTATTTATTTATTTATTTAATACTTCAAGCACAGAAATGTACAGAGGCGGACTTAATGCCACAGGCATTTTCTACCAGTCAACCTTTGGGTGATGCAGAGACAAACTCGTTTCATCATCATCTGCCTAGCCTTTTCCCAACTATGTTGGGGTCGGCTTCCAGTCTAACCGGATGCAGCTGAATACCAGTATTTTACATGAAGCGACTGCCTATCTGACCTCCACAACCTAGTGACTAGGTAACACGATACCCCTTAGTAAGACTGGTTGTCAGACTTTTTGGGCTTCTAACTACCCGTAACGACTGTCAAAGATCTACAAATGACAGCCGGGACCAACGGCTTAACGTGCTTTCCGAGGCACGGAGGGGACTTGGAACGTTGAACATACGAAAATGGTGGGGTCATCTGCTACTTTATTTGGCCCTGGCCCCTGGATATTTTTTTAATGCTAGTTAAAATTAAGATTTAAGTATTTTTTACATATTTCTGTAAGTTTGAGGACTCATAACTTTTTTTCTATCTAACATCTGAATAAAGCAATAATTTTATAAGAATCTGCTAACATTAAAGATTTTAAAAAAAATTGCTCGTTTTACCCATTTTTTATAAAAATTACACTTTAAAGTTAAGAAAGTGGTGAAACTATTAGGGTGTAGATTGGAGCGTTCTTTCAAACTGAACCGAAATGTCAAACTTAAGGCGATGTCATAAGTACTTATCAAGCATACCTAGTTCGTGCATAGTCAAGGAGCGGTTAGTGTGCACCCGGCTTTAGCGGCTTTGGTGATGCGTTGCGGTGAGCGCGGGACCATCGACAATTTGCGCTCATTGTGCGCCGCGCGATGAGAATGGAACTAATTTTAATTACCCTCGCACCTCTACGGACAACCCTTTGCAATTTGGTTAAACGTGCGGGCGGCTAGATATTTCTATGCCTGTGTATTATGGACCTAAAGCCACCGTTTTCTAGGGAAGCGGTTCGGCAGTATTTGACATTAAGGTGTAAAAAACGCTCTGTAGTTGGACACTGGACAGCCGTTATTATGCAGCCGTGCAGCCTGTGGACCAACTATACTCAGCGGGCTATCAGCGCCCTACGGGTCCAATAGGATGTTGATGGGGCTGCCCCGTTTCTGCAGTGCATCAGGTATGTTCACACAAGCACACGTTGATGGCTTCCACGCCATCGTCAGACGGAAATCTGCCTCTTTGCTCTGCAGAGTGCGGGAAAGCTTCAACTCCATCCTGAAGACCATAGCGGGGAGGTACGATTCTCCTTTGTTAGGTGATGTTGTTCGAAGATGCATATTGAACAACAGCCTTGTTTCGAAATAGATAATAAGTTTACTAACATAGATATAAGTTATCTTTTTGTTTACTAACCCATATATGGATGTCCCTTATCCGAATTAAAGATTATTAAGCTATTGCATAGCTTTTATCGCGGGCTTTGAGCGCGGCGACCGAATTAAGAAATTTCGTAACGAAAATAAAACCTAACACCCCCCACTCCGCCTACCATGTAATGACGGTTCCCATGACAACGTGATGTTGTCATGGGAAACGTGATGTTGTCATGGGAACGTAGTTTTTGTTTTATGTCATCACGTCATCATCCCAAGTATAGCGTTGACAAATAGGAAGTATGGAAGTTACAAAAACTATGCAATAGCTTTACCGCGGCAGTCCCCGAGTGCCACATGTTTTTTTAATTTTTTTATTATGTCGTCAAAGCTTTAACGTCAAAGTTCTTTTTCGAATCATAATTTCACTTAAAACCCGATTTTTATAACAGTGCACCTGTCAACGTCAAAATTGTACAGTGTATGTGGTTTAAAGGGTGCTAATTAAGGCAGCTTCTTTAAAATGTCATTCTCGTCTGCAAATATATTTAGTTGTCTAATGAATTAATAGGCCAGCGACGAACTTTTAGCGTCTAATAAATGGTTTATAAGCGACCATATATTGTAAAACAAGCTACTGTTAATATGACGCAACATGGTGATAATTCTTAAGCAACTAAATTTGTGATATGTCTACTCATTGCCAGCTTCTAATAAGTGTATCAACTTCATCTATAAAATAATATCAACGTACTCTAATTTCATAGAGTCACCTTTATTTTTATACTTTAGCATAAGTAATTGATGAGTGAATCTACTATATTTGAACATAAAATTTCCTTATTATTGTCATCAAATAATGGTCAATGAAAGCTCTAATTTCATGTATTCGCCTATCTATTTATAATGTTACCATAAGTAATTGACTATTATACCTACCCAAATGAACATACAAAAAATATTGTTATCATAAACAAACATCTGCAACTCTGTGTTTGTTTGTGTTTGGACACACCTTAGGGAAAATTAAAACCAAACAACTATTTTATTTGTAAATCAGATAATTTTAATGGCAGTAGCATAGGTTTTTATGTTAAGTATAATTGTACTTATGTCCTAAGTTACAATAATGTAAGGCAATCAAATAATGAATAACATTGTTATTTGTCACTGAATAATCAGCGCAGGTTGTGCTTTACCTGGTCTCCCACGCTTCCTCTTTACACCAATTTTTTGTGTTTTTGCTTCTGGCGGCGGAAATGCATGTTTCATCCTGATAGCCAGACCCACCAAATGCTTGCAAGAATACTTGCGGTGAAAATCTGGACAGTCACAGTGGCCATTAATCCACTCCTCTTCTTTTTTCGGTAATGTAATTTTCCAAGAAGAAAAAAACACTTTTTTGTACTCATCAAAATCGTTGAATGTTTTCTCCGTCAAAGTAGTCCTCGTGGAGTTGTCACCTGGGACCAGGTAGGTATTAGTTGTTGGTGTTGATAGTATTGTTCTAATTTTGGTATCGGTTTTAGCCCATAGATATCCGGCTGTCCAGTCAGCTAATTTTAACACCGGTGTCGTCGCAAAGAGTTCTTCCGTTGCCTGTTGTGACCAGCTAGTAACCATGTCCTCTGCAACTACTAAAAAACGGGACAACGGTATACGCTCGCGGAGGGTATTTTCATCTTTAATAATCCTATTAAAAGATTCGAGAGCATTGTTAGTCACAGGTGTTGCACCTAAATACCAATTAGGGTTTTTAGTGAGCCATTCTTTTTTAAAATATGTCATAAATGCCTTTTGCTCATGCCATTTCGCCAAGAAAACTTTTGAAGCGGCGGTAAACACTTCAGGAGAAGTAGCACACTGCAATGCGTTTATATCTTGCAATATGGCTTTTCGTGAACTTTTCTCACTTATTTGATCCAATTTCGTACACATTTGCTTTTTAGCGTGTGCCCAGCACATTCTTACTATAGTTTCTTCTCCGAACACGTCAATAAAAGCATTTTGAATGCTTTTTGCGGCGTCGCATACCTTTGGGTCAAATGCATATGAGAAAATGGAAAAAATACTGTCTTTCAATCCCTTATACACAGTTTAAAAATCTTCTTTGCGTTCATGTGTAGATACTGTTAGGCAAATAGGATGAAATTTTCGGTTTTTGTCTGTTGTTCCAATTACTAGAACAGGAAACCCTTGCCAGATTAGTTTGTAGGTAGCATCCGCATGTAAAATTTCGGCAGTAAGGCACAGTTTTAATAAATTCTTAGAAGACAAAACGAAGCGGAAGCTAGGTGGGTCATTTTCTAAAATATGATAAGCTATCACAAAAACTTTATTCTCATCGTCAGGAACATCTGTGCGGTTAATTATCCATTTTTCTAACTCTCCTAGGTGAATTGAGGACGGCCCATACTTTATACGCCTGCGATCTGCCAAATAGTTGTAGAGCTGCTGTCTTGTAGGTATTTTAAGTCCATCTATCTTCTTCAGATTGTGTAAAATGGCTTTCGGCTTTAAGCAGAGGTCGAAAAGCTTGTTAATTTCCAATTTAGTTTCGTCGCAAATACCAAAACTGTAACTACTTTTGATGGAATCGTGGTTATGCTCGCAATCAGTGCGATAGAGTAACACCGCGTCCGAGTTCGCCTCAAATAACAAATACATCTGTGCAACACACTGCTCTCCCTTGCGTGGTACTTTATTGCACCTATAAAAGCGTTTTTTTCCATCTAGCGTCATATGAGTAGTTAAAATTGACCAAGTATTTTCTACTTTTACGACTTCTTCAGCGGCACGAACATTCAAAAATTTCTCCACAAACATCCAATTCCTCGATTCACCACGCCTTTTCTTCGCCTCTTGAACGTCTTCCGAGTCTTCATCAGAACAGTACAAAGGGACTTCATTATTAGACGACATGCTTAATAAATACTTTCATACAAATCCGTATCATAACCACTATCACAAACGTTTTTCAAATAAGAATACGAGCACTCCTTAATCGTGTCATTAATGTAAACAAATACACGTGAACTCGTTGCTGCACGCACCGAATAGAGCTCGCTCATTGGTGCAAATGCCCGGTCGCGCCCCTCTGATTCCCAACGAGCGTCAGGTACACTCCCGCGCTTGTGTTGCAAACTTTCACGAAAAAAGAAAATGATTTATTAATTTAGTTGTTGAATAAAAACCGTTGATTGCTAATTTTGAGGCTGGAATTTGATTTTATTAGCAGACAGATGTTGAATCTCTAAAATATGTAAAGTAGCTCACTTACAACATTAGTCGCTGAGTTATCAAATCAGAAGTAAATATATTTATCGGTAGCTCGGAGTCATATTAATTTACGCTCGTAAATTGACGCTGGTTTTTTGATATTCTGTTGGAATAGTAAAGATGATGAATTAATATAATTGAAGCTGTTCTATTAACTCGTCGCCTACTTACAAAAAAAGACGCTAGGTTGCAGGTGCTAAAGAAAACTTTTGTTGCCGTACATATAATTTCCCTGGTTTAAATAATAACAAGTACCTGGTCGACCGAGCTCTGCTCGGGTGAAAATAGAGAAAACGAATTTTCCCAGATATAAGACCTAGCTAGATGGGTCATACACATATGGGTGTTCGAATAAAATAACTTAAAAATTTACGACGGTAACTGAAGACTTTAATTTTTTAGTTAAATCATTATTACTTTTCTGTTTACTCATAATATTTCAAGATATGAAATGATATTTATTTATTTTAAAAAAAAACAAAATGTTTCAAAAGTCTCTTCGTGTGGACTGTTCAGATTCGGGGTATGAGTGATTGGATAGATGTAATTAATTATTTTGAACATATTTATCAAAACATCTGTGTCGCATTTACGTGATATATAATGAATATTATTTTTATTAGATAGTTGTTAATAATTGCACAAGATATTTTTTTTAATTTCCAATAAACATGCTGTTATACGGATTGAGGTCTTTTTGGGGGACCTAAAAATCAACCAAATTTTAATTTCTGCTAAAGCCACCATGTATCGAATATTTTTTAAATTGACAACACTGGATAGCCGCCATTTGTTGGAGTCCTTGTCGGGTACAGCTACGTGCCATTTTCTAATTTACGAAGTTTTAAAATAAAATTAAGTGTTTTTGTCAAAGCTCAGTGCGTCTTTCCTGCTTGGGTTGTAATTTGGTAAGTTATTATTTTACATTTTAGTAAATATTGCGCAGAAATGCCTTTTGAGGAGTAGTTTCAAAGTTTCTTTTGTTGTTTTTCTGACATTAAAAATAAAATGACTGCTTTGATTTTAGTTTAAAATATCTGTCTTGTGGACATCTTTCCTGTGAACATAAATGTCCACGGGAAAGATGCATGTCCACAAAAAATAACATTTTAACAGTTTTCTATGCAAATAAAGCTACAATGTTGGTCAAACAAACGGGCAGGCTGAGATAGCATGATTTAAATACTGCATCATTGGTATCGGCACTCGAAAAAGGAGCTTGATTTATTTTTTGCAAAATGTGGGGTGCTTAGCATGGTTAGCTTTGTTTCAGGGACAATGCCTCGATCCAGTTGGTCTAGAACCCAATTAGCTGACGAAGAGAAGAAAATACGTCGTCGTGAACAGAAAAAACTTAGCATGCGAAGAGCTAGAGCTAAAATTAGATGCTACTGCCATAGAAGAATCGCCACATTTGAAGGAATTACATATTCTAAGCGATGGGCCTACAACGCAATATCGGAACAAGACTATATTCCATTTAATTGTAAATTATGTGCGTAAAATCTCGAATGCAGAGAGGATCGTGTGGCATTTTAGTGAATCTGGTCACAGTAAGGGGGCACCTGATGGAGTTGGTGGCTGCGTAAAACGGACGTGTGACAATATTGTTGCCCATGGAAGAGATATCACAAATATTGATAGTTTTGTCAGTTATTTGAAAGACAATTGTAAAGGTATCGAAATTGTTCCTGTTGATGATACTCATGTTCCTGAAATACAGAGAATAGCGGATGCCAATAAATGTCATCCGTTTAAAGGTACCTTCCAAATCCACCAAGTTGTATGGAACGCTACTGAACCTAATTTACTACACGCCAGGAGATTAAGCTGTATTTCATGCGCCACTCACGTTCGTTGTCCTCATTTTGAAATAGGACAAATTCATATTGAATGTGTCTCAGATCCTGTAGAACATTCATCAGTAGGCTCTTCAAGGCCTTCGTTAAGTATTTCTATAACTAGTTCGCCATCTTCTCATAGAACTGCATCTGTATCAACTATCACTGGACCAAGAACTCCTTCGCTATTGTTGTTAACACCTTCTCCAGAACTTTTAAACAATGTTACTAGTCAACTGTGTACTCCGCGAAAGAGGATTCTCTGTGAGAATAACTGTTCTGATGACTCAGTTACACCACCTAAAAAACCTAAAGTACGACCTTCGTTCTTTGAAAATGATGATAGTGATGAAAACATTTTTTGAAAGCTTATTTTTATGTTCATTTTTCATTAGTTTGACGTTTTATTGATCAAGAGGCTAGAATGAAAAATAATCAAAATATTTGGTGTAATTTCAATATTTGAACCCTTGAAAAATTACATTTTATGACTAATGTTATCAAAGAAAAAGATTGTTGATAAGATTTTTTTTGTTTGTATTTTCCAGAGTATTGGCTGGATAACTTTAGTTAATTATTACGAGTTTAAATGGCAACTAAATGTCAATATGACAGTGATTATATTATATTACAAGTAATTAGAAATTTATCAAAAACCAGATCGTTATTCAGATTTCAGCAAGTTATTATCAGGTTAGTCAATGATTAACCTCTCTTCTGTGGAAAGGGGTCTTTTCTGTGGACGTAAAAAAAAATTAAAGCTAAATAACTTGCTGAAATCTGAATAACGATCTGGTTTTTTATTAATTTCTAATTACTTATAAGATTACCTAATAAATGAGACTGATTTGAAAAAAAATCAACGACTTTTTATTTCGAAGATTTTTATAACCCGTTTTGTGTATGACCCAGATCGATTTTCGCTCCCGTAAACCCCTTTTTTTGGGTGGGAAATTATCAAATAACTTCTCCCGCTCTGGGCGGAGCGGAAGAGCGTGTCAGACTCTTACTGACTAAAACCCACCCGTGTTCCTTCAGTTGCCATGTTGCCAGGGGGCCACGATGTCCCTATCGGTTTTCTTCGAAGTCCCGGCAGGCATTGGCCCTAGCGGACCCCGTCAATTCTGCTGACATCTCTTTGAGGCGCGCGTGGAACACAACGCGCCGTTGACCCGAGCTTGGTCCTTATCGGACGGCGAGCTGCCCATTGCTCACCGTCCGCAAGCCCCTATATTGCAACTTTCATAGAAATCGTTAGAACCGTTTTCGAGAACGTGATTACAAATATATATTTATACAAATATTGCTCATTTAATAGTATAGGATAACTAATAATAAAAAGCGTTGGCGTGACGATTTGGACTCGTTCCTGACCGACTGACCGGAGAAGGTACAACATAAAGAAGACTGGAAAATTATGGGGACCTTTAGACCTTTGCCCAGCAGTGGGACAAAATAGTTTAACAAAAAAAAAACTAATAATAAAACAGAACTGTAGAAACGACACGAATTGTGTTGACCGTACGGGGGCACTGAGGAGGTAACCGTGCGGGTGAATTCTAGTATCGAATAAAATTCACCCGCACGGTTACACCGTGCGGGTGAATTTTACCTACGATTTTGACAACTCTAAGCGCACATAAAAAAATCGAGTTATACACACCCTACACCCTGAAATATCAGTTTCACAGTGAGAATCTATTTTAGTAGATATAGGTAATATAAAAAACATAATTAAAGTTACATTGTTAACTTCGAATCGAACCAAGTCGAATGAATTGCTAGTGATTAATTATAGGTAACATTTGACTAATTTGTAATGATCTCTCTAATAATCACTTTATAGCTACTTTACTCAAATTACAAAACCAATTATATTAATTCATTCAGCTACCTAATTTATCCATAGTTGACGGTGAAACAAACATAATTATTTTCATATTAAACGTGAACAGAATTGCTCTTAATTTATTTAACTTGATCAAAGTTAACAAGTACTTAATGTCACTAGTTAGTTAATTAATAATTTGTTGAACCTGTATTTAATATTCGCGTTAGAATATAACCACAGCATTGCGTTAATTAACTCAGGTTAAAACGTTATTACCGTTTGTAACCTAAATATTTATAATGAGTACAGACTTATAGACAACTAACTGCGGCCCGCGGTTTTACCCGCATAAATCTCGATCCCGTGGGAATATCGTGATAAAAAGTATCCTATGTGTTAATCCAGGTTATAAACTATCTGTGTGCCAAATTGTATCCAAATCCGTTCAGTAGTTTTTGCGTGAAGAAGAGACAAACATACACACACACTCACAAACTTTCGCCTTTATAATATTAGTGTGACATGTAAAACAAATCCTGTCCCATCCGTGAGGGTGTTGTTAGGTATCGTACTGAGAGTCTATTTATGTGGTAATTTTCAGGAAAAAAGAAAAAAAAATCGCAATTTTTTTTTTTCTATGAGCAATTTTACCGGGTTTATTACATGGGGCACAGGCGGCCCTCGTTTGCGGGTGTCTACAAGTCATAATTAATGACCCCTACTGACAGTTTTCATTTTTTTTTATGGATTTGGGGTAATTTTTGGTATTTTTATTGCAGTAGGTACCTATGTGCCCCTTTCGAATCGGACAGAGTTTTTTTTACATATTGACAATATGATATTGTATAACGTGGGTAAAATGAAAAGGTAACCGAAATCGAACTTCGAGTTTCGTAAGGATTTTTTGAAGTGAAAACTTCTTAAGGAGCGTTGGGCATTTTTGAAATCGGAAAAACAATTGAACTCGCGACACCGTTACCGACACCTCATTTTTGTAAACGCGATTATGCACTTTATTTATGTTACGTTATGGATCAATTTTCTATGTAAATATTTTTACTTTAAAGGTTATAGAAGTTTTTTTTTTGTTAACGCGATTGTGCTCTTTATTTAGATAAGATAACGGACCAATGTTCTATATCAATATTTTTCTTCCACCAAGGCGATCTTATTCAAGTTTTCACTTCTGTCGGCACTCCCGGTGCAGTGCCACAATTTTTTTTTTTCGCTTTTTAGCGTCTATTATCAAAAACTGTATATTTAAATAATATATATTTGTGCTCACCTGCACCCTCGCCTCGCTCAAGTCCAGCCGCATGGCTAGCTCCTCGCGCGTGAACACGTCGGGGTACTGCGTCTTGTCGAAGGCCCGCTCCAGCTCGTGCAGCTGGTACGTGGTGAACGTGGTGCGGCTGCGACGCACCTGCTTGACAAACAGCGTACAGGTCGATGGGAGAACTTACACCACACAGTTGTTGGCTACCGAAAGAGTTCGGTAGGCAACAAATACTTAATCATAACGGGTGTAAAAATACCCATAACGAAGGTGAGAGTAGACAATTTTTTCTTTCTAATATTAATATATATTTTTATTTATTTGTACTGAATCATACCTTCTGGTTACGAAGATATTGAAGGTCAAAGTTATTTTTTTTACGTCTTTTAACGAAAACCAGTTTTAAATGTCATCATTTTTATTTTTATTTAAAATATTTTGGGGTTATAATTATGTATTTTTGAAATGTGCTTATTAAGCCGTTTTATTTGATAACCAACATGGCATCATTAAAAAAGAAAAAAACATGTCTTTATATCCTCTAGAGGGCGCCATATTCATTTAATGTCGCATAGCCAAGGATGATCAAGACGTTTCCAACGATACCTCATTTATCAAATTATGATGAGCAGTTTAAAAAATTATGAGGAAACAGATGAAAATATATACATACATACCGGTCAAAATCATAACCCCTTCTTTTTGCCCTGCCGTAGTCGGGTAAAAAATATACCCACGATCCTTAAATTGTACACCCCATAAGCACAATGTTTTGCGTGCGTTACATTGCGCAATTTCGTAAACAGATTATTTTCACAGCAAAAATAAAAGTCGTTTTTCAGCAATCGTTTCTGCCCAGTTACTTAAGGCGAATTTCACCAATAACTCTGAACTCAGCACTTCTTAATCGTGTTCAAGAGCTGTCAGTGTCAAAATTGATGCGTGCCGGTTTCATTGGTGAAATCCGCACTTAGTTCGATCGTAGGTGACGGCTTCGTAATTCGTAATGGATCTTTTACACCCTGTATTTGTACTACTTATGTACATGTAGGTACGCTGGCGATATTATTCCCGTATTCATAGTGCAATAATATTACAGCCATATCGTTAAGTGTTATTGTCAACATGTTTCACACTCAAAGTGTATAAAAATGTTCTCTTATAGTGTTCAATGTTACCTTTTTGGTTGCATCTCACACGCATAGAACACAAAGAATTTGTATAATAGTGTGTGTTAAGAAAAAGTAGTATGTAAACTGTAACATATTGTTAATCAATCAGATTTGAATTTTATATTCTTGTGCCATCATTACCCCTCACTATGACCAAGACACCTTTAGCCATCTCTGATCAGTCTCGTGAGTCTGCGGGACTGGCAGTGAGTGTACCCTTCCCAAACCTGGAAATCCTGTCTACTATCCATCTGTAACCTTAGGTCGCATAGTGCAGACATCCTGAACTTATTTATATATTTATCTATCACACTAGGTATATGATAGGTTAAGTCTGTAGGGCTTATAGGGCTTAGAGTCGTAGGGATTGTTAGGCTTGTAGGTCTTAGCAACTTCCTTTAACTTATCATATATTTTTATATATTGTCACACCCTTAACAGTATTGCGACTATTTGCGACCTTACGTGACGTTTGTTAAGGGTGGATGTATATATAGAATTCATGATGAATCCTTCAATTCAGATCAAGTTACCTTGCGTGGTCTGCCAGCGTCCAGCGCCTCTAGGTGCTCTCCGTGCTCACTGTGCTCGCCGTGACCGTGCTCGAGATCATTGTGCTCACTCAGCTCGTGCTCGTGTTCGTGCTCGTGCTCGTGTTCCGAGTCCGAGTGTGCGACGCTCTCGCTTTTCAGTTCTATTCGATCTGTGGGAAGAAAACCAGTTATTGTATAGCTGTATGAAACACCAGGACCTAGTCATCAAAAGATTTGATGGAAATTTTTGAAAAGCTTACACAACACATAGTGTTTCGTATTATGAAACTCGACCGAAGTAGTGTTAGCGACAGTTTTGTATACGAGCGATCTCTATCGTTTTTAGTTTCGAGACTTTTTGGTACAAGTGAGATCAAAAAATGTATCTACATTGCTGTCAGTGGGAAAAGTGCCCAAAAGGCTGGCAGCATTGCCACGTTATATGGCAATGCTAATTCTTTGATCTAAAAATTGGCCAACTCTCTGGACACGTGAAGAGTCAACCAACCGCTGGGGGATGTCCCGGAATACTCGATGAGCACTCGGACCTCACGACCCTAGTATTTCAACCCTTTGTTCCTATTTTTTTAAAGTGAAAACTTCTTTAAGCCTGTTGGGCATTTTTGAGCTGGGAAAAAACAATTTTATTGAACTTGTGACACCGTTACCGACACCTCATTGTTGTAAATGCGATTATGCTCTTTATTTATATTATGTTACGGATCAATGTTCTATACAAGTATTTTTCTTCCACCAAGGCGATCGTGTTCACTCCCGGAATGCCACTGTTTTCTTTTTTTCTCTGTATACTTGTACATATTTTATAAATTTTAGTGTTAGATGTATATTATAAAATAAATGATAGTGGGATCAATGACTTTTATTGCAGCATTATCTGGCGGGGCTTTAGTTTGGTATAGACAGTATACCCAAGTTGGCGCATAGAAATTGTTCTTATTTTCTCCGGCGCATCCACTAATTGTTAGCGCTGCGCTCGCTAACAGTATCGGAATCGAAATATAAGCGCTACATAAGAAAGCAATATTGAATGTTCGCTATTTATTTAAATCAAATAACTGTTATTTTGTGAAAACAATCGTCGCCTATTCTACGTTGAAACTAATTCTAAATTATCTTGAGGGCATCAAAAAATTCGTTCTAATCGCTGTCAACAGGATAAGTGCCCGAAAGACTGGCAGCATTGCCATGTTGTATGGTGATGCAAATTCTTTGGCCAAGAAAGAGGCCAGTCCTCTGGTGACGTGAAGAGTCGACCAACCGCTTGGCGATGTCTCGAAAAACTAAGTGTTCCAACCCTAAAGGGGTTAAATGGGGGATGAAAGTTTGTACTTACAAACTTTCATCCCCCATTTTCATCATTTTGGGACTTTTCCAAAAGTTCATCATTTTTGCCGATGGGATATCCCATAAACTTGAACTTGTTACGAATTATATCAATCCTTTTCCCAACTATGTTGGGGTTGGCTTCCAGTCTAACCGGATGCAGCTGAATACCAGTTGTTAACATGAAGCGACTGCATCTAACCTCCACAATCCAGTTACTACAGACTTTGGGGCTTCTAACGACCCGTAGCGACTGTCAAAGATCCAAGAATGACAGCCGGGACCAACGACTTAACGTGGTTTCCGAGGCATGGAGGGGTCGCGGTATGTTAAGATGTGCACCCATTCACAGATTGACCGCGGCAAGCGTAGCTTAACCTGATTGAAAAAAATAGAATTTCTCGAAAATCCACCCTTAAGAGAACGTATAAAGCCAGAAAAAAAATAAGTTTCACCCACGCTTCCTTACCTACCCCTTTCATAAGACACGACGAAAACAAAAATGAGTTTGTCAAGAAATCTAAAACTTCCAGCACGAGCTTTGAAATGAACGTCGAAATGGCTATTTGGTTATGTTGTAAGAAAATTGACCGAAATGCAGAGCAATGGCGCTAGTAATAAAGTTGTACCAGTCAGAAATCTGTCAAATAAAAATTAAATGTATGTTATCTTGAGTTTTCAAATATCAACATGATGAATTATTATTTAAAAAAATATTTTATCTACTCTCATAGCGTAATATTCGAATTATGAACTTCAAAACGAGTTTATATTGACATACTTTATAAACAGAATACCGAAATTTAAAAATAGAATCATATTATAACACTTTTTCTCTAACAAAATAATACTATAAAACATTTTTTTTTTTCTATTACGATACAGCGCTAATCCAAGAAGTTAATATCACCAAAGAGTTTCCAACTTTTGGCGGGGGACAGCAACACATGCGCTACAGCGGTGTAGCGCATGTACGGCGATGTGCTGGTGCAGGCGACATTCATTTGTTTTGTAGTACCTACTGAATTTCGTGGGATTTTCAAATTTATTCTTGATCTTTAATTTTGATTTTTTATTTAAGTAGTATTTGTTTGAATCCCAATGTATGAGAGTAGATAAAGTAGTGTATGAAACTGCACATAACTAGGTATTAAAACATTCGTGTGATACTATTAAAAACCTCGCCTACGGCTCGCTTTTTAAACACACTCTCATGTTTTAATACCCTTTATTATGCAACAGTTTCATAAACTACTATTATAATTTAGCCTCGATATTTATTTTGTTAATCAGTTCTTAAAGTTTTTAATAATCGTTTTAGAAGTGGTTTTAGTGGTTTTAGTGGTTTTTTCATATTTTCTATTTCACAGTTTATTTCCTAGAAATGTGATATTACGAAAATATTATTTACGCCCTACGTTCAGCGCTCGGTGTGGCAACACGCCGTGTTCGGGTTCGCGACAAGTCAATCATCATCCTAAGGATGCCTCATTGAGAGGTGAAACACGTGTCGATTTCTTTCAGGGTTTTATATGGCTCTTTAGAATTAATTAAGCGGAACAGGTTACTAAATACATCCACGTCTATTGTATTTTATTAATAACGCAAATAAATTATATCTCAAGCCTCAGCGCAGCCGAAAATTTAAGCGCAGCCTCTCGTCTCAGCAGAGCGACGACGACTGATTTGTGAAACAAAAATATGCTTGCAGTTCGCGCAACGTGCGATGTGAGATAACTTCTTCCACGAACTAATAAGTAAGTGCTAAAAGGAAGCTTTTAGCTCTAATAAAAACAAAAATAAAAGTAATTTAAAAAAATGCCTTTTTTTAGGTAGGGCACCTCGTAGTTGACCTCTGAGATCATAACTACTTAACCGGGCTTTCCTGTGGGTGCCTTAAGCTACTATACTTAAAACCTCCAGCCAGGGGTTATTCAACTATGCTAATTAAAACTAGGTGAACGCTCGCTAAGGGCACCCCCTGTGGGGCACGAACCTCGGCTTAGGGCGTCAACCGGAGGGAGGACATCAAGGATGGGACGGGCTAGTCAAAAAATGCCTGCACATGTTTTTTCACCTTGTATTAATACAAATTAATCATAAATTTAAAAAAAAAACAGTGGACTCCGGGAGTGCTGACAGAAGTGAAAACTTGAAAAAAATCGGAATCAACGCGTTGATGTCTTTTACTCCACGGAGTCGGTAAATTGCGTTACAGTGTCGCGAAATCAATGGCTTAGTCCCATCTCAAAAATGCCCAACGCGCCTAAAGAAGTTTTCACTTCTAAAACCGAACAACGAATAAACCGAAAACACGTGACCGAAAAAACGTAAAAAAAACGACAAAAAAACTAAAAACGAATAAACGTGTAAATTTTTGGTAAGTTACTTCGTGATGCTTTTTTATCGTTATTTTGTGTTTCTGTTCCACAAAAACTTTGGATATATCATGTAGTTCTTTTATTATTTTTTTTTATTTTTTTCTAGTAATAACGTAAGTGATGCACTTGTAGTATAGGTAGTAGTTCTAATTTATAATATGTATAGAAATATATTTGTAATAAATAAAATATTATATACTTACAAACATTATTAAATTCATCAAATTATTTAATTAAATAATAGGTTGTTGCCGCCTCGAGTCAGTGCTTCTACTTCAAAATAAGAATGCAAAGCGCACGAAAAAAAATCCACGTTCCATTTTTAACAAATACTTGTCACAAAATATTCTGTTTATGAATAAAATTTAATTTTTTCCTCGCAAGTGTTTTAAAAAAAGTCGTTTGATATGCGTGAGAATTTGTCATTACACTCTCGGCTCCATTCCGCCGCTATTGCAATCCCGCCACGAGTGTAATGATTAACGTTGTCCACTTGTATCAAAATGTAATACTTATGTATTTTGATTTTGACTTATTTGATTCTTCATATCCAAATCATAAAGCAAGTGAGGGTCCTTAATAAAATTAGTATTAGAATTATCAACGGCCGTTTTACAAGTAATAACATATTGAACATCCATTGTAATCACTTTCATTGGTTCATCGCATTGTATTCGTATTGTGAAGTTTCAATTCGATTGTATCAAAGCTCTTATAAAAATAGAATTAGTATAAATAAATAGTGAATAAAGAGCGATGTTAAGTGCTGAACAATACGCGTGTTTTGTTAAATCCTGCTTGTTTAGCGAGGGTCATGCGCACTGACTAGGAAGTTTGAACTTTGTTTCTATAGCGTAAGATTTATTTTCCAGTTGCTCGTATTTAGTGAGTTGAAAGTGCACACACAGGGTGATGAGGCTTAAATCGGACTGGTAGTGAACAGGAGCGCCGGATTACCAGATCGATGTCATGTCACTCAACGTTAAGCGGTGGGAAACGAGCGATTAATGCAAGTTTAAAGATTTTAACAGTTTGTTTGACTCACGATGAACACACGGATTACAACGAACTACAATATATAAATGTGAAAAAACCATGTTCTTTAGAACAGCCATGAAACTATTGAATACTTGGTTCTGCAAAACTTTCGGGGAGCGAGTCCCACGCCCTTGACATTTTGGGCATTCAATCACTGACCGATAGACAACGCACGACCTAAACCGGTGACCACAGTCTAAAAGCATGAAATTTTCCACACAAGTGTTTTTTACTTATATAACAAAAGGGAACACTAAGAAGGATTTTGGAAAATTCATCCCCAGAAGGGGTTAATTAGGGGTGAAATTCGTCATTTTTGCCGATTTGACATCCCTTCGGATTAATAAATAATTTTTGATTCCGTAGCTGTGTGCGGACATAAGTTCAATATAATTTCTAATTTAAGAGTAATTTGGAGTGTTATTATTTTACTATACAATGCCTTATTGGAACAGATTACGGAGCCCTCAATAAACGGCTGACTCGGCGTAGTTTGGATTACATAATCTTATTGGTAAGATAAGATAAGATACCTAAGATGTAATTTATTTCCAAGTACATGGTACATTAAGATCTTAATATTAAAAAGTTTTAAAATTAAAGTACAATTTATTACATAATAATTATAAATTAGTTTGAAATGAAAATAGTTAATTTTGAATACAATGTCAATTACAATTTTTTCTTATTATTTATGAATGAAATGTCAAAATATAATAATTATAATAATGTCAAAGACCAACAAAACAAAAATTAAAGTATATAAATATATATATATTTGCGTGTATATTTATATATAATATATATAAATATACACGCAAAATATTGATAAAATGTAATGTCAAAATTTATAATTTAAAAATTCATTAATCGAATAGAAACAGCTGTCTAAAAGCCAGGCAAATAGTAGTATAGGTAGTTATATCTTTTAGTATGTTATACAGGGTGGCAGGGACATCGACTCGAAAACTGTTACCATGGATTCAGTACATGATTCTGAAACCCCTTGAGTTGAAATTATTCGTCGGTTATCAAAAAAAAAATCAGCAGTTCCATACATTTTGACTGCGTAGGTATTGCACTTTTCTATGAAACAGCAGATTTTTTTTAACAGAAATTTCCGTACTGTAGCTGGCAATTGATGGGCATGAGCATGGCAAAAGATTTGCAGTTGTAGGTATGGCCGGAAAACAATTTGTTAAAAAGTAACTTTTACTTTTATCAATTTATTAGTTATAAAACAGTGAAAATAAATAAAATAATAACTTAAGTAAGTGGATCAATCACAACAATATTTCAAAAACTCAAAGCATTTATTTCAATTAAACCATTTACAGGCACTTTTGAATTGTCAAGGAGTCGATCAGTTAGTCAGAAATTTGAAGCTAGTTGCCCATTCTAAAACGTAGATGTTGAAGAACGGGCAAGAAACACTCTTTTAAATCAAGATATTTATTACAAAATCCTTTGTAGATTATTCTTGTTGCTTCTACATGTGAGAAATTTTAGGCTTTACAAAATATTTTCAGCACTTTGGTAAAAAATAACATGTTCACTCACTGCGTCTATACGCGTTCGATATAATCCTGTCAAATTGGCCCTCCAGGTTCTCAATACATCAATAAAATATCCACGCTACATTTTACGAGTCTTATGCAATTGAAATACAGTCTAAAGTCGCTTGTCGAATCACCGATAAGCCGATACGAGTGCATCCCCTACATCAGCTTTCTAAACTATGTAAGTATGAATAGGTACTCATATCAGAAATCTACAATCACAGTTAAGTCCATTACTTACATATTTTTATGTTAGTTCTAAAAACCCATTAGATGATTTAGATTTTTGGCATAATTCGAAGAAAACTTGCAATTTCCTGTAATTTTAAAGGACTTTGCGGACCAATGCAATAGTTCCGGTTTTTTAGGTTTCCGACCATATATTCAATTCAATTCAATTAAATCATTTTATTTCAGACCAAGGGATCCATATAGTGTTAGTAAAACTTAGCCTATGTTAGTAAACTCAATAATGAAAAAAAAACAATAATCACACACGCACATGTCTGCTAGCCCAGAGCCTGATAAATGGTCCAACAACCTTGTCCGCCAGTATAGCTAAAATACTGTTAGGGCTACCCCTGAATCGCCGCAACATGATGCACACCGCTTGCGCATCATGGCATGAAAGTCATCTATTCGCGCTTCGGCAAACATGCCCGATGCACTGCAAAACCGAGGCAGCCCCAACAATATCGATCACCGTTTTAATATCATTATATATATAATTTTTCTGTGAGTGTGTATGTCACTGAACTTCTCTCAAACGACTGGACCGATTTTGATGAAATTTTTTGTGTGTGTTCAAGGGGATCTGGGAATGGTTTAGATTCACAATCGGACCCGATAGGTGGCGGTATTCGGTCAGGACAACGTCTGTCAGGTCCGCTAGTAATATATAAAACGGTGATCTTAGGTATAAGAAGCTTTATAATATTTATTCTTATAATTCGTTGTATAGTTGTATTTTATTCTAAGCACTGTTTATTTTATTTTGTTACCTACCTATTTAATAGACAAATCACCGAACCTGACTTGATTTACGTACTATTAGGACAATTCAATTCAAGACAAAATCAAACTGGTTGCTAATTTAATTGTCAAATTTATTATTTTGTGTTTTATGACATTTATTTTACATTCTGTGATTACTTCCTCACACACTGACTTATTAATTACATGTTTTTTGGAAAATCGTCCACTTTTACAATGTTTGTAAATATGTGAGCACCATGTATCTATCACATATTAAATTATCTGTCGTTGCTTAATTTTTAATTCTTTTTACCTATTATGGAATAGTAATTTTATTCTAGGTGCATCGTCTTCACATATAATAATTATTTAACTAATGTACGTACATATACAAACAATTGTAAAACATTTTAAAAGAGTAACGGTGGAGTTTCTTGCCCATTCTTCTCCATACGAAAACTACCTTTTGGAAGGGGCGACTAGAATCAATTTTATTATTTTGTAATTTTTGACGTTCAAAAGTGCCATACATGGGCCTATTTGAAATAAATAATTTGACTTTGACTTTGTACCTACCTACATCTTTTTTTTGTTCGGGTGACCACTGAAAATCAGCGCTGTGCTGTGGGCCCCCCATAGCACAGCATCATGCTGAGTGGAAGCCTTTTTGTCACAGTCATGTCGTGCAGCTGCCGACTAATTTCTGTTCCATGCTCGTGATTTATTATGTACTTTTTGTTGTTTTCTGATTACTCTTGTCTTTTATGTATGCACGTGTTTTTGTGACAAATAAACCTATTTTTCTTTCTTTCTTCTTTCTTATAGAAATATTAAGAAACAAAAATGCCGAATGCATAAAAAAGTAAGTAACTACTTAACTACTTATCAAAAATTCCGACTGTAAAAAATAATTAAAAAGTTTAAATAAGATCTGTTTCCAGCGCAGTTATTTTAAATCAATCTCAGATTTGATGCCACCGGCTAATAACAAAACTTTTTTAAATAAAAAATCATGGCTTCGAAGCGCAAATTAAAAACCCATAAAGCATGGCCTGAGGTACAACGAAAGTAAAAGTGAGTTCATGTTATTTAAATGTAAAAATAAAAACAATATCTTTATACCACCTATATTACTTAATGGTGTACCTCTGAGTCGTGTTGCACAGTTTCAATATCTGGGACACATTGTGACTGAGAATTTGTGTGACGAATTAGACATTGAGAGGGAACGCAGGGCGTTGTCGGTGCGCGGTAATATGTTGGCACACAGGTTCGCTCGGTGTACTGCTCCTGTTAAGATAACAATGTTCAAGGCATTCTGCCAGACGTTCTACACGAGTGGCCTGTGGGCAAACTTTACACAAAAAGCCTACAATTCCTTGCGCGTTCAGTATAATGTGTTTAGGGCGCTGTTTCGGCTCCCTCGATGCTGCAGTGCATCCGGCATGTTTGCTGACGCCAGCGTAGATGACTTCTACGCAATAATGCGTAAAAAAGTCGGTGGTGCGACGAGTACGGGGGAGCCCGAATAGCGTCCTGAGGATGATTGGCGAGAGAACCGATACTGTTCTGCTCAGTAGGTTCACTGAACTCCATGTTTTGCGAGACCGATGAGCCTACTGTGCAGGGGTAGACGGTGTGTCTAGTTTCTTCTTCTTTTTATTTTAGTTACTAACATTAGTCATAAGCGAAATTATTGTCACTAACAACCTCAAATTGCCTTGCCTGTGGACTTTTTTGTCTGAAATAAATTATTTTTATTTTTATTTTATTATAAAATAAAGAACAAAAAATTGTCGGCAAACATGAAAAAAGATTGTGATTTAGGAAAATTATTTTAAATCAGCCTTGAAGGGGTCTGTTTCTTATATCTATGGGTCTGATAAATAATAAAAATCTTTAGAACTCTCTCATTCAACCCTTTTTTGAACAAGATCAGTTTTAAGCGCAGTTATTTTAAATCAATCTCAGATTTTGATGCCACCAACAGTCGGCTTATTGGTGATTCGCACGAATTTAATCGCCCGAATCCGGGCCAATCCACCATTTTAAGGTTTTTAGGGTTCCGTACCTCAAAAGGAAAAAAAGGAACCCTTATAGGATCACTCGTGTGTCTGTCTGTCTGTCTGGCTGTCTGTCTGTCTGTCTGTCTGTCTGTCTGTCTGTCCGTCTGTCACAGCCAATTTACTCCGAATCTAATGGACCGATTAAGTTGAAATTTGGTACACATATGTATTTCTGTAACCCAAACACGAATGTGTAACGTAAATAAATGAATTTTGAATATAGGGGTCACTTTTAGGGGGCAAACAAGAAAATTTAAAAAAAAGTTTTACTAACAGTACCGTGTGACATATCAAATGAAAGGACTTTTTATGAGGATCTTAAACATATTTTTATATCATTTTAAAATAAACACTTTTAAAGATATTTAAGAAATTCAATGAAAATTGACCATTCCCCCCCCTTTATCTCCGAAACTACTGGACCAAAAATTTTGAAAAAAATACATAGTATGGCTCTTTACTCATAGATAACAGGAAAACCTATAAGAAGTCCATGGTCTTAAAATAACATGGTAAATCTCTCAATATTGTGCGCGCAAACTTACATTTCGTCGCTCGGCATCCAATAGGCCCATCTCTCTAGCTATTATAATATCAACAACAAAATATCAAAAGTATTTGACAGTCTGCTTAATACACAACTAAAAAATAAAACTGTAAATGTTCATGACAACCAATTCGGGTTTCGGCGTGGTTTGTCAACAGAAAGTGCAGTGTTGTGTCTTAAGCATACTGTCACATACTATACACAGCGTGGGACGCAGATTTATGTTAGCTTCCTCGACTTATTCAAGGCTTTCGATCTGGTTGCTTATGACGTATTGCGGAGAAAGATGGAGAAGGATAGAGCCAACGGAGCTTATAAACATCTTTAAATATTGGTATGGTAACAAGATCAATAGTGTATGATGGGCTGGAACTTTTTCCAGGCCATACAGGTTGGAATGCGGGGTGAGGCAGGGAGGGTTGAGCTCACCCTCGCTTTTCGAGCGAGCTGATTGGCAAGCTCAACAGCACCAGAGTAGGTAACTATATAGATGGTATTTGTGTAAATAATATTAGCTATGCAGACGATATGGTGCTTCTGAGCGCGTCAATCTGTGGTCTCAGAAAGTTGGTTGCCAAATGTGAGCAGTATGCCAAAATACATGGTTTGATGTATAACTCCAATAAGTCGGAGATCATGGTCTTTGAGGCTTGTGGTAGACCAGGTTATGTACCACCTGTATTACTCAATGAGACTCCACTACAAATAGTATTTACGTTTAAATATCTTGGTCATATATTGACCCCTGACCTCAATGACGGACTCGATATTGGCGGGAACGAAGGGTGTTGTCGGTAAGGGCGAACATGCTGGCTCGCATGTTTGCAAGCTGCCCATTTAAAAAGTCAAAATTACTCTGTTTTGAGCTTATTGTACAACGTTTTACACGTGCAGCCTATGGGCTAGATATACCCAAAGGTCGTGCAACACCCTTCGTGTCCAATACAACAACGCTTTCAGGGTACCTATTGGTGGGGTTGCCCCGTTTTTGTTGCGCATCAGGAATGTTCGCAGACGCACATACTAATTGCTTTTACGCAAAGATGCGAATGAGGTGTGCATCCCTGTTGCGCAAAGTGCGAGCCAGCTCCAACAATATCCTAAAAATGATCACTAGCAGGCTGGATTGCATGTACATCAATCACTGCAGTGCCATCTTTCATGGGGTGAAATAAATTGAAACTAGATTACGTGGGGCACTCGGAAAGTTTTGCGATACTAGAAAAAAATAAACTACAGGTTATATATTTTTTTTATTATATCTTTAATACACACTTTCATACGCCTAAACCAATTTTCATAACACATTTTCCAGTCCACATCAAACACCTCTTCAATCTCCTTCTCAAATGCAGCCAGTGCAGCTTCCGGTGATGAAAACTGTTTTCCTTTGAGTTGGTTTTTTATTTTGGGGAACAAGAAATAGTCGCACGGAGCCAAATCGGGACTGTAAGGAGGATGACCTATAAATTTGACCGGTGTGCTGTCCAAAAATTCCCTTGTTTTGAGGGCCGAGTGAGTCAGCGCGTTGTCGTGGTGAAGCAGTAGCCCACGGAGGCCAGTGTTCGGTCGCTTGCTGCTTGCAGCAGTAAAAACTTCTGGCAAACATTTGGTAACATACCATTTAGTATTGATGCTCCTTTGATCTCGAAAGGGTACTGACACCAGATAAACCGTCAAAGAAAAAAAACTTGCGATCAAAATTTTGCCTGCACTTGGTTGCACACTGGCTCACTTCACTTAGGTAGGCGTTGGTTCATTTTGAAACAGCCACATAGTCGACTGACGCTTCATTTCTGGATCATTCTGATAAAACCAAGATTCGTCAGCCGTAATAATATCTTAAACGTGCCGAGACGAGCCTGCTTCAAATTTTTTATCATGTCTCGGCACCATTCTATCCGAACCTCCTTCTGAGCCTGCGTTGGATTTTGCGTTACCAGCGTGAAACTATCTTCCTTACCCGAAGATGTCCATGTAGAATTTCATGCACACTTCCCGGTCAAATCTGCAGTATATGGTGAACCATTTCATATGTAATTCGCAAATTCTCTTGAATTAAATGTTCACAGCCAGCACGTTTTGTCATAGGGCGGCCACTTCTTTCTTCGTATAAATAGTAAAAACATGTCACATTCGCGGTATTGGATGCCGAGCGACGATTTGTAGTTGGAATGTATGGGAGAACATGTTTTTCAACTACAATGTTAAGTTTGTTCTTGGGATAAATAAATTCATCTCAACTACGGAACCCTTCATTGTGCGTAGTCCGACACGCACTTGGCCGGTTTTTTCTTGAGGTCTGGTTTACCAATATTTTCAACAAAAAAAAAAACCTCCATTTTGAAAGATACAATGATTATATTATTTATTTATATGTAGAATTGTCTCCTCGAGTGCTTTAATTTGATAACACACATGTATGTTACAAAAAAACCGGTCAAGAGCGAGTCGGACTCGCGCAACGAGGGTTCCGTACCTACCCATTATACCGCCATAATAAAATTGGTAAGTATCATTTTTATTGGTAAAAAGATATGGGCAAATTTAGATTTTCGCGAAAACTTGTAAGTACCAAAAACCTTAATTTTCAACTTTTTTTATTTTTCGGAATTTCACCTTTATTTGTGCTGTAAGACCTTGCTTTTTGTCAAATTTCGTGATTCTAGGTCAACGGGAACTACCACATAGGTTTTATTGTCAATATTGGTTAAAAGCAAGGTCTTACAGCACAAGTAAAGAGAATATTCCGAAAAATAAAAAAGTTGTAAATTAAGGTAAAGGAGACGTTCAATTTTTGTATGGGACTCCGGCCATAACATGTACACTTTAGAAAACCTGGGAAACGAACCCCTAAATACAATAAAGACTGTTTTTTTCTATAATATCTAATACTTTTTGGGCACAAAATAAAAACCGAAAATGTTTGACGTTTGTCAGGAGAAATACGACCATCGACAGCTAGCCATTTTCGTCCAGAAGTACCTACAACTCTACATCCACAAAAGCAGTTTTTTTTATATTTTTTTATGATGAATCACACTTTCTAATTAATCAAATAAGTTGTATAAGATAGCTATTTTAATATAATACAGAAATACATGCCTTTCATATTTATTTAAATGACGTCTACGTGATATTATTATGTTAAAATGTAACATGATTTCTGGACGAAAGCAGTATACAAGTAAGACGACGCCATGATGAATAGAATATGGCAATAATTTGTTAAACTATTATTTTTTGTGCCGAAGTAATCAGGGGAACAAACAGGAAAGAATATTTTTCCTCAATTCGTGGAATTTTTTCCTTTTTTTACATTAACGTACACTTTATGGCCGAAAATGAAACATCTCCTTTGCCCATATCTTTTTATTGTGTTGACTCAGGACCTTGATTTTTATACACCTAATAGGGACTATAGACTTCAGTATTTGATATAAATTTCAACTTGCTAGGTCCACCTGTTCCTGAGAAAATTGGTGGTGACACACGGACAGACGGACAAGAGAGGGATCTTATAAGGGTTTAGTTTTTTACCTTTTGAGGTACGGAACGGCCATGGCGTTGGTACAGACGCCAGCACATCAAGCTACCCGAAACGGTCAAATTTTCCCAATCAACTTTGAACCTTAAACTTCAGCGATAAAGTTGAAAATTTATTAAATAAAATTTGACAGATTGTAGTAGCTTGAAGTGCTGGCATCTGTACCAACGGCAACGGCCCGTTGGTGGCATCAAATCTGAGATTAAACTAAAATAACTGCGACCAAATTCATCAAATAGCTACTACTTTTTTAAAGTAGGTAAGTCATAGGAGTCACAGACAGTCCGCTGTGCAGAGCCTGCATTGAGGACGACGAGACAGCAGGTCATGTGCTGTTAAACTGCCCGGTGGTCGCCACATACAGGGCCAAATACTTCGGTAACCCAGGTACCCTACGTGAGATTGTCAGTGACACCAAGGCGTTGCTGGCCTTCTTTGAGGAGCTGGGGTGGATCGAATAACCGATTTTCCCACCCGTACGCAAAATACGCGCTTTGACGTGGAGTTGCGGATACCAGCCCGTATTACCTATCCTGACTAGTAAATAAGTATAGCACTCTGCATCACCGAAGCCACATGTAGCAACAATAATTACCAGTATACAATAGCATAATAGTTGTAATCCTCAAAAGATCAGTGAAGTGTGATAATGACCCGACACAAAGCGCGTTATTGTGTTGGCTTTGTGAAAATCATAATATTTCGAGATGAATATTAACAATGTTGATTTAAGGGCGTCTCACCGGGGGGCCGGTACACCGCCGTCATAACCCCAAGTTCATATTTTGCTTAGAATGAGTATACATACTCGCTAATGGTACTGTAAAGGTTTAGCTGATGTAAAAAAGAAATTATTCCTGTTTAAAAAAAAACCTAAGTAGCTAAATTGCTGCGACCAACTTGGACTCGCAGGTCGCTTGTGCGGTACAGCTCGCTCCACTCGCTTAGCTCGCGCGCGGTTGGACACAGTTCTTACCTATCCTAATCCGTTTGGTCGGGGTACCCTAGCTTAGTTACTGTAGTCAACTGTGAGAAAAGGCCAGACAGTTAAAAAGAGACACGTTTATTTAAAAACAAGACAAAAGCAAAATTTTTTTTTTTAAACCTACGACTTTTAAAAGTAATTGAAAAAGGATAAAATTTAAATGTCTTTAAAATGTAGTAACTAATATAAAATACATTACTGCAGCGCCCTCTAGTGAGTTACTACCGTAACATCTATTTAAGAACCCTCACTATCAACCACAAACTGCATCAAAACTGGACTAGTAGTTTTGGTTTTGCACAAACAAATGTTTACTACAGCGCTCTCTGGTGAGTTGTCACCGTAACACCTATCTAAGAACATGCACCAATCAAACCCGAACCCATAACTGAAAACTGCATCAAAATCGAACTAGTAGTTTTGGAGAAAAATGGCAACATGGATTTGCAAAAATAATGTTTGCTGCAGCGCCCCCTGGTGAGTTGTCACCGTAACACTTATCTAAAAACATGCACCAATTAAACTTGAATCCATAACTGAAAACTGCATCAAAATCCTAGTACTAGACTAGTAGTTTACTACTAGTAGACTAGTAGTTTTGGAGAAAAATGGCAACATGGATTTGCACAAACATCCTCTCACCCCAAACGCATATACCGTCTCCGTTCCGTCGTGGGTAAAAAGTGTGCACCATTAGAATCCCACAAAGTTTTTAGAGGTTCCTTTATAAAAAATAAAACAAAATTATATACTATAGTTATTAAGGAACAATTAAAATTGGAACAATTTAAATACCTAGGTCATTTGGTCACCACTGACCTTAAAGACAATTCTGATATTGAAAGGGAACGGAGGGCTCTGTCCGTGCGTGCGAATATGTTAGCCCGCAGGTTTGCACGTTGTACAGACGCCAGCACATCAAGCTACCCGAAACTGTCAAATTTTCCCAATCAACTTTGAACCTTAGACTTCAGCGATAAAGTTGAAAATCTATTAAATAAATTTGACAGATTTTAGTAGCTTAATGTGCTGGCGTCTGTACTTTGGACGTAAAGGTGACGCTCTTTAGAGCATTCTGTACCACCTTCTACACATGCAGCTTGTGGGAGAAGTATTCGCGAGCATCGTATGGAGCCCTTAGTGTCCAATTTAATAATGCATTCAGAAAACTGATGGGGCTGCCATGGCGTTGCAGTGCGTCAGGGATGTTTGCGGCGGCGCGTGTAGATTGTTTTTATACTTTAATGCGCAAGCGCGCTGCATCAATGGTGGCTCGAGTCATGGCTAGTCCCAACAGGGTTCTAAAAATGATAGCTGACAGAGTGGACTGTCCATATATAATTCACTGTTGTCAGTTACATGTGTCACCGTATTGTTTTGTATACTAACACATAGTTTTTAAGGATATTGTTACTAACTCTCTATGAGTCTTGGCTCGAAATAAAGTTTTTTAATTTAATTTAATTACTTAAAATACAACCAATAACCTAAAATATAGTGTAACTTTTGTTTGCCGGCCTGCGATACCAAAATTCTATTCATTATTTGCTTGTTTTTCTTTTTAGTTACCTATGGGTTTTTGCAGTCGGGTTTTTTACTATTTTAAATAAAATAAATCTTTTTAGTTTTTTATCATTTATCATTCCAAATTACATTACTTAAATTACTTCAACATATAATTTGTACCAATTTTTGGAATCACCTTTTAAAACCCTTCATTTTGATAGACTTGGAAGTTTTTCGCCATTTTTTTTAAATTTTAGTATATCCTGTGACACTCGCGCAATCAAGACAAATCTAACGACATATCATTCATCAAAATCGGTTCAGCCGTTTAGTAGTTACGAAGGAACATAGAGACGAACATACATACAGGTCAAACACATAACCCTCCTTTTTCGGCTGTCAAACTTTATAACGATCGGTTCAGTGGTTTAGACGTGAAACACACAGATACACGGAGTTACTTCCGCATTTATAATAATTATTACTAACTGCGCCACGCGGTTTCACCCGCATAAATCTCGATCCCGTAAGAATATCGGGATAAAAAGTATCCTATGTCCTAACCCTAGTCATGATCTACCCATGTGCCAAATTTCATTCAAATCCGTTCAGCCGTTTTAGCGTCTAAGCGTAACAAACAAACTCACTTTTGCATTTATAATATTCGTTAGGATTTGCATTATAAAAGTATTGATTAGAAGCTTTAAATGCCCCTCCTTGATAATGCGAAGACAATGCGCACGAAAACAAAAATTTGTGAGCCATTTTTCACAAATTTTATTAATTAAATACTAGCATTTTACTAATTAAATATTGGTGATATTGTTATCCGATTTGATCAACTACTTTAGTAGCTACGCACATTTATTTTCTACAGACCGTCAGGATTGAGGAGCCACATAAAATATGTTGTATTAGCGAAATTATGTAGTTTTTCCATTTTATTTTTATACTACAAATTAGAACGTATTTACTACTAAATTATACTAAAAATATGTTGTAATTGGTTGATTACTTTCCGAGAAACAGCGCGGTGAAATTTATGGATTTTTATGAAAAATCAAAACATTGTAGCTATCTCAAATTCAGCCGTACAAAACCCATTTTTTTTTGTAGAGATTATGCATAAGTACTACTAAATCCTACCAAATTTTCAAAAATATCCGTCGGCTAGTTTTAGAGTTGTAAGGTGGCACCTCAATTCAGATGTCTGAATTGAGGAGCCACCTTAAAAGTCGTGTATCTTTTAAAGTGTTTTACTACAAATTCCAGGATCGGGCCTACAAAATCGCCTAATTTACTACTAAATGTTGGTAGTACCCGCGTTTAAATATGAGACATGGCTCCTCAATCCATACGGACACGCAGAGCAGTGGTGGCCCAGTGGTAACGGCTTCGACTTACGAGTCGTAGGTCGTAGGTTCGAACCCAGACAGGCGTTTTACTTTGTGTAAATAATTTCATCACCACAAAACATCGTGAGGAAACCGGCATGTCCTAGAACCGAACATTCGAAGACATGTGACATCCACCAACCCGCACTGGGCCCGCGTGATAGATTACGGCCCACTCCCTCTCACAGAGAGGAGGCCTGTGTCCCAGCAGTTGGAACATTTATAGGCTGATGATGACTAGCTGACCCAACAGACGTTCTCCTGTCTGATTTTCAATAAATGATGAATGGTATGTGATTTTATTTCTGTAAGTAGGTTTGTACCATGGATAAACACAAGTGTTAAATAATTTATCTATGATTTGTACAAACACTTTTACTCGTCAGTCATATTTAATTATTTATACAATGGTGCCGATTCCCTTGTTCACAAACTAAACTAAATTTAAGAAAAGGACAGAAGATAAATTTTAGTTTAGTCCTGTCAAATTAATCAGCGCCTGTCACTCTCCATACAAGTTTAGACGTGATTAAAAATTTGCCGACTAAAATTACGTCAATTTACGTCAAGCGCTGATTAATTTGACAGGACTAAACTAAAATTTATCTTCTGTCCTTTTCTTAATGAAATAGAAAGAAAAAGATGCACTGAACTTAAATTTAGTTTAGTTTGTGAACAAGGGAATCGGCACCATTATGATACATTTACATATTTGTAATGCGCTCTTCAAGCCCTGTCATTTGATACTCAACATGGCATAATATTCTTTTAGTTCATGATTTTATGTCTTCTAGAGGGCGCCATATTGCATTTAATGTGACGTCACATAGCCTATAACCAGCGGACAATCAAGACGCTTCCATTGACACCTCATTTATTAAATTATTATTAGTAGTTTAGAAGTTATAAGGTACCAGATGAACATACATATCGGTCAAAATCATAACCCTCCTTTTTGCTTCGCCGTAGTCGGGTAAAAACTAGATGTGGTTGGCGCTTCCTATTTGACTACTCGAAAGAAAGGCCGAAACAAACTCAAAGGTTACAGTCTCTTTTAAAGTCCAGAGATAATCTTGGGCAGATCATGTGAAGACCATGTAGATTGGTGTCTGAAATGGTATTTTGAGGAAAGAACCAGATTAAGTGGACATATCCAGTCAGTGCACGCATTTGTCAGTAATCGTGCAGCTCAACACAGAACTTGAGGAACTCAACGATTCGACGAACAATACCAAAGAAAGGACATTCAATTTTGGGTAGGCCGCATAAATTACTCAAACTGCCATGATTAAAACCAACTGAGAAAAAAAACAATGACAACATAGTCTTCACATTCACAAAAATTTGAATACTTAATAATATAAAACTTTATAAAATAAATATTCATGTCAAAAAATACAAAAATCTCATACAAAAATGTTGCTTCAGTTTTTTCCGAACTTTCCAACTTTCTGGGTTGGTAACTTTTCCAATTTTTCATTCCCTAAAAACCTTGTTCGTAATAAAAAATAATAACCCAACCAATAACAGACCAAGATAAACTCAGAAAGTACATTGCTAATGGTAAAGCAAAAACCTTGCATTTTATGGAACCTTCAGAAAGCGGGTTACGCATTAGTTTTAACCTTCTTTTAGAAAAAGCTCTACAGCACTGACGAATTTCTAAATGATACATTTATCTAATTCTTATAATTGTGTACCTATTACTAATAATTACTTTGACATTAAATTGACTCGTTTTATTATGCAATGGTGCCGATTCCCTTGTTCACAAACTAAACTAAATTTAAGTTCAGTGCATCTTTTTCTTTCTATTTCATTAAGAAAAGGACAGAAGATAAATTTTAGTTTAGTCCTGTCAAATTATCAGCGCTTGACGTAAATTGACGTAATTTTAGCCGGCAAGTTTTTAATCACGTCTAAACTTGTATGGAGAGTGACAGGCGCTGATTAATTTGACAGAACTAAACTAAAATTTATCCTCTGTCCTTTTCCTAATGAAATAGAAAGAAAAAGATGCACTGAACTTAAATTTAGTTTAGTTTGTGAACAAGGGAATCGGCACTATTATAAGTTGTTGACACTATTCTGTAGTACATTTTAATTTTTAAATTCTAATTTGGGCTGGTAATTATTTGAATAATGCATAAATTTATAAATATTTGATCAAATGTACCTACCTACTTATATTTTTACGCCGTTAAGGCAAAACATTACTGTGATATAATTTAATTGTAACATCTTGTATGCCATGTGTGTGTATACTCATATTTTGGACAAATAAATGATCTTTATCTTTAAGAGCGTTTATTCTGACACTAGTGACGAAAATGGATAAAGTAAGAAATGAGTATATAAGGGGAAGTTTAAAAGTGGCGCCAGTGACTGAAAAGTTGAAAGGAAATCGTTTGGCCTGGTATGGGCATGTGATGAGGAGAGAAGAAACGCATGTGACTAAAAGAGTGATGAATATAAATGTTGATGGATGGAGCGGGAGAGGAATAACAAAGAAAAGATGGATGGATTGTGTGAGGAATGATATGAAAGAGAAGGGAGTGAATGATAGCGTGACGGTTGACAGGGGAGAGTGGAAAAAGAAAACGTGTTGCGCCGACCCCAAGTAACATGGGACAAGGGCAGGAAGATGATGATGGGCAACGTCGCAAATAGATGTCAAATATTTCGCTGTTTTTATTAATTTGGCAATATAACTGTATGGAAATATGAAATGTGGCTAACTAGCGAACTAGAATATTAATAATGAATTGCAATTATAACACTGAATTTGATGTTGTAACCGTTTTAGGTGTAAAAAAGGCATTTGGAAAGTTTCCAAATACTTTTTTTTACATCTAAAACTAAATATTCGGTGTTACGATACTAATTCATTTCACACATTTCATATTTTCATACAGTAATATTGCCAAATTAATCAAAACAGGTAAATATTTGACAGCTATTTGCAACGTTGCCAACTTTTAGGATAAGCGCTCTTAAATCATAGTAACCTGTCGTGGATCACATACCCGGTTGTCTGTCCGTGTGTCCGAGTATGTTATCTATCGTGTAGGCTGTACCGCGCCGACCAGCTTCCGACATAGCGACCACACAACACTGCACTTGTTATTCAAAACATTCAGTTTTATAACCTTGCAAAATTTGAAAAAAATAATTAAATTATAAACTACTTTATTAAAGTATAAACACTAAATTGTCCACTGTCTATCACTTAATTATTTTTATTTATTTAATTTGGGCTAACCGCGTAAATAGTTAACCCGTCAAATGCGACCGCGGGTTTGTGACTCAAATTGCAAACTTTGACTGACGAATTTGTGGAAAGCCCGTCCATCGCTTCCTCGACGCCCGGTTCTAGACGCAGCGTTACTAAAATAGTCTACCTCTTTCACACGCATTGAAGATAGGGAATAGCTGTCTCGCTCTTTAACTCCGCCTCGTCATTGCGATTGGTGGATGTAATAAGTTAAGGGCGATGAATGGATTAGGTTTGCGAGTGTCACGCAGTGATTCAAGAAGTATGGTTTGTTCACTGACTATGTGCTGTACTTACATGATTGTAATTGTCGATTTTTTTAACAATTGGTAGGCAAAGTAGGTACCTGTATAGACACAATCGATTAATTTAATTTTGAGTTTTGTCACATTAAATACTAGCTTCTGCCCGCAACTTCATCCGCGTGAAATGTATTGTTTTAACATTAAATAACATATCCTATGACACTCGCAATACTGTAGCTTTCTATTAGTGAAAGAATTTTCTAAATCAGATCAGGAGTTCCGAAGATTACCTAATACATACAAATTCACAAATTTTACCTCTTTTAATAGGGTTTTATTTATTTTGATTAAAGTTAAGAAACGTCATTTACGGTTAATCAGTCTCTAATCATTACTTAACTCTAAAGAGGTTAGTATGTATTTCAAAAATGATTGTTGACAGTTAAAGTTTGTGTTTATCATAGGTATACCTAGCTATTATAGGTATAATATTTTTCAAACTAAATTGTTCCCTCTTGTTTTTTTATTTTTATTTATGTTGGTGTGTCCAAAGATAAGACTTATTTAAATTAATCCATACTATAACATCTATAGTTCTATACTAATTGATTATGATAATTAATAATATTATAAATGCGAAAGTAATTAATATGGCTGAACCTAATCCTTCACAATGTACTTGTAGGTACTCTACTATATTTGCAAAATAAAATATCTTTAACTCTGTGTATCGTCTATCTGTTATCTTTTCACGCCTTAACAGCTGAACGGATTTGGAAGAAAGGCACACGAATAAACCACGACTATAAAGATACTTTTTTATCTCGATAAAAGGTACGTTCCAGTGGGATTTACGAAATCCACGCAGGCAAAGCCATGGGCTAAGCTAATATATCCTTCTACACCTGTCTGACAAGCATGGAGCGTATATTATCAGAAGTGTGTAGTCATATTCAAAGTTGTAGTGTGGTACAGACTATCAAACTGAACAAGTTGCTCGATGGGACAACATCTTATCAAGAAAAAAATATCAACTGACCTACACAAAACTTCAATACGTACTCGACCCAAATGTGTGAGACGGCTGATATATTTTAGATTTTTTGAGTTTGAAGAAGAGAAAGAAAAATGGTTAATTAAAGCAAAAAAAAAACACCATAAAATTATAAAAAACAGAAAGTTGTGATGGTCTATCACACTTTTATATAAATATGCTTGCTGCCCGTTTTTTTTTTTTCTTAAATAAATGTAGCCTAAATTACTCCTTATAACATCAGCTATTTGCCAGTGAAAGTACCTACTGTCAAAATCGGTGTAGCCGTTTTGGATATTAGCCAGAACAAACAAACACACAGATTCTTTTTCTCTTTATAAGTATTTAGCATTATATACTTTCATAATTATGCATTTCATAAAAGCTGTTATTTTGACATTACAAACAGACACTTCAATTTTATTTATTTGTACAGATGACACTGTAATAATGAAATAGTGCGATTAGTATGAAATAAGTAAATAACTCTCCAAAAAGTTCTTTAGAAAACTTTACTTAATCATCTTTTAGCACTCAATTCAACAGGTACTTACAGAATGTAATACACCATAAGCCGCTTATAAAGTTGTACAAATCTTTTGACTGTTGAAAGTCAATGGCATTGAAAGGGTTAATAATCTTAACATAGTTTTAGTTACTAAAGGACAAAGTGATAATCTGATAATCGTTCGAAGAAACGTTACTAAATAGGTAGGTACCAGGTAGTAGACTTACGATGATGTCACTCTATTGCTATAATTCATTCATCACCATTTTCCTGCCCTTATCCCAATTAATTTTGATTCTATTCAATTTATTTATTCGGTTCCCTACAGAATGTCAAACATTCTGTAGGGAACCGAATAAATAAATTGCCCGTTCACGAACATGACGCGTGGATCAGCACCATCCAGCTCAAAGCTGGATGGTGCTGATCCACGCGTCATGTTCGTGAACGGGCGCCGTCAGTTGAGACTGGTCATCTCTTATCTGCCAAGGCTTATTTCTAATCTTAAATTTTAAATTGCTTTTGATTATTTTTTGTACATTGTTCTCACATAATATAGAAGCAAAAAAAATAAATAATGCACCCAGAATTTTGTAATATCTGTACAGGGTGGTTCATCTGTTTGACTTTTTTATATTTGAACGAAAAAACATTTCAACATTAGCAATAAAAATCTCATTTGATTAATAAAAACTGTAAAGACAAATTACGATCTTCATTTTCTTCATGCGGCAATATTTACACCAAATATGATTCTGATATGAAATGAATTGAATATGATTCAACTAAAATATGTATCACCATAGAGGAATTGCTGGGAATTCAGAAAATGAATTGCTTTTAATGTGGCCGTTTTAGGCCCCCTGTTTCTCAAACGAAAATAATCGCAAAATTAGCGTGACAAATTGTCAAAAAGTTGCATTTCATTTAAATCACAGACGTTTTCTCTTACTATAGGTACTGGCCCTCAGTCATGTCTCGTCAGTAACGTTCAAAGCGCCGTGTAATGGGGACAAACAATGCCGTTCTTGGTCGGGGAGTGGGATCACTCTGCGGCACTAATTTGGCAGGTTCCTTCCTTCCGGCACGAGAGGGCGCTACTGCCGTCGCCAGTGATTTAATCGTAGTGTTCCGTTCGTTCTGCACAGGATCATATCTATTATCTGGTAGTCGTAATTATGGATAAAAAGAAACGCGTTTTATAATGGCGTAATTATTTTTGAACTTTGTTGTGGATCAGTGTATCATCGGAGGGTGACTGCGGTGACTTGTACACCGATATCATTGAGGGTCAGGTAGGGATTAGGTACTAGCATCAGCGTTGCCAGATTTTTTTTACTACTTATTCTTTTATATGTGTTTCTAATTAAGTTTAAAATGATGATATAAAGCAGTAGAAAATGAATGTTGAAGAAAATACGTTACTTTACTATACTAATAACCAATAACCATTAGTTTGCCCTGTAAGGCAATTAAATCTTCAGAGGAATATGATATTAAATAAGTTATACATTACTTATGAATGACTTATTTATTTTTCTATCCCCGAAAATCGGGACTGAGCCTGTCCCGAGTGGGACATTTAATTTTGGGCAAAAAATCGGGACGTCTGGCAACGCTGACTAGCATATAAAATCTATCTTGTTAGTTTAGTGGTGGCTCGAGTTTTGTCGACGGACGAATAGACAAAATGACAGATTGTGATTGTTTATCTGTCATTTTGTCTATTCTACCGTCGACAAAATCCGTTTCTATTGTGGTCATGCTAAGCGTGCTGGACGGACAAAGTGTTACTGGGTTTTTCTATCTGAAATTTCTCAGTAGTAGCCCGGAATCTGGATTTGTGCCCAGTTGATGGTAATAGGCTTGCCACCTTACTTGGGACTTAAACATAACTGGCAAAATGTGGGGCCACTCCCTCTCACAGAGAGGAGGCCTGTGTCCCAGCAGTGGGAACATTATAGGCTGATGATGATGATGATGATTAGGTACACCTCTGCCCAACCCTTAGCGGACACAAGGCGTGATGTAATGTTATACAGGGTGGCAGGGACATCGACGCAAAAAAAAAACTGCTTATCCATACATTTTGACCGCGAAGGTATTGCACTTTTCTATGAAACAGCAGATTTTTTTAAAATAACCGACGAAAAATTTCAACGCAGGGGGGTTCAGAATCATGTACTGAATCCATGGTAACAGTTTTAGCATCGATGTTCCTGCCATGTATATCATCATTGGGTCGGGCCAGAACTTAGCTACGAGTTTGGCGCCATCAGTAGCTTCCATCAATTCCTGCATGCAGCGTACAGGCACGCATGACACGATATCAGCCGATCTATTCTATAAAAACCTGAACGTGAAAACGTAGGTGAAGTGAGCTGTCATAGGGATTGACACTAATGACAGCTCACTTCAAGTTCAATTCACCTAAATCACGTTGAGAATTTTACAGGATAGTGGAACCGAACCGCATACGCACTCTAGGCTAGCATCGTCTATTAATCTGTATCGACCAGTACCCTAATTGCGTAATACAACACAATCTGCTTCGATTTGAAACAGATTGCTAATCCATTGCTTCATAAGGCGGAAAAAAAACTACTCAACTACGTAAATAACGCAATGAATGTTCTTGAACTGTCAAAATGAAACTAAATAAGCATAATTGTTTACGAAAATAAGTTACGCAATTAGGGTACAGGTTTTCCTCGCTTAAACCAACCTGTGTCCGGAGTCTATAAACCTGTTCCCTAATTGCGTAAAACAACTCAATCACAGTCTGTTGCGATTTGAAACAGATTTCTAATCCATTGCTACATAAGTTGGAAAAAAAATCTGCTCAACAACGTAAATAACGCAATGAATGTTGTTGAACTGTCTCGGATGTCGTCGCCGTCAGATGTACTACCACCCTAAGTTATAACGTACTTTCACTTGTTAGTGCCAATTTCGCAATTAGCACATCTAAACCGTGTTTAAAAACTGTCCGTGTCATCACTGTTGTGGAATATTGAAACTGACAGTTTTTGAACGCAGCTTACATGTGCTGATCGCGTTCAGTTTAATTGGTGAAAACCGCCCTAGATTCTTGCAAGATTTAAAGCAACTTTTCTTGCCCTATCAAGTTGTTACGATTACAATTCTATTGGGGACGAGACGCTCATTACAAAAAAAGACATAATATACACACACTAATACAAAGTAGCCAAAAGCCTTGTATTCAACAATTAAAAGTTCAAAGTTTGACAGTTCCAAGTTCAAAATGTCGAGCATAGATTATGTAACTTGTTTGATGGCAGTCCACCGACGCCGTTAAATGATCCGGAACGAGCTCAAAGTGGCTCAGACGAACGTCAAATTTATTTCCGACTATTAGCGAATGTCTTTGAGAGCGTCTCTAATGGGAAGCCTATTATTTTATTTTCCGTTCGCGAAATTGCCTTAATTCACTACAAAGAATTCTGTGTCGGAGGGTGGGTAATTGTAGTATACCTACTCAGGAAGACGGAACGCTGTGCTAATTAAGAATGGCATGTAGAGTAAGTGCGCCAATTATGGACCACCATAAGGATTTTGTCAAATAAAACTCAGAATTTTAAAGTATAATCAGCCTTATATATTTTGAACAGTTCGATAATTATTTGGTATCAAAAACGATTAGTAATTTTTTTAAGAAACATCAACATCTTAGAAATAATCCACATTTTCTAAAATATGTCATTATTGTGAATTTGCAAAAAGTGGACAAAATATGGACCACATGGTTTCAAATATGGACCATAGTTAATTGGGTTCAACTATTATTTTAAAAAACTAGTCGTGTTGCCTAAAATTTAATTTGTCAATAGTTAGGGTTAACCAATACTAATAATTGGTACACAATTCGCCCACATATAGTCCGTGCAATCCACGAAGACGTGCCCCACTCCGCTCCGCGCCGTACTAGAGTTCAGCTTACAATACAGAAATTGCGGAGTGGGGCGCGTCTTCGTGGATTGCACGGACTATAGAAATCAACCATATCTTCTATGCCAGCACACTCTTCATGAGCCCATTGCCTACAAGATGCACATTGGATCCATTTCTCTCCATGAATATCTTCAGAAAAAAGCCCATTACAATACAAGCATTTACTATTTTCTCTCTCTTCTCTCTTGTCTCTTGCGTTTTCTTTGGTTGTAGATGCTATCCTAAGACAATAAAATGCAATATAAGTGACTGTTTGTAATATGGACCACTAGTTCATATTCAAAACATGCCGGTGGTCCATATTATAAGACATATACATTTGTAGGTTTATATTGTTGTTCAGAAAATTATAAAAACTATTGGATATTGCAACTTAATATGAATAATTGTAAAATAACTTACCTCTCCCCTGGTTTAATCCACTTTCACAAAGAGTAATATTTGTTGAAATTATGAGCTTACGAAGTTAGCTAAGAAATGACATCGCGCGTTGGTAAAAACGAAAAATGGCTCCCGTGAATGAGTGCGCGCTTTCTGCCAGCCTGCAAGTGACTAGCGGGCCGCGAGAGGGGTGAAGCTTAGCGTGCGCTGACCAACGGCTCGATACTAATAACGTTCTTTGAGAAACGCGGGTAGTCCATATTACAGAACCAGTCCATAATTGGCGTATCTACTCTATTTAATCGAACCTCTAATAATTCCCATTTGCGCTCCTAAAAATATGATTGAACACTCTAATATGATGATTGCGCCTCTATTTATGTACCTCAAATAATTCCTATCTTGGAGTCATAAAAATATTAAATTCTAACCTAGTCTTACCCGTTTGGTTGGTGTAACCTAGCTTAGTTATTGCGACCAACTATGAGAAAGGCCAGAAAGTTAAAAAGAGACTCAATTATTTAAAAAAGTCTGCATTAGTTATGTACCGACTAGTCTGGAAAGTCGACTAGTGGGCCATATTTGTAGTCGGCGACTAGTCGGCTAAAACCGCTTACTAGTCGGCCCACTTTTTTGTCGTATTAATATGCTTAAAAATTTAAAAGACGGTGATTGAAATGAAATTGAAATCTTTACTGTTATTATTTTTTGTTATAGAATCAGTTTTACAGTTTACTTTCAATTAAATCTAGAATAGGATAGGAAGGAATAGGAACCCCCGGCTCGCACGTAAACAATGATTGAAATGAAATGTAAACAAAAACATGTCACCAGCCCATCCCATCTTTGATGTCCTCCCTCCGGTAAACGCCCTAAGCCGAGGTTCGGTACCCCCCTTAGCGAGCGTTCACCTAGTTTTTAAGTTTGAGTTTAGTTTGTAAGTCCCTGGCTGGAGGCTTTGAATGTAGCAGCTTAAGGCACCCACAGATTTGCCCGGTTGCCTGAGTCATGGCCTCAGAGGCCAGCTATGAGATGCCCTGCAGAAAAAAAAAACCCGACAAGTCCGCCGTCGCCGGGCGCCGCGCCGCGAGCCGACAGCGTAATCACGAACATTGCCGATGTCACCCGAACTCAACCGAAAGCAATGATCGGCTTGGCCGACTAGCCAGCTAGTCGGTCAAAGTCATAGTCGGCCCATCTCTAGTCTGCATCATTAAAAGCGCAAAAAGATTTTAGACGTTTTAATAATTTTAAAAAGTGTCCATCATTAGAAGGTCAATAAGTTTTAGAGGATCAGAAAATAAATAGTTTCCCATAAAAAATCTGTAAGTACCTATTATAAAAACAGAACCTATAAAATCACTCTTTTTCCGTCTGTCATCAGAGGTTTTCTCGAGGATTTGAATCAGCGAGGGAATTCAAAGTTAACTTCTGCGCGAAGGTAAGACTAGAATCCCGAGTGCAGCGAAGGATTCAAGCTCGCCCAAGACGGAGACGTTTTTATCCCTGAGAAGAATATTCTACTCGTACTTTCAAACGTTATGAGAGATATTAGAAGAAAACTTTTTACCTACAAAAAAGAAACCGCCTTCCAAACAATAGACTAACCGTGAAAATAGTAGATTATTCACCGAGGGGATAAAACATTTGTTTGACTTATGGACAGACAAACGAGTAGTTTATGTGGCCTACCCAAAGGTTCTTTGGTATTGTTCGTCGAGTTGAGCTCCTTATGTTCTGAGTTGAGCTCCACGATTACCTACTGACAAATGCTTGCACTGACTGGACAGGTCCACTCAAATCTGTGTGGTTTTTCCTCAAAAGACCTTTTCAGACACTAATCTACATGGTCCTCATATGGCCTGACCAAGATTATATCTGGACTTTAACAGAGACTGTGACCTGAGTTTGTTTCGATCTTTCTTCTCTTTCTCTCTTCTCCTCTTCTCAGATTAGTAGGATAAGAAACACCGAACTCATCAGTTTTTAAAACATAATTTTATTTTTGAACTGTTTCACAGTATTTGTACTAACCCACTTACGGAAATAAAATAAATTATGGAAATTGTACGATTTTTGGAATCGGCTGTTTCGAATCGAGTCTTAAATCGATCATAAACGCTTCGTTTCGAGTGCGGTCTCAACTCGACGCGTTCCGACCTTTCATTGTGAGCCTAATGCAACATTAATGGACATTTTATACCGTTCATTGTTTAAATCTACGCCTAAGAGACTTATGCTTGAATGTTTTCCACTAAGTGGTTTTGCATTAAGCCTCCAATAGGTCTGCAGAACAGCGACAACGACACACGAGTCAATCGCGTTCTCGAATCGAACTCACGGCGATATTGTGTACGTAGGTACTTATGGATCACAAAAAAAAGAAGCAAAGAAGGTTTACTATTTGAACACTTGTACAGTGAGGGTATAAATCCACGGCGTCCTCACCTTCCGCCTGACGCAAGTCCTCACCGGACACGGTTGTTTCGGGAGGTTCCTGTTCTGGATAAGGTGTAGGACACGGTGGAGCATACCGTGGAGGCCTGCCCGGCTTGGGCGGAGCATCGCCGTGTCCTCGTGAAGGCAATCGGCGGCGGTGATCTCTCGCGTCCGGCCCTGGTCCAAGCCATGGTATGGAGCGAGAGGGCATTGGAGGCCATCACGCTGGATTCCCGGCCACCGTAGGCGCGGACTTGCGGACGGTGAGTGATGGGTACCTCGCCGTCCGATAAGGATCAGGCCCGGGTCGATGGCGCGTTGTGTTCCACGCGCGCCTCAAAGAGATGTCAGCAGAATTGACGGGGTCCGCTAAGGTCGATGCCTGCCGGGGTTGCGGGAAAGTCCGAAAGGGATATCGTGGCCCCTGGCAACATGGCAACTGAAGGAACACGGGTGGGTTTTAGTCAGTAAGAGTCTGACACGCCCTCCCGCTCCGACCAGAGCGGGAGAAGTTATTTGATAATTTCCCACCCAAAAAAATAAAGTGAGGATATAAATCATCATCATCTAAGGCTTTATTGTCGCGGGTGGGTCTTATCGTTGTTTTTGGTTGGTATTATATTGGCGTGTGCTAGCTGACATATGACAAATAATTTAATGTTTTGTGTTGCGAATCAAGTTTTTCTAACTGAACAGACAGCTGTGCTGCTGGGGAGTTTGTTGCGCCACCAGGAATTGGTGAAGGGCGGGCGTTTTGGAGGACTGTCTAATATAAAATTTTGACGTTCTAAAAGTCCTGATTCTCAGACTATAGTTTGAATAAATGACTTTTGATTTTTATCCTGGTCAAGTATATTTCTCAAAGTGACTAATTTCTTTCTCCATTATCACTCCAACAGTTCTTAAATCTCTGTCTACGCCATCTGAGCTTAGGCCGGCCTCGACTTCTCCGACCATCTGGTTTACTATCAAGTAAACGTTTTGGTGCTCTGATCTCGTCTCGACTTGAAATACCCTTGGTGTCCTCGATGGTGCCATCCATGCTTCCCTTCAAAAATTGCAAAGCAGCCAGTTCCCAAGCATGTTTGCTTTCGATCGTAATCGCGGCGACCAGTAGATTCTCATGATAGGTCTTTTGTATAACACCATCTGCATGGTTTTTAGCTAAAAAAAAAAGATTTATTTGCAATGAAAGTACGGTCGTCAGAAGCCTTGGTAAAACTGGTTGTCAGACTTTTGGCCTTCAACGACTGCCAAAGATCTATGAATGACAGCCGGGACCAACGACTTAACGTGCTTTCCGAGGCACGATAGGGTCTCGATATGTAATAGATGGCCACCCATCCACCAACCGCGGCAAGCGTAGCTTAGCCTTCGGTCACCCGTGCGGCTGTTATTATTTAGCCAGGAACCCCTAGTAGGGCTCAATAGGTAATGTTAGTCTGGAATCGTCAACCCGTCTTGAGCAAGCGTGGTGATTAGCACTGCGATATTTATTTTTTGAATATCGCAGCATCATGCTGAGATAGGAGCCTTTTGGCCTCGTACAGGACTTTCTGCTTTTATTTGAATTTTACTTTGTTTTTTTTTTATAAATGTTTAAATGAGTGTGTTTTAGTTTAATTTGTGATTTCCTGTGCGAGTCTCAATAAATACTTTTTCTTTCTTTCTTTCTATTAATGCTCATGCCTTCTAACCAGATGTCAGAGTTTATATGCCACCCATGAGTCTCTGACTTGACTTCACAAACCGTCAAGAAATATTTCTCAGGCATGTCGGTTTCCTCACGATGTTTTCCTTCACCGTTTTTGAAGCAAGTGATAATTATACAATACCTCTATGCACATGAATCTGAAAAGTCAGAGGTGCGTTGGGTTCGAAGTCAAGACCTATAACTTGGCAGTCCGACGGTCACACCTCTGGGCTACCACTGCTGCCTTTGCCCTGCAGTAGGACAATAACAGGCGGATTTATATTTAAATGTATTGACCTTCTGATTTGTATAGAGTTTTGCGATGGTTTCGTTGCACCTAATGTTGCTCGATAGCGTGGCGCGAGGCGAGTGGCGGCAGCTAATGGGTCTGCCATTAACCACTCAATGCTCGTATACTCGTGTTACTGGGCTCGTCTTAAGAGTTGATTTTCTAGAAACGCTGAAACACGTCCTATATCATAAATTGCTATTGTTGAATCCATTCAAACTCAAAATACTCAAACTCAAAGCATTTATTTCAATTAAACCATTTACAGGCACTTTTGAATTGTCAAGGGCTCGGTCAGTCAGAAAGATGAAGCTAGTTGCCCATTCCAAAGCGTAGTAGGTAGGTTCCTATGGAGAAGAACAGACAAGAAACTCAACGGACACTCTTTTAAATCATAATATTATTACAAAATATTCGTGTTGAAATTATACATGTGAGAACAATGTAGAAAGACGTGCACGTTAAAAGCGTCCGTAGTAAAAAGATAAAAAACAATTAAAATAAACCGTGGCAGCTAAGAGATGACCAGTCCCTACTGACGGCGCCCGTTCACGAACATGACGCATGGCAGAACCATTTAGCTCAACCACTTTGAAGGGACCTAATGACCCCAACACACACGCCACCACAAGCATATTCATGTCAATGAAAGACGTACCCAGTAAATGGTAGCTTTATAGAAGGTATATGGTCACAGTGCTCACACATTTGATTCCGTATTTACATAAGTTGATGATACACAGGCTCACTCAAAAAAAAAAAAAAAAAAAAAATTATTTTACATAAACCTACAAGGGCACTTATGAAACGTCAAAAGCTAGGTGTACGGTTCCAATTGGTCGCTTTCTATGGAGAAAAGTCGGCAAGAAACTCCACGGTTACTCTTTTCAAATTACACTATCGCACCAAGCCGCTCGTGCAGGGCTAGAGTCTGCGCCACCACTGTAGTCCGGCGGAAAATTGTGGAACTACATTTTTTTAATGCAATTTGATGCAATGACATAGACACTAGCGCCGCGTCCATCGGACTTGAGTGGTGGACCATAGAGGAAAGTAATATAGTGTGCGGACTCTACGCCACATTCAACCTTTTCCCGCCATTTGTAATGACTGACAGATGACATTAGTAACAATAGTTAAGCACCTCACTACTGACCGTTCACTAACATGTCCCTTGTAGACAAGTTGTCAACATTGCTTTTCAAGCTTTCAATACAAATGAGTTCAAAATGGCGACTGACAGAACAGTACTACCAATAGCATCACGGGACAAGTTATAATGAACGCACTGTACTTGTGCAAATGAGACGGTGGTGCCGATTCCCTTGTTCACAAACTAAACTGAATTTTAAGTGCAGTGCATCTTTTTCTTTCTATTTCATTAAAAAAAGGACAGAAGATAAATTTTAGTTTAGTCCTGTCAAATTAATCAGCGCTTGACGTAAATTGATGTAATTTTAGTAGGCAAGTTTTTAATTACGTCGACTTGTATGAAGTAGTGACAGGCGCTGATTAATTTGACAAGACTAAACTAAAATTTATCTTCTGTCCTTTTCTTAAATGAAATAAAAGACAATAATAATACCATTTAATGCAGGCGACACAGGCCCATAAAAAATACCTTAACCTAAACATACATATTCTAATATAAACAAAACACAAAACTTGTGTTAATAAATAAGGCTTAGACTATGTTAGTATGTGTATGTGTGGTATTTATATCCACATAATTACCCATTCCGGACAACTTGCACATCGTCTAGAATTTTTTTCGTTAGCGTAGGTACCCAAGACGATTTTTAAATGTTTTTTTGTAATCCCGAGTCATTTTATGACAATTTACCTGAAGAATAAAATAAAAAAATAAAAAAGCCTTTATTCTACCATAAATACATTGAATAATTTGAGCATATTATTTTATATTAACACATAATGGTTTATTACATTTTAACATTTCATTATCATTAATATTATTGTTTATTGTTTGAGTTAAAATCATATTTATAATTGTATTTATTATTCATAAGTGCTTGTAAGCAAAACAAAGTTTAAAAAAATGTATATAAGTATTAAAATATTATTATTAATGTTGGCATGCACGTGAAATTATTTATTTATGGAAGTCGCCTCTGCGGCGTAGGCCTCCCCCAACTTTCTCCATTTTTCCCTATCTCTAGCTTGTCTCCTCCAGTCTGGTCCACATCTTTCTTTAAATATATCTTCCCAGCGCTTCCGTAGCCTTCCTCGTTTTCTTTTCCCATCTCTAGGTACCCACTCTATGATTTTTCTTGTCCATCTTTCGTTTTCCATTCTACAGATGTGCCCTGCCCATTTCCATTTCAGACTTCTTATTCTCTCTACTATGTCAGATATTTTAGTTTTTCTTCTAATTTCCTCATTGGTAATTCTGTCAGACAATTAATACCTAACATGCTTCTCTCCATTTTCCTTTGCATAACTCCGAGTTTTTGTTCTTCTTTTATCCGTAGTGACCATGTTTGGCATCCATATGTAAGGCATGGAAGGATTGCTATCTCGTACAACTTTCTTTTCAAATTCATATTTATCTTGCTGTTTTTCATGATTTCTTTAAAACTCCAGTACTTTTTCCATGAAATTGCTATTCTCCTATTTATTTCTTTTTCCGTTTGATCTTCGAATGAAATAGATTGTCCCAAATAGACGTATTCTTTAACATATTGTATTTCCTATCCATCTATAATCATTGCTACTTCCGATGCGTTTGTTAAAATTTTGGTTTTTGCAGCATTCATAGTCAATCCTACCTTCTTACTTTCTTCCGCCAGCTCTTGCAACATGTTCTCTAAATGTGCGGACTCTTCTGTAAACACAACGATGTCGTCTGCAAAACGTAAATGGCTTAAATATTCACCATCGATTTTCACGCCTTTGTATTGCCAATCAAGGTTTCTAAATATTGTCTCCAGAACAGACGAAAATATTTTAGGTGACAGTGGGTCGCCCTGCCTGACACCTTTTCTAATGGGAAAAGTTGGTCCTTCTAATTCTAACTTTATTCTTGCGGAATTTTTTGAGTAAATGCTATGGAGTCATTCTACATATTTGATGTCTATTCCTTGTTCCACTAGTGTCTTCCATATAGCACTATGTTCCATAGAATCGAATGCTTTGGTATAATCGATGAAGCATAAGTACAAAGTCTTGCCATACTCTTTGACCTTCTCTACTATTTGTGTTACCACTTGGATGTGGTCAATTGTTGAGTAGTGTTTACGGAATCCAGCTTGTTCACGAGGTTGATATTCATCTAGAGTTGTTGTTAGTCTATTTAATAGTATTTTTGAGAAAATTTTATAAATGTTTGTCATAAGGCTAATTGGTCTATAGTTACTGATGTCAGATCTATCTCCTTTTTTGTGAAGAAGAGTTATAGATGATTCGGACCATTTCTTTGGAGTTTCTCTTCTTTCTATAATGTTATTGAACATGAGTTCCAGTGGGTGTTGTAGGGATTCTGATAGAGACTTCAATATTTCATTTGTTACCTTGTCTTCTCCGGGTGCTTTGCCTTTTTTCTGAGTTTCGATAGAAAAACCAATCTCTGATCTTAATACTTTGGGCAGTGGTTCGTCGACATAGAATTTGCCTCTAACGTGCTGCATTAAACTGGATTCCTCTTGTGACGAGTAAAGATTCTGATAAAAGTTAGTTGCTTCTACTATTATATCTGACCGCTTCGAAATAATCTTTCCTTTCTTGTCCACCATGTTCGTTACCCATTTTGTTGTATTTTGAAGATCTTTGTATGCCTTTTTAATGGCTCCCTTTTTTGATAAGTATTCCTCAAAAACATTTTGCCTGTGTTTCTTTCTGTTATTAGACATTTCTTTGTTTATTTCCTTACTTATTTGAGCGATTTTTCTTTTTATTTCCTTCGTTCTTTTCTCTTTGTACAGTTGTTTTCTATCTTCTAGAAGTTGATGTGTGTGTGCATTTATCTGGTATTTTTGTTTATTCTTTTCGGATGGTATTTTTGTTAATAGATGTTTCATACCTTTTTCGAAGTTATAATACTGTGTTTGGACTTGTGAGGATGTTTTGATCAAGTCAATAAATTTATTTTCCCAGTGCATCCCGTCTTCTCTTGTTAATATTGGCAAGTTTCTTGTACAGTGTGCGTTTATAGATTTGGTAAAGTGTCTTTTTTTAGTGTATTCCAGTTTTATTTTGCACCTTATCATTCTGTGGTCAGTGTTAAAGTTAAGATTTTTTATTATGTCGAAAGCAAAAATATCTGAACCTTTGTTTGTTAAGATGAAATCGATTTCATTATGGTACTCTCCATTCGGCGATTCCCAAGTCCATTTTTAGGGTTCCGTTGCCAAATGGCAAAAAACGGAACCCTTATAGATTCGTCATGTCTGTCTGTCTGTCTGTCTGTCCGTCCGTATGTCACAGCCACTTTTTTCCGAAACTATAGGAGCTATGCTGTTGAAACTTGGTAAGTAGATGTATTCTGTGAACCGCATTAAGATTTTCACACAAAAATAGAAAAAAAAATCATTTTGGAGTTCCCCATACTTAGAACTGAAACTCAAAAAAAAATTTTTCATCAATCCCGTACTTGTGGGGTATCTATGGATAGGTCTTCAAAAATGATATTGAGGTTTCTAATATCATTTTTTTCTAAACTGAATAGTTTGTGCGAGAGACACTTCCAAAGTGGTGAAATGTGTGTCCCCCCCCTGTAACTTCTAAAATAAGAGAATGATAAAACTAAAAAAAATATATGATGTACATTACCATATAAACTTCCACCGAAAATTGGTTTGAACGAGATCTAGCAAGTAGTTTTTTTTTAATACGTCATAAATCGTAAACCGCAATTTACCTTTCATTCAATGTTACTTGCTGCTACGGAACCCTTCATGGGCGAGTACGACTCGCACTTGGCCGCTTTTTTTTGCCTTACTATTGCAAAATATAAAATCAGAGTATTCTTCTATACTTTCTTCGCTTCTTCTTATTTCGCATAATCCTATGACATCCCAAAGTAGATTCTCAGTAGCATGATTTAGCTCTGTAACCCTTGTCTCAGAGAGTAAAGTTCTAACGTTCAAACTCGCGACACATAGGTGGCTTGGTATTTCCTTATTTCTAGGGTTATTGTTAGGGGGGTTTTGGTCGTAATCCTCCACGGGGACCAGCCGGCTTGGAGAATGATTAGAGAGGGAAAATAATTGTTATTCTTGAATTGGTTTTGAAAAGTAGTCGAGCATATTTCTTGTGTTTGGTTTTTTAGTACTTTTTGGTAAATCTAATGTATTTTCATTTAACCCTATGTAGTCGTTTTGAGTTGGCGGAGATACTGAATCTTCTCGCTTCCGTTTATCACGATTGGTACTATCTTTCACCACTAGTTTGTCATATTTTATGTATGCGATACGACTTTTTCCTCTTTCCTCTCTCAGCTGAGACTGTAAGTTTTTTCGAGTCTCTAAAACCTCTTTCGAAAAATCTTCTTGGATATATATGTCTTTGGGCAGCTTTTTTTTGTTTTTAAGTACTTCATTTTTCCTCCAGTTTGTGGTTAGGCTTACCAAGATTGGGCGCGCATTCTTTTGCGTTTTCTTTCCCAGTCTATATGCTTTGTTTATTTCCTGCGGGTTAGTTTTAATTCCTAAGTTTGATTCGAAAATGTCTTCAACTACTTCTGTTATCGCCATATACATGGCTGATATTCAAATCTACCTACTACAAATCTTTTCAACTTTAGTATATTAGAATGTGGCGGTAGTAGGTATGTTTCCCATCAATCACCTTCCTTCCCATTCATTCCTGCAGCGTCTACCATAGGTCAGAGCGAGACAGCAATACAAGGCTCGAAGAAGATTGACTTCAACGGACGCCATTTTTCGAAAGGAGTTCAAGTTCGTCCTAATCCACCGCAGCGGAAGCATCTCTCCAGAGCTTTTACCGCTATTATATCTGGATTTCGTGATAAATCCAGGTTTTCGGGTCTTTATATGAAACTAGACCTATCTACTTATCAAGTTATATTGATTTTGAAGTGCTGTGTAAGAAATAGGAATCGTTTATCCGTGAAACCACGCTGGCATGCCGCGTGGTTAACCTACACATCGAGGACCTACGAAGTCCTAGCATCAGGAAGGCGACTCCAGACTTCTAGAAAGGTAAGGCGCTGCATCCTGTGTCCTTCTCTTATTCCTGTTTCTCCATACCAAAATAGCCTCATTCCAAGTCGTTGTATACTGCCACATAAAGTTTATTACAGTCCACAAAACCGCCGATTCTCATAGCAAGGCTTTGAATCACCGCTCCAGGCTTTTAGAAGCCTGGAAAGAGCTGTTTAGGCAGTTCTATCCATTCTATGGTAAATTTCCCGCACCCCCTCATGTTAGCGTTTAAAGGTTTCACAGTGAGCTCAAGGCGCTAACATTTTGGTCCTCCGTAAGCCGGATTTATTTTCTATTTACAATCTACTATATACATATATTGGACGATCTTCATTTCATTCCCTAGGAAACCCCGCACTCGGATCTGAATTCGTTCAGATTCAGCTAAGTAATTAATTACATTCGTGTCATTAAATTCATCTAATCAAATCTTAGATCTATATCTATAAAATGGTAAACTGACTGACTGACTGACTGACTGACTGGGTGATATATCAACACACAGCCCAAACCACTGGTCCTAGAGACATGAAACTTGGAGGATGTGTTCTTTGTGATGAGTAAGTATCCACTAAGAAAAGATTTTTGGGAATTCCACCCCTAAAGGGGTAAAATAGGGGATGGAAGTTTATATGAAAATCCGTCAGTTTTGAAGTTAGGATCTTAAAATTTTGCGTTTAGGCTGACAATTGAAAATTAATTTATAGGTATCTCAGCATTTTTGATAATTCTACCCCCGAAGGGTTAAAAAAGGGGATGAAGTTGAAAAGTCCTTAATTTTCGAATTTAAATCACTAAATTTGCTATCTACGCTTATTGTTAGAAGCTATCGCAACGGTGTTGTTAGAATTTAAATTCAAAAGGGGGATAAAATTTTGTTTTTAATTAAAGTTCCTTATTTTTTTAAGTTAAAATCTATCTATATCTATAAAAGGAAAAGGTGACTGACTGACTGACTGATCTATCAACGCACAGCTCAAACCACTGAACGGATTGGGCTGAAATTTGGCACACAGGTAGATAATATGACGTAGGCATCCACTAAGAAAGGGTTTTTGGAAAATTGATCTTTAAGGGGGTGAAAAGGGGGGATTTTGTAATTTTTTTATTCCTTAAGTTAATAAACTTGAAACTTGGCACGAATACTTATCTATATAAATTATAAAGTTTGCCATTTTTAGTTTTTCTAAACTACTCCCTAAGGGCGGATTGGGGGGTGTCAAAGTTTGTATGGAAGAATTTTAACGCGCGGTCTGATTAACTCGAAACTCAGTATTTATACTTAAGACTGAAAACAAATAAAAATGTATATCAAAGTTTTTTGAAAATCTACCCCTGACGGGGTGAAAAGGAGTATTTATTTTTACAGGGGAGGATTTTACTGTTTGGCTTGATTAACTTGAAAATTGGTATAAATAATATATGTCAAATAATGGAAATGTCACAATAGACTTTTTCAAAAAATATTATCACGCTATTTGCTATGGGGGATGAGCAATATTGTATTATGTTCGTATTCTTCTATGGTTTACCGCAAACTGTAAAAAGACTATCCAAAAGGTTATAATTTTGCAGATAATTACGGATTTAACCGTTTAAAACATTATCATCACGCTATATCTTTATGGAGCTATGTAGTCAATCATAACATATACAGGGTGGATGTTGATATGGGGCAGTAAGGGCAGGTACCTTAACCGTTGTCGCTACAAGAAAACGGTCTTAGGAGACTGTCCTTAACTTTTTGAAACATTTTGATCTGCATTCATAGATTTTGAAAAAATTGTACAGTCAGCAAGAACATGAGCAATTTTCACAAAAACTTTTTTGATGCCTGTCGATCCTATTTCTTATTACTAGGGTTAAAAAACTATATCGGGCCAACTGAGGTTTGAGTACGAGAAAATTCAGAAATTGCAAAAAACTTTCTATACATTTCGTAGGAAATGAGCCTGAGAGGAGATAGAACAACATGAAATATTATCCGTAACGATCAAAATCAGTAGTGCGCGCATAGCCTAAGTTTTTAATACCTATCTATTTCAACTTGATACCTCCACGCGTTTCTGAGAAAAAGTGTCTTGACAGGCAACGATGTCATCCTTTAAGGGTTTCCATTTTTTATTTTGAGGTACGGAATCCTAAAACAGATTTATTATCTATCTATTTGTTAACTTTTCATGCCGTAACGGCTGAACAGATTTCGATGAATGGTATACGGATAGGCCATGACCTGGGTTAGGACATTTGATAAGTACTCTGAATATCGGTAGTACGTTCCTGTGAGATATTTTCCGACCTTTACGCGTGCGAAGCCGCGGGCAAAAGCTAGTTAGTTTATGAAAATACGTTTAACAATACGTTTCAATTGTATCTAATATTCAGTCATTCTTCAACTTCATTCAAAGTTGCATTGCATCGTAGTACAAAGTACCTACACATTCCACTAAAAAGAATACCCGCGGTTTAATTTATCAGTTTTCTACATTAGCTGCTTGTTACCGCGCGCATTATAGTTATTGAATATAGGTTGTTTACGCACTAACTAAGACACCTTTGAGAATTCACTCAGTGCATTCCGATCTAATTACTTGAACAGATTCGATACATACCTACATATTTCATTGTAATAAATCAAGATGCCTCGACCTGCAGCTGATGCTAAGGATAAGAAAACTGATGAATACACCTCATCGCATTTAAGTTCAGAAATAATTCTCGTAGAAGCAAAACGAAATGCCCTTTTCGAATCAATTCAAATTGTATTCGAAAGGGCGAAAAGGGCACACACTGACAGCGAGATGGTGGAGAGTTTTCTGGATTCAATCGCGACTATTGATGAAACTCGATCTGAATTCAGAGATCTCGTCAACGAACACAATAGGCTACTTTTAGAAATTAATCCATCCGCGAAGCCTAACTATCAATCATTGATTTCATTTGATGATCTTTACTGTCGTATCAAACGTGTGTTAAAGCAAGTTGAGCCTGTGCCTTCGAGGGTGAACGCTGACGATGATCAGAAAGTCATTAGGTCTAAACGGCCTACTTTAGCGCCGATCGAAATTGTGTCATTTGACGGAGACGTTCGAAATTGGCCCATATTCTATGAAAGCTATAAATCCACAATACACGAGAATCCATCGTTGACAGACGCTGAGAGACTGTACTATTTGATAGGAAAGCTTTCCACTAAAGCACAAGCGGTATTTTCAGGCATCGCGCCGTGTCCTGAAAACTATCAAATAATCTTAAAGTGTCTCGTGGATAGGTATCAAGATAAACGCATACTCGCTTCTACGTATCTAGATCAGATGATCAATCTTAAAATAAATGGCCCCGCTTCTGCATCTAATATGCAAACATTTATGGATCAGTATGTCACTGCAGCAAACGCAATAAAAATTCTTGGAATAGATGATTTGACAGATTTTGTATTTTTGCATATAGCACTCAAAAAGTTGGACGGAGAAACGATTCGTGCTTTCGAGTCACAATATCGTGAAGTTTCGTTGCCCACTTTTAGTCAGCTGACTGAATTTATTAGGAGTCAACATAGGATTTATCAAAACACACAGCCTAGTACAGCTGGCGTGTCCACGCGTAGTTCTGTTAAATCTCGCAATAATGTACCAAACCCGCAGAGTTATGTAGCCATCGCGACTGCTAACAAAAAATGTTTATGTGAAAATATTGTGCATGATCACTTCTTCAAGTGCCAAAAGTTCATTGAGATGACACCGTCTGCACGGTTCAAATGCGTGAAAGATAAAGGTGCATGTATTAATTGTTTAAGCATTAAACATAAATCACGCGATTGTAATTCAACGCTCAAATGCCGCAACTGTCATCAAAAACACCATTCTTTATTGCATTTCAATACGGCTCAAAACAGTGGATCGGTGCCGGTGTCCAGACCCGAACCTACGATCCTTAGCGAGCGCACCCCGCCGTCCGCGCCGCAGCCGTCGCCGTTAATCAGTGCACCCGTACCGGCGGCGCCAGCGTATACTGCGAGCGAGCCGAGAGTATCGTCCTTGCACACATCCATCGCTGCGCCATTGCAGTTTAGTGCTAATGACAGCGACCGCGCCGCGCGATGTATTCGTCACACAACGATATTGCTATCAACCGCTGAAGTTGTTATCTGCGATCGAAGCGGACAAAAGCATATTGTAAAATGCCTTTTAGATTCTGGATCGCAGAGCAATTTTATAAGTACAGAATGCTGTAACCGGTTAGGTTTGAATTATAATAAAAATACGCAAATGATTGTTCGAGGGTTTGGTGGTTCAGAAAAACCTATCAAAGGTTCCACTGACTTTAAAATATTTTCTCGCTTTGACAAAAACGTTTATTTCGATGTATCGGGATTTGTAGTAGATCGCATCACGGATGACCTGCCCACAGTTCCCGTGGACGAGACTGCCTTTACTCACATCGTATCATTGCCGCTCGCGGATAGTACGTTCGCCACTCCCACCGCCGTTGATGTTTTACTAGGGGCATCTATTTTTCCGCACCTGTTGATGCCTGATACGGTACATAGCAGCATGCATGGAATACCGCCCGCCATACAAACAGTGTTAGGGTACATTATTATGGGTTCCGCGCCCGCACTGCTCCCCTATAAGACTACTGCCGCATGTTGCGCTATCGTAAAAGACGATTTAGGCCACCTCCTCAAGCGTTTTTGGGAACTCGAGGAAATTTCCGCTCCAACCCCGACCAGTCAAGATGACAATGAATGTGAAATTCATTTCTGCACTACCACTACGCGTGATTCTAGTGGTAGGTACACCGTTGCATTTCCATTTCGCGACGATGTTTATAAATTGGGAGATTCTTTCTCCACAGCGCGTCGACGTTTTTTGTGCTTAGAAAAGAAGTTGGAGTCATCAAGCTTTCTACGCACTGCCTATGACGATATCATTCGTGAATACATTGAGAAGGGTTATGTAACCGAAGTAGGGCCTATTGACAGTAATAGTATAATATCCACCGCCGCTTCCTACTTCGTACCACATCATTGTGTTCAGCGTCTAGATAAGGCATCCACAAAGGTCCGCATGGTTTTAGACGCTAGTTGTAAAACTAGCACAGGTTTATCTTTGAATGATGTTCTTCATTCAGGCCCTAATTTACAGGGTGACTTGAATAAAATTCTTTTGAATTTTCGGCTATTCAAAATCGCCGTTTCAGCAGATTGTAGACAAATGTTTCTTCAATTGGGAATGTTAGAGCGAGACCGCAAATATCAAAGGTTCATTTATCGCTTCCATCCGGAAGATAAATTGACGGTTTTTGAACTGGCTCGTGTTGCGTTCGGCATGAAGTCATCCGTATTTCACGCAATCCGCGTTGTTCATCAGCTGATTGCTGATGAAGGTGAGAAATTCCCAACTGCAGCTGCCATAGCATCCACTTCCACGTACATGGATGACGTCTGCTACAGCATTATGTCAGATGATACAGCGCAGGAAAACGAGAACGTCGCTATCAATTCATGTATCGAACTTATACAATTATTTAAATGCGGTCAGTTCGACCTCGTGAAGTGGACAACTAACTCGGCCGCTGTCCTTCGCGCTATTCCCGCCTCGCATCGAGCTTCGTCAGATCTCGAGATTGATAAAAATGTACCTGACAAAGTTTTAGGTACACATTGGGACAAATCCGATGACGTCTTTAAATTCAAGGTCGCAAAACCTGACTCAAGCTGTACTAAGCGCAGTATCTTGTCCGTCGTAGCGCGCTTATGGGACAATCTAGGGCTGGTGGCCCCCGTCATACTTTATGCCAAGCTCCTGATTCAGGAGCTTTGGTTATTGAAATGCGACTGGGACGATGCCCCCCCGGAACGCATCGTAATACTCTGGAGGCAGTTCTGTAGCGAACTTCCCGCACTCAACGAGATACGCGTTCCGCGGCATCTCGGGGTAGTGCAGGGTTGTGTAGTAAACCTCTTAGGATTCGCTGATGCAAGTGAGCGTGCTTACGGCGGCGTTATTTACTTGCAAGTCAAAGATAACGCTAATACGACCGTTAGGCTTGTATGTTCAAAATCGAAAGTTTCGCCGCTTAAAACTATATCGATTGCTCGCTTAGAATTGTGTGCTACTGTTTTATTATCCACGCTTATGCGTAATGTGCTGAACAATTTTGAGCCAAGGTACAAAATTTCGAATGTCTTCGCGTTTACCGACTCGAAAATCGTTCTTTGTTGGATCAATTCGTCTCCGCACCGCTGGCAAACTTTTGTGGCAAATCGCGTCGCAAAGGTTGTCGATAACATTCCCGCAAGTTGTTTTCATCACGTGGCAGGCATTGAAAACCCTGCTGATTGTTTATCGCGTGGTTTATCACCCGCGCTGCTTGTCAATCACCCTCTGTGGTTTACCGGACCCCCATGGGCATCTAGGCATACATCAGAATGGCCTATTTCTGAATTCGATCGCGAAGACGTTAGTGAAGTACCGGAACTGAAGCCCTCTGCGCACGCTATAACAGTGTGTGGATCAAAATCGCTTATTTATGAGCTTGCTCAACGTGTTTCTTCATGGTCGAAATTACTTCGCATAATTGTCTATATGTACCGCTTTTCAAAATTATTACCGCGCAGATCTTATATCAACAAATCTGATTTAGATTTTGCCGAAATTAAAATAATATCCGCATTACAACAAGTTTATTTTCTTGACGATATAAATAAATTAAAAAACAATAGGAACTGTTCCTCCGCTATGCAAAAACTTAAGCCATTTTTAGACGCGAACGGTGCTATCCGCGTTGGTGGTAGGTTGACTTACGCAGAAAGCAATTACGCACAGAAACACCCTTATGTATTGCCTAGGCACGATCACGTGATTGATATCTTAATCGATTATTATCATCGAAAGCATTTACACGCCGGCCCTGAATTGCTTATGTCCTTACTTAGGAATCAGTATTGGATATTGGCAGCGCGACGCGTTATCCGGCATCGTATCCACAAGTGCAATACGTGCTTCAGAGCAAAACCGCGTCCATCTTTTCCAATTATGTCAGACCTGCCCGAGTTCCGCGTCACCCAAGTTGACAAGCCATTCACGCATACTGGTTGTGATTATGCTGGCCCTCTTCAGTATACACCGGTTCGTGGAAGAGGCATTAGAAGCCGCAAGGCTTGGCTCTGTATTTTCACGTGTCTGACAACCAGGTGTTTGCATTTAGAAATCGCTACAGAGTTAAGTACTGCCAATTTCCTTGCTGCTCTGAAACGATTTCTAGCACGTCGCGGTCCTGTGCAGTGTATTTACACTGACAATGGTACTAATTTTGTCGGATGTAGTTCTTACCTTCGCGATCTTTATAGGTTCCTCGATGAGCATCGCCCGCAACTTGAATATGAGCTTTCAGAAAGTCGCATCGAGATGAAACGCATAACACCCCAGTCGCCTCATATGGGAGGTTGCTGGGAGAGCATGGTAAAGGTGGTAAAATCTCATTTATTCAAGATTATCGGTCAACAAATATTATCTTATGAAGAGCTGTTGACGGTGCTAACGCAAATCGAGGCACTTGTAAATTCGCGTCCGCTGACCGCTATGAGTAGCGACCCTTCAGAGCCATCGGCTCTCACGCCGGCTCATTTTCTTAACACTGCGCCCCTTCGCTCTTTGCCTGCTCCCCAGGTGGAGAGCGTAAGTTTGCTAGATAGACATTCGATTTTGCACAAGATGGTACAGTCTTTCTGGCAGCGATGGCGAGTAGAATATTTGCATCAATTGCAATCTAGATCCAAGTGGAATATTCCATCCACTCCGATCCCACTGCGATCAGTAGTTATACTGATTGTCGATAATGCTCCACCATTCACGTGGCCACTGGGTGTGGTGGAGGCTGTTCATACCTCGAAGGATGGCACAACGCGGTCTCTTACCGTTAGAACTGCTAAGGGTAGCCTGGTCCGTCCAGTTGTCCGTGTGTGCCTTTTACCGAGCCAGTGAGAGTGTAGCTCACTTACCTTAGGTTAGTTTAGAGATAGGTATATTGCAAATAGGTAAGTTTATGTTATTTTCTCTGACTCTTTTTAGAGTAAACGATCCCGCAAATAAATTGTTGAGGACTGACTCTGTCAGGATCAGATCCTATCGCTTAATTGTATAGCGGTAGGCTTTGTAAATTTTAGGGCTCACATCTTTAAAGGCAACCCTTTAAGGCCGGGAGAATGTTATCGCCATATACATGGCTGATATTCAAATCTACCTACTACAAATCTTTTCAACTTTAGTATATTAGAATGTGGCGGTAGTAGGTATGTTTCCCATCAATCACCTTCCTTCCCATTCATTCCTGCAGCGTCTACCATAGGTCAGAGCGAGACAGCAATACAAGGCTCGAAGAAGATTGACTTCAACGGACGCCATTTTTCGAAAGGAGTTCAAGTTCGTCCTAATCCGCCGCAGCGGAAGCATCTCTCCAGAGCTTTTACCGCTATTATATCTGGATTTCGTGATAAATCCAGGTTTTCGGGTCTTTATATGAAACTAGACCTATCTACTTATCAAGTTATATTGATTTTGAAGTGCTGTGTAAGAAATAGGAATCGTTTATCCGTGAAACCACGCTGGCATGCCGCGTGGTTAACCTACACATCGAGGACCTACGAAGTCCTAGCATCAGGAAGGCGACTCCAGACTTCTAGAAAGGTAAGGCGCAGCATCCTGTGTCCTTCTCTTATTCCTGTTTCTCCATACCAAAATAGCCTCATTCCAAGTCGTTGTATACTGCCACATAAAGTTTATTACAGTCCACAAAACCGCCGATTCTCATAGCAAGGCTTTGAATCACCGCTCCAGGCTTTTAGAAGCCTGGAAAGAGCTGTTTAGGCAGTTCTATCCATTCTATGGTAAATTTCCCGCACCCCCTCATGTTAGCGTTTAAAGGTTTCACAGTGAGCTCAAGGCGCTAACAACTTCCATAATATTTATTGTTGTTTCATATTGTTGAACTCAGATACGTGCAAAACTAACAGTTAAAACTGGTTAAAACAAAAACTGTGTAACTTCGTTGTTGATTGAACGGAACTAAATGTAAATTAAAGTGTACTGTGAGAAGAATTTGAAAGGAAATAAAAACAGACAGTTAAAATTGCAACAGTGGAAATAAATATATCACGAAATAAATATTCAAAATTTGCATAATCATTGCAGGTTGATTGAAAATAGCGCCATCTATCGAAGTTGTGCCACACCATCTAGCAAACATTGTCAATACGTCAATCGAATCGACCTGATGTGCCAAAAGTGTCAGAAGCTTCAATCTTTCACCACCGCTTTGTAAACACAACAACAGATGTCACTAGTTTCATGATTTTGCCATCAAAGCGCCATCTATTGAAGTTGTGCTACACCATCTAATACGTCAATCGAATCGACCTGATGTGCCAGAAGCTTCAATCTTTCACCACCACTTTGTAAACACAACAACAGATGTCAATAGTTACATGATTTTGCCATCAAAGCGCCATCTATCGAAGTTGTGCTACACCATCTATCAAACATTGTCAATACGTCAATCGAATCAACCTGATGTGACAGAAGTGTCAGAAGCTTCAATCTTTCACCACCGCTTTGTAAACACAACAACAGATGTCACTACTTACATGATTTTGCCATCAAACCAAATAGAACACGATCACGAAACGATTAAATAGAAACTTATACGGAAATGGAAGCGCAAATGCAATCATTTTTTGAAAAAATACAGGAAAAACTAGACCAGCAAACGCTTATTATTTCTGAAACAGTAACAAAAAATGTTTTTGAAAAATTGGATGAGAAACTATCTTCAGTTATAGAAGAAAATAAGATTATGAAAACTGAGATAAAAACCCTGCATAATAAGATCAAACTTTTGGAGCAAGAAAAGAAGAAAAAAAAATATATTGTTATATCTGGAATATAGGAAGAATAAAATAAACTGATTTTAAATCGGAATAATTACTATTTTAGAAATAATATTAAACAAAACCCCTGTTACATTATCATGACATGTTGCTATTGAAGGTACTATCACAGTATTCACAATTCACAAGAAAACGCTTAACCAACAAAGGTTTACAACATCTGCCTTGGGGCAAGATCAGGACGTGACGGCCTTTCCCTAAAATACTAGACGGTCTTCCCCCACTATTGAGTATATAAAAGAGGTTCTTATCACAACTAATATCTCCAACCCAGATGATCACATAACACTCCTCCATGAGAAGAATAGGGCAACCAGTATAATACAGTACACAAATACAGACGACACCCGTCATTCCAACCCCGCCGCCGAGGTCCATCGCGATCGCGACCGCGTCCCCGAGAAACTCCCCCCCGACCAGTCGCGTATTTTAAGATTCAGCGCCCTGGTCCTGTAAGGTTTGCCGCCTCATTAATTATCGAAAAAAAGTAAAAACTTTTACATGGGATAATTTTCGACTTCCACGCGAGCGAAGCCACGGGAAAAAACTAGTTTTACATAAGAATAAAGAGTTTTTCGTTTTGGTGGGCTCGTTGGTTACAGAAAAAAAAACGTTTTCCCTTAGAGCAAGATATGCTATTTTTTCCCCGCTCTGGTACGCTACAATGATGGACTTTTTGAGCAAAAGGAATGAAAAACTATTCTTCTTAAAACGGAAAACGAACGATCCGCACTGACATTTGTCACCGCAGTGCACACAAAATATTTCGCGGTGGGCGCTGAAGCAGTTGGACCGGAAGCTCCTCCTGGAAGCCTCGATCGTGCAGAACTGGGTGTCATCACCGGACAGACCTGCTGACATCAACGACGAGGCGGAGTGGTTCCGGGAGGCCATATCCGAAATATCATCATCATCATTTCAGCCGAAAGACGTCGTATTCGCTCTACGGATACAGAAGCCATTCAGGCGGAGCTGTACGAGGGGTACAGAACGGCGAAGACCACTCTTCAAGCGGAGATCCTGCGGACCAGGGCAATGGCCCGCGCGGAGTCGCTGGAGACTCTGAATAGGGACCCGTAGGGACGCCCATACAAGATGGTGCAGGAGAAAACTCCGCCCATGGGCTCCCACCGCTGACGCAGTCTCCGGCCCAAGCTTGTAGGGGAAGTGGTGAGCGAGTGGTGAGCCTTCAAGAGGGGAACATACCCCTCGCCAATGGCTCCGTCTACTGCGGCGCCCGATGCGGACCACATCGCTGACGACGACGACGACGCTCCAGAGATGAATGAGGTAGAGATAAGAGTGGCGGTACGCAGGCTGAATGCCAAAAATACCGCCCCAGGACCCAACGGCTCGCCTGGAAAAGCTTGGGTCCTGGCCTTGGAGGCTCTCGGGCCTCGACTGAGGGGGCTCCTAAGCGCATGCTTGGAGAGGGACCAATTCCCACTTCGTTGAAGACGGAGAAACTGCTCCTCATCAGGAAGCCGGGGTAGCTCTGCGGACTATCCGTCCGCTTATCGGCCCATCGTGCTGATCGACGAGGAGGGAAAGCTTTTTATTAATTTATTTATTTATTTAAAATAGGTACGCCAACAGCATATATATTGTACATTAAATATTAAAGTTAACAGGTATGGGCTCTTATATATATACCAATTACAGGTGTACACGACATTCACATAAAACAAAGCAACCTTCTCAAATTACATTACATAAAATTAAAATATTCATTAAAATTAAAATGGAAAACAAAATAAAATCATTAAAAAAAACAGCTTTGACTTAAATCTAAAACAGAACAAAAAACTACACAAAAATCATTTAATATAAAATAGAGAAAGAGTCATTGCAGACCGCTTCGTAGGGCAGCGGGTGGGGCCTGATTTGGCGGAGAGCCAATTTGGTTTCCGCAGAGGGCACTCTACGGTGGACGCCATCATGCGCGTGTGGGCCCTCACGACGGGGGATGCTATGGCCCGGGGTAGGGTCGTCTTGGCGGTTTCTCTAGACTTGGCTCCCAGACTGGAGCGGGCCGGGGCTGCCTTGAAGCGGCTCCTGCCCAATCTAGGGGGTCCAAACGCCTCCTGCCGGAGGCAATATGCGGGGGTCGTGCGGTCCATAGCCCTTTACGGGGCACCGGTGTGGGCGCGTTCCGTGAGGCGGCTAGCCCGCCGGTTGAACGCCTCCCAAAGGGTCATGGCAATGGATTTGGAGGCACAAGTCTTCGCGCACATTTGGAAGTGGTGCGAGGAGGCAAAACGGTGGGGCATAACTCCGCTGCTGCGAGCACAGCGGACAGAGCTCCGGCGGGATCTCATGGCGTCATGAAGAGTGTGGATCGCCCGGTGGACACGATGGAGGTCTGCTCGGCTTGGGCGGAGCATCGCCGTGTCCTCGTGGAGGCGATCGGCGGCGGTGATCTCTCGCGTCCAGCCCTGGTCCAGGCCATGGTACGGAGCGAGAGGGCATGGGAGGCCGTCACCTTCTTCTGCAAAGCGGTAATGCGGAATGCCTGAGGGAGAGGCAAATTTCGCGCCCTCACGCCCCTAACCGCCGCAGGAGACACTCTAGGCGTCGGGAATCGCAGGCCGATTCCCGGCCACCGTTGGCGCGGGCTTGCAGACGGTGAGCAATGGGTAGCTCGCCGTCCGATAAGGATCAGACCCGGATCGACGGCGCATTGTGTGCCACGTACGCCTCAATGAGATGTCAGCTCAACTGAATGGGTCCACTAGGGCCTTTGCCTGCTGGGGTTGCGGGAAAGTCCGAAAGGGATACCGTGGCCCCTGGCAACATACAGGCAACTGAAGGAACACGGGTGGGTTCTAGTCAGTAAGAGTCTGACACGCCCTCCCGCTCCGCCCAAAGCGGGAGAAGTTATTTGATAACTTCCTACCCAAAAAAAAAACACAAATATGCGTCAAATCCTTTTGTTAAATTAAAATAATTTTGTTTGGTTGCTTAAGTACTCAAGGCGACGACACCGTCGCCGTGCCGCGTGAATGCCATGAAATGCGATAAAACTTCAAGAGTTTCATCACATTCCGTCTTACTTCTGCTTCATAGCGTGAGGTACAGCTTGCGCCGCCCCTCGCAGCCTGCCGCCCCGGGCCATGGCCCTTTTGGCCCTAGGGTAAATACGCCACTGCCCCCGACCCTTGCTCGAAAACGAGGTGCCAGCAGTTGTTGCAACTGAGCACGTAGCTTTAAATACCCCGCATAATAACCAAGATGAAAATCTAAGTTTGATCAAGCCTGTCCCTCTTTGCTGTCCTCCCCCCAGCGACGCCCTAAGCCGAAGTTCGTACTCCACAGGGGGTGCCCTTAGCGAGCGTTCGCCTAGTTTGAATTTAGAATAGTTTATGCCCCTGGCTGGAGGCTTTAAGTGTAGAAGCTTAAGGCAACCACAGGAAAGTCCGGTTAAGCAGCTATGTCCTCATAGTGTAAACATAGATTTAAATTCGATTTGAACATAATAAAATGTGACGAATGTCACTAAACAAGCTAGACATTTACCACTACAATACGTAAAAATTCGTTGTTATTTATTTCACGTTAGCTAAAACGTCGACACAACTCACTTGAGTTTCAACTTTTCAACCACAAAAAATTATGAGACCGTTTTTTTGCTATTAAACTCACAGCGTCATCTATCATTTAACCATAGTATAAGGAGAGGTAGTAAGCTATCTTCATACAAACGCACCACGCGCGGCTTGTATGTGTGGGGCCATAGTATCTATGCGTCGCCGCACGCACACTTAACAAAATATCGACGGTTTCTCACGAGAAACGCAGCTAAAAGTAACGATCGAGTACCTTCAGTCAATTTCACAAGCGAGAAAAAGCTTCGAGTAGCAACACTTACCTGGTTATATGCTTAGAATAATTTTAGTTATTATTCTAAGGTTATATGAATGACACAACAAATTATCATACTTTACATTCGTTCAATATTACATCAAAGCCTCGAGTAGCAACACTCTGATTAAATGAATGACATAACAAATCGTATGTTACATTCGTTCAATATTACGTCAATGTCACTCGTCAAACGTCATTGCAGTTGTCATCGTTAGTTTGTTTTTGTGTCTTGTTGAAATTGTTTGGAATAGGTGCAATCGCGTGTGATTTTAATTTGATAATACGTACATAATTATCTTCATAACTACTAGTTAGCATGGATAAAAGAATTAAAAGAGACAGAAGCGCAAACTATACTTTACAAGAGAGGGACTTTTTGGTATCTCTTGTACAGAAATACAAAACTGTGCTAGAAAACAAAAAAACTGATTCTTTAACGTGTAAAAAAAAAGATGCAGTTTGGGAAAGCATTCAAAAAGAATTTAATGCTCGATCTGGCTTTATACACAGATCGAAGAAAACATTGAGGCTCAAGTATGAGGGCTTGAAACGAACGGTCAGGAAAAAGTCGCGTGCCTTACGGTCGAAACTCTACCGTGTTGAAGGTGGTATCAACACAGCACTTCCACTAGATAATGTGGAAGAACAAATTAAAGCCATGATTTCGTTAAACACCGATGGCTTGGAAGGTGTTAATGACTGTGATATATTACCACAAAATCAAGAAAGTCACGGTAAGTAGAACGTGACCATCTTTACCGCTGCACCATATTTGCAGTCAAAAGTTGTTTATTGTAAATATTGTTTTTTTATTAATCGTTATGCAAACCTACTTATATAAGAAATATATCCTTTGTTACAGACGGCATTGGTATTCTCAAAATGGAAGAATGTATAGAAATTCCACCGTTACACGTGGACACAGTTGAGGTTGAAGAAAGTGAGGATACTCAAAATGGTAAGTATCTCAGGCCCCTATCAATATAATTAAATAAATAATATCTGAAGAATTAAAATGTGTTTTCTGTGTCGCATAATGAAATTTAAATAAATATTGGTTCTGTACTTTTTTTCGATATGTACTTTTTTTACAGAAGTTCTAATAGTGGTTACTAATGAATGTGAACCATTGCCGCTCAGTACTAGTGCAGAAACACTTCCAGAAGAACAAAATATTAGTCTAGATACTATGAATGGTATGTATTGATATTATTTTTGATGCTTTTTTATTTGTAGACTGTAGACTTTGATATTGTTCAAGCAATAAGTAGCAGTAATGATAAATTAAAATTAACGTTTAAATTATGGGGGTTATGGGGCGGTGCTGACAGCCAATGTTTTTAATCTCGGCTGCAGTAAAGTCATAGCGGTTCCCAATGGCGTTATTTTTGGGAGCCGGCAGCGGAGGCACTTCCAAATTTAAATAAAGTTAAAAATGAAAGGGGGGAACACACAATAAACTTTGATTTTGAAAAAAAACCTTACTCAGGTCAGGCATGCCCCCGTCTAAAACTCATCAAGAGTAGTTTTTTTTTTTAATCTTTTCTTCTATTATAGAAGTGGGATGTCACTAGTAAAAATCAAGCAAACATCCAGCACTCATTGGTTGGACTAATCAATAGCATTTAAATATACTTATTATAAATTAAAGTCGCTTTGTGTCTGTCTGTGTGGCTGCGTTTGTTCTTCTCAGCTAGACAACGGATTTTGATGTGGTTTTCACCTTCATTTAAAGAAATGATTCCGAAAAAAAATGTTAAATATATGTATATATCCATTTAAATGCAATGCCTTAACAGGCAACTAAGTTCTAAGAACCCACCTATTGTTAACACTTAGTTCGCAATAAAGAATTTGAATTTAGCACAGAAATCTCGATGTTTTAACATATCGCCACATCAGTACATTGCAACCGTGCAAAGCATGGGCGGGTCGCTAGTCTAAACTAACATTATAATTATAAAATATTATAAAAAAACTTTAAGTATACAAAAAAAAACAACAGACTTCAAAAAAAAAAAAACACTACAAAGTGAAAAATAACTTTAATTTCGGAAGTCGGTGTCTTGGGTTTTGTATTTTCATTTTTTGCCACCGACTTCCGAAATTAAAGTTATTCTTCACTTTGTAGTGTTTTTTTTTGAAGTCGGTTGTTTTTTCTTTTGTAAAAAAAATTTGTATTTCACTTTTTACTTGTGATATCTACCCCACACACATTCGAACACCACTACCTGCTACCAGTGACAGGAACTTATCATTTCATCTACATACTAAGTGGGAAAAAAATACATATTTTGTAGCTAACTCAAAAACCACCCAAGCAAAATTAATAAAATTTATATGGGACCAATTTGAGAGCATACCCTAACAAACAAAAAAATAATTTTCAAAATCGGTCCACAAATGACGGAGAAATCGTTGGACATACATACGCTGTAAACATATAACCTCCTCCTTTTTGGAAGTCGGTTGAAAAGAGAAAAATAAAGATTTTTTGTATGTTTGTTTGTTACGTTTTCACGGTTTAACGGCTGAACCGATTTTGATGAAATTTGGTATAGGGATACTTTGAACCCTTGGGAAGGACATAGGATACTTTTTATCGACATAACATGCAGGCGAAGCCGCGGGCGGAAGCTAGATAGGTATATAATTATACAATGTTGTTCTCAACATAATTTCATTATTATTTTCTTTACAGCTAACGTACCAAATGAAACACTCGATGAGCTGACTCAAGCTAAATTGGAACTAGTTCAACTCCAAAAAGAGTTTTTGAAAGCACAAATAATTGAGAAAAAGAAGCTGTGGAAGTTTGAAGAAAATGAACGCAAGAAAGAAGCAGAGTTCAAAGAAAAGGAACGGAAATGGAAGGAACAGGAGTACAAATTAAAATTAGGAAAGCAATTTGAAATTTTAAATAAATTTCATATTTTTTAATTCACGGTCTATATCGTAAGCCCGAAAGTCTGGCAACCATTCTTACCAAGGGGTAGGTATCGTGCTACCCAGTAACTGGGTTTTGGAGGTCAGATAGGCAGTCGCTCCATGTAAAACACTGGTATTCAGCTGTATCCGGTTAGACTGGAAGCCGACCCCAACATAGTTGGGAAAAGGCTATGTAGATTGATTACATAACATCACGCCTTGTTTCCCCGAAGGATTGGGCAGAGGTGTCCCTGTAGCAGATACACCCACATTTCGCCAGTTATGTTTAAGTCCCATGTAATAGGGAGCGAGCCTATTGCCATCAACCGGGCACAAATCCAGACGCCGAGCTGTTACTAAGAAATTTCAGATAGAAAAATCCAATAACACTTTGCCCGACCCCGGAATCGAACCCAGAACCTCATGCTCAGCAGTAGCGCTTGCGACCACTAGACCAACGAGGCAGTCAGATTGATTAATGGTAAAAAATATTCTTTAATCATAGTATCATTATTTACTTCAGGGCTCAGTACTGGAATTAAAATGACAGCGACAACTTTTAAATATATTTAACCGTCAAGTAAACATGCAAATTGGCGGACAACGTGGGAAGTAAGTTACGGGTCAGTTAATAATCAGTTAATCATTTGCGTAGTGCTACTTGACCGTTGAGAAATTCGTACGTGAAGTGACGGGGGGACTTTAAATTCCGATGATTAGCTCACGCGAGTTGGATTCACTCGGAGGATGCCGGAAAATACCCTTTTTCTGAAGACATAAATAGAAAAAAAAAAGGAAGAACGCCTGTCATTGCTGTCTATCATCATCATCATCATCATCATCAGCTTATAATGTTCCCACTGCTGGGACACAGGCCTCCTCTCTGCGAGAGAGAGTGAAAGAAAGAAAAATAGGTTTATTTGTCACAGAAATACGTGCATACATAAAAGACAAGAGTAATCAGAGAACAACACAAAGTACATAACAAATCACGAGCATAGAACAGAAATTACTTAGGCGGCAGCTGCACGACATGACTGTGACAAGAAGGCTTCCACTCAGCATGATGCAGTGCTATGGGGGACCCACAGCACAGCGCTGATTTTCAGTGGTCACCCGAACAAAAAAAGATGTACGGAATCAAGTTAGGTTCAGTGATTTTTCTATTAAACATGTAACAAAACAAAATAAATAGTGCTTAGAATATAAGACAACTATACAATAAATTATAAGAAACATAAAAAAACTATCCGCAGGCATCACTCTACGTGCATAAATAATACAGATACCTAACTATAACATATTATTGCTACACGAGGATATAGAAGTGGGCCGTAATCCACCACGCGGGCCCAGTGCGGGTTGGTAGATGTCACATGTCTTCGAATTTTCGGCTCTAGGACTTGCCGGTTTCCTCACGATGTTTTCCTTCACCGTTTTGAGAACAGTGGTGATGAAATAATTTACACAAAGTAAAGCGCTTGGCTGGGTACGAATATACGACGTGCAACTCGTAAGTCGCCGCCGTTACCACTGGGCCACCACTGCTCATTGCTGTCTATGACTAGGTCGTATTGTAATCATACCAGTTTTTGTGACGGCATTTATTTTGCTACTAACCTGTGAGTACACTAAAATATGTATTTACAAACTATGAAGACATGTCATTTACGCTGTAAAAATGTGCGAAATTAAATTCGTTTTCGGAAAAGAAATGATGTAGGAGCCTAGATAAACACTGCCTAAATCCGAATAACAACATAATATGGTGGAAATATGCCTAAATTGCAATGATTTAGGTATTACGTTTGTATGGACAATTAATTTAGCAATAAAGTGCAAAATCTATTAAATAAATTTGACAGATTGTAGTAGCTTGAAGTGAAATGAAATGAAATGAAATGAAATTGAGAGAGTTTACTTAGGAGCAAGACCAAGAAAAATACAGAAACCCGCAGGGCAGCATGTGGCGAGGTGTTGGGCAGTAGCGACCCCACGGACCCTAAATCCCAGGAGAAGTCTTGTTCCTCACCGCTGACTTGCCTTTATTGGCCGGCTGGAGTGAACACTGACGAAGAACAGAGCTCGCACTTCTTTCTTGCCTTTATTGGCCGGTTTGAGTGTAGATTCGCAAGAGTAAACGTGCTCGGAGGAAGGAAGTATTCCAGTAAGATGCTACATATTTTAGAAGATAGCATACCTAGTGTACTACGCGGTCGCTTCTTTGTAACCACCTAAACTTGGTCGGCTTACCACGGTCTTGCACTTCCTAATGACTTTTGTTTTTATTATCTCGTTGATTATTGTAGGTACCTACTACGCTGAAATTTTACTGGTATAAAACTGAACTAAGCAACTAATTATTGATATAACATTCAGTTATACATACATTTATCCACATAGGTACAGGTTTATCGGCGGACAAATAACTCCGCGTGCATGGTGATCGTGAACGTGGAGAATGAATATCATCATAATTTGTTAATTACTTACAGGATACTAATGAAACTTCACACACATTCGAAGGCAGTTACAAGCTACAAAATAATGTTATTTTAAAACCTTTAAACGGTGAATTATTTTGGTTTTTTAATTGCACAACTAATTGAAACTAATTCCTAAGAAGCCATGTGCAAAAGATGATAAAAATCCGCTTAACCGTTTCAAAGATCCAGCAAAACCACAAACATTACCCCAACAGGATCTCGAATAACTTCGCAACCAAAGAAAGAACAAATACAAAATAAAGTGCAACATTTACATCGTCTAGGTCTAGACAACAAATTATGTAGCTATTAATATTTATTTCAATATACCCATTTAAAAAAAAAAATGTCTGGCTGCGGTAACATTACCCCAGCAGGAAATGTATTTGTGAAATAACAAAAATACTATGAGTGCAACAAATTTAAAAATGTGCGCAACAGTTACAGAAGCTGGGCAACTAATTACCTATCTGTAAAATTTAAATTACTATTTTCGACATTATTTTGCTGGGGTAACTCACGACTCCTGCAGGAACTGTCGCCACTGAAGACCACAACTGAAGCGCTTCCAGTTTGAAGATTTTTTCTTCTGAAACCATTATTTTTCCGTAAATAAGACGACGAGAACCTTGAAGGGCCAATGTTAGTTCGGGGAGTAATAAAAGATGTGGACTGTATTTTAGGAAATGGTTTAATGCCGTCTGATCTTTACAACAAATATATAACTTCCCGGACAAATAATGAGAGAATCGTCCGTCGCGGTGGAGTCCGTAGAAGCAGTCATCGGGTTGAGCCGTGTCGTCGCCGCGCCGCGCCTCAGCTTGTCGATGACGCGTTGGTAAATCTCTTCTATCTATACCAGTGTCGAATGCTGCACGCAAGCACATATTTTCACAGATAAATTTAATAAAAACGGACCAAAGAAACAGATTTATAAACAAAAATGTGTCAGCTATTTAAAAACAAAGCAAGGTGTTAAGGATGAAGGAGGTTGTGTAAATTTTAATCCTTCGAAAAGGATGTTAAAATATAACTCTAACATTTATTGTGAATATGAATAAATAAAACGTGTTAAGAAAATCAGTATTTTTATTGGTATATCTGTCCTATGTAAGTCGGTATATTTCAGTATTTTTTTGAGGTGCCTCGGTATTATCGTAAAATTTAATCTGGTCACACTGTGGGTATCATTATTATCACGGCTGGTAATCTTGGAACAAAAATTCCTGGCATTAATAGACGTATTTGTCTATGGTTCGATCTTCCAAAGTGACAATCGCCCCTCGTCCCTTTCCCCTTTGTCGCCTGTGCAATCGACGCCATATTTGTTTGTTGTAAGTCTATTGTAGTCTGTGGTGATTCTAAATCCCGCCATGACAGTTTGAGTGAAGTTCTACAATCTACATTTTAATTATCCTCTATACCTGTAATAGTGTAATTATAACGTTGAGTATGAAGCACTCTTGCTATGTTGTGAATTGCGCTAGTAAACGAAAGGACGTTAGATTATTTCAATTTCCCAAACGTGAGATAGAACTCGTATAGTGTAAAAACTGTGAAGAATTGCAAAACATGAGGGTACAGGATCTGCGCAAGCGTTATGTGTGTTAAAAGCACTTTGGACAGAAGTTCATCATCTCGACCAATGCAATGTTTCGTCTGCGTGTTGGCGCCTATCCCACGCTGTTTTCCGAAACCGAAATCAGCACCGGTACTCCTCGGTTTCAAACTATGGACACTGACTACACCACTGTAAGTACCCCAATAATATGATAATTATGTATGTAATATAATACAAATTGACTCATATATTCCTCACATAGGTACTCAAATGAAAAGTGCACTGTGTAATGCACTTTCAAAATTTAAAAAAAAATAGTTGCTATTTGAGTTTTAAAACTTGAATTTTCGGTCAGTGGGTCGTCCTAGTTCGACTGTAGAAATTCCCACAGAAGCTATACATTTTAAAGAAAATAAAAAGATTCTATGTCCATCTATGTTGCTCTGTCTTGAAAGTGGGACAAAGGTTAGTTGGTTGTCTTTGGCCCTACATGCACTTAATACCCTGGACAAAATTAAATAATTGTTCACAATAAAAACTCATATTGTGAAATATTTTGTAAAGCATAAACAGAGTTATTATTTAGGGTTCTATAAGCAAAGTGTGCCAACGGGACCCTATTACCAAAGCTCCTCTGTCAGTCTGTCTGTTACAGGGCTGTATCATTTGAACCATAATAGATAGACACTTGAAATTCAGTGTGTACTACAATGGCTTCTATAACAAAAAATTCAAAATGAAATAAAGTTAAGTTAAAAATTGAGGGGTATGTAAAAAACGAAAAGTATTTATTGTACGGTGGTACGGAACTCTTTGTGTGCGAGTCCGACTTGCACTTGGAAGCTTTTTTACTTGTTAGTCATTTTGGGCAGTTGTGTATTTTAATTATTTTGTTTTGTTGATAAGCTTAAATATTTCTTTACAGACAATGCTGTTTCTGATCACACATATGCTAAGAAAAGGCAGCATGATGGTCATACCTACTGTACCTTTGAACCTACAAAGAAACAGAATGACTAAAACTGGTAAGTCACTGCTTTTATATATTTTTTTGGTTTTTAATAATATAACAAATCTACACTAAAATTTGTTTGTTTGTAAGTTTGTATGCAAGGGGTAATCTCCAGAACTACCAGTCAGATTAGAAAAATTCTATTTGCATTGGATAGCCCAATTCTTGCAAGAAGGTTATCTCGGGCTAGGCTTGCGGACAAAGTCGCGGGCAGAAGCTAGTACTTTTATAATTTCTGAATGTATTGTCTTTTGAGGGCTATTTTGCCCAATTGCAAAGAAGCACTTCTTTGCCTAATGTTTAAATGCGATTGTTACACAAATTGAATGATAAACATGTAATTCCAGATAAAATTAAAAAGATGAAGGTAATTATTGTTTTTGAATTCAGAATGTTTCTGAAGATGTTTGTTTAGGGATATCTAGTCTGTTCGGTCTAATTACAATAATCATGCATACAGCTGTACTAAGTCATGGAAATAGTGTTGTTTATCAATATTTTAAGGTGTTCAAAAGTGAGTACTTATAACAGTCTATTTTATTACAGGTTAAGAATTGCGTGAGTCTTCAGCAAAACAGTGGCAGCTACACTTTCATACACTGCTCAGTTTTGTAAGTATTTTGTCTGCAATGTAGTTTTCGCATCGACTGCAAGCAGTGTAACATAAAAATAAGTATATTATACAGTGTGAGTCTTCATAATGTGCACATATCGAAATGAGGGAGTCTATGCTTAATTTTATCGACGGAAAAAATGGTAATTTTTTTTTTAGTTTAAAAAAAAAAAAAAAAATTTTACAAAAAAATTTTTTTTTAAAAAATTTTTTTTTGCTCTCTTTTTATTATTATCTTATTTATAAATTTTACAATTAAAAATTGAAGAAAAAAATACAGATTTTTACTAAAAAAACATGTTTATTTTCAATTGAGGGTAGTTTTTTTCTCAATTTTAATTTTATGTGGACGGCTACTTACTTTCAATCATTATGGAGTTTGTTTCATCGCGATAGCTGATTCAGTTTAAAAGTTACACAGTTTTGTTACAATTTTTTTTTAATTTCATAAAAAGTATAAAAAACAATATTTAGATTTTTTAAATATTTTTTCTGTCGTTAAAATTAAGCATAGATTTCCTCATTTCGATATGTGCACATTATGAAGACTCACACTGTATAGCATGTTACTTTTTTGTTGCAGCTCATTATGCCGATGGCAAACAAGTCAGCCCAACTTTAAAGAATACGGCAGAAATGGTATCTATTTTTGATGATTTATTTGATTCGGTCAATGGAGCCTCTCTTACAAGTAAAATTGAAGGGAGGCTATCAAAAAACTGCAAGGGATAAAATTTGTATAAAATAAAACTGGATAGTTACGCTGAAAAGCTATCAAAGGTTGTGGCAGTTATTCAAGAATAAAAATATATCTATCTTGAGACTAAGATAGTTCAACTCTGATCCAATAGAAAACTTTTCTGGACAAGTCAAAGCGTACAATTTTAGAAACAATGATCCAAATTGCCACACCTTTAAGACACTTATAATCACAAGATTTATAATCTTTCACTCTGATGGTTACAATTGTGAAGAGGATTCAGGTGAGCAACTAGTAAAACTCAAGGCCTTATTTTCAAATAAGGCCACGAAAAATAATGAAACAAACGCCGACAGTGCCTAATCACCTGGATCCTTTAACCTTCGGAGTGCAGTTCTAGAGAATATCCCCACAATCCACACAACAAATGCTTGGAAATCACACCACAACAAACAGGTATTATAAAAGAAAATAAAATTAGATCTAAGTATTTGTTTGAGTTTCTGGATTGTGTGATACACAGGGATGCTGTTGAGGAATGCTTTTTAGATTTAAGTTGTCGATTAGCAGTATTTAATTGGTGCAATGTAATAAATAAGATAATTAAATTAAATAGATAACTAAAATATATAACTTGTTTTCTAACCTAAACACATCTGTACAAGGGCACAGATGTGTTTAGGTTAGTAAACAAAAGTTTGCCACCAATGCAAAAGAAAGCTTTTATAAAATATAAGACAAAATTAAGAAATAAAAATATTATAAATAATATTGAATGTTTTTTATTTTCATCACATGACTAATATTCCTTTTTCTAATACACACACACCTCAGGTGTACTATACGTACACCTGTCTACACACAACCCTACCTCGAGTTGAATTAAAGCAGAACCTCTTTTTTGGAAGTCGGTTAAAGGCTTAAAAGGCTATTTTCCAAAATATTCTGGGCTCGATAAACGTTGGCAAAAAGACTCTGTCTCATAACAATAAGAGCAACAAAATGGTTAAAATTAAAAAAAAATTAAACGTCACAATCAAAGCTCGCTAATCGTAAAGCGATTTTTCTACTATGGGAGATTACCGTCTGAGTACTACTTAGTCTGTGATTATTATTCTGACGTTATTGTTTTCAAAGTATTGTAAACATTGTAAAATATAAAAATCTTTTATATGCACTGTGTTTACCGTTTATTTTAGATGTGTGAATATGAAATTTTTGAGTTTCTCGAAGAAGATAGTCGTTGCACAAGCGTTAAACAAAATGCTAAAATTCAAAGAACTATTTTGAGAAACTCAACCAAACCATTTGACATTCCGGATACTGCTTTTGTTGAACGTTACAGGCTTACTAAAAAGCTTGCACTTGAGCTATGTAATGAACTACAAGCTTTTATGCCATGCCCTACGAGATCCACAGATTTGTCGATTGAGACCAAGGTAGTAGGCACTAATTTAAACTTCTACCAGCTGCGCCCTCGCGGTTACACTCACATAAGTCTCGATCCCGTGGGAAAATGGGGATAAAAAGTACGCTATGTCCTAAACAAGGTCATGGTCTACCCATGTGCCTTATTTCATTCAAATCCGTTCAGCGGTTTTAGCGTGACAGCGTAACAAACAAACTCACTTTCACATTTATAAAATTAGTTAGGATTTATGCGGCTTATTATCATAAACTTGATGCAATTCTTAAGTAAGTACTTGATTTCAGGTTTTAATAGCATTATCTTTTTACGCGAGTGGTTCATATCAGAGACCAACGGGTGATATCACTGCACATTCTGTTGCACAGCAAACGGTATCAACTGCAATCGCACAAGTAACAGAACGCCTAAATCTACCACATTTTCGACAAAAATATATAAAATTCCCAACAAGTCCTAGCGAACGGCGAGTAAATGTGACTGGGTAAGTAAGTGCCTACGGGGAAATTCTTTTGATTTCAGCGCATTTTATTTTACTCTGAACGTGACAGCACAACTCTGTTTTTCAGATTTTTTAACAAGTTTGGTATACCTGGGGTTTTAGGTTGCATTGGTGGAACCCATGTAGCAATCAAACGGCCAACGCACAACGAAGAACGTTTTTACTGTGAAAAACAATATCATTCTTTAAATGTGCAAGTGGTGAGTATCTTTATTATATAATTACACTGCAGTCATATTTTAATGTAGGTAAATACACACAAATTGAATAAACTAAGTATTGAACAAAAACATGACAATAAAATTTACAAATTACAGCCCATTTACACAACAACGATTCATGTTTTATTTTAGCACTAAGTACTATTGAAGAAATACATATCTAAGCAGTTTGAAAACAAAATCCCGTGCACATGACCCTTTTCTTTGTGGGTAAGCGTTACTATATTAGTTGAGCGATGCAAGCAGAAATAGTCCTTACGGTGTATCGATCATTATGCGTTTCTTCGATGGTACATGCTTGATTCTCATCAGTTCCAATTATTGTGTTGTATTTTAGTTAGAATTGTTTTAACATTTAGTGTCAATATAACTACACAATACATAGTATTAGTCGCTCCATGTAAAATACTGATATTAGCTGTATCCGGTTAGACTGGAAGCCAACTTCAACATAGTTGGGAAAGTCTAGGCAGGTGATTGTGTCAATATAAAAACTATCATCCTATTTGACTACTAGGTACTAAGCAATAAAAATACACATAATGGAAGTACACAAATGAAATGCCATCAAACAAGAACAATAGATTATTAGAAGATAGTTATTTTTTCATGGACCACAGAGGAATATCCTGTGATACATGAATAATGTAGTGTGCGTTACGTCAGCGGAATGTTGTCGCTTTTCAGGAGTTCATAAAAGGTACAAACCACCATAATTGGTAAGTTTCTAGGTTTTCTCATTGAAGCGCAAGGATCGATTTTAGGGTTTTTGAAAATCAATTTCTTATTTTAAAGTAAAGTAAAGTAAAAATTTATTTGCATAGATTGCAGGTACAGTAAATAAGATGTAACAGTTAAAATATGGGTGATCCTTGTACAATCTACCTTATATTAGGCATGCAACATTATATAACACAAGTGAATTAATATAAAATGAATAGCAATTATGATATAGATAAACTGTTTTAAGGTAGCATTACACATGAACAATAGTCGGCACCAGGTACCTACATTCATTTAATAAAACTTTAATTTACATAATTATTTGTAATACAATAAACACAATAGGAATTTTAAATAAACACAATAGGAATAAACTTAAATAAATTGAAACAATGTCATAATTAGGTAGTTATGTCAAAAAAAAATTACATTAAATTATTCAGTACATAAGTCATTATCATTAAGAAAGTCGTTCACAGAATAATAACCTTTTACAATTAATAATGATGTCAGTTTTTTTTTAAAGTTTTGAATTGTGTCATTTTTAATTATGTATGTATTAATTATTTTCCAACAGTGTCGATTATAGAAAAAATAAAATTGCACAGCATAAGCTCAAATTAAGACCCACCGTAGTAAAAAAAATCGTAGTTGTATGTCATGCCGTTTGTGAGGTAACTTACAGCAATTTGCTAAATGTTACCCCAACGGTATCTTAAATAACTCTGAAACCTTAAGACGCCAAAATTTAATTTTTTGGGCACAATTAGGCACAAATGTTATCCATCTAAGTAGCTAGTTTGTACTCAGCTACGACCACCGATTAAAAAACATGCCGCTGGGGTTACTCCAGTGGAATCTGTTTTTCGTGAATATAGTATCGGCTGGACGCACAAATTTTAAATTTCGGGCACATTTATACGAGATGGGGTACGAATTATCCGTCAAGCCGAAATACTGAAAAGCGACAACATTCCCCTAACGTAACGCACACAATAATGTATCCTAGTTAGTAGTGATACTGTGTAAATTTACAAAATGACTACAATTCTAGATTTGCAACTCGGACATGGAAATTATTAGCGTGGATGCCAGCAATGGAGGAGCAACTAATAATGCATTAATATGGACCAACCATCCATTAAAGGTTCATATGGAGGAGCTAAATAACATATGGCTTTTAGGTATGTAAAAAAAAGTTGGGTCAGTGGGTCGTCTATGGCGTGGCGCCCACTATCGGTGGGCATCGGTACGGCTCGGTACACCTCGGGCGGCTTCGGGCGCCTGAGGGCTGTTTGGGGCGGCTTCGGGCGCCTCAGAGCTGCCTCGGCACTCATAAGCATACCTAAGGACGCCAAGGCTGGTTTCGGGCAGCTCGGGTGGCATTTTCGTGGCCAGACAAGTCGCAGAACAGTCATAACATTCACCGCGCGCGCCTCCATTAGCTTGGCAATACCCAGAGGAAAATAAAAGGCAACAGCTTCATTATTTACACGTATAGGTTCGTTTTATTTGACGATGACAGAAGAAAAGTTGATTATTCTATAAAATCTTCAATTTTTGCCTTAAGGCTCCAAGTTTCTCTTGTTCTTCAGCAAGATAAACAATGAGAACTAAGTCCCAACCCACAATTATAAATACACACGCACAACTGTTTTCACATATCTAACGTTACGACTGCTCTGCGACGTGTCTGCCACCCGAACTATTCTTAGTTTTGCCGAAGCTACCCGAAACCAGCCTCGGCGTATTTAGGTATGCTTACGACTGCCGAGGCAGCTCTCAGGCGCCCGAAGACGCCCGAAGGGTGAGGCCACAACACTGCGTTGCGGCGTCGTATCGCAAAAACGACGTCGCACGCAGCAATACAATGCGCGTATAATATGTTGTGCGGCGTCATAGATTTTTACGATGCGACGCCGCAACGCAGTGTTGTGGCCTCGCCCGAAGCAGCCCTCAGGCGCCCGAAGCCGCCGTAAAGCGCCCGAGCTGTACCGAGCCGCACCGATGCCCACCGATAGTGATGCCGCGCCTAGTTGTTCTAAATAATATGTAGGTAAGTAAGTACTTACAAAGATTTTCAGATAACATCTAAAAGTCAATTATCAATTCCTTTATTTTTTTTTAGGTGATTCTGGATATCCATTAAGCAAGAACATGATGACTCCTATTATAGATGCTCCTCCAAATTCACCAGAGGCTCACTACACTGGATTGCACGCGAGAACACGTAATGTGATAGAACAAACAATTGGGCTTCTTAAAGCACGCTTCAGATGCCTACTTGTGCATAGGCTTCTACACTATGAACCTCAAGTAGCGGCATCTATTGTAAATGCTTGTGTTGTACTGCACAACATTTGCAATAGAGCCAATGTCCCTGTGCAGGAGTTGGATGCTGAAGAAGTTTTGCAAGAAGCACAATTACAACCTTCTACTCAAACAAAATAAGACAGATGGCACTTCAGAGGCGCATTCTTCTAGGAAGACCCAAAATCTTGAACTGCAACATGGCAGCTCATTGTTAATTTTGCCTACCACTCGCAGACACGGCCACAAAACAAATGTCTATAATCCTTTCAGTTATTATTACTCGTAAGACTAATCTTTAAGCTTTACACAAATATATACCAAGTATTTCACTTGAATTTCAAAATCGCCTCTTAATTTTTTTTTTCCTTTTTGGAATCTGAATCGATGTCGACTATTCTGCCAGCGTCATGTGGTGACGGCAATGAAGCAAGGTGAGCCGTCGAACTTTGCTTTTAGTGGTAGTTGTTAGTAGTAATTTAGTTATTAAATATTAGCTGAAAGGACAAGTTTTGTTTGTTAAAGTTTGTCTTTTTTTATGTTCTACTTTTTATCCTGTCAGTAGTGACAGAGTCTGCGTTCTGAACAAACAAACAAACAAACAAACAAACAAGCAGAAACAAGCAGAAAAGTCGATAAAAACAAAGTCGATAAAAAGAAAGTCGATAAAAACAAAGTCGATAAAAACAAAGTCGATAAAAACAATTCAATTCTACTGAAAGTCTACTGAAAACGCAATCCTAGCGCTGACTCAAAGAGTGGACGATCGAAAAAAGTGTCTGGCCGTCTTTTTGGACATCAAAAAAGCCTTCGACACAGTGTCTGTCCCCACACTTTTACATAGCCTAGAAGACATTGGTATAAGAGGATTACCACTTAAACTTTTCACGGAATATCTGAGTGAATGCAGGTACGTGGTTAAAATAGGATCAGTCAACTAGTTCCGAAGAAATAGTCACTTACGGAGTAGGACAGGGTAGCGTGCTCGGGCCGCCGCTGTTCCTCATTTATATAAACACCCTATGTAACATGAGTATCGAAGGTGCCCACATTTTCTCTTATGCTGACGATACAGCAATTGTTTTCTCGGGAGAAACATGGGACAGCGTCGGTCGCATCGCCGAACGTGGTCTGTCTACAGTAGCTACCTGGCTCGATCAGAACCTTTTAACTTTGAATATTTCAAAGACCAATTACTTTTCTATATTTAACCGTGCCCAACCATCACAAGATCTTCAGATTAAAATCCATACCTGCTCCAGCTCTGCTAACACCACCTGCTCTTGTTTAAAAATCAACAAAGTATCCAGTACTAAATACCTTGGTGTTATGCTTAAGGCTATCGTGGCACTTGCACCTAGAACTAATAATAATTATTTATTATTTTCCTTTATTTCATTAAAATACTTATAAATTACATTTTTAAATATTAGAATATAAAAAATATAGGAACATTTAAAAATATAAAAAATAGTAGCCCACCGGTATCGGGAACAGGGTCCAAGCTACCGGCGGTCAGGGCTCCAGAGAGAGGAACCTCCTGACAATGCGAGCCGTGTCCAGGAGTACCGCTTTCTGAATCAAGTCCTTGATCCAGCAGCCCAACGAGAGCCTCCTTAGGTGTTGGTCGAGGCTCTTGGCAATTAAGCCATTGGCTGATACGACTATCGGCACAATGATCGCTGAGTCCACATCCCACATGTCGACAATCTCGTGAGCCAAGTCAAGATACTTGATTTGTTTGTCTTTCTCGGCTTTCACGAGGTTCCCGTCATGCGGGACTGTTATGTCAATAATCATTGTGCGCCGCTCTACTCGATCCACCACCACTATATCAGGTTTATTGGCAACAATAGTCCTGTCAGTGATGATGGATCGATCCCAGTACAATGTGATATTTCCATTTTCGAGAACTGGGTCGGGCACATACCTGTAGTATGGCACTTCCGATTCCACAAAGCCGTATTTCAGAGCAAATTGCTGATGGATAATCCTGGCTACAAGGTTGTGTCTATGCAAGTACTCTTCGTTAGCTAGACGAGAACACCCGGAGATAATGTGTCGGATTGATTCTCCCGGACGGTGGCATGCCCGACAGATGTCAACCGTGCCATCCTTCACAATAAATCTCCGGTAATTGTTCGTCATGATAATTTCATCCATAATTGCACAGATAAAACCTTCGGTCTCCCCGAAGAGGTCACCAAAACGTAGCCAGGTCACAGACGCCAGTAAATCTACATCGGGTCCATGTAGGGCCCGGAAAAAGCGTCCGTGAAGCTCCTTACTCTGCCATACCTCCCTGCGATCGTTAGTGTCAAGCACTACAGGCTTGCGCCAGTTCTCTTTAGCCAAGGAAGAGCGGGGTAAGACCCTTGTCCACCGCGACCACATCTCGATGGATCCTCACGTCGGCTTCTAAGAAATATTCCCTAAGACTGCATATCTCGCGATTGTGGAGGGTCTTAGCGTTTAAAAAGCCTCGACCTCCACACTTTCGCGGGATATACAGTCTCATTATCGAAGACCGTGGGTGATGCATTCGATATGCAGTCAGCAGCGTACGGACCCTCCTATCCAGGGCGTCTAGTTCGGTCTGAGTCCATTTGAGTATGCCGAAAGAGTACATCAAAACCGGCATGACCCAAACGTTGAAGGCGCGCACCTTGTTTCCGCCTGATAGAAGACTATTAAATACTTTCTTCAGGCGGCCAAAGAAGCGCTCCTTCAGCGATTGCTTCATGTCAGTAACATTGATGCCCAACGCTTCCGACATACCCAAATACTTATAGGTTTCGGATGCGGAGAGGGCTCTAAGGTTTATGGAATCCGAGAGTTGGGTTCCCACGGATTCCACAATCTTCCCTCGCTTTACATGCATGACCGCACATTTGTCCACACCATATTCCATCCTGATGGCGCTACTGAAAGTTTCAGTTACTTTCAGTAGCTCCATCAGTTGCAAATTGTTGGGGGCAAAAAGTTTTAGGTCATCCATGTAGAGGTGAGATATAACCTGACCACCTCTCCTCAACCGATAGCTAAGACCTGAATCCTCCAGAAGTGTGCTTAGGGGATTCAGGGCTAAGCAGAACCAGAGCGGACTCAAACTGTCTCCCTGGAATATACCTCGCTCAATCCTTATCGGCTCACTATTCCTCTGGATATTTCGACATCCTGGATAGCGAAGGACCGTCCTCCATTGCCTCATACACGACATCAGGAAGGTGCGCAGAGTTGTATCTACCTTATACAACTCCAGCACCCTCATGAGCCATGTATGTGGCACCGAGTCGTAGGCCTTCTTGTAGTCTATCCAGCATGTTGACAGATCCTTTCGGGAACGGCGAACTTGTTGGCTAATGGCCATATCAATGAGGAGTTGCTCCTTAGTACCGCGGGACCCATTCCTACATCCATTTTGAGAGGCAGACATGATGGAGTTGGTGTCTATATGTTTGGTGATTTTAGCTCTCAAAATGGATGTAAGAACTTTATAGACCGTCGGTAAACACGTGATCGGCCTATAATTCTTGGGTTCCGCGGTGCTACCAGATTTATGGAGCAGGTGGGTAACTCCTGTCGTTAGGAACTTGGGTAGCGACCCAGACTCTAAAGCAGTCTGGTACTGAGCCGCCAAGCGAGCGTGCGATCTTACAAACCATTTAATCCAGAAATTGTGCAGCCCGTCCGGCCCTGGAGACTTCCAGTTAGGCAACGGACGGACTGCACGAGCCACATCTTGGGGGCAGATGGTAATGGCCCCCATTTCTGGTATTGGATCGCAGGCTCGCTCGACTTCCCGAGTCCAATCTCCTTCGGTGTGACTGACAGGCACCGACCAAATGCTGCGCCAGAAAGAGCACATGGCATCATCGTCTGGCAGATGCGTGTCAGCCACACCTTGGTTCGGTCGCTCCCAAGCCCTATAAACCCACCTTTCATCGTTCTGGAAGGTGCGATTCTGAGTGTATCGCTCTACTCGCCGCTTGTATCTACGAATACGGTTTGCCCATGCATACACTTTCTGCTTCAGGAAGTCGATGCGCTCTGTGACACGGGACATATAGTCCTCAGGGCTGATATCAGTCCCTGAGAACGCCCGCCTCACAAAGCGCATCACTCTAGGGCGAGTATTGCCCTCCCTGAAGCAGATTAGTTTGCCGATGAGCGCTCTGGCCTCACCAATACGGCGCTCAATTCTGCACTGCCAAGCTGGTACGGCTGGTTTTGGTCGTGTAGCTCTAGAACTATTAGCAAACTTGACGTGAGCTACACGACATGCCGCTACAGCCGTGCAGTACAAAATTGAGTGAGTATCAGTGAGGTCTTCGCAGTCATCAAAATAGTTTGATAACTGCGAATCCAGAACCGCCACCAGCGCCCTATTTTTGTTATGCATGGGCAAACGAGGTAAGCGTGGCCTAAGTTCGGGCGACATATATCGATATTCCTGAATCGCACCTTCCAAAGCACTCCTCAATTCCTCATTGCATTGGGTACTTACGATTGTAGCCCTGTCGTCACTCCCCTCGTCAGCTTGGCTTGTGTTGGACCGTGGTGTTACTACAACAGTCTGCGACGCGAGAGCAACGACATGGCTACTCTGCATTTCAACTCGTAGGCGATCAAGTGCAGTGTCGTCCAGCATATGATTGCGCTGGATGACCCGCACCTGATCCGATAGTCGTTGTGCCGAAACGTTGACAGCTGGCTCAAGCACCTGAAAAAGAGAGAGCATCCGAACACGGTACGCGGTCAGATTATTTCCCCCATCTGTAGCCCCATAGTATGAGCGCATGACGTTTTCATTGATGGAGCGTGTCCATCTCATGCGCTGCACACTTCCGCCGGGAGCTGGGACCCTATCAGAGGCCGGTGGGCCTCGAGGTCCTAAACCGTCCGGCGGCCGGCGTCCTCCCCGTCTACGAGCAGGTGGTGGCGTCGTGGGCGGAGAGAAATACTCGTCGCTCGAGCTCGACGCAACTACCGCGGCCGGTGTTGTCACAGCACTCCTAGTGGGGCTGGGTACCGGTGGCGGCGAGGCGGAGCTGAGCGACGAGTCCGGAGGTGGTGGGCGTGCTAGGCGTGCGGCCGATCTTGTCAACATTTCATCATTTCATCTTTGTGTTCTTATTTTCTGTTCATTATTGTTGTCTGGAGGTGACATCTGTCATGTCACCTCAGCTTCGGTAGTTTATGATGGAATTCTATTGCATTTTGGTGGGATAAAATCTCTTTATTGGTATTTTTTATGATTTTCTGGTTTCAAGTTTACTATTCAAGGGAAAATTCTTGTAGCAGTGCGTCAAAATTAATATAGTTATTAAAATTACGGAAACGAGATGTTGTGTTGACACGGGGTTGCCAGTTCTTATTATTTATTATTATTATTATTTATTTATTTATTCAGACAAAGTCCATAATTGTTAGTCACATGAATTATCTTATAAGCTATGTTAGTGCAGACATACATTACAAAAAGGTAGATACATAAAAGGTGTAAGTAGTCATGAAACCTCCCGCTCGGGTTCAGGATAGATTGCCACGCTATCTGACCAGAATCCGAACGAAAGCCTTCATGACTGCCGAGTCATACTTCTCAGCAATTACTTGAAGGATACTGTTAGTGCTGCCCCGCACTCTGCTTAGTAGAGAGGCGGTTCGCTTGCGCATTATAGCATGGAAGCCATCAACCCGAGCCTCCACAAACGTGCCCGAAGCGCTACAAAAACGGGGCAGCCCCAGCAGCATCCTGAATCCATTATTATACTGGCAAGGCATTGATCGATCTTTGAGTACAGCTGACCCACAGGCTGCTCGTATAAAAAGTTTGGCAGTAAGCTTTAAAAAGTGTAACCTTTGCCTGTTTACTGCAGCGAGCGAACCTGCGTGCCAGCATATTACTTTTAACCGCCAATGCCCTGCGCTCCCTTTCAACGTCAACTTGATCATCAAGATCCTCAGTGACATAGTGCCCTAGGTATTTGAACTGGTAGACCCGTTTTAGCTCAATACCATTTAGTTTTATGGCGGGCACACTAGGCGAACACTTGCCAGAGGCCCTGAAGACCATGAACTCACTTTTCTTACCATTATACAACAGACCATGTTTATGGGCATACTTTTCACAGACCAGTAAGAGCTGCCTTGTTGCACTGACAGCTGGACTCAGCAGCACCATGTCATCTGCGTAGCTAATATTATTCATGCAAACATTATCAATTGAGCAACCGACATGAGTGCTGCTGAGTTCAGCTAGCAGGTCGTTAATGTACAGGTTAAAGAGCTTAGGGGAGGTCAAACCACCTTGCCTCGTCCCGCACTCCAACCCGTACTCTTCGGAGAGGCTGTCTGCCCATCTGACATTATTGGTCTGGTTGGCATACCAGTAGTGGAAGATCCGTTGCACCTGTGCATGCACGCCCGTTTTTTTAAGTTTAGACCACAGCAAGTCATATGACACTAGGTCAAAAGCCTTTGAAAGGTCGAGGAAACATGCATACACAGGTGTACGTCTCTCCGTGTAGTATTGCACGGTGTGCTTGAGGCTCAGAATGGCGCTTTCAGTAGAAAGTCCGGGGCGGAACCCAAACTGCGCATCATGAATGCTGAGATGCTTCTCAAGTTCTGAGTCAAGCACAGCGTCCAGCACCTTCGCTACTACTGTCGCCAATGAAATTGGCCTGTAATTTTCTTTGTCGGATAAAACACCCGTTTTATTTTTGACAATTGGAACAATAATAGTTCGCAAGAGGTCGGGGGGTAGGTATGAATGACTCATGCATAGTGTGTAGAACATTGCCAGAACGCGCGGCAAATGTACGCCTGCATACTTTAGATGCTCAATGCTGAGCCCGTCATGACCGGGTGACTGACCTCTGGACATCTTCATAATTATACTCGACACTTGTTTGGCTGTTACATTAAATAAGTCACCGGTCACGACTGATCCAGCATCAGGCATCACCTTTGAAGGACCAAGCGGGGAATAATGAACAGAGTGAGGAAATTGATTTGGACTTTCAAATCTCTTCGACATGTGGCTAAACAGAGGTCGAGAACACAGTAAACTCGCGACCTGGCCATGAGGTCGCATCAGCCAGCTGTATCCAGGCGCCGACGGGGAGGTACGACTCGTGGACGTCACCGCCAGCGGCGGTCATGTCCTGCGGCGGCCTACCAAGAAGATCATTGTGCTACCAACAGAGTCGCACCCACGTCTCCGTCGACCCGCAAGAACCCGAGGCGCTGACACCAAACCACATACTCATCGGACCCAACTCTCACGTACCAGTACCAGGACAATTCGAAGAAAAAGATGTGACAGCCCGCCAGCAATGGAAAAGAGCGCAAGCTCTGGCGTACATCTTCTGGAGGAGGTGGGTCAAGGAGTACCTGCCCCTGCTGCAACACCGGCGGGAGCCCACCAGTACCGGAGTCCAGCCCAATGTCGGTGACCTCGTCATCATCTGCGACGGCAACCTACCACGCAACACCTGGCCATGAGGTCGCATCAGCCAGATGTATCCAGGCGCCGACGGGGAGGTACGAGTCGTGGACGTCACCGCCAGCGGCGGTCATGTCCTGCGGCGGCCTACCAAGAAGATCATTGTGCTACCAACAGAGTCGCAGCTAAGCGACGACGGGAGAATGTGCACGATGCCCTAAGGTCAACTCGTTCGTGGGCGCAAGTAGCGGAGGAGCTACAGTGATAAGACTTACTAAATTGTGTGTATGTAACTTTGAAAACCACTTTTTTGTTTAAGTTTAAAGAGATAATTGATTACTGTTACGGTCCCCGAAATCAGGAGAAAAAGACCTCTCTTTTGGCTCCATTAAAATTACGGGAAAACGCCGCATTATTCCCTATTTTGGTATTGTGTGGAGCTGCGGTGTACGCTGTGTGTGTGGCGTATGCACTCACTTACCTACTCATTTTATTACAATTCCTTCACTAATTAATCGAAAGGAACTTCGTTCCATCCGGGTTTCCCTTGACACCTTTCAAGTTTTTTTTTCACAAACACACAGACATACCCCCACACACCCCCACACGCACCCTCAGACACACCCACACACACCCTCAGACACCCCCACACACACCCTCAGACACACCCCCACACACACCCCACACACCCTCAGACACATCCCCACATACACCCACAGACACACCCACACACACCTTCAAATACCCCACACACACCCTCAGACACACCCCCACACACCCCAGACACACCCCAACACACACCCCCACACACTCCCAGACACAACCCCAGACACAACCCCAGACACACCCTCAAACACCCCACACACACCCTCAGACACACCCCCACACACCCTCAGACACAATCCCACACACACACCCCCAGACACACCCTCAGACACACCCCCCCCACACACTATAATGCTTCCTATCTCATTTTCTCCCACGTTAAATCTTATGAATTTATGTGTCTCTTTTACTGTCGCTTTTTCGTTTCATCGAGTTTCAAATCACTTCAAAAAGAAAAAAAGTGTTGTTCCAACTATTGGTCTTAATTTTTTCCGTCTAGCAACGAAGTTCCTTATCGCGCGTTGTGAAAGGGGTTTCACAACGCGCGATAAGGAACTTCGTTCCAAAAACAGAATAAAATAAATATTTAAGGGGGCTATATAACAAAAAATTTTGCCGTTTTTATAGATATTGGTACGGAACCCTTCGTGCGCGAGTCCGACTCGCATTTGGCCGGTTTTTATAGAAAGTTTTAGAAAGGTATACTGATTCCTTCTTCTTTCCTTTTCTTTTATCTTCCTGTTTCCTTTTTTTTTTTATAGAATTTTTATTGTATAATTTTTTCATTTTACTGAAAATGAAAAAATTATACAATAAAAATTCTATTGTGTCTCGTTAATGACAGTTGAAAGGATAACAACAAATACTAAAAAAACAGAATAAAATAAATATTTAAGGGGGCTATACAACAAACGTAATTTTTTGCCGTTTTTTTATAGATAAAACTTAAAAAAGATCTTGGTGGAATAAAAATACTTGTATAGAACATTATGTTATCTAAATAAAGATCAAATTCGCGTTTAAAAAAAAAAAAACAAAACCTTTAAAGTAAAAATACTTTTATCGAACTTTGATCCGTAATGTTATATAAATAAAGAGCAGAATCGCGTTTACAAAAATGAGATGTCGGTAACAGTGTCGCGAGTTCAATTGCTTTTCCCATCTCAAATATGCCCAACGCGCCTAAAGAAGTTCAACAACAATTTTTGAAGTTCGCACTTCAAAAATTTATTGATTTTCATTTTCCTACTAAATGTATAATAATAACAGATCATGTGATGACAAATTGAGTAAAACGCCATCTATTGCAAAGAGCTCTGAACAAAATGACTAACTTTATCATTCTATGAGTTCGCCTTTTTTGTTGAAAACATGATTTATGAGGTTATACATCAGCATTAAACAAGAAAGTTTTGATTTTTACTAATCTTACTTATGCCAAAATCTGCCGTTTATCGCTTTTTAGTGATTGTTAATTTCATCATTGTTTACCTATGCTGCCATCTATGATTTTTTTATCTAAACTAATTATAATTTGTTCGAGTTGAGACCCCATGCTTTCGGTAAGGACTGCTACTCAATGGTGCCGATTCTCTTGTACACCGAACTAAACTAACTAAACTATCACTAAAATTCCTTACTTTTGACTATGAGAATCTCAAAGCTATTCTGCAAAATAAATTCTCTAAATTTAAAAATAATTTTGACACATCTAAATCGAATTTGACAATCGCGACTCCACACGTGATACCTAACCACGTGAATCTTTTTAGAGTCGGAGGCGCGCAGGGGGGGCAGCCTCGACGTGTTTTATATGGATTTTTCACTTTTTGTATGGAAAATAAGAAAAAATATTACCTACATATACAGGGTTACTGGTAACTCGACGTATTCCTTGCAGGATGTCATAGTAGGGTTAAAATGCAACAAATTAAGCCACCAAATGTTCTACCGAAATTCAGTAGTTTTAGAATTAGTTAAGAGTTTTAGTTTTTTTATGAAAAATCCCAGATTAAATCATTTGAAACCAATTTAAAAATGATTTACGGCGCGACTGTACTGAAATTTAAGTTATTATCATAGTTGACGCCGTAGCAGACCTTTGTTAATAATTAAAAGTTCAATAATGCCTAAAACTTTGGCAAATATCACTAACCAAACATTTAATTTTTTGTAATTTTTGCTATTACTTCATAAAAAATGTAGTCTAGTGCAAAAAAAAAAATACTACACCTGGTGTACAAAACGTTTTCGAGATATAAGCAAAAGAAAAAAAAAAAATTCAGTACTGTTTTTTCATCTGAAGTCGAGGTGTTGGTGTGAATTTTAGTTCATGACAACCAATTTTATTCCACATGTTTTTAGTCGCGATTAAAAATAGTCATATTTAGTTAGAAAATCTAAATTTTAGGTTAAAAACGTCAAATTCAGAATAGCAAAATTGCCATTTTCACTAACTAATATCTCAGTGCCATCTTAGTGCTGTCAAACTAAAATATAGTTAAGTTGTGTCACTTTAGTCTATTTCAGAATGGGAAATCGTCGTTTGACAGGAATAAACTAAATTTTGGTGATTTTTAGTTTAGTTTAGAGGCATTTGTGACAAGAGAATCGGCACCATTGCCGGCCTCGCATGTATTTGACCACTGCATTTTCAATTTATCTCGATGGAGGTTTTAAGCTTGAATTTCCAAGCATGTTTAAGAAAAAAACGTGTTGCGCTCGAGCGTTGGCGGCACTACTGGTCTTCGGTCGGGCTGCACGTGTCGCCTGTCACTCACACGTAGCTGCCAACGACGTGTCGCTAGCTACGGAAGGTATTTCATAGAAATCAGTCGTGTCGTGGCGACAGGTCGGGTACGGAATGGTACCTTTAACCTTTTAAGTGCTTGGCCAAATATCAATTGGCGTGCCCCTAGCGCGCGGCTAAAAATCGACAAAATAATACCTACAATAAATAAGGAAGAGCAATCGTTGTATCGATAAAAAAATAGTCAAAAAGTTTTTTATGTTTTTATTTTAAATCAGCCTTAATTTAACCACCCTAATCAACAGAAAGACAGACAGAGTCGTTAAAGTCCATACCTACGGATTTTAAAGCAGGTAGGTATAATATAAACGGGATATTTTTAAATGCACATCAAAGAACTTATCATCCATTCATCATCATCATTTCAGCCAAAAGACGTCCAATGCTGGACATAAGCCTCCCCAAGAGGGGGGTTTTGCCATAATCGCCAAGCTTGGTAGGCGGGTTGGCGGTAGCAGTATGAGAACGCTGCTGCCCATTCTCTAGTTAGTTCCTTAGTCGCCTGCGACACCCATGGCAAGAAATGGGATGGTGCTATTCTTTTACGTCCGGCACCACACGGAACTTATCACCCATCAATTTAATAAGTTTTATAAAAACGTGCCTACGCCAGTCTCTGACAGACTTCGATTTATCTAACCGTGCCCGGCGCGTGGCGTCGTCATAACTCAAACGTGCCGCGCTGAGTGTCATCGCCGGAGCACAGTAAGAGACAACACCATAAGGAACTCGAGTGCGAGTGCCTGTCCGACTTGTAGGTACTGTCACAATACCTTTTTAATGGTAAGGACAACATTCAACACGGTTCCAAATTTGAACAATCAATAGGATATGTAGATAAGTAATATAGTAAATAACAGAATTACATCACAATATATAAATAAAAACATTTTTACAAAAAAAACCAACCGACTTCCAAAAAACTACTACAAAGTAAAAAATAACTTACATTTCGGAAGTCGGTCTTTGGTTTTGTATTTTCGTTATTTTCCACCGACTTCCGAAATTTCAGTTATTTTTTACTTTCTACTTAGTAGTTTTTTGGAATTCGGTTGTTTTTGTTTTTTTGTATTAAAGTTTTTATTTCTCGCTTTTTAGTGGGTCAATTTGTAATTTGTCTAAAGTTTCATTAGCCTAATGCCAACAGCTCATCACCTTTTACAAAATATTGCTTTTCCCGATGCAGGGACGTTCATCGTTGAGGAGTTCTCTTGGTACTTCACCATCAGCTCCACTTCTCCATGTGCATTGTGACGAGCATAAATTGCATTGCAACCATATTAAAGTAATCGAATCGCAACCCGTGAAATACTTATTATTGAGTAGTTCCGACGGCTATTTGTGGTCTTCATCATCAGTTCCACTTAACCAAATGGTGCTTTCCAAGAGCAACTGCACGAGTTACTATAAAAAAATACCCAAATCGCTATTGGTTTGCCTATAATGTTTGAAGAGTTCCCTCGATTTATCTGGGATGCCATCATCAGATCCTAGTTTCCTTATCATGGTACTACCCTTGGGATATCTCCTTTCCAATAAAAAAAGAATCGTCAAAATCGGTTCATAAACGACGAACTTATCCGCGAACACACATAAAAAAACTCCTCAGTAGTCATTGTTGAAAAGTGACTATTTTATCGATAATGTGTGTACCCACGAACAACATTATCCATTCGTTTGATCCGCTTGTGACGTAGGCAGTGGTCGCATTAATGCGACAGCCGCGCTAGACTAACTAGAGAAATTTGTTGCAAACATAAGCGTCTAGGGATAGGAACTAACGTGAAATGTTATCATAATATGAAATGTGATCCTGAGGGATATTTTTCTTATGAAAAACAAGGAAAAGAATTCATAACACAAGGCAATATGTTTAATAAACTTTATTTCGTATGACACTGTTTATTTTATGCTGAAAATGATGCATTATACCTGATTATTTAACTATTTGTTATTTAGTTTTTAAAATGCACATTGCATTGTATTAACAATATTTTGTTTCAAAAGAAGTGAATATAAAGTTGCCTCGGTGGTGTAGTGGTCGCAAGTGCTACTGCGGAAATAGTGTTGATGGGTTTTCCATCAGGAATTTCCCCGTAATAGCTCGGAGTCTTGATTTGTGCCCGATTGATGGCAATACTCGCCCAAATTCTTATGCAATCACACAAGAATTTAACCTTTACAGGGTTTGTTTACACTTTCGTCAAATACGTTTAGAAATACTATAGGAAGAATGCATGTTTTAGTAATAGGGTAGTTGCCTAGGTAAAAAAAAAAAGAAATTCTCTTTAGTCCGTCTTTCAGATCAGGGTTGTAACGGATGTCGAGATAATCGGGTTTGAGGATGCGGATGAGGATACGGATATTGGAAAATTCCTTATTGAGGATGCGGATGAGGATACGGATATTGGAAAATTCCTTATTGAGGTTGCGGATGAGGGTGCGGATGCAGATGTCGTACAAAAAATAGCCCTTGTTTTTTTATAGTATTTATATTTGTATAGGTTGTAGGTAATTATTTGGTAGGTAAAAAAATTGAATATTAAAGTTGTTAATATTCACCTAGAGGAGGCCTGTGTCCCAGCAGTGGGAACATTATAGGCTGATTATGATATATGATGTTGAAATTTGGTAACTGAAATTTCAAATTGTGGAGTCAAATGCACAACTTTAATATTCAAAATTAAGTAAAGGTAAATTATATTTGATAAAAAGTAACTGGCAGGCCGTTTTGCCTTCTAAGCGGTTTCTAAGTTCATCATAAATAAGGGCCTGCTCCACAAAATAATTGTTCGCTCGGGATACATGCCAGTGGCGGTGATAAAAAAATCGAATGATTTTATACCCAGTAAGCCGACGTAAACACAGAAGTAATATAATCTCGGCGGGATTTTATCGCGCACTGGATTTTCAACTCTCGGTGTTAAGCCGAACGTTGAGAATCCAATGCGCTGGGACGCACTCTCGTCCCAGCGCGTAGAAAAAACACTGTTGGATTTTTAACTCTCGGCCATAAGCAGAGCGTTGAAAATCCAGTGCACGAAAAAAAAATCGCTGCGATTTTATCACGTCCGTGTAATCGTCGGCTAACTCAGATTGTGACATGTGACACCACAGTCGTGCCACCAGTGCCACGTGCGGCCGATCATCTGTCATAGGACAAGGACATTGGGAATTCAGCCAATTGATAGCAACGCGTAACTCACTTATCGGCGCGCCCATTTAGCTCAGCGCGAGTTTTAAAAAATCCACTATTTGTGCGAACAAGGTAGGGTCACATCCTCATAGAAATTATGAGGATGCGGATGAGGATGCGGAGCTTTTAAAATCAAAAGTTGAGGATGCGGATGTTTTGCGGATATCAAAATTTATGCGGATGCTCCGCAGTTGCGGATGCGGATACGGATATCCGTTACAACCCTGTTTCAGATAGTAAAAAAAAATATTAGACACGTATTTTTTTTTGCTTTATCATATTAATCAAAAATAACTTAGAAAACACGCATTAAAGTTGGGGAGTGGGGGCTCGCCACATTAACTCAATGTACTGCCGTAATCTTTTGATTAAGTACCTACGTCAAAAAAGAAAAAAATACGTTTTTAATATTTTTTGATAAACTACAAGACGGACAAAAAAAATTTGGACACAGGCCTATTGTGGTTCCTTGCCGGATTACCGCCATGGGATCTGGAGGCAAAGGTCCTCGCCAGTGGCGTGCCTAGGGGTCAAAATTAGGGCAAGCCGCCAGATTTTTTACGAAAAATAAAATCTGCCAAGTGAGGGATTGACTTATTTTCATTTATGTTGTTCATGGTACAACATTATTATAATTTTGGTTAGAAAACCTTTCAAATGCGAAAAGGTCATGACATGTCAGGCACGTAATTGTCATAAGCGCCATCTATCGCCATGGATGCGCGTAATTACACCGCTTAGTCGAACCTTTTTACCATAATTCATATTGGCTTGTCTCATGCAAAATTTTTCGATCAAAAGTCACTAGATGGGTCCCATAGTATCGATTTGTTGTTCTATTGCCAAACGCATAATTTTATGAGTTTAAAATTTTAATGTCGATTGAAAATGTTAACATGAGATATTACCTACCTAAACAAAATTTTATAATTTATCATAATCATAATGACAATAGCCAACTCTAATCTTTATTTCAAAACACCTATGAAGAATCTCTTCGATACGGACATTATTGTTTTGTGATCTCAATGAGATGTACTTAAACATAATAGGATGGTTTATTTTTCAGCAGTTTTCCAAAACTACATTGCCATAAAAACAACACTAGTCATATGCTTTCATGGCACCAGCTACTTACATAAGTTTGTGTAATAGACATTCGAATGCCTATTTCAATCTATTCTTCGACTGACAAAAATACATGTTTTTTTTCCGTGAAATAGGTACAATAATTTGAGGTTGGTTACGGTGAAGTAAAGAGTTACTTATTGCCAGAAAAATCAATATAAATACCTTTACGAACACAGTTTCCGAATTCCCATTTTGATGATAAAATTACCTTTCCGAGTATAATAACAATTTCACACACTTTAGTCCTTCACAAGGAACAATTGCATGCGTTTCCGAATTAATTTTAATGATAGGAAACTTTTGAATCACTTCAAAACAAAGATAATAATCACAGCAAAAACTAATCACAATTCACAACACTTAAATTCACAGAAAATGAAAAAAACATCAAAGCAAAAAAAAGCGCCAATAGCCGCTCAAAACAAATTTGAACTAACTTGAAAATTGTATCATTCTATAGAAAATCACGCATTGCGCAGCGTCTTGCAACGACATAGGTAGTTGCTTCACTCCTACTATTCATAATCAAATACACGATTCGTTCCATTCATAAAAAAATCAAAAGCCGGGCTTAAAAATTAGAACATTTTGCGAAATGAGTACATACTAATGGTACCAACAATGTTAACAATTTTCCATGCGAAAGATGAGAGGCATGAAGCCTCATAAGAAGCCCCCTTGTGTGAGCGAGAAAGCAATGCAATGTACCACAGAATTGACGTTTTTATTCATCGATGCGATCTCGCGTCCTGCTTAACGCTATAGTGTTAGAGTGAGATCGCAACTGCGGCATCCGATATAGTTTGGCAACGTGCGTGATGAAAACGGCGCGGAATTTAAATATTATTCTTTGAGTACGTAAACCCGGCATCGTAGCTTCTAAAACGCGCGGCTGATACGGTGCAGCGCGGAGTTTAATGTTATTATTCTTATCAATTCTTGCGACATGAATGAATTACTTGGTTGCTTTACAAGTTTACGGGTGTAGTTTTTTTTTTTTTTGTGGGCTCATCTTTGAATGCAAGCCGGGCTTTTCGGCTTCTATGGAAGTACCGCCACTGGTCCTCGCGCACGTCTGGGAGTGTCGCGAGGAGGCGAAACGCCGGGGCTTAACTCCGATGCCGCAAGAAATTGCGGTACAGCGGACAGAGCTCCGGCGGGATCTCATGGCGTCATGGAGGGTGCGATTGTCGCAACCCCGCGCTGGGCACGCCACAATCGCGGCGATAAGACCCGTCTTTGAGGAGTGGCTGGAGAGACGCCACGGCGTTCTCACCTTCCGCCTGACGCAGGTCCTCACCGGACACGGCTGCTTCGGGAGGTTCCTGTTCAGGATAAGGCGGGAGGAAACACCCGGGTGTCACCATTGTGTGGATCGGCCTGAGGACACGGTGGAGCATACGGTGGAGGTCTGCCCGGCTTGGGCGGAGCAACGCCGTGTTCTCGTAGAGGCGATCGGCGGCGGTGATCTCTCGCGTCCGGCCCTGGTTCAGGCCATGGTACGGAGCGAGAGGAAATGGTAGGCCGTCACCTCCTTCTGCGAAGCGGTAATGCTCGTGAAGGAGGAGGCGGAACGCGTGAGGGAGAGGCAAATTTAGCGCCCTCACGCCCCTAACCGCTGCAGGAGGAGACGCCCGGGGCGGGAATCGCGAGCCGATTTCCGGCCACCGTAGGCGCGGGCTTGCGGACGGTGAGCAATGGGTAGCTCGCCGTCCGATAAGGACCAAGCCCGGGTCGACGGCGCGTTGTGTTCCACGCGCGCCTCAAAGAGATGTCAGCAGAATTGACGGGGTTCGCTAGGGCCAATGCCTGCCGGGGGTTCGAAGAAAACCGATAGGGAAATTGTGGCCCCGGCAACAGGGCAACCGAAGGAACACGGGTGGGTTTTAGTCAGTAAGAGTCTGACACGCCCTCCCACTCCGCCCAGAGCGGGAGAAGTTATTTGATAATTTTCCACCCAAAAAAAAAAGGCCTATTGTGGTGTGTGTGATTAATTTCGAGGATAAAAAGCATTCTACGTATAACGTTTATTTCATTGTATGAACCATCATATTATTATAGTGATTACATCCGAACGCAAGCTTACAAAATATACATACGTAACTGTAAAAATTACTACTATCAAAAATTACAACAGTAGCACTTCCATATGGGAATTGCACTAAGGTAGCCTGCGAAATCGTTTTTTGCAATTTGCAGGTCAGTGTGAGATTGCAGCTATGTTGATCAAAATATTGATGATTATAATTAATTATATAAATACATATTTGTCACCGTCGCGAATCATATTTTAATCAAAATACAGCCTGTGACTGTACTAACACCTTTTATAGCAGTATAATTTTAATATTAATTCAGTGTAAGAAAGAGATAGAGCTATGCAGGTCGTATAGCTCCATCTCTTTCTCACGGTAAAGTAATATTAAAACAATACTGCTATGGCGGTCGGCCCGTTGACACGGACCTGCAAATTGCAAAAAAATTAAGACAATTTTGAATTTCGAGAGTTAGCAGACGGTCGCACGGACGTGATAAAATCGCGGCGATTTTTTTGTGTACTGGATTTTCAACGCTCTGCTTAACGCCGAGAGTTGAAAATCCAACAGTACGTTTTTTCAATATGCTGGAACGAAAGTGCGTCCCAGCGCATTGGATTCTCAATGTTCGGCTTAACACCGAGAGTTGAAAATCCAGTGCGCGATAAAATCCCGCCGCGATTTTATTACGTCCATGCGTACGTCGGCTAAGTTGGTGGTCGCATGTGTTCATAGTAGTCGATTGGCGGCGTGTTGCCGCAGCCCCCGCAGCCCCGCGCGGCCCGCCACGCGCACGCTGGGCGCGCACACGGCGCGGTTGACGTGCGCGTTGTGCAGCTCCGGGACCTGCGTCGAGCACGCCGCCGCGGGGTCGCCCGAGTCCGTCAGACTGCCCAACCTGGACATGACAATAAATCAAGTCGTCTGTATATTGCAGTCGACTGCTGCACTCTTCTTATTATATCTAATAGCTGTGTGAAGATGCTTGCCATAATACACGGCGATTATTATGTCTAATCCAAAATATGATCAACTTGTGTTATATGACCGTCAAGGTAGCCCGCGAAACTCAAATTTTCTTACGTTTTTTTGCAATTTGCAGGTCAGTATCAGGTTGTATGTTGATCTTAACCGATAAGGGACCGCGGGTGGTCCGCGCCGTGACAGATTTACGACCGCACTTGAATAAACAAAAGCATCGGGTTTCATGATAACGTCTATAGTGTTTTGTTTATGTTTTTTGCTACTCGAATAGATTAGAGATACATTGTAAATGGTTACAGTCTTTGTTATCAACGTTTACTAATCTTTATTACCCGTTTTTTTTTTGTTTTCTATGTTCTAATGTTTTTACGATTTCTAATAAAACTACCGTACCAATTCACACGAAATTTTTCAGGGTACATTATGGATAGATAAGTTATCTAATAAAAGCGTTTTCAGAGAAAAATTTTTTTCCAAAAAAATTCAAAAAATCTAGGTTTTTGCTGATCTAGAATTTCTAGTGCTTTCATAACTTTCTCCGTACCAAAAAAATATTTTTTATGTATATTTTTTTGTAAAAAAAATTTAAAACCCTGAAAAATTTAGTATTGAAAATAAATAAAACACTTACCGATCAGATCCATACAGAAAACTCACAAAATATCACAACTTTCACTATCACGAGAACTTTCACCTTCACGTTTGTTTACACTTTTTTTGGTTGGGTCAAAATAGGTATAATCTAATGTTATTTAGTGCGAATATTATCTAAAACGATGTAATATTTACTTCAAAATGAAAATATCACCACTTTCCGACGATTTACACACTAAAACCATTAAAAAACGAATTATTACTGCGAACGCGCGCATCCCGGGAGTGACGTTTTTACTGTCATTTTGACCGCGCGGGAATGTCATTTTCAACATTTTTTTATAGTGTTGCCCATTTATATTTTTGCTTTTAGTCGATTTATTTGACAAGAATATCTATCTGACCATAGACTGCAAAAAATTTCAAACAAAAATATTGATTACAGCGAATACGATTGACAGTTGTATGTCGTGTGGAGTCTTGTTGCCAATTGGCAACAACGGTCCTTTAGCGGTATATGATTCGTGACCATGGCAAATATTTATTTATAGAATTATAATCATAAAAAAACTTTTTACAAAAAAAAAAAAAAACTACCGACTTCAAAAAAAACACTACAAAGTGAAAAATAACTTTAATTTCGGAAGTCGGTGTCTTTGGTTTTTAATTTTCGTTCTTTGTCACCGACTTCCGAAATTAAAGTTATTTTTCACTTTGTAGTGTTTTTTTTGAAGTCGGTTGTTTCTTTTTTTGTAAAAAGTTTTTATTTTTCACTTTTTAGTTGAAAGAAAGAAAGAAAAAGTATTTATTGAGACTCGCACAGGAAATCACAAATTAATAACTAAACACCTTCAATATTATAGAACATTAATAAAAATAATAAAAAAAACAAAGTAAAATTAAAATAAAAGCAGAAGGTCCTGTACGAGGCCAAAAGGCTCCTATCTCAGCATAATGCTGCGACACTTAAAAATAAATAAATGTCGCAGCGCTGGTATTCTGATAGGGCCCGCAGTGATGTCACGGATAGATAGATACAGAAAATAAATATATAATAAAATAAAAATAGATATGTGAAACACAAAAAAAATAAAATATAAGTAGTTCGCGTGTCTGTATCCGACGTAACATCAGTTACTTGTCTATGCCTTTAGTATCTGTCACAGAGCATGTATCTGTGGTAGTCTAGCTAGGCATCGTTGAGACAAGTAAAGGGACGCAGACGCCGACACCGGCAAAAAAAAAAAAAAAAAAAACTTATTTAAAAACATTACGGCATAGGTACTTAGTGAATTGTGTGAATGCTACAATAGTACAGTGTTTATTATAATGAAAAGTGTTTTGTGGTAATCAATTAACGGCAATTGGAGAAATACAGATAAACTAATGTTATGAGTGATTGAGTGGTTTATGAATTTCAAAATTCACCTATGACAAACAATGTTATGAAAAATAAAACAAAATGCGAAATAACTGCTGTGTCTCAGTAAACCACAGAGCATAATCGTTGCCAAACATTCGCCACCATCGACAGACGCGTGCATATCAAGGGTAAGTTTAATATGTGGTATCCTTTTGAAGTTGAAGTAAGTATAGTTTGAATTTAATTCTGAAAGTACCAACTGTCTTTATAGCACGAAAAGGAGGTGGCAGGTCGTTCCAACAACGAGAGGCAGCGAATTTGAAACTACCACGGAAAGCAGCAGTTCTGTGCGATGAGGCCAACATGAGGTACGAAGATGCTCTGGTTTTAATTTTGTTCACATCGCGCGACCAAGAGAGTTTCCTGTATAAATAGTCTGGTTTCTTTGTGAGAATTGTGCCGAAGAGTAGGGTAGCCAGGTGAAGCTTTCTGCGCGCTGACATTCTCATCAAATTACCCTTATTTAAAAAGGGAGTGATGTGGGATCGTGGTGGGACATTGTAGCAGAATCTTGCACAAGCATTCTGCACCCGCTGGATAAGTTTTTCGCTTCTACCGAGAATGCAGGCCCCATACACAGTGTCAGCATAGTTCAGCTTGGATAGAACAAGTGACTCACACAGCATGACACGCATATCCACACTTATGTAGGGACGAACACGATATAAGAGCTTGAGTCGGTAGAAGCAGTTACGCACGGCCTCCAATATGTGAGTTTCGAAATGCAGCTGCCCATCAAAAACCACCCCAAGGTTACGAGCCTCCAGAACCCTCTCCACATCACAACTATCAATCCTGAGGTCCAGGTTGCAAGCAAGCATTTTGTTCAGGAAATCCCTAGATCCCATCACAAGGTACTTGGACTTACTTGGGTTCAGGACCAAAGAGTTTCTTCTGGACCACGCCGAGATTCTGTCCAAATCTTCATTAACTCTGTTTACAGTTTCAGCAGCATCCTGGGAGCGGAAGGAGAGGTACAACTGCAGATCGTCGGCATATAGATGGAATTTGGTATTGATCAGACAATTGGTGATGTCAGCACTGTACAGAATGAAGAGAAGCGGGCCTAAGATCGATCCCTGCGGTACGCCTCTGTCCACGTGCCTCGGACCAGAGGACATGGTGTCTCCGCTATCGCCTGTCACCTGGACAAACTGAGAACGATTACTGAGGTAACTTCCAAACCATTTAACTGTTTCTACGTCACACCCATAGTAAGACAGCTTGGAGAGAAGAAGTGACGTATTAATGGAGTCGAAAGCACGTGAAAAATCCAGTAGGACAAGCAGAGTTCCCATACCCTGGTCTCTGGCTTCCAGAATATTACCAACTACATCCAGGAGAGCTGTCGCTGTACTGTGGGCCCTACGAAATCCGGATTGAGCCATCGGCAAAATGTTATGGTGCTCAAGATATGCCCTGAATTGTTCAGAGACAACTCTTTCAAGAATCTTGGACAGACATGGCAGTAGACTTATCGGACGGAGGTCTTTCACGCTAGTGGGGTTAGGTACTTTTGGTATTGGTCTAACTATTGCCATTTTCCACAGATCAGGGAAAGAAGAGGTGACTATGGATCTGTTGATGATAGCTGTGATAACTGCAAGTGTTCGAGGAAGTGTCAACATCAGCATCTCCAGAGAAATATGGTCAGAGCCCTGCGCATTGGACTTAAGACTGCGCAAGATTCTCAGCACCACATCCTGCTGGACCGGCTCAAGCCGGAAGTGACCGTTACTGTGTCTATGGTGCTCAAAATAAGTTAGATCTTCCGTAGTGACCTTACCACTGCCTGGTACATCCAAAAAGTGTTGATTTATAGATTCTGGGTTGTTACAGAAATGTGGCAAACTATGCTCTGGTCTCTTTGAGGTGGCTATAGTTGATTTGATATGGCTCCATAACTTCTTAGGTTGTTTAATATTAGTATTAATATATGTTTTAAAATATGCACATTTCTCACTATCAAAAGCAGCTCTAACAAGGTATTTAAACTCTTTGTATGATTTAATATGATGTTCGGATTTTGTAGCTTTGGACTTTACGTGACACTTGTCACGCAGCCTCATCATTTCCCTGACAGTGTCAGTTATCCAGGGATAAGATTTCTCTTTTATTAAGATTTTTTTAAGGGGAGCATGCAAATCAAATAATGTCAAAATATATTGATTAAACATTGCCACCATGGAATCCACATCCTCCAGACTTTCAATATGTTCCCAGTCCATTCTATTTAAGTCATCATTAAAAAGTGTGGGAAGGATATCTTTAAGAGGCCTAAAAGTAATCCAGTGAGGGGATGGTTTCTCTAACTTAAAATTTAGTTCAACAGATATAACTGCATGGTGACCGAGCTCCGGTATGTGCGACACAGAGACCCCACACACACGGGCATCAGTGCACACAACATCAATTAAAGTTTCGCTATTATCAGTAAAATGGGTTGGCTCAGCAATGATTTGTCTAAGCTTACAGCAGTGAATAAAATTTTTCAGTAGCTTAGATTTGTTGTCAGTTTGGTTTAAGAGATTAATGTTGAAGTCACCAAGTAAAACAACCTTGTCCGCGTTAGCAAAAGAGGATAGAGAATCAGTAACCGCATCCAGGAAGACATTGACATCAAGCCACGGCGGCCTGTATGCAGTGCCGATGATCACTGAATGCGAGTTAACATTAAGCTTGAGCCACATTTGCTCGACCTGCGGCGCCGGCGGGTGCGGCACGGCGCGCACGCGCACCCCGCGGCGCACGTAGAAGCCCACGCCGCCCCCGCGCCCGCCGCGCACGGAGCGCGCGCGCGGCTCGTGCCGCAGTCGGTAGCCCGGTACTGTCGGTGCACGACCCTCCTCTCCCTGTCTGAGCCAGGTCTCATTTATTGCCATGATGTCTACAGAGAGGCTCTCCATAGCGACAAGGAACTCCTCATGGCGCGTACCAAGTGACCCCGCATTAAATAGTCCAACTTTTAGATTTTTTGTCTTATTCATTTTTTGTAAATAGTGGAAAATATAATAGTAGTGTATAGAATAGTAGTAGTATGTTCAATGTAGATAGTATCGTAAGTAGTATGTAGTGTAGAGTTTTGCTTAATAATAGGAGATATAAATATACCGAAATACATAGTGTTAGGTGTAATTCGTAATAATAAAAGGGAACTATTGTAAATAATTGCAGAGATATACATGGACAGCCAAAGTGTTATATTATATAAAGTCTGTAAGAATAAATATGTCATAATGAATGTTGGTGGCATGAAAATAGTGAGCGGAAGTGTGATACTTATAAAATGTACATATGTAGTCACCGGTCGAGCAGCTGAGCCACTAGAAGAAACCAGAGTATACTGAGACAAGAAAATTGCTGGCCTCGCACGAGACAAACTAAAACACTTAATTATAAACAAAACAGATATAAAAAGATAAAGTGTTAAAATAACATAGACTAAATAATGGCGCTCGCCAGGAGCCATGTTATTAGACTTCCTTTTCAGCGAGTACCTCACAGCTAAAAACACGCGCCAAGTCTGCCTCTGAGCGAATGCAGTGGGTAGGCTTGCCATCACCCTGCTTAGCCAAAATGCGACCAAACTTCGTCCACGTATACCTCCACCCGAGACGACTGCCAGCTTCACGCACCTGGTAAAACAAGTGTTTGTTCGTTTTGGTGAGTCTCTCATTTAGAAAGAAGCGACGCGGGGGTGCTGGGAGTCCCAGGTCTGCGGTAGTGGCTCCACGCCGCACACGCGCGCTCTGCAGCAAGTCGTCGCGCAGTGCGCGCCGCGTCAGGCGCACCACGATGCGCCGCCCGCGCGCTGTCGCCGTCGCTGCTCCCACTGGGCTCGCTCCGCCGACCGGACTCGCGTTGCCCGCAGAACCTGTCTGTACCTCTCGTCCAGCTCGCAGGCCCACCCGTTGGGCGAACACAATGTCCCGTTCTTCGAGAGTCACCCCAAGCTTTGTTGCGACCAGCCCGACGGTGTGCATCACATTCTCACCAGGAATCTCCGGGATGTTGGTGATCTCTAGATCGGAGCCTAGTAAGTCCTGCTCACGGTCGTTGAGCTCGAGCTGCAACTGAAGAACTACCAGCTCGAGACGGCCCACTTTGCCGTCTGGCACTGCAGCGTTCTGCCTACATTCAAGAGTCTCGATCCTGGCCTCCAGGCTGTCAACCCGCTCGGTACAGACTCCCATAGCTGAGTGCAGGCCTGCCATCTCCCGACGAAACTCCCGCATTTCATCCCGGACCTCCCTTAGCTCAGATCGGAAGAGTCTTATTTCCTCCCTAAGAGTCAGTTGCGTATCCGGCGAGGGTTCTCCATCAGTACCCTGTTCACTCTCCGCCCGAGATAGTACCTTAGCCACCGCAGCACGGGGCTTGGTCAGAGTGCCCTGAATCTGAGTCACCGCGACTGGCGATCTGATCATCGCGCCTTGGAGAGGTACTGCAACCGGAACTGACGCCTTTGCCGACGCTGCCACCGCAACCCCCGCTGCCGCTGCCGACGCTGCTGTTGCCGACGCTGCTGCTGCAATAACAGTGGGACCACTACCCAGGTCCTTAACGGGTGTGGCACTATTATCCCCCCTGGGCAACTTTTTTTTGCACTCGGGGCACAGCCAGTCCCTACTTATCTGCGCTGGATCGGACAACGACAGGCATGCAAGGTGATATCGGTTGTGGCAAGAAAAGTCACTACACGTAGCGCCCCCTTTCGCAGATAAAAACTTTCCACAGGCTGCACACTTTACCATTATGGTAAGTCGAAGTGTAGCTAGATGGCGCACACTTTGCTGAAATCTCTTTGGCGGCGCTAGATGGCGCCTGCTACACAAAAATTATAGATTTCAATGTGCAGATCTGTGGCACTGTTATAGACAGTTGTCAAAAATATAAAAAGAGACACTTAGGGAGGTACCGGTAGCACCAAAAAACTTCCAAGTCACTCCAAAATAGAAAGTACACAGAAAAATGTAGTTTGTTTTTACGGACTAACACTACCGAACTGTTGTTTATTTGTCTTGCAAACAGTCACACACGTAAATTACACTACTGTGCTAACGTAAATACGAATTTCACGCGATATAGAATGGTGTTTTATTTTAGAATAGTGTAGACACGAACAGCTGATGTGTACCGTAAACCGTCCGTGACGTCACTCGTTGTGATACCTACCCCACATAAATTCGAATAGCACTACCTGCTATGTAAATAACAGTGACAGGAAGTTATCATAATATCATCCACATACTAAGTGAGGAAAAAATACGTATTATTGAAGCTAACTCAAAAACTACCTAAGCAAAGTTAATAAAATTTATATGGGACCACCTCTGAAGTATGATCTACCAAACAAAAAAGAACCATCAAAATCAATTCATAATTGACGGAGTAATCGCGTAACAAACATACAAAAAAAAAAAAAAAACAACATACAGTCGAATTGAGAACCTCATCCTTTTGGAAGTCGGTTAAAAATTATCAATACAAGTATCTAAGTTCAAGTGATCCTATTGAATGACTATTTCATGAAATCATGACATTTGAGGATTATGCTATAGTTTGACCGATACCGCTATACCGCGCTTTAGGTATGTGCGCGGCGAGACGGGGGGGCAGTGCAGGCCGTTTATTCGTCATCGCTCACGGAGTCCAGTCGTTCATTCGTCAGCGCTGCCCCCCGCCTCGCCGGCTCGCTAGGCGCGGTATAGCGGTATCGGTCAAACTATAACTTAGAGAGTTAATAATATAAAAGGTAATTCTGTAAAGTCATATTTGACAGTCACGAATCGATATTTTAATCAACGTACAACCTGAAACTGACCTGCAAATTGCAAAAAACGAAAGAAAATATTAATAAGTTACTAACCAGAACTCGTTCCCGGGATGCGCGTTCCCGTCCCAGGCATACGTCATGACGAGCAGCTTGCCCTCGTCCTCGCCCGTCAGCTTCGACGACGGCTCGCGCTTCTGTATCTGGACTGTGATGCCGCCTGCACATACATATTGACCATAGCATAGTAAGTCTAAATAATCTAATTTATCTAGAATATATGGAAGTTCGGCTCGAAGGACCAAATGTACGCACCAGGACTCGACTTAGTACGGCCTTATTTCAAATGCGTAGTGTGGCTATATTTAAGGCAATCGCGCTTGGTACCTAATAGCTACCTAAGACCCTACTGACTAAAAACCTAGCCCTATAAAACTAGCACCCTAGTTATCCTATTTGTTTGTTACGCTTTTACGCAAAAACGGCTGAACGGATTTGGATGAAATTTGGCACATGGGTAGACCATGACCTAGGTTAGGACATAGGATACTTTTTATCCCGGTAGTGCGTTCCCGTGGGATAATTTCCGACATGCACGAAGCCGCGGGCAAAAGTTAGTATACACCTATAATTAACATTTAAAACTAGTAATCAACAGATTTTTAAAAATTCATTGTAGAGCTCTTCTTTTAAGTATAACAAAAGGAGATACCTGTACCAGAAGACCGAATGTTTTCAAATTAAAAATGATTGCTCGCACTCACCTTTTGGATGTCGTTCACTCTCAAAGAATATTTTATGTACCGCTTTTGACCCCGAACCTGACGAGTTTGGGAACATCTCTGCAAACGATACAAATACGCATTAACACAAGAAATGAAACATTTTTGAATTTTAACCCCCTCTGTGGTATAGTGGTTAGACCACCTGTCTCTGACCCAGAGGTGCCGGGTTCGATTTCCAGTGGGGGCAAAAATTTCTGCTCGGTGTGGTTGGTGGTAGGGCTTGTTCTAAGTCCGCCTGGCTAGCTACCACCATCTTATCTAAGTCTGTCGCCATAACAACAATGTTAATAGCATTATTCTGTTTCGGCAGTTAGATGTAAGATAACCAGTTCCTCTGTGCTTGAGGATTCCGGGTGAAGCTCGCTTCTACCTTTGGCCTGATCATCATTTACCATCAGGTGAGATGCAGGCCAAGAGGTACCAGGAAAAACAAAAAAAAAACTGGCACTCCGGGAGTACCGACAGAAGTGAAAACTTGAACAAGATCGCCTTGGTGGAAGAAAAATACTTTTATAGAACATTGGTCCGTAACCTTATCTAAATAAAGAGTACAATCGCGTTTACAAAAAAAAAAACTTCCGACACCTTTAAAGTAAAAATACTTGCATAGAACATTGATCCGTAACCATATATAAATAAAGAGCACAATCGCGTTTACCAAAATGAGGTGTCGGTAACGGTGTAAGCGAGTTCTTATTATTTAGTATTCTTAAGTATTTTTCTTCCACCAAAGTGATTTTGTTCAAGTTTTCACTTCTGTCCGCACTCCCGGAGTGCCACTGTTTTTTCACTCACTCACTTCACTTTAGAAATGAATGTAGAGTGCTACAAGGATCTTTTGGCTCCTGAATACAATTGACGGGGGGCGTTGTTGTGAGACTGTCACAGAAATTGTATTAACAAAACAAGATGGCGGCGTTAATTCCAATTTTGGCCACGCGTCAAAAGAACCGTGTATGTGTGGAAGGCCTACAAGATAGACCGATGACCTGGTGAAGGCAGCAGGAATCCGCTGGATGCGAGAAGCACAGGACCGGTCGAAGTGGCGGTGCTTGGGGGAGGCCTATGTCCAGCAGTGGACGTCATTCGGCTGAAACAGCCCCGGATCTAGAATTTTTTTGAGGCGGGGCAAAACTTCCGTCTGCCGCCCCCCGCCAATCTTTTATGGGGATGCCCTAAGTTAGCCACCGAAAAACAAATTTTCTCAAAATGAAGATTTTGCCAGCAACATATTAATAAAATTTTATCGATCGATAATGCACCAATCCAACAGGGGCGCTAAAACTGTTGTAAAAAAGAAAAAAAAATGAAATATTATATGTGCTGCGTGTCTCATTTATTGCAAAATTGCGGTGTGCTGAGTGGTGCACTTGTCTGCTACGCTTGAATTTGTCGCTCGGGGCATATTGCCTCCCCCAGATCCGGGGCTGGGCAGAAATGATGATAATGTTGTATACAATGCGCAAGTGTGCGTGTGCGTGTATAATATGTGTACCTTTTAGTTGGTCTGTATATTCTTTTTTTCTGTAGTTCTCACCTAGTACGGAGTCGCTGGGAGTGACGTAGGCGAAGTTGACCTTACTGACATGTTGCAACAAGTCCTGGTTCAGTAAGTGTCGCACGCGCTCCGCGACCGACAGCACGTACACGTCCACCTGATGCCGCGAGATCTTCCACACGCCCAGACCTAAACCCAGGTTAGCATAACATAACACCACGCCTGTATTGCAGAGATGGGCAGAGATGTGATGACCAGGAGAGCTTATTGCCGACAACCAGGCACAAATCATCACAGGAAATTAATAATGGATAAATCTAATAATACTTTACTCGAAGCAGTATATCATGCAGATTACCATTAGCACAGTATGATAAAGTCAGTATTATGTCTCGGCAGTGACATTGAAATAATTACCTACGGCCGCTCGGTTGATAAGGGCTGGCGCCCAATGGCGGCACGGCATGGCAAGGGATTTTTATGCGACGAATAGAAATATAATTTAATGGCATGACAATAAAATTTAAATTCCAACGGCAACGATGCCGCGACGTCCTTAGGCATCATCATTGAAATTTCAATTTGACTGTCATACATATAAGTTTTATTTCTATTCGTTGCATAAAAATCCCTTGGCATGCCGTGCCGCCACTGGGCGTCGGCCCTAAATCTTCCGCGTCCGTGCGTAACTGCCGCGCACTTGATACTGTTGCGTACTGATATATTAATTAATTCATTTATTTCAGACAAAGTCCATAAAAAACATTACATACATTAAATTAAAAACATAAAATTGATATAAAAATCACACACAATAAAATAATCCTCAAACATTCAATTATAATAAAATTAAAATAAATACACATGTCATTTTCAAATAAATTTAAAATACATACAAATGTCAACTGAAACTTAATAATATTATATAAAATTGAAATTGAAATAAAACTGAAATTGAAATAAAATTGAAATTGAAATGAAATTGAAATAAATACAAACAAATATCATCCAAAACGAAAACAACATAAATTACATAAGACGAGGGGACGCGCTACTATGAAGCTGCATCCACCTCTGTAACAGGGGGAGATCCCACCGCTCGGACAATACCTTCAGGATGCTGTTCGAGCTGTTTCGTAGTCGACTTAGTAGCGAAGCGCTCCGTTTCCTTATGATCGCGAAAAAATCATCTGTCCGCAAACATAGTCGAGGCACTACAACACCGCGGAAACCCTAACAACATCCTGAAAGCATTGTTATAATGTACGCGCAGTGCGCTGTACGCCCGCTGCGTAAAGTTGGTCCACAGGCTGCACGTGTAAAACGACTGACAATATGCTTTAAATAAAGTCACCTTTACTGGTCTAGTACATCGTGCGAACCTGCGAGCCAACATATTACACCGGACAGACGGCGCTCTGCGCTCCCTCTCAATGTCCTGATTGTCACACAGGTCATCGGAGACCCAGTGGCCCAAATACTTGAATTGCTTCACCCTGTTTAAAGGAATGCCGCAAAGAGTGACAGGAGGTACAGATGAGTAGCATTTGGTACCGGCTTTAAAAATCATAAATTCAGTCTTCTTAGCATTGTACTTGAGCCCATGGGCCTCCGCATATGACTCACATAAGCTCAAAAGTTTACGTAATGCACCGATCGATGGGCTCAGCAACACCATATCATCCGCGTAGCTGATGTTGTTTATACATACCGCATCTATAGAACACCCAATATTAGTGCTGCTGAGCTCACCGATCAGCCGGTTCATATACAACGTGTAACTTTAAATGCGCAAAACCTGAAAATTTTTTGATCAGAATAACGAGCAGAATCAATTGAACCATTTTTTAATATAGGCCACATTTTTCAAAAAATCTTCATTAGACACGTTGCGGTGTCTATTTATTAATAGGTCAAGCCATCGCATGCGCAAACCCGCCAAAATAAGTAAACAAACACAAATTGTTGTCGACCAATTTAAAACTTTCTCATACGTGGGATAATAATAGCTTTTATTTCAATGCAAATACGAATCATACGAACTAAAACAGTACATAAAATCTTTACAATTTCTTTAATCATTTAACGTTACACGTTGTATAATGTCGTGGCTAGATCTTAGAATTGATCATTTCATGAAATGAACATCGACCGCTTGTCACCTCTTGATGTGGCCTGGCCAGATCATTGAATACTCAACGTTTGACGATATGACCAGTTAAACGCACGACTACTTCATGATGTGGCCAAACATTAGTGATCATATCGTAAAATAGTTAGATTATCCACCGATAGAGGCGTTCATGTCGCTTTGTTTGTCTTGTGCATCATGGCGGCGGCATACAACAAATCAAACAAACAAATCCACGCAAAAAAAGTCGCTGAATTTTTATTGTGTTTCCAAATATGATAATATGGAAAGCGATCAACTTGGAAGTAGCGCTCGCCGGCCGCTGCCGCGGCGTGAAATGCAACATAGCACTTAAAATTAGTTTTTAATCATTAAAACGCCGTGAAGTGGGACCCGAGCTACTAATAAACGGGTCAGTAATTAAAAGGGTATGCTCTTTTAAATACCTAGGTCACTTTCTTTCCGGTGACCTGAAGGACCATGTCGATATAGAGAGGGAGCGCAGGGCACTCGCCGTCCGGTGCAACATGTTGACCCGTAGATTTGCTCGATGTACGGACCTAGTAAAAATCACAATTTTCAAGGCTTATTGCTAGATCTTATTCTGAGCTTATCTGTACACGAGCAATCTATGGGTCAATTACACCAAAAGGTCGCTGGATGTCCTGCGCGTCCAGTACAACAATGGTTTCAGGATGTTGTTGGGACTTCCTCGCTACTGCAGCGCTTCGGATATGTTTGTGCAAGCCCGTACTGACGGTTTCCATGCGATTGTTCGCAAAAAAACTGCTTCACTACTGAGAAGAGTGAGAGACAGTCACAACAGCATCCTGAGAACTGTAGCGGAGAGCTTTAGCTCTCCAATTGTAAAACAGTTTGTGCAGGGTGATTGGTACTAACACTAGATAGTAAGTTATTTTTATATTATGTTACTAACACACTATGGACTCTGTTCCGAAATAAATATTAATTAATATATAAATTAAAAATTTACGCCGCTTATGTGGCACCCCGACCAAATGGGTTAGGTTAGAATTGTGCCCGACCGCGCGCGAGCTGAGCGAGCGTTGCTGCGGCAACGGCCGGCGAGCACTACTGCCAAGTTGGTTGCAGTTACTTTGCTATTTTTACTACACTTAAACCATGGATACCCTACATTAATGATATGGCCAAACGTCGACTGACATATCATTAAACGTTGACGTTAAACGATATGGCCAATTGTAGCTGGCTATTTCATGAAATAGTCAATTCTAAGATCTGGCCACGACATATAGGTACACTGAGATTTCGAAGCGCGTCGTTTCGGCCGTTTTCTACGAAGACATAAAACTGTTACTTATTTATACTGTGCCATTAGGTTCTATGCACTAGATATTTGGCTATATCTATGATATTTGAATTTGAAGTCAAAATCGGCATTTAAGGATCCGTCTGTGCGCTGTCGAATTGAAAGAGAACCGTTGTCAAATTGAGAAAAACAGCATTGAAGTTCAGTATTAACTGAACTTCAATGTTTACGCGTGAATTCACCGGCTTTTTTTTTTTAGTTAGGGCGTTATCTCGTAGTTGACCTCTGAGATCATGACTACTTAACCGGGCTTTCCTGTGGGTGCCTTACGCTACTACACTTAAAACCTCCAGCCAGGGGTTATTCAACTATGCTAATTAAAACTAGGTGAACGCTCGCTAAGGGCACCCCCTGTGGGGTACGAACCTCGGCTTAGGGCGTCAACCAGAGGGAGGACATCAAGGATGGGACGGGCTGGATCAAAGTTTTGATCATGATTCATGAGTCGGGGAATTTACAGCTACGTGCTCAGCTGCAACAACTGCTGGCACCTCGTTATCGAGCAAGGGTTGGGGGGGAGTATCATTTACTCGAGGACGCGGTCGCGATCGCAAAGGACCTCGGCGGCGAAGTCGGAATGACGGGAGGCGTCTGTTTTTGTACACTGTGCTGGTTTCCCTACTGCTCTCCTGGAGGAGGGTAATGGGGTCGTCAGGGTCGGTAAGGAATAACTCACCGGCTCCGATAACATTAACAAAGGCCATCTTTTCAGCCTCGCGAGCGCGCGCGTCTGCTTCGATCAGCACGGTCTCGGCGAGAACACTGATGCGCTTGTAGTACACCTCGTTGTCGAACACATGGCCCGACTTCGACAGCTTCACAAAGCGGTCAATGTATTTGCTCGCTGCGTTTTTGTCACTGTCTGTCGTCAAGTTCGATGTTAACTTCTCGTAAGTGTAGCTGGGAACCTGGATAATTATATTAACAGTCTATTCACATACTCGGTTTCATTTAAATAAATGTCAACTTTATGCTAGTGTTAATTAAGTTGATTTCAAAATGGACAATACTATAGTTTGACCGGGACCTCTGTTTCGCGTCTTAGGAATACGCGGCGAGGCGGGGGGCAGCGTTTACGAATGAGTTGCGGGCGGGACGCCGTCACGCCGCACGCCCTGAGCGTTGACGAATGAGCGGCCTGCACTGCCCCCCCGTGAGCCGCGCACATACCTAAGACGCGGAACAGCGGTCTCGGTCAAACTATATTGAAAAATGACATAAAATTTTAGTCGTGTATGCTTGTGGGGACACTTATGCCCGTTTTCACACAGAAAGTGCTTTGTTGGATTTTCAACTCTCAGCGCTGAGTCTAACGATGAAAATCGAACAATGCACTTTTCACTTTTATTTAGGGATTCGTTTAAGTGTCACTTAGTGAAGGTGAAAACGGGCACTATGCTGCCTCATGGTACCTAAACTAGTTAACTACGCACGACATCTAACGTCACACAAATCCTCAGCCCACAAGACACAACACCTGTCTGGTCGAAAGATGCTCTCTTTTTAACAAACGATGAGGAGCATTCCACCATGCAATGTAATTGGATCATCATCTGCCTAGCCTTTTCCCAACTATGTTGGGGTCGGCTTCCAGTCTAACCGGATGCAGCTGAATACCAGTATTTTACATGGAGCGACTGCCTATCTGACCTCCACAACCTAGTTACTAGGTAACACGATACCCTTGGTAAGACTGGTTGTCAGACTTTTGGGCTTCTAATTACTCGTAACGACTGTCAAAGATCTACAAATGACAGCCGGGACCAACGGCTTAACGTGCTTTCCGAGGCACGGAGGGGTCTCGGTATGTAAAGATGGTCACCCATCCATGGACCAACCGCGGAAAGCGTAGCTTAACCTGATCGATAGACCCGTGCGGCTGTTATTACTTAGCCACAAGCCCCTCAATGCAATGCAATGTAATTGGATAACACACATTAAATACAAGTACCTGGTAGAAGTCGGCCCACATCTGTCGCCACATGCGCTGCGCGGACGCAGGCGTCACCTCCTCGCCGTAGCCGTTCTGCGGCACGTTCTGCTCCTCCGTGATCAAGATGTCCTCGTAGTCCATGCGGAACTGACGCTCGAACCGCGGACCTACCACACCTGGGACCAATAAATCACGCTCATTATACAAGGTGTAACAGGATAAATGCAAGACGCGAAAGTAAAAGTTTGGTTTAAATCAATTTCCGCCATTATTTATGTACTATATTTCTATTTTCTTAATGTCCCTCGGCAAACTTCGTGTTTCGTCAGTTGTCGGATTTCTATCAGTTGCCCTTTGCACTTGGTGCAGACTGGACGCTCTCAATCGACTTGGAAGTATATAGTGTTGTTAAAACTCTTTTAATTTAATTTATTTAAAAATGGCAGGAAAGTCGCAGGCACGGTAAATAGGAAAATAGTTTTACAGCTCTATATAGCCACATGGAAATCAAAACAAAACAACAATAAAGTACTTAGTTCTGAATTCAAATGTTCAGAAAAAAAATTATACACGATAAATCTAATAATTGATAGAAATGGAAATTAACATTCGTTTGTATTTGGAAATGCAATGATACCCGACGGACACTAAGAAAATAGAAATACTGTAATTTTGTTATTAAGACCAGTTGGTCTAGTGGTTGCAAGCGCTACTGCTGAGCATGAGGTACTGGGTTCGATTCCCAAGTCGGGCAAAGTGTTATTGGGTTTTTCTATCTGGAATTTCTGAGTGGCAGCCCGGAGTCTGGATTTGTGCCCGGTTGATGGCAATAGACTCGCCCCCAATTACATGGGACTTAAACATAACTGGCGAAATGTGGTTGTGACCAAACCAATAACCTGAAAATAATGATGATGTAAATTTTGTTTGTCCCGCCTGCAATACCAAAATTCTATAGATTATAATGCTTGTTTTTCTCTTTTCAGTTGTGTTTTTGCAGTCGTGTTTTTTGTTTTTTTAAATATTTTTTTTTTATTTCAAGCTTTTTAGTTTTTACTGCTGAGCATGAGTTCCTGGGTTCGATTTCCGGGTTGGGCAAAGTGTTATTGGGTTTTCTATCTGGAATTTCTCAGTAGCAGCCCGGAGTCTGGATTTGTGCCCGGTTGATGGCAATAGGCTCGCCCCCTATTACATGGGACTTAAACATAACTGGCAAAATGTGGGTGTACCTACTACAGGTATACCTCTGCCCAACCCTTCGGGGAAACAAGGCGTGATGTTGTTATGTAGTTTTTACTCATTACTAGCTTTCATTTGATACCAATAATGTTGTTTTTTTTTAAACCTACCCCTCCCTTTTTTGTATTTGCAGATGCAATATATAAATATTATATAGCCTATGACACTCTCACAATTAAGACGAATCTAACGACACCTCACATGTTGAAATCTATCAAGCCGTTTAGGCTACAGAGCGTGACAAAGAAATAGATATATATACATACATACATACTCTCGAAAAACATTACCCTCCTTCTGGGGCAGTCGGGTAAATATACATCAGATTTTATTTTTACGGTTTATAATGTTCACCTCTAGGTGAACCCTCCAGGAGGGTAGATCCGGTAATTGAGCCAAAAACAATTTTTTTTTTCGTGTTTTTTCATGTTTAGATATCAATAAATACCCGTCTACGGAATTTCGACGGCTATCAGTCTAACCAGATGCAGCTGAACACCAGTATATTACATGGAGCGACTGCCTATCTGACCTCTACAACCTAGTTACTGGGTAACACCATACTCCTTGATTACGACTCGAATCTGTTGTTCGATCAGTGTCATCATCTGCCTAGCCTTTTCCCAACCAGTGTTGGCCCAAAGTTAATCTGATTAATGATTAAAAATTAATGATTAAAATCATAATCAAAAATTTGATTAAGATCAAATTTAAAATGATTAAGATTATTAATCATAATCTTTAATCATGACTTTGATTATTTGATTAACTATTAACTACTTAAGTATTTATTTATTTATTTAATTTATTGGAAGAGCAACACCAACGCTTATACAATACATAAATATGCTATTTCAAAAGCAGTAGTAAATAAATCAAAATGGAATTCTGTATAATGGTGTCGATTCTCTTGTCACAAATGCCTCTAAACTAGACTAAAAATAACCAAAATTTAGTTTAATCCTGTCAAACGACGATTTCCCATTCTGAAATAGACTAAAATGACACAACTTAACTATATTTTAGTTTGACAGCACTAAGATGGTACTGAGATATTAGTTTAGTGAAAATGGAAATTTTGCTATTCTGAATTTGACGATTTTAACCTAAAATTTAGATTTTCTAACTACTGACTATTTTTAATCGCGACTAAAAACGTGTGGAATAAAATTGGTTGTCATGAACTTTAAATTCACACCAATACCTCGACTTCAGATGCAAAAACAGTACTGAATATTTCTTTTCTTTTGCTTATATCTCGAAAACGGTGTGTCCAATCGCAAAAATAATGAAAATTTCGACACCCTTTATAATACCCTAACACTCTTCATGTAGGTAATATTTTTTTCTTTCTTTCCATACAAAAAGTGAAAAATTTCATATAAAACACGTCGAGGCTGCCCCCCCTGCGCGCCTCCGGCTCTAAAAAGATTCACGTGGTTAGATACCACGTGTGGAGTCACGATTGTCAAATTCAATTTAGATGTGTCAAAATTATTTTTAAATTTAGAGAATTTATTTTGCAGAATAGCTTTGAGATTTTCATAGTCACAAGTATGGAATTTTAGTGAGTTTAGTTAGTTTAGTTCGGTGTACAAGAGAATCGGCACCATAAACTACCTAATTCAAAATGTAAACACTTCTTATTCTAATTTCACAGACTACACTTTTATGGCCTATTTACTGCGTAAACACCGGGGAGGGGGTGGGGCTGAGGTACTTCGCGTTAGCTTAGCTTCTCTCACTCTCTCGCCTTTTATAGCATTATGGATAGTGCAATCCACGAAGCCGCGCCCCACTCCGCTCCGCACCGTACTAGAGTTCAGCTTACAGTACAGTAATCGCGGAGTGGGGTGCGTCTTCGTGGATTGCACTATCTATAAACTACTATAGAGAGAGCGTGACTACTAATGGTCTCGGTTGGCGATAATTTTTTCAAAGCGGTATCAGTTGATGCGTTGAGAGCGGATATGATCATTTCAATTTTTTTTGCCGAGGGTAGTCAAGAACGAGAGCTTCTACAAAGTTATCCTGTTATAGGCAAAGTGTTTAAGAACAATACACCAATGCCATCCTCTGGCTCGGTAGAAAGAATGTTTTCTTTTGCAACTATGTTAAATAAACCTAAGTCACACAAATTATCTGACGACTTATTTGAAAAAAAAAGTAGTTATGAAATGTAACTTGAACATCAAGAAATCAGAAATGTAAAGATCGGAGGTTATTTAGTTGATTGAAAATATTATTCAAAATTAGAATTCAGTGTATTTGAACGTTACAAATTATTTGTTTGTTCTTTGAATAATTAATAAAAATATTTTAAGAAATGTGTGTCATAATTTTCTATAATTTCTTCTATATAGAATTAATAAAATTTAGGGATGTATTAGTTTTTAATCAAGTTAATCAATTAATGATTAGTGATTAATGATTAACGTCAATAATCATGATTAAGATTACTTTTTTAATCATGATTATTCTAATCATGATTAATGTAATCTGATTAAAATTAATCAAATTAATTAATTGATTAAAAAATTAATTGATTAATGCCAACACTGTTCCCAACTATGTTGGGATCGGCTTCCAGTCTACCCGAACTCGGCTGAATACCAGTATTTTACATGGAGCGACTGCCTATCTGCATTGCTCGATCATCAGTGTCATCATCAGCCTACAGCAGTCCACTGCTGGACATAGGCCTCTCCAATTGCACGCCATTCAGCTTGGTTCTCGGCAACTCTTATCCAGCTGCTACCAGCCACCCTGCGAAGATCGTCGCTTCACCTAGCCTGAGGGCATCCTACTTTACGTTTGCCAATTCACGGTCTCCACTCAAGAACACGTGTACCCCAACGGTCATCAGTTCTACGGCTAATATGGCCGGCCCATTGCCACTTCAGCTTGCTTATTCTGTGAGCTATGTCGATAACTTTGGTTCTCTGCCGGATCATCTCGTTCCGGATTAGATCCCTCAGAGAGACTCCAAGCATATCATCAGTGTATCGGTATGTAATTCCCCCACTGCAGGGCAATGTTTTAGAAAATACAATAGACGTAGATATATTTAATAACCTGTTTCGATTAGCTATTTCTAAAGAGCCATAAAAAACCCTGAAAGAAATCGACACGTGTCTCACCTCTCAACGAGGCATCCTCAGGATGATGATTGACTTGTTGCGAACACGGCGTGTTGCCACACCGAGCGCTGAACGCAGAGTGAGCCTTATCATTCGTCAAACCCACTACAACTGGTTACTTTTTTTTTTTTTTACTTTGGCTACTCGCAGTTTTGACCACTAAGGTCTTGGCTGCTTAACCGGACTTTCCTGTGGTTGCCTTAAGCTGCTACACTTAAAGCCTCCAGCCAGGGGCAAAAACTATTCTAAATTAAATGAAGCGAGTGCTCGCTAAGGGCACCCCCTGTGGGGTACGAACCTCGGCTTAGGGTATCGCTGGGGGGAGGACAGCAAGAAGAGACAGGCTGGATCAAACTTAGATTTTCATCATGATTATTATACTGTGTATTTAAAGCTACGTGCTCAGCTGCAACAAGTGCTGGCACCTCGTTTTCGAGCAAAGGTCGGGGGGACTAAATATATTCACGTTCCACGTCTATTGTATTTTATAATGGATTTCCGCAAGGTCACGCCTGAATCAATTAACTATCAATGTTTTTGAATTAATTTATATTCTGTTTGTAGATAAAGTTCATTATCGTATGATGCTTACTTAGCGAAGTAAGGTCAGTTCTTACCGATGATGACCGCGTGTGTCTCGATGTCCTCCTCGTTGACCATGCCGGAGTTGGATCTCGCTCCGTCGTTGATGCACTCGGTGTGTCCGCTCACGAACACCAGCGCGGACAGCTTCATCTCGTCATAGCTCAGACAGTTCTGCAGCAATAAGGGGGGGCGCTCGTTCTCTGTACCCACAGTCAACCACCCCCCATTGCTGTAAGTAGGATACATCGTCTTCACATATATAATACTATACAGGCTGTCCGGTAAAGAATGGATAATCTTGAAATAGCATAATAATAGACACGATTACCTTTAAAAAAAAACCGCCCAAAAGCGTGTCGGACTACGCACAATGAAGGGTTCCGTAGTTGGGATGAATTTATCCCAAGTACAAACTTAACAGGGGGATTCAGAATCATGTACTGAATCTATGGTACCAGTTTTCGCGTCGATGTCCCTGCCACCCTGTATACCTATTATATTTAAACACTTTTTATTAATTTGTACTTTTTGTTGGGATTAACTTGTTTATTCTGTAAATAGGATGTACTACATTTTTATTATTGTTTAAACATTAATACCTTAATATTAGTGTCCAAGTAAATAGAACTAACTATATACAGAGGAAAAAATAAAATAAAATATAGGAAATAACCATAATGCCTTGGAAGTTGGGTAGGCCTTTGATGTGGGACGCAACATGTGTCAACACCCTCGCGCCATCCCATCTTCCTAGCACGGCGAGTTGTGCTGGGGCGGCTGCTGCAGGTGCAGAAAACCTCAAACGGCGCAAATATAACAACCTTACCGGTAGCTATATTTTTGAACCGTTTGGGGTTGAAACATTAGGGTCATGGGGTCCGAGTGCCCATCGATTATTCCGGGACATCGCCAAGCGGTTGGTCGACTCTTCACGTGACCAAAGGGTTGGCCAATTTTTAGGTCAAAGAATTAGCATTGCCATACAACGTGGCAATGCTGCCAGCCTTTTGAGCACCTTTCCCACTGACAGCGATGGGATTATCTAATTATTACTTACCCTCTTTCTCCAGACAGCAGCAAGTAGGAGTCGGCCTCTGTTAAGAACGCAACAGCTCTCTTCTTGAGGATTCGGTCGATGAGCTGCGGCACGCCCATGTCTTTGTACAGCTCCTTCTCTATACTACTGCCGAACTCTCTGGAATGTTCCAATATAAAATGTTCTATATCAGCACCCCCAAATAGGTATTTTGGAAATGATACCATTGACGAAAATTTTGTACTTTTCACAGTCTAAACCGCTGGGTCTACAAGCATGAAAAAAGTGAGCAGTAAGGATTTTATTTTAAAAATTCGCCCCTAAACCTAAAGGGGATGAAAGTTAGAATGGAAGTACGTAATTATTGCTAATGGGAAACCCCCTCATCATCAGCTTATAATGTTCTCATTGCTGGGACATAGGCCTCTTCTCTGTGAGAGGGCCGTAATCCACCACGCGGGCCCAGTGCGGGTTGGTAGATGTCACATGTCTTCGAATTTTCGGTTCTAGGACATGCCGGTTTCCTCACGATGTTTTCCTTCACCGTTTTGAAACCCCCTGGCTTGTAATTAAATAAATGCGTACCTCTTGTATATAAGGAAGTGCGTCATGAGCAGCAACACTCGCTCGTGTATAAGTGGGTACGTCGACACGATGTTCTTCTTCAGCTTCTCTATCGGACGACGCGCTTTGAGCGTCTCTAACCTGCAATAACACATTTTATCATACAATAAACCTATGTAACTGCCGTACTGCAGTTAGGGACATACGCTACGCTAACTCAGCCCCCTATTTTTTAACCGACTTCCAAAAAGGAGGAGGTTATATGTTCGTCGCGTATGTTTGTTTTTTTTTTTTATGTATGTCCGTCAATTGTGGACCGATTTTAAAAATTCTTTTTTTGTTTGAAAGGGTGTTCTCTCGAATTGGTCCCATATAAATTTTATTAACTTTGGTTGGATAGTTTTTGAGTTAGCTACAAAATACGTATTTTTTTCCCACTTAGTATGTAGATGATATGATAAGTTTCAGTCACTAGTAGCAGGTAGTGGTATTCGAATGTGTGTGGGGTAGGTACCACAACTAAAAAGTGAAAAATAAAAACTTTTTACAAAAAAAAACAACCGACCTCCAAAAAAAAACACTACAAAGTGAAAAATAACTTTAATTTCGGAAGTCGGTGGCAAAAAACGAAAATACAAAACCCAAGTTATTTTTCACTTTGTAGTGTTTTTTTTGGAGGTCGGTTGTTTTTTTTTGTAAAAAGTTTTTTTGAGTAACATTAAATTGTAATTGAAAAATCATCGACGAATATCAAGTTTACAGAATTAAGGCTTGTGCAGACCAGCGCGACACGTGACGCGACACAAAGACACCGTTCGTCGCGCGACGAGCGGTGTCGCGCTGGTCTGCACAAGCCTTATAGCTCAATTTTATTGTCAACTGAAAAACATCTTTAAGTTGATTTAAAATTAGAATTTTCATCCACATGTACATTTTGCAATCCATTAGTTTAACTTTAATCAGATTCTTTTGAAATAGACTATAAGTAGTTACGCTGTGCCATCACCCAATTTATTTTGTTTATGTTTCTTTTTTATTTTTTGGAACGAAGTTTTTGAACGCAGCTTGTAAACTTTTAGAAATCGTCACGCTAAAAAGTGTTAGTACTTGCGACTGTCTTCTTCTAATTCAAAGAGAAAGAAAGAGAGAGAGAGAACGCCGGCAGAAAAAAACAAAAGAAAAGGGTAAAGTGATTAGTGTGATTACAGTTACATGAGATAAAATTGTACACATCGGCCCGTCGGCATGTCGAAGAGAGAGAAAGTGTGAATTTTGTCAAAATGAAAATTTTCAATTTTTTTATCATGGGTATCATTTTAATGGTTTCCGAGGTTGTTAAAACCGATAGTGGGGTCGAAATGTAAATCCAAGATGGCAGCTGCGAAAATTTTCAAATTTTTCGTCGTGGGTGTCGTTTTCATAGTTTTGGAGGGTGCTAAAACCGGTAGTGAGGTCAAAATATAAATTCAAGATGGCGGCTGCAATTTTTTTTTATTGTTTTATATCATACTTGAGAAAGAACTTCGTTCCTGACGGGAGTCCCCCGACCGCACACGTTTTTTTTGGTTGTTGTTGTTAATCAATATTTACCTGACGGTCTCAATAGAGAAGGGTACCTAAGGGGAAGACTGTTCCATGCTCCGTGCGATGAGCTCGTCCTCATCGTCCGACAGCTCTACTTCGGACATGTCCAAACATTGTTTACTATCAATCAATCAACAGCCAAGGTCGTCGGTCCATTTAGCTGGGGGGCGTCCCAGACTACGCTTGCCGATACGTGGTCTCCACTCCAGATCTCGTCTGCTCCATCGGCCACCGGTGGCCAGCTCACTGCCACTTCAGCTTGATTGTTTACTATAAACACGCGGTATATACCTGTTGGTTTCAATAGGGAAGGGTATGGGGAAGGCCTTGCTCCGCGCGATGAGCTCGTCCACGTTGTCTGACAGCTCTACTTCGGGCATGTCCCCACATTGTCGCAGCAGTCCATTCGTCTCCTTGCTCATGCTTGGGAAGCACCAGTCTGGCTTGCACCTGAACAAATTACATAACATCACGCCTGTATGCCGAAGGGTAAGGCAGAGTATACTGCCGGACTATTTTGTAAAAATCTTACCGTGAAAACTTAGGTGAAACGAGCTGTCATTCCACCTAATCATAGATATAAGAAAGACGGAGATATGCCCGGTAGTTGAAAATTTATCGAAACCCAATGTCTCCAATTTGTCCCCACTAGTGATGGTTAAATCCGCTAGAAACTATAGACGTGGTATAGATTATAAAATATATTTTTCTAGCGCGTTATTTTATACGCTATCATTATAACACGTTGTTACAAAACTCGTCCGCAGTCTCAACACGGAGACGTTATCATTTTATTTGCCAACACTCTAGATGGACTTAATGTTGCGCGGTGAACGTTATCTCACAACGCGCTGTACACGAAAGAATATAATATTTTTCTCATGAAGCGTTAGAAATCAATGAACATATAGGTGAAATGTGTAAAAATTTTGATTGTCTAACTAAATCTAACTAATTCTAATAGCGATTTTAAAAAAACGTGTGGAATAAAATTGGTTGTCATGAACTTTAAATTCACTTTTGGACGTTTAGTTTGTTGAAGTAATACATTTCTAGCGCAAAGTCACAGTCGATCTAGCAACCGCTACATGCTTTGAACGTATATCGTGTTATGTTTTGGCGCTATACGTTTTATTAACCACCACTAGTCCCCACCACATCACCACAACTACACATGTAAATCAGTAAACCTAATAGATACGAAGTCGCGCTCACACTTGCAATTTATAAAGTAGAACGTACTACACAATCAATTATAAACCTCATGCCATCAAACACAGCGTGCATTTACCATGCACCGTATCGTACAGCTTACTCACACGAAAACATCAATCGCTATAGTTGTGCTGGGCAAAAGCCATTTTAGCCAGTACTAAGCTCGTTTAAGAATGTTATACTAACAGGTGGCCTACCACAAGCCCATAAAGCAGTATTATTTTAATATTACTTTTGTGTGGGAAAGAGATGAAGCTCTACAAGACGTATAGCTCCATCTCTTTCTCCAACTGAAGTAATAATAAAATAATACTGTTTTTGAGCTGGTGGTAGGCCCCCAGGTGATTTAAATTGACTGAATTCAGAGATACCCATACATCTTTTATGGGGTACTGTGTTAAATGTTATAACAAAATACCTTGTGACATATTGTAATTAAATTAATGAAAATTTAAACCTCATATTAAAAGTACACTTTGTAAACAAGCATATTACAAATTAGAGGATTATATCCAAGATAAGAGTGATTGGAAACATGCTCTCCATAGGACAATTTAGAATCAAGACAAAATCAAACTGGTTGCTAATTTAATTGTAAAATTTATTATTTAGTGTTTTATGACATTGATTTTAGATTCTGTGATTACTTCCTCACACACTGACTTATGAATTACAAAATTTTAGGAAAATCGTCTACTTTTACAATGTTTGTAAATATGTGAGAACATGTACCTATCTATCACATACTTAAATTATCTGTCGTTGTTTCATTTTTAATTATTTTTACCTATTGTGGTACACACAGATTTAGAGATCTGTGGTGGTACAGTAATTTTATTCTAGGCGCATCGTCTTCGCATATACCTAATTATTTAACTAATGTACGTACCTATACAAACTATTGTAAAACATTTTTAAAGAGTAACGGTGGAGTTTCTTGCCCATTCTTCTTTATATGAAATCTACCTTTCGGAAGGGGCGACTCTTAGATTAGCGACTAGAATCAATTTTATTATTTTGTAAATTTTGACGTTCAAAAGTGCCATACATGGGCTTTGAAATAAATGATTTAACTTTGACATTGGCTTTGAAGTTGTCTATTCTTTTCGGACCGCTTCAAACGTGTTTAGACAATTTAAAAAAATACTATTATAGCATAAAAGCTCCCGTAGACAGTGCGGCGCGACAGCGTTAAAACAATTTCCGTGAAGTTTTCAAAGAAATTGTTCCATCAGAGTCACGTCGCGAGGGTTGTTGGGAACCTTAACAGTAAATCAAATTAAGTAGCCTAATTCTCGGTGATTCATTTTGGAATGAGGTTCCTTATCAGACGTTATACCTAAAGTCCCCGTCACGAGAAGCTATAATTTTTGTAAATAAATAACTTCTACCAAGTTACGTAGCGACAATTTAATCAACAACGAATAATCCCAAATTCAATGAAGACAAAGTAACGTACGTGTTATACGAAACTAATGAGCAATTTCACTTGATCGGGTTATATTTTAGCGATATAAAGCGCTGTCGTCTAAGGTTTTGTGGTACTGGAATGCATCTGATTCATGGAACGTAAACATTTGAGCCACGATTTTGAAGTAAGTTCACGCTGACGTTGTCTCTGCTGTCTTTCGAGTTTCGAATGCGTCTGTTTGTTTGTGGTGTTTTCGCGGATTAGGTTATATTGATTGTTTGTAATTAGATGTGTGTGTTAATATAATTATATCCCTGTAAAAAAATAGTACAAAACTGTTTTTATTTTATTTTAAGTACCCAAAGATTGCAAACCCCTGAATGTGTGTTTACAAAATTTATAGCTTCTCGTGACGGGGACTTTACTCTGCATACTGCGAATGAGAGGTAGACCGAAATAAGTGTAACCTTTTGACCGTTACGACACATGCTATGGTTGTATTTGTGTGTTTACAAGCATATGTCTATGTAGGCTATAGGTACATACATAGACATACGCTTGTATATGAACAGCACATCATTATAAAAATCTGCATCAAAGCAAAATCACCCTACTAATAAAACAAAAATAATTGTAGGAGCCCTGACCCGTAGCTTGGACCCTATTCCCGATACCTACCGGTGGACTAGGTATTATTTTTTATATTTTTCATGTTTTATAAAAATATTTAAAAATATAAATAATAATGTCTGAGCGACCGAGCTCTGCTCTGGTGAAAATAGAGAATGCTTGTTTAATAGTATAGGAAAGTTCATACTAATCCATGTATAGTACCTACTTATTCCATGCTGCCATGACAGTAGGGCGCTCTTCCTCTCTCTCCTTCTATGCTGTGCCCGACAGGGTCCATAATTGTTTCAATGATTTTAAGTCTACCGTTTTACCAACATTATGGAATGCAATAAAGAATTGAGAATTGATTTGGGATAGGTACTTACTAATTCCATGCTGCTATGTCATTATTCTAATGTCATTATTAATTATTTTGTTTTAAACTTTGGGCGACCGAGCTCTGCTCGTGTGAAAATACGGAGAAAACAAATTTTCCCAGATATGAGACCTAGCTAGATCGATTTTTCGCCCTCGGAACCCTATATTGCAACTTTCATCGAAATCGTTAGAGCCGATTTCGAGAACGTGAATACAAATCTATTTACAAACAAAGTTATATATACAAATATTGCTCGTTTAATAGTATAGGATAATAGGAGCCCTGACCCGTAGCTTGGACCTTGTTCCCGATACCGGTGGGCTTAGGTACAATATTTTTATTTTTAAATGTTTTTTTAATGTACCTATTTATAAAAATATTTAAAAATATAAATAATATCGATACTGGAAATTCCAAATGTCGTAAAGGACAGGGAATACAATGTCATTTACGACAATTGAAATTTCCAGTGTCGATATGTACCTATAGTAGTGTGAGTCTTTATAATGTGCGCATATCGAAATGAGAAAGAATCTATACTTAATTTTATCGACAATTTTATCTAAATATTTTTGTTGGAATTTTTAAACAAAACGGTGCAACTTTTTAACTTTAAACTTAAGGATCTATCGCGATGAAAAAAACTCGCATAACTGGTCGCTACTTTTAACATTCGGTAATTTAAATCTAATGCACTTGGTTTTTTTCTCATTTAGTACCAAATTATTTACCGTAAACCAATCTTGGACCTGAAGAATAGAGTTATTCACGTCGTCAAGATTTTGTGACCGTCGATCTATTTTAAAGATCAATGATGTGTCATCTGCAAATAACACCATCTTCGGTTGATTTTGAAGTAATTGGGGTAAATCGTTAATGTAAACTAAAAAGAGGAATGGACCCAATATCGAACCTTGAGGAACACCCATTGCCATTTCAGACCCCAACGAGTTTACGCCGTTCACTTGAACTTTAACTTAACTTTATTTTCGTAACGGTTTTATTTTCGTTACGTTACGGAATTTCTTGATTCGGTCGCCGCGCTCAAAGCCCGCGATAAAAGCTATGCAATAGCTTAAAAATTAAAAATACAGTGTAAGTCTTCATAATGTGCATATATCGAAATGAATCTATGTTTAATTTTATCTTTTTTAATTTAAACAAAACGGTGTAACTTTTAAATTAAATGATCTATCTGACTCTTACTGTATAAATATATTCTTGTCGATGCATACACCTTTTTGAGGCTATCCATACCAAAAGTAATTTAAAAAATCAGCTGATAACTTATGAAGTGTTTAAGTTTACTTACCAAGCAAAACTTTGAAAGTCCATTGTTGGTTGGTGTGCAGTCTGTAAAGCAATGTTTATGTTACAAACTAATGTATTTAATAAACTCCGGCAGCCGAGAAAATGCGTCCATGACACCTCGCCGTTGGACACGATTAGGAATAATTAGGAACAAATAAACAGTACAACAAGTAAAACAGTCCGCGCCACCTCTGAAGTCCGGTAGCAAATTTTGTGAACTACATTTTTTTAATGCAATGACAATGGTGCCGATTCTCTTGTACACCTAACTAAACTATCACTAAAATTCCTTACTTTTGACTATGAGAATCTCAAAGCTATTCTGCAAAATACATTCTCTAAATTTAAAAATAATTTTGACACATCTAAATCGAATTTGACAATCGCGACTCCACACGTGATACATAACCACGTGAATCTCTTTAGAGCCGGAGGCGCGCAGGGGGGCAGCCTCGACGTGTTTTATATGGAATTTTTTACTTTTTGTATGGAAAATAAGAAACATTATTACCTATATGTAGAGTGTAAGGGTTTTATAAAGGGGGTCGAAATTTTCACTGTTTTTGCGATTGGACCACCGTTTTTCGAGATATAAGCAAAAGAAAAAAAAAAGATTCAGTACTGTTTTTGCATCTGAAGTCGAGGTATAGGTGTGAATTTAAAGTTCATGACAACCAATTTTACTCCACACGTTTTTAGTCGCGATTAAAAATAGTCAGATTTAGTTAGAAAATCTAAATTTTAGGTGAAAAGCGTCAAATTCAGAATAGTAAAATTGCCATTTTCACTAAATTAATATCTCAGTACCATCTTAGTGCTGTCAAACTAAAATATAGTTAAGTTGTGTCACTTTATTTCAGAATGGGAAATCGTCGTTTGACAGGAATAAACAAAATTTTGGTGATTTTTAGTTTAGAGGCATTTGTGAAAAGAAGACGCTTACTCAGAACTGAAAGAAATCAAAGCTGGCGTACCGCATGGAAGTGTGTTAGGTCCGGTCCTGTACCTACTATACACCTGCGATATTCCTGAATTAGAGAAAAACACAATTGGGACCTTTGCTGATGATACAGCCATAATGGCTGTAGGAAACAGCCACGAAGAAGCAGTAGAAAAGGTTCAAATGGCTGTAGATAAAGTTTATGACTGGACCAAAAAATGGAGGATTAAACTTAATGAATCCAAATCTGTTCACGTAGATTTTACCAACAAAAAACAACAATATTCCCCAGTTTACATAAATAATAAACAAGTCCCATACGAGAATACTGCCAAGTATCTCGGCATGACCCTTGACGCAAAGCTACGCTGGAAAGCCCACGTCAAGAAGAAAAAAGATGAACTCGACCTCCGATTCAAAAGAATGCATTGGCTGCTTGGTAGAAACTCCACGCTGTCCGTGCAAAACAAATTGTTGCTATACAAACAAGTCCTGATGCCAGTTTGGACTTATGGTATTCAGCTATGGGGCTGCACCAAACAGACGAATATATTAATAATACAACGATTCCAGAACAAAGTGCTAAGGGAAATTGTAAATGCACCTTGGTACATACGAAATGATGACCTCCACCGGGACCTAAAAGTTGAGTTCATCGAAAAAGTGATCCAGAAACTTGCAGAAGCTCACGAAAAGAGACTTCATCAGCATGTGAACGTCGAGGCAATCCAGCTTCTCGACCACACAAACATAGTTAGAAGACTAAAAAGAACAAAACCGTTCGAGCTAGCGTTTAGTGTTAGTGAATAGTGTAAAGTACAAAAGTGCCAAACAAACACAAGAACGAAGTGTATTCGCCTTAATAGAGACAATAAGAAAAGTGCTATTGGACACATTCTTAATAAAGACAATTTAATAGTTTAGGTTATAATTAAATTACTTATTAGTCTATTTATAAGGCTAGATTGTAATAAGATTAGGGTCCATCCTATTGTTGAACCTTAGGACAATGGAAAAAAAAAAATTGTGACTAGAGAATCGGCACCAATGACATACACCTACCTACACTATACTCCGTTTGAAATAAGATTAGACATTTAACTAAACCTTTTTTACAGTCCGTTCAACCGATTTTGACTTCTATTGCGATAGCGGCATGACAAATGACAGCTGCAGTAAACAGTTGGTTTGTAACAACTTTTTTTGCTTTTAATGGCATCCTTATGCCTACGGTATAGAAGTCAAAATCGGTTGAACAGACTGTAAAATAGGTTTGTTTAAATGTCTAATCTTATTTCAAACGGAGTATAGTACCGCATCAAAAGTGGCGGCTCGGATTTTTTTTTTTGATCTATTGCGTCTCGCAGTTGACCACTGAGGTCATGGCTGCTTGACCGGGCTTTCCTGTGGCTGCCTTAAACTTCTACACTTAAAACCTCCAGCCATGGGCAGTGGCGCGGACTCTACCTATACTTACTTATAGATACAATAGACGTGGATATATTTAGTAACCGGTTCCGCTTATCTATTTCTAAAGAGCCATAAAAAACTCCTGAAATGAGTGCCGAGTGCTGAGTGCACGGTGTTGCCACACCGTGCACTCAGCGCTCGGTGTGGCAACACGCCGTGTTCGAGTTCGCAACAAGTCCATCGTCATCCTGAGGATGCCTCGTTGAGAGGTGAAACACGTGTCGATTTATTTCAGGAGTTTTTTATGGCTCTTTAGAAATAGCTAAGTGGAACCGGTTACTAAATATATCCACGTCTATTGTATTTTATAATGGATTTCCGCAAGGTCACGCCTGAATCAATTAACTTACTTATAGATAGTTCCATCCACGAAGACGCGCCCCACTCTACACTCACGCTTAGCTCAGGTTCGCACAGGCGATATTTTACCGCGGCGATTTTTTTTCGTGCACTGGATTTTCAACGCTCTGTTTAGCGCCGAGAGTTGAAAATGCAACAGTGTGTTTTTTCAACGCGCTGGGACGAGAGTTGAAAATCCAAGAGTGTTTTTCGCGTTGGATTAAAGTCCAGTTCGCAATAAAATCCCGCCGCGATATTTTCACGTCCGTGCGAACGTGGGCTTACAGTACAGTAATCTGGTTTAGGAAGAGTGGGGCGCGTCTTCGTGAATGGCACTATCTGTGCTTAGCTACGGCTACGTATAATATAAAGCTATCTATGGCCGCATTCCGAGTTACGCCAAAAGTGATAATGGTGCCGATTCCCTTGTTCACAAACTAAACTAAATTTAAGTTCAGTGCATATTTTTCTTTCTGTTTCATTAAGAAAAGGACAGAAGATAAATTTTAGTTTAGTCCTGTAACAACAAACCAACAACAACAAACAACAACAACCTGTAACAATTTAAGGGGGAAGCGTCAGGGTAGCCCGCGAAATTCAAATTTTCTTACGTTTTTTGCAACTTGCAGATCAGTATTATGTTGTATGTTGATCTAAATATTATTCGTGGCCGTAACAAATATGGCTTTACTCAATTATAATCATTATAATCAGCAATACCACTCCATAAGTTAGCAAAGGTGTCAAATATGTTGATTTCATAAAATCATGACATTTGACACCTTTACTAACTGACTCAGTCACAAGAAAAAGTGTCCATACTGAGAAGAGTGAGCTCACACATTATGAAATAGCGTTTCCATGACAAACAAGTGTATTAGCGTCATTGTGTGTCGAGGTGTCAAAACGAAACAAAATCGCAATTATCTTTTGACGCGGTAGGGCGAATCTAACGATTTAAATCTTTGCCGCTGTCATCATTTTTATGACAGCCGTCAAGTGCGGCCACCGCTTTTCTAGGGAACCGTAGCTTAATTCCGTAATACATCGTTTTCATATAATTCTATTGGTATAGGTACGCGGCGCACGTCAGTAAAGTCCCAGTCGGTTTAATTTATTCTGACATCTTCAATAATAATCATTGTCATATTTCAGCCAATTTACCCAAACCTTAATTAATTATACACCTTAACCTTCCTCATGAATCACTCCGTCAATTGGTGACAGACGCGGCGGGGGACTTAGTTTTTATAATAATTATGTTAGTGAAGTCTCCCCGCCGCGTCTGTCTGTTTGTACGTGATAAACTCAAAAACAACCTAACAGATTTTCATGTCCCCAGTGAAGTCTTCTGGCATCGTAACAGGTTTTTGTTCTGATTCATTTCGAAGGATTTCTTTATTTGCATATTAACGAAGGTCTATCATGCGTTCGTCTCATTTATTTATCAGTCTTTTGACGTGACAACGTCTTATAAATTGGTTTGCCGGGTGACACTTCAAGAAACTGCGTTACGCTCCGCTCACGTTATGCGCTCACAATGAGAGCGAGTGAGAGGCACGCGTCCCTTCCACTCGGGCATGGTTAGCCCGCCTAAGAGCGAGAGAGACAGACATAAAAAGTGAAAGGCACGCGTCCCTTCCACTCGAGCACAGTTAGCCCGCCTAAGAGCGAGAGAGACAGAGCGAGAGAGAGAGAGTGAGAGAGATAGGCTAGATAGATAGGATATCTTTGTATAAATTAATGTTTTAAATATAATTCTTTGTATAAATAAATGTTTTAAATTGTTACTATTATTTCATCCTTCTTCCTACTATACGAATGAATATTCACATTAAAATTATTTTACCACTCAAAGTCGTTGTCACGTAAAACTTTCGCCCGTATACCGACTTTACAGGCAACCAATTTTTTTATTGTTTTGTTTTGTTATTTACGTACTCGTATTCGGTATTCGTTATCATTTTTATCTGACACTAATTTTTATTATACAGCGTGACTTGTAATTTCACGTATGCCTTCCAGGACGTGACAGTGTGACCAATTTGCAACAATTAATCACCCCATTTTACGAATTTTTTAAAATTTCCCAGTATTCGTCACTAAATATCACTTTTGTCCAAACTCTCAAATTAATGGCATTCACTGCTATTCCATTGGATACATAATACTTTAACCTATCGACGTAACCAAATTTTCCAAAACATCAAATACTTATAAGTTGACATGAACTTTGACAAGAATTATCTCAAAATTTTACTACGACATTAAATGGATTTCTTTTTCACTATAATCAATACCCTAATTGCGTAATACACGATCAATCACAATCTGAATCGTTTTGAAAGCGTACAAATTACAGGGAAGACATCTTCATTTAATCAGCTATCTAACTATGTACAAACGTTCAAAAAATATTTAGAGGTGCCGATGAAACAGTCGATAATGCTGGCAAAGGTCGAATTTGCAAATTGTTGAAATATTAAAAAAAAAAAAAACTGGTTTATGCCATCTCTACTTTAAAACCAATCAATGCAGCACAAAATGCAATGTGCAATCCCTTGCACGTTAGACACCCAGGTCATCATGACCAGGACACAAGTCACAAAGCGGCTTTTAAGTTTTTAACATGACACACGGTCTAGTCGCTGGTCACGGTTCACTTGTTCCTTACTTCGCGTGTGTTTAAACGTAATCCTCATGTACAGACGCCAGCACTTCAAGCTACTACAATCTGTCAAATTTATTTAATAGATTTTCAACTTTATCGCTGAAGCGTAAGGTTCAAAGTTGATTGGGGAAATTTGACAGTTTCGGGTAGCTTCATGTGCTGGCGTCTGTACTTGTAGTTCATTGCGATAATTACCGATTACTTTTAAACTCCACTCTACTAACTTTGTTGTACTGCAGTCGTTTGTGCCATTCTCATCAAGTAAACTATTGCGTTGGAGGTGAGTTGCGTAGGTGTAGCCCGCCCCAAAACTATGTTTATCTGAAAAGTTTTCTTGGTAATTTTCCTTATTTTAATTTTAAAGAGGTTCAACATACATGCTGTAAAGGATAATGCCCGTTTAGATACTTTCCTCCAATTGCCATTTGTAATGCATCTCATCATCAGCTCTTTTTAAACCGAACAGAAGTTAGAAGAAGTGTCATTCCACAATCAGGTGATAATGTTGTTACTTATATGGGATATGTTTATTTATAGCCAAATACCATCAGATAATTTGTGCACATTCGATGTTTACAGTTATATCTTTATGCGGTTTACTATACTAACACATTTTATCTGAATCTATGTATAAGCAAATTACTCGTAAGAAAATTATTTATCTGTGATTTCAAATTTAATTTTTTTTTTACACAATATTATACTTATACTTAATACTGATCTGTGATTTTTTGTGATGCGAATTTACTAATTATATGTTAGACTTAGATGAAAAACTGATCTGTGATTTAAATAATAATGACTACACAATGTGCAAATAATTTCTAATATTTATAGGTAGGAAATTTGATCTGTGATTTGATGCAATAATTACTTTAAGAATTAAAATTAAGGGAATAAAAATAATAATTTCCACATCAACAAGCTGTTTCATTAATATAGTCACAAGAAGCATTTAATATATTTTTTAATTAGCTCCCAAAACTTTTGAACGCGACTGTACGGACAACAGCTTAGGTATAATACGTCCAATAAAGAAGGTCATCGATATGTATGAATCAGTCGCTTTTTAGTAGTCATTGGAATTTGGTCGGATAACCAGCCGTTGTTTACATATTTTGGTTTTTTGTTTATATTTACTTAATGCGAAACATTCCAAGCTGAATATTTTCACCATATATTTTTGACTAAAGGCATAAGATTTTGCTTTACACCTACACATCTGGGATTGAGCCAGTTCCTTGTATTTTGCCGTCAAAGTTATGACACCATCGTTTTGACTTTTAGCAAGATTATTCAAAAACGCATGCATGAACAGTTTTTAAACTTTGTATGGTTATTATTAGCGTCAAGAAGGACCGAATACAGTTTTCAGCGAACTTATGCCTTGTCTCATTTAGGCGCTGCGATGTTTTTTCGGGTTTTCATAATACCGCGATAACTTGAAAACTATAAATACTCAAAACGTTACTCCAGCAGGAAATGCAATATCTCGAAAATCTGAAGGGGCACAGATTTTATTTTTGGGGGCACATTTTGGCACACATATAAGCTCTCTGACCATGCACAATTTTTCTCTCTCCGATCATTCGTTTAGAATTTTCCTGCTAGAAAAACGTTACCCCAGCAAGAATCGTTTTTCCGTTTTTTTTCCAAAACGACAGGGGCACACATTTTTTAAGTGGGGGCACATTTACAGCAGATAAGGCACCATCTATACGTTCTACTCATATAACTCTAGGAGATACTTTCTTGCTGGGGTAACGTACACCACGCAAACTCAGCGACAAGTGAACCGTGACCCGTGAGTCATCATAAAAACTCAAAAGCCATTTTGCAACTTGTGACCAGTTTATGACGACGTGGGTGCCTAACGTGCAATGGACTACTGATAGGTTAGAAACCAGTTATTTAATTCGATTATCACCCAAATTTTTAATATTTCAAGAATTTGCAAATTCGACCTTTGCAATTTGTACGCTTAATGCTTCAGTAAAATTTTGAGATAACCGGTGTTAGAGTTCATGTAAGAGGATAATTTTAGAAAATGGTTAGTTATCTTCTTCCTGTTACTTTAGAGTGCTTGATGTTTTAAAAATTTGGTAACACCAAAATGTTTATTAAAGTATTAGGTATCCAATGGAATAGTAATAAAGGCCATTCAATTTGAGAATTTGGAGAAAAGTGATATTTAGTGACGAATTCTGGGATTTTTTTCTAAAAAAACATTAAATTTATATTTTCCCGAATCCCATGTATTTTCGCCTAGGCTTTATGGGGTGCTTAATTGTTGCAAATAGGTCACACTATCACGTCTTGGAAGGAATACATCAAATTACAAGTCACCCTGTACAGGGTGACTTGTAATTTAGCATACGCATACTTACCTATACAGGTAAGTATGCGTATACACATTGCAGTAAAAGGTCGCGCGCACTTTGGACGCGTTTTCGTAAGAATTTGACTCGTACGAACACGCACGAACGATCCCGGCCTTCCAAGTACAAAGGGAGCGCGCAAACTAGGTGCGAATAATTAGTCGTACGTATACGTACGTAAATACATTCATAAACTGTTAAAATAAAACCATTCATATAAAAACCTGTATCATTTATTTCATTATATGAACAATCATAATAATTATTATAGTGAGTACATCCGTACATAAGCTTACAAAATATATAGATACTTAACTGTATAATATAGAATTAGCTACAATTTTACATAACAACAAAAGTACATATTTTAACAAATGTTTCTACATAATAATATATTAGAATACATCTTATTGGCGGTAAAAAGACAGTGTATATACCTACCTAGCATAATCAGCCTATAGGCCTGTGTCCCCTAGCCTACAGGCCTCCTCTCTTAGGGAGTGGGCCGTAATCCACCACGCGGGCCCATTGCGGGTTGGTAGATGTCACGTCTTCGAATTTTTGGTTCTAGAACATGTCGGTTTCCTCACGATGTTTTCTATCACCGTTTTGAGAGCAGTGGTGATGAAATAATTTACACACAGCAAAGCGACTGACTGGGTTCGAATCTACGTCCTACAACTTGTAATTCGCGGCCGTTACCACTGGGCTACCACTGCTCATACCTACCTGCCTTAGTTGTAATAATGACGATTGAATTCCTTAAAAAAACGTATGTTCTAAGTATTGGAAATCTGGGTGTTACGTCGGTACCTGTCTGTAGCTAAATAATAATATTAATAATTGAGTGTGCAAGTCACCCCCTGCCATTTTACCTGTGTATTTTAAATAAAATATTGGTCAGGCAATGGCCAGAGTCTTTCCAAAGTTCTAGATAACCAGTTCACTTAGCCATCCAAACCCATAATCCAATATCTTTGTTTCCATATCCTGCAATAGTCCTGCACCGACCGGGGGTTGTCCTTGAGTGCACTAGCATAGTGCGAACAGGGATAATCGTCGGTTGGTGCCTCATTTAATCAAAAATGTCTAACGGGCCTCTGCGAGTTGACTTCGGCCCCTCGTATGCCTTCGAAAGGTCCGGGACCCCAGGGTTCCGAGATGTGTCAAAGACATTTGAAAAATGATAATAATACCAGCCTATTATTGTCCCACGGCTGGACAAAGGCCTCTTCTCATACAGAGAAGGCACGAGCATTGATCACCACGCTTGCTCATGACGGGTTGGCGATTTTAGACTTATATTAACTATAAGTCCAGGTTTCCTCACGGTGGCTTTTCTTCACCAATGTCAATAATATCCAAGATAAACTCGGAATGAGCTTATGAATTGAAAAAAATCACATTGGTATTTGAACCCGTACATGAACCTTTTACAGGAGTGATAGCCTAGTGATGCGAGTTCGACCTCAGACTTTTCGGATTCATGTGCGTATTGTATAATTATCACTTGTTTCAAAAAACGTTGAAGGAAAATATCGTGAGGAAACCGGCATGCTTGAAAGATATTTCACAACGGCATGTGAAGCCTAGTCAAAGGCCCATGGGCGGCTTTAAAATTTTGACACCAGTACCCTAATTGCGTAATACAACAGAATCTGTTTCTATTTGAAACAAATTGCTAATCCATTGCATCATAAGTTGGGAAAAATAGATCTGCTCAACAACGTAACTAACACAATGAATGTTGTTGAACTGTCAAAATGAAACAAATTAGGCAAAATTGTTTTCGAAAATCAGTTACGCAATTAGGGTACAGGCTAGTCACTAACCACACGAAAAAAATATGATTTAATTACATTGTTTTTATATTTTCTTTACATAATATTTTTGATTACATATACATTGACTGTAATGATTAGGTATACTTATATAAAGGTAGGTATATACTATACTGAATAATCATATTTTTATATACAATAAATATATAGACGCAGATTACATACTGTACTGATACTGAATGAAGTTTTGGTTTCTTAAGAAAGCGGTTCCGTCATATTATAGCGGCCATCATGAAAATCTATTATGTTCACCCACTTTTCATAGAACTCATACGCCATGCCGCCATACATATTGGAAGTGAACCCTCCGAGAGGGTTACTGGCATTACATTTGCGCTAAAGTTAACCATCGCGGACGGTCAACGGCATTAGGTTTAAAACCGTGTTATAAAACACTGTAAAACGAAGTAAAATTGTGTTTGTGGCTAACTAGGGAACTAAAACATTGATTATGAAATGCAATAATTAATATCGTAACACCGAAGTAGTTTTAGATGTAAAAAAAAGTATTTGGAAATATTCCAAATGCCTTGTTTGCACCTAAAACAGTTCAGTGTTATAATTGCAATTCATTATTAATATTTTAGTTCGCTAATTAGCCACAATTTTTATTTCCATACAGTAATATTGCCAAATTAATCAAAACAGCGAAATATTTGACATCTATTTGCGACGTTGCCCACTTTCAGAATAAACGCTCTTAAGTCACCGTTTAAGAACATACAAATTGTCAATACAGTGTGTAAACTGCGGCATGGATATTATAACAGCTACATTTATACACATTACGGCACAGACTTTGGATATAGATAGTATATATTCAAATAGTATCCGATCTAAGGCAGTCGGAAAAGTTCGGCTTTTTCCGTAAACTTTCGTACGAATCGAAAATTTTAACAATACAGGGTCAAATAAAAATAGCTAGCGAAAGTAAGTTGACTACGGGGTCAACGGCCGCTGGTAGTGAAGTTACTTGAAATTATTTAGAAATTACTTTGTTTCTGAAGTGAAAACTTCTTCAGGCGCGTTGGGCATTTTTGAGATGGGACTTTTTTTTTTTTTTTTTTTTTTTGGGTGGGAAATCATCAAATGACTTCTCCCGCTCTGGGCGGAGCGGGAGGGCGTGTCAGACTCTTACTGACTAAAACCCACCCGTGTTCCTTCAGTTGCCGTGTTGCCAGGGGGCCACGATTTCCCTATCGGTTTTCTTCGAACCCCCGGCAGGCATTGGCCCTAGCGGACCCCGTCAATTCTGCTGACATCTCTTTGAGGCGCGCGTGGAACACAACGCGCCGTCGACCCGGGCTTGGTCCTTATCGGACGGCGAGCTACCCATTGCTCACCGTCCGCAAGCCCGCGCCTACGGTGGCCGGAAATCCTCTCGTGACTCCCGACGCCCAGGGCGTCTCCTGCTGCGGCGGTTAGGGGCGCGAGGGCGCGAGATTTGCCTTTCCCTCACGCGCTCCGTCTCCTCCTTCGCGAGCATTACTGCTTCGCAGAACGAGGTGACGGCTTCCCATTTCCTCTCGCTCCGTAGCATGGCCCGAATCAGGGCCGGACGCGAGAGATCACCGCCGCCGTTGAGATGGGACTAAACCATTGATTTCGCGACACCATGACAACACCTAACTTTCATAAACGCGATTGTGCTCTTTATTTATATCACGTTACGGATCAATGTTCTATCCAAGTATTTTTACTTTAAAGGTTTTGGAAGTTTTTTTTTTTGTAAACGCGATTGTGCTCTCTATTTGGATAAGGTTACGGACCAATGTTCGACACAAGTATTTTTCTTCCACCAAGGCGATCTTGTTCAAGTTTTCACTTCTGTCGGCACTCCCGGAGTGACACTGTTTTCTTTTATTTTATTTTTATTGTTAGGCCTTAATTGCATGCAGCTGAGATGAGAATGCTAAGAGGGATGTGTGGTGTTACACGAATGGATAGAATAAGAATTGAGTACATAAAAGGAAGTTTGAAAGTGGCACCGGTGACTGAAAAGTTGTGCGGAAATCGGTTGTCATGGTATGGGCATGTGATGCGGAGAAATGAGGAAAATGTCGTGGGGAAAGTTTTGAGTATGAATGTGGATGGCTATAAGAGTAGGGGAAGACCAAAGAATCGATGGATGGACTGTGTGACAGATGATATGGCTAGAAAGGGGGTGACTACCGAGATGACTGATAGAGAGGTGTGGAAGAAAAGGACATGTTGCGCTGACCACAAATAAATGAGGTTAAAAACTGAAAGCTCAGAACAGATGGCAGCACAGTTATAAGTCTTTAAACCGCCATTGTGGTGTTTATGTTTACTTTTGTGTCGATCACAAAATATACGAAAACTAGATTAATACATATGAGACTTGGAGTGTAGCACTATTAAAAGACGAGCTAAGGACAGGGGAAACGTCTACCACTGGTAAAAAAGCAGCTTTAGTGGAAAAGTCAACAAATTATGAACGTTTTATATTTTATAGGTTATTTTGTGTTTGTTGACTTTAAGTTCGGTTTTTGTTAAAGATTAGAGGCGTACGATAGAAATAACCTGATCAGAGTAGAAAACCAACTCTGGCATGATCTTCCTGACTGAAAAACCTCAGAGATAGCACTTCTAGAAATGATCTAATATGATAATATAAACATATACATACTTTACATAATATCACATCACAAGAGCCTGGATGTAATGAAAACAGACTTAGTTCTCTTGGGAGCATCACTTATAAATCACTTTCTCCCATAAAAGGCTTTAAGGATAGCACATCGTCTCGGCGAAATATTGGATTCCAATTTTTTTCGGAGAGCTTTCTCCCACAGTTTTCTTCTTATAACATCTTTGGCAAATACATGGGTCCCCGTATTTTTGCAGTAAAAAGCTGCGCAACTGAGATCAATAATGAATTATGTGTAAAAGAAGTCGCTTGTTTACAAAAAATGTATGGCTAGCTGTCAAATTATTAGACGCTGGAGATCAGCGCCATGTGAAGTGAGCAAGTGGCAGTCTTTATCCCCATTGGGATAATGGCAAGAGAATGATGATGATCTGCGGAGTTTTGCTGGCTTATTTTAATTGACCCTGTAGAGTAAACTTGCTCAATCTTAGATCGGAAACTAATTGAAACAAACTACAATTAACTAAATAAACATTCATCTAAGTACAAATAAAACTAGGCACAACATTTCCAGTCTAATATTGTCTTACTTTACGCGTAAATATCTACATTCATTTAGGATAACATACTTCATATTTAATATAGGCTTAAACAACAGAACGAAACGAAAACATCGTCTTGAAATGAAGTAACTTTTATTAACACATTTTATAGTGCGCCAAGTGTATTTTGTTCAATTTAAGGCTCGCTTGGTTAACAATAATATCAAATGCCAGCTAAGATATGTTGGGCACACTGTTTACTGTGTGAAGATTTTACGTTCGAATAATATATGTATTTTCTACTAAAACTATAGTGGTTGCGTTTTAGCATGGCAATATCGGTCATTGACCCACCAATATTTTCTAACATTATTTATTTCAAAAACAAAGTCCGTTAACGTCATGAATCTATCGTGACCTTCGACATGTTCCAGTAACGAAAAACCATACATAGTTTATTGATTGGGTTCCTACGAAGAGATATTAAGGAAAGGGCAATGACCGCTATTGCTACGCTAAAACGCCGCAACTATAGAGAAAACTAAGTAAAATGTGTATCGAAAAGTTACTCCATTTCAATATAATTATACGCTTATAAGAAACACTTACGCTAAAATCTTCTGGCAAACAATTGACGCCTCATGTGTCTTATATTAATACTAGGGAATAATACGAATATTTTAGAAAACGTGTTATAATTGACAAGGCAGCGTATACACGATAGGTGACGATGTAAATGCGAACAAATGGCCGGCTTGCAGGAGGCTTACCTTTTATGTGAATATATTCTATTAATAACCTTTAATTGGTCAAATAAAGGGTCCGTCGAAATGAGTCAGTGAATAAATATTATTTTCAGATTTTTTTATTAATTCTTACGTTTTTTTAGCCGGATTTATTGAAGGCAGAAATCTTTGCTAAATGCTGTTAGCTATCTGGATACGACTTTTGTGTTCCAACGTTCAACTTTTATAGATATTAATTTTATTAATTTGGCTACAGTTAAATAGCTGTTAGTGTAACGGCCAGCGCAGGCTGGCAGACGGGACGGTAGAGGATTTTAAATTTATCAATTGAATTTAATACTTATCCAATCGAAATAAGATATATATTTAAATGCTCGGTGATATACCTTGAGCATTGCAGCGAAGTTTTCTCTCGATTACCGAGCATTGAAATATATATAAATAAGAAAGAAAAATTGTTTATTCAGCACAAAATAAACGCACATTACAAAAAAAAAAAAAATTACAGAAAATACACATTCGCCAAAAGCCTTGTATTCAATATTCGAATACTAATAAAAAGTTCGACAAATTTTGTCTATTGCTTATGTCAAGGCCAGATACCAAAGACATTTTACAATTTTGTTTGCATTAGCAAATGAAAACAACAAACAATCAAAACATAAACAAAATGCCGATTGCCGAGTGGAATAATAAAAAAAATTGTAACAAGCAAACAACAATAACAAGAACAACCTTTGCCATAATAAATATACCTTATTTCGATTGAATAGGTATTAAATTCAATTGATAAATTAAAAATCCTTTGCGGTCCCGTCTGCCGCGCAGGCCCTTTATTGTTATATTCATGTCAACTAGGTATTAAACTACGGTGCTCGGACAGGCACTATCAACCAGATAGCAAAAAAAATCATTTGGAACCTATCCAGAGGTGACATAATACGGTAGCTGCCCAGAAAAAAAAATACTAAATTCTATTTAGTTCGTCTTTCAGATAATAAAAAAAATATTAGACACGTATTTTTTGCTTTCTCATATTAATAATAAATAACTTAGAAAATACACATTAAGGCCCCTCGCCCACGGCGACTTTTTGTAGCGATGCAGTAGCGATGCTGTCGCGAGTCCGCATCGATACAGTCGCGAAGCGGTCGCTAGCTGTGTGCCCTCGCCCACGGGCCCAGATTCAGTCGCGATGCAAACGCGATACTGTCGCGCTTGTCGCGATGCAAACGTGATTCAGTAACGGCACAAAAATACCTGCGATCGCTACAGTTGCAAGATGGGCTCCGTTGAGGCAATATTAGTCACGTTGTCTTTGGTGCTGCTTTTACGTAAGCTGCCGAAGCGTAGGCAACGAAAGCAGCGTCAATATTGGATGCACTCATTTAATAAAGAGAGATTACTTTGTGACATCATGTAACAACACGCGCCACCCTCCCCGTTCTCTCCCCGATGTCGTCCGAAACGGGCGCGCGTTTGCATAGATACAGTCGCGATGCTATTAGTAGCGCGTTAGTAGCGCGTTGGCATCGATTCTGTAGCGCGTTGCAAATGCGACTAACACGCGTTAGTAGCGATGCTGTTGCTCGTTTACGAAACGCGCGACAACATCGCTACAAAAAGTCGCCGTGGGCGAGGGGCCTAAAGTTGGGGAGTGGGGGCTCGCTACGTCACAACTCAGTATAAAAACCAGCAAGGCGTGACGTCATTCCACAGGATTGGCTATCAGGACGCACTGACTAGCCGTCTCTACGCACAAGTCAGTTTTTCCGCGCGGACCGCAGTTTTTAATTCGTCTCTCTCTGTGGGTGCATAGGGAACTATAGTACCTGTGCAGACACAGGGGGAGTCGCCCCGAGTGTCCGGCGTTCGCGCCGTCGCGGTCGCGGAAGCACCAGAAACCACCGGCGATGTCGAATCCCGGCAAGCGCGGCTCGCTGGGCCGCGATGCCGGGGACCAGGAGGTTCGTCCGGTGTTGGATCGGGCGACGTCGCTGCCGAACATCGGTGACGCGGCGTCCGGTGCGCCACCGGCCGGCCTCACAAAAACGAAAAAGAAGACCAGGAAGGAGGACACAACTGTCACCACAAGCACGAAGACGAGGGAAGCGAGCGACGCTACTGCCGCCGGCACACCGACGTCATCGGCGCCTGCGCGCGCTGCGCCGACGCCTTCGACGAGCCGGTCGCACGCCGTTCCTGTCCGTCCCACCGCGTTCCGGCCGGTGCCAACACAGGCACCGGGACCGGCCGCAACTGCAAGCCGCGCACACCAACATCATCCGCGCGCGCTCCCGCGCCCGGACACCCCAGCACGCCCGCCGCGCGCCCCGGCGCGCCGCGCGCAGAATACCCAGCGCTGCCTGCCCCGCGCGCATCAACATCGTCGGCGCGGGCACGCGCGCCCACATCCCGGACCGCTGCTCCGCCGCCGCGGTTCGTGTCGCCGCCTCAACCAAGAGCAAGCCAGCCCACAAGCGCGGCCGCTCCTCGCGTCGCCGCTCCCGGCCCCCGCCTCTTGCTGGCGGGCCCGGTGATGGCTGAGCGGGAGCGACCCGCCAGTGCCGGGCCGTTCGTTCGGTCGGCACCAGCCACCATGAAGGCGCCGGACTCACCGGTGCCCCCCAGGACCTCGGCCTACGACTCGCCCGCCATGCTATCGGCGTGCTCCTCGCGTGCGGGGTCGAGCATGTCGCTGGCATCTGCGGGCTCGGCCGCCTCCGGTCGCGGAGATATGTCCCCGGACATGACCCCGCGATCCGGACAGCGGCCCAACGCGGGACCAGTCACCGGGGTGCAGAGCATCCCCAACTCACCACTGCTATCGCTGGGGCTCGACTTTGAGTACCAACTCGGGTCCAGGCCCCAGCGAAGAAGAAGAAGCTCGGACGAGACCGTGTCGGACGAGGCGAAGCGGTATTGCCTTGACCCGCCGCGGCCACAGCGCGAACGCGCGCCGCGGGGTCGGGCCGCACCCGAATCGCCCACCTTTTCCGACGCGGTCCGTCGACGCACACCACCGCAGTCACCGACGCCTCCCGCGTCACCTGTAGGGGTAAGTCGCACCAAACTCCCCCCTACCACTGACACTGCTACCGCCCCCTCTGAGGCCCTACCCGGCACCGCAACAGCGGGCACAACGAAGCAGAAGCCGGGCAAGAACAAGAAGAAGATGAGGTTCCCTCCGCTGGTGGTCGAGACGCTGCCCAATTGGGCCGCACACTTCCGGGCCATAAGGGACAAGTTGGGCCGGCCTCCGAACGCGCGTCCGTACGGGACCGGGGTGAGATTCACCCCGGAAACCGAGGACGAGTACAGGCTGGTCCAGCGCTACCTTACCGGCCTGGAAAAGGACAGCGGCGTCAGCTGGTTCGCATACTCACTGCCAGCGGACAAAAACATGAAGATCGCCATCAGGGGCCTACCGGCGGACACGGACCCGAAGGAGATCGAGGAGGAACTCCGGGAGCTGGAATACCAACCGGTGTACGTGCGTCACATAAAGGGCGCACTTGGACGACCCGGTTGCGTATTCCACGCGATTCTTAAGAAGACCCCGGACGTAAGGAAGATATTCGACACCACCATTTTCATGAATATGTGTGGTGTGAAAATAGAGGCTTGGCGTGGGAAACGTGGGCCCGCGCAGTGCCACCGGTGCCAACGTTTCAGGCACAGTTCGCACCAGTGCCACCGCCCGCTCGCTTGCGTGCGATGCGGCGAAGAGCACGCGGCAAGGGACTGCCCGCGCCCGCGGGAGGAGCCGGCCACCTGTGCAAACTGTGGTGGCCCTCATCCCGCCAATAACATGAAATGCCCAGTTTTTGAGAGAGAAATCAAAAACAAGCGAGCGGGGACCGTCGCCATCACGGCCAGAAGCCGGGCTGAAATAGCCAGGCCACTAGCCCAGATGGCAACCGGAGAAGAGACTCAAGGCACGACGTTGATGGCGGCGGCCAACGAGCCCACTAGCCGGACGCAAGCCGCCTCCTCAGGGCGGAGGAAGAAGAGACGCGGGGGGAAAAGGAAGAGGAAGAATTCCCCCCAAACAGCACAAGAAGACCCCCCTACGGCCGCCCCTGCCTTCAAAATCGCGCAGGTTGCACCGAGGGAAAATCAAAATCAACAAAACAAAACACAAAAACAAGATGCATCAAAGTTCGCCCAAAAGCCGCACGGCGCCGCCACTGTCGCGGTCATGAGGTCGCAGCGGCAATCGACCGAACTAACACGCATTTCGTCGAATGGCGGCGCAACAACTATCGCGCAATCGGCAAGTACTTCGGCGAACACTTTGGCGAAGACTTCGACAATGGCATCGACGAAAACTTCGGCGAACATTTCGGCACATGTTTCGTCGAACACTTCGACCAAATCCAAAAATGATTTCACAACCTGCGCGATAAAGCTACTAATGGATCTCATCAGGGCAATAAGGCAGGGCCGAGATATTGAAGCAGTCATCCTCGACGGCCTGGCTACCTTACTGTCACTTTGTGATGGCTAGGCCGTTGAGAATAGTACATTGGAACGCCCGCGGCCTTAGGGATAAGGTCGCCCCCCTCCGCCATCTCCTTCGGGAACAGGACGTCGACGTGGCGCTAATCAGCGAAACGCTCCTGGGACCAGAGGACAGGATTCGGTTCCCGGGCTATCACATATACAGGAAGGATGAAAGGTCGGCAAACAACGCCCGCTATCGCGGTCTGGCAGTACTAGTGAGGCGAAGAGTCGTCCACCAGGAACTCCCCTTGCCGTCCCTCTGCAGCTTTTACGCGCTGGGTGTGCAGCTGCACGTTGCCGGCGAGGACGTCAACGTCTACGCGTGCTACAAACCGCCCGCGGCCCCCCTAGTTGTGGCCGAGCTGCGGGCGCTAGTCAGCGCGCCTAGCGGCAACGCGGTCCTCCTTGCCGGCGATCTGAACTGCAAGCATCCAGCGTGGAACTCAATGACCATGAATACCGGGGGGAGACGGCTCTTCGCGGACGCGGAAGCCTTCGGGTACTACGTGTCCGGGCCGGAGACGCCGACACATTACCCGGACTCGACACATTGGATGCCAGATGTGCTGGACGTCGTAGTCCACCGAGGGCTACACTGCCAGATCACACAAGCAGTGATCGACGACGAGTTACAGTCGGACCAACAACCTGTACTCGTCGTCCTATCGGGTATGCCGACCCGACTGAAGCCCCAAGCGCCACGTCGACACACGGACTGGACAGCCTTCGGAGAGAAGCTAGACACCACCACGCCTACTCGGCCTATCGTCACCTCTGCGGACGTGGACCGGACGGCGGGTGACGTCACTGCTTGCATACAAAGCGGCCACAACGACACTGCCACAGGGGAGAGTGCTTATGCCGCCCCTGCCGGCACGTGTCACCGACATGATCGCCAGGAAGAGGCGCCTACGCAAGCAGTGGCAACAGCTGAGATGCCCTACATTGAAGACCCAGCTAAACCGTCTCGCAGAAAAGGTGAAGGCCGAGTTAGAGGCCCACACCGCCGCGGGCTGGGAGGACCGCATCGACGCAACGACGGATAATTGGCCGTCGGTGCACAAACTCTGCCGACAACTTACGAACACCCCAGCCCCGGTACGCCCTTTACTAAACAGCGACGGGGCGCTCAAGTACGTAGCGGAGGACCGGGCGGAGGTCTTCGTAGAACACCTGGAGCGTCAATTCAAACCGAATCCGACTGACGACCTCGAGCATGTCGCAGCAGTCGAGCAACACTTGGAGGCCTACTTCGCAACGCCGATAGCTCACGAAGAGGACCCCATCTTTTTCTCGCCGGGCGCAGTCAGACGCGCCATCCTGAGGACCAAACCCAAGAAGGCCCCCGGTGCTGACGGTATCACCAACACAGTGCTGCGCCACTTGCCGTTCCGTATGGTAGCGGCACTGGCGCGCCTGTTTACGGCGATACTGCGCACGGGGACCTTCCCCGATTCCTGGAAGGAGGGGCGCGTCATTATGCTGCCCAAGGCGGGAAAGAACACGCTGAAGCCGGAGAGCTATCGGCCCATCACCTTACTGCCGACAGTCTCCAAGGTGTTCGAGCAACTCCTGCTGCGACACCTACAGAAATTCATCGAACCTAGGCCGGAACAATATGGGTTCCGGCCCGAACACAGCACGACGCTCCAGCTGTCGAGGGTACTGCACCACCTCGCAGCCGCAAGAAACAAGAAGGAATACTCGGTGGCAGTATTCCTCGACATGGAGAAGGCCTTCGACCGTGTGTGGCATGAGGGCCTGATTTATAAGTTGTCGACATCAGGCGCGCCCCGTCGCGTTATTAAAGTGGTGTCTAGCTTTCTTTCCCACAGGACAGTCAGGGTGGTGGTCGACGGAGCGCTATCAAGTGCCCGCCCGGTGCTCGCTGGTGTGCCGCAGGGGAGCTGCGTATCGCCTGCGTGCTACTCACGTTACACTGACGACATCCCCACCACCACAGATGCGATGCTCGCGCTGTATGCAGACGACGCCGCGTACATTACCACATCGCTAAATGCGAAGTACGCGGCGGTCAAAATGCAGCGCGCGCTAGACGCGCTGCCAGCATGGCTGTCAAAATGGCGGCTATCAGTTAACGTGGGTAAGACGCAGGCGCTGATCACCGGGTGCGCGCCCCTCCCACCACCCTTGGAACTACAAGGTGCCACCGTCGATTGGTCGCCCCAGGCTAAGTACCTGGGTGTGACCATCGACCGCCGCCTCACGATGGGGCCCCACGTCCGCAAGGTCGCCGCACAGGGCAAGGTCGCCCGCATCCTCCTCAGGCCTGTGCTCTCGTCCCGCATCCCGGTGCGCGTCAAGCTGAGCGTGTACAAGATGTACGTGCGCCCAGTCTTGACGTACGCCGCTCCCGCTTGGTTCGCCCTCACGAGCGAGGCGAGCCGGAAGCTGCTCCGCACGCAACAGAACATCGCGTTGCGGACCATCGTCGACGCCCCTCGCTACGTGAGGAACGATGTCATCCAGCGGGACCTCGGGATCGAGAGCCTGGATGATTTTGTGAGGCGACTCGCGAGGGCCATGTTCGCGCGTGCCGACGCCTCTGCCTGGCCCCATGTCAGGCAGCTAGCGCCACTGCACGCGCGACCGCCTGACGCGAAAGCCCTGCCCCGCGACCTGGTAGCGGACGACTGACCCCATCGCACCGGATTTGACGCCTCGGGTAAGCAGCATCCAGGTTACACGCAGCTTACTCGAAATAATAAGACTCTACAGATGTACACATACATCCGTTGTGTGGCGTGTTCTAAGTTAATATAGGCACGTCACATAACTATATACAGACACCCATAACTACACATGCATCTATACACAACACGTGCGGGCGCGATGCGGGTCGCGACGCACGCATACACTGAGCGGTGTTACACTACAACACTAGCCGCTCACACATACGCGACTGCCTACCCCTCAAACCGTAAACGGCTCGATCTGTAAGCGGGGAGAGGGGGAAGCTACATATTATACCTGTAGGGCGTCGAGTCGGCATCACCGTCGCTGGTCGTTCTCGCTGGGCCTCCCCCGGGTAACCGGGGGTCTCACCTGGCGGGGACAGACCGCCGGATGCCGTGAAGAAAGCGACGCCACTAAGGGCGTCGCGGCGCGCCTACAGAAATATTCAGAGCAACCAACCACACCGACGCATTATTGCTTCACGATAATGCGGTCGTTTCCATTAGCCGTCCGAGGCGAACATGAACGAGGGGCCCATCGTAATGGGCCAATGTATGGCCACCGCGGGCGAAGGGCGAAGCCCTGACCCCGCTCGCCACGCCCCCTTGCGAGGGCGTCGCGACGTCTTAACAGTCATTCCACATTTTAACTCAGTGTATCGCCGTAATCTTTTGATTACGTCAAAAAAAGAAAAAATACGTGTTCAATATTTTATAATAATCTACAAGACGGACAAAAATAATTTTTTTTTGACACATATCCCTATTCATAATAATGACATGTGGCGAGAATTTGGCAAAAAAGTAAGTTTTAGGAACTAAACTCACGGTACGACATTTTCGCATTCGAAAATGCTACAAGCGGAAACCGCAACATGATTTATATTTATTTACTAGCTGCGCCCCGCGGTTTCACCCGCATAAGTCTCGATCCCGTGGGAAAAAAAAAAAGTATCCTATGTTCTTTTCCAGGGCATCATCTATATATGTGCCAAATTTCATCCAAATCCGTTCAGCCGTTTTAGCGTGAAGGCGTAACAAACAAACTTACTTTCGCATTTATAATATTAAGGATTACAATAGGAATTGCGTATAAAATCGCGTCGTGAATGCGTCCCCAGAAGTATTAGGGACACAACTCACGATGAGATATTTTCGCGCAAACGCACCGATAAATATTCCACCGTGAAATCTTTAGCAGCCTCTCTCACAGCGCTGTACTGTACGATATTTTAGAGTAAAAAGTTAGGATCACAGGTCAACGTTTACCATAATATACGGTTAATAAAACAAATTCAGTATGAAACTGCTGTGATCCCAAGTTTTGTCTGAAATGAAATGGTTTATTCTGTAATCAGTGTCAAGTTGAAGATAGTTAGTTAATTATAAAATACAATAGACGTGGATATATTTAGTAACCTGTTTCGCTTAGCTATTTCTAAAGAGCCATAAAAAACCCTGTAAGAAATCGACACGTGTTTCACCTCTGAACGAGGTATCCTCAGCATGACGATTGACGTGTTGCGAACGCGAACACGACGTGTTGCCACGCCGAGCGCCGGACGCAGAGTGAGTCATACGTCGAGATGTCGCGGGTTTTTTTTTTCAGTGTAAAATTGATAACAGAATAAACAATTTCTTAGTCATATAAAAAAATAAGCTATACTCCATTTGAAATAAGATTAGATATTTAGATAAACCTTTTTTACAATCCGTTCAACCGATTTTGACTTCTATTACGTTGGTGGCATGACAAATGGCAGCTGCAGTAAGCAGTTAGTATTGTAACCACTTTTTTGCATTTCATGCCATCCTTATGCTTACGGTATAGAAGTCAAAATCGGTTGAACGGACTGTAAAAAAGGTTTGTTTAAATGTCTAATCTTATTTCAAATGCAACATTTCCTATCTGACCACCCATGATAAGGGCGAAACAAACTTAAGAGACAGACATTAAATATCAAAACTATCGTGTAACAAAATGCTGGGTAGCATCCGGATTGGCCTTTTGAGGAAAATACCAGAAACACTATCTCAGTCTCTAATCTGCATGGTCCTCATTTGGTCTGACCAAGATCTTGTCTGGACTTTAAAAGAGACTGTGACCTTTGAGTTTGATCTCAGAATACTCGGAAAGGAATCACCTCACTGTTTGAAATCGTACAGTCGGCAGCCGTGTTCCTGGAGCAGTATAAAGCGTCCCTTCTTCCCGCGGCCTACGTGTCGCGGCGCGCGGCGTGTTGCCGCAGCCCCCGCAGCCCCGCGCGGCCCGCCACGCGCCCGCTGGGCGCGCACACGGCGCGGTTGACGTGCGCGTTGTGCAGCTCCGGGACCTGCGTCGAGCACGCCGCCGCGGGGTCGCCCGACGACTTCAGACTCCCCTGCCTGGAACCATTACATTATACCTTACAAATGTAAAACCCCGTATGCATTGGGAAACAAAGTTGCTCCCCGCAACTTTGTTGTTGTCGGCCACAATGTTAGGGAACTTTTGAACTTGTCGAACAACAGCATGCAAACGAGCATGCAATATGCAGCAGGCATGGTTTCTGTCACAGCTCCGGCGCTGCGAGGCTCCGGCGGTCCCACGCGAGCTCATCGTCGCAGATGGTTTTAACGCTCACCACCGCAGCTTCGGCTCCTCAGCTCGCGGGCCGCCTCGCCCCTCCGCGCCTACGCGGGCTTAAATTACACTCTAGGGGTAGAGCAAACAAGACTACGTGGAGTCGGTTTTGCAGCGATTCGTTTCAGTCACTAACTTTTGTAGCACAGCATATTGACTTTTCGGAAACTTAGTATTTTTATCGGAAGTTAGTTTTTTTTTTGGAAATTTAGTATTACAGTCAACCACAGATTTTCGGAAACTTTATTATTATCCAGCTATAAGAGGTGGTGGTTAGCCTTCTGGGCTAAGTCAATCGTACGGGATACTGACCAGAACTCATTCCCGGGATGCGCGTTCCCGTCCCAGGCATATGTCATGACGAGCAGCTTGCCCTCGTCCTCGCCCGTTAGCTTCGACGACGGCTCGCGAATCTTTATTTGCACGTTGATGCCGCCTGCACATCATAACATAACATAGTTACTAGGACTATAATGTTCTCTGCTGTTACAGGTTCCTTCTCTGTGAGAGGGCGTGAGTCGCAAGCACAGTGCACACAAAAAGATAAAGCGAAAATTGTATTTTTAATTGCTTTTAAAAATACAATTATTTTTTAAATATAAGGAAATAAGTAAAAATATTAAGATCGCTAAAGGGACCCAATAGGCCTGTGTCCAAATTTTTTTTTTAGTCCGTCTTTCAGAAAATAAAAAAATATTGGACACGTATTTTTTATTTTTTGAAGTAATCAAAAGATTACGGCGATACATTGAGTTAAAATGTGGCATGACGCCACGCCGTGCTAGATTTTATACGACGTTGTGACGTAGCGAGCCCCCACTCCCCAACTATAATGCGTGTTTTCTAAGTTATTTTTGATTAATATGATAAAGCAAAAAATACGTGTCTAATATTTTTTTATTATCTGAAAGACGGACTAAATAGAATTTTATTTTTTTCACCTAGGAAACTACCGTATTGGCTTTTAGATTCACGGACTCACCTTTCGGATGTCGTTTGTTCTCTAAGAACAGTTTGTGTACCGCATGTGCGCCCGATCCTGACGAATTGGGGAACATCGCTGAAATTATACATTTACACTAATTCAGATACACATCGAACGAAAAACAAAAAAACATTGCTCCCTTATTCAAATTGCTGGGTTCAATACCCAAGCACAGTTATTGAGTTTTTCAAAAAGGAAATTATCAGATTAGTAATTAAACGCACAGTTGAAGAATGACATTTTTTTTGGTTGGGCATCTCGTAGTTGACCTCTGAAATCATGACTACTTAACCGGGCTTTCCTGTGGGTGCCTTACGCTACTACACTTAAAACCTCCGACCAGGGGTTTTTCAACTATGCTAATTAAAACTAGGTGAACGCTCGCTAAGGGCACCCCCTGTGGGGTACGAACCTCGGCTTAGGGCGTCAACCGGAGGGAGGACATCAAAGATGGGGGACGAGCTGGATCAAAGTTTTGATCATGATTATTAGGTGGGGAATTTAAAGCTACGTACTCAGCTGCAACAACTGCTGGCACCTCGTTATCGAGCAAGGGTCGGGGGGGTGTATCATTTACTCGGGGACGCGGTCGCGATCGCAAAGGACCTCGGCGGCGAGGTCGGAATGACGGGAGGCGTCTGTTTTTGTACACTGTGCTGGTTTCCCTACTGCTCTCCTGGAGGAGGGTAATGGGGTCGTCAGGGTCGGTAAGGAACTAAGCATCATGTAAATGACAGTTCGCAAAGACGTCATGCTCGCTGCAAAAGAATGTCTTTAAAAACAATGGCACTCCGGGAGTGCCGACAGAAGTGAAAACTTGAACAATTTTACTGTGCAGGAAATACTTTTATTTTTCAAGTCGGTATAAAAAGAGAAATGTTAATCATGTCGTTATCATGTCTCAATGCTTGGAATGTCATTAATCTCAAAAATATATATCGCGCGTTGATGTCTTTGGTCAAAAACTGATGTCGGTAACAGTGTCGCGTGTTTAATTGTTTTTTCCCATCTCAAAAATGCCCAACGCGCCTATATAAGTTTTCACTTCAAAAGTTGCTTAATTTTTCTTTGGGCCTAGACCAGCTACCATGCTGACTGGCTAAAATTCTAGCACGGCACGAGTTTTTTTGCTTGTTATTTTTGATATTTTCTCGTGTTTATCTATATTTTTGTTTTTAATGTAGGTATGTTCCAGATTACACTTTATTTTGCAAAATTACACTTAAATAAATAAAAAAAAGAGTCTTTTTCGTGCCGATATAAGACAAATTACTACAACCGATTACTGACAAATGCTTGCACTGACTGGACAGGTCCACTCAAATCTGTGTGGTTCTTTCCTCAAAAGACCATTTCAGACACTAATCTAGATGGTCCTCATATGGCCTGACCAAGATTATGTCTGGACTTTAAAAGAGACTGCGACCTCTGAGTTTGTTTCGGCCTTTCTTCTCAGAGTAGTCAGATAGGAAACGCCGAACTCATCTAGTTTATTTTTTTTAAATTATAATTTAATTTCTTACCTAATATCGAGTCGCTGGGAGTGATGTAGGCGAAGTTAACATCGCTGACATGATGCAGCAAGTCCTTGCGCAGTAGATGTCGCACGCGCTCTGTGACTGACAGCACGTACACGTCGATCTGATGCTTCGAGATCTTCCACACGCCCAGACCTGGAGCACAACATAGTATAATCAGCCTGTAGGGTTTCAGTCCACCAAATAAAAGTCCAAATTTCACAAAAGTCAACGACGGTTATATTTGAAATACAAAGTATAGAACGGTTACATAAGAGTAGGAAGCACGTTAACAAAACAGATAGGAAGATCAAATAATTTATTTCAATTAGGCACAAAAAGGCATTTTTGAACGTCAACAACAGAAAATAGAATTGATTCTAGTCGCCCCTTCCAAAAGGTAGTTTTCGTATGGAGAAGAATGGGCAAGAAACTCCACCGTTACTCTTTTAAAATGTTTTACAATATTTTGTATACATTAATTATATAATTATATGTGAAGACGATGCACCTGGAATAAGATTACTACACACCACAATAGGTAAAAATAATTAAAAAACCGGCCAAGTGCGTGTCGGACCACGCACAATGAAGGGTTCCGTAGTTGGGATGAATTTATCCCAAAAACAAACTTAACTTTGTAGTTGAAAAATATGTTCTCCCATACGGAATGTATGGGAAAACATGTTTTTGCAACTGCAAAGTTGGTCGATTATTACTCGTTAACCTGTAGAGCCTACTTAGCTGTAATAGTTTTCCTTTTAATTTCGTTATATAAGCTACTGTTGTGATTTTTTTCACACACCCAAAACCAACCATTTAGCCGGCAGGGGGGGGGGGAACACTTGACTCTAACAAAAATTAGCACTTTAAAGCTTAATATTTCGCAAACGGATTCCTGAATCCAAAAATGATTTTCACAAACTCACAATGTTTTTGAAGGATCTTTCCAATTCCCCACATCATGCGATAAAAAATAAAACATCACCACTTTACGTGTAGGAAAGGTACCCTAAAAAAAATGTTTTTCATAATTTTGTTTTACCACTTTGTCGGCGTAATTAATATGTATACCTATGCCAAATTACAACTTTCTAGTACTAAGGGTCTCGGAGCTAGACCGCGGACAGACAGACAGACAGACAGACAGACGGACATGACGAAACTATAAGGGTTCCTTGTTTACTACGGAACCCTATAAATGAAGCAATGACAGAAAAAATAATTATGTAATGGATACATGGTGTTCACATATTTACAAGCATTGTAAAAGTAGGTACCTTACGATATTCCTAAAAAAAAAATTACAAGTGATACTAATTAGTCAGTGTGCGAGTTCAAGTAATCACAAAATGTAAAAAAATAAATATATAATATTTAATTACACAATTAAATTAGCAACCAGTTTGATTTTGTCTAGACTCTAAATTGTCCTATGGAGCTAGACCAGCATGCTTCCGAGCATTCTTAACTAGAATATAATCCTCTAATTTGTAATATGCTTGTTTACAAAGAAAAGAACACTAAACAAGGTACTTGAAAGTTCAGCGGACAGAATTAGGAAGAAACAGAAAGATTATATTATTACGAGAGAGCGGCGTTAAATAGTTTTAGGGCAAGCGAGCGCATGAGTGCCTTGCGCAGTGGTGGACAAAGGACTGGCGCGTGAGGATCTGGCGAAACCAAACTTCCACGAACGGAGCGTGCGGCCCGGCGGAAACAGCCGAACATGTACGACTGATGAACTCGGATCGCTTCGTAGTGTGGTGGCGATGCCGCTACAAGCTTACAATGTTTCCACTGCTTGGACACAGGCGGGTCTCTTCAAGAGAGAGTGAGCTGTAATCCACCACGCAGGCCCAGTGCGGGTTGGTAGATGTCACATGTCTTCGAATTTTTGGTTCTAGGACATGTTGGTTTGCTCACGATGTTTTCCTTCACCGTTTGAGAGTAGCGGTGGTGAAATTATTTACACAAAGTAAAGCTTCTGCGTCTGGGTTTGTATCCACGACTCGTAAGTCGAGTAACTGTAAGTAACAAGTTTTGACGAGACTGCAAGTTTTGACTGAAATCTTAGTGAAGCGACAAAGATGCAAAAAACTCACGTTAATGGCGCAATTTTTTGTTGGGATGTTAAGTATTTATTTTATTTACAGTCAGGGAAACGCATGGTTTAGCAATGATATGTATAATACAATACACAGCGTGTTTCCACACCGAGCGCTGGACGCGCGTGTTCCGTTTCGCGACAAGTCAATCTTCATCCTGAGGATGCCTCGTTGAGAGGTGAAACACGTGTCGATTTCTTTCACGGTTTTTTGTGGCTCTTTAGGAATAGTTAAGGTTTTATTTATTTATATATACTTTATTGTACACCACAAAAATACATAACAAAAATATAAATCAAACACTACAAAATATACAATGGGCGGCCTTATCGCTTTCCGCGATCTCTTCCAGGCAACCTTGGAATGGACAGTGATTTGCCTGGACATAAAATGGGTTTTAATAAATAGTGAGCAATTTACTGCATTTTGAGAAGCTATTCTGCTCCCCATCCCGAAGATCCTCATCAGATCTTTACCAATTTTTTTTTGAGGCCATAATGGAGTTACTACATTCCAAATAAAAAAGAACCATCGAAATCGGATCTCATAAGGCGGATATATACAATAGCCCCCTTTTTTAGGAAGTACCCCTCCAATCAAAAATCTCCGACGACAAAAAATAACAAAAAAATCATCAAACCTGTACACCAAATTTCGTCCAGATCGGTTGTAAAATACGACCTGTAGAGGAGTACGTACAAACTGACACACAAAAGCAAATTTTGCCAGACCTGATCCAGAGACGCTTCGCTCGCTACGCTCGCTCGGTCTACTATTGACACGGCTATAATAATAATAATAATAACGCAGCAAAACATAGTGTATCCATCTGAAGAGAGAAAATAATAAATTGAACTCACCGGCCCCGATAACATTAACAAAGGCCATCTTTTCAGCCTCGCGAGCGCGCGCGTCTGCTTCGATCAGCACGGTCTCGGCGAGAACACTGATGCGCTTGTAGTACACCTCGTTGTCGAACACTTGGCCCGGCTTCGACAGCTTCACGTAGCGTTCAATGTATTTGCTCGCTGCGTCTTTGTTGCTGCCCATTGTGATATATGAAGTCAACTCTTCGTAGGTATAGCTGTGAACCTGCAAAGAATTTATTTATTGCTTATACAGGGTTACTGGTAACTCGACGTATTCCTTGCAGGACGTCATAGTAGGGTTAAAATGCAACAAATTAAGCCACCAAATGTTCTACCGAAATTCAGTAGTTTTTGAATTAGTTAAGAGTTTTAGTTTTTTTATGAAAAATCCCAGATTAAATCATTTGAAACCAATTTAAAAATGATTTACGGCGCGACTGTACTGAAATTTAAGTTATTATCATAGTTGACGCCGTAGCAGACCTTTGTTAATAATTAAAAGTTCAATAATGCCTAAAACTTTGGCAAATATCACTAACCAAACATTAAATTTTTTGTAATTTTTGCTATTACTTCATAAAAATGTAGTCTAGTGCAAAAAAAAAATACTACACCTGGTGTACAAATTACTAGGAAAATATCCTTGTCTTATCAGTTATTCAGAAAGGTATGATTGTCAATACTTTTGCATGTGTGCCAGGGAAGAGAAGAGTTTTATGGGGGGCAGGTAAAATTGCGAGACGGTCAACCTATTGTTTCGTATTCGTATTATTCGTAGTTTTTACCTGCGCTTGAACTCCAAACACTCGGGGAGCTTTGTGATTGGTCGCTATTGTTCTCTCGGCATGACAGGGGGTGCGATTTTGCAAAATTTGGTCGTCAGCGTTAGTTAGTTTCAACTCTACGTCGCGCAAGCTCGTGTTTTGTTACTGGCTATTTCCCTAACTGTTGCTGCGTATCTTGCTCTTGTGCTGTGCTGTGCCTTCATAAGCGCTGACTATGGCTGCATATTCTAATCCTGAATACGCTGACATAATGTACTGTTACGGACTTTGTGACGGTAACGCTGCTGAGGCGCGGCGAGAATATCAACTTCGCTTTCCCAACCGCCGACTCCCCCACGTTAGTGTCTTCGGATCGACTTATCGGCGAATATCTGAAACTGGCAGCGTCCAAAAAAGCAGGCAAGTTGACACTGGTCGTTCCCGGAGATACACGGCTGAGGACGAGGAGCTTATTCTTCAACGTTTTATTGACGATCCTAACACATCGACAAACATCGTAGCGCGTGAGCTTGGTATGTCACAGTGGAAAGTCTGGTCTGTAGTTCACTTGTCAGGCCGACATCCATACCATTACCAACCAGTCCAGTCATTAGAAGAAGGAGATCCGCCGAGACGGCTTGAATTTTGTCGTTTTATGCTAAGTGCCGACGCCAACAGCGAAAACTTTTTAAAAAACATTCTGTGGACCGATGAGTCATGTTTTGATCGTGTTGGTATCACAAATTACCACAACTTACATTACTAGGCACCGAAAGCAGAAGCGAACCCTAAAAAACTGAAACCAACCGCATCCCAGCGAAGGTTCTCGCTTAATGTTTGGATGGGTATTATTGACGACAAATTAATTGGCCCACATTTTTTACCCCGAACACTAAATGGGGAACTTTATGAAGATTTCCTCAGAAATCATTTATCAGCACTGCTCACGGATGTACCGGAAGAAAGAAGAGCAAACATGATTTACCAACATGACGGATGTCCAGCCCACTTCCGAATCACAATTCGACAATTGCTGGATGAAAACTATCCAAACCGATGGATAGGGCGCGGTGGGCCGATTCCGTGGCCTGCACGAAGCCCTGATCTGACGCCGCTAGACTTTTACGTCTGGGGTCATATGAAAGATCTAGTTTATGTGACCCCAGTAAATTCAATTGAAGAACTAGGGGAGAGAATTACAAATGCGGCGGACCAGATGAGGGCAACAATCACATCAAGAATAACAAAAACCGAAGTAAGGAAGCGAATAAGAACATGTATTCGAAACCGAGCATCGAACAAGACGTGTGAAATGTGTGTAATTAAAGTTTTTAATATTGATTAAAAAGAATAATAATGTTCACGATTTTGTTTTTGATTTTTCGAATAATCACCTTTTTGTGAAACACACGCCTGTACTAAATCAAAAACGATTTTCATAATGTAGTCCATGATTTTGTATTAACTTTCATACTTTTTTGGATAGCTGATAAGACAAGGATATTTTCTTAGTAATTTGTACACCAGGTGTAGCATATTTTTTTTTGCACTAGACTACATTTTTTATGAAGTAATAGCAAAAATTACAAAAAAATTAATGTTTGGTTAGTGATATTTGCCAAAGTTTTAGGCATTATTGAACTTTTAATTATTAACAAAGGTCTGCTACGGCGTCAACTATGATAATAACTTAAATTTCAGTACAGTCGCGCCGTAAATCATTTTTAAATTGGTTTCAAATGATTTAATCTGGGATTTTTCATAAAAAAACTAAAACTCTTAACTAATTCAAAAACTACTGAATTTCGGTAGAACATTTGGTGGCTTAATTTGTTGCATTTTAACCCTACTATGACGTCCTGCAAGGAATACGTCGAGTTACCAGTAACCCTGTATACAGTCAGGGAAATGAGGGAGAGGCTTGTGGTTAAGTATAAACAGCCGCACGGGTTGATTGATCAGGTTAAGATATGCTAGCCGCGGTTAGTCCGTGGATGGGTGACCATCTTTACATACCAAGACCCCTTAGTGCCTCAGAAAGCACGTCAAGCCGTTGATCCCGGCTGTCATTCGTGGATCTTTAACAGTCGTTACGAGTCGTCAGAAGCCCGAAAATCTGACAACCGGTCTAAGCAAAGGGGTATCGTATTACCCAGTATGGGCAGTCGCTCCATGTAAAATAGGTAATAGTATTCAGCTGCATCCGGTTAGACTGAAAGCCAACTATGTGTTGGGAAAAGGCCAGGATGTTTATGTACATACATACATAAACTCACGCCTTCTTCCCATGGGGGTAGACAGAAACTACAGAACGCCGCCAAAATGTTTATGTACAGTCAGGGAAATTTGGCAAAGTAATCGTTTACAGCAAATTTCGTTATCGGGTAACAAAAGTAATATTTGTCTGCCTAAATTAAAATTGTAAAACGATATAAGCAGACCGGCACAGTAATTTCTTTGGGAAATATACAGAAAATTTCCATTTTCTTGCATATACAAAGTGATTTTTTTTCAAGCGAGCCTGTTTAGTTTCTCAACTATAGGTCTTAGAGAAAAACGCTGAATGGAATCATGGGTTTTTTTTTTTTAGAAATTTAAAGTGATATTAAAATAGAAAAAAAAACAGTGGCACTCCGGAAGTGCCGACAGAAGTGAAAACTTGAACAATTAAAAAAAATACTTTCAAAACCTTTAAAGTGAAAATACTCGCATAGAACGTTGATCCTTAATGTAAAATAAATAAAGAGCACAATCGCGTTTACAAAAATGAGGTGTCGGTAACGGTGTCGCGAGTTCAATTGTTTTTCCCATCTCAAAAATGCCCAACGCAACTAAATAATTTTTCACTTCAATAAATGACAAGGTTCAAAGATTGGGTATAAGCAGATAGTACCTGGTAGAACTCGGACCACATCTGTCTCCACATGTGCTTGGCGGACGTGTTGTTCCTCACGTACGTGTTCTTGAGCACGTTGAGGCAGGTCGTGGGCGTCACCTCCTCGCCGTAGCCGTTCTCCGGCACGTTCTGCTCCTCCGTGATCAAGATGTCCTCGTAGTCCATGCGAAACTTACGCTGGAAGCGAGGACCTATCACGCCTAAGAACAAAAGAGAGAAGAAATAAGTCAGGGAGGATGATTTCTTAGCAAATTGACTATCAACTTTTGTAAGTAAATACATGTCAGTTTTTTTTACAGTCGTATAATATGGCTTCCGACAAACGATCGCCTACTAGAAGCCGTTTGCATGGAAGCGCCCAACGGTTTTCGAAATTTTACATAAAATAAAATACACTCGAAACGACATTAAATTTTACTGTAGTTTCGAATGTATTTTTTAACCGATTTCCAAAAAGGGGGTTGTATGTTTTTTACGTATGTTCATCGTTATTTTCGTCAATTCTGGACCGATTTTGAAAATTCTTTTTTCATTTGGTAGAGGAAGTTTGCGTGGAGGTCCCGTATAAATTTTATTACCTTTGCTTGGGTAAGATTTGAGGTAGCTTCAATAATACGTATTTTTGCATAATAAGTAGTGGTATTTGAATTTGTGTGTGGTAGGTACCACTATTAAAAAGTGAAAAATAAAAAATAAATCTTCATTTCGCAAAAGAGACTGAAAAATTAACTATTGCGTAGTGTCAGTTTGTGCTCACGACTCTTGTCTTGTACTGTACCTCTTTATAATATTAGTCTAGATTTTTCTGCCGTGATGTTCCTGAAATGGCAACATAGCTTCATCTTATATAGCTCAGTCACTATGACATACAACTCACCGATAATAACCGCGTCTTTCTCAATGTTATCCTCGTTAACAACTCCGGAGTTTTTCCTCTCTCCGTCGTTGATACACTCGGTGTGTCCGCTCACGAACACCAGCGCGGACAGCTTCATCTCGTCGTAGCTCAGACAGTTCTCTAGCAGTAAGGGGGGGCGCTGGTTCACTGTGCCCACGCTTTCCCAGCCCTCCGTGCTGTAATATTTGGGGGAAGAAACATAATGTAACGTTTTCATGATCAAGGATTTATGGTTGACTTTGCCTTTTATGTTGGTACAGAAATGTAATAAAATATTTAAGGAAGAAAGTATTTCGCTTTTATGAAGGTATTTATTCATCAAAAGAAGCTGTTGTGAACAACAAGCTTATTTTCAACTTACTAAAGATTTTTCCCGAACCCCGGGAAAAAAAATTTTGTCGTAAGGAAGTCTCCACTTTCTGTCTCTGTTCTCCTAAGTTTAGGCTATTCCGATCACTAGTCATAAGTCAATCTTTTTTAATTTTATTCACATTGACATAAGGTTTAGATTACAATGATTGACGCGAGCTATGGTAACCCAATGACAATATTTTGAGGATGTAAGTATAGCAAGCAAGATATTTTATCCACCAAGAAAAGCCCCATACAAAATGACCCAGCAACTTTGCGACTTTTTTTGGTTCAGTGTGACATCGCATAAGTCAACTTTCTCTGTTTACCTCCGGAAGTCTTTACTGCGGAGCTGCTGTTTCTCGCCGGGTGACAGTCCTTTCACCAGAGATCTGAAGATAACATACTACATGCTACTAAGGTACTACACACATACTAATGTTAACTAGTGTACAATCGACGCATGAAAAGGTAAGCACTTAGATTTTTGAAGTGAAAACTTCTTTAGGCGCATTGGGCATTTTTGAGATAGGAAAAAACAATTGAACGCGCGAAACCGTTACAGAACCTCATTTTTGTAAACGCGATTGTGCTCTTTATTTATATGACGTTAAGGATCAATGTTCTATGCAAGTATTTTTACTTTAATAGTTTTGGAAGTTTTTTTTTTAAACCGCGATTGTGCTCTTTATTTAGATAAGGTAAACGGTCCAATGTTCTATACAAGTATTTTTCTTCTACCAAAGCAATCTTGTTCAAGTTTTCACTTCTGTCGGCACTCCCAGGGTGCCACTGTTTTTATGTGCAAAGTGCATGAGATTTATAATTTTTTCGACTTCGTCGAGGATGTGAATGAAATTAATATTTTGAAAAAATATTTGAAATTGCTAAACCTCTTCGTTCTGCCATTATACTTAACAAACTATTAGGTAAACGGTCAGGAAAATTAATTGTTCAGCACATTTTATTTGTTCACTACGTCAATGCGCCGTGTTATATAGCTTTTTCATACGACTTTCAACGAATGACAATTAAGATTTTAATTTTGGGATAACTTAACACTTTCCCTGCCGACAATATATAAAAAATTAAGTTCAGAGGGGCCAACCACAAGCTCATAAAGCAGTATTATTTTAATATTACTTCAGTGTGGGAAAGAGATGAAGCTCTACAGGACGTATAGCTCCATCTCTTTCTCCCACTGAAGTAATATTGAAATAATACTGCTTTTGAGCTGGTGGTAGGCCCCCAGGAGGCCTTGGAGGCCGCCGGCGGGTCCCAAAGTTTCTACTTGTGAACGCAGTGAGTCAAAAGTCAAAATTATTACAAGAGGCTGTGGGATACGACAGCGGGTCCAAAAAAAAAAATCTTACAGGACGCCCTGGTATCCACTCTGACCTCCCCGAATTCAAATAGTTTTACAACTACTGGGGTGCTGTTATGGAAAATGTGATACTTCTCTTGCTTTGGCCTGCTGAACAAAATTTGTTGGGGGTCGCCGGCGGTTCCTATGGCAGGGAGAGTGTTAAGTTGATATGCAATTTGCTAAGCTTTTTTTAATATAGAATTAAGCAATCATTTTCCCTGATTTAAATAGCACACACTACTACGACTTATAAACTCAACACACATTACATGCTAGACATTGCAGAAGTAACAAAAGCCGTTAAGTCTCATGCTGTCTTTTTCTCTTCAACGTGTATTTTAGAGATAGAAATAGATTTCGTGTGAGAATGCGAGGAATAGGTGTTTGTCAAAGTAACATAGATAAGCTTTTACATGACTATAGTCTGTTCAAAAATATCTGATGAAAGTGTAAACAAACTCTGTTCAGGTTAAATTCTTACACAATCACTTACTAAAGGGAATTTGTAACGCCTTCATTTGCATTAAGAAGGTTTCAACTTTATATATCACCAGTTTTTCCAACAATTATTATTTGAATAAAATTATATTGTAATTGTAAAATTATCGACGAAAATTGAAGTTATAAAATTAACTTCAATTGGCAAATTTAAAAAAAAAACATCTTCATAGTAATTTGAAATTGGAATTTCGGCTAACTAATTGCGTTAACATTTCCGACGACGACTAATCCGTTTCATTTTGACAGTTCAATAACATTCATTGCGTTACTTACGTTGCTGAGCAGATTTTTTTTTTCGAACTTATGAATCAATGAAATAGCAATCTCTTTCAAAACGATTTAGATTGTGATTGATCGTGTATTACGTAATTAGAAAGCACTTAATTTGTATGTGGCACTACAAATTGACGTCCGCAAGTACGTTTTCTGATCCATTTGTTTACATTTTCAACATATACTCTTTGAACAGACTATACGAGCCTCTGAGCTACCTGAAGAAAGAAAGATGGAAATAATGTATGGGTGGATTTCCTCCGCCGGTTGGACTAACCACAACTCGTATAAAAGCTTAGATTAAACTCACCCTTCTTCACCAGAGAGAAGCATGTACTTGTCTGCTTGCCCCATGAACGTGACGGCTCTCTTTTTGAGGATTCGGTCGATGAGCTGCGGCACGCTCATGTCTTTGTACAGCTCCTTCTCTATACTACTGCCGAACTTTCTGGAATGATACGGAATTATTAGTTGAGTCAATTTGCATGTCAATCTTTTGAGACCCGCTGACAAGAAAGCGAAGTACTACAGTACTATATTTTAATTGTACGGTTTTTAACCGACTTCAAAACAAGGAGAAGGTTCTCAGTTCGTCGGTATTTTTTTTTTATGTATGTTCCCCGATTACTCGAAGACGGCTGGACCGATTTGAAAAATCCTTTTTTTGTTTGAAAGGGTATACTTTCAAGTTGGTCCCATTGTCATTTGGTCACGATCTGATGATGGAATATTGGAGAAATCGAGGGAACTCTTCAAATATTATAGGCACACCTATTGCGATTTGGGTATTTCTTATAGTAACTCGTGCATTTCTCTCTGAAAGCACCATTTAGTAAAGTGGAACTGATGATGGACATAGATGGCCACCGGAACTACTCAATAATATGTTTTTCACGGGTTGCGATTCGATTACTTTAATATGTTTGGTAAGCAATTGATGCTCGTCACAATTCATATTTTGCAGTGGAGCTGATGGTGAAGTACCTGGAGAAATCCTCAACAATTAAAGTCCCTGTATTGCGAAAAGCAATATTTTGTAAAAGGTGATGAACAGTTGACATTAGACTATTGTAACTTAGATAAGTTAGAAACCAACCCACTAAAAAGAGAAAAAAAAAACCTTTCTTACAAAAAAATACTGCAAAGTGAAAAATAAATTTTATTTCGGAAGTCGGTGGCAAAAAACTAAAATAGTGATCCAAAGACACCGACTTCCAGTTATTTTCCACTTTGCAGTTTTAAGTCGGTTGTATTTTTTTGTAAGAAAGTTTTTATTTTGTAATGTTTGTGCCTATTAGTTTAACTGTCACTAACGAGACACAAATGGTTTTTTGTTGGGGTCAATGACCGCTTGTAGTGATGTTATTTGAATTAAGAATCAAGTTCTTAATGGAAGGTATGGCCATTGGTGGAGTTATTGGCATCGACCAATCATAACGAAAATCGAAAACTTCTCTGTGCCTTGAAAAGCACGCTAAGCCGTTGGTCTCGACTGTCATTTGTACATCTGTGACAGTCGTTACGGATCGTCAGAAGCCGAAAAGTCTGACAATTAGTCTTACCAAGGGGTATCAGACAGGCAGTCGCTCCATGTAAAATATTGAAATTAAAAAAAAATCAGGCAAAACCCATATTACATCAAATAAAATTAAAATTTAACTATACTGCAACACACAATAGAACAAAACCAATAGAATAAAAATAATGTCAATGCAATTAGAATAAGTACACATTATAAAGTTCACAGAATTCAAAAGAAAAAATAAAATGTCAAATTCAATTAAAATAAACGAATGAGTAATACAAATTATAGGGTCACAGAATCGAAATTAAAATAATATGTCAAATTACACAGAATTAATACTAAATTAAAAATACTGGTTTCAGTTTCATCCGGTTAAATTGGAAGCCGACCACAACATAGTTGGGAAAAAGGATGAATCAAATACAGTAAATGCGTACCTCTTGTATATTAGGAAGTGCGTCATGAGCAGCAACACTCGCTCGTGTATGAGCGGGTACGTCGACACGATGTTCTTCTTCAGCTTCTCTATCGGACGACGCGCTTTCAGCTTCTCCAGTCTGTAACAACACACGTTCATTTTGTTGTGCGGTTTGCGGTTGATAGTATCACCGTCTGACGCAGTTATTTGTCATCACCATCTGGGTCGTAGGTGTAAAAAACAGTGATGTGCCGAATATCCGTATCCGCGGATATCCGAGGGAGAAAATAGATCTGTATCCGTTACTTTTTGGCGGATCTTGAACGGATCTTTTATATTTATACAATTAATTACGTATATATAAAAATTAAAAGATAGGTAGTAAGTAATGAAATACTGTTAACTTCAACTTCAGTTTTTAAGAAATAAAACTTTGTTTCTTAAAAATTTAATCACTTTTTATAATTAAAGTAGAGTACTAGTAAAGTAGTTATATTGTAGTGAGATCAAACCTCTAATCTTTGTGCTATGCTAATTAATAAAGTGTTAACATCAATTAAAACAATGTTATTTTCAAGAACTTAGAAAGAGTAACTTTGGTAGCTTTGTCCCCCAAAAGTCTGTTAGAAAGAAAGAAAGAAAAACATTACAATGAGGATCATTAATAATAACCTGATGAAGCTGTAGAAAGTTGAGATCCGTATCCGTATTCGCGGATCTAGATCCTTATGATCCGTATGCGTATTCCCGGATCACATTTTTTAACGATCCGGCACATCACTGGTAATAACTAACTAGGTACAGCAACGTAAACAAGCGAAACTCCAGCTCCGAACGCGTTTAAAACCGTGTTTTACTAGTCTACAAAGAAAGAAAGAAATATGCGTTTATTGACAACTTTGGGGCGTATCATACGCCCAATTTCGCTTCTGTTAAATCAACACGAACTATTTATGTCCTACAAATTAATAGATATTATAATGTGAAAGTGTGTATGTTTGTGAATTTAAAAACAAAAAGAAAACTTGTTTATTGTGCACAAACAAAACGACCATTTTAAAAACTAGACATAAAATACACACAATACAAAAGTAGCCAAAAGCCTCGTATTCAGTCCAAAAAAAATTTGACATTGTTGTTCATAGCTTTGCATTGTTGTTTAGATGTTTGTTAATCAATCACGCCCTAATGGCTGGACGGATTTGGATGAAATTTGGCATACGAGTAGACCATGTTCATCATCATCAGCCTATAATGTTCCCACTGCTGGGACACAGGCCTCCTCTCTGTGAGAGGGAGTGGGCCGTAATCCACCACGCGGGCCCAGTGCGGGTTGGTAGATGTCACATGTCATCGAATTTTCGGTTCGAGGACATGCCGGTTTCCTCACGATATTTTCCTTCACCGTTTTAAGAGCAGTGGTGATGAAATAATTTACACAAAGTGCCTGTCTGGATTCGAAACTACAACTCGTAAGTCGCGGCCGTTACCACTGGGCCACCACTGCTCCCATGACCATAACCATGTTATCACTATTTATTTGGTAGTACGATCCCGAGGGATAATTTTCGACTTTCACGCGGGTGTAGCCCGCTGGCAAAAGCTAGTTTAAATACTTATAAAACTGCGGTATATACCTGTTGGTCTCAATAGGGAAGGGTATGGGGAAGGCCTTGCTCCGTGCGATGAGCTCGTCCACGTTGTCTGACAGCTCTACTTCGGGCATGTCCGCACATTGTCGCAGCAGTTCGTTGGTCTCCTTGCTCATGCTCGGAAAGCACCAGTCTGGCTTACACCTGAAAAAATTACTCGGCTTAAACACTGGTATTGTCATAAACGTTGTATATGGAATAAAACAACTTTTTAAGGGCTTTCCATGCGCTTTAGGACACGTACACACGAACACGAATTTTTTCGGCGCAACACAGCGCGTGCTATGCGCACGCGCGGACTTTTGACATTTATAAATTTTGTAATAACAAACATATTCTTAATGATCAAACACGCGTGTGCGGCGTGAAAGAAAAAAAATTTGAAGGCAGTAAATCCATACAAACAGCCGACTACATACCAACAGAATTCCGTTTCGGAATTGCGAATCGGAGAACCACTGTACGTGTCTGATAGATCCTTGATTTTATATAGATTTGCTAATATTTCAAAACGAAATTCCGAACGGTCACGCGTAGAGATCGTTTAAGGGGGAAGCGTCAGGGTAGCCCGTGAAATTCAAATTTTCTTAAGTTTTTTGCATTTTGCAGGTTAGTGTCAGGTTTTATGTTGACATCGAAACGAAGAAATAATACTGCACATTAATTTTTATTTACCTACAACTTGAAAATACTCCCAATCTTTTACCAATTTTTCTACCAAAATGCGCTCATGAACATTTACGAAACCATCGTCGGTACGGAAATCAAAAGCGAGTTTAGTTGATAGCCTCAACTCGCTCCATTGCTAAAAAAATCGCGATTTCAAATTTATTGCTTCTCTTATTGTATGTTATAGTGTTTTGTTCAAAATTGATTTGACTATTATAGTTTGACCGATCGCGCCTGAAAGATATTTCTCGACGGCATGTGAAGCCAAGTTAGAGGCCCATGGGCGGCTATAAAACTCTGACACCAGGTTAGTCACTAACCACACGAAAAAGAAAGAACAGTTTTATTTTGTCACGAATTTTCTTAAAAGGGCGCCGTTCCAGCCTTTCGCCTAGGGCGCCAGGAATTCTCGGGCTGGTCATGATTTCATGAAATCATGACATTTAACACCTTTGCTAACTTATGGAGTTGTATTGCTGATTGTAATGATTATAATTGAGTAAAGCCATATTTATTACGGCCGCGAATCATATTTTAATCAACATAAAACCTGACACTGACCTGCAAAATGCAAAAAAACGTAAGAAAATTTGAATTTCGCGGGCTACCCTGACGCTTCCCCCTTAATTTAAAATTGTACACCTCTCGACTGCTTGTTGCACATTTCAAATAATTGTATAGAACTGTTTGTGGAGTGGCATAAATCCGCAAAGGTAGCCCACGAAATTCAAATATTCTTGGGTTTTTTTGAAATTTGCAGATCAGTGTCAGGTGGTATCTCGATCAAAAAATGATTCGCAACTGTAACAAATATGTTTTACAGAATTATATCACTAGAATCATTAATTAATCAATCTCTCCATGCGCTTAGCGTACCTAGCCAGTAGAAACTGCGCTATAAGCGGAAGCATTACGTATTAAATTTAGTGATGTGCCGGATATCCGCGGATATCCGAGGGAGAAAAAAGATCTGCATCCGTATCCGTTACTTTTTGGCGGATCTTGAACGGATCTTTTATATTAATACATTTCATTACGTTGTAGCGGTTACACCGCCACATACGAACTCCGCATCATAGACATGACGTCACACAAATCCTGCATCGCGCAGTTAGAGTTTACCGAGCGATCGACATACATACAAGATTTCAACTTCAAACCGATGGCCAGTTGCCCGCCAGACACAACACCCGTCTGGTCAGAGGATCCTCCCTTTTCTATGGTGGATGAGTGAACTTTACACCCTGTTCCTCATGCCACTAAAACGTGTATGTAATGAAATGTATACAGATATAGGATACAGATCTTTTTCTCCCTCGGATATCCGCGGATACGGATATCCAGCACATCACAGTTAAGATCAACAAAATAAATGTTAAGGTCGCTCCCGGTAAGCTAGATTTGTTCTCAAATACCATGATTTCATGAAAAGTCATTCACTGGAACAAATCTAACTTAAGAAGGCGTGAGTTTATGTATGTATGTATGTATGTATGTATAAATTACAAACTGACCCACTAAAAAGAGAGAAATAAAAGCTTTTTACAAAAAAAAAAAAAATAACCGACTTCCAAAGAAACACTACAAAGTGAAAAATAACAAATTTCGGAAGTCGGTGGTAAATAATGAAAATACCAAACCAAAGACACCGATTTCCGAAATTTAAGTTATTTTTCACTTTGTAGTGTTTTTTTGGAAGTTGTTTTTTTTTTTTTCAAATGTTCATTTACATTGTGTTGTGGGCTGTACAGTACCTATTCTAAACATACGGTAGAAAACGGATGTAGCTGTATCGTATCTGACCATATTTATTGTTCATCTATTACACAATAGAACTGCGTGGGTGAGCAAGCGTGGTAGCCATCATAGATGATTCACAGTATGTTTTATAAGTTCTAATGTTTTTTTTGTGTAGCAATACTGTTATAATCAGCTCTTTAACCTTTTGAACGCCAATGTCGGCTATAGCCGACATGAGCAAGCGTGCCCTGTGCGCCAACGACGGCTATACTCGACAAAAAACAGGTCGCAGAAAAATACAAAATAAACCTATTAAATCATTACTTTTATGTATTTTATTGATACACCTTGAAAGCTGAATGTCTAAACATTATTTAGTTGCATACAGTAAACAAAAATGCATATTCCTCATTTAAATATTTGATGATAAAAAGTAAAATAATTTATGGTTAAAAAAGTAAGTCCCATGACGCCAATGTCGTGCAGAGCCGACTGCTAGTGATGTAGTATCATGTTGACGTATATTATATTCTTAAATTAATTTAGGTAACTTAAGGTATTGTAATATTTGTCATTACAGTTTTTATTGTTCTAACAAAATATAAACGATTGTAAGCACTGAGAAAAAAGTAGTTTTACTATATTAAAAACTGAAACATAGTTGCGTAAATACATTTTCGATATTCCCTTATCGCCAATCATGCGCATCCCTAGCAAGCTCTCGATAAGCAGTCCCCTCTGCGCCATTGTCGGCAGAAGTCGACTGACTCGTGACGTCGTAAGCGTATAAAGTGAATTTTAGTGCGGGAAATATGGAACAACAAGAAGTATTTACCACTGAACAATTATTACGTATCTTGGAAGGTACTGAAGACGATGAGTTTTCTGAATCTTTAGATGAAGATGATTTAGAGGTAAGTTAATTTTAATTTAAAGTTATGTTTTGCTTTACATGTAAGTATGTACATACTTAATTGGTTATTATATTCTAAAGAGTGCTCTCTTATTTCGCCTACTCGCTTACATTTTGTAAGGGTACCTATATAATCATATTCAACTGAGCTTGAGAAATTACGAAAACAATTTTTACCCACAATCAATTTTTACCCACAAATTAAAATTAGCTTATGGCACAATTCAAACCAAACGGCCGGCACTGTTACTAGCAAACGATTTTAAGCTTTACCTCAACTGCAAAATGCGCAGTATCGCCTGTGAACTCTCAAGGTCTCGCGGAGTCGCATGCCTTTTTGAATTTTCAAGCGATACTGCGCATTTCCTAGTCGAGATAAAGCTTAAAATCGTTTAACAGTAAAAGTGCCGGCCGCTGCGCTGCCACTTCGGTGTGAATCTACCGTGTTTCATAAATCAGAAACAATTATGAATAGTTTACATAAATATGCATTTGTAGTTACTAACAAATGAAATGAAACACCATAGATGTCTACAATTTATTTAATTTAACAAACTTTTAAATAGATATTTTATTGTTGTATAACATGTTGATTTTTAACAAAATATGTGATTTTAATGTTGATCTGTGATATTTAAAATTATCTATATACAATTGTTGATTATTATAAGAATATTATTATTTTTCTGTGTCATTTTATCGTTACAAGACTGACTATTGAGTACCTATGATAATTAATATAACTGACATTTGTATGTTTTGAATTTTTATAGATTTTTACGAGATTTAGGACTAATTTAAAAAATGGTTTAGTAAATTTTATTTTCAGTATTTCATTTTAAGAGATATTTCTATTATTGCAACACTATTACACTATACCTAATTATGTACTATTGTTGATATTTTATAAGTATTTTTAGTGAGTTTTGTAGTTTTTGAACACTGATCAGTGAGCATTTATAATTGTTGATTGTTGATCCTTTAATGTTTAATTAGGTTAGATACGAGAAACTAAATAATGTATCTATTTTAAGAATATAAATATCGTTATACTTAAAAATCGTTACGTATATACTACGCAATTTCATACGAAAATTTTGATTTATTTTATACATATAATTAATCTGATTAGTGAGAATATTAGAAAGTTCCTGTTATAAAAATTGTTGCTATGTAATAATATCACGTGATAATATTATTCATAAGTGACATGTAAGTAATATGATCTCAAAGTAATTATTAATAATATAACTCAATAATTAAACTAAATGATTGGTAAATAAATAGTTTTATTTGCATTCAATCCATTAACAACCCAAATTGTTGCAATAAGTGTAAATTTCAAGAATAATAAAAACAAACTACTGTGGCCTTTGAATTTAATTAGATACTAACATCGATAAACTGTATGACACTATGGTACAACTCTAATGTACATGCAACGATGTCTTATAAAAGACTCGTCGACGGCGCCAATGTCGGCTATTCCCGACAGTGAGGTACATCAGTACTGAGAATAGTGCTGTACCTAGAGTTATTTTCATTTTAACTGTTGTGTGTCTTAATCATTGTTTTTATGTTATTAACAACTTCGGAACTACTTGAGTGGAACGTTGTAAAATATTTAATATTGGAATGTTCTTTTTAACATATTAATGATCGACCATTTATCTGGCAAGTATTGATAAAAAAAATAATAATAATGGGTATCGATATAATGTTGAAATCCCTATTTTTTTGTAGGTATTTAATTAAGATTTTCGGGCTTGGCGTACAGGGCATAGGAATACCGATATGGCGTGGCGGTGAAAAGGTTAAAAGGTGTATAGTCGTTGCTTAACAATTTATCATAATATATGCAGTGATTCATTCACTATGTTTCTCTCAATAAGGAAAAACGCATGTTTCAAAGACGCTTGTTTGCAACAAAATAAACAGTAGTAAAGTATCTCTACATTAATTGACCATGCTAACCGTTCAGGTCAATCACCGAACAATAACAAGATGTCAGCGTAATTGCGACACCGCACTCCATGCCTTGAATATTTTATGTATTACTTAAGTAAAATAGCCAGTACGCTTTCAGATAGCACATATGGTGCGACTCAACCTCATTCACCTCATTAGTTTTAATCTTTATCCCATTTGTATTACTGAAACATAGCTATATTTATAATCTTACTTTATCTTAATGTCATCCCAAACCCGAACACTAACATTACATTGATACTTTACGTTACGTACGTAAAACGCACGATACGCTGTGTAAAATTCAAGAAGCCAGTCCAAAAATCTCAAGATTTTTTAAATACAATACTTATCCTAACTTAATGTCCTAACTATGTATATAATATTATAATAAATTATAAATGCAAAAGTAAGTTTGTTACTCTTTCATGCAAAAATGGCTTAATGGATTTGAATGAAATTTGGCTCATGGGTAGACCATGACCATGTGATTAGGACACAGGACACTTTTTTGTCCTGATATTCCCATGCGATCGAGACTTTTGCGGGTGAAACCATGGAGAGCAGCAAGTTACCTATATTTGCATCCGTACAGGCAAGATTGGTCCACACCATAGAGAGAATTGGAAAGGAGAAAAAAAGAGGCCTTCGCCCTGCAGTGGGAGAATGCAGGCTGAAAATAATTATAATAGTAATCCACAATTCCACATTTGAAAATTTTAATCTTTATTCTGTTGTGACAGTTACAGGTCGTTCAGATTATGAGGATAACTTTGTAAGTGCACTTGAGACAATTATTGGGTTTTCACAGAGACAAGTTGTAAGTAACTGTGTGATGAGAATAACTGTTAATTTTACCTCATTATGTAAATATCAAGATGTCATGGGAAAAGTATGAGTTAATTACTTAGAAAATGTTTGGAAAGAAAAGAGTAAAGATTTGGTTAATGCCTCAGCAAATAGGTAATTATGAATGGGAAAGAGTACACCTATTATTATTTTTGATGTTTTAAATTTTTAAACTAAACTATTTGATTATTTCTAAGCTAACTATTAACAGTAAGACATACATGCAAATTAAAAGCTTAAAGCTATGTTTTTACTTACCAAGCAAAACTTTGGAAGTTCTTTGCCAAGTCCATTATTGGTTGATGTGTGGTCTTCTGTCTTTTTTTCTGGAAAACAATAATATTTACATATCTTCATCATACTTCATCATCTAATTATTCTGAGAAAAATTGTGACTAGTGAGAATAAGAACATTTCATTCAATTGAGAAAATTGTGTCGCAGTTTTCCGTAAATAATCTATTATTTATTTACACACTACGACTTACAGGAGGCATCTTATTTGATCTACCAATCAGAATCTAATCACAAACTGTAGCTGTACACCCCACTTTCAAGATTATTATTTATTTGCGATCTTCAGAAGTTTGTAGATGAGAAAAATATCATTTAGTTAGAAACAAAAATAGTAACGGTATTTTTATTAACAGATTCTTTGCTCTGCTCGATTTGATAGGCAGACACTTTGCACTGTCTGATTCAAGACTGCTGAAAAACGGTACTCACATTCTTTTGACAGCAGCGATAGAGGGGAACAGGATCGAACAAGTTCGTACTTGCAGCTATGGTGAAAACACTTCGCTTATGTACTATGTACTTAGCGAAATTACGGTGAATCACCAAAACCAACCGATTCAGACACTGCACTTCCACGGACATTTGTTTTGACAGTTTTTCTTATTGAATTTGACACTTTAAGTTTGACAGCTACCGCTGTCACTGCTGTAGAACGTTTAGTTATATTTATTTATATTAAGGGGGAAGCGTCAGGGTTGCCCGCGAAATTCTAATTTTCTTACGTTTTTATCAGGTTTTATGTTGATTAAAATATGATTCGCGGTCGTAAAAAATATGGTTTTACTCAATTGATTAATTGATTAATAATGATTATCATTACAATCAGCGGACATACAGGGTCAGTTTCTAACAGTGAACGGGTCAAATAGAATTATTCTTATAAAATGTCCCCTCGATTTATCTCTGTTTTCTGTTTTCTTTTTTACCTTTTACAAAATTGTATAAATCTGTAGTATATTTTTATCTTTTTGTTTGATAATCTTAAAATTTTCAAGACGCAGAAATAAAACGTTTTGAACGTTTACGAAGCTTGTTTGTACCCAAAAACCTCTCAATTTTGAAACAATTTTATAGCTGTTAGAAATAATTCGCAAATAACAATAATTTCTGATCAATTTACATGCGAAAATGGTAAATGGTGCTCAGTGTAAGTGTTGTATTTTGGTAGAGTTACTTAAAAATATTCTATAAATGCATCTTTAATGTCAGCTGTCATCTGTTTTACAGTTTCAGGCCGCATTCCGAGTTACGCCAAAAGTGAAAATATCGTGTATCCGACTAAACTTAATAGTCACAAAATATAAGGGTTATTGAATAATAATTGTGACTTTGGACTTTGGTCGGATTCGCGATATTATCACTTTAAACATAAGTCGGAATGCGGCCTCAGTCAGTTTTGTTTTGACATAAAATTTGGCGCGACCAAACTCAACAACACTGCCGAGTTTTAATTTTACAAACTGTTAATTGATTGAGAAACTAGAAACATGGGAGATGTCCAAAAAATGCGTGGAGAAATAACTGCAAGATTCAAACTCAGCGGATTTACATTACGAAAGGATGCAGGTACATTTCTCGCTGAACAGCTCTTACTGTTACCTGCAAATGATCGTTCCTTATTGCTGGAAAAGCTCTCCAGACATTTACTCCATCAGTGTATATCTCAGCCTATTTTAGAGAAAAACCACATAGAAGTAGCGTACAAAGAGTGCTCTACAGCAGGCCTAGAAGAGAACGAGACTGTTCTGAACGTCATAGATGCGTTCAGTGTGCCGAAACTGTGTTACAATCACGAGCTCAAGAAATTCGTGAAGGACGTGAATCATGTAAAGTGTTTACTGCCTGATCCTCAATGGAAGTCTCGCTTCGTCATAGACAGATACACAGTTATCTGGCAGAGAACTCTCCGAAACAAACTGTTTACATTAGACTCAGTGCATTCTTCAGAAGCTGAGAAACGATTTCAGTTGCGCAAAGTGGAGTTTTTATTAAGTTGTTCTAGTAGAGTTGATGATGTTGTGGTGTTAGGCCTGCTCATGCAAGTTGTTGAGAGAAAGTACCATTTAGAAGACCCTACAGGCTCAGTAGAACTTGATATGTCAAATGTGAGGTATCATTCAGGCTTGTTCACGGAAGGCAGTTACGTTCTTGCTGAAGGTTACTATGACGATAAAACATTATATGTCACTGGTTTAGTGCTACCACCCGTAGAGACTAGAGAAGCATCCGCACCTTATTTCGGTAACCTCAACACTTTTGGAGGGAAGTCAAAAACGTCTTTAAAGAATTCAAAAGCTTTATTGAAAATTGAAAATGAAAACAGAGACGGTGTATTCGTGTTTGTGTCTGACGTATGGCTTGATAGTCCAAAAGTGATGGACAATTTAAAGAAACTATTTGCTGGCTTTGAAGACTTTCCTCCAATAGCCATTGTACTAATTGGTGAATTTCTATCATGTCTGTATACTTACAAGTTTCATATGCATCTCAAGAATGGCTTAAATAGTTTAGCAGACATGATTTGTCAGTTCAAGAAGTTACGTGAAAAGTGCAAGTTTATTTTTGTGCCTGGAAAGACGGATCCTGCTGCAGCAAATGTGTTACCGAGGCCACCATTGCCTAACCATCTCACAGACACTATACAAAACAAACTTGGTGACAATGCAATATTCACAACAAATCCATGCCGAATACAATACTGTACACAAGAAATTGTTGTTTTTAGACAAGACTTGGTCATGAAATTATGTAGGAATACGTTGCATTTTCCAGACAGTGGTGACATACCGGATCATTTAACGAAAACTTTACTCGGTCAATGCTGTTTAACACCATTGTCTATAGGAGTACAACCTGTATTTTGGCGGCATGCTAGTGGATTAAATCTGTATCCGTTACCGGATTTAGTAATTGTAGCAGATCATTTCCAGCCATTTGTTAGGAATTATAAAGGTTGTCAAGTTATTAATCCGGGTTCATTTCCTCGTACTGAGTTTACGTTTAATGTGTACATACCAGCCACGAGGACAGTTGAAGAATCACAGATACCAAATGACGATGATATGTGACAAATGATTTTGTAAACTTTAATAGAAATTGAAAACCTGTTAAAATTATAAGTTATTTTATTATTTTTGTACAATTTCATGTTTTCATAGATTCAAAATATAAACTGACAATATTTGCCACTGGCTTAAAACATGTCCTGAGCTATTTGCATAATTATGATGAAATCTTTATAATAAATAATGTATTAATAATGCAAACATGTCTTCATACTTCTTTATCCTGAGGTCTTCTTTTCTTGTGGTTAGTGACTAACCTGGTGTCAGATTTTTAAAGCCTTGGCTTCACATGCCGTCGAGAAATATCTCCCAGGCAGCCGGTGCCGAGAAATCACTGCACAGCGGACAGAGCTCCAGCGGGATCTTATGGCGGCATGGAGAGTGCGATTGTCGCAACCCAGCGCTGGGCACGCCACAATTGCGGCGATAACGGTCACGGCGTCCTCACCTTCCGCCTGATGCAGGTCCTCACCGGACACGGCTGTTTCGGGAGGTTTCTGTTCAGGATAAGGCGGGAGGAAACGCCCGGGTGTCACCATTGTGTGGATCACCCGGAGGACACGGTGGAGCATACGGTGGAGGTCTGCCCGGCTTGGGCTGAGCATCGCCGTGTCCTCGCGGAGGCGATCGGTGGCGGTGATCTCTCACGTCCGGCCCTGGTTCAGGCCATGGTACGGAACGAGAGGAAATGGGAGGCCGTCACCTTCTGCGAAACAGTAATGCTCGCGAAGGAGGAGGCGGAACGCGTGAGTGAGAGGCAAAATTCGCGCCCTCAGGCCGCAGGAGACGGTCTGGGCGTCGGCAATCGCGAGCCGATTTCCGGCCACCGTAAGCGCGGGCATGCGGACAGTGAGAAATGGGTAGCTCGCCGTCCGATAAGGACCGGGCCCGGGGCCCGGGTCGACGGCGCGTTGTGTTCCACGTACAAAAGGGAGATCGCGGCCCCCGGCAACATGGCAACCGAAGAAAATCTCCTACGCGGACGACACGGCCATTGTCTACTTTGGGGACACTTGGGAAGCTGCGTGCAATAATGCCGAGCACGGATTAGTTGCTATAGATAGATGGCTCAAAGACAATCTACTAACCCTTAAGTGTTCCTAAAACAAACTACATTTGTTTTTCTCCTAGTGTAAGGTCTAAACCAGGCCATAATTTTAAAATTCGGATCCACACGTGTGCTTGGACTGGGGCTGTAATTGTTAAGCCATTAAACATGTAACGTCCACAAGATACCTGGGGGTTATGGTTGACGAGTGTTTAACCTGGCATTCGCATATTGAGATTGTCACGGCACGGGTGCGCAAATTTATATGGATTTTAAAAAATCTAAGATATGTGATGCCTCCGAAGACACTAAATAGCATCTACATTGCGCTCATGCAATCAGTTATTACGTACTGTTTACCAGTCTGGGGAGGAGCCACTAAAACTAAATTCCTTAAGTTAGAAAGAGCCCAAAGGTTACTTATAAAAGTTATGTACTATAAACCATACAGATACCCCACACTCGATCTATATAGAATCAGTGGCTTACTTTCAGTAAGAAAACTATATTTCTTAGTTACGACCCTATATTTGCAGAAATCGATACCATTTAACCAAGACAGGCAGGGGAAAAGACGAAAGGATGTAGTAGCTTACTCACAAAGGGTCCGAACCGCTTTTGCACGGCGTCAGTATGCAACCCAATCAACCTACATTTATAACAAATTGAACGTAAAATTAAAGTTTCACCATGAGGTCTCACACATTTGCAAAAAGATAATAACCGAGTGGCTTAAAACCATAACATACGACGAAACTGAGCAAGTTTTGGCCAGACTTGGTTAAACAGTTTCTTTTCGTTTCTTTCTTATTAATAATGTATTCTTACATTATTGATGGGAGGGAAATGAGGGGAGATTCACCGAGTTTAATTTATAAATTGCGCTTCGAACACATCGGCACTTCAAAGAAGACATGCACATTCACGCATACAAACACACCCATGAACACACACACAGACACGTACACACACAACAACAACACAAACACTGTTTCAAAAATAAGACGCATTTACAGTTTCACATACACATTCAACTACAGTTACACAAAGAGCTGCAAATTAGTTCATAAGTCATTTACTGTTATCTTTTCTTCCTAAATTTTATTTTAGTCACCTTTTGTAAACAATCGTCTCAATATTGTTAATAATTAAGGGAAAGAGCGAGATAGCCCCAACACAAGTAGGTATTATCAATTACTTACTGGGGATGTCTCATTTATATAAACCATGTAACTGTTTTGGGACAAATAAACATTTTTCGTTAAAAAAAAAAAAAAGAAACGGGTGGGTTTGAGTCAGTAAGAGTCTGACACGCCCTCTCGCTCCGTCCAGAGCGGGAGAAGTTATTTGATAATTTCCCACACAAAAAAAAGGCAGCCGGTTTTCTCACGATATTTACCTTCACCGTTTTTAAGCAAGTGATATATTTTACAATACGCACATGAATCAGTAAAGCCAGAGTTGCGTGCCTTGGGTTCGAACTCGAGACCTATGACTTAGCAGTCTGACGGTCACACCACTAGCCTATCACTGCTTATCCTGAGATGAACTGTTTGTAATGCATACATACCTAATTTTCATTTGCGCACACCACATGCCATGAATTTTAGCAACTTTTCCATCGTCCAGTTCATCATTCACTCCAATATTGTGCCATTGCAAAAAGTTTAGTTCTGCTGCAAGTCTCCTCCTTAATGATTTGACAATGTAGGGAAACTGAGCATAGCCTTCTCCATTGCCCTTTGTGTGACTTACATCCTTCTAATGAGGCCCATTTAAATTAACTTTATCTACTCTCATAGCGTAATATTCGAATTATGAACTTCAAAACGAGTTTATATTGACATACTTTATAAACAGAATACCGAAATTTAAAAATAGAATCATATTATAACACTTTTTCTCTAACAAAATAATACCTACTATAAAACAATTTGTTTCTGTTACGATACAGCATTAATCCAAGAAGTTAATATCACCAAAGAGTTTCCATCAACTTTTGGCGGGGGACAGCACCACCCGCTGTAGCGCATGTGCGGTGATGTGCTGGTGCAGGCGACATTCATTTGTTTTGTAGTACCTACTTACTGAATTTTGTGGGATTTTTAAATTTATTCTTGATCTTTAACTATGATCTTTTATTTAGTATTTGTTTCAATCCCAATGTTTGAGAGTAGATAAAGTAGTGTATAAAACTGCACATAACTAGGTATTAAAACATTCGTGTGAAACACAAACTCATGTTTTGATACCCCTTATTATGCAACAGTTTCATAAACTACTATTATAAAATCCAGTAGGTATAACTTCTGTAATAATAAGTAGGGAACAAATAAAACAAACGAATCTTATAATTATTAATTTTTAATTCTCCAGCTATATTTACATTATTTTCTTATAACAACATTGATTAAATTAATTAAATTATACATCAAACACTCTTTCAACAGTTTGTTCTTACAATAAGCTTTTTGATCTTAACATAATGGACGGAGTGTTAACTTCACAGAAATACTTACCTATAGTCTAATAAAATCTTTTTTTTTCAATTGCTTTTAATTCCATCTAAACGAATATTAACTTTAAATTAGTGAAAATAAAGTTGATTTCAGAATGACTCGTACTAGTGAAAAAGTCCTAAAAATGTTTGAAGTTGTAGCAGAAACTTAACTTTATGGGTCGATATTAAAGTGGTTTTTCCAAAAATACATTTGTTTACATGTAATGGAAACCAAATCGCTAACGCAGTATACGTTATTAAATTAAATATTTAATAATCACACTTTAGGTACGTTTTATCTACTTACAAATATTTTATTCTTGAAAACTCACGCAATTTCTTATTAAGTATTTAGCATTCATGACGACGATACGGTTGGTCGAAAACGAAGATCGGCCTTTTAACCATATCTTTTAAATTCCAGCAGTATTTGTGCAAACATTTACCTTACATTCATATTTAAAGCCAAGCGCCCAGCCATTTAAGCGCTCAGCAGACGATAAAACGTATGGAAATCTATGGAATTACCCACAGATAAGACAAATAAACTCAAGGAGAAATAGAGCGAACAAGAAGTTCATCGTGTGCTCAGCGCTTTAGTATTTTTTTTTCTTCAGAAAGGTAGTTACAGTAAAGGTTAGAACAACATAATCTGGTAGTTCCACTCAGGCGCCCATGATACTGTCATAAGTTTGTGTGATGGGAGCCAGCGCGACGAGGCAGACCATGGCGATGGTGAATAGTAGAACGATTGGTGCGTACACGCCTAGCAGCAGACGTCTGAAGCTTGAGAACTGGAAATAAAAGATCGATTTAATTATTTGAATTATTATAAGTACTTAAGCAAGTAGCTACTGGGTAGGAGTAGGGACACGAAAAAAGTATCGATTCTTTATGGTATCGAGTACATTTCCATTCGATACCGATAATTTTGTACTCAATACTTTGCATTCGATACTTTTTACTAATTTTTGGCAGGTATCGTATCGAATAAGAAATTAAATTTTAAATGGGTAATCATAGAAATTACCCATTTAAAACTTCTGACCATACAACTTATGTTTATGGTTATGGCAACGCCATCTAGTTCACTCGTTCTGAACCTTCTAAAACATTACATCGATCTTTGCTCAAAATCGTTCCTTCCGTTCACAGTTAAATTCCTAACCTTTCCTTCATTCATTTACTACACTAACCAATCACTCATTCTCTCACTCATTCCCCGTTGTCATTTGTTTATTCATGTCCTGCCCTACTAAAGTTATGGATGGATGACCATCTTTACATATCGAGACCCCTCCGCCCGTCCGTCCAAAAGCACATTAAGCCGTTGGTCCCCTTAAAAGTATACTTATTCTACTCTTTGCAGTTGGTCCCGGCTGTCATGTGTAGATCTTTGACAGTCGTTACAGGTCGTCAGAAGCCCGAAAGACTGACAACCAGTCTTACCAAGGGGTATCGTGTTACCCAGTAGCTACCTAATTGGGTTGTAGAGCTCAAATAAGCAGTCGCTCCATGTAAAATACTAGTATTCAGCTGCTGTTAAACTGGAAGCCGACTCCAACATAGTTGAGAAAAGGCTAGGCAGATGATGATGTAAGTAGGTCAGGTAGGTAGCTATTGATTAACTAGGCATCGAGAACATTTCCCAAAATATTTGCGTTCAACTTTACAGCAAATCTAATGTTCAGAAGTAGATACTTATGTAGACAAATATGTAGAGAATGCTCGTAGGGGGGGCGTTCATTAATCACGTGAGGGGTTTAAGGGGGGGGGGAGGGAGTCGAGCCAAATCTCACCCAATCTTACATGGGGAGAGGGGGGTTCAGCAAATATCACGTACTTAAATTTTTTTTCAGCATGAAACTTAAATCCTCTCAACCCTTAATCCCAACTGTGAGTATTTATATACATAGTATATTTATATATTTAAGCTGATTATGAAATGTAATAATTAATATCGTAACACTTAATATTCTAGTTCGCTAGTAAGCCACATTTCAACATTTCTTATTTCCATACAGTAATGTTGCCAAATTAATCAAAACAAAGAAATATTTGACATGTATTGGCGACGTTGCCCACTTTCAGATAAACGCTCTTAACGGCTTGGTGCTGCAGTTACCTAGTACCTACCAAGACGTGGACACGTGATCAGCACGCGTATCATGACCACCGTAGAAACGAGTTTTGTCGACGGAAGAATAGAGAAAGTGACAGATAAACAATCACAATCTGTCATTTTGTCTATTCTTCCGTCGACAAAACTCGTTTCTACGGTGGTCATGCTACGCGTGCAGCCGGTCTATTCCGAAATCTCACCGTGAAAAATGTGAAATGAGAGCTGTCATTTCACCTGCAGTGCTATTCTGTAAAAATCTCACCGTAAACGCTAAGGTGAAGTGAGCTGTCAACAGTGTCAATCCCTCGTATATGGTGGAATGACAGCTCACTTCACCTTAGCGTTCACGGTGAGATTTTTACAGAATAGCACTGCTGACGCTAGGAGATTGACACAAATGACGCTCAAGCTCACTTCATCTAATTTTCACGGTAAGATTTTACAGAATCGATTCTCCCAACTCCCAAAATACTCTTGTCCCATTCTCATGAGCGGCGAAGCTGAACTATCAAGTGAGCTATAGGCTCAAGTAAGTAACTTACCGGGGCGTCCGTGCTGCGGTCGACCTGCGTGGGTTGCCGTGTCTGCCCGAGCATGTCCTTCATGGGGAACGCGTTGATGCGGCCGTTGCTGATGCGACCGTCCGACACGCACACCGTCAACTGTGGACGAAGAGGCAAGGAGAACGTGAATTTGCGGAGTTGTTCCAGTTAAATAATGTCTTCTCGTGGTGCTTTTGCATCTCAGTAGATAAAATTTTACATTATAGACCATTTTCATACAAGGTTTTTTTTAGGTGATCGAATGGGCAAAAATATCAATCTAGAATAATATAGATCCTGGGTTCCAAACCTGGGGGGTAATAACCCCCGCGGGAGTAAATCAGCTATTCTGTTGGGTTCTGTGAGAGGTGACAAAGAACCTAATAATTAAGACCTAATCTGGTGGGACCAAAGCTGGTGCCAAATATACTGTTAATAGCTAACAGAGCTTTAATAAAAATGCTTATGAGTACCCTTTGCCACCACCTATAGATGTGAGAGTAGTTTTTCAACTTTGATTACACTGAAAACAAAGGCCGGCACCGTTTCAATGTGGAACGTGACTTAAGATGCGCTTTAGCTTTAAGCGAAACTAAACCTTACATAAAAATCTTTTGAATGCAAAACAATACCAACCATCACACTAACTACCTATGTATTTTTAATTAATTAATTGTTTATATTTAATATATATGTTACCGGTAATTTTTATGCAAAAGTATAAAGTATAACATAACATCACGCCTTATTTCCCCAAAGGGTTGGGCAGAGGTGTCCCTGTAGCAGGTACACCCACATTTCGCCAGTTATGTTTAAGTCCCATGTAATAGGGGGCGAGCCTATTGCCATCAACCGGGCACAAATCCAGACTCCGGGCTGCTACTGAGAAATTTCAGATAGAAAAACCCAATAACACTGCCCGACCCGGGAATCGAACCCAGGACCTCATGCTCAGCAGTAGCGCTCAAAAAACAAATTAACAATTACTCATTATAAATATCTTCCACTTCGCCGCTTTCGTCTTTTCACACATTGTCGGCTGCGCATTCGGTACTGTATAGAATGCCTAGGCAAAGTATAAAATAAATAATATTTTATACATTACCTAAACGTTTTAGGTATTCTATACATTGCCTAGGTGTTGTATAGACTACCGGATTATACAGATTGCCGGTAACATATATAAATTACGTAAGAATTTTAAACTTGTATTGTTTGTATTGATAACATTTTAAGGTTGGGGTAAAATCAGTTTTCCTAATAGGTCACAGGGGTAACACTATTGAAAAGGTTAGGATCCACTGATCTAGATCGATGATAGTGACTCTAAAAGCTATAAAAACAGTAAAGAATTTGAAAGAAACAAGAATACGTGGTACATGAGGGTGGTATTAGTGTCATACCATGTGCTCTGGACGGGACGACATTTGTAATTTAGTATCTATTACTTTAGTTACTTATGGTTGATTTACCGGGTTTTTAACTAATTAAAATTTATATTTTTTGTTATAATTAAACAACCAGCACCCTCAGACCAAATAAAAAACCCCTGATTGCGTTTCATTTTGACAGTTCAGCAATATGCATTGCGTTATTTACGTTGTTGAGCAGACAAATTTTTCGAACGTATGAAGCAATGGATTAGCAATATTCTTCAAAATGATTCAGATTGTGATTGATCATGTGTTACGCAGTTATGTTGCTGGTTTGAACGTCATTACCCCTAGTTAAAGGCGGGGGCAAAGGCGCTCAATTTGTTTTTTATAAAAAGTAATTTTCGGGGGTTTCAATAAAACTCAAATTCGTTTTGTGTTAAAAAGTTATTGCTCAAATAGTCATACTTTCGTTATGGCTAAAATATAAAAAAGTTACATAGTTTTTCTTTAGGTGCAAGACAATCCCCCGGTCCCCCCTACACCTTTACATATTTATGAACGTGATACTCACAGACAGCACGAGATGCATCACGACGTGGAAGGCCACAAACGCGGCGAGGATGAACACGCTCCACGAGGGGAGCTCGGCCTTCTGCAGGTACACCGCCAGGAAGATTGTCACGACTGAAACAAAACAATATTACGTAAGCTTAAAAATTTTAAAACAAAAACCCAACTACGACAAAAAAGTCAACAAAAAAAGGGATAAACAAGATATCACAGACAGACAAATAAAAAATCTGGAGTCACACGAGTTGAATCGTAAATCGAACAGTACACTAATTGCGTAATACAACACAATCTGTTTCGATTTGAAACAGGTTGCTAATCCATTGCTTCATAAGTTGGAAAAAAAATCTGCTCAATAACGTAAATAACGCAATGAATGTTGTTGAACTGTTAAAATGAAACAAATTAGGCAAAATTGTTTGCAAAAATAAGTTACGCAATTAGGATACTGATTACCGTGCATGACTCCAGATTTTTAATTTAGTCAAATTATGATGAGTAGTTTAGTAGTTATGAGGGAACTGATGAACATAAATACCGGTCAAAATCATAATCCTCATTTTTTCTTTGCCGTAGTCGGGTAAAAAACGAAAATGTGGCACAGTAAGTGAAGATCGTCTAATTTTAAACCGTACGCCCTCCACTAAAATATCTATACGAAATCGCTTAAAACGATGTACTGGATATTATGAGGTACCAGCATTTCTGTTTACTTAACATAGTTTTTGGTTATAACTATTGGCTCTAACAGCCGTAATCCAACGGTCTCTTCGAAGTCGATAAAAATGGTTTTGACTTTACTTATCATCTAACTTGTCTCTTGAGGAGGCATGTCTATGGGATAGCATGCCTGTTGGTATCCAGTGACCAGTAGTCTAATTGCGTAATACAACACAATCACAATTTGTTTCGATTTGAAACAGATTGCTAATCCATTCCTTCATAATTTGGAAAAAAAATCTGTTCAACAACGTAAATAACGCAATGAATGTTGTTGAACTGTCAAACTTAAACAAATTTGGCAAAATTGTTTACGAAAATAAGTGACGCAATTAGGGTACAGGAGCTACTTATTGTATTATAAAGATTATCGGCTCTAACAGCCGTAATCCAACGGTCTCTTCGAAGTCGATAAAAACGGTTTTGACTGTACTTATCATCTAACTTGTCTCTTGAGGAGGCATGCCTATGGGATAGCATGCCTGATGGTATCCAGTGAATAGGAGCTAATGTATTATAACGACTATCGGCTCTAACAACCATAATCCAACGGTCTCATCGAATTCGATAAAAACGGTTTTGACCGTACTTATCATCTAACTTGTCTCTTGAGGAGGCATGCCTGATGGTATCCAGTGAACAGGAGCTACTGTATTTATGTAGTTTATACTTACTTCCAAGTATATGAGCAGCATTTCCGAAACCCCAGTGAGCCCAGTTGAAGATGGGCCTCTTGTTGGTTCCTGGGTGAGGCCTGAAGTATGCACCTGTAGGATCATCAAAAGGTTTCATGAAAAACTGATCATCGAACATTTACTCTTTAGGATTTGGGAACATTGCCTATAATATTTCCACTGCTGGGACACAGGCCTCCTCTCTGTGAGAAGGAGTGGGCCGTAATCCACCACGCGGGCCCAGTGCGGGTTGGTAGATGTCACATATCTTCGAATTTTTTGGTTCTAGTACATGCCGGTTTCCACACGATGTCTTCCTTCACCGTCTTGAGAACAGTGGTGATGAAATAATTTACACAAAGTAAAGCGCCTGTCAAAGCGACCTACAACTCGTAAGTCGCGGCCGATACCACTGGGACATCTCTGCTCTCTGCTGAACATTGTATTTTCTGCCTTAAATAGGCCTGTGTACAAAAAAAAATTTTGTCCGTCTTGTAGATTATAAAAAAATATTGAACACGTATTTTTTCTTATTTGATGTAATCAAAAGATTACGGCGATACATTGAGTTAAAATGTGGCATGACGTCACGCCTTGCTAGATTTAATACTGCGTTGTGACGTAGCGAGCCCCACTCCCCAACTTTAATGCGTGTTTTCTAAGTTATTTTTGATTAATATGATAAAGTAAAAAATACGTGTCTAATATTTTCTTTTTATCTGAAAGACGGACTAAATAGTTTTTTTTTTTTTACCTAGGCAACTACCATATATGTCCACCTAAGACATGCTGAAAATATAGATAATTATAATTCGCCCACTTATCCTAATATAGGTAATAGGTAGGTGTTATACATTCATTTACGTAGTTATACATCTTAAAAAGAATCGCAGGAGGTTTTCATTCGATAACTGGAACCCTCCCCTACTTTTCAACAATAAAAACTTTTCACAAAAAAAAAAATTACAACCGACTTCAAAAAGGTTTTTGTAAAAAAAAAGGATTGTGTGGTTTTAAGAAACCACGGTAAAAGTGAAACTTCTATAGGCGCCGCCATATTGGCCTTGGCTGCTCTGACGAGCGCCTTTCACTTTATCCCTACTCCGCGGCCGACCGTCACGCGACATGCAACACACAGACGAAAAAGTGAGACGATGTACCTAATAAAAGTTTAACTTTAAAAATTGTTTTTCACTTTTTTGTTGTGGTACCCCACACTAATTCGAACACCACTACCTGCTAAGTAAATAACACTGACAGCAAGAGTTATTCGTCCATTTGTCGCGCACATACTTAATGCATATTTAAGACTCATATGGTTTTCTCATGGATGCTATTGTCAGAACTGAACCAAATTGAAATGGGACCATACGGGAAGCACCAGCTTTCAAATAAAGAAAAGAATCATCAAAATCGGTTCACCCAGTCGAAAATTCTGAGGTACCTACCTAATAAAGAAAAAAAAAAAACGTGTGGCACTCGGGGACTGCCGCGGTAAAGCTATTGCATAGCATTTGTAACCTCCATACTTCTTATTTGTCAACGCTACACTTGGGATGATGACGTGATGACATAAAACAAAAACTACGTTTCCATGACAACATCACGTCCGAACCGTCATTACATGGTAGGCAGAGTGGGGGGTGTTAGGTTTTATTTTCGTTACGGAATTTCTTGATTCGGTCTCCGCGCTCAAAGCCCGCGATAAAAGCTATGCAATAGCTTAAAAAAAGAAAAAACAAATACAGTCGAATTGAGAACCTTTTTTTGAAGTCGGTTAAAAAGGGTAGGTACTCACCAATGGGCTGAATGAAACACAAGATAACGGTGACGAGGCCAGTGATAGCGTGAGGGTTGTCTCCGGTGGTGGAATAGCCGCCCACCTCGATGAGGATCAGGATGAAGCCGATCACCGTCAGCAGCCAGGTCACCACCATGAAGATGCGATGGTACTGTAACGAAATTCATAAAGGAGTTAAGATTAAGAGACATTGGTGCCGATTCCCTTGTTCACAAACTAAACTAAATTTAAGTTCAGTGCATCTTTTTCTTTCTATTTCATTAAGAAAAGGACAGAAGATAAATTTTAGTTTAGTCCTGTCAAATTAATCAGCGCCTGTCAGTCTCCATACAAGTTTAGACGTGATTAAAAACTTGCCAACTAAAATTACGTGAAATTACGTCAAGCGCTGATTAATTTGACAGGACTAAACTAAAATTTATCTTCTGTCCTTTTCTTAATGAAATAGAAAGAAAAAGATGCACTGAACTTAAATTTAGTTTAGTTTGTGAACAAGGGTATCGGCACCAATTTAGCTTTTTGTATTCCGTATGATGAAATTCTCAAACGCAATCGTAAGACCCCGTTCACGGCCTCGAGCTATGTGACTTGGGACGCGACTTGCAACAAACGACACTCGTGCTCGTCTCCTGAGGCCCTAGTGCGAGTTTCTTTTAAGGGAGAAGCGTAAGGGTAGCCCGCGAAATTCAAATTTTCTTACGTTTTTTGCGATTTGCAGGTCAGTGTCAGGTTTTATGTTAATTAAAATATGATTTGCAGTCGTAACAAGTATGGCTTTACTCAATTATAATCATTACAATCAGCAATAGTGATTAAGAAGAAGATAAAAGGTGTCAAATGTCATGATTTGCTAACTTATGGAGTTGTATTGCTGATTGTAATGATTATAATTGAGTGACATGACTTGCAGCACGACGGACGGAAACAGAGGCCCTGTTTCTGTCCATCGTGCTGCAAGTCATGTCGCGGTGACTCATGGCATTCTTTACTAAGCAACTTCTTTCATTTGTTTTCTCCGCAGTCGCTGTCGCAAGACGCATGTCGTTGAGCTTGTAGCTCGTGGTCACGGGGTAAGTAGAGCCGTTATATTATGTCATGAATAGGGTTGCAAAATTACGTAATTTTACGGAAAATGCCGGTAAAATACAGGTATTTTATAGTCATTTATATAAATGACGGTAAAATTACCGGCGACTTATGAAGTTGAAAATTTTAATTTGTGCTGTTCTCTGCATCTATGTGCAGAGGCAGCTCTGCACATAGATGATATTATTATAATCCATGACATGGTGTGATTCATATCTTGAATTCTTGACTTGAGAAATAATTAATTGAATTGAGATTTTTAGTACGCATGAGTCGCACGAGCCCAGTTTTCTGTTTTTTTTTTTAATCCAATATTGCTTATATCTCTGGCAAATTTCATTCAAATCCATTTATCCGTTAATAGTGAAGTAGTGACATACACATGATACGCACATACTCACTTCCGTATCTGTAGTGGTTTAGTGGGTATGACTGTATGAGTATGTTTAATACGTTTTTTACCGAAAATTACCATATTATACCAGGGTAATTTTACCGTTTTACATCCCTAGTCATGAATGAGTTGAAAAAGTCTTATAGTAGAAAAGTTTGTTTGAGAACATGGGAAAGTGTATGACACAACATTATCTCCGAAGTTCCAAACTTTCATATTCATATCTTTATTGGCTAACCTAGCTGAGATAGAACAAAAATCTTGGGCTACACTTACCGCAAACCAGATATCCTTTCCACCCAAAGTTTTACCGACCCAAGTCTGCCTGAAGTACCTGTAAATATATGAGATGGATGAGTTCCAAGGAAAATTGGAGTGCCATCGTGAACGAGTTGAATTTGTATTTTAAAGTCAAATATTATTTATTATAAGCCTGTGTTGTCCCACTGCAGGGCAAAAGCCTCCCTTCCCTCTTTCCACATTTCCTGGTCTACTGCGATTGCGGGCCAATCCTTTAAGAAGGAGTCCATTGTATCCCGCCATCTCTTTCTGGGCCTGCCGCGTAGTCGTTTCCTGCTATTTGGGATCCACTGAGTTGTGATTTTTGCGTACTGCTGCTCCGACATGCGACAGATGTGGCCAGCCTGGTTCCATTTTAGTCCAGTAACTGTGCAACCAGCGTCCGGTACTTGTGTTTTGGAACGAAGTATAGAGTTCCTGATGCGGTTTGTGAGTTTGACACCTAGTTGTAGTATAGACCACCCCTCTCCTGCCGTGGGTGTCGTCAGAGTCGACTAAGGGATTGTGTAGGTGGTTGATAATTGTCATCCTAGATCCACCTACGAACGTGTGTGAGTACAATCTTACAGTTTCACACCACATTTAGCCATCTATGGGCTCGGAAACCTAAAGTCAAATGGTAAGGTTATTTTTTGTTCTTCCCATACCTAGAACAGTTACGAAAACTTACCTAGCGAGCAGGATGCCGAGTGAAGAGGTTCCGAGCCAAGCTATCAACATGAAGCAGCCGTGCAACTTGAGCAGAAGTTTGGAGCTGCCGGCGGCGGTGCCAACCGAAGCCAGAGACATCGGCACACCTGTGGCCTCATACGCTAAGTCATGGAAACCGACGCGGTTCGCATCTGGGAAAAGAAAGTGTCAGTTTGTACTTGATGTGACTAGAAGATGGAAAACTATCATGAAAAATGTAGTAATACTTGAAAAGTTACGCCCTTACATACTGTGTGAAGAGAAATTTGACTTTCCTTCGGAACGTCCTTCTGATTATCCCCTTTTGTACATTCACAGACTTATAAAGGCTAGTGCGGATTGGGGCCGGTCATGCCGCAACGTATTGCAAAATCCTGATTCATTTCATCACTTTCGTATATTTTTAACCGAGATCCAAAAGGAGGAGGTTCTCAATTCGACGGTGTGTTTGTTACGCGATTACTTCACCAATTATGAATTGATTTTGATGATTCTTTTTTGTTTGGTAGGCCATATTTCAGAGGTAATCCCATATCATCATCATCATCATCAGCCTATAAATGTTCCCACTGCTGGGACACAGGCCTCCTCTCTGTGAGAAGGAGTGGGCCGTAATCCACCACGCGGGCCCAGTGCGGGTTGGTAGATGTCACATGTCTTCGAATTTTCGGTTCTAGGACATGCCGGTTTCCTCACGATGTTTTCCTTCACCGTTTTGAGAGCAGTGGTGATGAAATAATATTGCTTGGGTAGTTTTTGAGTTAGCTTCAATAATACGTATTTTTTCCCACTTAGTATGTGGATGATATAACTTCCTGTCACTGTTATTTACATAGCAGGTAGTGGTATTCGAATTTGTGTGGGGTAGGTACCACAACTAAAAAGTGAAAAATAAAAACTTTTTACAATCCAAAAAAAAACACTACAAAGTGAAAAATAATTTCGGAAGTCGGTGGCAAAAATCGAAAATTCTAAATCAAAGGCAAATATGCGCTTGACTTTCATCATCATCATCATTTCAGCCGAAAGACGTCCACTGCTGGACATAGGCCTCCCCCAAGCACCGCCACTTCGACCGATTCTGTGGTTCCCGCATCCAGCGGATTCCTACGGCTTTCACAAGGTCATCGGTCCATCTTGTGGGAGGCCTTCCAACGCTGCGTCTTCCGATACACGCTTGGCTTTACTCGTAGACTATTCATAAGTAAAGGAATAATGAACATCACAGTGAAGTTGACGGTGAAGACAAGGAAGTCTGACAATAATTCCTTCTGCACATGTGGCTTCCCTGGTACCTCATTAACGGCATAACAATGTAAATGTCTATTAACTGCTCCCAAATTACGATGATTATTTTATTTTACTTTTTTTGCCTACTTCATTGACATAATCTTTTCAATATTTGACATTAAATACCTACAATTTTCTATATATATTTTTTTAATCAAATTATATTTGTTACAGCTGTAGTGGCAATCATGTCATTTGGTTTAAATAGGTCCTTATTTTTATTTTTTTGTTTATCTTTTATACAGATTCTTTTCTTTTAGATTTTGTGAATGTGAGAACGTTGTAGACTGTAGACTTGTGGACCATTTTCTATTTTACTAAGTACCTGGTACTTGTTGATAGGCTTATTACACTGTCCTGCCATACCTATTAACACTGTAATTTGAAAACATTGTAGAAACAATTTATTTTGAAAAGAGTAACCGTGGAGTTTCTTGCCGGCTCTTCTCCATAGGAAGCGACCAATTGGAACCGTGCGCCTAGCTTCTGACTTTTCATAAGTGCCCTTGTAGGTTTATGTGAAATAAAATATTTTGATTTTGAATGCTTACCTTTCATTGAACTTCCAGAAACCACCATCAGGTTGTACATATTGCTCGCCAAATCAAAAGTCTGTCCTTTAACAACGGACACTACATCCCTCTTAAACTTGCAGTACAGCTTGCCATCAATGACCGAAGACTGCTGCAGCTGCACGATCTCTTGCGGAGAGTCGGACCGGCTGACATACGGATCAACCTTTGGGTAAGTCCAAGACGTGAACAGACTGATTCTTCCATTATCGTTTCGTACACATTCCATGGCACTATCATCTCCCATTTTGGTGTCCATGCTCAAGCCAGCTGCGACGTATTTAGGGTTGCCGACGCCTTGTAGTTCGAATGTGTATTGGTCTCCGGAGACGAAAATGGCTACTAGTGCTGTGCAGTCCCCTTTGGGAATGCAGTTTTGGGGGACGCCGAAGCACAGTTTTGTGTCAGCGCAGCCCTCGTAGATGACATCGAGAGGAGCAGCTTCTTGTTTTGGCTGTAATTAAGACGTTGTGTGTTACATTCTGATTTGGGAAAATACCTACGATCTATGAACAAAAGGTACTGCGAATAAGTAGTATTCGTATAGATTATAATTATTTAGTTCAATCTTTAATGTGATGGCACCAATTGCATCGAATTGCCTGAAAATTGAGCTTGTTTTGAACTTTCTAGTAGCTTTTTGAATTCTAGTACTTGTTTTCAATCTTTTAAAACTTAACATCACGCCTTGTTTCCCTAAAGGGTTGGGCAGAGGTGTATCAGTAGTAGGTATATACACATTTCGCCAGTTATGTTTAAGTCCCATGTAGTAGGGGGCGAGCCTATTGCCATCAACCGGGCACAAATCCAGACTCCGGGCTGCTACTGAGAAATTCCAGATAGATAAACCCAATAACACTTCGCGACCCGGAAATCGAACCTAGGATCTCATGCTCAGCAGTAGCGCTTGCGACCACTAGACCAACGAGGCAGTCAATCAATCTCATCAATCAATCAATCTTCAATCTTTTATTGTGTTTTATTTTTGGAAACCTCAAGCTATTTATTTTGATACCCTATTTTTGTTTCAATACTTTTCTTATTGACATCTAAAATTCGCCATTTTGATTTTACAAAAAATAAAACCTAGCCCTCCATTGCGCGACCTAGACGAGTTGATAGACACCTCATGTATAAAATATGCTACGAGATAAAGTATCCCATAATTATACAAAGATAAAATAAAGATACATAAACAGGTATGAACCTTGTCTATGCTGTCGCACAGTCGGTTAAGAAGGTAGGTAAGCCAAGTTTTCTTATGGACCTACAGTATTTCTATTTTCTTAATGTCCCTCGGGAATCATCGCATTTCCGAATACAAACGAATGCTAATTTCCATGTCCATCAATTATAAGATTTATCTTGTATAATAATTTGAATTCAGAACTAAGTACTTTATTGTTGTTTTGTTTTGATTATCGTGTGAATTATATAGAGCTGTAAAATTATTTTCCTATCTGTCGTGCGCGCGACTTTAGCAGCTTTCCTCCCATTTTTTTAATTTTAAAAGAGTATTAACAACTCTATATACTTCGATATAAGTCGATTAAGTCCGGTCTGCACCAAGTGCAAAGGGCAACTAATAGAAATCCGACGACTGACGAAACACGAGTTTTGCCGAGGGGCATTAAGAACATATTTGTACTGTACCTTAGTCTCCATAATGACAGGTGGTGGAGGCGGCGCGTTTGTAGCCTTTGGTACATTGGCGGCTGCGGGCGCGTTCACGACGGTGTCAGGTGTCACCACCTCTACGAGCGGAGACTCCACGTTCTTCCAGAACGTTGCGTAGCTCTGGGCAACTGTCGCTCTGAGGGATAAAAGTTTAATTATTTTCATAGGCTCGAAATCTTGGACGAAATAATAGTAACGGTGCTGTATTGATGTTTTGGATGTTACGGAAGTCGTTTTACTGGATCCGGAACCGGAATCGGAGATTTTAAATTTGATTGATCGGAATCAGTATCAGCTTCAGAACCGGAATCAGAACCGGAACCGAAGTCGAAGGTATAAGTAGAAGAAATATGTGTTATGGGATGGCTTAATGAAACAATTGAAATATAATTCACTCTCTTTAATAAGTCAAATATTAGCGATAACATCCACAAACAAAACAATAAACTGAAACTTCGAGTGCGAGTGTCTATAAAATAAACTAAAATTATACTGGTGACGAGTTAAAACTTGTTTGTACGTGCTCTAGTCACGTGCATCGCTGCGTTTCAAACTTCGGTATAACTCCGATTCAAAATTATCGGAACCGAACGGAAGTTCTGACATTCGGAACCGGAACCGAAGCTCCGTAACAGCCCTGCTTTGGATAGATTGCTGCTCAATAGTAAGTCAAGCAAGTATGGAAATTTTGTTTATCTGATTATTCCTCCTTATGACATACCTAAGTTTCCTGACCCTATCAAAACTAACAAATAGAAGCTTGGAACTCTTCAAGTAACAAAGTGATCTCATTGTATAATTGTGTTAAGACGCCGTAAGCCAGCGACCTTAAGTAGTTAGCTTGCGTGTTCAGTGCTGAGCTTACACAACGCGTCGTATGTCTAGCCAGTAATAGGACTCGCCTATCAAGGAGCGCTGTCCCAAATTAGACGCATTATTAATTTATTATACATAAAACAAAGTATATTTTAATAAAACACGTATACAAAAAAATACATAATTAAATTGTATTTTAAATGGTGAAGGTTTCAGAAAAATACGCTTGATAGTTTTTGCGTGATTCTCAGTTTTTACCCGCATTAGACATAACTTTACAAATTAATTACACTATGTAATTAAAACATTCACAGATTAATTTTAAAAAAGTGCTCTAATTTAACACACTTTTTTTTTCAAATCATTAGCTCTAATCGTTTGGACGTCGTGATCTTCAGTATAAAAACATTAAAAGTCGCTTAGGAACTAGTCGCGGGCTCGAACTCATTGGTGGGCTTGGTCAAAAAGCACGCTATCTCACCTGGCATCGTGTCCGATAGAGATAGTATCAGTGATGAGCAGTTAGACGCTGGTCTACATGCACAAACTCTAGTTCGCACGCACACAAAAACCGTTCAGAACGATTTTAGTAAAACGAGCGCGTAAAAAATTACGAAAAGTCCTTTGGAAGGTGGAGTTTTATGAAAAAACTACTGCATAAATCAATTACGAATAAAGTTTATTATAATCTTCGACAATTGAGCTTTGTCGGAACGAGCTTTGTTTTGGAGATTTTATACTTCTTTTATTACTTATTTACTCCCAAAGTTGCGTTAAAATTAGCAGGAAAAACGAATCTTTGTTGGCTCATAACTTTTTAATTGCTTTTTTTTTACTATTCTGCTTCTGTACAAACAAAATTAATAATAAGACAAAACGATTTCATGTTTTACTTTGGATGTACAATGTGTAACAGTGGAGTAAAACCCCCCGAAATTTGTATGGAAAAAGTATCGGCTAGTTGCGCCTTAAGATCAAAATTGATTTTTATCAATCGAAGGTTGACTATTCACTAGGTTCTGGTTCGTTTGTTATTTTAAATACAAATAAATAAAATTGAAGTGCATATGAAAGTTTAAACGGTACTTATTAAAAAAAAAAAAAACTGTCTTTCTATTATTTTGTTCCGGCTAATCTCCGAAAAGGCTGGACCGATTTAGATGGGCCTTTCACTGGCAGATAGCTGATGTTATAAGGAGTAACTAGGCTAACTTTTATTTTAGAAAAATAATTAGAGGGACCAGGCGGGCGAAGCCGCTGCACGCTGGCAGCACCAAGTTTCAAATGGTTCTGAACAACGGCGGTAATTGGAACAATTCTTTAGACATTGAACCACAAGCTCTTCGAGACTCGGACCCTTAAGACCAGGCACTCCAAAGACAATTTCCACGCAAACTCAGCCCCAATACACCCCACCACTATGTGCTAAACGCTAACACACCAGTTATAAAGTTGAATATCGCGTGCGCTCTTTGATCGTGTTCAAGCTAAATGTCGTAAGTCTGAATTCTTATTTTGTTTATAACTAAAGTAATAATTGATTTAGAGAAAAAAATATCTTATAATTGAATAATGAACTATATTTCCATACTGTCAATAATTATTTTAGACATAAAAGGTTCTCAATTCGACTGTATGTTGTTTTTTTTTGTATGTTTGTTACGCGATTACTCCGTCAATTATGAATTGATTTCGATGATTCTTTTTTGTTTGGTAGATCATACTTCAGAGGTGGTCCCATATAAATTTTATTAACTTTACTTGGGTAGTTTTTGAGTTAGCTTCAATAATACGTATTTTTTCCTCGCTTAGTATGTGGATGATATTATGATAACTTCTTGTCACTGTTATTTACATAGCAGGTAGTGGTATTCGAATTTGTGTGGGGTAGGTATCACAACTAAAAAGTGAAAAATAAAAAAAAATTACAAAAAAAAAACAACCGACTTAAAAAAAAACACTACAAAGTGAAAAATAACTTTAATTTCGGAAGTCGGTGACAAAGAACGAAAATTCAAAACCAAAGACACCGACTTCCGAAATTAAAGTTATTTTTCACTTTGTAGTGTTTTTTTTTAAGTCGGTTGTTTTTTTGTAAAAAGTTTTTTGTTTCAAATGATCTTTAAAAAAGACATGATTTTCGAATCAAAACTAGATCGAGCGAAAATGTTCCAATTACGTAACTGTCTTATAATTGGAAAGAAAAAGATCCAATAAATCATATACTAAAGTTCCATTTTTAATTGTATGACATACAATTTAGGGAGCCTCTTAAAACAGTTCATCTGCAAATCTTACCTGAACTCAACTCCTCCGAGGAAGTCAGTAGGAGCCTGCCACGTGAATGTCATGGAAGGCTTGTTTTCGGGCGAGGAGTGCGTCACCGTGTCGTTAGGGTTACTGCAGGTCGTGACATGTGTCAGTGACGTATCCGGCACGCCCACGAACTTCCCCACTATTATGTCTGGGTTCTGGAATGAAGTGATAAATGGGGTTAAGAACTTACTGGGTTTTAGCGTCTGTTATGGATTTTTTGAAGTGAAAACTTCTTTAGGCGCGTTGGGCATTTTTGAGACGGGAAAAAACAATTGAACTCGCAACACCGTTACCGAAACCTATGGATCAATGTTCTATGCAAGTATTTTTACTTTAAAGGTTTTGTAAACGCGATTGTGCTCTTTATTTAGATGACGTTACGGACCAATGTTCTATGCAAGTATTTTTCTTCCACCAAGGCGATCTTGTTCAAGTGTTCACTTCTATTGGCACACCCGGAGTGCCACTGTTCTTTTTTTGGAGATGAAGTTTGTCATGGTATGATGCGGAGAAATGAAGAAAATGTCGTGAGGAAAGTTTTGAGTAATCATAATCATCATTTATTGCATTCATGTAGTTTAAAAGTTATTACAAGTTTAAATTGGTTTCATACATGAACCCTGCTAGGGCACAGCAATATACATAGTTTAATGTGCTACAGTGTTACAATATTAAAACCACTGTGCTTAATCAATTACCTAATACTAATTTTACATAGTTATTAGATGTCCATCATTTATCATTTGAATATAATATAAATAAGTTATTATCATGATAAAATATAGAATAGGGTAAGAACAATTAATTGGTCGTCATTTCCATTATAAATTAAAATAAGATAAAAAATAAATTCAATTAAAACAAATAGCGATAACAATAATAATCATGAAACAACACATCATAACATAGGTAGGTAGTAAGTCAAGGTTGTAGGTGCTGTGTGTATTGTGTACAGGTCAAAATTTCAATGTCAAGATTTACTTATCGTCAAAGAATTCCTTGGTTGGCTATAAGAGTAGGGGAAGACCAAAGAAACGATGGATGGACTGTGTGGAAGATGATATGGATAGAAAGGGGGTGACCACCGAGATGATGACTGATAGATAAGTATGGAGGAAAAATATATGTTGTGCTGACCCGAAATGAATTGGGATAAGGGGTCGTCTATTATAATAATAAATAAATATCTTTATTTCCAATTTACAATTTTACATATGCCACTTGGTATAACATAATATTTTCATATAAAATTGTAGGTTTATGCAGAGTTATACACCTCTGACACCCAAGCTAAGATTAAACTTGTGTTATGGGTGTCAGTGTGGGTGTGGTCTTGTGTATGGTGATGGGTGGGTATTGTGTATTAATCACGTGATGTTTTTTTGCAATTTTTTAACCCCCCTGGTGATACGTGGTGAGGTTATAGTCTAACCTCTTCTCCTTACCCAAAGTCACGCGTATTTTTTTAGTGCAAAGTATCTTAAATAATTACAGAAGATTTTATCTTGAAAAAGAAAGAAAGAAAAATATTTTACTTGGGGACCCCGGTTTTCGGTTTAGAAATGCGCGTTAAACGAAAAAAATGAGCCGTCGCAGGACGCCTGGCAGATCTGAAACATCGAAATTATTATGTACAGGTAATATGCATAAAAGGATAGTTTACGACAGGAAATTAATATAGCGACAGTTGGCGTGGCCACGCGTCGCCACGCCAACAGTCAGCCTGACTCGCCGCTATAGATGTTTCACATCAAAAATTAATACGTGATATCTCATTACACCCGGGGTCCCCCTTGTGATAATTCGTGATTTTTTCCGAACCCCCTTCGAGCCTCACGTGGTTTATGGACGACCCCTAAGGGCAACAGAATGATGATGATTTGTGATGAAGTTTCGTATTGGGTGTCAAGTTTTCGTGAAGCTTTAGCATAATAAGCATAATCAGTCTATAATGTTCCCACTGTTGGGACACAGGCGCTCGTGGCTAAGTAATAACAGCCGCACGGTTCGATCCATCAGGTCAAGCTACGCTTGCCGAAGTTGGTTTGTGGATATGACTATCTTAACTTACCGAGACTTCTCCATGCCTCGGAAAGTACGTTAAGCCGTTGGTCCCGGCTGTCATTCGTGGATCTTTGACAATCGTTACGGGTCGTCAGAAGCCCGAAAGTCTGACAACCAGTCTTACCAAGGGGTATCATATTACCTAGTTACTGGGTTGTGGAGGTCAGATAGGCAATCGCTCCATGTAAAATACGGTATTTAGCTGCATCCGGTTAGACTGGAAGCCGACCCTAACATAGTTGGGAAAAGGCTAGGTAGATTGATATTGTTGGGATATTGGCCTCCTCTTTGTGAGAGGGAGTGGGCCATAATTCACCACGCGGGCCCAGTGCGGGTTGATAGATGTCTTTGAATTTTCGGTTCTAAGACATGCCGGTTTCCTCACGATGTTTTCCTTCACCGTTTTGAGAGCAGTGGTGATGAAATGAAATAAATAAACTGCCTGGGTTGGAACTCACGACCTACATACAACTCGTAAGTAATTCGGGGCCGGATACCACTGGGCCACCACGGCTCTGTTTAGCTTTACTAAATCCCAATTACTAGTAAAAAATGCTGTGTGAGCTTCTTAGGTTCTTCTTAGGTCTTCTGAGTTTTTTCTTTATCTAGCAAACAATCACCAATCATTTAGCTCGAAAGCAGTCTTCTATCCTGACATCCTTTTTTTGTTTTTTATTTGGTGGGAAATTATCAAATAACGTCTCCCACTCTGGGTGGAGCGGGAGGGCGTGTCAGACTCTTACTGACTAAAACCCACCCGTGTTCCTTCAGTTGCCATGTTGCCGGGGGCCACGATATCCCTTTCGGACTTCTTCACAATCCCGGTAGGCATTGGCCCTAGCGGACCCCGTCAGTTCTGCTGACATCTCTTTGAGGCGCGCGTGGAACACAACGCGCCGTCGACCCGGGCCGTTCTTATCGGACGGCGAGCTATCCATTGCTCACCGTCCGCAAGCCCGCGCCTGCGGTGACCGGAAATCGGAGCGTCTCCTGCGGCGATTAGGAGAAATTTGCCTCTCCCTCACGCGTTCCGCCTCCTCCTTATTTTGACATCCTGACTTATAGGTAGGTATCTTAAATCAACATTATCATGAGACAGTCTAATTTTAAGTAATAAGATCAGCCCATAATAATACGCAGTTTACACAGGCATATCATACGCAAGCAATTAAAAATATGCATTCTGAGAAGAGAAACGTAATAGTTACAACAATATTTATTATGTATCATCTCTCAGATCTCTTAATAGACACAATTAACAGAAACATGTGATTTGATGACTCATCAAGCGAGGTTCTAAGCCTATACTATTGTTTCCGTATAATCTACGTATCCGACAGACCGTAGGTATACAATTATTAGCTTTATATTCTTTCTTTTGTTTCTACCTTTTTCCTTATAAGGTGAGTATAGACTAGAGCAGGGGTTCCCAAACTAAAAACAAAAAAAAAGTAACAAAAAATAAAAATAAAACGTGTGCGGTCGGGGGACCCCCGTCAGGAACGAAGTTCTTTCTCACGTATGATTTAAAACAAAAACAAAATAGTTGCAGCCGTGATCTTTGATTTACATTTTGACCTCATATCAGCTTTAACACCCTCGAAAATTATGAAAACAACACCCATGACGAATAATTTGAAAATTTTCGCTGTCGCCATCTTCGATTTACATTTCGACCCCACTATCGGCTTTAACACCCTTGAAAACCATGAAAACGATACCCATGACGAAAAATTCCGCCTTAGCCAGTCGAAATAGGGTACAATGATTAAAAACAAAACAAAAAACATCTAGATATTTGCTCACTCAATTCACGATGACTGCAAAGTGTTATAAAGTCTATTCTGCAAACGTCTCACCGTGAAAACTTAGGTGAAATGACCTTGAAGTGAGCTGTCATTTAAGAATGCTGGGATTGACGCTATTGACACCTCACTTCAAAATCAGTTCACCTATACTGCATTTGAAACAAGATTAGACATTTAAATAAACCTTTTTTACAGTCCGTTCAACCGATTATGACTTTTATTGCGTTAATGGCATGACAAATGGCAGCTACAGTAAACAGTTGGTATTGTAACCACTTTTTTGCTTTTAATGCCATCCTTAAGCCTTTTTTTTTTTTGGGTGGGAAATTATCAAATAACTTCTCCCGCTCTGGGTGGAGCGGGAGGGCGTGTCAGACTCTTACTGACTAAAACCCACCCGTGTTCCTTCGGTTGCCCTGTTGCCGGGGGCCACGATGTCCCTATCGGTTTTCTTCGAACCCCCGGCAGGCATTGGCCCTAGCGAACCCCGTCAATTCTGCTGACATCTCTTTGAGGCGCGCGTGGAACACAACGCGCCGTCGACCCGGGCTTGGTCCTTATCGGACGGCGAGCTACCCACTGCTCACCGTCCGCAAGCCCGCGCCTACGGTGGCCGGAAATCGGCTCGCGATTCCCGCCCCGGGCGTCTCCTCCTGCGGCGGTTAAGGCGTGAGGGCGCGAACTTTGCCTCTCCCTCACGCGTTCCGCCTCCTCTTTCGCGAGCATTACCGCTTCGCAGAAGGAGGTGACGGCCTGCCATTTCCTCTCGATCCGTACCATGGCCTGAACCAGGGCCGGACGCGAGAGATCACCGCCGCCGATCGCCTCTACGAGGACACGGCGTTGCTCCACCCAAGCCGGGCAGACCTCCACCGTATGCCCCACCGTGTCCTCAGGCCGATCCACACAATGGTGACACCCGGGTGTTTCCTCCCGCCTTATCCTGAACAGGAACCTCCCGAAGCAGCCGTGTCCGGTAAGGACCTGCGTCAGGCGGAAGGTGAGGACGCCGTGGCGTCTCTCAAGCCACTCCTCAAAGAGGGGTCTTATCGCCGCAATTGTGCAGTGCCCAGCGCGGGGTTGCGACAATCGCACCCTCCATGACGCCATGAGATCCCGCCGGAGCTCTGTCCGCTGTGCCGCGATTTCCTGCGGCATCGGAGCTAAGCCCCGGCGTTTCGCCTCCTCGCGCCACTCCCAGATGTGCGCGAGGACCTTTGCCTCCAGATCCCATGGCGGTAATCCGGCAAGGAGGCTCGCCGCCTCGCAGGAGACCGTGCGGTATCCTCGGGCCAGCCGGATGGCCATGACCGGCCATCCTTAAGCCTACGGTATAGAAATCAAAATCGGTTGAACGGACTGTAAAAAAGGTTTGTTTAAATGTCTAATCTTATTTCAAATGGAGTATAGGTTTTTGCAGAATGCACCGATAACCATGAACACGAAGTAAACAAGATTTGAATCTATGGTTCCAAGTCTCGTAAGTAATCTTTAATATGCTCTGTCAATTTATATTATTTATTCAAACGAAAAGAATGCGTAGAACTAACAATTACTGCGTCCCACATACCTACATCGACATTTTAGTACAAATAGTAAGTACGTACCTACATAATACAAGTATAACGTAATACCCAGATACTATATGTGGGTGTACATAAGTGTTAAGTAATTTGCTGGTGAACTGATTATGTAGAACAAACTGATTAATATTCAGTTTCTAGGCATCTAGACTGTCAGATGCAGGTCAAGTGAGTCAACAACACGAAACGGTCAAACTGGTTCGGCAGGTTCTTTGTTATGCGCAAGTTTACAATCAATGTGTTAACATAAATCAATCTGCTTAATAAATTCATTCACTGACAGAAAATGACCCAGAAGCATGACATTTTACACTAGTGTTCCATAAACAGCGAAAGTGACCACTAAGTAGGGTTGCAAAATTACGTAATTTTACGGAAAACGCTGGTAAAATACGGGTATTTTATAGTCATTTATATAAATTACGGTAAAATTACCGGCGACTTATGAAGTTTAAAATTTTAATTTGTGCTGTCCTCTGCTCTGCCTCTGCACATGGATGATATTATTATAATCCATGACATGATGTGATTCATATCTTGAATTCTTGACTTCAGAATTAAGTTTTAGGGATTTTTAGTAAGTACGTATGAGTCGCATGAGCCCAGTGTTCTATTTTTTTTTTAAGATCAAATACTGCTTATATTTCTGGCAAATTTCATTCAAATCCAGTTATCCGTTAATAGTGAAGTAGTGAAATACACATGATACACACAAACATACTCACTTCCGTGTTTGTAGTGGTTTAGTGGGTATGACTGTATGAGTACGTTTAGTACGTTTTTTACCGAAAATTACCATAAAATACCGTAAATTACGTAATTTTTTATTTTACCTTATTATACCAGGGTAATTTTAGCGTTTTACATCCCTACCACTAAGGAAGGATTTTATACTAAGGATACCTACTTCTATACCTACAAGGTCTTAATAGAGGTATGCTTACTTATACCATTGATGTGCAGTTAATTTGTACAGTCCCATAAAAAAATACTCAGTACTAATAAGGTAGCTCGCGAAATTAAAACGTGAGAAAATTTTAATTTCGTGGGCTACGCTGAAAAACATAAAACCAACTTATTCCACTTTCTGTTGACCGATTCAAACAGTCACGATTAATCTGCTACAGATGAATCAGACTAAAATTATATTTTCGCCCTCTCACATTGTCTATTATGTAGCAGCCAAGGGCCTTTTACAAATATGGAGAGCTTTGTGATTGCTTGCACGATTGTGATTTGTAAAGGTATGCGACCATTGTATCTGGATGCAGTGAATGGGTCACGGAGCAAAAATGCATTGTACTTAGCATAATTAGCTTTGCGAGTACAACGACGAAGAGAAATACCTACATGAGTTTTAAAGGATCTGGCACATTACTAAGCCCAAAAACTCTCACAAAATAAAAATAAAGTTGTGGCACTCCGGGAGTGCCGAAAAAGTAAAAATTTGAACAAAATCGCCTTGGTGGAAAAAAAATACTTGTATAGAAGATTGGTCCGTAATCTTATCTAAATAAAGAGCACAATCGCGTTTATAAAAAATAATAAGTACTTCCGAAACCTTTAAAGTAAAAATACTTGCATAGAACATTGATCCGTAACGTAATATAAATAAAGAGCATAATCGCATTTACAAAACCTTTAAAGTAAAATACTTGCACAGAACATTGATCCGTAACGTAATATAAATAAAGAGCACAATCACGTTTACAAAAATGAGGTGTCGTCATGGTGTCGCGAAATCAATGGTTTAGTCCCATCTCAAAAATGCCCAACGCGCCTAAAGAAGTTTTTATTTCAAAAAACGAGCGATTCTTACAGTGGTCGCATTAGGATGTGTAACATCTGACATCTTGGCTGACAGTACCAACCTCTCGGAAAATGGGTTGGTACCATCTGACGGCCAACTCTAGCACCGCGCGCGCTCATTGGTCAAATCAAATAGCGCGCGCTTCCCCGGCTTCCTGTTACACACTTCCATCGCTTTGCACGAAATCACTCACACAGATTGCAGGAAAGCGAGAGGAAAGATGTAACACATCAAAAAACTTTGTTTCAAACCTATACTCCATTTGAAATAAGATTAGACATTTAACTCAACCTTTTTTACAGTCCGTTCAACCGATTTTGACTTCTATTGCGTTAGTGGCATGACAAATGGCAGCTGCAGTAATGGAGTATAGTCTACTTCGCAATATGAATCCAGCGGGGGTAATGATTGATTACTAAAAATATATTTTTTGTCCGTCTTGTAAATTATTAAAAAATATTGGACACGTATTTTTTCCTTTCTTACATTATCATAAGATTACGGCGATACTGGAGTTAAAATGTGCCATGACGACACGAGTCTTGTGACGTAGCGACCCCCACTCCCCAACTTGAATGTGTTGTATCTAAGTTATTTTTGATTATTATGATGAAGCAAAAAAAACATGTCTAATATTTTTTTATTATCTGACTGATGGACTAAATAGTTTTTTTTTGGACAGTTCAACAATATTCATTGTGTTATTTACGTTGTCGAGCAGAAGAATTTTTCAAGCAATGGAATGGACCAGGGAATTTCCTTTAAAATACGCTGATGTATTGAAAGTGTTACACGCAATGGCGAGCTGGTTTTAGCTAATGGTCCTCCTAACGTCCTTACAAAGACTGTCAAATACCTTAGCAAAAGAAAAGTGCACTTAATAAATTACCTGTATCTGCCGAGCCTGCAAAATGAACCCTCCAATCGGCAGGGGTGCTCCAGCAGGGCTGCCGACAGTCACCTGTAGAGTGTCCCCCTGTCTCACTTGTGCGGATGACGTGAGGATGAGGTAGGGCGGCGTGGTTGACTGCGCCTGGATGGACTCGTGGCGCGGCGTCTGGTCTATGCAGGCCTGGAAAAGAAGAATTAGGTACTCAGTTAGAATAAGAAAAGAAATAAAGAAAATACGTTTATTTGCGGTAAATATGACGCAAAGAAAGAACATAAAACAAAAAGAATAAGTTGGGGAAAAATAGGCGTCACATCCACGCAAAACGGCCATCGCTCAGCATAAAGCTATGACCCTATGCGAGACAGAGCCACAGCCAGGGCCGTTTTTTTTTAAAGTAAGTTACTTACTCCTCAATAAAATAAGGTACATTTTGGTAAGTACATTTTGTACATAAGGTACAGTCGGTGTCTTTGGATCAGTATTTAAGTTTTCTGACACCGACTTCCGAAATTAAAGTTATTTTTCACTTTGTAGTTTGGAAGTCGGTTGTATTTTTTGTAAAAAAGTTTTTTTTTTCACTTTTTCGTGGGTTGATTTGTAATTTATCTAATGCTCATCAAAAATACCCAAATCGCTATAGATGTGCCTTTAATATTTGAAGAGTTCCCTCGATTTCTCCAAGATTTCATCATCAGATCGTAACCAAATGACTATGGAACCAACTTGAAAGTATACCCTTTCAAACAAAAAAAGAATTTTTCAAATCGGTTCAGCTGTCTTCGAGTAAACGGGGAACATACATAAAAAAATGTTTAAAAAAATATTCCGACTAATTGAGAACCTCCTCCTTTTTTTTGAAATCGGTTAATAAAATAAGGTACATTTTCAAACACCAAATTAAACTTTTCTGGCTTTTAAGTTGACAAACTAACTGATAGTCTGTTTTGAAATCTACGTTCGATTTCAAAACAAATCGATCGACTCGATCGCCTTGCGACCCGTTAGACCTTGCGCCCAGGTGTTACGCACCCCTTACACCCCCGGGTAAAGACGGCCCTGGCCACAGCGCTGGTTTTCAGCGACAGCCAATTATTGAATAATGTCGCATCAAGAACCTCCGTCGTCGTTCTAAATAGCTTACTGTCTGTTCCTAAAGTATATGATAAAAGTGTAAACAAACCCAGTTCAGGTAAAATTCTTACGCAATCACACAAGCAACACATTCATCTGTATTTAGAAGGATCCAATTGAAAAGTCATCGTTGAAAATGAAGGTTTAAAAAAAAACCAACCGACTTCCAAAAAAACATTACAAAGTCAAAAATTACTTTATTTTCGGAAGTCGGTGTCTTTGGTTTCGAATTTTCGTTTTTGTCACCGAACTCCGAAATTAAAGTTATTTTTGATTTTGTAGTGTTTTTTTTGGAAGTCGGTTATATTTTTTTTTGTAAAATGTATTTTTTTTCACTTTTTAGTTGTGGTACCTACCCCATGCAAATTCAAATAATACTACCTGCTGTGTAAATAACAGTGACAGGAACTTACTATAAACACATCGATTTACATCGACTATAACATCATTAAATCGAGTAGGAAAAATACCTATTATTGAAGCTAACTCAAAAAGTACCCAAGCAAAGATAATAAAATTTATATGGGACCACCTCTGATGTATGACCTACCAAACAAAATAAGAATCATCAAAATCAATTCATAATTGGCGGAGTAATCGCGTAACAAACACAAAAAAAACTTACAGTCGAATTGAGAACCTCCTCTTTTTTGAAATCGGTAAAAATTTATCTCAATTATTATTATTTCGGGTATTCAAATAATCAAATCAAAAAGACCCAATTTGTAATTGGCACAATAATTAATTGGCATCCACCTACGTTTTCGGATTCATTTGTTTACATTTGCATCAGACACTTATGCGTTTCAATAACTTGTATGCGGCGCGTTTTTTTTATGTTTTTATTTGCTGTCAAAAAGGTAGTCAGGTTTTGGATGCGAAATACCATGTTTGGCTTTTATTGTTGTTGATTTGACTATTTTAATTAACCGACTTCCAAAAGGAGGAGGTTCTCAATTCGACTGTATGTTTTTTTTTCATTTTTTTTTTAATGTTTCGTACGCGATTACTCCGCCAATTATGAATTGATTTTTTATTTGGTAGCTCATACTTCAGAGGTGGTCCCATATAAATTTTATTAACTTTGCTTGCGTAGTTTTTGATTTAGCTTCAATAATATGTACTTTTTCCCACTTAGTATGTGGATAATATGATAACTTCCTGTCACTATTATTTACATAGCAGGTAGTGGTATTCGAATTTGTGTGGGGTAGGTACCACAACTAAAAAAAAAAAAAAAACTTTTTACAAAAAAAAAAAAACAAGCGACTTAAAAAAAAAACACTACAAAGTGAAAAATAACTTTAATTTCGGAAGTCGGTGACAAAGAACGAAAATTCAATACCAAAGACACCGACTTCCGAAATTAAATTTATTTTTCACTTTGCAGTGTTTTTTTTTGAAGTTGGTTGTTTTTTTTTTGTAAAAAGTTTTTCTTGTTACTATTGATGAAACATGTGTTTACTTTACTTTAATTACCTAGATTATAGAGCATAGTTCTCCCTCTATACAAAGACATTTTTTTTAAACTTCCTCTTGTCAAAAACTCATCTAGGTGAGAACACACGTTTTACGTTTTCCTCCTTTTGTGTGCCTAATATTTCTTAAATGTTTGAAACCTTATATGTATTTATGACTCGCTATTCATGGACGACTTGATAATCAAGAAATACAGGAATAGTTACCAGAGCATTTTGTGTTTTTAATATCACCGCATGCCACCTATCCTGCCAGTAGCAATTCGGCACGACCACGCCTTATATTATTGGCTTCGCAGCGCAGACAACTCTGCTCAGATAGTTCGTCATAACAACTAAACTCCATTTGAAATAAGATTAGACATTTAAATAAACCTTTCATACAGTTCGTTCAACCGATATTGACTTCTATTGCGTTGGTGGTATGACAAATGGCAGCTGCAATAAACAGTTGGTTTTGTAACCACTTTTTTACTTTTAATACCATCCTTATGCCTACGGCATAGAAGTCAAAATCGGTTGAACGGACTGTAAAAAAGGTTTGTTTCAATGTCTAATCTTATTTCAAACGGAGTATAAGTATTAAGGGTCACGTCTAGCATTTGAGTCCCGTTGTCTATTAAGAACGTACCGAAAGTCTGACAACCAGTCTTATCAAGGGATATCGTCGTGTCTAGTAACTGGGTTGTGAAGGTCAGGCAGGCAGTTGCGCCGTGTAGAATATTGGTATTCAGTCTCATCTGGTTACACTGGACGCTGACCCCAACATAGTTGAGAAAAGCTTGTAGATGATGAGTCTTTTAAAGATAGTACGAACGTGCCTCTATCACATCACCATTTGGCAACTTGCCTGACCAAGACGTCGGCATCGTTTGAGCTTGTGGGTAGACAAAGTCATAATCAAAACAATAATGGTTTTGAGACCCTGACCGATTAGTATAGTACTTTGAATAGTCCCACACTACACTAATTTAAAGGCTTCTCTATCTTTAAGAACAGTGTCTTCATTGAAGACCTGTTTGAGCATTCTTTGTGTGGACAAGAAATCATTAATTCATTCATTCATGCACAAGAAGTTGGGTTGTCTCTCTAGGAGTATTCCTAGAAAGACATCCCAACTTCTATGCTAACTGATTATGCTATCATAATCAGCCCATAATTTTGCCACTGCTGGCAGACAGGCCTCCTCTATGAGAGGGAGTGGGCCGTAATCCACCACGCGGGCCCAGTGCGGGTTGGTAGATGCCACTGTCTTCGAGTTTTTGGTTTTAGGACATGCAGGTTTCCTCACAATGTTTTCCTTCACCGTTTTTAAAGCAGTAGTGATGGTATTATTTACACAAAGTAAAGCGCCTGTCTGGGCAAGTCGCCGCCGTTACCACTGGGCACCTGCTCTCTTGGTATGCTTTGTTCTTGAGTTTTTTTTTTACTGGCCTACGCTGTCCCACTCCTGGGCAGAGGCCTCCCTCTACTCCTTCCACCTTTCGCGAGCCCGCGCGTCCTCCTTCTAGTTTTGACGGAACTTATCCAGCTCGTCCTACGATCTCCTACGTGGTTTTCCGCGACCCCGCCTCACTATCTCAGGGCACCGGTTCTGTGCTATTTGGGCCCACAGTTTGTCCGGCATGCGGCAGACATGTCCTGCCCAGTCCCATTTAAGTTGGGCAGCCTTTTGAGCCACGTCAACTATTTTCGTTTTGGAGCGCAGTATTGTGTTTCGAACACGATCCGTTAATTTAGCGCCTAGTATACTGCGCTCCATTGCTCGTTGGCAGACCTTGAGTTTGGTCTTCTGGATGTTAGTCAAAGACCTTATAGAGTAGGATGTTTATTTAATAACTTACCCCAGAAGGTGCCCCGGAGCCATATTGCTCAGTCTGGTTTATCACCATCATAACTAGTATGCTGAACAGCATTACACTTCTTTTCCTCGGCAACATTGTGTCTGCTTCTGGAAACAAAAAGAAAATTGCATGATGAGCATTTTAGATTTGTTGTGGACAGAAATGTAATTGCAAAACTGTTTACACAATATTACCGTCAAAAATATCGCTACTGTGTCTGTACACAGTAGCGATATTTTTGACGGTAGGTAATATTGTGTGCAAGTGTTGTTGGGAGTGCCGACAGAAGTGAAAATTTGAACAAGATCGCCTTAGTGGAAGAAAAATACTCGTATAGAACATTGGTCCGTAACCTTATCTAAATAAAGAGCACAATCACGTTTACAAAAATTTCACTTCAATAATCCAAATATCAAATAAATAAATTGTTATCTCTGAATTCTGCAATTATGGTCTTATACTAAGTTTAGTTAAAAAACACTTGTTCTACCTGCAATCATTCTTTTGTGAAATTGAATTATGTATGGGCTTGTACCACTGCCCTTAAAATACAAGTTATTTTATAACTTAGTAAGGGTGCTGGTTGCAAAATCTATCTGTTTTGTTAACTAGCATAAGTAAGGTGTACTTACAGATGATCTATTTAACGTTTTAATTTTTTTATTTAAACAAATAAATTATAAGGGTAGTTCTTCGAAATTTGATTCTTCGACTGATTCATATGGCCAAAATTTAATTTCACTTTCAGCTTTGTAACATATGTTCATATGAAAATAGGTATACCAAATAACATATATTTGAATGAGGGACTCGTTTTTATAAAGTGGTTTTCAAGATATCGATGTTCAAATATTTTGTGCCCAGATTAATCAGAAACAGAAATAAAAATCATAAACTTTATGCAGATGAGCTCTGTATTAAGAAAATATTCATATTTTAACAACAACAATAATATCTTCTATATTATCTTCACCAATGGCGTGAGACTCTTTTATCCGTTTATCATATTGAGCCTTTTAAACACGAAAATATTCTCATCGTCAGAATCTGAGCGATCTCTGGTGAATTTTGGAGTTATAAGTTTTTCATCGATTGACGGAGTCTCCATTCAAAAGTTGTCGTCATCGGGAAGGTCGAGGTCTTGTTGGGGTGTATCCGTATATTTTCCAGTCTCAATTTCGGCACCCCGAAATTCAGAATTTCCCGTGTCCTTTTTCAGAATAATTCCACACTAATAATCGCAAACTTGAAAAATACCAGTGCATTTTCGCCATTTTGAATTATTGAAAAGGTTATTAATTACGTATTAATTATTGAAAAGGTTATTAATTACGTACATTTTGAATTATTGAAAAGGTTATTAATTACGTATTGGTTGCTAATTAAATATAACAAATAAGACTAGAACTACTGACTTGTACACAGTCAAAAATTTGACAAGGAGAATTACGCAACAAAAGCGCTCCTTTCGTGCTGGAGAGGCGAAAAACTAATTTATTTTAAAATTCATATGGGGTTTTGACTATATGAATCAGGCACAGATTAATCAGGATTTTGCCTACAATCATGCATAACTCATCATACATACAGACTTCAGTATTGTCATGTTTCTACACGAATCTATAACCCAAGAGCATCACACGAAACTCAGATTGAAGTTTTAAAACATTAAATAAATTTGATAAAGTAGGCAGTGTAATCAGAATGCCACCTGAACCAAGCACAGATGAATCAGATGTTTACCGTCGTAACACCGGGATCTAAGCCAACCAGCCGCACGTCCACCTTCTAGGTCGTCCGTTGTACGACTGGCTCCCCCCGCGCGGGAAGCCAGACTCTCATTATTATTACCCGACTAAGTACGGTCAAGCGCAGCTTACGCCACATTAATCAGTATTATACGCCGGACACTTCTTATTTACATATTTTTAAACACACTAACGTAGTTATAACTAATTCTCATTTTTTTTGTAAGAGGGCAATTCATTTCCTTTTGATATAATTATAATTTATATTGATTTATCAAAGGGAAAATGCGACATCGACCATTTTGTTCCAGAAAATGGCAAACGGACGCGTTATATGAATCAGAAGAACAAACTTCAAATATTTTTATTCTGTACCTAGACAGCAATTATTTGAAAAATATAATTTGTCCCAGTTAGGGACATATATAAACTGTACAAAAAAAAAATTACATGTCGTTTTGTTAGTTGGTTACAGAAAATATACCCATAGAAATCGAAAATTTTGTCTCTGAAGAATTACCCATAAATAATTTCTTGGTATGGCGACAAACCGTTTATAAATGGAGGACTATCATCATAGAAACGGACGTACTAACGCAATGTGAAGGTATGTATGTCACAGTTTAAATGACTGCTAACTTAGTCCATGTTAGCGAGCTCTATCCGTGATCTGAACTGACATTACCACAGAAGAAAGAGACGGCCATATACAATAGGAGCAGGTTAAAATAGGACGGAGGACCACATTGATGTCATGCACGAGGAAGTAAGGTCGGTGAGCGAAGTGAAGGGAACTGTATCACGGTGTTGTGGGGTGACATCATCGGTTCATGGTCCTTAGGAACTGATAGACATCAGCTTGAAGAAAAACGTACAAAAGGCAAAACAATTTGCTCTCGCACAGTATAATTTTTTAATGCACATGGGATGCACTCTACTGGATTTTGAATACTCGGCTCAACACAGAGAGTTGAAAATCCAATGAGCGATAAAAATCGTCACGGGTTAAAAGCGCCCGTGGGTACAAGGGCTGAGATATGAACTAGGTAAGTGAAAATTCATGTAGGTAGGGACTGTCAACCGCATGCAGTAGTGACCAAGTAAAACTTAACTTAGAACACCTGATTCGAAATAAAGGTTCTGTCAAAGTCAAACCGTTACCATGGAAATGCGATTGATTGTACTACGAATGCAATTTTAATGTGTATGCGTAAAAATAAGTACAGGACATGGTCAGATGACAAAGACCAGGCCATTCAGCATATAACAATATTCATTAACTACAAAGTTGTATAGTTAGCTGCCTGTGACCCTTTGTATTCTATAGTTAAGGTGCAGTTTGCAGGTGAAGAATTTATCGACAAGAATTCCAAGCAAAGAAGTCCTTCCACAGATATCACAAAAAGTGTTATGGGTCAGGATAGTAGATTTGATAAGCTTGAAAAGTCAAACTCAAACTCAAAGCATTTATTTAAATTAAACCATTTACAGGCACTTTTGAATTGTCAAGGAGTCGATCAGTTAGAAATATGAAGCTAGTTGCCCATTCCAAAGCGTAATAGGTACATATGGAGAAGAACGGGTTGGAAACTCCACGGACACTCTTTTAAATAAAAAAAAATTGTTACAAAATATTGGTTTCATCATTCATGTTGAAAGTATACATATGAGAACAATGTAGAAAGACGTGCACGTTAAAAGAGCGTCCGTAATAAAAAGATTACAGCAAGACAAAACTAATGACTAACTCTATAAAAGTAGATATAAAAATAAAGGACGAAGCTCTGTCATATGTAGAAGACTACATGTATCTTGGTCAAGTCATCTCTACGAAAGACCAAATTAGCCAGGAAATAAATATGAGGATTGCAATTGGTTGGAAAAAATACTGGTCCCTCAAGGAGATAATGAAGTCTAAAGACCTAGGCATGACACTGAAAAGAAAGACTTTCAACTCATGTATACTCCCATGTTTAACATATGGATGTGAGACATGGACACTTACCAAATGGCTCAGAGGAAAGCTTGCTAAGTGTCAAAGAGCAATGGAGAGAAGCATGGTAGGCTCAAAGAGACAAGATAGACTAAGAAATACAGATCTCCGATCCAGAACAAAACTGACCGACATTCTAGCAAGAATAGACCAACAGAAGTGGAGGTGGACAGGCCATACGATGCGAGACACTAAAGGAAAGTGGAGCAAGGCAGTGACAGAGTGGTATCCAAGGGATGGCAAAAGAAATCAAGGAAGACAGCTTTCCCGATGGGAGGATGAAATAAAGCTGACAGCAGGTTCAAACTGGAGGAGGATACCTCGCGACAGACAACAATGGAAGCTGTTAGAGGAGGCCTATGCCATGAGGCACACCGATATTCGAGACATTTTGTGATTATTTGTTGTAACCATTACTGTAATTTTTTTTGTCTGGTTTCGGAATAAAAGGCTTTATTATTATTATTATAATAAAAAGATAAAATAAAACCAATTAATTATTCAAAGATTAAAATAAATTTAAATAAGTCCTGGCAGCTAAGAGATGACCAGTTTCAACTGACGGCGCCCGTTCACGAACTTGGCGCATATATTAGCACTATTCAACTCGGGATTTCTACATACCTACATAACAATATTATGGCCTTCGATCAATAATTGATCGAAGACTAAGGCAATAGATTTAACAAGTAACATTTGAGCATGGTGAATTGGTTATTGGTGCTGATTCCCTTGTTCACAAACTAAACTAAATTTAAGTTCAGTGCATCTTTTTCTTTCTATTTCATTAAGAAAAGGACAGAAGATAAATTTTAATTTAGTCCTGTCAAATTAATCAGCGCTTGACGTAAATTGACGTAATTTTAGTCGGCAAGTTTTTAATCACGTCTAAACTTGTATGGAGAGTGACAGGCGATGATTAATTTGATAGGACTAAACTAAAATTTATCTTATGTCCTTTTCTTAATGAAATAGAAAGAAAAAGATGCATTGAACTTAAATTTAGTTTAGTTTGTGAACAAGGGAATCGGCACCATTGTGACTCCTTTTAAGGGGGTTTTAGAGAAATGTTTCGTAAAGGAAGGACGGAATTATCACTTACGGATAGCTATGTTAAATTTTTCAACAAAAACAAAAGAAATGCAAAAGCACTGGTGTCTCAACCAAGAATCAAGCTTCGACTGACTGAATTACAACCCGACGCCTTGGTTAAATTTGGCATAACTATGTATCTATCAATCATGACACAGCCTATTCTGCTATGACTAGCTATGAATACACTAAAACTATTGTTATTTTAAGACTTCAGAAATAACGCAATGTATTGATTAACACGATGACATATCACTAAAATTCGTTGTCACGGATATACGTATGAATGTTGTCATCGCTTGTTTATAAATCCACAAACTCAACATCATCCATAATTCATCGGTATTGAATCTAGCCGCCAAGCAGGTGGATTCTTAGGAAGTATCTATCGTTTACTTCCTCAGGATTCTGAGGCAGCAAGATTTTTCTGCTAGGAAAAACGTTTGATCCCACCCTATAAGTACGTAGATCATTATCAGTACCTGGGCGACCGAGCTCTGCTCTGGTGAAACTAGAGAATGCTCGTTTAATGTTACAGGATAGTTCATACTAATTCCATGCTGCCGTTATAGTAGGTACTTACTAATTCCATGCTGTCATGTCATTATTCTAAAGTAGCCATCTTGTTCTAAACTTTGGGCGACTGAGCTCTGCTCGGGTGAAAACACGGAGAAAACGAATTTTGCCAGATATGAGATCTAGCTAGATCGATTTTTCACTTCCGTAAACCCCTATATTGCAACTTTCATCGAAATCGTTAGAGCCGTTTTCAATATTGCTCATTTAATAGTATAGAATAACAGCTTATATCTGCTCTACTTGTAAAATCAACATCAATATGAGCTGTACCACACCGGGGCGCCATGGCAACATCGCCAGGTCGAGCTGCCAACCATACATTACTGACAACGCGACCTGATTGCGCCGCCATGGCATCCCAAATTCCCAATGAGCTTACGACTTTCAAATTAAATTGGACCTTTTATCCCACTCTATTCGTTATAGTTTCGGTTTTTTCTCAAAAACGTCATTGAAAATCTCTGGGAATTCCAATAGTTTTAGCACCGTCATAACCAGTTGACCTTACCGAGCGGATCGGAGCACCATAATCTGCGACAATGTTGTTATTTCCTCAAGCATTCGTTACACTGCTGCGCACTTTGGTGATTTCCTATTGCTGACTTCTCAAGGAAAATTAAATTTATGGAATGTTGTTTAGAGCACCTGCAATTCTGTGTGTCATTGAGTTAGTGGTTTCCATTTGGCATACTAGGTACTTAATGCAGGAAGTCTTGGAATTTAATCCATAAAGAAATCGTCACCAATACCGCAAAGGGGCGAACCTCAAATAAGAAAATTTTACAGGAGAGCCAAAAAACGTTTTTTTTCTCCCGATGACGCGCTTATTTTGATGATATTGTCACTTTTGGTAATATGACTATTGTCGTTCGTCTGAATTTCCATTTCAACTTCAGGTGCTTTTTTTTATTGTCACTTCTAATATTGAGCATAGAAAAAGGAACATTATCCTCAGAGCATTACCCATGTCGCCGCTATAAGGCGAACTTCGAGTTTCGTCTTTTCGTTAAATTTCCCTACAACTGATTTTGAGATACGCCGTCAATCTTTTTTCGTTTCTATTAGTCTTAGAGCTTCGCCCTTTTATGACGACATAGAGCTCGACAAATGGATCATTTTTGTATACTAAACTAATTTTTGACCGTTTGTAAGAGGTTCGCCCCTTTGCAGTGTTGGCGACGAAATATTAGTCACTACCGTAGTCAGTCTGTGTCTACTAGTTTTAGTTTTACTACTTAGTATTTTTGGGAGATTCCCACTAGCAATCCTGACACAACTAAACTTACGACTCCTACCTTGAAAGGCATTGGAACATGAATAAATATATCATAAACTTGAATATTTTCATTTGGATATCTCAGTTTTGGTAAAGCATTGTATTTTTGAAATTGTTAAGGAAAGAGCTTATTTCACATTAGATTAGGCCAGATATGAAACATGCGAAAATGCGGGCATTAACACCAAAACCAAGTGTTTCACCAAAATATAATCAGAACATCAGGAAGCAATAAAATTGCGTGATAACATAAATTGCTCTAATAACGTAGTGTAGCACGCAGTCCAGTTTCTTAACGATGACGGTGACATTGCCAGCTTCAACGTAAGGTTACTGGTGACCTAACACTTCACTTCTAATTGCAAAACTAATTTATAATTATAATATATTCAGACACACACCACTAGTAGTGGCTAGTAAGTTGTTAATATTAGATATAGCTACACGCGACATCAATGAAGCTGAATGACTTCGGAACGGAAGTTAGAGGCAGGATTAAAGGCAGCAAAAATATAATTAGCTTACCAGACACAACAAAGTTCAGTTGGATAGAAGGCGTTAAAAATGATAACTAAGAAGTGACGAGGTTGGGAGCCAAGGAAAGCTGGAATAAATCTGGGACTGAAGAATATTCTCTTGGGTAGTCTGTAGAGATTATTCCGGAAATCCCCACCGACAAATCCCTACCAGTGGGGATTGTTATTTTTCTTTCCAGAAATCCTCACTAGTTAAAAGGTTAGGTTAGGTTAGAACTGTAACCCCCTACGCACGAGTCGAGCGAGCGAAGCGAGCGGTGCCGCGTCAGCGGCAGGTGAGTGCCAAAAACGACTAGAATATTAGAAAAAAAGGCTGAGTTTATTTAATTAATGGGGATTTCTGGAAAAAACCGTCAGTAGATGATTCGTCGAAAATACTGTCGTCATGTAAGCAAGTTAATTTAGTGGACAAAGGTGGACGATTCGAAAGGTAAGCAAGTTAATTTAGTGGACAAAGGTGGACGATTCGAAATCGTTGAAACATACTTAATAACCAGCTAAGCCACACCACTCGTCTGGACAAATGTATGCTAAATCCTAACTTGATAACATAATTATCTGTGAATTAAAGAATACTCATAGGTATTATGCAAATCTGGATAAGTGGCTCTCGAGTTATAAGTGCACTTACGGACAGACTTTCAGAGATACCTTATATTTTATAATGTTTTAGTTGTATGATGTGTTCGTAGGTAGATCATCAGTTTGTTTCAGCTATTCTTGTAAATTACGAGCTGGAATTCAATGTAACTATTGGGTACCTTTAAGACCTGGAATGTATTTTGAGATACAAAACCCAAAATTTTAAAAAAATATGCTGTTGTTTCCTTTAATCTTAGTTTGCCCGAGATCTATCTTTTGAGAGTATTTGTACGAAACTTAAACTCAAAATCAAACTCAAAGTATTTATTTCAATTAAACCATTTACAGGCGCTTTTGAATTGTCAAGGGGTCGGTCAGTCAGAAAGATGAAGCTAGTTGCCCATTCCAAAGCGTAGTAGATAGGTTCTTATGGAGAAGAATGGGCAAGAAACTCTCAAACAAATGTACGCAAAGTCAAGTGCGACACCCAGATTACATAGAGTCCATTTATCATTGTAGAAGCTTCCCTGATAGCTGCAAATACTTGTTTAAGTTTAAAATCAACGATAAATTGCCCAATCAGGATTAAAGCAGGAAGAAGGAAACTTGAAACTCGGAAACCTCGTCATCCCGGAAAAAAAGACGTTTTTATGTACTCAACGAATTCGGATCGATCATGATGACAATGAAACTGTGTCAATGCTCAAAACCTACCTGAGAATACTTTTGTAACCAAAGTGTTAATTGTCGATAACTGCTTACGTAAGAACAGACTTGTAAATGAATATGACTTCCTTTATTTATCTTCTTTGCTTCCTACGTGTGATTTAGAGGAGCTCGTGGCTAAGTACTAACAGCCGCTCGGGTCGATCTGTCAGGTTAAGCTACGCTTGCCGGGGTTGGTCCGTGGATGGGTGACCATTTCTACATACCGAGACTCCTCCGTGCCTCGGAAAGCATGTTAAGCCGTTGGTCCCGGCTGTCATTCGTGGATCTTTGACAGTCGTTATGGGTCGTCAGAAGCCCGAAAGTCTGACAACCAGTCTTACCAAGGGGTATCGTATTACCCAGTTACTGGGTTGTGGAGGTCAGATAGGCAGTCGCTACATGTAAAATACTGGTATTCAGCTGCATCCGGTTAGACTGGAAGCCGACCCCAATATAGTTGGGAAAAGGCTAGGCAGATTGATTGCTTCCTACGTGTGATTTGTCGGCTTTATCGTTCAAGTCCTTGATATAAATGTCTACGTAAACGTAGGATATATAGGGTAGAAGTGGTTCCCAGGCTAGGTAGAGAGACGACGGAGGCTCGAATTAAATGCCATGCGATCGGAAAGGCCCAGGTATGTCTAGTTGTGACTTCTATACTGCCCTGCTAAGCCGAAAGGCGCAATCTCTGAGATACGCCCTTTTAGTTTTTTTATATCATACAATGGTGCCGATTCTCTTGTCATAAATGCCTCTAAACTAAACTAAAAATCACCAAAATTTAGTTTAATCCTGTCAAACGACGATTTCCAATTCTGAAATAGACTAAAGTGACACAACTTAACGATATTTTAGTTTGACAGCACTAAGATGGCACTGAGATATTAGTTTAGTGAAAATGGCAATTTTGCTATTCTGAATTTGACGTTTTTAACCTAAAATTTAGATTTTCTAACTAAATATGACTATTTTTAATCGCGACTAAAAACATGTGGAATAAAATTGGTTGTCATGAACTAAAATTCACACCAACACCTCGACTTCAGATGAAAAAACAGTACTGCTTTTTTTTTTTCTTTTGCTTATGTCTTGAAAACGGTGTGTCCAATCGCAAAAATAATGAAAATTTCGACACCCTTTATAAAACTCTTAAACCCCTAACACTCTACATGTAGGTAATATTTTTTCTTATTTTCCATACAAAAAGTGAAAAATCCATATAAAACACGTCGAGGCTGCCCCCCCTGCGCGCCTCCGGCTCTAAAAAGATTCACGTGGTTTTGTATCACGTGTGGAGTCGCGATTGTCAAATTCGATTTAGATGTGTCAAAATTATTTTTAAATTTAGAGAATTTATTTTGCAGAATAGCTTTGAGATTCTCATAGTCAAAAGTAAGGAATTTTAGTGATAGTTTAGTTAGTTTAGTTCGGTGTACAAGAGAATCGGCACCATTAGCTTTAAAATAAAATTAAAATAAAATCATTTTAATTCAGATAACAAAAAGATCCATAAATTGTTAGTAACATGTATGCACTTAAACCACTATTGTTAGTAACTTAAAACTAAAGACGAATTTGTGAGAAGACCACTGTTGCAGTACAATATCTCTGTGCTGTATCTGCAATCTACATCGCAATCTTATGTTCTTTATCGCACGTTCAATATCTATTAAGTGTTTCTACTGTCTGTTATCGGCACGTAGTCGTTGGTATATAAGATGCACCTTTGGATAATTATAACTAGACTATACTACATCCTTTGTCTCATTTATACCTAATCATATACTGCCAAGAAGTTTGGCAAAACCACCCAACATCTAGACACAATAAGAAATGATAATGGTCTAACTATGGTATGGGTCTTCTCACAAATTGCCTTATTATGGCGGAGGAAGTATCTGCCGCCACAGCTTTCAGGATACTATTGTGACTGCCTCATATTCTGCTCAGAGTGAGGCCGTTTTTTTGCGGATGATGGCATGAAATCCGTCGGTATGGGTTAAAGATCATCTAATGGTATAAGCAAAATAGCGCTATCTAACTTAAAACATTTAAAAAAATCAGTAAGAATTTTTTACATTACAATTTTCAAATGGTAAATTTTCTCTAAACTTGTTCCGGTTGAGATAGCGTCTTTGGGCTTAGCAGGGCAGTTGAAGATTTCTTCTAAAACATAAGAACCAGTATAAATGTCACAAATGGCAATCGCTTTCAAAGCCTTTCGTATTTTTACAACTTTCAACAAGACTGACGTACCTTTTCAATAGTTTAAGTCAATCCAAGAGCTACATTTTTGACTTTTCCATCATCGTTATCGATGGTAGATTATTGTCACTTTGTTTAGACAGACAGGTGTTTGGTTTTAGAATGTCGTCAATATTCTTAAAAACTGGCTAAGATCCAAAAAAAACTCCGAAGAAATCACGTTTATTGTATGGGGACCCACCCCCCTTTAATTATTAACTTCATTTAGTTTTTTATAGCGGCAATAGAAATACACAATCTTTGAAAATTTCAATTGACTACCTAATACAGCTCATGAGACACAATATAGCCTGCTGACAGACAGACAGACGGACGAACTGCTTAGCAATAGCGTTCCGTTTGGCACCGTTCGGGTACCGAAATCTAAAAACCATTGACCCATTTTCCTAAAGTGACTGTCAATTTTTATTTTTATTAATTTATTTATCTTTTAAATAGATTCTTTTCTATTTTGTGAATATGAGAACGCAGTAGGCTTAGTGGACTGTAAATTTGTTGACAATTTTCTATTTTTTTATTAAGTGCATGGTACTAGTTGAAAGACCTACACTGTTCTCCCATACCTAGTAACACTGTTATTTGAAAGTATAGTAAAAGCCAATTTATTTTTAAAAGAGTAACCGTGGAGTTTCTTGCTGGCTCTTCTCCATAGAAAACGACCAATTGGAACCGTGCACCTAGCTTCTGACGTTTCATAAGTGTAGTAAGTGCCAATGTAGGTTAATGTGAAATAAAAAAAATGTTTTTTTTTTTTCGTGGTCCTGTCTTTTCCTTCTTTTATACCAGTGATTCATTATAGTTTGTAGTTTGTACTTCGGAAATTACATTTTCATCGCCTTGTTATGCCTTCACATTGTTAGCTGTTAGCCACCATTAATTATAAAACTGTGTCATTTGCGTGACCCGTCAAGGGGCTCGCATGAGGAACTATGTAGGGCAAGAAAACCTAAGGACCAATAATTCTTGTTACTGACGAATAATTAACTGGCTTATTGGGGTCACCCTCGTTTCGGGGTTAACTCAGTTTAAGTTATTCATGATTGGTATCTTGAAGAATTTTGATGGTGTATAGTAACCTGGTTTTATAGGGTCAAAATAAATTAGCTAGAAAACTACGTAGAAAGAAGAAAGAAAGAAAATACATTTATTTAGCACAGATTACCTAAAAGGCACACAACACAACATATTAACTAAAGCTACAAGTAAAAAGGAATTAAAAAAGAAAAAAAGAGTAAAAGTGCGTTGTAAGCAGGAATGTGTGTCTCGCGGCTGCGCCAAATAGGTCCAGTTCAGCAAAAATGTCAGACAACTAGTGCCTGGCGCTGGTTTTCAACTGGACCTGAAGTGTGAGGTGACGGATGTAAATCAGCTTTGCTAGACGTGATGGTATCGATATTTTAATACGATAAAAGAAAAAAATTAAGATTTTTATAGGGTCAACGACCGCTAGTAGTGTAGTTACGTAGTATGAGTTGAGAAAATCTGTTTTTTGATGTGAAAACTTCTTTAGCTGCGTTGGGCATTTTTGAGATGTTGAGAAAATCTGTTTTTGAAGTGAAAACTTCTTTAGGCACGTTGGTCATTTTTTAGATGGGAAAAACAATTGAACTCGCGACACCGTTACCGATACTGTTCCTGACTCCTCATTAAAAGTATTTCCTGCATACTAAAATTGTTCAAGTTTTCACTTCTGTCGGCACTCCCAGAGTGCCATTGTATTTTTTTGTTTTATCGAGTTTAAATAGGTATCGGGACCCATTATTTCTATTAAGATTACACAAAAAATACTAAAATTCCAAGTAACTACACTACTTATGTAAGTACGGTCGCTGGACGATGACCAAAAACATATTATTAAATATATTTTTTTGTATCATGTTTAGATAATACCTATCACGCCTGAGGAGTTACGCTATTGAATTTAATTTGACCCCGTATGAGCAAATAGCATCGCCCCGCGGTTTCACCCGCATAAGTCTCGATCCCGTGGGAATATCGAGATGAAAATTATCCTATGTGTGTTCAGATTTTACAACAGGCCTTCAAAAAGTGGCAACATTTTATGTGTTTTTAACAATGGCAGCATCGCCATCACTGTCAATTTCATGTTGACATTGTGACTTTTATAATTTATCTGTAGACACTTTCCCGCCAATACCCGATCGAAAAGCTTGTAAAAACTCGTCGTCGTAAAATAAAATAATATGAACTGCAATTCTTGGGACTTTTTTGCACCATTATGTCCCCAAAGATATAACAATGTGTTAATCCAGGTTATAAACTAGTGCGCCAAATTTCATCAAAATCCGTTCAGTGGTATTTGCATTTATTTATTTTTTTTATTTATTTATTTATTTATTTGTTAACATAGGTATAAAGAAATACAGGTCTTATGTTTGGTGAACAGAGCGCTATGTTATGCCAGGAGGCGTACAAATATGGTGTGCAAAATAATTGAGGATACAAATTAAAGTTTCTATTTAAAAATATTTGAAAAAACATGCATAATTATGGTATTAAATCTAGAAACTTAATTGAAACAATTACATATTATCCAATACTCCAATTATGTCAGACTTAAATGAGGAATTATTAAAATGTCAAAAAAAAAAAAGAGAGAAAAAGAAATCTAAGTAGGTATGTATGTCAAAATAATTAAAATGTCAAAATAATTTAATGTCAAAATTAATAATTGTAATTCTAAATTAATTCATCATTTAAATATTCGTCAATGGTATAATAACATTTATCAATTAAGAACAATTTCATTTTGTTCTTAAATTGTGTAAAATTTAATTCTTTTATGGCGTCTGGAATTTTATTATAAATGCGTGGAGCCATACCCAGGACACTTTATAAAATAGTAACAAATCCATCTATCCAGCCTCACAAACTTTCGCATTTATAATATTAGTAGGATTTGTAAAGAGTTCGTTGGACTCCTATAAGTACAAAAAATTTCGTCAGTTTTGTTTTAGTTTCACGAAAGTTATGGCTAGTTGGCATGCTTTTGCTCTTGCATAAATTCTTCTAATTGTTGGTAAAGCAATCGATATGAGGTTAACGAACATATAATAATAGATTGACTTTGCGCCATTTTATGCGTCATACATTCAAACATTTTTCTTTTTATTCGACAAACTTTTATACCTAGAAGGTATAAGTCAAATTATCCTGTGAATAAATAAAAAAAAATTGACATATATTTTTGATAGAAAATCTGTCAAAATTATTTGCTGAACACTAGGTATTAAATACTCTTCGAATTCGCCCTTAATTTATCTCAATATACTTACTTTATCATTATCTTGCCCTTCATCATCATCGGCTTCCAATCTAACCAAATGCAGCTGAATACCAGTATTTTACATGGAGCGACTGTTTGTCAGACCTCCACAACCCAGTTACTAGCTGGTAACACGATACCCATTGATGGTTGTCAGACTTTCGGGCTTCTGACGACCCGTAACGACTGTCAAAGATTCATGAATAACAGCCGGGACCAACGGCTTCACGTGCTTTCCAAGGCACGGAGGAGTCTCGATAGGTAAAGTATGGCCACCCATCCACGGACTGACCTCGGTAAGCGTAGCTTAACCTTCGATCGATCGGTGTGGCTGTTATTACTTAGCCTCGAGCTCCTCTATCTATTTAAGTAGTAATTGACTTATTATCTATTTACCTACTCAAAGGAAGTTTAATACGCTTAATAGGTTTGAATAATTAATTGCTTGCGTGTGCCTAAGTATGATTTATTTTTAACTTACTAGCCACAGGGCGTTTCCCTTTTCCAATTAAGTGTGCAGTATAGGTGTTCGTTAAATGACATGATTACTTTGAAAAGTATTATATTATTTTAACTATTGTGAATGTGTGAGGACTATGTGGATATTGGTGCCGATTCCCTTATTCACAAACTAAACTAAATTTAAGTTCAGTGCATCTTTTTCTTTCTATTTCATTAAGAAAAGGACAGAAGATAAATTTTAGTTTAGTCCTGTCAACCTAATCAGCGCTTGACGTAAATTGACGTAATTTTAGTAGGCAAGTTTTTAATCACGTCTAAACTTGTATGGAGTAGTGACAGGCGCTAATTAATATGACAGGACCAAACTAAAATTTGTCTTCTGTCCTTTTCTTAATGAAATAGAAAGAAAAAGATGCACTGAACTTAAATTTAGTTTAGTTTGTGAACAAGGGAATCGGCACCATTATTTTTATTTTTCTTCTAATTTTAGTGATGGTCTGGCAGTTTGAGTAGTTTTTGCGGCCTACCCAAATTACCTTACTTTGGTATTGCTCGTCGAGTTGAGCTCCTTAAGTTCTAAGTTGAGCTCCACGATTACTGACAAATGCTTGCACTGACTGGACAGGTCCACTCACATCTGTGTGGTTCTTTCCTCAAAAGACCTTTTCAGACACTAATCTACATGGTCCTCATATGGCCTGACCAAGATTATGTCTGGACTTTAAAAGAGACTGCGACCTTTGAGTTTGTTTCGGCCTTTCTTAGAGTAGTCAGATAAGAAACGCCGAACTCATCTAGCTTATTTTAAATATTTTTTTTATATGACGTGTAAAAGTGATTTCGATATCCTATTTACAGAATAAACAATTTCGTTAAGGCCATTAAAAAAAAGCAGTGGCACTCCGGGAGTTCCGACAGAAGAGAAAACTTGAAAAAGAATCGGCACCGCGGTATTCAACGCGTTGATGTCTTTTTAATGGTCAAAAGCTGGTGTCGTTACAGTGTCGCGAAATCAATGGTTTAGTCCCATCTCAAAAATGCCCAACACGCCTAAAGAAGTTTTCATTTCAATAAAGGTATGAGATTACATTCCGAACACGGCAGCAATATGATGCAGCAAGATCGCCCAGCATCATCTCTGCTCGGAATGTAATCTTATATATTGAGGGAGACCGCAGATTTACAATTGTAAGTTGGCCAACTAAATCGCAGAGTATAACCCGCACATCTTGTCCAACTAAATGCCTCGGAAAGCACGTTAAGGCGAAAGCGTCAGGGTGGCCCGCGAAATTCAATTTTTCTTACGTATTTTTCAATTTGCAGTCAGTATCATGTTGTATGTTGATCTAAATATGATTCGCGGCCGTAACAAATATGGCTTTACTCAATTATAAGCATTCCAAACAGCAATACAACTCCATAAGTTAGCAAAGGTTGAATTTCGCGGGCTACCTTGACGCTTCCCCCTAAAGTCGTTGGTCCCGGCTGTCATTCGTGGATCTTTGACAGTCGTTACGGGCACGAGCAATAAAAAAAATAGTGGCACTCCGGGAGTGCCAACAGAAGTGAAAACTTGATCAATTTTATTTTGCAGTAAATACTTTTTTTGAAGTCGGTAAAAAAAAGAGAAATGTCTCAATGTTTGGAATTTCATTAACCCATAAGAAAATGTATCGCGCGTTGATGTCTTTTTAATGGTCAAAAGCTGGTGTCGGTAACAGTGTCGCGAGTTCAATTGTTTTTTCCCATCTCAAAAATGCCCAACGCGCCTAAAGAAGTTTTCACTTAAAAAATATGCGGTTTGAATGTTTCTCAGGATAAGGAAAAAAGTTCATATAAAATAGATACCAGTTCACCACACATGATGAGTTAAACTGGTATTTTACAATTTAGCAAGTTGTGGAAAGGTCTGATGCGCAGCCAGTAATTACGAAGCGATCTCACTCAAGCATAAAGACCATTGTGGATGACATAGATACAGAAAACCAAGTCTCCACTGCATACTTAAGCGCCATCAGACTGACTGCTAAACTGCACTTTATGCCTGCAATCTGAATGATTGCTCTCGTGACCTTTCAGAGTTTGCGAGTAAATACCACTTTAACCCGTATCTAGCCGCAATACGGTGATACTGCAATGGATAAAGGGACACAGCGGATCGCTGGGTAACGACGCAGCTGACGAACTTGCTAGAAGAGGATCTAGCACAGCAGTCTGTTGACCCGAGCCTATCCTGCCAATTCCCTTCAACCAAATACGCAGGTGGCTACAGGAGTTCACCCAAACTCAAGCGGAGAATTGGTGGACCTCGACACCGGGCTGCAGGCAATCCAAGGAAGCAATGCCATCCTTGGATAGCAGGCTAACGAGGCGTTTATTAAACCTTGACAGGAATGGCCTGCGCCTGATGACGGGGACCACCACGGATCACTGCTCGCTAAACAAACACTTCCACACAATATGCATAACGGACAGTCCTCTGTGCAGGGCGTGCATGGAGGCTGAGGAAACCGTCGCGCACATACTCTTCGAATGCACAGGTGTTACTAAGATTAGAACAGAGACCCTCGGGTCACCCAGATCTTTCACTGACGTTCTGAACAGACCAGGAGTTTTAATTAACTTCTGGAGGGAGGTGGACTGGTTGGAATAACCACCAAACGGCCGCCATGGCCCACGTACAATGGTCCACCTGACGGACTAAGTGCGGAAACCAAACCCCATAACATAGAACATAGAACCGCTTTAACCCTTTCGACTCCACCCATTTTTGTAGAACTCATACGCCTTGCTGCCATACATACTCGTACATAATGCAAGTTGACTCGACGGTCACCGGCATTAACTTTGCGCTAAAGTTAACCCTCGAGGAGTGTCTGTACAACTGATTTTACTATCAGAGTTTATAATGCCGAATTCGGTAAGAAAAACCTACATTTAAAATGAGCCCTCCGCGAGGGCTCCCGGCATCTGCGACTTGAGTCAACCTTCCAGGAGGGCTCCCGGCATTGAACGTGTTAATGCGGTAAACCACAATCTGAACTTAACATAAACATAACATAACTTCTCCCTTGCCGTCATATGGCTTGTCAAGCCATTTTGAACTCTATTGGTATTGAAACTAAGCTTGACAAGCAATGGTGTCAACATGACGGCAAGGGACAAGATAACATCACGACTGTATTCCCCGAAGGGTTAGGCAGAGGTGTACCTATAGTACACGGAGTACACCCACATTTCGCCAGTTATGTTTAAATTCCATGCAATAGGGAGCTATTCTCTTGTCAGCAAGCCTGTAATATTCTCACAATGTGCGTAAGCTATGCAAAATTATTACTCACCAATCCAGCTTAACCGGTTGTCAAACTTTCGGACTAACTGATTTAATATGACGTGGTCTTTTACGCCTTATTCCGATACGTCTTTTCACTGTATAATAAAGTAACAGTATTATGTCTCAGCAGTGACCTTGAAATAATTACCTACGGCCACTCGGTAGATAATGTGCCTGCTACACGGCTGTCAACCGCGTCCCCGACAGAGATAACCTTGGTTGGTGACAGGTAGAGCTGTTTGAAATTGTATCGGAAACCACCAAGGTCACCTCTGTCAGGATGCAGTTGGCGACCATGTAGCAGGCACTTAGACCTTCCGCGTCCGTGCGTAACTGCCGCGCACTCAATACTGTTGCGTACTGATATACACTGAGATTTCGAATCGCGTCGTTTCGGCCGTTTTCTTTGAAGATACAGGGTGTCAGGGACGCGAAAACTGAAACCATGGATTCAGTACATGATTCTGAAGCCCCCTGCGATGAAACTTTTATAGAAAAGTGCAATACCTACGCGGTCAAAATATATGGAGCAGCTGATTTTTTTTTTAATAACCGACGAAAAATTTCAACGCAGGGGGGTTCAGAATCATGTACTGAATCCATGGTTTCAGTTTTCGCGTCGATGTCCCTGCCACCCCGTATAATACTGTTACTTATTTATACTGTGGTCTTGTATAGTAAGACCGGGTTTTCCCTACACTTCAATGTAGCCAATTTATAAAGTAGCGGTGTTCTCGAGACCGTTTTCCTTATAAGAATCATGTTTCTTTAATAAAACTTGGAAAATTAACGTGCTTGACTGGTTTAACCGGTGAAGCTGTGACTGATCGGACGAGATTGCGATTTCTCTTCACGATGTGTGGTATCTATCGGTCATTTGTTAATGGGAAGTTGTCATAAACGTCATAACTTAAATGATTCAGAATGTAGGTATCACGGTTTTGTCATTGCCTTGTTGTGGCTTGTGGCTGTCGCTTTTAACATCCAGCAATAATGAATGAATTTATGAATGCATTTTAAATTAATGAAATCGCTTTACGTACACCTAACAATATTGGATTTTTCCATCTGGAATTTCTCAGTAGCAGCCCGGAATCTGAATTTTGTGCCTGGTTGGTGGCTCGCCCCGTATTAAGGCTCCAGCATCACAGGTACGACGCGACTCTAAAGTTCGTCTTATAAACCCGCAGACTAATTTGACAGGTGCAAATGTCAAACTCCAAATTGAAAAAAACAAACAACAATCATTTGGAATGTCAAATTCTACGGATTAAAAAACGAACTTTAGTAAAATTTTTAAGAAAACTTCCTGGAAAGAAATTTTTCTACCAGAATCGCGTCGAATCGCGCCTGTCTGCTAGCCTTTACATGGGATTTAAAAATAACTTGCGAAATGTGGGTGTACTTTAGGTATCTATTCCTATCGTTTCCGGGAATATAATAAATATTATGTTATGTTTGTGTAACTTAACACAAATGATACTCCAACGTTCAAACATGATACAAAAGCTCAAAGGCTCAAATTAGCTGTTCATGATCATGAAGTATGGAAAATTTGGAAGCTCCGACACGGGCCTTAACAGAATACCAGCGCTGCGACGACACTTAATTTTAAGGCGACGATAACCGACTTTTAATGATTTTATACTGAAGATCATGTCTAAACAAGTAGTGTTGATGATTTAGGAAAAATATATGTTAAATTGAGCATTTTCTTAATAACTTAGTATAGGAATATTTTAGATTCGGTTTATATTACATAGTGATATTAATTTGTAAAGTTATGTCTAACGCGGATAAAAAACTGGGGATCACGCAAAATCCATTAAGCGTATTTTTCTAAAACCTTCACCATTTTAAAGATAACTTAATTATTAATGTTTTTATATACGTGCTTTATTAAAATACCTTTTGTTTTTGTATAATAAATCAATAATGTGTCTAATTTGGGACAGCGCTCCTTGATGAGCGAGTCCGTGCTGGCTGGACGTACGACGCGTTGCGTGAGCTCAGTACAGAACACGCAAGCTAATCACTCAAGGTCACTGGCATATATCTGCATCTTAAATGTTCAGCATCGTGTTGAGATAGGAGCCTTTTGACCTCGTACAGGACTTTCTGTTTTTATTTTAATTTTACTTTTATTTAAGTTTCTATTAGTGTGTTTAGTTTAATTTGTGATCTTCCTATGTGAGTCCCAATAAATACTTTTCCTTCTTTCCTTCTTTGAAGCTTTCCATAATGTCAAGTCCGACAACCATTTTCAATAATTATCAACTTATATAACTTGCCGTAAGAGTTGAATGGCCTTACAAGAAAAGGTCAAAATTGGCATTCAACAGTCCACACAGACATTTTTACAATCACAACATTTAAAATAATCTTCAAACTACAACCACTTCTTTATAATAACATAAACAAAAGCCTCAATAATAACTTCGAGTGCTAGAATCCCACGCGTCGAGCTCGAACGTATCCGTGAGTCACAGTTAGAGGTCACACCTTGTGGTTCGGGGTCTCACGGTAACACTACAAGGTACTACAACCATACTATAAAGAACAGCCTACATGCCTCTTATGATGTAATAATGATTGTTTGTTTGTATATTCACACTTCTATTATTGGCATCTTTTTGAGAATAATGCGGATCCTCTAAAATCAACGGCTGTCTTATCTAATCATAGTGAGTCAATGATTTGTATTGCTCCTCGTGTTAAGGGTCCGTGCACGAAAATACCTTTTTTTGTCAATAACTTATCTCAACTCTAAAGTGGAGATTTTACAACGGTTCCAGAATAAGGCACTCAAAATAATAACCAATGCACCCCTATTTATCAGAACCAGTGAATTGCATGACTATACAGAAATGAAAACAGTTAAGGAGGAAGTAGAACACAGAGCAAAAGCATACAAAGACCGTATAAAAGCTCATACTAACATCCTAGCAACAGCGTTATGTGAACCAATAAACCACAGAAGGCTCAAAAGACAACACATATGGGACCTTGTTCACTAACAATTCCTAATTTAATAAGAGACAGCTTCCTCACTGGAGGAACAGTTCTCTCCTGTCAATAAACTTCCACAACAAATCTGCTAAGGGCTTCTCAAGCCGATCGCAAGATGATATTAAAAATAAAAAAAAATTGTGAGAAAGCTTGAAATAATTGAAACATTAAGTCTGTGTAAAAGTACAGTTTTCGTGGTGCTAAATCATCTATGTCAGTCACATCACAGCACCTGTTAATAGTTGCATCACTTTTGCGCTCTCAAAATATGTTTTTTTAAGATATAGTATAATCATAAAATAAAATTTTGATTTTATTCAAGGCTGAAGCTGAAGACTAATGTGTGATTTTTTAAATTTCTTGATATGGTTTGCTAAATAATAGGAAAAAATATATTACTGACAGGGTTTAAAAAAAAAAAATGGTAATTTAAAAAAAAACTGTAATATTTTGTATGGAAATTTAAAAAAGTGGTTCCCTATGTACAAGTAGACCATATAATGATGTTGACGATATTGTTTAATTTTCAAAATCAAAAAGTAGTGTCTTCTAACGAAACGATCAAACGGCAGTCTCCCGTCAGTTTTTTAAAAACTTGTTGCGAATTTTAGTGATTTTCCACGAATCCTTAATTTATTAGAAAAATCCCTTAAGGATAATGCTGTAACTACTACCGCACTGTTGACCCTTTTAAGATATGAAAAACATAGCTTTTTTTGGTCCTTAGAGAGCTTGTGAACAATGAAAGGCATGCTCTTTCATTGTTCACAAGCTCTAAACTACACAAATAATACAGACTTTCGTTTTCGAATACACTTTAAGAGCTGACTCAAAATACTAGAAAATATTAAAGGCTCGACACCGGTTATTGTTCTACCGTAAAGTTTTCTTACAAATTGTTTTATTAGAGTCGCGTCGCGCCTGTTTGCGGAGAGCCTTTTGGCGAGGGCGACAATGACATTGCAGTAATGCTGATCATGGAAATAGAATACGACAAAAATGAGAGAAATCCTAAAATAAGATTTAATAATTGAATAAAGTAGCACCTCTGACGTCAAGAAATATCTTTGAAGTGGATTTACTTAATCAATTAACTCAATTTATTGCAACCAGTGATGTGAGACAATGATTGCAAGTCATTGCCAAACGTCGGCTCTTCAAAAAAGGTGATAATGTGTTTTGTCAACCAACTGGATGGCCCTAGTTATAATGCATACCAAGTAGGTTGCGTATGGTGGTGATTGCAGAACCAACAGCCATCATTAGGCAATCATAGACCTACTTATTATTATAATACACCTATCTCCATAACGGGTCCCCGAAACGATCAATTGCAGTTGATCAATTGCCATCAATTTGTATTGTAGTAATATTGTCAATCGCTTAAATTGCATTTGGTAGACGATCAATTTGCACATCGATGTGTATCAATCACGTAAAAATTGACAATAGACATCCCTGTTGTCAATTTTTGATGATTATTAAAAAATATTGATCACGTATTTTGTCTTTTTTTACGTAATCAAAAGATTAAGGCGATACATTGAGTTAAAATGTGCCATGACGTCACGAGTAGTAGATTTTATACTTACTTATGACGTATCAACCCCCACTCCCCAACTTTAATGCGTTTTATCTAAGTAATTTTTATTAATATGATAAAGCATAAAATTCGTGTCTAATATTTTTTTATTATCCTCATCCGTATTGCAATTAATCGTTTTGGGGATCCTTAATAGACCGGTATGTTATGTACCCAACAGGATGAGGAGGGAGGAAACGCATGCGACTAAAAGTGTGATGAATATAAATGATGATGGATGGATAGTGTGAGCAATGATATGAAGGAAAAGAGAGTGAATGAGTGAAGGTTGACAGGGGAGAGTGGAAGAAGAAAACGAGTGCGCCAACCCCACGTATCATGGGACAAGGGCAGGAAGATGATGATGTTATGTTCTCAACAATTTCTCAAACTTGATCATAATCCCATAGGCAAGAGTCAAGAGCACGAATGCTATATCTATGTCAAGTAATCGACGAGTTCTGTGCCTCGGAAAGCACGTTAAGCCGTTGGTCCCGGCTGTCATTCGTGGATCTTTATCAGTCGTTACGGGTCGTCAGAAGCCCGAAAGTCTGCCAACCAGTCTTACCAACGGGTATCGTATTATCCAGTAACTGGGTTGTGGAGATCAGATAGGTAGTCGCTTCATGTAAAGTACTGGTATTCAGCTGTATCCAGATAGACTGGAAGTCGACTCCAACATAGTTGAGAAACGGCTACGCAGATGACTCTTAATCGCTTTGTCCGATAAGTGAATTCTATGCAAAATTATGTCGAGTAGTAGAAGGTTAAAACAAGACAAGATAGTTAAAACGATGATAATGTCTAGTGTGTACTTGACGCTTGGTAGAATTACGAAAAAGGCGATAACATCACTTGAAAACTTTAAGACCAAATGTGCAGCAGCACAGTAACTTTGCGTGAGGATTTGTTTGAATATCAATTTAACATCACCAACTTAGGGCTGTTTTTGAGGAAATATGGCTATAATCAGCACGCTCGACATACTCTAGCTAGACCGTAATTCAGAGGTATGCTCCTACACAATCTCTTAACTAACATCGTCCTTGTCATGCAATCCTAAAAAACTTGCCAAGTGGGTGTCGGACTCGCGATGAAGGGCGAAACACTTCGTCTTTTCGTGAAGCCGAAAAAAACATGTTTCTTGTATGGTCAGTCGGGGGGCACCTTTTAATTTTTAACTTTATTTTTATTGTTATAGCGGCCATAGTAGTACAGTATTTCTATTTTCTTAATGTTCCTCAGGAATCATCGCATTTCCGAATAAAAAAGAATCCTAATTTCCATGTCCATCAATTATTACATTTATCTTGTATAATAATTTGAATTCAGAACTAAGTACTTTATTGTTGTTTTGTTTTGATTTTCGTGTGAACTATGTATATAGAGCTGTAAAAGTATTTTCCTATCCGTCATGCTTGCGACTTTATCAGCTTTCCTACCATTTTTAAAATAAATTACATTAATTTAAAAGAGAATTAACAACTCTATATACTTCCAAGTCGATTGAGAGCGTCCGGTCTGCACCAAGTGCAAAGGGCAACTGATAGAAATCCGACGACTGACAAAACACGAGGTTTGCCAATGGACATTAAGAACATATTTGTACTGTACACACTCTGTAAAAGATGCAGCCCTGTGACAGATGGATGTACGACACCTTAGAGCTCTAAAAACCGCCAGCGTAAGTGAAACCAAGCTTAATTACTTTCAAGTCATTATGACAATGGAAACAGAAGAGAAGGCGTATCTAACGGGTTTGCCTATTTATACTGGCGTACATTTCTATGATCTGGTCAAGTGTTGGAAAGGAAACAGTTAACCTTCACTGACGCAAGGCCCGCTCTATTCTTAGTAATTCTTGTGTTCGACCTGCAAATTCACTCTCTTCCGCATTCTATTTGTGTGCGGATTTTAGTGGATACCTTCTGAGAATTTAGGTGACTGGTGAGTACAGAGGTTGGAGTTTTAGATCCTAGGTTCGAACATTTGGAAAACATGTCATCCGCTACGCCTAGTGCGGGTTGGCGGATGTCATACGAGTTTGCCTTGCAAATGTTGCCCGCTTGATAGATTTATAGTCCACTTCCTCTCATATAGAGGAAGCCTGAGTCTCAGTAGTGAAAACATTAAAAGGCTGCTAATGAGTAACACAAGTTCCATTTCCAGGATCAAGCACACACATCAGTCACGTCAACGTATAGTCGCCGATCAGACATGTCAAAAAATATAGTTACGTAGAAGTTGTTGACTACACACATCAGTCACGTCACTAGCAGTGCGTCTCAGATGACGTCGCGTCACCGGCAAGTCAAAACTTTTATTGCTAAGAACGAAACACGAAACGTGGTATTGTGACAAAGACAATTTGTATAACCGAGGCGGTACTATGACTGACTGACTATCTGTTCCCACACGTCCCTGAACTTGACGTGACTGATTGGCGACTTGACGTTGGCGTGACTGACGTGTGTGCATGGACCTGTATTACCCCATTGTGACTAGTCTATTAGTCAAACTTAATGCACTAATATCATTAATCAACAAACTGTCTTTATTTCCTTGCCATTATATTGTCATAGGTATCGACAGTTTTTATTCATTTGTCGACAGTTCATTAACGCGAGTAATTATCAGATTCTTGATAAGTACCGATGATAACCGATGCTTCGACATGCAATAAGCGAGAGGTATTTGCATCAGGAAAAATACCATTATTATAACAATTAGCTATTGGATTTCCTTTGTCTTTGTTGTTTACATACACAAATAAGTCACGTACCGATTTTTTTTACAAATGTTCAGAGAACCTTTTTGTTGTGATGTGACGAATAAATTTGCAACATGGTAAAGCCTAAAGCACGAATACAGTATTTTTTGTTTTCTTAATGTCCCTCGGGTATCATCGGATTTCCGAATACAAACAAAAACTAATTTCCATGTCCATTAATTATTAGATTTATCTTGTATAATAATTTGAATTTAGAACTAAGTACTTTATTGTTGTTTTGTTTTGATTTCCGTGTGAACGATATAGAGCTGTAAAACTATTTTCCCATCTGTCGTGCCAGCCACTTTCCTCCCATTTTTAAATAAATTACATTAAGTTAAAAGAGTATTAACAACTCTATATACTTTCAAGTCGATTGAGAGCGTCCGGGCTGCACCAAGTACAAAGGGCAACTGATAGAAATCCAACGACTGACGAAATACGAGGTTTGCCGAGGGACATTAAGAACATATTTGTAATACTGTACTATGTTGTGCGTAATGAAAAGTGAGTTGAATGAGAACGAGTCTCTTGCCCGTTTCTCGCCCATTCCAAAATGTACAGAACCATATAGATTGTTAGTTGAAATAAATACTTTGAGTTTGCGTTTGAACACAGCAAAATGAATGGCAATGCTACCCGCATAAAGATGTCCGTTATAACCATGTTTTATTGGCGGTTCAATGGCAACACGATTAGGGCTCGAATTTAGTATATTATATTACTGTAGCTGAAATACATTGTTAATAGGGTTATTTTGCGCAATATATGCCAGTGACCTTGAGTGGTTAGCTTGCGTGTTTTGTACTGAGCTCACGCAACGCGTCGTACGTCCAGCCAGTAATAGGACTCGCCCATCAAGAAGCGCTGTCCCAAACTAGACGTATTATTAATTTATTATACATAAAAAAGGTATTTTAAAAAAACACGTATATTAAAACATTCATAATTAAATTATCTTTAAAATGGTGAAGGTTTCAGGAAAATACGCTTGATTGATTTTGCGTGATTCTCAGTGTTTTATCCGCGTTAGACATAACTTTACAAATTAATTTAATTATTTTAATTAATATAAACATAAACTTAAATAGTCCTATATTATGTTATTAAAAAAATACTCTAATTTAACATTTTTTTTTCCAAATCAATAACACTACTCGTTTAGACGTGATCTTCAGTATAAAATCATTAAAAGTCAGTTATCGTCGCCTTAAATGGATGAAAGCTATAATAATGTTATAGAAATAGGTTCAGAATTGAGATTCACTTATCGGACTGCAGAATCGTTGAACTAAAGGACCAAAATATTGAAGTGTTTGGCGTGGATGAAAGGACCACTAAAAGTGTGGCGGAAGATTTTCATTGCGACATCGACATCGTTTACCGAGCCTGATGGACGTCTGCGACATAGCACCGTTTTCTCCTTACGTGCAAAATCAACATGTGGGTAAATAAATGTGGAATGTTAGCATGCAGTGCGCGGGAGAAAGTGGCAGCGTGTCGAATAACTTAACATTATTGCCCACCAGCCGTGAACGCGGCGATATTTAAGCAACTTGTCGATATGTAAGCATCTTCACGCGATGCCCTACGAATGACCACTGGTGTAATAACGTATATCATCATTATTGCGTTGGATTTTTGATGTGCCACAACTTTCCTCTTGCTTTTCTGCAATCTGTGCACATAACGTATACCCAAAAAACAGTGGCACTCCGGGAGTGCCGACAGAAGTGAAAACTTGAGCAAGATCGCCTTGGTGGAAGAAAAATACTTGTATAGAACATTGGTCCGTAACCTTATCTAAATAACGAGCACAGTCGCGTTTACAAAAAAACGCTTCCAAAACCTTTAAAGTAAAATTACTTGCAAACATCAACGCGCCTAAAGAAATTTTCACTTCTAAAATCTGTCGGAATGATTTCGTGAACGATTATGACAAATTGGTTTCATTTTGACAGTTCAACAACATTCATTGCGTTATTTACGTTGTTGAGCAGATTTTTTTTTCCAACTTATGAAGCAATGGATTAGCAATCTGTTTCAAATCGAAACAAATTGTGATTGATCGTGTATTGTCAATTAGGGTACAGTACTACAGTTCATATTGTTGTCTGCGATGGCTCATGAGATGCATGGATTAGTTTTTCCTTCAGTATCGGTTTAAGTACAACCTATTGTGCAGCGTGTATCCAAATGGTGTGGTTATATTGTACATCTGGGTCGAGTAGGTATTGAAGTTTTATAAGGGACAGTTGAAAAAATTTTTTTCGCGTTTACGATCACGTTGGTTCTATGGAGAAAATTGTGCAGTTTGATGGCACACCTTTTAGTATGAACACACTTTTTTAATACACGTTGCATAAGCTAAATGTTCTACTTTTCATATTGGCCCACTGCCCAACCTCAATACCACATACTTCTGTATGGATACATATGGAATATTTGAAGGGTCTAAGTGCAAATCCGCCTCTATCCAGTTTCTAAAAATGTTCACAGCAGTTAAAAAACGTTCCGTGGCTTAATAAATCTTCCAATTCACAACTGGATAGTGTAGGTTTTGAATCTCACTTGTTACTTTTTCTGTCTTTTTGTATGTGATAGAGGCGGTTTTGACTGTAACTGAATTTACAGAATCATAGATAATATGATTAGGTGTCACCAGACGCAAAAAAACACAATATATTTTTTAATGGACAGTGGCAGATTTGCACTTAGACCCCTCATTTGCTAAAATATTTTTTCCTCAAACTTTTTTCTATCAGTCTGGAATTTATTTACTAATCACAGATACATACAAATAATTCAATTCATTACATCAATACAAAATAAGTACGTTACAATTCATTAGATCATTAAAATGTACAAATTAAATTCAAATTCAAAATTCCATACAACCACCGATCACAAAAAAAATTACCATTAAAACTGAGTAGTCATTAAAATAAAATTTTATTACATTGCATTATCATTTATCACTAACAAAAACAAAATATCACAATCTTTATCGTCAGTTGGCACTTCGACGGACTTCGAGCCAATCAATACCTGTGGATCGTAATGTAACTCCACCGGAAATCGGAAAAGCAACAGTAGTTCCGTCTCAACAAAAAAGATCGACAGTTCCGGAACTGTTCGATCTGGTTGTAAATACTAAAACGCTACGTAAACAGGTCTCGGAGTTGAAATCCTTGAGTGAGCAGGTTACGCTCGCGTCACGTCCAATCGTTGTTTTTGCCGAGAACAACCGAGGTCACCCGAAGTCACATAAAAACTTTAATGTCCTTAGGATTCCAATGTAAGGTATTGTAACAAAGTCATCAGACTGTAGACTTGGAGTGCTGAGTGCGTTGAACATGGGCCTCTTAATGGATTTCATGGTAAATGGTCGTGGGAAATTAGGCAAGTATGTTCTTATTGGTGGTATTCTTCAGAAAGGTCAGGTGCGTAGTACTCGCAACAGGCGTGCGTGTATGACCAGATGAATGAACCAGGGCTCGGAAATATTATTTAAAATACGTTTCTAACAGTTCTTTGTACAACATTTTGTTCGGAACGAAAACTAAATGTGAACATTAATAAAATTTAATCTGCAAAACAAAAACCGGTTTATTCCGCAGGACAAAGCCGCGCACGGTGCGCCAACAAGCATGAACTTATTTAGTTAAATTGTACCTTATCTTTATTTCATTACATCATTGATTCCAATGCGATTATCCGTAACTATGCGTTCGCACTGGCGAAACATCACAACAAAACATGTTGAAATCTCTAGTGCCTGTCAAACTTTCTATGGAAAATTGACAGAAAATAGAGATTCCAACATGTTTCGCTGTAAATGTTTCGCCAGTGCGAACGCACAGTTAGGATTGTGTTGCGAGTTTCCTATCAATTAAAACAAAAATGAAAAAAAAGAAAAAAAAAAAACGGTTAGAGATAAGGTTACGGATCAATGTTCTATACAAGTATTTTTCGTCCACCAAGGCGATCTTGTTCAAGTTTTCACTTCTGTTGGCACTCCCGGAGTGTCACTGCTATTTTTTTTAAGTGGATTATTTTCGTAAATGATAGGTTTACTGTGCTTAATTTCAATCTGTTTCTCACTTACCTATGTATTGTCAGAATGTGCTAAAGGGTCAGTAGCTGGTGAACATAGGACACACTTTTCTTTCCATTTGTTTTAACGTATTTCCAACTCAACCTAGTTTAAAACATTACAGACAAGACCCACTCCCATACATCCTACATATCTGCATCGAATCGAGTGCAGTTTTCAACGCGCATGACTGCATTCTGTTACACGCAACATTTTTCTTAGGACTAGTCAGTCACTCAGAAATACCTACAGTAGGTTGATCGGTAACAACGCTAAGCGTTGTAATGTAACCTGTCAACTAATACTTGTAGTCGGTTTAATTTATAAAAATCTCACCGTGAAAACTTGAGAAGTGAGCTGTCATTCTACCCGATGTTAAGGCAGACGCGAAACGAGCGGTCGCTCTAGGCGCCAGATGGCAAGGGGCGCCAGAAAGCCAAATGCGAAAATCTATTTCCAGCACAAAATAAAATTTTGATGGCGCCTTTTGAGAGGCACGGGAGCAGCACAATAAGAGCAAGGCCTTATGAGTGCGTTGACGTTGATGACGACGACGCCCGTCGTGCGTCGCCGTCGTCGCAATGCAGGTAATCAGTACCCTGATTGTGTAATACACGATCAATCACAATTTGTTTCGATTTGAAACAGATTGCTAATCCATTGCTTCATAAGATGGATAAAAAAATCTGCTCAACAACGTAAATAACGCAATGAATGTTGTTGAACTGTCAAAATGAAACAAATTTGTCATAATTGTTTACGAAAAATGGTTATGCAATTAGGGTAAGGGTCGGCGCTGTGCTAAGGATTGATCAAGGAATAGGGCTGGCGCTGTGCTAAGGATTGATCTAGGGCTAGCTGTGCTAAGGATTGACACTATTGACAGGTCACTTTAAGCTCTCGTTTTCATGGTGAAGACAGACTGCTAAATTGTTTCAATGAAATTATGAGTAAAAACATCGCGTGTGTTTTTTCTTAGAGGTATATTGTGTGGTATTATGTGTGATCAAACAATGCATGTGTTCGACTTCCGTATGGCACAGCTTCCCATGTCATACAATAAGTATAATGAACATTAATGACTTATTATTAACCTTTGAAACTTCGTTCAATGTTCTTAAATCGGGAGGTACCAGAATATCTATACCCCGTTTGAAATAAGATTAGACATTTAACTAAACCTTTTTTACAGTCCGTTCAACCGATTTTGATTTCTATTGCGTTGGTGGCATGACAAATGACAGCTGCAGTAAACAGTTGGTTTGTAACCACTTTTTTTGCTTTTAATGCCATCCTTATGCCTACGGTATAGAAGTCAAAATCGGTTGAACGGACTGTAAAAAAGGTTTGTTTAAATGTCTAATCTTATTTCAAATGGAGTATAGTATAAATATTTGGACACTTTTTAGGTTAAAGGTGACAAACGGGACCCTATTACTAAGCGTCCGCTGTCCGTCTGTCTGTCAGCGGGCTGTATCTCATGAACCGAAATAGGTAGACAGTTGAAATGTTTCCAGATTGTGTATTTCTATTGCCGCTTTAATAACATGAATGAGTTATAAAAATAAAATGAAGTTAAAAATTAAAGGGGGTTCCCATACAAAAAACGTATTTTATATTTTACGGTGGTACGGAAGCCTTCCTGTGTGAGTCCGACTCGCATTTGGCCAGTTTTTTTTAAAGACTGGATTGTGTAGGGGCTTGTGGCTAAGTAACAACATCTGCACGGGTCGATCGATCAGGTTAAGCTACGCTTGCCGCGGTTGGTCTGTGGATGGGTGACCATCTTTACATACCAAGACCCCTCCGTGCCTCGGAAAGCACGTTAAGCCGTTGGTCCCGGCTGTCATTTGTAGATCTTTGACAGTCGTTACGGGTCGTTAGAAGCCCAAAAAAAGTCTGAAAACCAGTTTTACCAAGAGGTATCGTGTTACCTAGTAACTAGGTTGTGGAGGTTAAATAGGCAGTCGCTCCATGTAAAATACTGGTATTCAGCTGCATCCGGTTAGACTGGAAGCCGACCCCAACATAGTTGGGAAAAGGCTAGGCAGATGATGATAATTGTGTAGTCCAAACATCGCGACTTTGTAGTCTGTATTTGGATATTTAAAACTAAATCTGGGTTACAAATAGTTACATTTTTAATCAGTGCAATAAATAATTTTCTTCTGTCACAATGCAAGCCATTGATTATGATCGCGAGTGAGTTGCAACAGAACTAGTTTATTGAGTAAAATACAAGTTTTGAAGATACCGAAGCATTACGACTTATAAGCATGATGCAAATGTGTTTACAAACAGGTATTGGATGAATTAATTGATGACATAATTAATTGGTGGCAGAGTATCAACAAACGCATTAAAACACACTACTCACGATTTCGAAGATGACTGCACTACATACATAGCATACTGGTAGTTGGTGAATATGATTGCACTACATAGCATACTGGTGGTTGGTGAGGATGACTGCACTACATAGCATACTGGTGGTTGGTGAATATGATTGCACTACATAGCATACTGGTGGTTGGTGAAGATGACTACACTACATAGCATACTGGTGGTTGGTGAAGATGACTGCACTACATAGCATACTGGTGGTTGGTGAGGATGACTGCACTACATAGCATACTGGTGGTTGGTGAACATGAATGCACTACATAGCATACTGGTGGTTGGTGAATATGATTGCACTACATAGCATACTGGTGGTTGGTGAAGATGACTGCACTACATAGCATACTGGTGGTTGGTGAGGATGACTGCACTACATAGCATACTGGTGGTTGGTGAGGATGACTGCACTACATAGCATACTGGTGGTTGGTGAACATGAATGCACTACATAGCATACTGGTGGTTGGTGAATATGATTGCACTACATAGCATACCTACTGGTGGTTGGTGAATATGACTGTACTACATAGCATACTGGTGGTTGGTGAACATGATATTATGATTTTTATCACGACTACGATTTTGAGGAGCTCGTGGCTGAGTACTAACAGCCGCACGGGTCGATTTTTTTTAATGATAGGAAAGCCGCTAAAGTCGCTGGCACGACAGATAGGAAAATAGTTTTACACTTTACAGCTCTTTATAGTTCACAAGAAGATCAAAACAAAAAAAACAATAAAGCACTTAGTTCTGAATTCAAATTATTATACAAGATAAATCTAATAATTGGAAAACAGCAACATGAAACACAAGGAAATTAGCATTCGTTTGTATTCGGAAATCCGATGATACCCGAGGGACATGAAAATAGAAATACTGTACCTAATTATAAACTGACATACCTAAACAGAAGAACATCTAGACTTGATTCTTACTTAATTCAAAATTTCAAATGCCACCAATATCTTCGACCACAAGTTTATAACAACGGAAGCAGACATTCCGTTATCCTTCACTGGATTTTCAATCAAGTAACCTTTAAAATACAGTCTCAATTGACAAAGCCAATATATTTATTATTGTATGCCATGTTTAATTCCTGATCGAACAGTTGCCGTGTTGATTGATGCAAATCGTGTCACTGCACCAGTTGCATGATAGCTTATACAACCAATTTCTTGTAAAATATCTTGTCGTTAACAAGCTATGGGAATCATCAACTGGTTCGATTGAATGGCAGATTTTATGTACTGATTGATTGTTGTCTACTGTTTCCTCTGCTTAGATAATACAGACGGTAAGGAATCGAAAAGGGGACTATAAAAACAATTTTTTCTCAAAAATCTGAGTTGTGGACTGAATATTCCACCAAACTCGTTTTTTTGAGCAGTCCTTGAAAGTTATCATCGTACTCTATGTGAATAAATGAAAACATTATCCATATATTAATTAATACGTGAAGCAAACAGTTTGTACCCTTTCTTACGAAATCCTACATAGTATACTGCTATTATAAATTTATAATATATAATAATAATTTATAAATGCGAAAGTTTGTGAGGATGGATGGATGGATGTTTCTTACTCTTTCACGCAAAAACTACTGAACGGATTTGGATGAAATTTGGCACACAGATAGTTTATCCCGATATTCCCATGGGATCGAGATTTATGCGGGTGAAACCACGGGGTGCTTGTAATAAAGTTTATATGGAGAAGGAGTGCAGAAAGCTAATATTTTTATAAGCATAATAATGCATTAGAAATTAATTTAAAAAACATTCCGCACATGCGTTTGAAACAAGGTTTGGACCTTAGAATAATGACACGGCAGCATGTACAACTTAAAATTTAATTGAATTATGGTTGAATTTCGATCACTGGGCGACCACTAGTTCTATTAAATAAGCCACCTTGCACAGAAGATCTAGCAGCAGAAAACCTGGAGTGTGGTTTATTCATTTAGAGTAAATGATTTCTTTCAAAGACTATCGCAAAACAAAATTTGGTGGAATCTTATGGTGCCCATAAAACAAACTGTGCCTAATTTGGGACCAAAGTTATCTCAAAATTATAATTTTAATGTTGAAATAAATTATTTTACTTATGAGCTCCAGAACAATACCCTAATTGCGTAATACAACACAATCACAATCGGTTTCGATTTGAAACAGATTGCTAATCCATTGCTTCATAAGTTGGAAAAAAATTTGCTCAACAACGTAAATAACGCAATGAATACTGTTGAACTGTCAAAATGAAACAAAGTTGTTTACGAAAATAAGTTACGCAATAGGGTACTGGTTCTTAAAGTAGGAATTAATAAACATAAAGTCGATGAAAAAGGAACACTCATGAATATTACAGTTCCACGAATTGGTTCTGGTTTCAGTTCAATTGTTACGAAGAAAAATAAAGAGCTTATAAACAAGTCAAGAGAACCTATCGAACAATAACCCTAATGACTCAGAATGACTTCAGAGATAAATTAAAAGATGATTCATCATTTACCTAAGTAACATACGGAAAACCAGAACCCCGGAATATTAGAATTAACAATTAATTCAGTCCTTATCTCCCTGCGGTTTAAACAGGTATGCAAAGTTCAGTCATCATGCTGACTCAGTACATGCTATTGGAAAACAATACCATATGACCGACACACTTCATAATGCATCTGGTGAAATAATATATATATTATATATAATCATTTAATTCAGAAAACATCTATATTTCGACACACACATTTTATAAACAACTAATTCACATCAAAAATAAAAACAAACATGCACAAAATAAAATCAGTTAAGGACACAGTTACATACATTAAGACCGGGAGGAACTGTCCACTGCTCACAGTGCAGTATGCAAACGTATCCAGTGGCGCAGCAGTGGAGAGTCCCACCTGTCCGCGAACATACTTATTATACTATTGCTACTGGACCTAACACGACTCAGCAGCGACGCACACTGCTTCCTTATAAGAGCATGAAACCCATCGGTGTGCGCTTCTGCGAACATAGTCGAAGCACTGCAGAATCGCGGTAGCTCCAGCAGCACCCTAAACGCGTTCTTGTATTGAACACGCAGAATAGTAAACTAACATAAAATAGTGTGCTGCAAGGCTCTTTTGGCTCCTGAACGACAATAAGCAGGGCAATAAGCACAATAATAGGCGATGATGCCTCCATTAAATGTTTAGGTAGGTGAGTGTATACACGCAAAATAAACCATGCAAAATATACTATTATTTAAAGAGTTGTTTTATTATAAGGACAACAAATTTTGTTAATGTGTTGTTTACTTTTATATTTTTCAAAGAAAGTAATATTTGATCTTACAAAATTAATTATTTCATATGCATGGAAGTAATTTGAGATTTTTTAAATATTCTTTGTAACTATCTGTTTGTTTATGTTTACATATTGATTGGTTACATCTTTTCTGAGCCTTCAAAACATCATCTACAGAATGTCCTCAGAACATTATTCTATACCTTATTATGGATCCCACATAACCATGGTATGCAGATAGTACAGTTGATATATCGGCCTTTTTGGAAAGTAAATCGACGGTTGAAAGGCTAATTGATCTAAGCGACATTTTGTAAAACTTGCTCCTGCAATTTTATGATTCGTCCTCCTGGACGGATCATAGTTATTTTTTTTGAAAAAAAATCATAAAAAAACAACTATTTGATAGACTTTTATTTACTTAAATCAATCAATCATAATAAGATCTTATTATGATTTAAAAAAAACAACCAATCCATCCTCCTGCAAGTTTTACAAAATGTCGCTTAGATCAATTAGCCTTTCAACCGTCGATGTAAAGCAAACGTTTGTTGATTTAATTTTATGCATAAATTCTCAATGTATGATTTTCAATTTAAACTGCTGTCAATATTTGCTGTCGGACTATAAGTGAGAAGGGCCTATAGAAAGCTACTAGTGAGCACGAACAATCCTAATTACGTAACTGTGATTGCAATACAAGTATTAGAGTAGCAGGATTGTGAAAGACTTGGTTCTACACATGGTAGACAATAGGCAGTGCACGATGAACATTGGGTGATAAAGCAATAAGATTACAATCTCCTATCGATAAGCAAACGGATGATCTTGACAATGAAATGCGTATGAAGCTTATAGCAATCTCGAATAACGATAACAGATGATAAATTACAGAAACCGAGCTTCCTACTTTCTATGACGACCTATTCAATAAAGATGAGGGGTAATCTTTAAACATTTGTTGTAAAGTTGATGGATGATTAGATCACAATACTGAAACTGTGAGAAGCACTTGTATGAATAACTTAAAGAATGGAGGCAATAAGAATGCATTGCAGGATATAAAAATCCATAGAGATTTAGGATTAAATGAGACAGAAATGGTGGGCACAGAAGTAAGGACGCTATATATAGTCGTATAAATACGTATTGCAAATAACGATGTCTGTATGTATCAAGGAAGGGATTTTGGTACCTTTCCTTTACAAGTAAGCCATCAAATTCACAAAAATGGTTGTCGAACAGAAGGTCCTATGGTAAGCTCGTAATGAGTACAAACAATCCTGATTACGTAACTGTCCTGTGATTGCGATACAAGTACTAGAGTAGCAGGATTGTGAAAGAGTTAGTCCTGTACATGGCAGGCAGCGTAGGATAAAGATTGTATAATACAGCGAAGATATTGCAATCTGCTATGAATAAGCTATAGATGATCTTGACAATGAAATGCGTAGATAGGCATAAAGCAATTATGAATAACGTTAACATAATGTTGTGTTACAGAAACCTCCGATAACAATGAGAGAGTAATCTCCGAATATCTGCAGAAAAGTAGAGACATGGGATTCAGTATTGTGAGAAGCTGATATTTGAATGAATAGAAGTATGGGAGAAATGAGAATGGAATTCAGGATATAACCTTTCAACTGTCATTAACGAGACATAATAGAATTTTAGTTGTTATCCACCTCAATGAGGCGTCGTAACAGATGATGAGATAGAAATCCATAGAGATTTAGGATTAAAGGAGACAGAAATGGTGGGCACAGAAGAAATGACGCCATGGTTATATAATTACAAACTGTAAATAACGATATAGGTAGGTATCAGTCCATAAATTGAATGAATTGAGGCAAACGAGGATTTGGAAATGAATCTTGGAAATACTTGGAACAGAAATAACATATTGCTATGAACAAGGTAAATAATGAAAGTTGACGAAGTACCTCTGAATGGAAATTCCTTATTGGACCAGTTTCATGTCCTTCATTATCATTTTGAGTTTTGTTTCCTTATCCAAATTTGGTTCGAAAACATTATCTCATCATTGAACATGTTCGAATTGAACTCTGTCATCGTCATTTCTGTTGTGGTTCATCTCAATAACACTTAACATCACACCTGTAATAATGAAGGGTAAGGCAGAGGTGTACCTATAGTACACCCTATGTTTAATACTTTCGACTCCACCCAGTTTTCATAGAACTCATATGCCATGCCGCCATATATAGGAAGTGAACCCTCCGGGAGGGTTACCGGCATTACGTTTGCGCTAAAGTTAAACCATCGCGGACGGTCAACGGCATTAGGTTTAAAGCCGTGTTATAAAACACTGTGAAACGAAGAAAAATTGTGTTTTCAAGGGGTCTTGTCGCTATACGTAGTTTCCAACCTTTTTTTTGTATTTGTAAACGGAAAAAAAAATGCTTGCGTTTAAAACTAACGCATATACTAATAAATCTTGTTAAAATATGCATCGGATTTTATTTTCACGGTTTATAATGCTGTATTTGCTAAAAAAAACTATATTTAAAATGAGCCTTCCGTGAGGGTTTCCGGCATCCCATATGCGACTAGGTGAACCCTCCAAGAGGGCTCACGACATTGAACGTATTAAATACCACGGAATAGACATAAAAATAAAAATTAACTCAATATATGTTCTTATAAGTTTTGTTTTTTTCGTATTCTTTAAAGATTATTTGTTTCTTAGAGATTTTACTTCGTGTCAATCATTTCATGTGTGGACATCTCATGGTACCTCTCTGGCATTTGAGAATCATCATCATCATCATCATTTCAGCCGAAAGACGTCCACTGCTGAACATAGGCCTCCCCCAAGCACCTCCACTTCGACCGATTCTGTGTTTTCCGCATCCAGCGGATTCCTGCGGCTTTCACAAGGTCATCGGTCCATCTTGTGGGAGTTTGAAGTTTCCCTACGTGATCGAATCAGAAATGAGGAGATCCGCAGGAGAACCAAGGTAACCGACATTTGAGAATAAAACGACATAAATTATCATGACTATAGCAAGATTTTGTCAGTTTTCGATTAATTGATTCTTTGATAGTCTGGTGTTAGATGATAAACGCATTGAGGTATTGTTCTCTCAGATCTGTGTCATTGACACTCAGAATTGGTGGCAGCTACCGTGACAAATGTGGCCTTCATACCATGTGACGCTTGGTCAAATCCACACAATAATGCACTTTTTGTTAAGAGGCAACTGGCTGACAAATTATCACCTCACAAATGCACTTTTTGTTCAGGGTGATGGGTGACAAATTGACTACTATTAGCACATTATTACTTAACGAAATATTAGATACGAATCTCAGATCAAAATAAAAATAAAACAAAGACATAGCGCTGTCAACAGTGACGTGAGGCCGGTTTCGTAAACGTGTGCACTTAGTGAGGTGTAGTTTGATTGTAAATGGTTGTAAGGCTGGTTTCACAGCTGTCCGGGAGACCCGTGCGGGCCGCCCGTGAGGCGCTAGAACACTGTTTTACAGTGACGCGGATTGGTCCGCACGCGACCCCCTCCGGGTAGAGTCCGTACAACGCTAGCAACCGTATCGTACTAACTCCCTCGTTTCAGAGCACTGCGGGCGCTACCCGTACGGGACTCCCGTGTGCTGGCGGCCCGTGCAGGTCTCCCGGACAGCTGTGAAACCAACCTTACAACCATTTACAATTAAAAATAGTTAGTTAGTTTGGATATACCATAATATAATTATAATAATATAATTAATATACCTATTTACAAATATTGCTCCTTTAATAGTATAGGATTAGGATATTCCTGGTAAGATAATTATGAACCGCTTTCATATAAATATATTACGATATATACCTATATCCCTAGATATATATATATAAATATATACTACGACATACATACATACGCAATATTATTGTGTATTTTCAGTAGCTACCCAATATTTCGTGTATCCAGTCACTTAGTAGTTTACGACACAACAACATCGAAGGTGATAATAGTTTAAACGTGCAAAAACACTGAAATGATTAGAGGGTAGTCGTGAAAATACTCAAAAATATTATGTTCGTAATAGTTTGAAGAAGGTCGTTATGAACTTAGTTTGTGGGTGCTGCAACCAGGGTTGTCAATTTTTTTATATATTTTCTATTATAGTATTTTCGAAGCCATTGCCTGTAAAATTATAGTAGATAGCGAAAAAATAAAATATAATATTGTAGTAGCTGCTCCCCGCGGTTTCATCCGCATAAGTCTCGATCCCGTGGGAATATTGGGATAAAAAGTATCCTATAGCCTAACCCAGGTCATGCAACATTGAAAAGCAAGTCTGTGGTTTTGACAATTGCTTAAGCAACTGTTTGGTCATTAACTCATGGTTTTTTTTCGACTGGTAATTTATCTCGCCCGAGAAAATGTCTATCGAGCAAAATGCTGTCTTTTACTGCAAATTGCAATAATTGTTTTCGAGTTTTTGCGTAATGTTTGCCACTAGACACTTCACATGTGTTTTCGGCCTTATCTAGAGTTTCAGTTCTTGAAGGTAAAACGATAATAATTTTGTTGTTAGTGCCTACAACTCGTTCGTGTCACGGCCATCGTGCGGTAATGTGTGAATCAACTTTTAAGGCTGCTATAGTTGGCATTCCAGCAGTTACCATAAAGATTTGTTATTTCAGATTTAGGTAATAGATTTTTTTAATATTTGTTATATACTTTTACAATTTTTAACACAACACTACACGACCAGAGAGCTAGCTGGCTTGTTTTTTGGCCAAAGAATTAGCATTGCCATTCAACGTGGCAATGCTGCCAGTCTTCTGGGCACGTTTCCGGATGACAGCGATGCGGACGAATACTTCGACGCCTAATTAGTGTACTTTTGTTTTTGAATTTATTTGTAAAATTAGTTATTTAATTTAGTACCACCTAGTATAAATAGTTAGTACATATATGTTTTTATATTATGTATGTATCTTATGATGAAACCTTAAGAGGGTTTATCCTAAAAGATGGTAACGTCGTAAATGGTGCCGATTCCCTTGTTCACAAACTAAACTAAATTTAAGTTCAGTGCATCTTTTTCTGTCTATTTCATTAAGAATAGGACAGAAGATACATTTTAGTTTAGTCCTGTTAAATTAATCAGCGCCTGTCACTACTCCATACAAGTTTAGACGCGATTAAAAACTTGCCTACTAAAATTACGTAAATTTACGTCAAGCGCTGATTAATTTGACAGGACTAAACTAAAATGTATCTTCTGTCCTTTTCTTAATGAAATAGAAAGAAAAAGATGCACTGAACTTAAATTTAGTTTAGTTTGTGAACAAGGGAATCGGCACCATTAGCTGTCAAATATTTACCTGTTTTGATTAATTTGCCAATCTATTTATAAAAAATTCTCGTGTCACAGTGTTAGTTGCCATACTCCTCCGAAACGGCTTAATCGATTTATATGAAATTTTATAAGTATATTCGGTAGGTCTGAGAATCAGTCGTAATCTATTTTTCTTAGCCCTAAGTGATAATAAATTTATATGGCAAAACAACGTTTGCCGGGTCAGCTAGTATGACTGTATAGAAATAAGAAATGTGGCTAACTAGGGAACTAAAATATTGATTATGAAATGCAAAAATTAATATCGTAACACCGAATAAGTATTTAGTTTTAGATGAAAAAGAGTAGGTATTTGGAAACTTTCCATGTACCTTTTTTACACCTAAAATGGTTACAACATCAAATTCAGAGTTCTATTTACAATTCATTATTTATATTCTAGTTCGCTAGTTAGCCACTTTTCTTATTTCCATACAGTAATATTGCCAAATTAATCAAAACATCGAAATATTTGACAGCTATTTACGACGTTGCCAACTTTTAGAAAAACCCTCTCGACGGAAGAAATAAATTGGTCAAAACTGCTATTTTTTTTTTTAATTTATTCATGACTACATTATGAAATTAATGGCTTTAATTTTAATATTTAAACTTGCGTGTGGCGTAGTATTTGAGGTTTTGGAATTAAAATATTATGATCAACAGCCGCTTTTAATATTATGCAACAAATATTTCGGTCACGGTCTCAAAACAATTAATTTTAAATAATAATGTTGAGCTGGTGACCATGCTGGCACGTAATTGTGTACAAATATAATTTTGGGTAACAATAAAATCAATTCTACAGGGATATATGTCGGGGGATGTAGGAGAGGTCATTTGCAACCAAATGACCTCTCAAGACCCATATGCCAATTTTTTTTTTGAGTAGGTAATTAGACTATTTACATTGAATGAAATAAAATTAAAATATGTAAAATAACTCGTTTTTTTTTACATTTGCATAGGAGTAAAAAAGGGTAATTTGGTTGTAAATGACCTCTCCTACGACCCAATGGATTGCCGACATATAACCAATAACCCTGTATAATTGGGACGTAAATAAGGGACGTACTATCGAAGATACGCATATCTGTACACCGTAAGGACTATTCTTGCTTGCAGTGCTCGGCTGCAATAGTATCGCTTACCTACGAAAAAAAAGGGTCGTATGCACAGGATTTTGTTTTCAAATTGCTTAGATATGCTAACCCCGATTACCTACCTAAATGCGTGACTTATTTCTTCGCGTTTACCTCGTAGGTTTCTGTGTGTTACAATTTAAAAGAAACTCTGAGACTTCACATAACGAACCACTTTAAGTAAGACTTAATTAATTACCCATTAGCCAAATCTCTCATTAGTCAATTCTCTTATCACAAATGCCTCTAAACTAGACTAAAAATCACCAAAATTTATTTTATTCCTGGCAAACGACGATTTCCCATTCTGAAATAGATTAAGGTGACACAACTTAACTATATTTTAGTTTGACAGCACTAAGATGGTACTGAGATATTAATTTAGTGAAAATGCCAATTTTGCTATTCTGAATTTGACGTTTTTCACCTACAATTTTGATTGTCTAACTAAATCTGACTATTTATAATCGCGATTAAAAAGGTTTAGAATAAAATATGATAAAATTCACCAGGTGCAAAAACAGAAATACTGTATCTTTTTTTTTGTTTTCTTTTGCTTATATCTCGAAAATGCTGTGCCCTATCGCAAAAATAATGAAGATATGGACCCCCTTTAAAAGGCCCATAAACCCCTAAAACTCAACATGTAGGTAATAATTTTTCTTATTTTCCATACAAAAAGTGAAAAATTTGATATCTCATTATCTGTTAGGTGGATAACAATTAAAATTCTATTGTGTCTCGTTAATGACAGTTGAAAGGATATAAAACAAGTCGAGGTTGCCCCCCGTGCGCGCCTCCGGCTCTAAAAAAAATTACGGGGTAGGGCAAACAAGTACCACGTGGAGTCGCGATTGTCAAATTCGATTTAAGTTGTGTCAAAATTATTTTTAAATTTAGAGAATTTTTGTTGCAGAATAGCTTTAAGATTCTCATAGCCAAAAGTAAGGAATTTTAGTGATAGTTTAGTTCGGTGTACAAGAGAATCGGCACCATTAACTACTGCAGTTAACTAGGCACATGTCTCCAATTACCTACTACAGACAGTTGGTTACAAAAAGTTTACCAAATAAATATCAGTTTCGACTCAAGAACATGACTCAAACTAACACAGGTTTTGTTTAAAAAGCGTGTGCACCGTATTTACATTCTGAGTGCGTGCGAAGCGATAGTTTTACTTTCGATACTCACAAAGAACCGGTCAAGCAAGGTTGTTCCGAGGTATGTGCTGCTGCTGCCAAACAATATGAACAAAGTTTTCTAAGCACAGATCGTGAACCGAATAATTAAATTTCTCACAAAAACTCACAATAATTTCACACGAGACACTACGCCGTTTGTTTTTGTCCGGTAACAGTAAAAACTTTAAGTTAGTAACTTAGTTTTAAGAATTAAGTTAACTAAGTTCCTTAAAAAGTTATCACTGAGTTAATTAATTAAAATGTTCACGGGTTTTCTTTTTATTTTCCTAGTTTAAAAGTTTAATTTTCGAATATATACAATCGCGGAGTAGGCGCGTACAGTCACCACCAACAGCCTTTCGTAACTGGTTGAATGAATGAAGTTATTCGGCGACGCGCGACGCGGCTCTCACACCTGTGCAAGTATACTAACTCGTACGAGTGAACGATACTCGATACCACCACAACCACAATCGAAGCTCACTTCCTAACTTGTCGTGGGTTTTTTGATAAACCCCAATGAATCACGCTTAGAAACTGTCAGACTTAGTGGTGACTGGTTTCTAGATCTATCATTATTATTGTTCTTTTTCCACATTCTAAAATATGAATTAAATGTTATTTATTAGCTGACGTTCGCACGGACGTAATAAAATCGCGGCGATTTTTTTTCGTACACTAGATTTTCAACGCTCTCCTTAGCGTCGAGAGTTGAAAATCAGTGTATTTTTTCAACGCGCTGGGACGAGACTGCGTCCCAGCGCGTTGGATTCTCAACGCTCGACTTAACACCGAGAGTTGAAAATCTAGTGCGCGATAAAATCCCGCCGCGCTTTTATTACGTCCGTGCGCACGTCGGCTTATAGGGCTTTTCCATCTAGAATTTCTCAGTATCAACCCGGAGTCTGGATTTGTGCCCAGTTGATGGCAATAGGCTCGCTCCCTATTACATGGGACTTAAACATAACTGGCGAAATGTGGGTGTACTATAGATACACTTCTGCCTATCTCTTCGGGGAATACAGGCGTGATGTTATATTTACGTTTAAACACTTAAGAACGGTTTAAACACTTAAATTTACGTTTTTCCTAAGTGTTTCGATCGGCTTCCCCCGGGTGTCTAGCCTTGTGCAATTTTTTTTTATGACATCTCGCAGATCAATCTAGGAGGTTGTCGGCTGGTTAACTGGACTTTCCTGTGGGTGGCTTAATAAGTTAAGGCCTCCAGCCAGGGCATAAAACTTAGAAACTAAGCGACTACACGCTAAGGGCATCCCCTGTGGAGTACAGACCTCGGCTTAGGGCGTCGCTGCGGTCAGCAAGGGACAGACTGGATCTGGATCGGATTAAGATTATTTGGGGACGAATTAAGTCGATGTTCGCATGGACGTAATAAAATCGCGGCGATTTTGTTTTCGTGCACTTGATTTTCAACCCTCTGCTTAGCGCCGAGAGTTGAAAATCCAACAGTGTGTTTTTTCAACGCGCTGGGACGAGAGTGCGTCCCAGTGCGTTGGATTCTCAACGTTCGGCTTGACACCGAGAGTTGAAAATCCAGTGCACGAAAAAAAATCGCCGCGATTTTATGTAGCGATAGGTATAATAAGCTCAACCTCTGTTATATGTATGGTCAATAGGTACTCAACATACCGGTGTTATAATATGGCTGTACTAAACACTCCTGACTTCTACCGATTACTTCGAGGAATATAAGCTTGATGTTGTGCTAAATATTAATTACCTACCCATTCCGGTATCCGTTAACTGAATATGCCAACTTTTAAAGTGTTTGCTAATTGTTTTGTGCATAATGAAATCATCAGGAAATGGGTCCTTTTAACTGCTAAAATATGCGGCTAATTATAATTATTTCTCGGCCCATTTCATTGAAGGACAAAGTTAATTAATTCTTACAAAAAAAAACCAGGCTTGTATATGTCGCAGTCGGATTGTATAATCCGCCGTATTACATTACGGCTAGCTGTTATCAAAAACAGGGCCGTTTTGAAATGCGGCGGTTCAACGATTATCCAGATTGTTATTGCGATACGTTCTTCAATAAGGCGGCCCACGTTTAGCCGCATCGTACTACTACTTAGATTGTAGGGTAACCATACTTACAAAATAAAACAATGTTTAAAATGAATAGAAATCCTTTAATTGTACCTGAAAATTGTTCTTAAAGTCACTATTCACGGACATGTTTAGCACATTTTCTTTGTTTAATTCACTTATAACTTCGCAATTTAGCAAGACACTTTCTGTATCCGACGCCATTGTTGTTGTTATGTCAGGTAGCGCCACGAGTGTTAAGAATCGGAACTAAAAACTGTCAAAGAGGCGGCTAATGTGTCGCTGTATTAAATTATGGCTAGCCGTGTTGAATAACGTATGGCGCCGAATACGTTCCGGCGGTTTTTTATTCAGCCACATTCAATCTGGCTAATCGTTGAACCGCCGCATTTCAAAACGGCCCTGTTTTTTATAACAGCTAGCCGTAGTGTAATACGGCGGATTATACAATCCGACTGCGACATAATATAAGTTAATTATAAATACTAATTAGTATTTAAGTAAGACCACCAGTCTTACCAATGGGTATCATGTATCCCAGTAACTGGGTTGTGGAGGTTAGATAGGCAGTTGCTCCATGTAAAATACTGGTATTCACCTGCATTCAGTTACACTGGAAGCCGATGATGGCTAGGCTAGGCAGATGATGATGATGCAATAAAAAACAGTGGCACTCCGGGAGTGCCGACAGAAGTGAAAACTTGAACAAGATCGCCTTGGTGGAAGAAAAATACTTGTATAGAACATTGGTCCGTAACCTTATCTAAATAAAGAGCACAATCGCGTTTGCAAAAAAAAAAAGTTCCACCTTTAAAGTAAAAATACTTGCATAAAACATTGATCCGTAACGTAATATAAATAAAGAACACAATCGCGTTTAAAAAATGAGGTGTCGGTAGCAGTGTCGCGAGTTCAATTGATTTTTCCCAACGCGCCTAAAGAAGTTTTCACTTCAATAATTTGCTTCTCGTTTTGTATACAGACTGAGATTTTCAAAATTTAAATATACGTACCTAACTATTTGCTTTCTTAGCCCTGTTCTTCAAAGTATGAAAGTTAAATAAAAGTAAAAATTACGACCGAAATTCACTTCGGATCGAAAACCACGAATTTGAAGTTGATTATATAATGAATGTGTTAACAAGAGATTGTGATCAAAACTGGTTTTGCCTGAACCACCGTTAACGGGCGGTTACAGAGCACTCGTCAACAAGTACGATGGGTCAGTAACCTTTTGGGGCCAATTACCATTCACAATCAATGTCGAGCCAAGATTACCTTTTGAGGTAAGTACCTAAAAAGGTAATCTTGGCTCGACATTACCTACCACAGGTAGCCAATAGGTATCTACATTGCACAAAGATCTTTTGGTTCTCAAATGACGTGCGCTGTTGGTGAAGATTTTGTGCAATTCTTTTGTGAAATGTATTGAAAAAAATTGCGCTTGCAGCACCGTAGACGTATTACAAGTGAAACTTCTTAAATAATAAAGAATGTTGATAAACTTTATTAAAATATACAAAGTGTTATTGTCCAAGTAAATACAACTAACTATATACAAAGGAGAAAATAAAATAAAATATAGGAACAAATCATTGGGCATCAAAAAATTCATCCGCATCGCTGTCAGTGGGAAAGGTGCCCAAAAGGCTGGCAGCATTGCCACGTTGTATGGCAATGCTAATTCTTTGGCCTAAAATAATAACCTTACTGGTAACTATATTTTTGAACCGTTTGGGGTTTAAACACTAGGGCCGTGGGGTCCTAGTGCTCATCGAGTATTCCAGGACATCGCCAAGTGGTTGGTCGACTCTTCACGTGACCAGAGGGTTGGCCAATTTTTATAAAGAACTAGCTTTTGCCCGCGGCTTCGCACGCGTAAAGGTCGGAAAATATCCCACAGGAACGTACTACCGATATTCAGAGTACTTATCAAATGTCCTAACCCAGGTCATGGCCTATCCGTATACCATTCATCGAAATCTGTTCAGCCGTTACGGCATGAAAAGGTAGCAAATAGATAGATAATAAATCTGTTTTAGGATTCCGTACCTCAAAATAAAAAATGGAAACCCTTAAAGGATGACATCGTTGCCTGTCAAGACACTTTTTCTCAGAAACGCGTGGAGGTATCAAGTTGAAATAGATAGGTATTAAAAACTTAGGCTATGCGCGCACTACGGATTTTGATCGTTACGGATAATATTTCGTGTTGTTCTATCTCCTCTCAGGCTCATTTCCTACGAAATGTATGGAAAGTTTTTTGCAATTTCTGAATTTTCTCGTACTCAAACCTCAGTTGGCCCGATATAGTTTTTTAACCCTAGTAATAAGAAATAGGATCTACAGGCATCAAAAAAGTTTTTGTGAAAATTGCTCATGTTCTTGCTGACTGTACAATTTTTTCAAAATCTATGAATGCAGATCAAAATGTTTCAAAAAGTTAAGGACAGTCTCCTAAGACCGTTTTCTTGTAGCGACAACGGTTAAGGTACCTGCCCTTATTGCCCCATATCAACATCCACCCTGTATATGTTATGATTGACTACTTAGCTCCATAAAGGTATAGCGTGATGATAATGTTTTAAACGGTTAAATCCGTAATTATCTGCAAAATTATAACCTTTTGGATAGTCTTTTTACAGTTTGCGGTAAACCATAGAAGAATACGAACATAATGCAATATTGCTCATCCCCCATAGCAAATAGCGTGATAATATTTTTTGAAAAAGTCTATTGTGACATTTCCATTATTTGACATAGATTATTTATACCAATTTTCAAGTTAATCAAGCCAAACAGTAAAATCCTCCCCTGTAAAAATAAATACCCCTTTTCACCCCGTCAGGGTTAGATTTTCAAAAAACTTTGCTATACATTTTTATTTGTTTTCAGTCTTAAGTATAAATACTGAGTTTCGAGTTAATCAGACCGCGCGTTAAAATTCTTCCATACAAACTTTGACACCCCCCAATCCTCCCTTAGGGAGTATTTTAGAAAAACTAAAAATGGCAAACTTTATAATTTATATAGATAAGTATTCGTGCCAAGTTTCAAGTTTATTAACTTAAGGAATAAAAAATTTCATACATACAAAATCCCCCCTTTTCACCCCCTTAAAGATCAATTTTCCAAAAACCCTTTCTTAGTGGATGCCTACGTCATATTATCTATCTGTGTGCCAAATTGCAGCCCAATCCGTTCAGTGGTTTGAGCTGTGCGTTGATAGATCAGTCAGTCAGTCAGTCACCTTTTCCTTTTATAGATATAGATTTTAACTTAAAAAAATAAGGAACTTTAATTAAAAACAAAATTTTATCCCCCTTTTGAATTTAAATTCTAACAACACCGTTGCGATAGCTTCTAACAATAAGCGTAGATAGCAAATTTAGTGATTTAAATTCGAAAATTAAGGACTCTTCAACTTCATGCCCTTTTTTAACCCTTCGGGGGTAGAATTATCAAAAATGCTGAGATACCTATAAATTAATTTTCAATTGTCAGCCTAAACGCAAAATTTTAAGATCCTAACTTCAAAACTGACGGATTTTCATATAAACTTCCATCCCCTATTTTACCCCTTTAGGGGTGGAATTCCCAAAAATCCTTTCTTAGTGAATACTTACTCATCACAAAGAACACACCCTCCAAGTTTCATGTCTCTAGGACCAGTGGTTTGGGCTGTGTGTTGATATATCACCCAGTCAGACAGTCAGTTTACCATTTTATATATACAGATTGGAGTAATTAGTGAGAGACAGAGAGAGTTATATCTTTCTTCTCTATCATGTAACGAAATGTTCCTAAACGTGACGCGTCCTTGAAATTTCACTCTCAATCAGTGTTGCCCGTATGAAAATTATGGGAGCTTACGAACTTTAGCGTACGCTGCGATGTACGATAGCATATCTAAATTACGTTAAACGTACGATAATTTAGAGGTTAAAATAATATCTTTCATCGTATATTGAAATTAATTTGTAAAGTTATGTCTCACGAGGATAAAAAACTGAGAATCGCGCAAAATCTATCAAGCGTATTTTCCTGAAACCTTCAACATTTTGAAGATAATTTAATTATTGATCTTTTAGTATACGTGTTTTATTAAAATACTTTTTGTTTTAATAATCGTCCAATTTGGGACAGCGCTTCTTGATGGGCGAGTCCTATTACTGGCTGGACGTACGACGCGTTGCGTGAGCTCAGTACAGAACACGCAAGCTAACCACTCAAGGTCATTGGCATATATCTGCGTCTTAAACAAGACACTTCGTACCGCGTTCGCAGTTGGTCCCATTTGCACTTGGTCCCATTCGCACTTGGTCCCATTCGCACTTAGTCCTATGCAAGTAGTTTGTAAGGGAAGAGGTAGGTTTATGGACCAAAGTGGGTTGGATTTATAAAAAACCGGTCAAGTGCGAGTCGGACTCGCGCACCGAGGGTTCCGTACAAATTTGTAGGTATGTAAATAGTTTATCAGTATATTTTTGGTTTTTTTAATAATGTGTCTACAAATTTACGGTTTTCGGATTTTTCCTTTACTTGTGCTACATGACATTACTTCTTACCAAATTTCATGATTCTAAGTCAACGGGATACTGAAATGAAGATATTTCTACAAGTTTGCTCTTAAGTTTTGTGTAGGCGTAACAAATATGCACCAGCAGGCATCTCCTGAGCAGTGGTGACCCAGTGGTAATGGCCGCGACTTACGAGTTGTAGGTCGTAGGTTCGAACCCAGACAGGTGCTTTACTTTGTGTAAATTATTTCATCACCACTGCTCTCAAAACGGTGAAGGAAAACATCGTGAGGAAACCGGTATGTCCTAGAACCGAAAATTCGAAGACATGTGACATCTACCAACCCGCACTGGGCCTGCGTGGTGGATTACAGCCCACTCCCTCTCACATAGAGAACGCCTGTGTCCCAGCAGTGGGAACATTTATAGGCTGATGATGAGGCATCTCCTAAAATTTCATTGAAATCTAATGATGTCAAGGGCAATTTTGTTCATGTTTTGTTGTATGTTATTGTTGTTGTTTTGTGTTTGTGCGTTTTGTTCATGTTTATAAAAACACCTTTGCAAATAATTAATTATTTTAGAACAAAGATTACCATAAAAAAGGTTACAGTGAGTCAACCTTAAAATATAGACTTATGCTGTCGGGGACTTTTTTTAGAACTTTTAAAGAATAACAATTCCGTGATACATGATTTTTGCGTAACTTTAACTGTTTACGCAGCCTACGCAATGGGAGCTCTCAAAGCAAATATTTTTTCAAGTTTTTGCAACATTTTCATTGATGCTCCGCTCCTATTGGTCGTAGCGTGATGTTATATAACACTTTGGTCCACAAACCTACCTCTTCCCTTACAAACTACTTGCATGGGACTAAGTGAGAATGGGACCAAGTGCGAATGGGACCAACTGCGAATGGGACCAACTGCGAACGCGGTACGAAGTGCGAATGGGACGAAGTGCGAATAACCCGACAAGCATTGGAGCGGGAGGGCGTGTCAGACTGTTACTGACTAAAACCCACTCGTGTTCCTTCAGTTGCCATGTTACCGGGGGCCACGGCCCCGGCAGGCATCGGCCCTAGCGGACCCCGTCAGTTCTGCTGACATCTCTTTGAGGCGCGCGTGGAACACAACGCGCCGTCGACCCGGGCCTGGTCCTTATCGGACGGCGAGCTACCCATTGCTCACCGTCCGCAAGCCCACCTCTGCCTAACCCTTTGCGGAAATTTACGTGATGATATCTTATGCTATGAATAAAAACAAGAAAATTTCATTATATTTTTATTGATATAATTTTGTACAAATAACGGCGTATAATACATCGGACAGGTCTCACATACAAAACTAATGCTAGTCAAGCTATGTCACAAGTAGTAACTACGTATGTATCGATACTCTCAACACACTCGCGACTCACGCTTGACTTAACTGAGCACTATGGTTTGACGTCACATTAAAGGTGGAAACATACTTGCACCTCTTAAGCCGCGATTCTATTAGGCAAGTTACTTATTGCATACAACTTGAACAAACCTATACAAGCTACAACTTGTATGAGGTAGTTTGAACTTGTAATTTTTTAAATTCAAGTGACGTGCAAACTGAACGCGCAAACGTTAGTTGCACGTTTCGAATTGCGAACGAACAAAACGCAGCCTGTCGACGATGTTTCTTTTTTTTATTCAAATCGGTAATATATTATTATTTCAGAAATGACTCGGCAAGCAGTACCGACCACAGCAGCACGTCTTCTACCCATGATGTCCTATTTAATTGTTGAACATCTCCACTTGTATGCAAGTAAAACCTGAGGATGCGGATGCAGATGTCGTGTGAAAAATAGCCCTTGTTTTTGTCACCTGACACCACAATCATGCCACCACTGCCACGTGCGACTGATCGTCTGTCATAGGACAGGGACACTGCGAATTCAGGCAATAGGAATGCGTCACTCACACTCCGGCCCGCACATTTGGCTCGGAGCGAGTTTAACAAATTTCACTATTTGAGCGAACAACGTGGGGTCACATCCCCATAGAAATTATTAGGATGCGGAGCTTTTAAAATCAAAACTTGAGGAAGCGGATATTTTGCGGATATCAAAATTTATGCGGATGAGGATATCCGTCACATCCCTGCTCGAAAACATGTTTTCAATACAAGCAACTTGTACGCAAATGTGACGACATACTTGCCTAATGGAATCGCGGCTTCACTCTGAAAATGAGAATTTTTCTGTTGTCAAAAATGGAATGCGAATGATGTAGTGTAAGCTGATGTAGTGGAAGTTAAAAGTCTATATTTTCCTTCTATAAACGCACCGAGCGTGAAAAAGCGGTGGGCGAAACAAGTCTGGATCGTTCCATTTAATTGCCCAGTTAAGTCAACCGAGTCAAATGCACTGAAATATCTTTCATTTACAAAAATCTCTTTATCAAAAGCCGGTGATTAGCTAATTTAGACAAATGGCGACAAGCGCAGGGATCAGGTCAACAGAATGACGTATAATAATTAATTATTATTGCATATAATATAATTATATTGTTTCGTTATAAAATTTATTTTTTATTTCGTTATTTATTTTTTATTAAATAATTTTAACAATTTGTTGGTTCTGATACGAGTATATAATTCCAAAAGTTCATTTAAAATGAGTTACATTTAACCCCATTAACCGCGGTTAAATTAAATGAACTAGCAATATCTTCGCAAATTAAAATGTTCAGTCAAATAATGGGGAGACCACAATAAAGATATGTAGATATTTATATAAATAATTTCCACACCCTGTGAAATACTATAATTGACGAAAATTATTGGTGTAAATGAAATCCCAGTGAAGGGCATTTAGGGTTTATATCGAATTATTTGCTCATCAATTGTTGAATGGCAGAGATAATAATAATGACTAACTGACGTCATTAAATCATCGTTGCAAGTACATCCCAAATTGATGAAATTAGAATTTCCATTAAAATATAATGGGTATAGCTAGCATCATCATCGTCACTCAAGCTGCTAAATGACGTAATTAGTTAAGTCTTTTGATAATTTAAATTCAACCAATTTCACAACATTATTCTACTTTACATTTAAACATAGACTTAACTTTACACATTTATCAATTTAATTATAATATCATCTTTCATTTAAAATTAATCATTTCATATTAGGTCACCTAAGTTGTTTAAAAGTATGCAAATAATAGCCACCATTAAACAATTGATAAGCTCCGATACCTATCGTTTATACATACAAAGCGCGTAACACTAACGATAGATATAAATATATGTATCGACTATATTATGACTAATGGTGCTAGGTCCGAAGCAAACCAACTCGCGAAACAAAGCAAGACAACACACGCCCGGGAACATACAGCTTGTCTTTGCACATATATTATACAACGGGATGCCACATTCGTCTCATAATTACTCATCTCAGTCGATTCATATAGTTTGCTGATGGATAGAAAAAATCTTCCAATAAAGGCAAGTCAGAAGTCATGACCGTTAGTGTAACAATATCTTAATTTTAAGTATGCTAAATCTACGGTCAGTTAAGAATCTGCGTGAAAAAGTGATTGAAGCAAAAATGCTTCAGATTAAGCAGAGCCTTGGTGTGGAGGATTAATATCGAACTTTGACGTTTATTTTATATTTATAAACAAACGTACTGATATATGGGTCAATCAGCAGTTTAAATTAATTTACACTTTCATTTAAAATTATTAATTTTGTTTTTGCGTCGAACCAAAGTTTTTATATAAACACTGGCAAATAAAACCGTTCCCGGGCTTAAATATAAGGGCTCAATTAATCAATTAATATTACAATATCATCAAACTCTATTGTCCTACTTACAAATGTTCTAAAACCACGTTCATATGAAAATGTTTTCGATATACAAACGCTATGTATGTATACTTATTGAACTATTTTACATGGACAGAGCTAGGATAGTATTTTGAGAGCTATACACAATGTTGTTTTTGCACGTATTATTGGTAAGGTTTTTCTGTTAAAACAGACAAAACTTGAATGAATGATATTTAATAGCATTTACTTAAATTGAAACCCGAGCTAAGAATATTTTAAGGTGGTAGATTATGATAATGGATTTTGATGCGAGCTCGACCACTCAAAACCATCCCAGCTACATCCGTGCGATAATATAAAATACACCCACATCGTAACAAATTGTGATTAGCTATGAAACAAAAGGTTCCTTAGAAAATGATACTGCGTGCAAACCACTCGTACGACTAGAATTTTATTTAATTTAACATTACAAATAGTTTTTTTATATATCTACTAGATAGTAAAGCACTTTGAAAAGTTATTCCATCGTACATGGAAAATAAATTAAAATTATAGTATACATAATGATAAAAATAAATAAGAGTAAAAAATTAATAAAAGGTGACAGATTTAGAAACCCGCAGTTTACTTATTCTAAATTGACTAGAGTATTCATTTTAATACTAAAAATCAAACCATCAATTTATCAGGAAACGTTCAGAGATTCATATCAAAAATGTTGAAAAAGTTCGTATTGTTATTAATTTATTGCCTCCGACATTTAATTTACATTGATATGTAGCCACGGAGTGATTGGTCGTTACAAATCGAAAGCAACTCCTGACGAAAACGAAGACAAAATCTATGAGACACACCTAACACTAACTTTAACACTGTTTCATTTAACATTTAACGAGTTTAAATGAACTTTTTAAATGTTAAATGAAGCTGGAAGGTAGTAACAATAGTTGTTTATTCACTTAAATGAACTTGGTCGGTTCATTTAAATGAATAGTGCATGTTTTATGGCGCGCATCGTCCCACATTGTTGGTGATGGTGTGCGGCAGCTTGGACAGCGACAGCGGGATGTCGAAGTCGCCGCTCAGCGAGATCTGCGACACGCAGCCCACCAGCCCGCGCGCGTACCGCCCCGACGTGTTCAGCGAGATGGATGGCAGGCCGCCTGCGGAGCAAGTGCTTCAGTTAGCAAGGCAAACACGAACTCCGTTTGGTGTCAGAGTGCATGTGGATATTTTTCATTAGGCGTTAACTGCTGCTGACACTCGTAGTGTTTCAGCGTAATGAAAATTACATCGAAATTCAAAAGTCAAATTCAATTCAAACTAGGCTGAGAATCAGCACTTTTTGAACGTCAAAATTACATAAGACAGTCCCCCAAAACGCCGCCGCCGCCCCACCCTTCACCACTTCCTAGTGCTTTAGCTGGGAATCGAATTTTGTTAATATAGGTTATATGCCCTTTTGGAGGGGAGCGGGTAACCTCCCCCTACAAGCAACATCCCAAAGGGTTAGCCCATAGGGTAAAAAACAGTGGCACTCGGGAGTGCCGACAGAAGTGAAAACTTGAACAAGATTGCCGTGGTGGAAGAAAAATACTTGTATAGAACATTGGTCCGTAACCTCATCTAAATAAAGAGCACAATCGCGTTTACAAAAATGAGGAATCGGTAACGATGCTGCGAGTTCAATCAAATTGTTTATTCCCATTTCAAAAATGCCCAACGCGCCTTAAGAAGTTTTCACTTCAAAAATACATTTTTCAAACTGAAATACGGGAATGCCTCTTCACGATAGATACACGTACAGTGGTAGTACTTCCCGGACGAGTTACTTCACAAAGACCTTCACCTTCTACTAGGTAACTCAACATTACATACTGTATTTCTATTTTCTTAATGTCCCTCGGCAAACTTCGTGTTTCCTCGGATTTCTATCAGTTGCCTTTGCACTTGGTGCAGACCGGACGCTCTCAATCGACTAGGAAGTATTTTGAGTTGTTAATACTCTTTTAACTTTTTTTTTTCCTTGTTATCCATCTGCGATCAGCCATTGGCTATAATCAGATCTGTTGGTTAATCTCTTTTAACTTAATGTAATTTATTTCAAAAATGGTAGGAAAGCCGCTAAAATCGCAGGCACGACAAATAGGAAAATAGTTTTACAGCTCTATATAGTTCACACGGAAATCAAAACAACAATAAAGTACTTAGTTCTGAATTCAAATTTATTATACAAGATAAATCTAATAATTGATGGACATGGAAATTAGCATTCGCTTGTATTCGGAAATGTGATGATTCCTGAGGGACATTAAAAAAATAGATATACCGTACGTACAGTGTTACTTCCTGGACGAGTTACTTCACAAAGACCTTCACCTTCTACAATGTAACTCAACTATACTCTTCTACTACTACATAAGAGCTACCTATTATGTTTAGCACATCAGCTCACCTATATACAGTCCGTTCTCAGTGTTGAGCTGCTTGAGCTTCCCGGGCGACACCTTGCCGACGGAGCCCAGTCCGTCCACCTCCAACACGCCCGCTTGTCTGTTTCTATGAACAAAAGAAGATCTTTAAATCTCTGAACCACCATTTACAGCCTATATAAGATATAATAGACGTGGATATATTTAAACCCTGTAAGAAATCGACACCTGTTTCACCTCTCAACGAGGTCTGCGTTCAGCGCTCGATGTGGCAACACGCCGTGTTCGGGTTCGCGACAAGTCAATCGTCATCCTGAGGATACTACCTCGATAGAATGGGTTATTTAAGCCCCTCGTATAACAATCTACTATTTATTTTTACGTCCATTTTAAAATGAGAGCTGTTATAAATACTTATTCGATTTGGCTTTGGATGATTTAATATAATATGTTTGTGTACCTGGTGGCTCTTGCTCTGTGCCACAGCCCGTCGTCTACTTTGGTGTGGTTAGCGATGATCACCACCTCACCGCTGCCCAAGTCGTACCTGAAACATTCATCAATATTTATCAACATTTACAAAGGTTCTCACATTCACAAATTAGAAACAGCTAATAAACTTTATGTCTTCCTACCTAAATCAAATAACATAAAATATGATTGTTATCAAACTCAGGAATCGGAATAGTGATCTGAATAATGACATTACTAAACTAGAAATAGAAAAGGGCCAAGAATTGAACCTTGGGGCACACCCTCCTTTACGAGAGACCCTGAGGACGTTTCCCTGTCTACATGTGCGCATTTTGCCGCCTGTTCATATTTATTTACATACAAAGACAACGTCATATTATAACACTTCTGATGGAGTCCGATAGGGCCGATGCCTGCCGCGGTTGCGGTTTTGTCCAAAAGGGCTTTAGTCAGTAAGAGTCTGATACGCCCTCCCGCTCAGCCCAGAGCGTGAAAAGTTATTTGATAATCCCAACAAAAAAAAAAAAGACTTTTGTATAGACTTTACCAAGGCTGAGTAGTTACAATACAGTGAGTCTTTATAATGTGCACATATCGAAATGAGGGATCTATGCTTAAGTTCTTTTTGGCGTCTTAATGAGAAATTTTATGATTGTTGTAAAAATTTATGAAAAAAGAAACAGATTTTTGATAAAAAAAATATTTGCTAAAAAACATGTTTATATATTAATGTTAATGAAAATTGTGGAAAAATAACTACCCTCAATTTTTCAATTGAGGGTAGTTATTTTTCCACAATTTTCATTTTATGAGGACGCCTAATTACTTCCTATCATTATGGAGTTTGTTTCATCTCTATAGATCATTTGGTTTAAAGGTTACACTGATTTGTTATAAATTATACTCGTGAACGGGTGCTGCTTATGGTGACTGGTCGTCTTGCTGATCATGGTTTTGTTATTGTTACTAGTAATTAACTGTTTATTTATTTTACCTCGATGGTCCTAGTTTATCATTTATAATAACTTCCAATTACAGCTTTAAATACCTTTATGTAAGCGGGCACGCCCTTTATGCCTGGAGGCTGTTGTTTAGATATTTTAGTTCTATTTACGTTTAGCTTTTATTTTTGATTTCTGCTTGAGTATAGTTCTTCATGTTTTTGGTTGGTATATTGGCGTGTGCTAGCTGACATATGGCGAATAATTTATCATTTAAATTATGTTTTGTGTTGCATAATGTAAGTTATTTTGCATACTAAAGTTAAAGTTATATTGTATAGAATCATTTTTCTAACTTGAACAGACAGCTGTGCTGCTGGGGAGTTTGTTGTGCCACTTCTTCTTGCCAGCTGAAGGCACTAGGAAGTGGTGAAGGGTGGGCGTTTTGGGGGACTGTCTTATGTAATTTTTACGTTCGAAAAGTGCTGATTCTCAGCCTAGTTTGAATAAATGACTTTGAATTTTGAATTAAAAAAAATCCATACAAAGTATATAAAAATTGATAAGTATTTAAAATATTTTTTCCGTCGATAAAACTAAGCACAGATTCCCTCATTTCGGTATGTGCACATTATAAAGACTCACACTGTATTATAGTACATTTTCTCACAAACTACAATTTTAAATTTAATAAAACCGTTCTTATAATAATAATTGTCTCCATCCTCTTTCTATAATTATTTGTGCCGCTTGAACAAACTGCAGGTTTTACCCACGAATTCAGCGTAATTTATTTATTTATTACTTTATTTATTTATTACAGCATGGAAGACTTACAGCTAAAAAAAACAACAGAAAGAAAACAATAGTCGACAGAAAGCCAATTACAAGTTTTCACGTTTAGACTTATAATAGAATTTGTGTTGTGAACATATAAAAGCAGCAACATATCGCTATATACTATATTTCAATAGTTAAAACTATCAAAATAACCACTTGTGTCTACAATTCAAAAGTGAGAGAGCAAGAAGAAAAAAAAAAAGTACATTTAAAAGCACTGCAGCTATTTAAAAAATTTGAGGCTTAAGCACCTTCTAGCTGAGGTCACACTGGTTGTAAAGAGATCCAAGTCGTGTTGTTTACATATTTTATTAAAATTTTTGCTTGTAATGTTAGATAACTCTGGTTTACCGGCTTCACACGTTGGTCCAGTTGGTAATTTGTGCTATATATCTCCACGTTGGAGATGATGTTAGTTTTTTCAGAGCCAATGTGAGGATTTCTGGTGAAGAAATAAATCGAAATAGCACTGGCCCCAACGTTGGCCTACGTTTTTTTCTCGACCCACACGTTGGTCAAATGGCGTTGGGACATGTGACAAACGTGTAGAGCTGGCGTAAGGAATATGACGCTTGGACTATGAGCCGATTTGTTGCTATATTTTGTAGTGCAGAATGGTTTCTCCAGCGAGGTTACCCCCTTTACATTTTATAGCAGCAGATCCCAGTTAGCATTGGTAAGGTTCATCACAGCTATCCTGCGTCGCTAGTTACCTGAACACGAGCACTCCGCCCTCGATGGCGAGCGCCAGGAAGTCGGGCGGGCTGCGCGCGCCGCCGCTCCACACGAGCAGGCCGTGACCCGACACCGAGCGGAAGCGGATGTTGATGTCCAGCGAGTAGCTCACCAGCCTGCAATGGTGGTATGAAATAATTTAATAATAATCTTAAATTCACTGAAAGACAACGCGCAGCCTAAACCCCTGCGTCTAGAAGCATGAAACTTTGCACAAGAGTTCCTTTTAAAAAAACTTAATTACAGGGTTAAATAAAGACGCGTGAGGGAGAGGTAAAATACGCACCCTCGAAATCATTCAGTATATATAGTTCACACGAAAATCAAAACAAAACAACAATAAAGTACTTAGTTCTGAATTCAAATTGTTATACAAGATAAATCAAGGACATGGAAATTAGCATTCGTTTGTATTCGGAAATGCGATGATTCCCGAGAGAAAGAATGTACATACCGTTTCATAGTATCATCATCATCAATATGAATGAAGCTGTCAGCTCCAGTAAAACTTGGATACGTGTTCATATCCCCCCAATTAACTTCATTGTCACTCAAGTACTTCACTTGCATATACGTCTGTCCGTCGTACGGCAAGTCAGTTGCCACGTCATTGTTCCTCTCGAGCCCTTCGAGAAGGAACTGGTGCTTTTTGCTGATGAAGTATTTCTTCTTCTTGTATTTGTCTGTGTGTGTGTGCTTCTTGTGACTGCTCTTGTGGTTCTTTTGTTTGAAGCCTTTCTTCGCGACTATTGCATGGTGGGCGTCGGAGTCTGATATATTGTGGGGGTACACTGGCATCGGGTCCAGGACTTCCTTGCAGAGGTTCTTGTTCCTGTAATAAGAGAATTGTATATTGAAGTTAGGTAGCTTACGAAAATGGTGATCAAGGATTGAAGCATTAAAGGTTTATGCTAATTACTTTTTACCCGACTACGGCAACGCAAAAAAAAGGGTTATGATTTTGACCGGTATGTGTATGTTCATCTGTTACCTCATAACTTCTAAACTACCGATCATAATTTGACAAGTGAGGTATCATTGGAAGTCATTATAATTTTGTAGGTATATATGCGACCACGGCTTTACCTTGACCATTTTTGTACCTATGTCTTGATTTCTGTCTGAAATATTTTCTTATTTCATCATACTTTTTAGAGCGTGATTTTTCAGTAGTCGGGTTTTAGTTTTTGAACTTACTTTTTTATTGTTATTTATTAATAAATAATTGAATGATGAAAAAGTGAACTTGTGTTCACATTTCTTTTGTATCTATCTATCCGTGATATCACTGCGGGCCCTATCAGAATACCAGCGCTGCGACATGTCGCAGCATATTATGCTTAGATAGGAGACTTTTGGCCTCGTACAGGACTTTCTGCTTTTATTTTAATTTTCACTTTGTTTTTTTTTTATCCTTTTTTTATTAATGTTTTTAATGAAGGTATATAGTTTAATTTGTGATTTCCTGTGCGAGTCTCAATAAATACTTTTACTTTCTTTCTTTCAAAAATTTCAAATCAGCAAATGATGCGCGAGGCACAACAGCTAAATTAGACTTGACGAAGCTTCCAACGTCACAATCTTCAAATTTAATGTTTTACACTGTTACTGACAGTTAATAGTACTTACGTGCAGTTACTGTCCGCATCGTCACAGTTATCAACGTTCAGTCCGCCCAGCGCTGCCGACACTACTGAGAGCTCCTCGTCGTTTATTATCAGCTGGGAACACAACAGACATGCATTAGCTATCGATTGCTTGTTTATGTGCTGCAGGCTCTTTGCTGTCATGACTATACTCCATTTGAAATAAGATTAAACATTTATACAAACCTTTTTTACAGTCCGTTCAACCGATTTTGACTTTTATACCGTAGGTATAAGAATGGCATTATAAGCAAAAAGGTGGTTACAATACCAACTGTTTATTGCAGCTGCCATTTGTCATGCCACCAACGCAATAGAAGTCAAAATCTGTTGAACGGACTGTAATAGTACATTACTGCCGCGGTCTATAATGACTACTTTGCTGGCAGCGCAGCTTCAGGCCGACACAGCGCGGTCAGCGTGCAGCACTTGATGGACGAGCTGAGATAAAGGCCGAGGCCGTAGGTCGAGGCCTTTACAGCGAGGACAGCAAGGGCTGCAATGATGGCCAAGCTAGAAGGCCTAGAGCGTAGCTAGGCTAGCTCGAGGCAATCATAGCGTGACCAGCGAAGCAGTCATAGTGGGCCAAGGCTTGTATAGTGCTTTACTCAAAAATGCAAGTACCTAATCTAAATAAAACCAGCAAGTAAAGATTTAGATTTCCTACTGATTTTCCACTGCACAAATTTTTCATATGCAAGCTTATATTTTTCCTTTGAGTTTCGCGGTATTAAATTTTCAACCACTAATTTAGCTTCATTTTTAATGTCTGGCGGTGTTAAATACATTGAATCGGAAGAATTTTCGCTTTGAGAGCTCATTTTTAGCAAAAAAGTCACTAAATAAAAATAAAATTTTCGCTGAACCGCGCTTTTGTTACTTCTTTGTTTTTTTTTTTTTTTAACAATGGTAGTTGGAACTATACAGCCAAATATGGAATAAAATCTTTTTGTACCTATCTCTATAAATACAAACAGCTGTGTTTTAAATAAAATCTTTTTGCATTTGATTTTTTAAAACGTTGAAACGTCAAAATAGCGGCCGGCAATATTTTGCCGGCCTGTTAGAGCGACCAGCAAAACTTTGCCGGCCGCTCCTTGAAACAGAACGGCAAGGTCGACTTTGCTCAAACAAGGTTGTCAAAATAATGACCACATTACATGCATTTTTGAGTAAAAAAAGTTTATTTAAATGTCTAATCTTATTTCAAATTGAGTATAGGAAGGCACAACGATATTCAAACACGTTCGGTAAACCGTGGTAAACTTTACTTAATTTAGTAGATATCTTGCTTATTCTGAGGCCCCGGTTTGAAGAAGCTTATGTCTGATCAGGAAATATGCTATTGAATTATCAATTTCGTTTCTGTGTGAGAGGGAGTGGGTTATAATCACGCTGGCCCATTGTGGGTTGGATAATGTCACAACATGAAAGTTAGCTTATTAGATTCGATTAGCGGATATAGAGAGTTAGGAGGTTTATTAAGTTTTGTGTTTTCAGATAATTTGGTGGTTCTAGCAGGTTTAAACGATTCAGTACATGATTCTGTATGTAGTACAGTGTAATACCTACACGGTCAAAATGGCAGATATTTTTAAAAGAGCCGACGAAAAATTTCAACCGACGGGGCTTCAGAATCATGTACTGAATCCATGGTAACAGTTTTCGTGTCGATGTCCCTGCCACCCTGTATAGCGGATTTAGAGCGAGATGTTCTAGAACTAAAATCTAATTTTTTGTTTCTGGGTTTCCTCACAATGTTTTCCTTTTCATAAGTCACTGTTTTACATAAGAGCTAACTTTACTTCAGTTAAATAGGTCTTAGAAATCGGGAGACTCCTTGCTTGCTTTCGCGTTGTAGCTGGATAGCCATGATGACTAAGGAATGCTAAGCAATGGTCCAGCTCACCTGCGACACACATCCATTGAAGGACGTGGCCAGCGCGAGGCGCGCGGGCAGCGGGTGCGGCGCGCCGCCCAGCAGCAGCGGTTGGCGCAGCGCCAGGCGCCGCCGCGCGCCGCGGGAGGTCACTGACCGCGCGCTGCCCGCGCCGCGCACGCGCAGGGTGGCGCGGCGCCCGGCGCGGGACACGGAAACCGAGTGCCATTTGTTAGGTTCCACCGGGTATGCTGATCTGTGGATGCAGGAGTTATTTTGTTAAGTAAACTACGAAGGAAGAAGCTTGTGGCCTTATATTAATAAATCAATTATGGAGTTTTTTGCCCGTTCTTCTCCATAGGTACCTACTACGCTTTAGAATGGGCAAGAAACTAGCTTCATCTTTCTGACTGACCGACCCCTTGACAATTCAAAAGTGCCTGTAATTGGTTTATTTGAAATAAATGCTTTGATTTTGAGTTGGATTGATCTGCAAGGGTGAAGTGCGATAACCGCTATCATTTTATAAAAACACCATTGCAGCATTAGCCCAAAAAAAAGCACTACTTTTTTAAATACGTCTCGGTTGATATTAAATAGTAACTTGGTTACTATTAAGGTCACATGAATTAATATGATAAAGATGCTACTGACTGACTTACGAAATATAAGTGAAAAGCTCACCATACGTCGCAAAATCAACGCGATAAACATATAGATACCCATTTTACCGTTTTGCAAATAGTGACAGAGTATTATAAACATACTAAATTAAGTAATATAGTTTACCTAACGAGAGCAATACCAGCTCCCAGATCGAAGGCGAACTCGACGAAGTAATCCCGAAGGTGCAGCGAGAAGAAGTCTCCATCGCCGTCCGCGCGCTCGGAGTTGTACAGCACCAGACCCTCGCCACTGCTGGGTTTTAATGTTATCTGGAACACAAAGCATTAAGTTCAGATGGATGATATTTGCACAAATTTCTTCTTAAACTGCGTTCCGAGTTACGCTGTAATCGATTTGAGAGTGCTAACACCCTCACCGAATTAGCGTGAGCGCAATAACGATGTTTCGTGAATCATCATAGATGACGCCATGACATGCTCCATCTTGCAATAAAGCCGACCATACCCTAAATTAATATCACCGTGACTGCTGTCAAAAATGATAGTTTTGCTGTTTTTCCATATTATCTATAAACTAACGTGCCATTTTCGAAATCGTGCTTTTGGCTACCGTCACTACCTAGCCAAAGAAGAAGTAATTTGTTGTATTTAAGACAAAGGAATATGATTATGCAAGTTTTGACGTTGAGCGAGCACTGTGAGCGCGTTCACGAGCGTTCTGAATTGTTGACAGCCCTCAGCTGTCATAATCGTGATATCTAAATCGGAACGCAAATTATTGATGTCAGCGCTGTGAGCGATTATGTTCTCAATCGGAAAGCGGCCTTAGATTGCTTCGTTCGTATAGCGTTTGCGTTTGTGACTGATAGAATCCTGATTTCAAATCTCGGTACGAGCAAATTGTTTTTAATTTAGGATTTGTGACCGGTTTATTGCCATTAGACATAATACTACATTTTTCGGGTTCTGTACATCAAAAGGTAAAAACGGAACCCTTATAAGATCACTCTCTTGTCCGTCTATCCGTGTGTCACCACCGATTTTCTCAGGAACGGGTAAACCTAGCAAGTTGAAATTTGTACCAGGTTCTGAGGTCTATAGTCCTTATTAGGTGTATAAAAATCAAGGTCCTGAGTCAACACGATAAAAAGATATGGGCAAATTTGCATTTTCGCGAAAACTTGTAAGTACCGAAATTTACTCGTGTTATATAATGTTGCATGCCTAATACAAGGTAGATTGTACAAGGATCACCCATATTTTAACTGTTACATCTTATTTACTGTACCTGCAATCTATGCAAATAAATTTTTACTTTACTTTACTTTACTTTACTTTACCTTAATTGTCAACTTTTTTATTTTTCGGAATTTGCTCTTTATTTATGCTTTAAGACCTTGATTTTTGTCAAATTTCGTGATTCTAGGTTAACGGAAACTACCATATAGGTTTTCGACCCAAAATCTATAGAGTACTTCCGGTTGAAAAATAAAATAATTTGGTATATTTTGGTACTTACAAGTTTTCGCCAAAATATAAATTTGCCCATATCTTTTTACCAATAAAAATGATACCAATTTTATTATGGCGGTATAATGGGTAGGTACGGAAGGTGCGCGAGTCCGACTCGCTCTTGACCGGACTCCGCAAAATCATTTAAATTAAAAAGCGACTCTTGCTACGACACAATAAAGTGTAATTCAGGTCGCACAGTGCTAATTACCTACAGTTATATTAACATAGAAGTTGCCTCTCTTTCTATCGCGTGACTCTTATATCTTCTGACTACGTCACGCCCACTGAATTCGACAAGTCGAGCCCGCCGCGTACCTACTTGTAGCTTCATACCTAAAATGCGGAGTGTTGTTTATCTGGAAAAATGCGTGTGTTCTATAGGTATACCTACGTCCTACGCTTTTGGAATCCCAAAAGTGGGAGGACTTTTCCTTTTATTTCATTATTTACATATCCTTAATTATAAATGCGAAAGTAAGTTTGTTTGTTACGCCTTCACGCTAAAACGGCTGAACGGATTTGGATGAAATTTGGCACATATATAGATGATGCCCTGGAAAAGAACATAGGATACTTTTTTTTTTCCCACGGGATCGAGACTTATGCGGGTGAAACCGCGGGGCGCAGCTAGTAAATTATATTTTTAAATATTAAAATAAAATAATATAAAAACATTTAAAAATATAAAAAATAGTATTCCCACCGGTATCAGGAACAGGGTTCAAGCTACCGGCGGTCAGGGCTCCAGAGAACCTAACATCCTAACAATGCGAGCCGTGTCCAGGAGTACCGCTTTCTGAATCAAGCTCTTAATCCAGCTGCCCAACGAGAGCCTCCTTAGGTGTTGGTCGAGGCTCTTGGGAATTAAGCCATTGGCTGATACGACTATCGGCACAATGATCGCTGAGTCCACATCCCACATGTCGACAACCTCGCGAGCCAAGTCAAGATACTTGATTTGTTTATCTTTCTCGGCTTTCACGAAGTTCCCGTCATGCGGGACTATTATGTCAATAATCATTGCGCGCCGCTCTACTCGATCCACCACCACTATATCAGGCTTATTGGCAACAATAGTCCTGTCAGTGATGATGGATCGATCCCAGTACAATGTGATATTTCCATTTTCGAGAACTGAGTCGGGTACATACCTGTAGTACGGCACTTCCGATTCCACAAGGCTGTATTTCATAGCAAGTTGCTGATGGATAAGGAGGACTTTATTATTAGTATGTATCTGAACTGAAACTTGAATAGGTACATATTTGGGTATGTTCCACTTGTTTAGGTGTAAGTACACACAGTATAATTTGAATGATGAAGCCCACCAAAAAGTAAAAAAAAAAATCGGGTTTTGCAAAACATACAAAATACTAAAGAGTTTTGAACTTCCCAAACGTTTGTATTGCTCGTTATAATAAAAAGACGCAGCAAACTAAAACTCTTTGCATTGTATTGAATATTTTCGCATCGAAACCCGCTCGCCTGGAAATGCTTTGTGAAACTCGTCGCTGAAAGTTTCTGTAAACTTTTAGAACGGAAGGTTACTGCGATTCATTTCAATAATCGATTTCATGTTTTCATGCTGAAACTATTATTTTGTTGGAGAACGTGGTTCTTTCTTACTAATTAGTAATAGTGTTAAGCGAGTTGGTGAAAAAGTTTTTTAATAGGTAGGTACAGTACAAATATGTTCTTAATGTCCCTCGGCAAACCTCGTATTTCGTCAGTCGTCGGATTTCTATCAGTTATCCTTTGCACTTGGTGCAGACCGGACGCTCTCAATCGACTTGGAAGTATATAGAGTTGTTAATACTTTTAAATTAATGTAATTTATTTAAAAATGGTAGGAAAGCCGCTAAAGTCCAAGGCACGACAGATAGGAAAATAGTTTTACAGCTCTACATAGTTCACATGGAAATCAAAACAAAACAACCAAATTCAAATTATTATTCACGATAAATCTAATAATTTATGGACATCGAAATTAGCATTCGTTTGTATTCGGAAATGCGATGATACCCGAGGGACATAAGAAAATAGAAATAAGTACTGTATTTTAGAGTTAATGCTAAAATTGTTAGGTATTAACATCGTCGAGCTTTGTAAATCATTATCGGTCAGTCGCAAGACGTATACTGCTAAAATTGTTAGATATTAACATCGTCGAGCTTTGTAAATCATTATCGGTCAGTCGCAAGACGTATACTGCTAAAATTGTTAGATATTAACATCGTCGAGCTTTGTAAATCATTATCGGTCAGTCGCAAGACGTATACTGCTAAAATTGTTAGATATTAACATCGTCGAGCTTTGTAAATCATTATCGGTCAGTCGCAAGACGTATACTGCTAAAATTGTTAGATATTAACATCGTCGAGCTTTGTAAATCATTATCGGTCAGTCGCAAGACGTATACTGCTAAAATTGTTAGATATTAACATCGTCGAGCTTTGTAAATCATTATCGGTCAGTCGCAAGACGTATACTGCTAAAATTGTTAGATATTAACATCGTCGAGCTTTGTAAATCATTATCGGTCAGTCGCAAGACGTATACTGCTAAAATTGTTAGATATTAACATCGTCGAGCTTTGTAAATCATTATCGGTCAGTCGCAAGACGTATACTGCTAAAATTGTTAGATATTAACATCGTCGAGCTTTGTAAATCATTATCGGTCAGTCGCAAGACGTATACTGCTAAAATTGTTAGATATTAACATCGTCGAGCTTTGTAAATCATTATCGGTCAGTCGCAAGACGTATACTGCTAAAATTGTTAGATATTAACATCGTCGAGCTTTGTAAATCATTATCGGTCAGTCGCAAGACGTATACTGCTAAAATTGTTAGATATTAACATCGTCGAGCTTTGTAAATCATTATCGGTCAGTCGCAAGACGTATACTGCTAAAATTGTTAGATATTAACATCGTCGAGCTTTGTAAATCATTATCGGTCAGTCGCAAGACGTATACTGCTAAAATTGTTAGATATTAACATCGTCGAGCTTTGTAAATCATTATCGGTCAGTCGCAAGACGTATACTGCTAAAATTGTTAGATATTAACATCGTCGAGCTTTGTAAATCATTATCGGTCAGTCGCAAGACGTATACTGCTAAAATTGTTAGATATTAACATCGTCGAGCTTTGTAAATCATTATCGGTCAGTCGCAAGACGTATACTGCTAAACATTGGCCTCCCTCAAGCAACGATCGAATCTTCAATAGCTTTGCCTATGCATGGCCTTTTTTTTTTTTTTTGGGTGGGAAATTATCAAATAACTTCTCCCGCTCTGGGCGGAGCGGGAGGGCGTGTCAGACTCTTACTGACTAAAACCCACCCGTGTTCCTTCGGTTGCCCTATAGAAAACCGATAGGAAAATCGTGGCCCCCGGGCCACGATTTCCCTATCGGTTTTCTTCGAACCCCCGGCAGGCATTGGCCCTAGCGGACCCCGTCAATACTGCTGACATCTCTTTGAGGCGCGCGTGGAACACAACGCGCCGTCGACCCGGGCTTAGTCCTTATCGGACGGCGAGCTACCCATTGCTCACCGTCCGCAAGCCCGCGCCTACGGTGGCCGGAAATCGGCTCGTGATTCCCGCCCCGGGCCTCTCCCCCTATTGCGGCGGTTTGGGGCGTGAGGGCGCGAAGTTTGCCTCTCCCTCACGCGTTCCGCCTCCTCCTTTGCGAGCATTACCGCTTCGCAGAAGGAGGTGACGGCCTGCCATTTCCTCTCGCTTCGTACCATGGCCTGAACCAGGGCCGTACGCGAGAGATCACCGCCGCCGATCGCCTCTACGAGGACACGGCGTTGCTCTGCCTAAGCTGGGCAGACCTCCACCGTATGCTTCACCGTGTCCTCAGGCCGATGCCTATGCATGGCCTACGTCGAAAATATCATATTAACATAAAATCCATTTTTTCTATCAACTCAAATACATAAACATACGTTTTGATTACAGATTATCAGCTAAAAGTCATCAATGGACTTCAATGAGCACCCACAAGGAGTAAAGGACAAAACGCGAAGCAATATTGCATTTATTTAAGCTCAACTGTGTCTTAAAATGAGCTGTAAGAAATAGCAAATACTTACAAAGCGATAAAATACAATAGACGTGGATATACAGTGTGATTCTTTATAATGTGCACATCTCGAAATTAATCTATGCTTAATTTTATCGACGGAAAAAGAAAAAATTTTTTTGCTTTTTTCATTTTTTAATATTAATAAAGAATGTTTATTTTCAATTGAGGGTAGTTTTTTTATTCACAATTTTCATTTTATGAGGACGCCTATTTACTTCCAATCATTATGGAGTTTCTTTCATTACGATAGATGATTTAGTTTAAAAGTTACACCGTTTTGTTACAATTTTTTTTAATTCCGTAAAAAGTATTAAAAAAATATTTAAACTTTTTAAAATATTTTTTCTGTCGTTATAATTAAGCATAGATTCCCTCATTTCGATATGGGCACATTATAAAGAATTACACTGTATTTAGTAACCTGTTCCGCTTAGCTATTTCTAAAGTGCTATAAAATACTCCTGAAATAAATCAACACGTGTTTCACCTCTCAACGAGGCATCCTGAAGATGACGATTGACTTGTCGTGAACCCTAACACGGCGTGTTGCCACACCGAGCACTGAACGCAGAGGCTTCGTTTTATGGCTCTTTAGAAATAGCTAAGAGGTACAGGTTACTAAATATATCCACGTATATTGTATTTTATAATGGATTTTCGCAAGGTGACGCCTGAATCAATTAACTATTACAAAGCGATACAATTTATAGATGTATACACGGCTACACATCAAGCTATACATTTCCAGTTTAAGCTGACCTCGCATTGTACGAAAATCCTACATAATGCGAGATCAGCTTATACTGGAAATGTATAGCTTGATGTGTAGCCTTGTGTACAATCAACCGCACGTCACTATTAACACTTGGACAACTACGAAAACGCCTCACTGCTACAAAATAAAGACGAGCGGTTGACTGTACAACTTTAGTACTGCAATTAAAAGTGTTGCCAACACAACAAGCGCAGTTCGCGTTTCATTGCCGCGCCCGTAATAAGGCGAGCTCGTAAATTATCATTAGAACAACGCTTATAAAACTCTTGAAATTAAGAGAAATTTGCCGCAAGACAATGCAAGAAGCAGGAGTGAGACAAACACGAATAAATTAAAGACATGACCCGTTTGTGCTGGAAAAACATCTTGGAGGTTTTGTGCACAATCTTTTCAGCTGTATATTGCTGTTTTCGAACTCGGAAATGAATATGCTTCTAGTTACCAATGTCGTCTAGATAGCAGAATGCTTTAACACGTTCAGTGCCGGGAGCCCTCCTGGAGGGTTCACCTAGTCGCATATGGGACGCCGGGAGCCCTCGCGGAGGGCTCATTTTAAATGTAGGTTTTTCTTAGCGAATACAGCATTATAAACCGTGAAAATAAAATCTGATGTATATTATAACACGATTTATTAGTAGTATATGACTTTGGTTTTAAAATCCAAGCATATTATATTTCTTTTATTTTTTGTTCACGTTACGTTCACGACAAGACCCCCTTTTTTTTTGGGTGGGAAATTATCAAATAACTTCTCGGGGGCGTGTCAGACTCTTACTGACTAAAACCCACCCGTGTTCCTTCGGTTGCCCTGTTGCCGGGGACCACGATTTCCCTATCGGTTTTCTTCGAACTCCCGGGACAAGACCCCCTGAAAACATTATTTTACTTCGTTTTACAATGTTTTATAACACGATTTTAAACCTTATGCCGTTGACCGTCCGCGATGGTTAACTTTAGCGCAAACGTAATGCCGGGAACCCTCCCGGAGGGTCCACTTGCAAAAAGTATGGCGACATGGCGTTCGACGAAAATGGGTGGAGTCGAAAGCGTTTTAAAGGTTTATTTTTTATTTCGTATATTGATCTAACTGCCCATAAATCGTGATCATGATAGATAGGAAAGCCTAAATCATTATTTTTAGTTCATTCCAAGACAATAAACTGCCTAGCCTTTTCCCAACTATGTTGAAGTCGGCTTCCAGTCAGACGCAGCTGAATACCAGTATTTTACATGAAGCGACTATTTTTATCCCAAGACGTATTATAATGATAATCAAATATTGAACTGATAAATTAAGCCACAGCTGTGTGCCCGATGGAATTTCCCATCGGCAAAAATTACGAACTTCCATCCCCTATTTAACCCCTTTAGGGATGAATTTTCTAAAATCCTTCCATATACAGTGTGAGTCTTCATAATGAATGTGCACATATCGAAATGAGGGACTATGCTTAATTTTAATGACAGAAAAAATATTTAAAAAAACCTAAATATTTTTTTTAACTTTTTATGGAATTAAAAAAAATTGTAACAAAACTGTGTAACTTTTAAACTGAATCAGCTATCACGATGAAACAAACTCCATAATGATTGGAAGTAAGTAGGCGTCCACATAAAATTAAAATTGAGAAAAAAAACTACCCTCAATTGAAAATAAACATGTTTTTTTAGCAAAAACAATATTTTTTTCATCAATTTTTACAATAATTGTAAAATTTATAAATAAGATGCCCAAAAAAAAAAAATTTTTTTTGATACAAAAAAACTTAAAAAAAAAAAATTACAATTTTTTCCGTCGATAAAATTAAACATAAATTCCTTCATTTTGATATGTGCACATTATGAAGACTCACACTGTATATTGCTCACTATCGTTGTATAACAAGGTCTTGTGCAAAATTTAATGCTTCTAGAAGCGGTTTCGGCTGAGAGTTGTCTGTCATTGAATGAATTTAAGATAAATGTTTGAACTAAGCACTGCCAACTAAATAATAATACTTTCTGAACTTAGTACTAGGATAACATCGATAGCTCACCGCGTTCCGATCGGAAACCTATTTGTCTGTGACTGTCGTAATATAATTTATCTAAGACGTCCCGGAGCAATGGCGCCGATTGCGTTCTATAGCCGACTGATTCATGTCTATGGATTGTAGTAAAGCGTGGAGATATTCGCATATTCAGAGTTAGGTTAAGGTGGGCCTCGTTCGCAAAACGTCTACTTCGCAAAATGTCTACCGGTCGTAAAATGTATCTTTTTCATAATGTCTCTTTCGCAGAATATCGTTTCGCACAATGTCTCTTTCGCTAAATGTCGCGATAGTACGTACCTAACTTAGGAAAAAAAATAGTTAAAAACTTTTTACAAAAAAAAACATGTGTGTGGGGTAGGTACCACAGCTAAAAAGTGAAAAATAAAAACTTTTTACAAAAAAAAACAACCGACCTCCAAAAAAAACACTACAAAGTGAAAAATAACTTTAATTTCGGAAGTCGGTGGCAAAAAACGAAACTGTAAAACCCAAGACACCGACTTCCGAAATTAAAGTTATTTTTCACTTTGTAGTGTTTTTTTTGGAGGTCGGTTGTTTTTTTTTGTAAAAAGTTTTTATTTTTCACTTTTTAGCTGTGGTACCTACCCCACACACATTCGAATACCACTACCTGCTACCAGTGACAGAAACTTATCATATCATCTACATACTAAGTGGGAAAAAAATACGTTTTTTGTAGCTAACTCAAAAACTATCCAAGCAAAGTTAATAAAATTTATATGGGACCAATTCGAGAGCACACCCTTTCAAACAAAAAAATAATTTTCAAAATCGGTCCACAATTGACGGAGAAATCGGTGGACATACATAAAAAAAAAAAAAAAAAAAACAAACATACGCGACGAACATATAACCTCCTCCTTTTTGGAAGTCGGTTAAAAAATACAGTGGCACTCCGGGGTACTCCCGGAAGAAGTGAAAACTTGAACAAGATCGCCTTGGTGGAAGAAAAATACTTGTATAGAACATTGGTCCGTAACCTTATCTAAATAGAAAGGACAATCGCGTTTACAAAAAAAAAAAAATACTTCCAAAACCTTTAAAGTAAAAATACTTGCATAGAACGTTGATCCGAAACATAATATAAATAAAGAACATAATCGCGTTTACAAAAATGAGGTGTCGGTAACGGTGTCGCGAGTTCAAATTGTTTTTTCACATCTCAAAAATGCCCAACACGCCTAAAGAAGTTTTCATTTCAAAAATCATTTCTTAAAGTAAACAAATCATAAATGTCTTGAGTATTGATCAAATTAATACTCAAGACATTTATGATTTGTTTACTTTAAGAGTGTTTGTCAAATTATAGGTACTGTTGGTTGGTTCGGTTCCTATATCTACTTACGGGTCGTTCTTAATAACCAATCGTTTGGCCCGCTTGGTTCTTCGAAAATACTGTAAAGACCAATAAACTAGTGCTCAAATACTTCGAAAAGATTAAAGGATATTTTAAGCTAAGCTCAATATTAGGAATGCCTACAGGAGTTTTAGTTTTGACTAATGACGGTTTAGATATGATCAAACGAAAAAGAAATTGAAAAGGGAAAAGAAAAAAAAACCTTTTAGTCTAACTAAGCTCCTAAATTTAATATATGTAACAAAAGAGGAGCTCGTGGCGAAGTACTAACAGCCGTACGGGTCGATCAATCAGGTTAAGCTACGCTTGCCGCGGTTGGTCCGTGGATGGGTGACCATTTCTATATACCGAGATTCCCCCGTGCCTCGGAAAGCACGTTAAGCCGTTGGTCCCGGCTAGGGTTGCCAGATGGTCGGGATTCGTCTGGATTCTCCCGATATTTTAAATGATCTCCAGACTCCCGACAAAACTCAACATCTCCAGAAAAACAGTTTCTCGGAAAGTTCTATCCAAAATGATAATAATGAATAATTATGATGACAAATTCTTTGGTAGGTAATAGAAATAGAACCTTATTATGGAATGTTTTCGATAGTGAGAAAACCCTTTTTTGCGTCGAAGCTGAACAGTTTTTAAAACGAGCTATTCGGAGCTATTCAATACTTGCAAGAACGCTATGATTTTTCTGAGAACTTTTTATTTAAAAAAAACTCGTTGTATTGTCTCTAAAAGGTGCAAATTTATTTACGAGTGAAGAGCTATCCATATTGCCCGACGTACTTAATAGTTCAAACGATATTGACCAAGATGCCTTATAAACAGATCTTTCAAAAACCTAGGACATGTCGAATGACAAAATTTGGGCATATTTAAAAAAAAATGCAAAAACGTCCTCAACAATAATAAAAAAAAAATCATTGGTGTTGTTATTTCTTGTAAGCAATGCTTACTGTAAAAGGGTGTTTAGTTTGCTAAATAATTTCTATATTAAAGAGAGAAATCTTATGGCCTTTGATGTAATAAATGCTGGGTTATTATTTTGACTGAACTTTGAAGTATATTGTTTTAATTTTAAATCCTTTCTGAATAGATCCAAAAAAGGACAAAAAAAAAAGGATCCAAATAAGTGGACTCAGTAAAGTCCAATGCCAAATACATGTGGCAAACTAAAAATTAAGTGTAGGTACTTAAATTAGTAATGTGTCAACAATGTTAAGTCTTTTTGTAGCCTATTAAAAAATAAATCCCGACAGCAATCCCAAAATCCCGACGTTTCCAAGTTTTGTCCAGATATTTTGGTCTTCCGATATGGCAACCCTAGTCCCGGCTGTCATTCGTGGATCTTTGACAATCGTTACGGGTCGTCAGAAACCCGAAAGTCTGACAACCAGTCTTACCAAGAGGTATCGTACCTATTACCTAGTTACTGGGTTGTGGACGTCAGATAGGCAGTCGCTCCATGTAAAATACTGGTATTCAGCTGCATCCAGTTAGACTGGAAGCCGACCTCAACATAGTTGGGAAAAGGCTAGGTAGATTGATTTTGTAACAAAAGAGGCAGCACCAAACAAACAATTGACAAAAATCAATCAAGCTGCCATCATTTTACTTGTGCCTTTTTACGCTTTAGATTACCTTTGAACATTATAAGAAACCGTCGATCTACAGCTTAGACACGAAGCTAACATGTCCTATTTCCCTTAAAACCCATTAAAGCATGAACAAGCTCGTATAGGCAATCCTCTGCACCTGAGGCTATTAATTTATGGCCTAACTTCTTAAGTGTCTGCGAACGTTAGTCTAAATTATATTTGGTTCGGAGTTTCGCTGAAAGCTTTTAAAAAGAAAAAGTTTGTTTAGAAATATTAGCGAAATTCCCGTTTACACTTTGTTTAGTGATCAACACTGAGTTGGACAGGATATTTCCAAAGTTGGTTATTTATGAGCTTATGGGTTTCCACAGCTCAGTGAAGGGCATAGGCCTTCCCTCCCAGTTACCATAATTCTTGAGGCAAGTCTATAAAGAATCAAAGTTATCCCTCTATTATTATAATAGGCCTGTGTCCAAAAAAAATTTTTGTCCGTCTTGTAGATTATTAAAAAATATTGAACACGTATTTTTTCTTTTTTGACGTAATCAAAAGATTACGGCGATACATTGAGTTAAAATGTGGCATGACGCCTTGCTAGATTTAATACTGCGTTGTGACGTAGCGAGCCCCCACTCCCCAACTTTAATGCATGTTTTCTAAGTTATTTTTGATTAATATGATAAAGCAAAAAATACGTGTCTAATATTTTTTTGTTATCTGAAAGACGGACTAAATAGAATTTCTTTTTTTACCTAGGCAACTACCGTATTCTATCTTTCTAAGCCTACCGCATTTCCATTTTCTACTGTGGTATATTGATTATGTTGTATGTGAAACTTGCTAATTTACTAATGATATTTTTAATTTGTGTTTGATAGTCTGTGCCGCGTGTCGATTCCATCGAGTTTACAGCTTTGACTGTCTACCTAGGCATATTTAATTATTATTATTTAATTTTAAGTAGGCACTCAACATCAAATAAGTTATTCATAATGTAATTACCTGTAAGAAATTGGTACACTAGTCTATAAGTTTATTGGATGTATCTCATATCTTTGTATCGGTGTACTCAATTGTTGGTGAACCAAATAAATAAAATTAAATATTCATATTTTTGTTCTTTATGTTATGCGCAAGTTACTGTTTCTTATTGTAACTGTTTACAGCTTTGACTGTCTACCTAGGCGTATTTATATATTTGTTCTTTATGTTATGCGCAAGTTACTGTTTCTTATTGCAACTGTTAGGTCAAAATATCTTCATCCTCTAAAATTTTAGCTTGCTGGTAAAAACTACAAATCTTGAGCTTCAATTTATCCTAAGTACTCTGTGTAAATAATTCGACTGTTCAAATTTAAGAAGTTATATTTTTAAATAGCAAACATTGTTATAGCAGAAAATACAAGAATTTGTGTTTTAATTTTATTTTAGAAAGTTGCATGTTCTTATAAATTTTCAGGATTATCTACAGAACTTGGCACCCATTTAGATATCAATTCTTTTGTCGGCGAAGTCGACAACCATATTTATTGAACTTGGCTCCCATTTTCACTTTTATGTTTTTGATGGGATTTGAATTACTTGACTCTTAACAAAGAGTATTAAACTCAAATCCTATAAAACAGGATACATTTACGTCAATCGGCAATTTGGCGTTTACATCGCCACATGCGAACGTCACCCAAAATCCTGCATCGCGCAAGCGGCGTTAATTAACTGTGCAACTAGTATAGATATACAGGGTGGCAGGGACATTGACGCGAAAACTGTTACCATGGATTCAGAACATAATTCTGAATCTGATCTGAAATTTCAACGCAGTGGGCATTGAAATTTTTCGTCAGTTATTTAAAAAAAAAACAGTTTTCGAGTCGATGTCCCTGTCACCCGTTCACAACGGCCCGACAGCAATCGTCGGGCAGTTACAGTAGCCCACCAGACACAACACCCGTCTGATTGGAGGATCCTCCCTTTTCTATAGAGAATAATTTAACTTTACACCTCATACCACCTCACCTCACACCTCTATAACCTAAAGGTGTACAATCACTATTTATCATGACACAAACACACACGCACACATACACACGTAAAACAAATTCCTAAAAATACATTACTCTAAAAACAACAGCTTTGCCACAGTACCTGTATATCTAGCCAGGATTCTGCGGCACTCCCCAGCCCGGGTAGACGCAAGTACGACGACCCGTTGAACCGAGGCACCTGAAATAATATCAGAAGTCGACTTCACAGCCTTCACACAAACAAGCACGGACCCAGCAATGAAACACAAATATTGTGCAGCGCTCAAAGGGACACTTTAAAATAAAATTGCCGAACGAATACGGAATTTAATTTATTCATTGGGAACTGTGTGCACACATGTCGAGTTTAATTTAAAGTTTTGACTTTGAGTTTTTCTTCAGCAAGTTTTCATTGGAGAAGACACTTTTCTGGGATGTTGTTGGCCATATGAACTAATATTCAAAAGCAAAATGGAGAAATACTGATGGTTAAATATGAGATAGTGATTTTGAGTCAACAAATCTATATTCCGTTTGAAATAAGATAAGACATTTAAACAAAGCTTTTTTACAGTCCGTTCAACCGATTTTGACTTCTATACCGTAGGCATAAGGATGGCATTAAAAGCAAAAAAAGTGGTTACAATACCAATGTTTACTGCAGCTGCCATTTGTCATGCTACCAACGCAATAGAAGTCAAAATCGGTTGAACGAACTGTAAAAAAGGTTTAGTTAAATGTCTAATCTTATTTCAAATGGAGTATAGTTATGGGTAATTTTAGATAAGACATTTTATTTTATTTTACTTAATTTGGGACATATACAATTTAAGTGTGACAGTTTAAAACTTGGTAAACGTTAAACCAATTTCCGTGAAAAAATGGCTTAGAAATATTAGTCATTATGCCTACTACCAGAGACTGATAAATAGGTACATTGCAAACAACTGTAGTAGACGCATTACTGTCATGCGGTCTAAACGATCAAACTACAAATAATTACAAGTAGCATTCAGATGATGGGAAGACAAGGACCAAAGAGCAAATATTAATTGATGCAATTGTATTCATTTGCATGAACGCCTCAAAGAAAAATGGGTCATTGTGGAGCCAGTAGATAGTGCTAACTATCAGCTTATTACCAAGTTGTTAAATTAAAAGAAACACCTTATTATTACATAGTTGAGACACAGCGCGGGTACGGCTGAAGAAGTTCACAAAGAGTTTTAATTTATTTAAAATAAATTTTCTCTTGAACAACAAACTCATTTTTACACAAAACGGTCTTATTAAAAACTAAATACATAGCGGGGAGAAGAAACTATCATTTCCACAAAGTATTCAAAGAGCTACAAGTCCAGACGAAGTGGAGAAACATTTTTCAAACAAAGTTGTAAAAAGACAAAAACCGTTCCTCCCGGCTCATTTGATTTATGAAAGGAGTAAAATAAAGTTAAAGAAAGTACTCGTTTCTGTGAACACGTACTTTTAAGACGAAGTATTGAGAAAAGTAATGGTTCCGTCCCAAACTGCTGTTTTGGTAATGAAAGACAAGTAATAGAACAAGACGAAGTCGTTATTTTACTCGTACTGACGTAAAAATTTAGGGTAAAAGATGTCTGTGTATATTTGCTGTCTAGACTTGGATATTATAGTCTAGACTGTTCGTTATTTATTGATTGTCTCCGGAATAATAGATTGGTATAAAATCAAAACTAGGAATTCACACAATGCGCATTGAATATTCGTTCAGATGCATATAGGTTTATGGACAAATAGAAATGACTCGAACTTCGTATTCTCATTTCAAGTTGCACAAAGAGAGAAATTAAGTTTAATTTTAGTATCATGTAAAAGAACTATAAATAACACTTTTCTTACCTTCAAATCCAGAGTGATCTCGCACTTGACGCCCGCGTACCCGAGGGGACACAGGCACACATTAGCAACACATCCACCTCCATGTTGACACTCACAAGACTTATCCTCCTTCCTATCATCACTCTTCAAATCATTATCTACACCAGCCACAATCCCAGAACTTTTATTTTCCTTTTCAAAATGAGTCTTAACATCGTTGTAATTAGGGTAAGTTTTGAATGGAACGACGGAGTTGTCCAGTTTGTTGTTGTCATGTATTTTGGCTCGTTTGGCGTCCCTCATGACGAGGTCGTTGTCTTCGAAGTGAACTATATCGTTGATGTCGTATATTGCGTGTGATTCTGTATCTCGTTGGTGTTGTGTTGCTTCACTTGTTGTCACTTCGACTGGTGGTTTCCATGGAGCGAGTGTTGGTGCACATTCCGCTGTAAATAAAGGTCAAAATTTATACATTCACATTAGAATTTAGGATGTCGTGAACATATTAGTTGTCACAGGTAATGTCTCAAATATACAAATATCACCATATTTTCCACGATACCTCAAGAAAAGGCTGAAAATGTTGACTTAGTAACTGGACTTTCGATTCTTATGATCGAAGGACCAATTACTGAAATGTAATTTCCAGCAAGCAACCAGCAAGTAATTAGTCAAAGCTGAAAATTATAGTATTTCAGTAGAATAAATATACAAAACCGAACTAACTAGAATTCACGATCAGAATAGATACAATAATACATGAACAAAACAGGCGTAAATGCTATTATAGGAGTTCGTGACAAATGATTACGTATTCAATACGCGGCAAGATGGAATTTCATTATTCCTGTGAGCGTGGTATTAGCGATAGTAATAAAATAGGGATGGATGTATGTACATAGTTGTGTATGCCAAGAGTAAGCTTCATACGTTGAGAACGAATTCTCGCGATAAGACTCCAATTTCTAATATTTACATGTCGATCACTGGATACGTAAAAACAAAGAAAGTAAGAGATGACAAACGTTGTTCGAAAATTGCGTTGCTGTTCAATAGAATCCGTAAAGATATTTCTATTAAAAATGTATATCGATTTCTACAGAATTTCGATAGCGCTTTCTGTTTGGCATTGTAGTTCTAGTTTTCGGGCGCCATTTATAAGGCGATTGAGGAATAGTTTGGTTAAAATTCATGTTTAGGTACTTACTGAGACTTTTGCTTCAGTAAAAAACTTACCCATTGGGGATTTACCCACAGAAATACGGGTAAGTCTAAAGCCAATTCAGTGTGATAGTATTAACCTATATATTTCTACGTAAGAACACCAAGCTTGGTCCCGTCTTAAACTTCTCTTAAAACTGTAACTAATACGTTCAAAAGAACGTGCTTCAGCTAGAAGGGATCGTTAACAGCTGCGCTGAACCGCGATGACGTTAAAGATCAAAGAAATGATAGGTAGGAACTGTGCGAAAGGGTGATATGGCTTGAATCGGGGTGAATACTGACATGACAGCTGAAAGTCGTGTATGGAAGAAGAAGACACGCTGCGTTGATCTCAAAAAGTTATAAATTCAATACTGAGGAGAATGATGATGACATTGATGACAAAAACACGAGATCAGTTAAAAACCAGTGACTGAGATTGATACCTGCCTCACACATAATACATAGACAGCATCTCAGTGGGATGAGCTTATAATTCAATATTCTGACGAAAAGTCTGGTACTAGAAAATAAAATAGAAATAGAAAACAGTTTATTGTCCAGGTAATACAGTAAGCAGGTTTACAGGTTAACACCAAGTTGAGACGACATGAGTAGCTTAAAATATTACCTATAGCTAGGTTACAAAATATTATTTACCAGTGAGTCCCAAACTAGACAGTTAGTCTGTATCTTGGGGTGCGTCTATGACCTGAGACTAGAGAGGTTATTCCAGGTGTTGTATGGTATATCTGGTGTATTTTCTGTACGTGTGATATGAGTGTAGTGTGTGTGTGTGAATGTGGTGTGTGATGTGTGTGAGTGTGATGTGTGTGATTGTGGTCTGTGAGAGTGTGTGTATGTGTGCGTATTTGTTCCCATTGTGTAACGTTTGATTCAATGTCAGGTCAGGGTATCTAGATTGCACAGCGGACAGAGCTCCGGCGGGATCTCATGGCGTCATGGAGGGTGCGATTGTCGCAACCCCGCGCTGGGCACGCCACAATCGCGGCGATAAGACCCGTCTTTGAGGAGTGGCTGGAGAGACGCCACGGCGTTCTCACCTTCCGCCTGACGCAGGTCCTCACCGGACACGGCTGCTTCGGGAGGTTCCTGTTCAGGATAAGGCGGGAGGAAACACCCGGGTGTCACCATTGTGTGGATCGGCCTGAGGACACGGTGGAGCATACGGTGGAGGTCTGCCCGGCTTGGGCGGAGCAACGCCGTGTTCTCGTAGAGGCGATCGGCGGCGGTGATCTCTCGCGTCCGGCCCTGGTTCAGGCCATGGTACGGAGCGAGAGGAAATGGCAGGCCGTCACCTCCTTCTGCGAAGCGGTAATGCTCGCGAAGGAGGAGGCGGAACGCGTGAGGGAGAGGCAAATTTCGCGCCCTCACGCCCCTAACCGCCGCAGGAGGAGACGCCCGGGGCGGGAATCGCGAGCCGATTTCCGGCCACCGTAGGCGCGGGCTTGCGGACGGTGAGCAATGGGTAGCTCGCTGTCCGATAAGGACCAAGCCCGAGTCGACGGCGCGTTGTGTTCCACGCGCGCCTCAAAGAGATGTCAGCAGAATTGAAGGGGTCCACTAGGGCCAATGCCTGCCGGGGGTTCGAAGAAAACCGATCGGGAAATCGTGGCCCCCGGCAACAGGGCAACCGAAGGAACACGGGTGGGTTTTAGTCAGTAAGAGTCTGACACGCCCTCCCGCTCCGCCCAGAGCGGGAGAAGTTATTTGATAATTTCCCACCCAAAAAAAAAAAAAAAAAAAAAAAAGGGTATCTAGATTAATTGTTCCGAATCATCATAATAACTTTCATACGTCTTTACGATATACGGTACCACTAACTGCATTAGTGCCTTATGGTTCATCTCCATATCCTTCACTTTAAAGTTTTAGACTCCTCCCTGCACAAAGATATATAGGTACCGCCACATAAGCGGCGTCTCCTATAACTTGAAAAGAAATCTCATTTATCACGCCCATACTTAATCTTGGTAGTTGTCTGTCACCTTCGATCGGGTTTGAAACAAATGTGTTCCTAGTCTGATGCGTCGCCGAAATTTTCGCTGAGCCATCGATTTTGTGGAAGACTGTCTCATCGGCACATTATGGTGTAGATTTACGAAATAGTTACTTCGTTTTTTGTAAAAACTTTAAACGTTTTGGACTGGGATTGTTTGATAAAAAGAGTGATTTAATTTCGGGTGGTATTTTTTATTGTAGCCAGCCTATAAATGTAGCAATTTAATCAACTTTTACGGCAACGCAATAAAAATTGTGCATCATCATCTGCCTAGCCTTTTCCCAACTATGTTGGGGTCGGCTTCCAGTATAACTGGATGCAGCTGAATACCAGTATGCAATGAAAAGTGTGCATTCTTGATAATTTACAAGAAGTTAACACTGAATAGTGCGATTTATTTAATCTTATGTATTCCGCATTAATTCCAACCAAGAAATCCTAGTAGAACCGATTTCTAAAATCACCTAGGTACCGTACTCCAAAGTGCCTGTTTTGTTCTCCTATTTAGAAATAACCATACACATTATACTTGTTTTTACGCGTCGTAGGCAAATAAAGTTCAAGGAATCACCCGCATGTGAGTTTACTCGATCTTTCAAACGAACCTCTGACTACTTAACGAGCTCCGAGTTTCAAACAAGATACTTCAACATCATTTTCTGAGAATTAATCTCTGCACTTCATTACAGAGAGTATCAAACAGACACGTCATATATTTCACTCTAGATTTTAAATAAAAGCGAAACGAATTCGCTCCATTTGACGTACAACTAATTAGTTTCAAAGACTTGGAGAAAAGAGTGAACATCTTATGGAAATTGCTTGGTAGGAAAATAATTGGAAAATCGAAAGTTTATTACAAAGCCAGCGATAATAAAAAGCCAATACAGACTTGAATGGAGGCAATCTGTCGGGAAATTACAAATAAAGTGAGTCTTACCCTTTGTCCGACCAGTGTAAGGCATAAGCCGTTTCCCTATTGTACGCCACTTCCTTAGTACGGCAATCTACCCTAAATCTTTCCGCCAATCTTCACTACATCAATGACCAGCGGTGTACGCAACCTTTTTCAATGCAGAATATTATACATACGTCGAACTACTTGTGAAGTTTCGTGAATAACAAAATGTGGGGGACTTTGGAGCTAGTGAGAAATGGAACGTCTTTTCTTGAGATGTCTGTTATGTTTTTGTGAAGAGGAAGTGAATGTTCTAGATTCATAACTTGAGCCAGGTTTTCTTCTATGTTTTGAAAAGCCGAATGGGATCGCTTTGCATCTTGTGGTTTCATTGCGAGGTGGAGCAAACTTGGGGTGTTTGCGAGAATCTCCAATTCAAAACAGACATGTGATTGTCTATGCTTTTGATACAAGATTGTTCTGGGGAGTCGCAGAGTCCAAACGCTTCTGAGTCAACAGATAAAGGCACAGCTGATGATGCTCTGTTTATTAACATGGAGTATCATCGAGTAACGTCCTAGAAAACCCCAGCAAAGAAGCTAAAATTGAGAGTAAAGTACTGTGTAGGTTGATAAATTCAAATTCAAGGGCCGTACCCTAATGTCGGCACCATTTATCACCGGAATTCCGCACACGTTCCTTAACTAACGACGAGGGGAACCCTACGTTTGCTAAGCGCAAGGAACAAGTCAAGGCGGCCATACTGTTACGGAGAGTATGTGATGTGCAAACTTCGGGAATGAACGAACCATCGTCGATGTCGTTTCTTCGGAATTGAATGTGTTCTTATTTATTTTCGAACACATTCGGGATTTAAAATCACGGGCGGTTTATGTTCATATATTTTAATTGCAAAGTTATATGCCATTTCTATCTATTGGGTTTTTTTTCTTTGATTATGTTTTTTTTGCATGCTTTGTCCTATAGCTTAATATTGTGCAATTGGCTTGTGTAACGACTGTTGTTAAACCAATAAATAAAAAAAAGATAACTGAAACCATAATTATAAGATTTATTAAGCGAACAGCTAAAGTACAGATGTATTGTATAAATTATTGACGTCATATTGAACATGTAAGTAATTTTTTGAAATAGACTGGAGGCAAAAGGACCAGAATCAGAAAAAGATAAGACTTATATTATACTTATATATTAACAGACTTATGACAAAATAAAATATAGATGAAAGCCTCAATTTACAGTGATTTATAAGCGCAACGTGCCTGCGCTGACGTTCATGTTCGGTGTCACCAGTACAGAGGTATGAAGAACAGGGCGTAAAGTTCACTCATCCTCCATAGACACGGGAGGTTCATCCGACCAGACGGGTGTCGTGTCTAGTGGGCCCAACGATTGATGACATGACGTTGTATATATTATATTCTCGTCGCGCAGTAAACTTTGCTTGTGCAATGCAGGATTTTGCGTGACTTCAATGTGATGCGTAGTTCCCATGTGGCGTAGATAGTGCCAAACTAGCCCTCATTAGAGAATGAAAAGCCCTAGAAATAAAGTCTACAAGAAAGGATAAATAGTTATGAATATGTAGCCAAACAATTTATATTGAAAGGCATCGAAATAGCTACGTAATAAGTTATTTCGTGGCGTACAAATAACAAAGAAGCGCATGCTCCGAACGAATCTATAAAATATTTTACTAGGCATCGTTGACTCCGTGAAAAATCAAGTACCTTATTGCGAGTTGCGATGAAAGGAACAATTTTATACGCTTCATCCAAGCTCGGATCTCGAATACCTTACCTTAATACGAAAATTATAACAAGGGATCAGCGATATAGCAAGTTTTATACCCCAATATTCGAGTTTCTGAACGGGTGAATACACACAATTTATTCGAAATCGACTAAGAACTATAGAGAAATAAATAAAAACGAAAACAGAATGTATGTTACGATTTACGAGGGTCTCATAACATCTGATCTCAGTAGAATTATTGATAGGTCCCTAAATACATTTTGTCGAGACATTCGATCCGATAAAGGTAACACAAATGTACGGAGAAAAGACATCGACAGCATAAAAGGAATAGTCTATGATTCAGTCGTTCTCGCCGACAAATCCTCTCTATTTGCTGAATTCGATCTTGAAATCTTTGGCTCGCATCACAATACATTTTGGCGCGCAAACATGGCTGCCAGCGGATTCTGTTTGTCGTGTCAAATGGAACGTTTTAAATCCAATCGTGGCACAAACGCTTTGCAGATTTACTCCAAAATTGTTTAAACGAGCCAGTACGCGCTTAGGAACGATGAAATCGGAAATATAAGATTGGAATAAGGACACAGATTTATGTTTATTCATAGTTGTGTTTCAGAAATTCAAATGGCGTTATGATTTGAATTTGTCAACGAAACATTATTGGTACAGTAATTGTTTACTTGGATAGATCTATTAGAATTTGGTATTCAGCTCTGTGAAAGACAGGTAGTTAATTAAATAAAGTTGGAATTGAGTTTTATAAGAGGTATTAATCGATGTTTACAGGTATGAGGAACAGGATGTAAAGTACACTCATCCTCAATATAAAAGAGAGAATCCTCCAACCAGACAGGTGTCATGTCTGGCGGACAACTGCTCAACGATTGATGTCGGAAAGTTATATATATGCTGATCACGCGGTAAACCTCGCTTGCGCGATGCAGGATTTGCGTGACGTCAGGTATTTGATGCGTAGTTTTCATGTGGCGTTGTAGATGCTGCCAAAGATGCAAAATACAGAGAGTCTGTCCAAAGACTCGTACTTTTGCAGTAGTGTCGCATAATAGTAGATTGTTATACGAGGGGCTAAAATAACCCATTGTAACGAGGTAGTTTTACTCCCGAGCTTTAGCGAAGGAGTAAATAGAAACCGAGTTATAATGGGTTTTAGCGCCGTGTGTTACACTCTACTTTTCACTACGATTGCGAGAAAATAAAATACCTAATCCAATACAACATTAAATAGTTTATTTTATTTAAATGTACAAGATGTTTTTTTCCGGAAACTTAATTTCAGTCTTCTGTGAAGATGTTCTCACTAGATGATGACATTTTCACTGTTGTAAATTATATTACGGTCACCAATTCAATTCGTAATTAGAGAAAAATTCTAAAGATTTCGCGCCAATGCCTTTTTTATTTTTTCTGTAGCCGCAACGCAATGCACGCATTCTACTGAAGAGATAGCCGCATTTAGTTCCATTTTCAAAAATAAAATGTTCTTCTTTTTTTTGTGAACCAGTAATAAGTTGAGTCCATAATCATGATTATTCTACATAAGAATAAAGACATTTTTGTTTTTCAAGGCTCGTTGGAACAGACAAAAATTAAAAAGAAATTACTTTTTCCCCTAGAGCAAGAAATGCAATTTTTTCCCTGCTCTGGTACTCTACAATGACGGACTTTTTGAGCAAGAGGAGTGAAAAACAGTTTTTATATACCAACGACATCCGTTTGATCTGATAGCCCGAGCTAGGGTCAAGATTTGATTGTATCGGGTGTTTTATGAGGATTATGAGGCCGAGAACTTTAAATTGAAATAGAACACTTTTTTTTATTATCCGTGAAATTGGCTCAAATGACAGAAAATTTAATGGCATTATTGTTTGAATATAATTTCGGGCACGTGGCCGCCGCGAATGACGCGAAGGCCTAATTTATTGAAAGCTTAATATTTGCATTGGCTTTATTTACTGAAAGAAACATTTGACGAACGACTAATTTCTCGAATGGTAAAATCATCGTTAGATCGATCTTCATTTTTTCGTGTGGTTAGTGACTAAGTTCGTGCGATTTGACGCCATTACATTATTTTCTCTGGGGATATGTAAAGACGCATGTCTACGCCGATAAACCTGAAACAATTGAGCACTTGGATGCCAATATTCAACTCATTATTGCTGAAATACAGACTGCGAAGAGTGTTATTTTACCTCCAAATTACGCCATGTACGCGCCAGCCGCGGCGGCTGCATGCCGATTTCATAGATATATTTTTGTGTTATATTTCAATTTAAAGTTCTTCACCTTTATAGAAAAGAATAGAATATAATTATTTATTTGTAAAACATAGATAAAAAGTCAAGGTCTTATATAATAATTATATGTTGCGCTATGCTTTGTCATTGATGACATACAAATATTAATGTGATTACACAAAATAAAGAAAAAACAAAATTTACCATAGACAACAAACTAAAAATTTCGAAACAAAATAAAATATGTATTTTATTTTGTATCGAAATTTTTAGTTTGTTGTCTATGTTACCATAGACAACAAACTATTTGCATGCAATTCATTGATCCAATGATCATTAATAGGTAAGTAGTTATAGTGTTCTATCATTTAGGTAATCATCTGGGGCATAGTAACATTTCTCAACTAATAATTTATGAAAAAACTTTTTGAATTTTTTTAATGGCATACTTCTTATAACATCGGGTATTTTATTAAAACACCCTTTAGTTGATCTGAACGTGATCCGAATTTAAATACCACACTTAAATACGCACTGTAGGGTCTGTAGGTCTCTCAAAATTGCAAACAAGGAGCATAAAATATTTTTTAGCTTTCGATTAAATAATTTGTAAAAACCTTTCAAAGCATAAACTATATCTAACTATATGGTGGGATGGGTATTTAAGGTGGTGAAAGAAATGGACTTAACATTCTAAAAGTAGTAGGAAAAATGATCCCATTGCGGACAGCCATATTTCTGCTAAGCAAGAGGTCATTGTCACGATAGTCATCATCCTCATCATCATCATCAGCCTACAGCAGTCCACTGCTAGACATAGGCCTCTCCAATTGCACGCCATTCAGCTCGATTCAAAATTCAAAAGTCATTTATTCAAACTAGGCTGAGAATCAGCACTTTTCGAACGTCAAAATTACATAAGACAGTCCCCCAAAACGCCCACCCTTCACCACTTCCTAGTGCCTTTAGCTGGGAAGAAGAAGTGGCGCAACAAACTCCCCAGCAGCACAGCTGTCTGTTCAAGTTAGAAAAAATGATTCTATACAATAGTATGCAAAATGCATAATGTAAGTTCATTATGCAACACAAAACATAATTTAAATGATAAATTATTCGCCATATGTCAGCTAGTACACGCCAATATACCAACCAAAAACATCGAGAACTATACTCAAGCAGAAATAAAAAATAAAAACTAAACGTAAACAGAACTAAATACTCGTATCTAAATAAAAGCCTCCAGGCATAAAGGGCGTGCCCGCTTACATAAAGCTATTTAAAGCTATAATTGGAAGTTATTATAAATGATAAACTAGGACCATTGAGGTAAAATAAATAAACAGTTAGTTACAATAACAAAACCATGATCAGCAAGACGACCAGTCACCACAAGCAGCACCCGTTCACGAGCATAACGCAAAGATCAGCCATTACCCCCCTCGCCATATTTGATTCTCGGCGACTCTCATCCAGCTGCTGCCAGCCACCCTGCGAAGATCGTCGCTCCACCTAGCCTGAGGGCGTCCGTCCTACCTTACGTTTACCGATTCGCGGTCTCCACTCAAGAACACGTGTACCCCAACGGTCATCGGTTCTACGGCTAATATGGCCGGTCCATTGCCACTTCAGCTTGCTTATTCTGTGAGCTATGTCGAAAACTTTGGTTCTCTGCCGGATTCTATCCCTCATAGATATTCCAAGAATAGAGATAAAAGTATCTATAATGAATTATTCGATTCGAAAATAAATGAAGATGGAAGATCTCAAACATATCAACTTATCAAGCCTTTCAAGACGTATTATGTTTTATGAATAAACTGTGCCTAATGTAAACATATTATATACTCTACGATACGCAACGAAGAGGAATTTTATCGAATTCGTCGTGATGTTCTGTTATGTGTTTGATTCGATTTGTCTCAACGAGGGGTGTTGATATTCACGACTACGAAATGGGAAAATTCCAATGGAATAAACTGATGTATGTATAAGTGTGTTTTAGGATTACTTGGAAAGGCCGTCGGGAACATAGGGCAACGAACTTAGAACCTTTAAAGGGTCTGTGACCGGGAATTATGACCCAACTTGGACCTCTCCATTATGTCTAAGAGCAGACTAAAATAGCCGAAAGCTAATCTGAATAAACATATTGTTGAACGAAATCGTATTTTTACCAACCAACGTTATATTTTTAGGGTTCCCTACGGAACCCTATTACTTAGCCTCCGCTGTCTGACTGCGGGCTGTATCTCATGAACACACACAGACAGAGAGTTGAAATTTTCACAGATTTTGAACCTAAATATTTCTATTGCCGCTATAACAAAAAATTATAAAAATAAAATAAAGTAAAACATCAAGAAACGTGTTTTTTGCGCGACGTTTTTTGCTAAACATTGTCCAGTGGTACGGAACCCTTCGTCTGCGAGTCTGATTCGCACTTGGCCGGGATTTTTTAAGCGAAGTAAAAATGGGGAAACTCTTCTAATCTAAAGTTGGCTAATTAACAAAAATAATCCTTCGAACGAAAATTTATCAACAGCAGGAAAGTCAAACATCAAATCGTGATTAACTCAATCTCTTTGTCGAGAAAACTTTAGTGGCACAGAATTATCTCAGGCTGATGCCAGACGGAGATCAAACTGTCCAAAGACAGATTATTATGATTAATGTCATGGTACACTTGTCTGAAATAATGTGATCACTAGCAGCGCCCCGCGGTTTCACCCGCATAAGTCTCGATCCCGTGGGAATATCGGGATAAAAATATTCTATGTGTTAATCTAGGTTATAAACTATCTGCGTGCCAAATTTCATCCAAATTCGTTCAGCAGTTTTTTCGTGATTGAGTAGCAAACATCCAAACGTTTAACATTTATAATACTACCAAACATAAAAAAATTCAGTATTATTAATATTTTTAATATTATATTTATAATATTAGGATTTTAATGACGCTCTGTGATCTCTGAAGTGTTGGATTTAATGACGGTCAGTGGTCTTAAAGAAGTAGTGTTGGATGGAGATTATAAACAATAGTATCCTTAAGAGGGAAGCGTCAGGGTAGCCCACGAAATTCAAATTTTCTTACGTTTTTTGCATTTTGCAGGTCAGTGTCAGGTTTTATGTTGATAAAAATATGATTCGCGGTCGTAACAAATATGGCTTTACTCAATTATAATCATTACAATCAGTAACACAACTCCATAAGTTAGCAAAGTTGTCAAATGTCATGATTTACATGAAATCATGACATTTGACACCTTAATCTTCTTCTTAATCACTATTGCTGATTGTAATGATTATAATTGAGTAAAACCATATTTGTTACGACCGCGAATCATATTTTTATCAACATAAAACCTGACACTGACCTGCAAAATGCAAAAAAAGTAAGAAAATTCGAATTTCGTGGGCTACCCTGACGCTTCCCCCTTAAGTTAAACGTCTCTTCGCCAGGTGCACTTCGCCGTATCAAAGCGTACTATCAGCCAAGGGCATCGCCAGCCGATGGCCCAAGGGGGGCAAGTTGATATATGGAGGATGGGAAAAGTATGATTTGTAGATACAGTTAAAAGTCAAGAGCACATGAAACTTTACACTTGTAGTGCGAGTCTTATTACCTCTAGGGCGCACAATGGGGCCAAAATCGTCGCTGGTGGACATTTGATTTTTGACAACTCAGTTTTATCTCGGTAGTCCCGATAGGAACTGAGAAAAATAATAATTTCCATATTCAATGTATGAATTGGAAACGGACCTTTCGGGTCGTTTTTCCCAGATCTATTCAGACCTGGAGAGCTGAAACATAATAGGTATTATAACTGGGCCTATCACCAGCACATAGATACGAATATTATGTCCCTGGACCCCGGATTAGACCCCGTTTAGGAGATATGGAACTTTAAAAACCAAATAAAAGTTGTCCAAATAAACAAAATTGGCTGTATGGATCTTTACATTCAACTGCCTTGTATTTACTTCATTTTTGATTCTCTAGGAGGGGCAGCTGCCCCCTTTGCCCCCCTTTAGCGACGCCCTTGCTATCAGCTATGGTATCAAATACTCATAAAGCCCCTTTATCTTGTGAACTGTCTCGAATCCTGGACATTTCATTTGCTATAGGTAGGTTTTGGTTAGCTACTTCACCAAATTCCTCGCCTTTCATTTTTGGAAACACGAACAGCTTCTACTAAAGTACCGGTACAAATCATTGCTTTGAACTTCGAAGTTCTCGAACTACATTTATATTTAGGAAACCGGCATGTCCTAGAACCAAAAATTCGAAGTCATGTGGCATCTACCAACACGCACTGGGCCCGCGTGGTAGATTACAGCCCACTCCCTCTCAAAAAGAGGAGACCTGTGTCCCAGCAGTGGGAACATTATAGGCTGATTATGCAATAATAATAGTAAGATATTGTGGAACAATGTGTGTTAGGATTTTAATGACACTCTGTGATCTCTGAAGTGTTGGATTTTAGACGATCTATGGTCTCAAACACGTCAACACAATATTCTCATCCAACAGGATGAGGATTGTAAACAAAAGTTTCCTTTAAGGTGAATCCGCAACTGAAGCCCGCAAAATTCAAATTTTCTTACGTTTTTGCAATTTGCAGGTCAGTGTCAGGTTTTACCTTGATCAAACGATCATAACAGTTATGTATTTACAGAATTGTAATCATTGGAATCATTAATACTTACATCTCTCTAAGACTAAGTTAAATTTGTTCCATAAGAACAAATATTTTTTTGGAAAAGTTTTTATATAAAAAATTTAACATTAAGAGATGTATTAATGGGTTAATTTGCGGGCTACAACTGTGGATCCACCGCAAATCAAGTGTTTCTTCGCCACGTGTATTTCCCCGTATCAAACAACCAAATAGCCTCTTTATCTTTGAATGTGAACTACCTCGCATCCTGGACTTGTGACTGAGCATTTCGTTCACTATGGACCACTGCAACAAATCCTTGCCTTTCATTTTTCGAAACGCGAACTGCCTGCCTAAAAGTACCTACTGATGCAAACTACATACATAACATCACGCCTGTTTTCCTCAAAGGGTTGGCCAGAGGAGTACCTATAGTACACCCACATTTCGCCAGTTATGTTTGAGTCCCAAGTAATAGGGGGCGAGCCTATTGCCGTCAACCGGGCACAAATCCAGACTCCGGGCTGCTACTGAAAAATTCCAGATGGATAAAGGCCCGACCCGGGAATTGAACTCGACCACTAGACCAACGAGGCATATATTATGAAGATGATGCAAAATATTGCTTTGAAATTCTAAGTTAACCAATTACTTTTATATGTAAGCAAACTTTAAAGCATAAAACTGTATCTTAATACGTATTTCGTTAAACATCACAATGAAAGCAACAATTGGGCAGTTGTTGCTTTTATTTTCACAGTCCCCACAAAGTCAAGATTTCGCCCTAAACAGAGCAAACTGCGTTATCTCACCGCTTATAATATAAACACCAACTAAATCAGCCTCGTAAAAAGATGGCATCAGGAGGAAAATGTGACGGCGGCGGGACCAAGCGATCGTCCATTACTTCACGCCTCCGAAGAGATCTAATCACATTATTATTCTAGCGACATACGTTAGCACAGTATAAATAAGTAACAGTATTATGTCTTTATAGAAAACTGCCGAAACGACGCTCTTCGAAATCTCAGTGTCAGTACGCAACAGTTTCGAGTGCGTGGCAGTTACGCACGGGCGCGGAAGATTTATCTACCAAGCGGCCGTAGGTAATAATTTCAAGGTCAGTGTCAAGACCTAATACTGTTACATATTTATACTGTGGCTGAGGTTCGGGGCCTGCCCGACTTAAATACGAACAATATTCTAGCTAAGTTTCTACAGTACCAATTTATGCAACACAGTGGCTTCGCCCGCTTGATATCTTTATAAATTACAGCATATTTTTTTTTTGAATAGGGCAATTCGTAGTTTTGACCACTAAGGTCTTGGCTGCTTAACCGGACTTTCCTGTGGGTGCCTTAAGCTGCTACACTTAAAGCCTCCAGCCAGGGGCAAAAACTATTCTAAATTAAAATTAAGTTAACGCTCGCTAAGGGCACCCCTTGTGGCAAACCTCGGCTTAGGGCGTCGCTGGGGGGAGGACAGCATAAAGAGACAGGCTGGATCAAAGTGATTATTATGCGGGGTATTTAAAGCTACGTGCTCAGCTGCAACAGCTGCTGGCACCTCGTTATCGAGCAAGGGTCGGGGGGGAGTATCATTTACTCGGGGACGCGGTCGCGATCGCAAAGGACCTCGGCGGCGAGGTCAGAATGACGGAAATTACTCAGTGATTATATCGTATTCTACTGGTGAAAGAATTTTTTAAATCGGTCCTGTAGTTTAACAAAAATACAAATCTTTTCTCTTTATAATATTAGTGTAGACTAACTAACTAACGTCTACATCGCCACATGTGAACTATGCATCACTCTGACGTCACGTAAAACCTTACATCGCACAAGCAGAGTTTAGCTTTATTTTTTTTATTTAATGGCGTCTTGTATTATGTGAACCTAGGTTGTCGGATGCTTAACCGGACTTAAGGCGACGAATTAAGGCCTCCAGCCAGGGGTAGCATTTACCGCATGACATAGGTGTACAGTGTGAGTCTTTTTATTGTGCACATATCGAAATGAAGGAATCTATGCTTAATTTTATAGACAGAAAAAATATTTAGAAAAATTGTTTTTTATTTTTAAAGAATTAAAAAAAAATACAAAACGGTGTAACTTTTAAACTAAATGAAACTAAAATCGCGAGAAACAAACTCCATAATGATTGGAAGTAATTAGGCATCCTCATGAAATGAAAATTGTGGAAAAAGAACTACCTACCCACAATTGAAAAAAAAAAACTTGTTTTTTTTTGCAAAAATCAGATCGTTTTTTCCTAAATTTTCACAACCATCGTAAAATTTCTCAACAAGAGGACAAAAAAAAAATTAATATTTTTTCCGTCGATAAAATTAAGCATGTTAGATTCCCTCATTTCGATACGTGCACATTATCACACTATAGGTACAACGTCCTGATCATCGGACAGTTGCCCGTCTAGACTGAGGATCCTTCTTTTCTATGGAGGATGAGTGAACTTTACTCCCTGTTCCTCATACCTCTATAGGTTTATTAGTTCGAAGTTGGGTTTGTTCAAATGTCCGAGTTTCGTTGTAAACGCTTATCTTGCGGCATTGTAGTTGAAAGTTTGTCTTCGATATAGCTTAGTAGTTTTCAATCCGCTTCGTAAGACCATGTTTACAGTAGATACCTACTTATAAAGATCAATTCTCAATCCTTAGCAATATCCTATACTATTATAAATGAACAATATTTGTATTGTCACACTAATATTATAAAGGCGAAAGTTTGTGAGTGTGTGTGTATGTTTGTCTCTTCTTCACGCTCAAATGGCTGAACGAATTTGGATGAAATTTGGCACATATCTTCTTAATATGGTTGGGACGGTAAAATAAAATGTTTTAATTGTTATTTATATTCTTACCTACTAATATAGTTTATAAGCTCTTGTTGTTACTAACCATAATGGATCATGTTGTCTGACATAAATAAATAAATTAAATTAAATTAAATTAATATATATAAATTACGTGTCACGTTGTTTGTCCGCGATGGACTCCTAAACTACTCAACCGATTTTAATCAAATTTGCACACCGTGTGCATTTTGATCCAACTTGAAAGATAGGATAGGTAGAGTAGGCAGGGTAGGCAGGGTAGGCAGGGTAGGCAGGGTAGGCAGGGTAGGCAGGGTAGGCAGGGTAGGCAGGGTAGGCAGGGTAGGCAGAGTAGGCAGGGTAGGTAGGGTAGTAAGTGATAAAGATGGTCCACCCCAAACATTTATATGGCAAAACAACGTTTGCAGGGTCAGCTAGTATAGTTTATAACCTGGAATAACACATAGGATACTTTTATCTCGATATTCTCACGGGATCAAGACTTATGCGGGTGAAACCGCGGGGCGCAGCTAGTATATTATATTTGTAATCACGTTCTCGAAAACGGCTCTAACGATTTCGATGAAAGTTGCAACATAGGGGTTTACAGGGCGAACAATCGATCTATCTAGGTCTCATATCTGGGAAAATTTGTTTTCTCTATTTTCACCCGAGCAGAGTTCGGTCGCTCAGATAAATATATACTCCATTAGTCGGAGGAGCTCGTAAAGTAAAATAACAGCCGAGTCGATCAATATGCCTAGCCTTTTACAACTATGTTGTTGTCGGCTTCTAGTCTAACCGGATGCAGTAGAATACCAGTATTTTACATAGAGTGACTGCCTATCTGACCTCCACAAACCAGTTACTGGGTAACACGATCCCCTTAGTAAGACTGGTTGTCAGACTTTCGGGCTTCTGACTACCCGTAACGACTGTCAAAGATCTACAAATGACAGCCGGGATCAACGGCTTAACGTGCTTTCCGAGGCACGGAGGGACCTCGAACTACTCTACGAACTGACTGTGGCAACCGTAGCTTCGATCGAAATAGGAGGGGCTTCTGGCTAAATAATAACAGCCGCACTGTTATTATTTAGCCAGAAGCCCCTCCTATTTCGATCGAAGCTACGGTTGCCATAGTCAGTTCCTATTTAAGTGAAATAAACGATGTTATTTTAACACTAAAGACATACTTACTTAAGAGGGCTTATACTAAAAGTTGGCAACGTCGCAAATAGCTGTCAAATATTTACCTGTTTTGATTAATTTGGCAATATTACTGTATGGAAACATGAAATGTGGCTAACTAGCGAACTAGAATATTAATAATGAATTGAGGGCGTGTCAGACTCCTACTGACTAAAACCCACCCGTGTTCTTTCAGTTGCCTGTATGTTGCCAGAGGCCACGGTATCCCTTTCAGACTTTCCCGCAACCCCGGCAGGTATCGGCCCTAGCGAACCCCGTAAGTTCTGCTGCCATCTCTTTGAGGCGCGCGTGGAACACAACGCGCCGTCGTCCCGGGCCTGGTCCTTATCGGACGACGAGCTACCCATTGCTCAAAATCAAACCTAACGTCACAATTTCAGGATAACATAATTATTCAATTCAGTACCATTTACAGTGTACTCACAAATATCCAGGGTGGCGACAGCGTCCTTCATGAGCTGGTAGGTGTCCCCGTTGATCCTAAGGAAGTCGACGCAGCCGAGGAGACCATCAGACAAGCCCAGCTTGCTCTGAAGACCAGTGGTGTTGCCAGCGCCGCCCACCCATACCGGCTCGCGGAATGTCATACGGGAGAATAAGCCCTGGAGACAATTTTGAGAGCATTAGATAATCATTTAAGAGGAGGCTCCCTAAATTGTATGTTAATTTGCATGAATATTCTGAAAAAGTCATGCATACAATCAAAATGGAACTCTAGTACCTATTATGATTTATTGGACCTCTTTCTTTCCAAATATAAGACGGTTACGTAATTGGAATATTTTCGCTCGATAAATTTTTGATTCGAAAATCATGTCTTTTTTAAAGATTATTTGAAACAAAAACAAGATTACTCGGCTTTTATGTCTAAAATGCACGACCAAAGAGCGCACGCGATATTCAACTTTATTACGGATGCGTTAGCGTTTAGCACATATTGGAGTGGTGGGGTGCATGGGGGTGGAGTTTGCGTAGAAATTGTCTTTGGGAGTGCCTGATCTTAAAGGTCGATATTCTCGTCTTTTAAATGCGCAGGTGACTTTTACGAGAACTGTTCATGTGGAGAGATCTTACTTACAATTAAATTCTCATAATTGGTTTGAAATCAAAAGAAGCGCAACTAGCGAGTGTGCTATGACCTGCACTCGAATTGTGTAATACACTTTCAGTCACAATCCGAAGGAAATTGCTAAACCATTGCTTCTTACGACGATAACCGACTTTTAATGTTTTTATACTGAAGATCACGTCTAAACGAGTGGTGTTAATGATTTGGAAAAAATATATGTTAAATTAGAGCATTTTCTTAATAACTTAATAAATGTATATTTTAGATTATGTTTATATTACATAGTGAAATTAATTTGTAAAATTATGTCTAACGCGGATTAAAAACTGAGAATCACGCAAAATCTTTCAAGCGTATTTTTCTGAAAAGTTCACCATTTTAATAATAGATTAGTAGCCAAGGGCTGTAAGGCATCAATTGCAGCCCGAGATATTTAAGCGCACGAGCGCAGCGAGGGCGCCTATAGTTCGAGGGTGCAATTGATGCTTACACCCGAGCTAACTACTCTGCTTTACATCTCGATTGTGAGGTAAGTAGAAAAATACCGGCATTACAAGAATAAAACATTTTATTAGTTAAAATTTATAGTGAAATGAGAACAATTTTCAAATTTTAGGGACAGATGTTTTTGGGTATGTTAATAGTTTGAGATTGTGATATTTGTTGGTCATGGATAAAATTTGACGGGATGAAGCTTTCTTCAGCAGAAGTTGATGGTTGCGGATCATCTCTTGAGAAAGATGTTTCATTTTTTGAAAGCTGAATAGTTTTCGTTATTTGGTTGGTAATACTTTTATTACTTTTATTTTGTATGGAATCTTCAATGTAACCTTCAGCCACCTTGCTGGATTTCCACCCACCGTGCCTTTTTATAGTGGTTAAGTTAGCCCCAGCATCGGCTAAAAGTGTAGCCGATGTTCTCCGGAAGCAATGACCTGTGTACAATTCCGGGTTTGCTAACTTTAAATAACTTGCGATTTGCTTCGGCATACTTCTGATGGTATTTTTTCCAATAACTTGTTTATAGCATTTACCTTGGTGGTACTTCAAAAAAAATCGGTTGGTGTTTACATTTTCAGGACGAAGATTTCTGTATTTTTGTACGAATTCAGAAAATTCTTGAGGAACTACAAATGTTCGGTCAATTTTAGTTTTTGTGTTCGGTAGTTTAATTACTAACAACTGACCCTGTTGTTCTATGTTCTCTATTGTTATATTTGTCAATTCAATACCTCGGCATGCGCCAGTTATACCGAAGATAAGAACCACCTAAAACAAGCGAAATATAAAAATAAGTATGTTTTATAGGATTGTAAGAATTTAAAAGATAAATGATGAAGTATTACCATTATGTGATTTGTTATTTTACGTACCTTAACAGCTAAATATATGTCATCAGGGGCATCATTTATGAATGTTTTCACGTCTTGCGCTGTAAAAACCTTTGACTTTTTGCTTTTGTACCCAGCTGATTGTCTTTTTAGAAAAGATTTTGATATTGATGTCGTGTTTAGTACTCATAGTTGCTTTTAACATTGAATAAATGCACCACAAACTAGATGGCTGCAGTTTTTTTGATACTAAAGTATGTTAAGAATACAGTCTCAGATAAAGACTTTAGGTACTCGTTTTTCTTTTCGCCATTTCATGAACTCGTCGTAAGTTTTCAAATATCTCTCTTTAGATCTTTCAGGCAAAATATTGTTAATTGCTGCTTCAGCTTCCATTTTCATTGAATCGGGAGTGCAGCTTATATCTTCATCACTTGCAGAACTCATGTTTTATTCCTAATTAGCACGTAATTATAAAAAAATCCCAAAAACAAACAATATTTTAAGTAAAAGTTTTCTATTATTACACAAATTATTCGCAGTATTTTTAAAAATTTCGACAACTTCAGCACTTTCCTACAACGTCTAGACATAAACTGTGACGTTATTGTATTAACCGAATGTTGGCTTTCCAAACAATATAATATACCACTTATTCCGGGATATAATATGTATAAAAGTAACATAAACTACAATCAGAACGATGGGGTGATAGTTTACACAAGAAATCATCTCAATGTGACTGTCGAGGAACCAAATATGCACGACTGTAACAGATTGTTAGTTAAAATTGGGTTAGAATTAGCGATACTTGCCTTGTATCGACCACCCTCTTTTAGAAATATAAACAATTTCACTGACTCTCTAAACAATACCTTGCAGAACCTGTCCTCTTTCAAAAATACAATTTTAGTTGGAGATATTAACATCAATATTCTTCCAGAAAGTGCTGACGCATCCGCTGAGGAATACCTTAACCTATGCGCCTTCCATGGTTTGCTTCCTGCTCACACGCTTCCTACACATCAAAGTGGCTCTTGTTTGGACTATATTATGCTCAAAACAAATTTCCCTGCACTTGCCCTTGTAACTAATTCCACAATAACCGATCACAATGCTACCCTACTTATTTTAAATTGTAAATTACCAAAAGTAGACACTCGCACAATTTCTAGTTTAATTGTAAATAAACTTGAAGAAGATTTACGCAATATCGACTTTGACCCAGTTTACGATTCCGCTGATCCGCAGTTTTGTATGTTGTATCTAATCAAAAATGTGCAACATGCAATTCAGAAAAACACGGTCATGTCTCGGCGAAATAATAAAAACTACAACATAAAACCATGGATCACGACAGGACTCATTCGCTGTATGAAAAATAGAGATAAACTGCATATGAAAGCTAAATCTAATCCAAATAATTTAATTTTGCAACTGTCGTATAAAAGATATCGTAACTTCTGCAATAATCTTCTAAAAAAAGTAAAAAGCAACTACGATAAAATTGCACTAGAAAAAGCTGGTACAAATAGTAAAAAAATCTGGAATTTTATTAAAAGTGTAACGTATAACTCTAAGCAAAATCAGTCATCTTCAGGTTTATTACAAGCACACTCATCACAGTTAGCATCTGCCAACATTGCGAATAATTTCTTTGTTAATGTTGGTAAATGTTTGGCTGACTAAGTTCAGGGGCAGTCACATTACCTAACAAGCACACCATTTACATGTAGCACTATTCCATCATCCTTTGTGTTACTAGACACTGACGAGACTGAGGTAGAAACGATAATTATGAGTTTGAAGGACGACTGTGCAGTTGGCTGGGATAACATATCATATAAAATTATTAAACAGTTCAGGCACATTTTGGGACCGCCACTAACTTATATTTTCCAAAAATGTTTAACTACAGGTCTTTTTCCCGAGTGCCTCAAAAAAGCTGTTGTTGTCCCTGTTTACAAATCAGGCAGTAAAGATCAAGTGACAAATTATAGACCTATTTCTTTGCTGCCTAGTATATCTAAAATATTAGAAAAAAATATGAATAAAAGGCTCTACAAATACTTGGAGGATAAAGCAATTTTATCTAAACGGCAGTTTGGGTTTAGGCCTAAAATGTCAACAGACGATGCTGTGCACCATCTGACTGACTATGTAGCACAAGAACTTGATAATGGTAACCACACAGTAGGAATCTTCCTGGACCTCGCCAAAGCTTTTGATACGGTGTCTATTCCTATTCTGTTGCACAAGCTTGAAGCCTTAGGTATCCGAGGCACCCAGCTGAAATTATTTAAGAGCTATCTAGAAGATCGTACTCAATGTGTAAGGATTGATAATATTCTCAGCGATACTAAAAAAAATACGTCCTTCGGAGTTCCCCAAGGAAGTATTTTAGGGCCTACACTATTTTTGATATATATTAACGATCTCTGTAACCTAAATCTAGATCACGGCCAAATTGTTTCTTATGCTGACGACACTGCCCTTCTATTTTCGGCTGACTCAGAAAAAAATGTCTACAAGCATGCGCAACATGGATTCAATATTGTTAATAAATGGCTTCAACATAATTCACTAACACTAAATGCAGACAAGACAAATTACATTAAGTTTTCGATGCGCAAGCAAACATCAACAACAAGCACTACCTCGACATTACATGCTCATTATTGCACAATTCCTCCAGATAACCAATGTGTTTGTCCCAACATTAAAATGTCAAATACAACAAAATACCTTGGTGTTATAATAGATGAAACACTTTCGTTCAAACAACATATACAAGCTTTAAATAATAGGATTCGCAAGTTAATATTTGTTTTTAAAAAGTTACGCTATATTGCTGACCCAAAAATCGTTAGACAAATTTACTTTGCTCTATGTCAATCAATATTAACTTACTGTATTACCACATGGGGTGGAGCGGGTAAAACAATGTTACTAACCATCGAGAGAGCTCAAAGGGCGATTCTCAAAGTGTCTACTTTCCGCCCTTTCCTTTTTCCTACTAACCTCCTATACAAATCTTGTGAAGTATTAACAGTTCGGCAGCTATTTATAATGGGTATTGTATTAAAACAACACACAGCTCTACCTTACAGCACTGCGTATACTAATAAAAGGCGTAAAGATATAGTGTGTCCACAAAATACATCAAAACATGCTTTTGTATCTAAATTTTACCTGTACCTCGGTCCTCTTCTCTATAATAGACTAAATTCGAAAGCAAACATTTATTCCCTGAACTACATAAATTGTAAGAGTATTCTCAAGGATGCTCTCCAAAGTATGTCTTACGAAGATACAGAGAATTTACTAACTGTGTTAAAGTGAATAAGTATGTACTAATTTCACTTACGTTAAGTATTTATCAAATTTAGAAACTAAGATTTAAGCTACTCAACATATAATTAGTGATCTATTGTCAACCTGCAGATAATTTATTTATTTATAAGTCTATTTTAGCTCTTCTCGCCTGAAACACAGGATTACCTAGTTCAGGCACGTAAGTCTTAGGAATATAATTTACATTTAAGCAAATCTGTAATAATTTTTATGCCTTGTAATAATTTTTTGAATAAATATTATTATTATTATTTTCATGTCTTTGACACACCTCGGGACCCTGGGGTCCCGGACCTTTGGAAGGCGTACGAGGGGCCGAAGCCAACTCGTAGAGGCCCGTTAGAAATTTTTAATGAAATGAGGCACCAACCGACGATTATCCCTGTCCGCACTACGTTAGTACATCCAAGGACAACCCCCGGTTGGTGTAGGACTATTGCAGGATATGGAAACAAAGATATTGGGTTATGGGTTTTGATGGCTAAAGTGAACTGGTTATGTAGGACTATGGAAAGACTATGGCCCCTGCTTGATCAATGTTTTATATAAAATACACAGATAAATGGCAGGGGGTGACTTGCACGCTCAATAATGGGCCCCCGAAAACTGTCGCTAGCACATAGTGTCGTAGCGACAAGGGGGCAACACGTCCTGAGGTGCTTATGAGGAGTGGAGAGGTATTCCACGGCTATCAGGACAATCCCGGAAGTACGGTCAAGATCCCTACCAGCATCTTACTGGAATACTTCCTTCCTCCGAGCACGTTTGCTCTTGCGAATCTCCACTCAAGCCGGCCAATTAAGGCAAGAATGAGGCGGGAGCTCTGTTCCTCGTCAGTGTTCACTCCAGCCGGCCAATAAAGGCAAGCCAGAGGTGAGGAACAAGACTTCTCCCGGGAGATAGGGTCCGTGGGGTCGCTACTGCCCAACAGCTCGCCACATGCTGCCCTGCGGGTTTTTGTATCTCTCTTGGTCTGGCTCCTAATGCCAGACCTGTTCCGGCAAAGTAAACTCTACCGGCACAGGCCTAGAGATTGGAGCGCGCAAGCCCCACCACGACGTCAACGTAGAGATACGACGGTGGGGTTATTATTATTATTATTCCTTTATTTCATTTTAAAACATACTGTTTACATTTTTAAATATTCTTATAAAAATAATTTAAAAAAACATTTAAAAATATAAAAAATAGTAGCCCACCGGTGTCGGGAACAGGGTCCAAGCCACCGGTGGTCAGGGCTCCTGAGAGAGGAACCTCCTAACGATACGCGCCGTGTCCAGGAGTACTGCTTTCTGGATCAAGCCCTTGATCCAGCTACCTAACGAGAGCCTCCTCAGGTGTTGGTCGAGGCTCTTAGCTGTTATGCCATTGGCCGTAACGATTATCGGCACAATGATTGCTGTATCCACATCCCACAAGTCGACAACCTCGTGAGCCAGATCAAGATACTTAATCTGTTTATCTTTTTCAGCTTTCACGAGGTTCTCGTCATGCGGGACCGCTATATCAATAGTCATTGTGCGACGCTCTAATCGATCTATCACCACTATGTCTGGCTTATTGGCAACAATAGTCCGGTCAGTGATGATAGATCGATCCCAATACAACGTGATATTGCCATTTTCGAGGACTGGGTCGGGCACATATCTATAGTACGGTACTTCCGATTCCACAAGACTGTATTTTAGAGCAAGTTGCTGGTGGATAATCCTGGCTACAAGGTTGTGCCTATGCAAGTAGTCTCCGTTAGCCAAACGAGAACAGCCAGAAATAATGTGTCTGATTGATTCTCCGGGACGGTGGCATGCCCGACAGATGTCAACCGTGCCGTCCTTCACAATATATTTCCGGTAGTTGTTCGTCATCATAACTTCGTCCATAATCGCAAAGACAAAACCTTCGGTTTCCCCAAAGAGGTCACCGAATCGCAACCAGGATACGGACGCTGACAGGTCTACATCGGGCCCATGTAAGGCCCGGTAAAAGCGCCCGTGAAGCTCTTTGCTCTGCCATACCTCCCTGCGGTCATTAGTATCTAATACTATAGGTTTGCGCCAGTTCTCGTTAGCCAAGGATAGCGGGGTGAGGCCCTTGTCTACGGAGACCACATCTCGGTGCATCCCCACGTCGGTTTCTAGGAAGTATTCCCTGAGACAGCATACCTCACGGTTGTGCAGGGTCTTAGCATTTAAGAAGCCTCGACCTCCGCACTTCCGCGGGATATACAGTCTCATCACCGATGAACGTGGGTGATGCATCCGATTTGCGGTCAGCAATGTGCGGACCCTCCTATCCAGGGCGTCAAGTTCTGTCTGAGTCCATTTGAGTATGCCGAAAGAGTACATCAAAACCGGCATGACCCAACCGTTGAAGGCGCGCACCTTGTTTCCGCCTGATAGAAGACTATTTAAAACTTTATTCAGGCGGCTAAAGAAGCGCTCCTTCAGCGATTGCTTCATGTCAGCAGCGTTGATACCTAACGCTTCCGACATACCCAAATACTTGTAGGTTTCGGTCGAGGAGAGGGATCTTAGGTGTATGGAATCCGAGAGGTGGGTTCCCACGGATTCCACAATCTTCCCTCGCTTTACATGCATGACCGCACATTTGTCCACACCAAATTCCATTCTGATAGCGCTACTGAAAGTTTCAGTTACCTTCAGTAGCTCCAGCAGTTGCAAATTGTTGTGGGCAAAGAGTTTCAAGTCATCCATGTAAAGGAGGTGAGATATAACCTGACCACCTCTCCTCAATCGGTAACCTAGCCCTGAATCTTCCAGCAGTGTGCTTAGAGGATTCAAGGCTAGGCAGAACCAAAGTGGGCTCAGACTGTCGCCCTGAAATATACCTCGTTCTATCCTTATCGGCTCGCTATTCCTCTGGGTATGTCGACATCCTGGATAGCGAAGAACCGTCCTCCATTGCCCCATACATGACATCAGGAAGGCGCGTAGAGTTGCATCTACTTTATACAATTCCAGCACCCTCATGAGCCATGTATGTGGCACCGAGTCATAGGCCTTCTTATAATCTATCCAACATGTCGACAAATCCCTTCGGGATCGACGCACCTGTTGGCTAATGGTCATATCGATGAGGAGCAGCTCCTTAGTACCGCGGGACCCGTTCCTACATCCATTTTGAGAGGCAGACATGATGGAGTTGGTGTCTATATGTTTGTTAATTTTAGCTCTCAAAATGGATGTAAGAACTTTATAGACCGTCGGTAAACAAGTGATCGGCCTATAATTTTTGGGTTCCGCAGTACTACCTGATTTATGGAGCAGGTGGGTTATTCCTGTCGTTAGGAACTGGGGCAGCGACCCTGACTCTAAGGCTGACTGGAACTGGGATGCCAATCGAGCGTGCGACCTTTTGAACCACTTTATCCAAAAGTTGTGCAGCCCGTCCGGCCCTGGAGATTTCCAGTTAGGCAACGGACGGACTGCACGAGCTACATCTTGGGGGCTGATGGTAAGTGCCCCCATTTCTGGTATTTGCTCGCACGCTCGCTCGATCTCCCTAGTCCAATCTCCTTCGGTGTGATTGATAGGCGCCGACCAGATGCTTCGCCAGAACGAACACATGGCGTCATCATCTGGTAGACGCGTGTCAATCACACCTTGATCCGGTCGCTCCCAAGCCCTGTAAACCCACCTTTCATCGCTCTGGAATGTGCGATTCTGAGTGTACCTCTCCACTCTCCGCCTGTATCGTCGAATACGGTTTGCCCATGCGCAGATCTTCTGCTTCAGGAAGTCGATACGCTCTGTGACACGGGTCAAATAATCCCGAGAACTAATATCAGTCCCCGAGAACGCCCGCTTCACAAAGCGCATCACTCTAGGGCGAGTATTGCCCTCCCTGAAGCAGATTAGCTTGCCGATGAGTACTCTAGCCTCACTGATACGACGCTCAATCCTGCACTGCCAAGCTGGTATAGCTGGTTTTGGTCGTGGAGCTCTGTCATTGTTAGGAAATTTGACATGAGCCACACGACATGCCGCTACAGCTGCACAGTACAAGATCGAGTGGGTATCAGCGAGGTCTTTGCTGCCGTCAAAACAATTTGACAGCAACGAGTCTAGAGTACACACCAGCGCCTTGTTTTTCTTGTGCATGGGCAAACGAGGTAGACGTGGTCTAAGTCCAGGCGGAGTGGAGCGGTACTCCCGGAAAGCATCCTCCAAAGCGCTCCTCAATCGTGTATTGCATTGGGAACTCACGGATATAACCCCGTCGTCATCCTCTTCATCACCGCGGTCGGGTCGCGGTGAAGGACTGGGTAAATTTTGCAATTGCACCGCGACCATTGGCGAAGCAGGTGTAACATGGTTATTCCGTGATTCGAAGCGTAGTCGATCAAGTACGGCGTCATCCAGCATATGGTTACGCTGGATGACCCGCACCTGATCCGACAGTCGTTGCGCCGACACGTTGATAGCTGGCTCAAGCACCTGAAACAGAGAGAGCATCCGACCACGGTACGCAGTCAGGTTACTTCCCCCCTCTGTAGCCCCAAAGTATGCGCGCATGACATTTTCATTGACAGTTTGTGTCCACCTCATGCGCTGCACACTTCCACCGGGAGCGGGGACCCTATCAGAAGCCGGTGGGCCTCGGAGTCCCAAGCTGGCCGGTGGTCGGCCTCTTCCGCGCCGACGTGCTGGTGGTGGTGTCGTCGGCGGCGAGAAGTATTCGTCGCTCGAGCTCGACGCAACTGCAGCGGCCGGTATCACTGAACTCACGTCTGGAGCAGGATCCGGCAACTGCGAGGCGGAGCTGAGCGACGATCCCGAAGATGTTAGGTGTGTGTTTTCAATCAATCGTCGTGCCCGACTTCGCGTCAACATTGTACTATTCCGTTCATTGTACTCCGTCTATAATTGTTTTTTCTTAGGTCAATCTTTAGGTTTTGCTGCCCATTTTGGTGTCTTCTGGAGCAGATGTTGAGCATATTTGATGTGTAAAAATCAAAGAAATAGGTAAAAATATTATAAATATAAAACGGAGAAAAAAATTCATGACAGTCGGCTTGACAGTCGGGCCACAGATTATTATTATTATTATTATTCCCGCCTTTTTTCATCTTTTTTTTTATTTTTTTTTTTTCAAGAACTAAATTGTGCTTCGCCGTTCGATATTTAAAATTGATGACTATTATACTCATACGAAGACAAGGCTGAATAGTAAAGCGACCTCTTTTGTCATTGGGCTGAATGCATGATGTCTATTGCCAGTATGATGGTTAGATGTACGCGAACTTTTTGAAAGAGTGAAGAGTTTTTTTTTAATTACTTACCGCCCTAGGGCTTTTCTAGCTACATTATTACCCTAGAGAGCTAATTGGTTACCTACAAGCCCCATTTGGGGGTAATAAGGACCTACTTACCGAATATGAGAGATGTAAAGATAATTTAATTACTGATCTTTTAGTGTAGGTACGTGTTTTATTAAAATTCCTTTTGTTTTATGTATAATAAATTAATAATGCGTCTAATTTGGGTCAGCGCTCCTTGATGGGCGCGTCCTATTACTGGCTGGACGTACAGACGCCAGCACATCAGGCTACTACAATCTGTCAAATTTATTTAATAGATTTTGAACTTTATCGCTGACAAATAAGGTTCAAAGTTGATTGGGAAAATTTGACAGTTTCGGGTAGCTTGATGTGCTGGCGTCTGTACAACGCATTGCGTGAGCTCAGTATAGAACACGCAAGCTAACCACTCAAAGTCACTGGCATATATCTACGTTTTAAGCTTGAAAAATTTGACTGCTCAACAACGTACCTAAATAAAGCAATTAATGTTACCAGTCAAAATTAAAAGGCATTGCTACTGTAAGAGTACGCAATTCATAGTGGGATTGCTTGCATATCACTATACTCCATTTGAAATAAGATTAGACATTTAAATAAACCTATTTAACAGTCCGTTCAACCGATTTTGACTTCTATTGCGTTGGTATCATGACAAATGGCAGCTGCAGTAAACAGTTGGTATTGTAACCACTTTTTTGATTTTAATGCCAACCTTATGCTTACGGTTTAAAACTCAAAATCGGTTGAACGGACTGTAAAACAGGTTTGTTTAAATGTCTAATCTTATTTCAAATGGAGTACACGTTGATGCCCCAAAACACAATCTTCTATTTCCTAATTATGTATCTTCTATCGACATCTTAACTCCAAACTACATTTTAAAAGCTCCCCCAAACAGGCGCGACGCGACTCCAGTAGAACAATTTCTTTTGTAAATATTCTACCAGAATCGCGCCGCACCGTCGTGTAGCGCCTGTCTATCCCACGAATAATCAAACCTTCTACCTACAAACTGACGACATTCTTAAATCCTAAATTAATATGCGCTCTAAAGTCGTGCCTTCAAGTGCCCAAACTTAATTTACGCGTTGATGAACGTCATTAGACGGAGGCGTGGTTGCACGAAGGGTTAGTATGGCAGCTGTAAATTACCCCACTGTGTGGCCCAGACGTATGTAAATTACAGACCCGGAACTCAAGTTACGGATTTCTTTTTTATGTGACGTCGTAAGCGAAAGTATTATGAAAACCGAAACCGAAATGTGAAACGGAAAAACTCAACAACGAAAATCACGAATAAAATATTTCTATCAAACCACAATCTTCGAAGATCTGTAAAATCTGATACGAAATCCGAGAAGCAAAAAGACTACTTTGATCACAGCCTTATTGTTTTAATTAATCCCAGCAAAAGTTTTTAATTAATTCAAAATTTTAAGATTTACAACGGCAAACCCTATTCCACGTTTGACCGACCATTTATCGAGGGAACTTCTAACTGGAAACGTTAGGGTGGCAGTTTTAACAGGAGGAATTCCGTCAATTCTTCTGAGACATTAGCCTCGACAGTGTTGAGGCAAGGCAATTATGTAAAACTGGAATGGACGCCTCCAAGGTACGCTTGGAGATATGACAGAGAAAAGGGGAAATATTACAGGAGATCTAAAGTTTTCTTTAAGATATTTGACAAAGATTTATATCTCAAAAGTTCTGTCGAGTTAGTTCCTTTACGGGTATATTATCTGAAACATTTCGTTCAGTCAATTTACAGTAGTTTCCTAAGTAGATATACACCGGCGAATGTTTCATCATCCAATTATTTCCACTTCACAACCTTCACAGATTATCTACCCTACGTAATTACTGTATCTTTTGAAGCCCTTTCTAAAATCTGAGATTTTACTAAGTCTTTAAAATTCATACCCGAAATTTTTTACTGGCGATATTATCCGGCGGGTGTTACCCCGACGTGCAAATGTTGGCTCGTTTGTTCCAACACTTCTAACCCTTTAGACGCGAACGTTCTTAATGAGTCGGATCCGCTTTGGAGGAACGATTTCGGCGATGTAGATGTTTTTGTGCTTTATTTTACACCTCGTGAGGCAATTTATGTTTAAGATTAATGGCATACGCGGAGAAATGCGGTCTCGTTATCTGCCAGAGAAAGGTACTCTACAGGAATATTATGTCTACTTGGTCATCAATTTTATGCTACAGAATGAAGCCGTAATGACTTGAAATGGGCTGTATAATGAAGTTGATTTTTATAAAGAAAGGAAGAGCTTTATTTTGTTTAATATGTCAGACTTTCCACGAAGTAATTTCTCGTCTAAATAACATGGAATTTTTGAACGTTTCGTCAACATCTGTGAACAAACTACATTACTTCTAGACGCAATAACGTTCGCAATGAAAAGAAAGTACGAGAGACACAATATTGACGATGTCGACGAAATAGTTGGGGAGTTGCGCGAAAGTAGGCATGTGACGTAGCGCAGCTGTCGGGGAGTTGTCTGCAAACATACATTACCCGCACCCTTGCGAGCTCCTGTGCTATAACCGGCCACAATATTGATGTAATTTATGTAGGCACACTTGCTCTAATAACAACACACTGTGATCATGAATTCGTTTGACTAGCAGCAGCAAAATTGTTATAGGTGTAAAATAATGTATGAACCATAATTGGATTTTTTGCGCTGGCAACACTGGTGACAGGTCGTGAAAAAACGATCTCTTAGTTAAATTTTTTTGATAATTAAATAATTGTGTTTATTTTGTGTTAAATCTATTGTTTATCTTAGAATCAAAGTATAAAGTGTCTCACACAGTGTTTGTGACGTGTTTTTGTCGTGATTATTCATAATAATCGAGATTTCGAAAAAGCATCTACCGGCTGTCAACGTTTCGATTGTGGATTTGAATTCATCAAACCCGGGGAGTATTTTGTTTTATATTAATCATTATTGTAGTTATATTTACACACTATACATCACCTGTAAACACTGCTCAGAGTTCTGAGCTACGTCCAATACACACAGGCACCGTTTATGTCTCCTTTTGCTTGACAAATTGTGGAAGCAAAATCGACGACGAAAACACTTGCCCCAGACATAAAACATACACTACAAACTTTACTGCACACATATTTATCCCTAAATTGCTTTATTACTGTTGTTTAAAACCAATTGCATTGTCGAAATGAAACTTTATTAGGTACCTCTAATCTCATGTCCATAACATTCTCAGAGGAAAATAACTGTTAGCTCTAATATTATTATCTTAAATAGTAATTTACTTGTCCTTTTCTTTTTAATCAATAATAATTCTGATATGTGATAAGCCCCAAAATAAATTAATTAGCTTCCTACTTTCTTTAAATACCTCCACATTTTTATAATATTTTCTAAAAACTTCATCTTTTGTTCTTCTATTTCTTGCTAACTGTCTTACCCTCCTACCTTCTCAAGTTCTCAACTCATTTAGATTCCTCATACGCTCAGTTGTTTTCTGTCACATTCCAGGTGCCATTTGGGGAAACTTTTGAATATGATGACCCGCGCAGCCACAGTTCGTGACATGAGTGACAAATTGAATGCAACACTGAAGGAGCTGGAGGCATCAAAAAAAGAATGCACCCAGCTGCTCCAGGAAAGAGAGGACAGTGAGGTTGAAGTCAAGAGGATTAATGACAAAAACACTCAACTAAAGAGCCAGCTTGTAGAACTTCACACCCAGCATATGGACATACTTGACCAGCACCACCATCTCCGTCAACTAGTGTCAGACTTTCAACAATGCAGTGACACTCATGACCAGGCACTGAGACGTATATCAGGCCTTGAAGTGGAATTATGCAAGGCACACAACACTATTTCCACCATCAACTCTTTGAAAGCCAGCGAACAGGTTGCCAACACCAATAACCTTTTCGACGAGCTGGTTGGTAGTGTATCCGGACTGGAGTGTGAGAAGCCCATCGTTGCCATAGACCTGACTGGGGACGATACCTTAACTAGATGTCCAATTCTAACTAGTCATAATAAAATTAAGAAGTATATTAAAATTAATAAAAATATAAAAAAGTACAAGAAACTCTTAAAGTCACAAAGAATTTATAAGTTTAATATTAATCTTAGGAAAGAACGTATTAATTTAAAAAACCAACTAAATGTATGTAATATTAAGATGGAAACTAGCAGACAAATGTATGATGTTGAAATACAAAACCTTCAAAAGGAATTACTGAGCAGGGAAAATACACTTAAGGAAATATCTTGTAAGTATGAGTCTTGTCAACAAATGTTAAGCGAGCGCCTGCAGGAGGCCTGTGAGTTGGTGGATTTGGTGAAGTACAATGCAGAGAGGTACGAGTCACTGACAAACAATCTCACCTGTAGTTGTGCGCCCACTCCGCCACCTCTCATGTCACAGCATGTTGTTCCTGTCACCTCACCCATTCTAACTCATACTATAGAAACTATCAATCCCACTCAAAGTAATGTTTTAGTATATTCTGATAGATTAGGAGCAGGTTTTGGATCCTTATTAAATAACCAATCTAAACATGCCATAGTTAACTGTTGTTACCATAACCTGCATTTTAATGAGCTTGTTCATAAAATAAAAAACACACAAATGAATGAGCAGACTACTGTAGTTCTTTTAATTGGAAACAGTCTGAGCATCACTAAAAGGGACATAGTTAATGGTGTCGACACCCTACTTAAATTAAAATTAGGTAAATTAATATTATGTGCATTGCCATATTCTGGTAATTTGTATGCTGAAGAAAATGATTACATTTATAGTTTAAATAACTTAATGCATATTTTGACATGTCGTCATAGTGACCGTTTATTGTATTTTGATACTAACAATTTTGTTAGAGATTTTGTTTTAACTCGGGAACATATGTTTCTTCCCAAGAAAAGTCAACATGTATTGGCTACTTTGTTAGCTTACAATATACACGCAGTTATTGATAATTTAACTGAGACTAGGCTAAGTGACGAAATAGTATTATCTAGTATTTCTAATAATACTGTGATAGGCTCTTTAAACTTTTAGACTCGACAAAAGAGAAGCATGATAAGAATATTTTATTGTATCATCAAAATATTAATCGCTTCTCTGGCAAAATCCTAGACGTGGAATTGTTAATAGATAAATATCATATGGATATCTTATGCTTTTGTGAAACCTGGTTAAAACCAGACAGGATGCTGTTTAATGTAAATAATTTTTCAGTTGCCAGTGCGTACAACAGGTCCTCAATAGGGGGTGGTACCTTGATATTATGTAATAGTTGTTTCAGACATAAGGAAAGGAAGGATATCACTGCTTGCTCTGTTGATCGCTTATGTGAGGTAGCATGTGCAGAGGTTGAAGGCCATACTTTCTTATGTGTTTATAGACCACCAGCTTCAAACTTGTCATCATTTTTAATCATTATGGAAGAAATACTAAGTAAACTTTTTAAAGATAATAAATTAGTTTTTGTTTGTGGTGACCTAAATATTGATTTATTAGTTAACTCACCTGATAAATATAAGCTTATATCATTGTTTAATTCATTCAATTTAAAATGTATATTTAATGAAGCGACTAGAATAACAGCAACCTCAGCTTCATGCATTGACAATATATTTACTAATTGTAAAATACAAGACTCATCCTTAATTAGTGGCGTTAGGTCTGACCATACTGGTCAACTTGTATCATTTGAATCAGATAAAAAGTTACGTTTAGATAAAACTATTCAGTTAAGACCTCTTACTAAAAATAAATTGAAAATGTTTAATAATAATGTTCTTAGCAATCTTTCAACAGCTAGTTTTGATTCACAAGACCCCAACATAAACTATGGTACATTATTTTCTACAGTATGCCAAGAATTCCATAAAGCATGTCCTGTAAAAACAGTAACAATCAATACCAAACCAAAATTTAATGAATGGGCCACTCCTGGCATTAGAAAAAGCAGAGATATTTTATATAATTTATATAACGAAAAATCATTGACTTCTGATCAAGTAATTCATAATTATGTAAGAAAATATTCTAAGATATTTAAAAGAGTCTGCGCCCAAGCTAAATCTAAATTAATAAGTAACAAAATTAATAATTCTAACAATAAAATAAAAGCTGTGTGGCAGGTAATTAACAAAGAAACTGGAAACACAAAACAGCGAGATCAGAATGAATTGTCATTAAACATTGATAATGTAACCATTTCAGATAAGTTAAAAGTTGCTGAGACACTAGAAAACTTCTTTACCAACATCCCAATAGAGGTTACGAAATCTCTCCCCTCATCATCTATACTAGCTGAATCTCTTTTAAAAGAACACTTCAGTAGAGACATTCCAAGTTTTGAATTCAAGCCCATTTCTATTGACACAATTAAAAAAGCATTTAAAAGTCTTAACATAAAAAACACTGAAGACTTATGGGGGATTTCCGTTAAGGTTCTTGAAGATATCATTGACACAATTGCCCCTGTCCTAACAGGCATATTTAATCAATGTTTAGATAGCGGTACGTTTCCTGATTTAATGAAACATAGTAAAGTAGTACCGATTTTCAAATCGGGTAGTAAGAGTGATCCCTCTAATTATAGACCAATATCTGTGCTACCAGCATTGAGTAAAATATATGAAAAAATCATGCTAGACCAGATGTTGTCACATTTTAATTCTAATGGGATTTTACATAGTCACCAGTTTGGTTTCACGAAAGGTAGGTCGACGACTGACGCAGGAGTAAAACTCATCAGTCACATTTTGGAATCCTGGGAGAAGTCCCAGGATGCAATTGGCATTTTCTGTGACCTCTCAAAAGCGTTTGACTGCGTTGACCACAATACACTGATCTGTAAATTACACCACTACGGAATTCGTGGACAAGCTGCTGATCTTGTTCTTTCCTATCTATCAAACAGGCAGCAAAAAGTAAATGTTAATGGGGCGACGTCTTCGGGGTCTCTAGTTAAAATGGGCGTGCCTCAAGGCTCAATTCTCGGCCCTTTCTTATTTCTAGTTTATATAAATGATCTTCCTTACATGATGACTAACTTATCAGATATAATTCTATTTGCTGACGACACTTCTCTTATTTTTAAAATAGACAGGAAAGATACAGATGTATTACATGTTAACGATAGTCTGGCTGTACTTTCAAAATGGTTCGCAGCTAATAATCTTTTACTTAATGCGAACAAAACGAAATGTATTAGGTTCTCATTACCAAATGTACCTCAAGTAGGTCTAAACCTAAAACTTGATGGCAAAAACCTAGATGCAATAACGGAAACTATATTCTTAGGAATTACTTTAGATTCAAAATTACAATGGGGCGCCCATATTAGAACTCTTTCAGGTAGATTAAGTTCAGCTGCATATGCAGTAAGAAAAATAAGGCAGTTGACTGATATAGCCACAGCTAGGTTAGTATACTTTGCTTATTTCCACAGTATTATGTCTTATGGCGTCTTGCTGTGGGGATCGGCAGCTGACGTAGATTCAATTTTCATTTTACAAAAGAGGGCAATCCGCGCGATCTATAAAATGGGCCCTCGCGAGTCCCTTAGAGACAAATTTAAAGAAATTGATATACTGACTTTGCCTTCACTTTATATCTTAGAAAGTATTATGTATGTTCGCAAAAACTTAAGACTTTTCAAAATAAGAAGCGATTTCCATAATATAAATACACGTAGTCGACATGAAATTGTGATACCCAAATTTAGATTAACTAAAACAAGCAAGTCATTTCTTATAAACAGTATCCGCTTTTATAACAAGTTGCCAAAGTCTGTGACAGAACTTAGCGATGGGAAGTTCAAAACCCACATCAAACGTGTCCTTATCAAGAAAGCATATTATAAAATTAAAGACTATGTTGAAGATAAGGAAGTTTGGCAATAATTCCTTCTGCACATGTGGCTTCCCTGGTACCTCATTAATGGCATAAATAAGTAAGAGTCTATTAACTGCTCCCAAATTAACATGTTTATTTAAATCTTTATTTATTTTTATTTATTTTTTTTGTTTTTACATTCGTCCTTGACATATTTATTATTCTATTATTTGACATTATATACCTACGATTTAATTTGAACTTTTTTTTTTTTTTTTTGTGACTTTTGTGGACATGATAATTACTCAGATTGATTACAGTTGTAACAGCAATCATATAATTGCGTTTTATTAAAATAGGTTTTTTTTTTTTTTTTACTTTTATTAATCTATTTATTTTTTGTATAGATTCTTTTCTACATATTTTGTGAATGTGAGAACGCTGTAGGCTTAGTGGATTGTAGACCTGTTGACCATTTTCTATTTTGTTAAGTACTTGTACTTATTGAAAGACCTACACTGTCCTCCCATACCTAGAAACACTGTTATATGAAAGTATTGTAAAAGCCAATTATTTTTAAAAGAGTAACCGTGGAGTTTCTTGCCGGCTCTTCTCCATAGGAAACGACCAATTGGAACCGTGCACCTAGCTTCTGACGTTTCATAAGTGCCCATGTAGGTTTATGTGAAATAAAAATATTTTGATTTTGATTTTTTTTGATTTAATTATAGATCAAAAATTCATAGAACATTGTTGAATTTCTCAACTTTAGGTTTCTTAGAAGGTTCAAGATTTTTACCGTTCTAAGGTATTGGGCAAATCTTATCTATATTAAAAATGAATCCCTATTTTCCTTGGTCACGCGTGAACGGCTGGACCGATTTCGCAAATTATTTTTTTTTTTGTCAGAACTTCTTTAGGCGCGTTGGGCATTTTTGAGATGGGAAAAACAATTGAACTCGCGACACTGTTACTGATAACAGCTTTTGACCATTAAAAAGACATCGATACATTTTCTTTGGGGTTAATGACATCCCAAACATTGAGACATGACAACGACATGATTGACATTTCCCTTTTTTACCGACTTCAAAAAAGAAAAGTATTTCCTGCACAGTAAAATTGTTCAAGTTTTCACTTCTGTCGGCACTCCCGGAGTGCCACTGCTTTTTTTGTGTTTTTTATTATCAGGAGATGGTTCTTATGAAAGAAAAAATTAAGAAAGTTGCCCGGAAAGTAGATTGCACCCTTGCAAAGCATGGGTGGGTCGCTACTTCTGAATAAAAGTTTCATCATCATCATCTGCCTAGCCTTTTTCCCAACTATGTTGGGGTTGGCTTCCAGTCTAACCGGATGCAGCTGAATACCAGTATTTTACATGGAGCGACTGCCTATCTGACCTCCACAACCTAGTGACTAGGTAACACGATACCCCTTGGTAAGACTGGTTGTCAGACTTTTTGGGCTTCTAACTACCCGTAACGACTGTCAAAGATCTACAAATGACAGCCGGGACCAACGGCTTAACGTGCTTTCCGAGGCACGGAGGGGACTTGGTATGTAAAGATGGTCACACATCCACGTACCAACCGCGGCAAGCGTAGCTTAACCTGATCGATCGACCCGTGCAGCTGTTATTACTTAGCCACAAGCCCCTCTTCTGAATAAAAGTTTGATGGGCAAATATCGTAAACTAACAGCTTCAAAATAATTTGATCAGAAAAATAATATGTATACAAAATTCTGAACGTGAATAACAACATTTTCATTCGAAAAATTGTTACGCTCTGAATTGACCTCAACAGGTTACCTGAATACCGCCGCGTTACATACACAAACACTCTCAGTTTATAGCCGGTATTGGAGTTGCGTCCGATAATTGGCAATAGGCGCGCCCGGTATTGGGTCTGTGACCTAATACCGTCATCGACGGGCTGCGCTGCCCTCGATAGCTGTGATAACATCAGACTGTGAGTACTACGGAGTTTAGCGACGCGATATAGATAAATGTAGAAGGATCACAATCGCAAGTTTATCATACGTATACATAATGTTAGGTTTCAATTTATAAATACGTAATTGTTGGATATTGTACTGGCAACACCCAAAGATTCGATGTGTCAGCACGTAGCGCGGGAACGGCCTTCTGGGTTGGGCGTTCGTGACGGTAAGATGTACTTGGTGGCTGTGTCGGTAAAAAGATAGTTTGGCATGGTATTGGTTGGAAATCTACTGTAAATTAAGGTAACCTGTTAGTTTCATGGTAAATATTAGAATACGGATTGAATTGTGATATTATGTGGGGAATAGGAGATGTGATGGTATGGTGTAGAATATTGAATTTGATGTTGGCAAAGAAATATAAATGACTGACAAAATATCTTGGTGTTGCATATTATTTTCCTTATCCCTGAAATATTATGAATATGTAGTTTTATTAAACAGTTTTAGATTATGATATTCGGGTAACGACTTTAATATTCATTTGGGTATTAGTATCTATTTTGAAGTTAAATAATTATATTCGGAATTGAATTAGTTATTTTAGAGTAAGGATGGTTCTTATTACAATAGACTTCGAAGATTTAATAATAATAATAATACCAGTGACCTCATGGCCGAAAGTCTCGACCAACATTTCTTGAGGCTCTCGTTAAGCGGTTGGATCAATTACTTGGTTCAGAAGGCAGTAGGTACTCCTCGATACGGCTCACATTGTGAGGAGGTTCTTGTCTCTGGAGCCCTTACCACCCGTAACTTGGACCCTGCTCCCGAAACCGGCGGAACACTATTTATTATATTTTTAAATGTTTTTGATATATTTTTAAAGAAATATTTGTACAAACATAAGTTATAAAAAAAAAATGTACCATTTATTTCAGGGGGGACACAGACCCATAGAAAAATACCTTAACCTAAACATACATATTTTAATACTAGCTTCCGCCAGCGGCTTCGCCCGAGTTACGAGTTCCACACCCCTCGTGCTATATACCTCTACTGCTGACCCACCTGCGGAGCCGACCAATTCATGCAAAACCAATGATATCAAGCTTAACGACATTAAACTGATAAAACAAGAACTTTGACCCATAGACACAAATACCGCCGTAAACACTGTTATCACCTAACCGACAAAGCATTACAGGAAGCTATTATCAAATTGAAGAATGGAAATACCCAAATGATAGTAACGACATCAAACAACCCTCGTCCCTCGTGCCTCAGTCTTCAGTAGAGTATAAGTACCATGTAACTATTAGTATTAAGCGCATTATCCTACAACTCCTGCATTGTAGTAGTAGCCGACACTGAACTTATGTTCTAGTGCATACTTAGTTATAATATCAGTTTGTATTCCTTTGTATAATTAAAAGGTTTTATAATCACAACCAAGTTTCTTCTTCATAACTTTAACTGGCGCCCAACGTGGGGCAGGCTTTCAAGAAAACTCTCCTGTCCGCTCAGCTGAAGATAGAAGACCGCCTGTCCTCGACCTAAGATCTTTATTAAGAGAAGAAGATGCAACTGCAGATCCTCGCTGTAACACTGTGAGTACAAACTGTCTATCCTATCTTACCTCCAAAAGTCCCTTCCAAACTAACTGACAATTGTGACGTTAAGGACTAGTGACTAAGTGACAAGTAGAAGGATACAATTTAACGATCGACTTAAAACGACTAGACTGTTACTCCTGTATAACTTTCAAAGTCCCTAAAAGAGATCAATTATGTCTAACGATAAATCCCCGCGTGATTACCACGAACTGATCCAAGAGTATGATGGTAGTGCAGATACCCTGCATAGATTTCTGGCTTCAGTCGAACAATACCGACTCCTTAACCCAGAGGTATCTGAACAACTTCTAATCATTCGAGTTCTTACCAAACTCAAAGGTCTCGCGGCAGATGTCGTTATTCCCTGTGTAAATTCCTCATGGATTTCAATACGAGATAAACTAATTAATCTCCATGGAGGAACCAAACCTTTTATACAAGCACTAATGGAAGTGCAAGAGTTAAAACCTCAGAGTAATAATATTACAGCATTTATTCATCAATTAGATGTATTAATTCATCAACTTTCTATTAGCCACCCTACGAGGTTGGACGATTTCAAAACTATGGCAAAAATTAATATGATTAAGTATATCCCTAAGAATCTTAGAATTAACCACTTTGATTGGACAGAATTTAAGTTAGCCCTTCAGGAACAAGAGCTATACGACTTAAAGTTAAATCTCCATCAAACTAATAAGAATACACCCCCGTCAGTATCGACAAGACACCCTATTCATCCACCAACAAGGTACCCTCCTATTCACGCGTATCCACCGCGTAATAATAATTTTCATCGTTATCCCCAACCGAATAATCGCGATCAATTTATGGCACAGACCCGTGGACCAATGCAATCATCCCATCCACCTATTTTCACCCCGCGTAACACTCAATGGATACCAGCACCACCACGTCCCCAGTTCAATAAACCAAATCAAAATCAAGACATTAGTATGCGCACAGCCTCTAACAACATTCCCTTTAAACGTCCACGTAATGAGATGAATCTTCTTCAAGAACATCCCACCGATCAATACTACGAACAAGAATATATTCCGGAGTATTATGAGGAAGAAACTCCGATTGAAGAAGAAGATCAATCTAACTCTTTTTTCGAAGACATAGCCCCAGACGAATCGAAGAATTGAAACTGAATAATTTTAATATTACGCTTCCTTTTATCCAACTAACACCGCAACGTAAAGCATTAATAGATACCGGTAGTACACTTTCTTTCGTATCACCACAAGTAGCTCGTAATTTACTAAAAGACCCTGCTATTCGATACGAAGATAAACCATTTTCTGTAAAAACAGCACATCAAACCTCGAAACATCAAGGGAAAATAATTACACCTCCGTGGAATAAAATATTTGGAAATTCAGTAACCAAACCTTTCGAATTTCATATCTTTAATTTTAGTGACGAATATGACTACCTTTTAGGCTGGGATACTATAACAGAAAATAATATCACAGTCAATCCCGCTAAACAAATTCTCTCAACGATCGACCAAATAATTCCTTTAAATCTATGTGATATCCCCGAAAATCAGGATGTATCAGCTATTCTAGAACATTATAGTGACTTATTCACTGACGATGTTTCACAAACACACTTTAATGCTGTCAAACATGAAATCAAACTTATTAATGCTAACCCTGTATATCTAAGAGCTTACCGTTTACCTGAGACGCAACGTACTGAAGTCTCTAAACAAACGAAGGAAATGTTGAAATCAGGAATTATTAGACCCTCGGCTTCACCCTGGTCTGCCCCTTGTCATTTAGTAGATAAAACACCCTACGAAAAAGTCGAAAATAAGAAATGGCGAATGGTCATCGACTATCGTAAATTAAATGAACAAACTATCTCTGATAAATATCCTCTCCCCAATATATGATAGAAGATATCTTTACTAGACTTAATGGCTCTAAATATTTCTCCACTCTAGATTTAACCGCTGGATATCATCAAATCCAAATGGACGAAGCTTCTATACCTTTAACAGCATTTTCCACCCCTAATGGACATTACGAATACACTCGAATGCCCTTCGGTCTTAAAAATGCCCCGGCTACCTTTCAACGTGCAATAAATAACATACTCAGTGCATGTATTGAGGAAGGAATTTGCCTAGTATATTTGGATGACGTCATTATCTTTGCTGTTACTCCCGAACAACACCACGAACGTTTACAGAAGGTATTAGAAACCCTACGAATTAATAACTTAAAGGTTAATCAGGCTAAATGTAAATTCTTTAGACAAGAAGTCCAATTTCTAGGTCATATACTAACAAAAGAAGGTTTGAAACCTGACCCTCGGAAAATCGATAGTATTAAAAAATATCCCATACCTAACACTCAGAAAGAATTAAAATCTTTCTTGGGACTAATTTCGTATTATAGGAAATTCATTCCTAATCTCTCGAAAATAGTTAGACCCCTAACGGATGCTACTCGTAAAAACGCAGTTATCAAACATACAGACAACTTTAAAGATGCATTTAATAGAGCTAAACAGTTGATTATAAACCCACCAGTTCTAGCTTATCCCGACTTCACGCAACCCTTTGTAGTGACCACTGACGCAAGTGATTTGGCTGTAGGAGCAGTTATATCCCAAAACAACCACCCCATAGCTTATGCCTCTAAAAGTCTATTAGAAGCGGAACGTAAATATAATACGACCGAGAAAGAACTGTTAGCGATTCTCTTCGCAGTAACTCAATTCAGACCATATATCTACGGACGCAAGTTCACATTAGAAACGGACCACCAAGCCTTGGTATGGTTAGCAAAACTAAAAGAACCAAATGCTAGACTTAGTAGATGGCGACTCAGACTTCAAGAATATGACTTTGAGATAAAATATAAAAAAGGTTCACTCAATAAAGTAGCTGACGCATTATCTCGTATAGAATTAAACATTTTAGCAACTGATCAAGCAACTGTACATTCGAATGGAGATGATTCTGACGAAGGATTTCAAATTAAACAAAGTCACCCTCCTCGTAGAATGAATCGAATCTTTGTAACTAATGGTCCCTATAAGGTAAAAGCAACTCAGAAAGATAACAAAAACTTCGATTACGAATTAACTATTAACAATCCCGAGACATTCGTACATTTTTGTAAAACATATTTAGATTCCAAACGATATGCCATCATCGGTTCTGATCAGAAGCTAATGGAGCAATTATCGGAAACATATAGGAAAAACTTTAATAAAAATGAACTAAATATAATACGAGTATGGTTTACCTCCTTACGAATAGAAATCGTAGACAAAGAGGAGATTTTAAAAACTATTAGAACAGCTCACGAATTTCTTAATCGACACATTGGTAATCCGGCCCTTACGAAAGAAATCTCTCAAAAATATTATATAGAAAATCTAAAGCAATATACTCAAGATTTTCTTAACGAATGTGAACCATGTAAGAAAACTAAGTATGATAGAAGTCCTAGTAAAGTCCCTTTCGAACAAACATCAACCCCATGTAAACCCATGCAAGAATGGCAGATAGACACTTTAAGTTTTAAGACAAAAATGTATCTGACAGGGATCGACAGATTCTCTAAATGGACCTTAATGTCTGAACTTAAAGAGAAAACTTCCCTACAAGTTATCGACGAAATAATGAAGATCTTTACGATCATAGGAACTCCAGAAACAATATCCACCGATAACGATACGATATTAATATCCGAAATCATGAAGGAATTCTTTGCTAACTTACGTATTAAACATCATATAACCACTCCTGGTCATCACACCTCTCAAGGTGATATAGAGCGTTTCCATTCCACTTTGTTAGAGAAACTTAGAATGCAGTTTGAAATAGAAGACAAAATGGATTTGAGCTTAGCTATATTAGGCTACAATTCTACTATCCATAGTACCACAAATAAAACTCCTAACTCCCTACACTTTCTTCGAGAAATAGATGTAAACATGTCAGTAGAAAAGAAAAGTGATTACCTTGAACAGCTAAATCAGAAATTAATAAAGAAAAAAGAACAAGTTCTAATGAAAGCCAATAAATTCAGAAAACCTTCAAAGAAAGAAATAGTTATAGGAACGAAATTTTATATCACAAAACATGATCGTGCTAAACACAACAATCCCTTCCTAGGTCCTTTCATTATAAAAGGCATACTACCCAGGAATAGATACACCTTCGATAGACAAGGTAAAGAGAAACGGATACACATTGACCAAATGCGTATTCCCTTTTCAGGCTCATTGGATTCACCACCTCCACTTCCATCAACGGTGACATCTTAGTATTCAATGAAGGCAAAGTAGCCATAAAGGACGGAGAATGGAGAATGGTTGCCCCGATTGATGTGAAAAGCTTAGAGAAAGCCTACGAACACATTGCCCCTCTGGTTATGAATCAAACTCATATGCCACATGTTTCCTATCTATTAACCAAAACTCAAAATTGTTTGAAAACATTAGGTTATCATATCTCTAGACGAACTAAGCGCGGTCTAATCAATGGATTAGGTTCTTTAATTAAAAGTCTTACTGGAAATGCTGATAATGATGATTTAGTTAACATTAATAATAGAATTAGTCTAGCCACTAAACTCATTCATGAACTTAACGATAAAATAAAAACTTTAGATACCTCTAAACTCGAAATTCAAAGAGCTTGGGAAAGTCTCCAAGAAACTCGTAAGACTATTGCTCTCACAGGTCATGTAACCATACTATACGATATCTGCCGTGAAATCGAAGAAACTCTTACTTTTGCCCGGCATTCTATCCTACATATATCCGTATTCCCAATTGACAACTTATACCAATCTTTAGAAACTATCCCTCGACAATTTAGATATCCTAAAGACTTACATACACTCTTAACAACCGCTACTGTAGATTTACATATGACAGACGACGACGTCTCTATTGTAATAACAATTCCTTTACTCAAACCTATTGACTATAATTTCTATTACCTATTACCCTTAATCCAATATAATAACAAAACCCATCACTGTACCTATCCTAGTATCCCTAGACAGTTTGTTGTAACCAGTACTGAGATATATGAAGCAGTTGACTGCAATGTTAAGATCTGCTCTACAAAATCTGCCACCGAATGCCAGAAGAAGAGCCTACGGAAGAAAGAATTCCTATGTCATATAACAACCATCGAATGTCCCCAGTACTACGAAGAAACCTTCATTAAACAATACAGATATATGTATTCGTATCAAGAGAACAGTTACTATAACCCATGTAATAAAGATTTCGTCACCTTCAGCGAGAATTATATTCAAGATACCCAAAACTGTTCATCCTCACTCCAAACCATGAATTATCAAGAATGGTACAACTACCAAGAACCGAAAAATATGAAACCTATGAAGCAGCCTACATCTCACGAGGAAATCGAACGGCACCTCGCAGAATTAGACGACTTCAATGAACTCGCCGATGGAACATCATCAGATTATGTCATGAAGATCCTGATAGGACTATTGTTCCTCATAGTTCTACTTTTGATAACAAAGTATATCGAAAGTTTAAAGGGAGGAGAGTTACGAGTTCCACACCCCTCGTGCTATATACCTCTACTGCTGACCCACCTGCGGAGCCGACCAATTCATGCAAAACCAATGATATCAAGCTTAACGACATTAAACTGATAAAACAAGAACTTTGACCCATAGACACAAATACCGCCGTAAACACTGTTATCACCTAACCGACAAAGCATTACAGGAAGCTATTATCAAATTGAAGAATGGAAATACCCAAATGATAGTAACGACATCAAACAACCCTCGTCCCTCGTGCCTCAGTCTTCAGTAGAGTATAAGTACCATGTAACTATTAGTATTAAGCGCGCCCCCGGTTCAGATGGCATCACCAATAGGGTGATCCAACTATTTCCTGCCCACCTAATAATGCTTTTGACCACCATCTTCAATGGTGCCTTAAGCAACAATATCTTCCCCCAGTCATGGAAGGAGGCCACGGTTATCGGTATCCCTAAGCCCGGCAAGCCCAAAACCGAGGCCTCTAGCTACCGTCCCATCAGTCTGCTCAAGGTTCTCGGAAAAATCTATGAGAGGCTTATTTATAAGCGCCTCAGAGATTTCGCCGAGACCAAGGGCCTCATCCCCAACGAACAGTTCGGCTTTCGAACTGAGCACTCTAGCGTGCATCAGGCCCACCGCATCGTAGAATCCATAAGCGCTGGTTTCCAGCGCGGGACTATGACCGGTGCAGTATTCTTCGACGTAGCGAAAGCGTTCGATAAAGTCTGGCACAACGGCTTAATATACAAGCTGTACCAACTCGGCGTGCCAGATCGTCTCGTACTCATCTTACGAGACTTTTTATCGAATCGCGTCTTCCGTTATCGTATCGAAGGAGCGTTATCCACTCCCCGTCCCATCCGCGCAGGTGTCCCCCAGGGCTCTGTGGTGTCCCCCCTCATTTTTACGCTATACACGAGCGATATCCCAAAAGGTTGCGGTAGGTCGCAGTTGGGTCTGTTCGCAGACGACACTGCCATCTACTTCAGCTCTAGATCCCCCGACATCATTCGCCTAAATCTCCAACGCGCAGTCAATAGACTGGCAGCTTGGTTTACAAAATGGCGGATAGAAGTCAACCCCGATAAAAGCCAAGCGGTTCTCTTTACGAAGCCGCGTTCAAGGCTCAAAAACCCCCTCCCCCGACCAATCACCATGTTCGGCAAGCCGATCCCTTGGGAGAAGCGAGCTAAATATCTCGGTGTCGTTCTAGACCATCATTTGACTTTCGCAGAGCACATAAAGATGGTTCGTTCGCGAGCCTCTTTCGCTCTCGGTAGACTCTTCTATCTGGTGAATGCACGTAGCAAATTGTCACTTAGGTGCAAATTGCGCGTTTACACGGCGTGCATTCGACCGATCATGACCTATGCGGGTGCCGTCTTCGCTCATGCGAAACCCCGTCACATCCATAGAATGCAAACAGTGCAAAATAAATTCCTCCGTAGGGCCACAGGTTCCCCCTGGTTCGTCAGGAACGAGGCACTCCACCTCGACCTAAAGATTCCCACAATCCATCAGTTTCTAAAACGCCTTTCCAAGCGTTTCTTTGAGTCCGCGGCCAAACATCGCAACCCTCTGGTTGTCGAGGCCGCCAGTTATGTCCCGAGTAAAATCAGCCATGTTCGCCGTCCAAGGCATATCCTCGTAGATCCCGATGACCCCATAACCCTCCTCCAGGAGAGCAATAGGGAAACAAGTACAGTGTACAAAAACAGACGCCTCCCGTCATACCGACCTCGCCGCCGAGGTCCTTTGCGATCTCGACCGCCGCGCCCCCGAGTAAATAATACTCCCCCCCGACCCTTGCTCGAAAACGAGGTGCCAGCAGTTGTTGCAGCTGTGCACGTAGCTTTAAATTCCCCGACTAATAATAATGATCAAAACCTTTTGATCCAGCCCGTCCCATCTTTTGATGTCCTCCCTCCGGATAACGCCCTAAGCCGAGGCTCGAACCCCGCAGGGGGTGCCCTTAGTGAGCGTTCATCCTTAAATTTTTAGCTTAGTATTTGTGCCCTGGCTGGAGGCTTTGAGTGTAGTAGCTTAAGGCAACCACAGGATTGACCGGTTAAACAGCTACGGTTTTCGGAACCAGCTGTGAGATGCCCAACAGAAAAAAAAAAAAAAAAAAAAAAAAAAAAAAAAAAAAAAAAAAGTATTAAGCGCATTATCCTACAACTCCTGCATTGTAGTAGTAGCCGACACTGAACTTATGTTCTAGTGCATACTTAGTTATAATATCAGTTTGTATTCCTTTGTATAATTAAAAGGTTTTATAATCACAACCAAGTTTCTTCTTCATAACTTTAACTCCCGCGAGATATCTTTATAAATAAAATTACAGCCTATGTTACTCAGTGATAATAAAGCATTCTACGGGTGAAACTAAAAAAAAAACCAGTAGTTTTTGAGTTTAATCATTACAAACAAACAGACAAAAAATCAAATATTTTTTCTTTAAAATATCTACTATTAGTTTAGATAAACAAAACGTTAATACTACTCCTGTGGTACTTGTGTGATTTGAAAATGAGGGAAGCTTCTTGATCAATGCTCGTCTTCTCTGTATGAGAAGAGGCAGGGAAAACCCTGCAGTTGGACAATAAATAGGCTGGTATAAGAGAAGTTGGTGTATGGAAATGATATCTGAGGCAAAATGCAACAAATACTTATAACGCACTTCTTTTGTCGTTTTGGCATGAACTATGATCGCTCGAGTCGTGGCAAACATATTAGCCAGTAGCAACGTGTAGCAAGCCACTCATTCAATTGGTGGGATTTTCGTTATAGACGGGAAAAGCTACTCAAGAAAAATGCTCTGCGTTCTGATTGATAACTGTTTTCGGTTTCTAGTAATCTGTGTTTCTTCTGTTATTAAGTTAGGAGTCGAAACGCATACGAACTTAATGGCGATAAGACACATTGTGACTCCTGACCACTCTGACGTATGATATGAACTATCAGAACGAAAAGAAAGAAAATACATTTATTTGCGGTGAACATGATGCAAAGAAAGATAAAAAAACACATAAATAACAAATTGGGGGAAAATATGTGTCACATCCACGCAAAACGGCCATCGCTCAGCATAATGCTGCGACCCCATGCGAGACAGAGCCACAGCGCTGGTTTTTAGCGCTGACGTGATGAGGTCAACCGGTGCAGAATAATAGTGAAATAACAAATCAAAAATACAATACTCAAAAAAAAAATACAATACTCAGCTGACTGTGGTTTTGTTAAATGCCCATCAAGTAAACGTATCTATGAACTGTTTCAAAAGTAACTGCTGAAAATGTAAACACATGGATCAGAAAAGGAACCTGTGGATGCATTTGATTTGATTATTTACTTAATCCCGAAATTCTAATTTTCAACCACCTAAAAGATGTTTTTAACCGACTTCTAAAAGGAGGAGGAGTATGTTCGGGCATAATTCCGGCAAATATAGACGGATTTACAAAATTCTTTTTTTTTTTGAAAGGATATACTTCCGAGATGATTCCATATCTTGGAGAAATCGAGGGAACTCTTTAAATATTATAGGCAGTACAAAGTGAAAAATAACTTAAATTTCGGAAGTCGGTGGCAAATAACGAAAATACTAAACCAAAGACACCGACTTCCGAAATTTAAGTTATTTTTCACTTTGTAGTGTTTTTTTGGAAGTCGTTTGTTTTTTTCTTGTAAAAAAGTTTTTATAACCTCAGTTTGCGTCAATGATTTTTCACATACAAAAAATTACAATTCCTCGCAATGGGTTTCATTTTGACAGTTCACGCACGTTCATTGCGTTATTTACGTTGTTAAGCAGACGAATTTTTCAAACCTATGAAGCAATGGATTAGCAATATCCTTCAAAATTCTCGGATTGTGATTGAAAGTGTAACAATTAGGGTGCTGGATATGTTTACACTTTTATCAATCAATTTTGTAATAGACAAAGTAGTAAATAGACAAGTACGCAAAGTTACGAGTTAGTGCGTTATCAGTAGAGATCGGATATTCGGATGCATATTTACCTAAAGTTAATTTTTGGCTAAGAAATTATGGAAGTGGTTTCTTAATTTAAAAATATCTCGGAATTCCATTACATCCGGGAATGCACAACTAATCAGATACATGGTATGGAAATGACTTATCAGCCCTCTTATGAAGGTTACTTTTGCGGTTTTAACATAAAATTTATATACCCACTAAACATTTTTCTACGAAATTCAAGACACCGAGTTCTTTGTCGCTATGTGCTATGGCAATTTGGCAACCTACTTTACAACATTAGCTAGCATTTCTACAGATAAAAAGTACTAAATTTATCAATTCCAGAGTCGCGAGATTATTGCGATCGATACAAAAGTGCATTCCATATTAGCCAACATCTGAACGTAAGTAAATATACTACATACGATTCTATAATCACAACTCTTAAAGTCGATCCGGGAATCCCGGGATTTTTTCGATACAAAAGTGCATTCTATAATAGCCAACACCTCAACTTTAGGTAAATATGCATATGCAATATCCGATCTCTAGTTATCAGGGCAGCGTCTCTCTAATTTCAAAGTTCTAACAGTGCATTTCAGCAGCTGACGAACAGTTTCCATTACGCAGATTGTGCATGAATAGACAGATGTACAAGATTTATCGCTGCACACGTCTGGCGAGTACATTACATGTGCCGCAGACACCGCAGTGTAATCTCGGAATGGAGCTTTCGTCTCAATGTCACTGCTACGGTATGAATTGACTATTTGCGGCGAGTTCTGGGTCTACAGTTACGCTATATGTATCAATGTCACTTATGATATTTCTGCCGCGCTTGCAATAACTGCAGTAAGTATCATTAATGTCAAAATTGAGTTAAATATAGATTCGGAATCAGCTCATTACCTACGCTGATTCCGAATCTATATACAGGGTGTTTGGCAGAACGTTGAACATACGAAAATGGTGGATAGGTGGGGTCATCTGCTACTTACTCAGCCCTAATTTATTTGGCTCTGGCGCCCTGGATATTTTTTCCTTCAAAATGGTTGAGCTAAATGGTGCTGATCCATGCGTCATGTTCGTGAACGGGCGCCGTCAGTAGGGACTGGTCATTTCTTAGCTGCCACGGTTTATTTTAATTTATTTAAATTTTTGAATTGTTATTAGTTTTTTATTACGGACGCTTTTAACGTGCACGTCTTTCTACATTGTTCTCACATGTATGAATTCAACACGAATGATGTAACCAATATTTTGTAACAATATTTTGATTTAAAAGAGTGTCCGTGGAGTTTCTTGCCCGTTCTTCTCCATAGGTACCTACTACGCTTTGGAATGGGCAACTAGCTTCATTTTTCTGACTGACCGACCCCTTGACAATTCAAAAGTATCTGTAATTGGTTTATTTGAAATAAATGCTTTGAGTTTGAGTTTGAGTTTGTAGCAGATGACCCCACCTATCCACCATTTTCGTATGTTCAACGTTCTGCCAAACACCCTGTATAACTCAATTTTGACAAAAATGATACTGCAGTTATTTGCAAGCACGGCAGATTTGTGCACTGTACAGTCACGAACTTAAATGCTTAATGCTCTTCTGACATCAGGGGTTTGTGGTTAAGTAATGACAGCTGCACGTGTCGATCTATCAGGTTAAGCTACGCTTGCTGCGGTTGGTCCGTGGATGGGTGACCATCTTTACATACCAAGACCCCTCCGTGCCTCAGAAAGCACGTTAAGTTGGTCCCGGCTGTCATTTGTAGATCTTTGACAGTTGTTACGGGTCGTCAGAAGCCCGAAAGTCTGACAGCCAGTCTTACCAAGGGATATCGTGTTACCCAGTAACTGGGTTGTGGAGGTCAGATAGGCAGTCGCTCCATGCAAAATACTGGTATTCAGCTGCATCCGGTTAGACTCTAAGCCGACCCCAACATAGTTGGAAAAAGGCTAGACAGATGATGGCTCTTCTGACATCAATACCGAAGTGCGACTTGTTTGCCGGGAGTTGGATAGATGTCTGTTGTGAATGTTTTTAAGATTCTGTGAAATGATGGATGAAATACTAGGAGGAATAAAAATAGGAGAAAATCGCTTTAAAATCTTGCGTACGTGTAAGATATTTATATGTTCATGTCCGTACTGTATTTCTATTTTTTTAATGTTCCTCGGGAATCATCGCATTTCTGAATACAAACGAATGCAAATTTCCATGTCAATACTCAATACTCAATTCTTTATGCATTCCATATGTATTACATAGATGGTATAACAAGTAAAAGATCAATATGGACCCTGTCGGGCACAGCAAAATTAGGAGAGAGGAAGAGGGTTAAGTAGCAATTGCTGTTGTTTGTCCATCAAGTATTTGATTTATTGTGTATAATAATTGGAATTCAGAACTAAGTACTTTATTGTTGTTTTGTTTTGATTTCAGTGTGAACTATAAAGAGCTGTGAAACTATTTTCCTATCTGTCGTGCCAGCGACTTTAGCAGCTTTCCTCCCATAAAAAAATAAATTACATTAAGTTAAAAGAGTATTAACAACTCTGTATACTTCCAAGTCGCTTGAGTCGATTGAGAGCGTACGGTCTGCACCAAGAGCAAAGGACAACTGATAGAAATCCGACGACTGACGAAACACGAAGTTTGCCGAGGGACATTAAGAAAATAGAAATACGGTACATTCGTCTTTATTTGCAGGTGGTCATCAAAAATAAATAGTCAGCAACGTCCACTGGACCAGGAACTCCTCATGAAGTGATAGCAGCTCGAAGCTCAAAGTTTCTTGGTAAAATCATATCTCTATTCCTCTCAAGGCAGAGGTATAAAACACACCCACATTTCTCCAGTTACCACAAGTAAAGCATGCGTCGCTTCGTGAGAAAAAATACTATACATAAAATGGGTAAAACCCAATTACGCCAGCGGATGGAGCCCAGGCCCCACTCTCGACATTCGCGTTTACGTTTAAAATATCATCCGTAGGAAACTCATCACCAGGATTTGGCTTCGTCAGAAACGAGTTATTTAATTTAATTAAATGTCGTCTGTTACAGCTAAACTAAGATCATATTTACTTTAGCTTAGCAGTGATAGCGTGGTGGTGTGAGCGTCGTACTGCCAAGTCATAGGTCTCCAGTTCGAACTCAAGGCACGCACCTCTGACTTTTCGGATTCATGTGCGTATTGTATCATTCTCACAAGCTCGCGCCTACGGTGGCCGGAAATCGGCTCGCGATTTCCGACGCCCAGGGCGTCTGCTCCTGCGGCGGTTAGGGGCGTGAGGGCGGGATGTTTGCCTCTCCCTCACGCGTTCCGCCTCCTCCTTCGCGAGCATTACCGCTTCGCAGAAGGAGGTGACGGCCTGCCATTTCCTCTCACTCCGTACCATGACCTGAACCAGGGCCAGACGCGAGAGATCACCGCCGCCGATCGCCTCCATTGTGAAAACATTGTGAGGAAACCGGCATGCCTGAGAGATATTTCTCGACGGTATGTGAAACCAAGTCAGAGGCCCATGGGCGGCATAAACACTCTTACACCAAATTAGTCACTAACCACACAAAAAGGAAAGAAAGACTGTTGCTTAAAACTTTGATGATCGAAAACCCAAATGCAAGCAAAACCACAACATCTCCTCAGTAACTACCACCTACCAAGTTGGCAGAAGTTGGAGGAGGTATTCTTCAAGCACTCAGAAACGATCTGGTCCAATTGATAGCATTGAACAATTCTTGCAATTGTGTTAAACTGTTTAAACTTGAAGGTCCCAAGTCCCATCGGTGTCTGCTGTATAACTTTGCTCCTCAATATCTATTCCAACTAGTTAACCTCCAGGGGTTGTACTTTTAGAAACAATATATTGCACGACTTGTAAAGCCGAAGCATTAGAGAGTGCTCTGCGATCGAAATATTTGTTTCACCTCCTTTCTGCAACTGTTTTTATTGTTACACTCCTGCTAGTATACAGAACCAACTTAATTTATATACCATTGTATAGATAATTTAATGGAGATTAATACTGTACTTGTCAAAAATTTATTTAATGCAGCGAAAAATACATCAAATTAGTTTAAAAAAAATCCCGTCAATCACTGTATGAAACCTGAAAACATTGTAGCTTGTGAGAAAATAAATTAATTGAGTCAATTTTTTAAGCTATTGCATAGCTTTTATCGCGGGCTTTGAGCGCGGCGACCGAATCAAGAAATTCCGTAACGAAAATAAAGCCTAACACCTCCCACCCCGCCTACCATATAATGACGGATGATGACGTAATTTTTGTTTTATGTCATCATCCGTCATCATCCCAAGTGTAGCGTTGACAAATAGGAAGTATGGAGGTTACAAATACTACGCAATAGCTTTACCGCGGCAGTCCCCGAGTGCCACATGTTTTTTTAATGTGAAACTTTTATTACATCGTCTCAAACTTTTTCGTCTGTGTGTTGCATGTCACGTGACGGTCGGCCGCGGAGTAGGGATAAAGTGAAAGGCTCTCGTCAGAGCAGCCAAGGCCAATATGGCGGCGCCTATAGAAGTTTCACTTTTACCGTGGTTTCATAAAACCACACAATGCTTTTTAGGGTTCCGTACCTCAAAAGGAAAAAAAGGAACCCTTATAGGATCACTCGTGTGTCTGTCTGTCTGTCTGTCTGTCCGTCTGTCACAGCCAATTTACTCCGAATCTAATGGACCGATTAAGTTGAAATTTGGTACACATATGTATTTCTGTGACCCAAACACGAATGTGTAACGTAAATAAATGGATTTTGAATATAGGGGTCACTTTTGGGGGGCAAACAAGAAAAAAAAAAAAAAGTTTTACTAACCGTGTGACATATCAAATGAAAGGACTTGTTATGAGGATCTTAAATATATTTTTATAATATTTTAAAATAAACACTTTTAAAGATATTTAAGAAATTCAATGAAAATTGACCATTCCCCCCCCTTTATCACTGAAACTACTGGATCAAAAATTTTGAAAAAAATACATAGTATGGCTCTTTACTCATAGATTACAGGAAAACCTATAAGAAGTCCATGGTCTTAAAATATAATATAATTAAATATTGTGCGCGCAAACTTACGTTTCGTCGCTCGGCATCCAATAGGCCCATCTCTCTAGCTATTATAATATCAACAACAAAATATCAAAAGTGTTTGACAGTCTGCTTAATACACAAATAAATAAAACTGTAAATGTTCATGCAACTAATTCGGGTTTCGGCGTGGTTTGTCAACAGAAATTGCAGTGTTGTGTCTTAAGCATACAGTCACATACTACCTATACTTATACACAGCGTGGGACGCCAATTTATGCTACCTTCCTCGACTTATTCAAGACTTTTGATCTGGTTGCTTATGACGTATTGTGGAGAAAGATGGAAAAGGATAGGTTGCCAATGGAGCTTAAAAACATTTTAAATATTGGTACCTATTATAGGTACCAATATTTAAAATACAGGTTGGAATGCGGGGTGAAGCAGAATTGGCGAGCTCAGCAGCACCAGAGTGGGTTGCTATACAATGTGATTCTTCATAATGTGCATATATCGAAATGAGGGAATCTATGCTTAATTTTAACGACAGAAAAAATATTTTAAAAAACCTAAATATTTTTTTATACCTTTTATGGAATTAAAAAAAATTGTAACAAAATTGTATAACTTTTATACTGAGTCAGCTATCGCGATGAATTAAACTCCATAATGATTGGAAGTAAGTAGACGTCTACATACAATTAAAATTGAGAAAAAAAACTACCCTCATTTGAAAATAAACATGTTTTTTTAGTAAAAATCTGTATTTTTTTCATCAATTTTACAATAATTGTAAAATGTATAAATAAGATGCCCAAGAAAATATATTTTTTTTCGTCGATAAAATTAAGCATAGATTCCCCTCATTTCGATATGTGCACATTATGAAGACTCACACTGTGTGTTCTGCCTAGCCTTTTCCCAACTTTATTGGGGTCGGCTTCCAGTCTAACCGGATGCAGCTGAATACCAGTATTTTACATGGAGCGACTGCCTATCTGACCTCCACAACCTAGTAACTGGGTAATACGATACCCCTTGGTAAGACTGGTTGTCAGACTTTCGGGCTTCTGACGACCCGTAACGACTGTCAAAGATCCACGAATGACAGCCGGGACCAACGGCTTAACGTGCTTTCCGAGGCACGGAGGAGTCTCGGTATGTAGAAATGGTCACCCATCCACGGACCAACCCCGGCAAGCGTAGCTTAACCTGACAGATCGACCCGAGCGGCTGTTAGTACTTAGCCACGAGCTCACACTGTATATATGGTATTTGTATAAATATTAACTTTAAAAAAAAAAAAAAAAACTCAAAAACTCAAAACATTTATTTCAATTAAACCATTTACAGGCACTTTTGAATTGTCAAGGAATCGGTCAGTCAGAAATAGGTATGAAGCTAGTTGCCCATTCCAAAGCGTAGTAGGTACCTATGGAGAAGAACGGGCAAGAAACTCCACGGACACTCTTTTAAATAAAAAATTGTTACAAAATATTGGTTACATTATTCATGTTGAAATTATACATGTGAGAACAATGTAGAAAGACGTGCACATGAGAAGCGTCCGTAGTAAAAAGATAAAAAAGAACAATTCAAAAAAATTAAAAATAAGCCCTGGCAGCTAAGAGATGACCAGTCCCAACTGACGGCGCCCGTTCACGAACATGACGCATGGATTAGCACCATTCAGCTCAACCATTTTGAAGGGAGCTAAATGATCCAACACACGCGCCACCATCAGCGAAACATTTGAGTGAGCATGACATACTCACAGCCGCCAGGGTACATTCAAGTCAATGCAAGACATATTACCCGGTAAATGGTAACTCTTTAGTACATAGTGCTCACATAGTGTGCTATGCAATTATATAATACAAAAGAGATTGAGTTTATACAATGCAAAGATGGTCTTACAATCTTCAGCAGCTCCAACAGTATTTGCAAATGTTAATCAATTAGTTGTGGTTGTGGAGCAGGACCAGCATTGAGCCAAGCATTTTTATCAGTGATGTAATCCCCCAACGTATAATATGCCTGCCTGCATAGTGTGCGTTTTATACAAGATTTGAATTTCGTCTCATTCAGTTGAAGTATGTGGGGAGGAATTTTATTGTAACATTTTAAACAGTATCCCATGAAAGATGAATCTACTTTAGCCAGTCTGAAACCTGGTTGAACTAATAGGTCCCTATTTCTAGTACTTTCTCTTTGGAGACGATATGGTGCTTCTGAGCGCCAGCCAGTATCCCATAGACAAAAACTGTTAGTCGCAAAACTTTCTGAGTGACCTGGTAAAATAAGCTAAAGTTCATAAGTTTACTAACACAATGAGTCCTTGTTACTTGAATAAAGAAAAATGGATGACTATTTTTTTTTTGAACAACGTGTTCTAAAAATGAAACCTAGCTAGATCGATTTATCGCTCCCGAAACGCCCTGCATACTAAATTTCATAAAAATTCTTGGAGCCGTTTCAGAGATTCAGATTATATAATATAGACAAGAATTGCTCGTTTAAAGTTAGATTTTTATTATTATTATATTAATACCGCGAATGTGAAATTTTTTAAGAAAATCTGATTTTTCATTCTACGTTCAAATAAGTGACCCTGCAATTAAAAAAAATGTTAAAAATTACACATTCGCGGTATTGGATGCCGAGTGACGATTTGCAGTTGGAATAAATGTTAAGTTTGTTCTTGGGATAAATAAATTCATCTCAACTACGGAACCCTTCATTGTGCGTAGTCCGACACGCACTTGGCCGGTTTTTTTTTAATAGGTTTGTTTTTGTAATAGATTCGTTTCAGCCATAGGAGGAACCCTATTGAAAATGGCTCTTTTATTCAAAGTAGTATAATTATAATTAATAAAAAACTAACTAATTTATTGTCCATATCCATATAATTCCAACTATGACCCTCTTCCGTTACCTAGCAACCAACAAAGCAAACCTAAATAATCTTTGACAGTACGTAGAGATTGCGAGGTGAGAAATTATACCCATATCGATGGGTAAAAAGTAGTCAAAACATACTTCATGTTTAAAAGTCGTTTAAATATTTTCGGTTTTTGAATGAGCGTTTTGATGAGGCGTGCACTTTTGGATTCTCCAAATGTTTTAAGTTTAATCTTAACTTTTTTAAATCTCTACAGGTGTTAGACGTAATCCTTCGTCTTAAAACTAATTGGACCTTTTTAGGTGTGTCTAAAAATAAATGAATTAAAGATTTTTATGAAAAAATCGGCTAAGTGCGAGTCGGACTCGCACAATGAGGGTTCCGTACTATCGTATAATATTCACTACATTTTTTAAATTAATCAATCTGCCTAGCCTTTTCCCAATTATGCTGGGGTCGGGTTTCAGTCTAACCAGATGCAGCTGAATATCAGTATTTTACATGGAGCCTGTCTGATCTCCACAACCTAAAAACCCAAGAATTGTCTCTTGTTTTTTTTCTAAATACTTTAGGAAAAAAAACAAGAGTGGTGTCAGTAGGTATGCAAAGCAAAACACATTTCTTGTTTGGGGTTGTATTCTTGTTTAAACCCCCTTAAATTTTTATTCTCTTTGTATTATTTTTATTACTTGGTGTGACATACATATAACGGCCGTAATAGTACTATGTGAAAATGTCTAGTCTCTGCCTATTATTATTTAATTTTTGAATTGTTCTTTGTTTTATCTTTTTATTACGGATGCTTCTAACGTGCACGTCTTTCTACATTCTTCTCACATGTATAATTTCAAAATGAATGATGTAACCAATATTTTGTAACAATTTTTTATTAAAAAGAGTGTCGTGGAGTTTCTTGCCCGTTCTTGCTACTACGCTTTGGAATGGGCAACTAGCTTCATATTTCTGACTGACCGATTCCTTGACAATTCAAAAGTGCCTGTTAATGTTTTGAGTTTGAGTTACGTTTCAACAGATACAGCCCTGTGACAGATGCACGAACTGACGGATAGCGGAGTCTTAGTAATAGGGTTCCGTTGGCACCCTTTTGGGTACGGAACCCTAAGAGATCTCGCGCACTAGACGGCCACGGCTCCGGCCAGTCGTGGCCGTTTAAAGTGGTATCGTATGGTCTGCGGCTAGTTTGCCGTTGCCACCAAGTGCGCGATTCATATCGTTTCTATAGTTTATCTGGTCGTTCCGACCACTGGTCGTGGTCGTGGCCGTCTGGTACGCGAGATCCCTAAAAAAGGGTTAAAGGTTTTTATGTAAAACTAAATACTTATAGCTTTTAAGCCAATTAACCTTTTCATTACAAATTAAAGTTTCGCTTTGAGTTGAAACATTATTTGAGTAGGAATACATTCCAAAATGAAAGTTGAATATTTGAGCTAAATGAATTTGTATTCGTTGAAAAGTTTCTGTATGTAGAATACTAGCTTACGCCCGTGGCTTCGCCCGCATATGGCAATGGTTCAGCCTATGTCCTTCCCAAGGGTTCAAAGTATCCCCATGCAAAATTTCGTAACAAACAGACATACACACACAAAAAAACTTTTTACAAAAAAAAAATCGACTTCCAAAAAAAAAAACACTACAAAGTGAAAAATAAATTTAATTTCGGAAGTTGGTGGCAAAAAACGAAAATTTAAAACCACACACCGACTTCAGTCATATCATCCACATACTAAGTGGGAAAAAGTATGTACCTACTATTGAAGCTAACTCAAAAACCATCCAAGCAAAGTTAATAAAATTTATATGGGACCACTTCGAGAGCATACCCTTTCAAACAAAAAAAGAATATTCGAAATCGGTCGACAACTGACCGAGAAATCGGTGGAAATACATAAAATTGGGAGTTTCAAGTGGAGTGGGGCGAATATGCGCCGATCAGATTAAAAAAAAAGCAGATGATGTGATTCCTGCAGGTCTCCGCTCAGCTCTGCTCGTCTCCGAAACGCACCTTAACGCTTTTTCGTAACGTGATGATTTCTACCAGTTTAGTCTTACTGCAAGCCGCGTTAAAGCTTCGTTCCAATAACATTCCACATGGAAACAAAACAACACATGTACAGTATCTATTTTCTTAATGTCCCTCGGGAATCATCGCATTTCCGAATACAAACGAATGCTAATTTCCATGTCCATTAATTATTAGATTTATCTTGTATAATAATTTGAATTCAGAACTAAGTACTTTATTGTTGTTTTGTATTGATTTCCGTGTAAACTATATAGAGCTGTAAAACTATTTTCCTATCTGTTGTGCCTGCTACTTTAGCAACTTACCTACTGTTTTTTAAATAAATTACATTAAGTTAAAAGAGTATTAACAAACTCTATATACTTCCAAGTCGATTGAGAGCGTCAGGTCTGTACCAAGTGCAAAGGGCAACTGATAGAAATCCGACGACTGACGAAACACAAGGTTTTCCGAGGGACATTAAGAACATATTTGTACTATACCCAACACAGTAATTAAAACTCAATTAGGCCACTCAGAACGGACTATATCCTTCTAATTGTGGCTTGTTTCAAACAAAGCCTGTGGTTTTCAGCTTTCTACTTTACCGCCGACCAGAAAGTTGGGGAACCCGCACTCCCTATTGAATTAAAATTAATAACGAAGAAAATATTTAATTCAACGCGAGCCGGCAAACATGGCCGGAAAATGCGCGGAAATTTTAGGCAACGCTGGGGTTGAACGGATGTAAAATTATGTGAAGAGGCATTTATGGCATTTATTAATGTAGTTAAGGTTAGTTACGGTTAAAGTCGATTGGGTTTTAGGTATAAGAAAGGTAGTTAATTGATTCAGGCGTGACCTTGCGGAAATCCATTACAAAATACAATAGACGTGGATATATTTAGTAACCTAGCTATTTCGCCAAACGCAGTCTACGTTCAGCGCTCGGTGTGGCAACATTCCGTGTTTGGGTTCGCGACAAGTCCTCATCCTGAGGATGCCTCGTTGAGAGGTCAAGTACGCGTCGATTTCTTTCAGGAGTTTTTTATGGCTCTCTAGAAATAGCTAAGCGGAACAGGTTGCTAAATATATCCACGTCTATTGTATTTTATTAGAAAGGTTATAAAATCAAAATTTCATCAGTTTATGTCCTGAACGTTTTATCCGGACTAAAGTAATGGCAGTTTTATAAAACGCTGAATCGCTTCGATAGAAGATATGATTGTAAACTTGTCGTTTGTTTACCTCGTTTTGGCGATTAAACAGATTGGATTTCACATCATGTTTGTCTAGCGTATGATACATAAATTTTCCTGAATCTAACGACCTAAAACACATTTTGAGTTAATAAAATGCCAACGACTCATCGGTTCTTAAGTTTAGGTCCCGACCTTCCAAGTACAAAGGGAGCACGCAGACTTGGTGCGACTTAGCCGTACGTATACGTACGTATAATTCCGACGTTCGAAAACAATCCGAACTTGTTGGGATTTGTTCTATTTGACGGAGAAAAACGTAACCAGTGTGCGCACTGAATTCGTACGACCATGGTCGTACGTGTACGTACGAGTGAAATTCGTACGAAAACGCATCCAAAGTGCGCGCGGTCTTACAAATATCTTATTTATGATCTGTGTCGTTATTAGCTCTTCCATTTCACTTTGTCGTAACATAAACATAATACATTACACCTGTATTTCTCGAAGGGTTAGGCAAAGGTGACCTTACACCCACATTTCACCAGTAGGTATGTTTAAGTTCTATGTAATAGGGGGCGAGCCTATTGCCATCAACCTTCACTTTGTCGTATATAAATAATGTTGTAAGTACTTGGGTGACCGAGCTCTACTCTGGTGAAAATAGAGAATGCTCATTTAATAGTATAGGAAAGTTCATACTAATTCCATGTATAGTACATACTATTTCCATGCTGCCTTGATAGTAGGTACTTACTAATTCCATGCTGCCATGTCATTATTCTAAGGTAGCCATCTTGTTCTAAACTTTGGGCGACCGAGCTCTGCTTGGGGAAAATACGGAAAAAACGAATTTTCCCAGATCCTTTCAACGGTCATTAATGAGACACAATAGAATTTTAATTGTTATCGACCTCAATGAGTTCTCGCGACAGTTGAACTCTTAAGTGACCCAGCTAGATCGATTTTTCGCCCCCAAAAACCTCTATATTGGAACTTTCATCGAAATCGTTAGAGCCGTTTTCGAAAACGTGATATAAATATTGCTCATTTATTTAATAGTATAGGATCATTAGCGTCTCCAACATTTGGCTCATCCAGTACACGCCAAACGTCAGTGGTTTGTACGGAAAAAATTGTCAGTCACTAAATTATGGAGGTGTGAGCGAAACCGTTTCTTCCGCTAGGCAACAAGCGAGCCACCACCAAATTGTTTTGTGTTGCCCATGAATTAAGTATGTGCTATTGTGTGCTGATGTTTACCTACCAATTAAATTGTTTGGACTGCTTTTATAAAAAGCTAGGGCAAAAGACGTAAAACTACATTTTATGAAAATGCTTAGTTTTTTTCTGTTTTTAGGGTTCAGTACCTGAAGGGTGCCAAACGGAACCTTATTTACTCAGCTTCCACTATCCGTCCGTCTATCTGATAGCGGGCTGTATCTCATGAACCGTAATAGAGCAGAATACAGTTGATTTTTTTTTTTAATAAAGTTGGTATTTTTTTTTTTAATCCTAAAATAAAACAATATACTGAATGATTTTTTTTACAGTCTCTAAATTTTTACAGGGTGTTCTACCCATGAATATAAACAACATCACGAAAAAAAATCTGCTGTTTCATACATTTTGGTCAAGTAGGTATTGAACTTTTGTATAAACAACAGATTTTTTTTTCGTGATTTCAGAGTTGCTCCCATATTGAAAGTTGTTTATATTCATGGGTAGAACACCCTGTAAAAATTTGGAGACTGTAAAAAAAATCACCAGTATAAGTGTAAACATACAAGAAACGTGTTTTGTTAGACGTTTTTTGTTAAATATTGTACGGCAGTACGGAACCCTTCGTGTGCGAGTCTGACTCGTAGCTAGCCGGTTCGTTTTTGTATGTATAAGCCCCGGTTAGCACGAGCGATATTTTCCCGCGGCGATTTTTTTTCGTGCACTGAATTTTCAACGCTCTGCTTAGCGCCGAGAGTTGTAAATCCAACAGTGTGTTTTTTCAACGCGCTGGGACGAGAGTGAGTCCCAGCGCGTTGGATTCTCAACGGTCGGCTCAACACCGAGAGTTGAAAATCCAGTGCGAAATAAAATTCCGCCGCGATATTTTTACGTCGGTGCGAACAAAATTCAAAAGTCATTTATTCAAATTAGGCTGAGAATCAGCACTTTTCGAACGTCAAAATTACATAAGACAGTCCCCCAAAAACGCCCACCCTTCACCACTTCCTAGTGCCTTTAGCTGGGAAGAAGAAGTGGCGCAACAAACTCCCCAGCAGCACAGCTGTCTGTTCAAGTTAGAAAAAAATAAAAATGACTCTATACAATAGTATGCAAAATTATTATGCAACACAAACCATTATTTTAATTAAGTATAAATTATTGGCCATATGTCAGCTAGCACAGGCTAGAACGTAGGCTAAGTATATATTGTGTGCCGAAACCTGGGTCAAATTAATTAATTTTCTTTCTGACTTTTATTTACAAAGTAGTCTTATCCAGTGGCCTAGGAATGTCAATCAGGTAAAGTTGTTTGTCCAAGAAAGTCTTATCTTTTCCAGTAGTCTATAAATGTCACGAACTGCGACCTGGGCTGGAACTTTTGACATGTTATTCGTGACCCTAACTTAGTTTCTCGTAACTACTAAGTCTGCATTTTGGTTTCCCATTTACCGAGCGATTGGGTGTAGTTTAAATAAAGATGATTAGTCTTTTGTAGTTAGTTAGATAGACCCATTTAGTAATTACTTATTTTTCTCAAACATGCTTGGAAATTCGAACAATACGGAATATTTTGACAACCTTTTTCGAGATAAATCGCAGTACTGGTCGAATACATGCGAGCGCCCGGCCGGAAATGTATGTATGAAAATCCATAACTGTTGTGTTTAGCGGCCGAATAAATTACTATGAAAACTCATGACTGTCATGTTATTCAAAAATAGAACGAACTTTTTACTTCAGCACATGGCAACCAAGGAGGTAACTTATCAAAAAAAAAAAAAAACGATTTGGCTTGCAAATAAAGCTATTTAAAATAAAGAAAAACAAATGAATATATTGGCGCGTGAAAAATTTTCGCTGTTCGTCATTGATTCTGGAATTTAATTAATTTATTTAGTTTGAATTTCCGCGCATTATTTGATAAAAGTACTATACAAGCCTTGGCCGTAACCAGGCATTGATGGACTCACATATGTGTGCCTCGGCTTTGCCTCGGCCAACATTTTCACATTTTCCATCAATGTCTTAGTTGCAGGATGCGACAGTAACGTACTATTATAGTATCAATTATCAAGGTTAGCTTAAAACGGTAACAGGCACCATCTGCGGAAGCGTTTGCGTATATTTACATAGAAACCAGTCGTGTCGCTGCGGTCTATCATTGCGTTGGGCCGGTGTTGCCACTGCGGTTTACGGTTGTGGTCACCTTCGGAAGAGCACCTTTTAACAGCGTGCATTCTAAAAGTGGGCTACGTCGCAAATAGATGTCAAATATTTCGCTGTTTGATTATTATGGCCATATGGCTAACTAGTGAACTAAAATATTGATTATGAAATGCAATAATTAATATCGTTGCACCGAATATTTAGTTTTAGATATAAAAAAGTGTTTGGAAACTTTCCACATTGCATACCTTTTTTACAACTAACACGGTTACAACATCAAATTCAATTTGTAATCCATTATTCAGTTTGCAATATTTCATATTTCCAAACAATAATATTGCCAAATTAATAAAAACTGGTAATTATTTGACAGCTATTTGCGACGTTGCCAACTTTTAGAATGAACGCTCAGTCGACCGTCTAATGCTGCGTAGGAAGTGCACGGAGAGGTTTGTCACGTTTCTGCGCGGTTCATTTGTTTGCTAGCCTAGCACGACCATTGGTAGCAGTGAACAATCTCACCTACATTTTTATACACAGCGAAGCTACGTACAGTACAAAAATGTTCTTAATGTCCCTCGGCAAACCTCGTATTTACTCAGTCGTCGGATTTCTATCAGTTGCCATTTGCACTTGGTGCAGGCCGGACGCTCTCAATCGATTTGGAAGTATATAGAGTTGTTAATACTCTTTAAATTAATATAATTTATTCAAAAAATGGTAGGAAAGCTACTAAAGTCGCAGGCATGCCAGATAAGAAAATAGTTTTACAGCTCTATATATACATAGTTCACACGAAAATCAAAACAAAACAACAATAAAGTACTTTACTCAAAAATGCATGTAATGTGGTCATTATTTTGACAACCTTGTTTGAGCAAAGTCGACTTTGCCGTTCTGTTTCAAGGAGCGGCCGGCAAAGTTTTGCTGGTCGCTCTAACAGGCCGGCAAAATATTGCCGGCCGCTATTTTGACGTTTCAACGTTTTAAAAAATCAATTGCAAAAAGATTTTACTTAAAACACAGCTGTTTGTATTTATAGAGATAGGTACAAAAAGATTTTATTCCATATTTGGCTGTATAGTTTCAACTACCATTGTTAAAAAAAATAAAAAACAAAGAAGTAACAAAAGCGCGGTTCATCGAAAATTTTATTTTTATTTAGTGACTTTTTTGCTAAAAATGAGCTATCAAAGCGAAAATTCTTCCGATTCAATGTGTTTAACACCGCCAGACATTTAAGATGAAGCTAAATTAGTGGTTAAAAATTTAATACCGCGAAACTCAAAGGAAAAATATAAGCTTGCATATGAAAAATTTGTGCTGTGGAAAATCAATAGGACATCTAAATCTTTACTTGCTGGTTTTATTTAGATTAGGTACTTGCATTTTTGAGTAAAGCACTATACAAGCCTTGGCCCACTATGACTACTTCGCTGGTCACGCTATGATTGCCTCGAGCTAGCCTAGCTACGCTCTAGGCCTTCCAGCTTGGCCATCATTGCAGCCCTTGCTGTCCTCGCTGTAAAGGCCTCGACCTACGGCCTCGGCCTTTATCTCAGCTCGTCCATCAAGTGCTGCACGCTGACCGCGCTGTGTCGGCCTGGAGCTGCGCTACGCTGCGCTGTCGGCCATCATCAGCGCGACCAGCAAAGTAGTCATTATAGACCGCGGCAGTAATGTACTATAGTTCTGAATTCAAATTATTATACAAGATAAATATAATAATTGATGGACATGGAAATTAGCATTCGTTTGTATTCGGAAATGCGATGATTCCCTGTAAATAGCTTAAATGAGGGTTGCCGTAGAGCAGCGCATTTACCTACTAAGGCAACAAATTTCGTCGCCCGCCTTTCAAAACTCTTTCTACAAAGCCGCGTTTCTAACAAAGTCAGCAAAGATTTAAAGTAGTCTAAACTAAATGTAACCTTTTCCCCGAAATTCCGAAGGCGTGCAATGGCACCCAGATTCCGAGTCCCCAAGTAAAACCCGTGCACGCTCAATTGCTTCAGCCGTAACTCTTGCAATGTGGAGCGGACGGACAAAGAAAATGGAAAACAATTTGACTGTTTTTTTCGTCATTGTAGCTTAGAAAGGACTTTTTTGTCACATTTTTCAATCACAATAAATTGGTGACGGCTCATTGTACAATGCTTACAAGTTAGGCTTAGGACCACTGACGTTTTTTGGAATCATTTGCTTTACGAAACAGTATAAATGGTCTTTGGTGAATTTGGAACCCCTAAGACGAAACCAAAAGATACTTTTTTATTTATTTTTTACTTTTCCTAAAACGACTATCCGCCAATTAAATTATTTAAAGAAAATAAGATTTAAAAAAGTGGTGGCACTCCGGGAGTGCCGACAGAAGTGAAAACTTGAACAAGATCGCCTTGGTGGAAGAAAAATACTTGTATAGAACATTGGTCCGTAACCTTATCTAAATAAAGAGCATAATCGCGTTTACAAAACCTTTAAAGTAAAAATACTTGCATAGAATATTGATCCGTAACGTAATATAAATAAAGAGCACAATCGCGTTTACAAAACCTTTAAAGTAAAAATACTTGCATAGAACATTGATCCGTAATGTAATATTAGTAAATAGTACAATTGCGTTTACAAAGATGAGGTGTCGTCATGGTGTCGCGAAATCAATGGTTTAGTCCCATCTCAAAAATGCCCAACGCGCCTAAAGAAGTTTTCACTCATTTAAGAACTCCAGACTTGATTGTCTTTAATTTATTCGTGAACAACCATCCAAGAGAGCGTCGTGGGCGGAGAGAGTGCGAGGGACTCGACTGGGCTCGCGCGACGGTTGTGATTCGCAGGAACGGTGAGATATTGCTGTCATGCATGCTTGGTTGTTTAGCAGTACCCACTAAGATACCTAGTAGTGACAACGTATTCAGATTAAGACCAGGCGCTCCAAAGCAAACTCCGCCCCCATGCACTCCACCACTCCACTATGTGCTAAACGCTAACACATCAGTTATAAAGTCGAATATTGCGTGCGCTCTTTGGTCGTGTTCGAGCACGGAACTAAATGTCGTAAGTCTCAATTCCTATTTCGTTTATAACTAAAGTAACTAATTATTGATCAAGAGAAAAAATTACTTTTATCTGTATAATAAACTATATTTTCTTACTGTCAATAATTATTTTAGACATAAAAGTCGAGTAATCTTGTTTTTGTTTCAAATAATCTTTAAAAAAGACATGATTTTCGAATAAAAAATGAATCGAGCGAAAATGTTCCAATTACGTAACTGACTTATTTATATATGGAAAGAAAAAAGATACAATAAATCATATACTAAAGTTCCATTTTGATTGTATGCGTGACTTTTTCAGAATAGTTTAGGGAGCCTCCTCTTAATGTTGCCATTTGGGATCTTGTTGCCGTTTCAGCGGCAACGCATCTTGAAGTCATGTGCTCACTACCAACTTTCCTGAATGTTTAATATTGCTACCATGATATGACTTATACGTATGCATACCTCTTAACGACAGAAAACAATGTCGTAGTTGCCAATTTATCTTCTTTTTTTATCCCTTCCGAATTTAAAATCATTTTCCTTATACGAGAAACGACCTTAAAATAACAATATTCAGTTTTCATAGTTTGTCAACAATGAGACCAGTGTGGTGGGTAATTGCGTAAAACACAAACACCTTACTTTTCAATAAAACAGTAATTTCCTTCCAAATTCTTCGGATTGTGATTAAAACTGTGTTACACAATTGGGGTACTTACAGAAGAATATTGAAATACAAGCCATGCGTCCGATGGGTTCTCTTCTCTTCGGTAAAAATTACGTACTTCCATACAAACTTTCATAACCTATTTACCTAACCCCATTAGAGGATGAATTCCGTACGCAAAATACGCGCTTTGACATGGAGTTGCGGATACTAGCACGTATTACCTATTACCTAGGGGATGAATTTTCAAAAACCTTTCTTAGTACTCAACATTCGTTGCTTAAGGAACTTTTGTGCAAAATTGTATGCTTCTATACTCCGTTTGAAATAAGATTAGACATTTAAACAAACCTTTTTTACAGTCCGTTCAACAAATTTTGACGTCTATACCGTAGGCATAAGGATGGCACTGAAAGCAAAAAAAGTGGTTACAAACCAACTGTTTACTGCAGCTGCCATTTGTCATGCCACCAACGCAATAGAAGTCAAAATCGGTTGAACGGACTGTTAAAAAGGTTTAGTTAAATGTCTAATCTTATTTCAAATGGAGTATAGACGCAGCGGTTTAGGCCGCTCGGAGAGTGAATTTAAGATCTTTAGAACACATACCTTGGACCGTCCTCGAACCCTCTTCCCATTGTTGAGTCTCAACCACGCATCCCACCGGTGTCTATACACTGAGATGGTGTTCCAATGTCCCAGTCTGACGGGTTCTGGTGATCTCAGGATGCCAGCGCCACTGCCGCAGTCGAATCTGGAGAATAATTGATTAAGATTAGTAGGTATATACTAGTACCATTTTTAAGCTTAAAAGTTATGTCTTAACCCTGTTACGGGGATTTTCATCAGTCAGTCAAAATATTTTATTTCACATAAACCTACAAGGGCACTTAAGAAACGTCAGAAGTTAGTTGCAAAGTTTCAATTGGTCGCTTTCTACGGAGAAGAGCCGGCAAGAAACTCCACGGTTAGGTACTCTTTCAAAAATAAATGGTTTCTACAATGTTTTCAAATTACAGTGTTAATAGGTATGAGAGGACAGTGTAGGCCGATCAACAAGTACCAGGTACTTAGTAAAATAGAAAATGGTCCACAAGTCTACAGCCTACAACGTTCCCACGTTCACAAAATCTAAAAGAAAATAATTAATAAAAATAAAAACTAGTCCCATGAGTATAGGGTTTAGGGGGATATGGGTCATGGTAATTGTTAAACTATTGTGTCTGTTTCGTGGTCAGGGAACTTTGGTTGCCGGGACGTTGTTTAACTATTATGTCTGTTTCGCGGGAGAGTTTGTTAAAGACTTTTGCCTAGTTTAGGGGCACGGAATTCTACAAAATTAAAAGCAAAATTTTCGAAATAATTTAACTGTTTGACTTTTTGTCGTTAAGGATAACGGTAGGTAGACATATTACGAAACGGAACATGAAATGTTACATAAGTTGAAAGGGACATCGACGCGAAAACCATTGAAATATTTTGTGAGTTATTTAAAAAAATCTGCTGTTTAATAGAAAAGTGCAATACCTACGCGGTCAAAATGTACGGAACAGCAGATTTTTTTAAAATAACCGGCGATACATTTCAACACAAGGGGGTTCAGAATCATGTACTGAATCCATGGTAACAGTTTTACGCGTCGATGATGCCACCCAGTATAAGCAAAATCAACTGAAATCTAACACAACTATACTCCATTTGAAATAAAATTAGACATTTAAACAAACCTTTTTTACGGTCCGTGCAACCGATTTTGACATCTATATCGTAGTTATAAGGAAGGCATTAAAGGCAAAAAAGTGGTTACAATACCAACTGTTTACTGCAGCTGCTATTTGTGATGCCACCAACGCAATAGAAGTCAAAATCGGTTGAACGGACTGTAAAACAGGTTTAGTTAAATGTCTAATCTTGTTTCAAATGGATTATAGGCGAATTTGTTTAATCGAGTGAAGTTGAACCAACATTAATCGATAATGAACTTGCTTTGCTTACATACTTTTAATTAGAGTTCGTGCTCGCGCAAGTTTTAATAATAAGTTTTTTTTTTATAATAGTCCGAACGCAGTTTTGAGATATATTCCTTCCTTCCCAATTCCCGTACAACGGAACGAAACGGACGCTCATCGCACGCACCAATCAGAGGCTGCTGCCGCTGTGGCGGGAGCCAATCGCATCTCCTGTGATTTGAGGTTGCTTCTCAAATTTTGGACACTTGTCAGTGACCGCTCACCGCTAACGCCCACGCGCCGCGCGCGCCCCGCGCGCTCCTAACCGCACCGCTAACGTATCGCGCCGCGCGCACACCGCGCCATCTTATATCAAAATTCACGAGCTCTCTATTTGTAAGGCCGATACAATTGTGACATATAAACACTCAATAAGTGCACCACAGTGACTTGAATCAGTGAACACCAGGATAGCCAGAGCTGTCCTTGAGTCAACATGTTTCGTCCAGAAGATTCCCAAGTAAGTCCATCCATCCCTATTCCTTATTCATACCTGTGTGTAGCTCAATTCTGTGTCGGCTAATATTCCACACCACGTAAATTATTTTCCCGCGTATGGTCCTTCGAAGCCTCGTCAACTTATACACCAGTTCGTCAGGGAATTCTTTACGCAGAAACAAGTTTCAATACGAGGTATTTCTTCTTCAATGTTTCAACAGAAAAGTAAAATAAATACTGCAAAGAAACCTCAGTTTCATTTCGCAGAATTAATCAGAGCTATGTTCAGTCATTGTGGGCTTAAGACAATACTCGTTAATAATGAACCAAGGGAACGTAATCCCGGATCGATATTAATATTGGACTGCAGTCGCCCGGATAATTAGAGTTGCGCTAATTAATATGCCGAGTAGTAAGTTACAGTAGGTTGGTTTCAATGAAGAATCGGAAATAAGCTTAGGAGAAAATAGATTTGGAGACCATTAGCACTAAGTTCCTTAAGGCAACAATAACCGATTTTTAATGATTTTATACTGAAGATCACGTCTAAACGAGTAGTGTTAATGATTTGGAAAAATATATGTTATTTGTTCTTAATATATGAATATTTTAGCCGAGAGCTAAACTCATGCCTTCTTCCCATGGGGGTAGGCAGAAAATACAGAACGCCACCTGCTACGATCCTTACATACTCCTTTTACCTCGTTTACGTTCATACATCTGGTCATACACGCACGCCGGTTGCGAGTACTACGCACTTGACCTTTCTGAAGAACATCACCAATAGGGTCACTATAATGTCCTCCTAAGGCGTCCTCTCCGCGTTGTGTTCCACGCGCGCCTCATAGAGATGTCAGCAGAATTGACAGGGTCCGTTAGGGCCGATGCCTGCCGGTGTTGCAAATAAAACCGAAAGGGAAATCGTGGCCCCGGCAACATGGCAACTGAAGGAACACGGGTGGGTTTTGGTCAGTGAGAGTCTGACACGCCCCTCCCGCTCAGCCCAGAGCGGGAGAAGTTATTTGATAATTTCCCACCTAAAAAAAAAGGGCGTCCCCTCCCGATGTTTCCAGTCACATCTGCCTTGTAAATATATTTTGTTAGTCGCCTTTCATTCATCCTCTCAACATGTCCAAGCCATCTCAGAAATTCAGAATACCCTTTTCAAAAAAAAAATACATCAAGAAACTCAAATAACTTTTCAAATATCCTTAATATTATAAATGCGAAAGTAAGTTTGTTTGTTACGCCTTCACGCTAAAACGGCTGAACGGATTTGGATGAAATTTGGCACATATATAGATGATGCCCTGGAAAAGAACATAGGATACTTTTTTTTTTCCCACGGGATCGAGACTTATGCGGGTGAAACCGCGGGGCGTAGCTAGTAAGTAATAATTTTTATAATATCACAGAAATGTTTGTTTTTGGCAACTTTGGGCCGTAAAATGTAACAAGTCATTCATTCATTATTTCAGCCGAAAGACGTCCACTGCTGGACATAGGCCTCCCCCAGCACCGCCACTTCGACCGGTTCTATGCTTCCCGCTTCCAGCGGATTCCTGCGGCCTTCACAAGGTCATCAGTCCATCTTGTGGGAGGCCTTGCAACGCTGCGTATTCCGGTACGCGGTCACCATTCCAGAACCTTCGTACCAAGGTATTGAGGATGGATATGGAAGCTTTTGTTTACCGTACGGAAATAAAGCTCTAGGAATTAGCAGAAAAATATAAATGCAACTGGAATACGAGCGAACCTTTGATGTTTCGACCATCGACACTGATTGGTTTAGCGAGAAACGGGAAACTTTGTAAGTTGGTACTTTGACAGTAAAAGTCAGTGGAAAAGAAAACAACACTTGTACTTTCCCACACTAGTTACACAAGGGGTTTTAGCAAATGTAAATATTTACCCAGCTACATACAAATCTATGTGAGCTCGTGCTTTCGTTTCAGTGTGGATGTGTGTCGTCAACTTGTCACCCCCTTGTCCCTCATGGGATGACCACTTCACTAATATAAACATGAAGCACTTATCGGTAAGTGGTTATCTGATACCACCCCATTCTAAGGTGCCAATGCACTTTGGTGACATGTTACGCGGCTAGGGTTGGCGGCTTTAGCCGGACATGTCCGGCTTTTGGTCAATTTCGCCCCACCAAAAGATGCCGAAGGAAAGCGCGCGAGCGATTCACGCGGACACACGTGACTCGCGATAGTAAGAAAAAAATGTGATTTATGTAATTAAGAGTAGAGTTAGTTTCAAATGAATAACAGTAATAAATACACAAACATTGGTTTCTTTTTTTCCTTGAAAGACTAGTGTGTCAGGCTTTCAGGGTAAAATGTCCGGCTAAATATGAATCTGTGTCCGGCTTTTCTATTTTTGGGACTGGCAACCCTATACGCGGCTATTGCCTACTGATCTATTAAATACAAGACTTAAGAGAATTTAACGTTGGAGCAATGGGCGTTTAATTGCAATAAGTAAGAGCTTACTATACCGTTGTACTTTGACTGACGAATTAAATAAAACTGACGAATCATCGTAACTGACGAACAGTGAAAACTGTCGAGTTGACGCAGCTGACTAATCAGCAAAACTGACCAATCAGCGAAACTGACCAATCAACAAAACTGGCGGATTAAATGAATTGTCGAGTGAGGGAAACTGACCAGTGTTGCGCGGACTCGTAATCGTAAGTATCATACTTCTTGAAAAATCGATCTCTCATGATGAAAAGGGAACCAACACCACTAAAGGCCAAGTGAATCTAACATAAATCAAGGGTTGCTTGGTTTTCGGAACCCAAGCAAGTCTACTTTCGTTTCTGGGAGATACAATAATGTTTTCTATGGTGGTTGAAAGTACAAGGGTCGAAGAAATATGCCAATTAATAGGTGACTGATTGATTGATTTTTCAAGGTCTTTATTTACACATAATTACAAAGCTGTTCACAAATGATCTTATTCTATTTGTATACAAATCGTGAATTATTTGTTCCATAGGCTATGTCGCCTTTACAAACATTTAAACATACTTAATAGGTGACTATTAATTAATTAAAGACTTTGTTTCAGACCGTGGTGTCCATTTTGTTAGTTGTTACAATGTTCTTATAGACTAGTGTTAGTAATACTTAAAATTAAACAACAAAACATAAAATAAAGTTAACTCAATCACTACTGCGCCATTGCATGACAAATGGCGCAGCAATGATTGAGGTAACCACAATCCACCTGACTAGTGATCATGCTAAGGATTCTGTTGGCGCTCTGCCACGTACTCTACGCACCAGGGATGCGCACCTTTTACGTATCGTAGCGTAAAAGCAGTCCACGCGATGTTCAGCAAATATTCCTGATGCACCACAGAATCGCCGCCTATACCTATGCATATAAGTATGAAATTGCAGTGGCAGCGGGGCGGGTAGCGGAATAGTTTATGATTAAGGTGCACCAAGTGCGGGCGGGGCGGGTGAGCGGGAATCGCAGCGGGACAAGCGGGTGGACGCAAGTCAGTTTGCGATTCCCGCTCGATTTGTTCCTAATATGTAATCAAAAGTTGTTTTTGTCATTCGAGTGTAATCATAAAATTTATCTTCATGGTTTCGTATAAAGTATAAAATTCTCCATGTCTATACCGATCACTATTGACATCCTGGCGATTTCTTTTAGAAAAAAAAAGGTCCCACTTTGTATAAGCACTAGCTTCCAAATAATCTGACATTATTATTATTATTTCCAATATCGCACGAGGTAGATACGTCCGGACCGCTCAATCGCCTCGCTAATCTGACATTATTATTATTATTTCCAATATCGCACGAGGTAGATACGTCCGGACCGCTCAATTGCCCCGCTGCTACTGTGTTCATCCATGGAAATGTGCGTTTTCCGCTTGACCCGCCACCCGCTCCCGCTGCCGCCCCGCGCCACTTTAATCGTTCACGGCCTCAGGCGATGCAACTTACGTCGAGCGACACGCACGCTCGTCATCTGTTTCTACCCGTCGCTCTGCAGCTGACTCGTGGCTTGGCGTGTGCTTTGAACAACTTCTTTCATTTGTTTTCTATGCAGTCGCTGTCCTAGACGTCGCTTGAGCGTGTAGCTCGTGTCCAAGGGGTAGCGTGTAAAATCCGTTCACATACCTGAGTTCTACATGTCCATTTCTCAGCATGAGCGCCAGATAGTCCCCGGACAGGTCGTCATGTTCTCCCGTGAGCAGCAACACGCCACGCGCCCGCTCGGGCCGCACGCGCACCCGCACACGCACGCGTTTGTACGCACCGCGCAATGCGCGTAGTGCTAGCCAGGACGTCCCCGAGAACCGGGGCGTTAATACTCGACCATCTGTTGATGAAAAGACTGGTTAGAATTGGAGTAAGTTGCACTTTCCTCTTCTAATGATGATGGAAGAACTCATTCATTCATTCATTTATTTATTCATTAACAATTAACATTGTGTTGAACATTACATATTATAAAATTATCACATGCAGAAATAATACATTTAAAGCCTAATTAAAATTGAAGTGAACTGAAGCAGTAAGTCAAATTTGAATTCTTGAAAACTTGTTTTTTGTCAAATTGTAACTAATTCATAAATGGATATCCGCGATTGGAAACTATGGAGTATTATAGCTTGATGGGAACCTACTAGAGCTGTAAGACAGAAAACAGAATATATCGCAATCACACTAACATAAATTCACTTGAAGAAGAGACTCATGCTCAAGCAGTACTACGGTATTTTTGTTTTTATCTGGGAAATTATCAAATAACTTCTTCCGCTCTGGTTGGAGTGGAGGGCGTGTCAAACTCTTACTGATTAAAACCCACACGTGTTCCTTCAGTTGCCTGTATGTTGCCAGGGGCCACGGTATCCCTTTCGTACAAACCCAAAACCCCGGCAGGCATCGGCCCTATCGGACCCCTTCAATTGTACTGACATCTCTTTGCGGCATTACTGCTTCACAGCAGGAGGTGACGGCCTCCCATACCCTCTCGCTCCGTACCATGGTCTGGACGCTCGCCGCCTCACAGGAGACCGTGCTGTATCCACCCGCACGGTACTAAGTACGCACGGTATCGAGTACTAAGGTACTTCATGAGCATTATCTAGGTATCAAATGTTATGTAATTTCTTTATATAGTTTCAATTCCGCCAGAAATGATACCCAAGCTACCGCAAAAATTACGCCTGATTCCATAAATAAGTACATCTATCTCAAAAACACGACACTAACTTTAGAGATGTTTCATAGTAAAAGCTTTTTACTTGTTTATGATGTACTCTTCTCCATAAAAATATCCTAAATCTTACGTCCTCACAACGGCACTAACTCGTAACCAGAGACTATTTAAGACATATTTACGCATTTTTACAAGAGTTTCAGCACTTACAAAAGTCTAAGTATCGTCAAATCGGCTGATTCCCTGAACATGGCTGCCGGGAACAACAACAGTGCTTAGAAAAGTTCCATTGTTTCACTTTCTTCGACCCCTGAAGTTACGGTGAAATTGTACCTTGAGTCGGGCGATAAAAATGGAATGGAGGTGTTTTTGTTACCAACTGAAAAGGTGGATAAGGAATTTGTTAATAGGACTCAAGAGTATTGGAAGGAACGCCCTATAAGCACAAACAGTGTGAGTCTTTATAATGTGCACTTGTGCACATATCAAAATGAGGGAATCAGTGCTTAATTTTATCGACGAAAAAAATATTTTAAAAATCATTTTTTTTGTTCTGTTGGCGTTTTATTGAGAAATTTTACGATTATTGTAAAAATTGATAAAAAAACCGGCCAAGTGCGTGTCGGACCACGCACAATGAAGGGTTCCGTAGTTGGGATGAATTAATCCCAAAAACAAACTTAACTTTGTAGTTGAAAAATATGTTCTCTCATACGGAATGTATGGGAAAACATGTTTTTGCAACTGCAAAGTTAAGTTGGTCAATTATTACTCGTTAACCTGTAAAGCCTACTTAGCTGTGATAGTTTTCCTTTTAATTTCGTTATATCAGCTACTGTTGTGATTTTTTTCACACACCCAAAACCAACCATTTAGCCGGTAGGGGGGGGGACACTTGACTCTAACAAAAATTAGCACTTTAAAGCTTAATATTTCGCAAACGAATCCCTGAATCCAAAAATGGTTTTCACAAACTCACAATATTTTTGAAGGACCTTTCCAATGATACCCCTCACCATGGGGTAAAAAAATAAAAAAATAAACACTACCACTTTACGATTATAAGAGGTAGGTACCCTAAAAAAAAAATGTTTTTCATAATTTTGTTTTACCACTTTGTCGACGTAATTAATATGTATATCTATGCCAAATTACAACTTTCTAGTACTAAAGGTCTCGGAGCTAGACCGCGGACAGACAGACAGACAGACAGACGGACATGATGAAACTATAAGGGTTCCTTGTTTACTACGGAACCCTAAAAAATAGATTTTTGCAAAAAAACATGTTTATTTTAAAATGAAGATAGTTTTTTTCAACAATTTTCATTTTATGAGGATGTCTAATTACTTCCAATCGTTATGGAGTTTGTTTCATCGCGATAGATCATTTAGTTTAAAAGTTACACTGTTTTGTTACTGTTATAAACTAGCTGCACCCCGCGGTTTCACCCGCAAAAGTCCCGATCCCGTGGGAATATTGTAATAAAAGGTATATATGTCTTAATCCAGGTCATGGTTTACCCATCCGTTCAACCGTTTTAGCGTGAAGGCGTTACAAACAAACTCACTTTCGGATTTATAATATTACATACAGGGTGGCAGGGACGTTGACGAGAAAACGAGAAATTTCAACGTAGGGGTTCAGGATTCCGTACTGAATCCATGGTAAAAGTTTTCGCGTCGATGTCACTGCCACCCTGTATAGTTAGGATGCGAAAGCACATCTGTCTGTCTGTTACCTCTTCACGCCTAAACTGCTGAACTGATCAGTATGAAAGACAGATAGGAAGCCAGCCTGGAATCAGTAGAAGGACAAGGGCTACTTTTCATTCTGGATATTTGAATTAAAAAACTTCCTAAGCAAAGTTAATAAAATTTAAATGGGACCATCCTGCGAGCTTCCTCCAAATGAATCACGTAAATGGGCCCAATAATCTAATCACGGAGAATCCGGTGTAAATACATGAAAAAAATTGGTTAAAGTCAAATCATTTATTTCAAATAGGCCCATGTATGGCACTTTTGAACGTCAAAAATTACAAAATAATAAAATTGATTCTAGTCGCCCCTTCCAAAAGGTAGTTTTCGTATGGAGAAGAATGGGCAAGAAACTCCACCGTTACTCTTTTAAAATGTTTTACAATATTTTGTATACATTAATTATATTAATTATATGTGAAGACGATGCACCTGGAATAAGATTACTATACCACAATAGGTAAAAATAATTAAAAATGAAGCAATAACAGAAAAAATAATTATGCAATGGATACATGGTGTTCACATATTTACAAGCATTGTAAAAGTAGGTACGATATTCCTAAAAAAATTACAGGTGACACTAATTAGTCAGTGTGTGAGTAATCACAGAATGCAAAAAAAAAAAAAAAAAAGAAGTTGTCTGTAAAATCGGTTTACGGACGATAATTTTAAAGTCAAAGTCAAATCATTTATTTCAAATAGGCCCATGTATGGCACTTTTGAACGTCAAAAATTACAAAATAATAAAATTGATTCTAGTCGCCCCTTCCAAAAGGTAGTTTTCGTATGGAGAAGAATGGGCAAGAAACTCCACCGTTACTCTTTTAAATGTTTTACAATATTGTTTGTATATGTACGTACATTTGTTAAATAATTATTATATGTGAAGACGATGCACCTAGAATAAAATTACTATACCACAATAGGTAAAAAGAATTAAAAATTAAGCAACAATAGATAATTTAATTTGTGATAGATACATGGTTCTCACATATTTACAAACCTTGTAAAAGTAGACGATTTTCCTAAAATTTTACAATTAATAAGTCAGTGTGTAAGGAAGTAATCACAGAATGTAAAATCTATGTCATAAAACACAAAGTAATAAATTTTACAATTACATTAGCAACCAGTTTGATTTTGTCTTGATTCTAAATTGTCCTATGGAGCAGGACCAGCATGTTTCCAAGCACTCTTATCTTGGATATAATCCTCTCTTTTACGTGATAACGTCACAAGCCGAACGCTTAGGCCGATCGTGCCTCTCTATCGCTTGTTCCGCGCTCTCGATTGCACGCTCGGCTCAGGCGGAACGTGACACTTTTTCGTGCGTGCAGCCGGCGTTCATCGATTTATAAGACGTTATCACGTCAAAAAATACTATCTGAATGCAAACCTTCTTCTTTTTTAAGTCCGTTTAAAATTACGAAATACAAAATACTCGCAGACGAAATAACAGGCAAATCGATGAGGTTTAGAAGCTTCCAAAGACATAGGTGCGACAGCACGACGCGACTCTAGTAAAACAATTTCTGTGAAAACTTTTTGGAAATTGTTCTTGGCCAGCGTTCGACTATCGACGAGATTGACGATGGCTAAACATGTTGGTTTAGGAGCGTCAATCAATAAAGACGGATCACACGATCGTTTTAATCCGTGTCAATCTGCAGTGTTCGGGAAAAGAATCATGTAAGTAATGAACAGGCTAATTAGCAAATAAGTGAGTGACATAGGTGCTATACTAATGACCACAAAGTGAAGCCGGGTCTCCTGCGAGCATTTTTTCGAAACATTACACAAAAACATCGCAACAAAGTGGCGTGGTGATACACATTTGTGTATGCAAATGTTTTTGTTTTCTGAGCTGCATGGAAAACATTCCCCACGCGGGTGAAGAGGGGAAGGGTTTGTTTTATTTTCAACCGCTGCGCGCACCGCGGACATCTGTCACTGTCATTCAACACAGTTTTTGAGGTTATATTGTCCTGTGAATAGTTGTGAACAAGTTGTGATAAATTGACGATGAATTAGAATAGATATACTTTTTAAGTACGTCTTTCTCGTTGGATCTCATTACGAAATCTACACAAAGTGTGTAGATGTAATCTAGAAATATTTTAATAGGCAAGAGACAACTTGTGTATGAAAACAAATGTTTATATCTAATGTTTCGAAAAAATACGCGCAAGAGGCAAGTATTACGCCGTCATTCGCAAGAAAATCGCGTCGCTGTTGTCAAGATTGCTGGCGAATGGTAACATCATTCTAAAAACTATAGCGGGTAGTATCGACTCTCCGATTATTAAAAGTTTTGTGAGAAGGACAATCATTAAACATTAATTTGGGGATATCCTTTTCACAATACTAATTATTCTGTCTTCTCTATTATATTTTAACAACTAACACTAGTAATAAGTTATACTCGTATTATTGAAGTGAAAACTTCTTTAGGCGCGTTGGGCATTTTTGAGATGGGACTAAACCATTGATTTCGCGACACCATGACGACACCTCATTTTTATAAACGCGATTATGCTCTTTACTTATATTACGTTACGGATCAATGTTCTATGCAAGTATTTTTACTTTAAAGGTTTCGGAAGTATAATTTTTTGTAAACGTGATTATGCTCTTTATTTAGATAAGGTTGCGGACCAATGTTCTATACAAGTATTTTTCTTCCACCAAGGCGATCTTGTTCAAGTTTTCACTTTTGTCGGCACTCCCGGAGAGCCACTGTTTTTTTGTTTACTAACACGTTGGATCATTGTTGGCCGAATATAAAGAATATAATATATTACTATGGATACAGCATTGTTGCCACAAAAATAAACTTGCAACTTTTGACTCCTTCCTATCATTTTCCGGAACATAACTGGGGTTTAATTTCCGACCAAAACCCGTACTATCCTTCCGTCCATATTTACTATCTCCAAATCTGCATCTATCCAAACTGTTAGGTACATATCGGAATAATATTGTTTGGTCAAGAAGCGGAAATGAACGCGATAATATACGTACATACATAGATAAACTGACTTCTTCTTCCAATGGGGGTAGGCAGAAACTTCAGAACGCCACCTGCTACGATCCTTAAATACTCCTAACATAAGTGATAATATTGCACGACTCATAATGCGAAGCATTAGAGAGTGCTCTGCGATCGAAAAATTTTTTTTGCCTACTTTCCACAACTGTTTTTAACCGACTTCCAAAAGGAGGAGGTTCTCAATTCGACAGTATTTTTTTTATGTTTGTTACGCGATAACTCGGCCAATTATGAATTGATTTTAATGATTCTTTTTTTTTTGGTAGGTAGTACTTCAGAAGTAGTCCCATATAAACTTTAATAACTTTGCTTGGGTAGTTTTTGAGTTAGCTTCAATAATACGTATTTTTTCCCACTTAGTATGTGGATGATATATTAAGTTTCTCTTACTGTTATTTACATAGCAAGTAGTGGTATTCGAATTTGTGTGGGGTAAATACCACAGTTAAAAAGTGAAAAATATAAACTTTTTACAAAAAAAAACAACCGACTTCCAAAAAAAACACTACAAAGTGAAAAATAACTTTAATTTTGGAAGTCGGTGGCAAAAAAAAAACTAAAATTCAAAACCAAAGAAACCGAGTTCCGAAATTAAAGTTTTTTTTCACTTTGTAGTGTTTTTTTTTAGAAGTCGGTTGTTTTTTTTTTTGTAAAGTTTTTATTGTTACACTCCCGCTTGTACACAGAACCTACTTAATTTATATACCATTGTATAGATAATAATTGAATGGAGATTAATACTGTACTTTTAAAAAAAATATTTAATGCAGCAGCAACGATTAAAACATCAAAATAGTTGTCAACCTGAAAACAATGAAGCTTGCGAGAAAATCAATTGAGTTAATTTTTTTTGTAGATTTTTCTAAAGGTTCGTTGCAGCCGTAGGAGGAACCCTATTGAAAATGGCTCTACTTCAAATTAGTTTAATTATAATTAATGAAAAACCAACTAATATAAATATCTATATTTATTTCCAACTTCGACCCTCTTCCGTTGCCTAGCAACCAACAAAGCAAACCTAAATAGTTTTTGACAGTACGTAAAGACTGCGAGGTAAAAAAAATTACCCATATTGATAGGTAAAAAAGTCAAAATATATGCTATACTATACGAGCAATATTTGTATATGTTACGGCTAAAACCCGAAGTGCGGCTACACCTAGATTTAGCCGGCTATAACTAGGTGCGGCCGGTAGCAGTTAGTTAAACTTGCCTAAATGGACCCTGGCACTCGCTGGCCGCTACCGCGGCACCGCTCGCTTCGCTCGCTCGGCTCGTGCGGAGTATTATGTGGTCACAGTTCTAACCTAACCTACTCTTCAACCATTTTCATTTGCTACAACTAAATTTAACCAACTGCTACCGGCCGCACCTAGTTGTAGCCGGCTAAAACTAGGTGTAGCCGCACTTCGGGTTTTAGCCGTGACATATACAAGGTGTCAGGGACATCGACGCGAAAACTGAAACTATGGATTCAGTACATGATTCTGAAAAGTGCAATACCTACGCGATCAAAATGTATGGAACAGCTGATTTTTTTTTTAATAGCCGACGAAAAATTTCAACGTCCCCTGCGAAAAATTTCAACGCAGGGGGTACTGAATCCATGGTTTCAGTTTTCGCGTTGATGTCCCTGCCACCCCGTATACATTTATTTGTTTGTTAGATTTGTACCTACTCATGTTCTCGAAATCGGCTCTAAAGATTTCGATGAAAGTTGCAATATAGGAGTTTACGGGGGCGAAAAATCGATCCAGCTAAGTCGCATATCTGGGAAAATTAGTTTTCTCTATTTTCACAGCCTCGGGAATGTGATACAATGTGTTGGAATACCTGGATGATATGTTTATCTATTTTCACCCGAGCAGAGCTCAGTCGACCAAGTACTAACTTCATGAAAAGTCGTTTAAATATTTTTCTGTTTTTGAATGAGCGTTATGAGGCGTACTCTTTTGGATTTTCCAAATGTTTTATAGAAATGTACATTTATTTTTCAATCCACCGCTTTCCATTGTGATTATTCGACTCAGTGTAAAAGAGACTTCCGATTTTCCATCGTAGGTAAGTCAGAGTCTTGGGTTCTTGACTGTCTCTTGTCTAATTCAAATTCGTAAAGGGTCGGGTTCTTGTATATCAGCTGTTTCCAAATACGATTCCATGTCGGCACTGTCGTCAGTAATTGGTACAATCAAGCTCAACAACGCAAACATCTTCCATAAATAATTTGTTGTGACAGCACATGAAGGGTTCGTCACAAGCGCGTCAGTCGGTAGGAGATTAAATGTCGTACATGAATGTCACACTTGCGTCGTCGAGTGTACACAGCAACTGACGGGGATTTACATACATGATCTGTGTACAGTCGCGCTGCCTGGATTAGCTCCGAATATTATTAATATTATATCCGTACATATTCAAACAAAGCATTTATTCGTCATTCTGTGTGTTTTGAAAACATGAAACCCATATAATGAAATTCCGTTTGAAACGAATAGACAGTTACGTCAACGGAGAGTTGATCCAAAAGTGTTTTTGCCGTTGAAAAAAGGTCAGTCATTAAAGCTCCCTTGACATTATAAAATGTGACAGCATCTTTTATTCTTTCAACATCAATTTAACCCTACAATTTCTTTGTACAATTCGTTTGAGAGCGAATGCAAAAAAAAACATTCGAAACATCCCCCGAGCTTATCGAACGTAATGGGAATACTTTCAATATAAATATACATCGAGATCGTGTAAGTCACCCTTGGAATAAGAATAAACTTCAAACATCGGAACAGTAAAACAAACACTCGGTAACAAAGTAACGAAGCAATATTACACGAACGCTTAGGGAGCTCCATAAACAAATGTGCCCACATCTGTAAGGGCAGGAAATTGAGTAATTTCACCGAGAACCGGCTTCAGCGAGATGAAACCTCTTAATTATATAAGACACGCCACGATTACAATAAAAGCAGACTCCCGCCGTTTGTCACGGCTTATAGCCTGTGCCTACGGAGCTTATAATAAAATGGGGCTGATCTCGAGAGGTACAGGTCAAACGTTAATTAGAATCTGTGCTTTGAGCACCATTTGCCTTAACTTTGCTTTGTGCGAAAGCAAGCAGTACACAAAATCGATGAAAGGGAGCAGTGATTCTATAAAATTAAGAATGCGGCGACGTATGAATTGTCCATACAAACGTAGTACATCAATCATTTGCAATTTGAGCATATTTCCACCATATTATGTTGATATTCGGATTGAGACAGTATTTATCTAGGCTCTTACGTCTTTTGATTTTCAAAAACTTACCTTTAAATGAAATGTAAGCGAATTCCATTTCGTACATTTTTACAGCGTAAATGACATGTTTTCATATGGTTTTTTCTGTATTATAAACAAAAATATTTGTAATATTGTTTCCGTAGAAGCATAGTTTATGTTATCAAGTTACAAATTATCGAAAATAAAATGGAAATACATTAAATTTTCATTCATCATTTTTTGTATTACGGAACACATCCAAATTTATCATAATTTTTCGATGCTAGTATTGCCATCGCGTCAAGGAATAATTTGTCAAAGTGTGCGTGGTCGTACTGCTCACTGTAGTTGTATATCGCTCCGACAGGCACTCACACTAGCGCAACGTGATCGGTTGGAATTCGTTCGGGGTATTTTTTGTCAGTATTATAAGATTAGGTATATTATATAGGTACTTTACTGTGCTTATTTGTTTACTAAATTAAAGCAGCTGCCGACTACTTCTGTTTTGTGCTCGTGATTATATTTAAATCTATTGTTTGATTGTTTTACTCGAGTTAATTATCTTTTTGTATACACGTGTTTCTGAAAAAAAAAAAAAAATTATTCTATCTTTTCTTTCTTTCTATCTTCAGATAACATAAATGTGTTTACAAACATCCGTATCTGGACAAACGAGTACTTATGTTTCATCAGTAATATTAATCGGTAGGTACCTATTTATGCGTCTAAAAACCCTCAGCGAGTCGTAGAAACATCTAAATTATACACACGGCCGAAACGCGGTAGTCCAGGTATAGGTGGCTTGTTGAGAATCCAACGTGCTGGGACGTACTCTCGTCCCAGCGCGTTGAAGAAATACTGTTGGATTTTCAACTCTCGGCGCTAAGCAGAGCGTTGAAAATCAAGTGCACGAAAAATTTCGCCGCGATTTTATTACGTCCGTGCGAACGAGGGCTATATTATAGGACCAGGTTTTTATACTAGGTATTTACTTGCAAGTACGCCGACCAAGTGCCGATCCGAAATACTCGCAAGACTATTTTATTTCTTATTTATATTTAGTTACGGATCAATGTTCTATGTAGGGCTTTCAATACCGGACATTATTTGACATTTTTCAATACCGGTATTGAAATGTCCACTACCGGGATACCGGTATTGGTGATTTTATTTTATCAGTAGACACTACAGTGAAACTATTTATTTTTATTACCTACACATTATATTTCCAACCAATTTTATAATTATCTGGGTAAGTTTTAAAAACTGCGTATTTTAATTCGACAGTTAGTTACATTTCATTACTACTTGTGCTACTAACTGGAGGCAGAAATAGAAGCTAAAACTCAAAGGGAAGTTAGGACCCATGCTTCTTCCAGCAGGCCTAACATGACACACGCGATAATTATCCACGCTCGCGCGACTAATTTTTGTCTATTTCTGTAGTGTTATCGTTTTCTGATAGCTACGCCATACAAAATACTTGACTCGTTCTGTCAAACTTGATGTTTTGTCAACAAACCCAAACATGACACGTTATTTATCTCGATTTTTGACAGTTCAACACGAGATAATCAGTTTTTTGTCGTATTTAGTCGTCCTCGATTTTGACGACGAGAAGTACTCTTCTCGTCGTCAAAATCGAGGACGACTAAATACGACAAAAAAAAACAAACAAAATAATATCATTTTGTCTTTTTGTCAGTAGACAAAAAGACAAAATGATATTATTTTGTTTGGTTTATTATTATTTTTTTAATTGTGGGTGTACACCGGTGTACTGTAGTAGAGGGGTGCACTACCACGTAGATGTTATACGTGTATACGTGTTTTATTAAAATACTTTTTGTTTTACGTGTAATAAATTAATAATGTGTCTAATTTGGGACAGCGTTCCTTGATGGACGAGTCTGGCTGGACGTATGACGCGTTGCTAAAAATAAGCGCCGTGGAGAATACGCGCCGTGGTAAATACGCGCCGTGGTTGATAAGCGCCGTGGTAAAAAAGCGTATGAATAAAAAAATCCAAATCCTCACCACTGAGTCTCGCAAACAAAGGATGGGTTCACAATAAGACATATTGAACAGGAATCAATATGGCAGCTTTACTTTGGGAAGAAGACGAATGACAAATGAAAATCATAATTTGTGAATATTTTAATACATTGTTTGACATATTACCAAACTCTAGAGAGAGTTTGGCGCAGAGGCGCGTATTTAATTCTAAAAAATACGCCGCACGGAATTCAGTGCAGCGTTCAGCGCAGACATTTGTCTGCGCTGCAGTGCAGTAGTTCTTATATTTTTATTGTTATTTTTCTTATTTTTTTTACCGGCCGTGCAAAACAAGCGCCGTGGAAAGTAAGCGCCGTGGGATAAAAGCGCCGTGGAAAATAACCGCCGTGAAAATTAAGCCCCTTGGAAAATAAGCGCCGTGAAAAATATGCGCCGTGGATAATAAACGCCGTGGAAAGTAAGCGCCGTGGAAAATAAGCGCCGTGGAAAATAAGCGCCGTGGAAAGTAAGCGCCGTGGAAAATAAGCGACGTGGAAAATAAGTGACGTGGAAAGTAAGCGCCGTGGGATAAAAGCGCCGTGGAAAATAACCGCCCTTGAAAATTAAGCCCCTTGGAAAATAAGCGCCGTGAAAAATATGCGCCGTGGATAATAAGCGCCGTGAAAGTAAGCGCCGTGGAAAATAAGATGATGATGATGTTGATTTTTTTTAAAAAAACATTTAAATTTGAATAATCAGTTATAAAAAAAAAAAAAATATTATATTATTATCATTATATTTTATCTAGATTCTGTTTGCAAATTGTACACATCGGCCCGAGTACACTGTATGCTGGAGAGAGAGAGAGAGAGAGAGAGAAAGTGTGAATTTAGTCAAAATGTAAATCCAAGATGGCAGCTGCAAAAACTTTGTTTTTGTTTTAAATCATATGTGAGAAAGAACTTCGTTCTTGACGGGTTTCCGACCGCACATGTTTTTATTATTTTTTGACACGTACAGGATGCATCAGGACATCTGTTCTGATGCATCCCATGCTAGAATCATCACGCAGTGGGTGCCTGAAGAGGGGCGTCGTCACCGAAGCAGGTCTAATAAACGCTGGTGCAACGACCTAGACTCTTTCTTAACTGATTGGCCGGAAAAGGCAGCAAGCAAAGATGAATGGCGAAGAATGGGGATAGCTTTGCCTAGTGGGATACTTCAACCACTTACTCACATACACAAACATAAATATAAATCACACATCAAATTACAGTTTTGGGGTATTGTGAGTTCGTAACTTACAGAAGTGCACAGCATTGGACTTACATCCTACTAATATTATAAAGGCAAAAGTTTGTGAGTGTGTGTGTGTGTGTGTATGTTTGTCTCTTCTTCACGCTCAAACGGCTGAACGGATTTGGATGAAATTTGGTACACAGATAGTTTATAACTTAGATTAACACATAGGATACTTTTTATCCCGGTATTTCCACGGGATCAAGACTTCTTTGGGTAAAACCGCGGGGCGCAGATAGTAATAAATAACATAAATTAGCTGACGCAACTTTTTAGGCATAGGTTAAAAAAAAACCATAGACTCGAAGAAGACTCGAACAATTACCAACCAATTTGTTATAAAATGGTGACGAAATTTGTCACACCCTATATTTGTGGGGTGAGTGTCATGAATTCAGAACTCGTGACAATATACGAGTGAAGTGGGTTAGACGATCGCTTCCGTCTCCCATTTATCATTTTAATACCCTGACACAAACGGAGAATTTCATAAAAACGATGCCGGTATAGTAATTTGCGGCCATTTCCGATATTAAAAAGTCCCATTATATTGATAGTCTACTGCTACAGTTTGGCCGTTCTTCAGTACATGGATTTTATGGCGATTAAATGACATTGATCGGATGGCGCTGTTGGTAAAAATTTGTAAAATGATTCTAAAAACATTAAAAAGTGAAAAATAACTTTAATTTCGGAAGTCGGTGTCTTGGGTTTTGTATTTTCGTTTTTTGCCACCGACTTCCGAAATTAAAGTTATTTTTCACTTTTTAATGTTTTTTTTTGGAGGTCGGTTGTTTTTTTTTTTGTAAAAAGTTTTTATTTTTCACTTTTTAGTTGTGGTACCTACCCCACACAAATTCGAATACCACTACCTGCTACCAGTGACAGAAACTTATCAGATCATCTACATACTAAGTGGGAAAAAAAATACGTATTTTGTAGCTAACTCAAAAACTATCCAAGCAAAGTTAATAAAATTTATATGGGACCAATTCGAGAGCACACCTTTTCAAACAAAAAAAGAATTTTAAAAATTGGTCCACAATTGACGGAGAAATCGGTGGACATACATAAAAAAAAACAAACAAACACACACGACGAACATATAACCTCCTCCTTTTTGGAAGTCGGTTAAAAAAGAACTAAAGGTATTTCGAAAGTCTGTTGTTAGTTTTAGCTGAAAAACATACTATTTTGTGTCGAAAAAAATTCACACTGAATAAATATAGATATGCATCACAATTTGTCTCCCGGAGCGTGAGTTAAAAAATCCTATCATGGAGCCGAAAACAGAATCATTCATAGGCATTGAGTACAATTTTTTTTTAATATCACAGCCTATGCTGAGATAGGTGCCTTTTTGGCCTCGCACAGGTCTTTTAATTTTTTTTTCCTTCCGGTAATTCGAAAATTTTTATTAGTTTTAGATGCTCCTTTTTAGGGTTCCGTAGTAAACAGTCTGTCTGTCTGTCCGCGGTCTAGATCCGAGACCCTTAGTACTAGAAAGCTGTAATTTGACATAAGTATACATATTAATTATGCCGACAAAGTGGTAAAACAAAATTATGAAAAACATTTTTTTTTTAGGGTACCTCTCATACACGTAAAGTGGTGATGTTTTATTTTTTTATTTTTTTATCCCATAGTGTGGGGTATCATTGGAAAGGTCTTATAAAAAAATTATGAGTTTGTGAAAACCATTTTTGGATTTAGGGATCCGTTTGCAAAATATTAAGCTTTAAAGTGCTAATTTTTGTTAGAGTCAAGTGTCCCCCCCCCTGCCAGCTAAATGGTTGGTTTTGGATGTGTGAAAACAATCACAGCAATAGTTTATATAACGAAATTAAAAGAAAAACTATCACAGCTAAGTAGGCTTTACTAGTTATCGAGTAATAATCGACCAACTTAACTTTGCAGTTGCAAAAACATGTTTTCCCATACATTCCGTATGGGAGAACATTTATCAACTACAAAGTTAAGTTTGTTTTTGGGATAAATTCATCCCAACTACGGAACCCTTCATTGTGCGTGGTCCGACACTCACTTGGCTGGTTTTAGTTGTTATTACTGTTTGTATTTCCTGTGCGTGTTCCAAATAAAACATTTTTCTTTTCTTTTTTTTTACAAAATCAAAATGTTATTTACAGATAGTGGCATCTAATTTAGCCATTTTCTCCTACATTCTCGCCCCTCAGTGTATCTAGGAGTAGGTATTCAGAGGCCGTAGATCAAGACCCCTCGATATTACTTAATATAATTCAAGCGCCCTGCATTCTTCAAGAGATGTCGATTAAGGTAGGGGGGACACCCGCAGGGGTCGCTAATCGAAAAATCGGGGCGGCTCAGTTCACGCAACGACGATGCGAGGCGGTCGGTGTCAAAAGTTGTGATTTCAGTTAAAGTTTTGCAGGTACAGCATGAATTGTGTTCGTAACTTAGTTTTAATCGATTACGGAGCGATAAGGGGAGTTGTTTCTGGTTATTTCTTTTAGTAGAGGAGAAATTTTGGGACCTGTTTAACGAACCTGATCGATTATCTGCATTTGGAGGGGCGTCATTGTAACAGCTGTAATAATGAAACTATTTTCCCTTAGCGTGTATCTTTTCTTTATAGTTCAACCCAAGAATGCAGCAATTATTTTTTTGATTTGTAAATAATCGAAGCACGTATCAAACAATGTCAACGTGACATTTAATTGTGCGTTTGCACTGGCGAAACATTCACAACAAAACATGTTGGAACCAATCTCTATTTTCTATCAATTTTCCAAAAAATTTATGACAGGAACTAGAGATTTCAATATGTTTTGTAGTGATGTTATTTGTGTACATAAATTAAAGTACTTCAGTGAATTTTGTTCGGCCCTGATTCGGAGTATTTTGGCGCCCGGGATCAAATCATCATTAACAATTTTTTACTTATGATTCCATGTATACCAGAATACCAGCGCCGCGGTATTTATTAAAATATCCCAACGTTATGCTGAGATATTAGCCTCGCACAGATCGTTACTATTTTTGTTGTTAGTTTGTTAGTTTAAAATGCTCCTTTCTTAGTATTTTTTATTACTATCTGTATTTCCTGTGCGTGTCCCAAATAAAATATTTTTCTTTCTTTTATTTTTATGGTTGTTTTGTCTTTCCCGTGACAATTCTCTATCTCTTTCTGCCATAATCCTTGAGTCCCTTCTACCACATTACTAAGTGCTCCGTCACTTTCCATTTAATCCTCAAAAGCATCAAGTTTCATCCCGATGCAGGTAAACACGTTTAATTTTAGAGTGAATTCAACATAATCGGATCACGAAGTGCGAGGAGGCAACTCAATAACAACTGTCAGGGTAAAGTTGGGAAGTTGGGGCGTGTTGCGGAAGTGGTCTCTGGTAATGGCAGCGTGTGCCTTCCGGTTCGAGTTATATAACCGGCTTGGTTGGGCCACATCGCAGTTCTGTTTAAAAGGCTCACTTCGGATATTATGAAGCAGTTAACCACTTCGGATACCATTACAAAGCTGGGTGGTTTCGCTGCTAAAGTAAAGCCGCGTTTTCACTAGGGGACATTTGTTCGGTGACTCCGTTGCTTGACACGAAATTCACGCGTCACGCGCGATGTCGCCCGACGTCGCTTGGGACATTTACGGGTCGCACAACTTGTCGCTAGTCGATGCTCTGCGAGCGTCGACACACGCGACCTTCGTGTCCCTCGACAGTCGCCGGACAGGCTTTGAGTAGTGAAAACGTGTGTCGCTTTGTGTTCTGAAAATGGCAGTAGTGTGGTCCAACGAGAATACATTTACCCTGATCGAGTGACATACTAATCACGACTGGTCAATGTGAACAAGTCATATGTCGCGGGACATTGTCCCACAACTTTTGCAGAGACAACTACGTGAATGTCAAGCGATAAGTATCTGCGACATGTCGCCTAGTGAAAACGCGGCTTTAAGGCCCCATTCGCGACCTCGGGCGAGGCGACTTGCGTCATGTTCCCGTCCATCCGTTGCGTTCTAAACAACTTCTTTAAAAAAAAATAAAGAAAGAAAAAATCGTTTATTTGCGGTAAACATGACGCAAAAAAGAGCTAAAACACAAAAATGAGAAATGGTTGATGCGTCACATCCACGCAAATCGGCTATCACTCAGAATTATGCTGCGACCCTATGCAAGACAGAGCTCCAACGTTGGTTTTCAGCGACAGCCGGCGCCGACGTAATGACGTCGACCGGTGCAGCAAACAAATATTAAGACGCTGTATCAGTACAGCGTACTTGAAAAAATATATATAATTAAAATGTGATAGACATACTTTGTTCTATGTTACGTCTTTATTTTTTTATGTGGCAAGACGCGTGTCGCTTGAGCGTGTAGCTCGTGGCCACGGACTAATACTCATGATCTAATGACTCAATAATGCAATGCACGCTTGAATAATAGATTGGTGATAGCAACGTGCAGTCGTCACTTTCGGCCTTGAGGAAGTTTCTAACTGCAAATGATTAGGCCTTTCTTATTTGCTGAAAATGGTAATTGTTTGCTAGGAAATCGATATAACCCTACGCCTTCTCCATTTGTAGGATAGTCATAAAGATTTTTGTAGGAAAAAAACAGTGGCACTCTGGGAATGCCGACAAAAGTGAAAACTTGAACAAGATTGTGTTGGTGGAAGAAAAATACTTGTATAGAACATTGATCCGTAACCTTGTCTAAATAAAGAGCACAATCGCGTTTACAAAACCTTTAAAGCAAAAATACTTGTATAGAACATTGATCCGTAACGTAATATAGATAAAAATAAAGTGTTGTTACAGTGTTGCGAAATCAATGGTTTAGTCCCATCTCAAAAATGTCCAACGCGCTAGAAGATTTCACTTCAAAAAATGTCGCTGCCCTGCAATTACCATTCGATTCCTATCAAAATGGTTGAGCTGAATGATCCATGCATCATTTTCGTGAACGGATGTCGTCAGTTGGGACTAGTCATCTCTTATCTACCACGGCTTAATTTAATTAAGTATTTTATTTTTGATTTGTTTATATTTTGCTTGTTTGTGAATGGGGGCGTCCGTTGGGACTAGTCATCTCTTAGCTGCCACGGCTTAATTTAATTAAGTATTTTATTGTTGATTTGTTTATATATTTTGCTCTGGACGCAGAAAGACGTGCACGGCTTTCTACTTACACCTTTCTTAAAATAACCTATAATTTCAACATTGATGATGTATCCAATATTGTGATTTAAAAGAGGGTCCATAGAGTTTCTTGCCCGTTCTTCTCAATAGAAATTAACCTACTACGCTTTGGAATGGGCAACTAGCTTTATATTTCTGAGCGACTGACTACAGCTTGACAATAAAAATTGCATTTACATAATTTTAGTGAAAGTACCTGGGCGACCGAGCTCTGCTCTGGTGAAAATAGAGAATGATCATTTAATAGTATCGGATAGTATCTACTAATTCCATACTGCCATGATAGTAGGTACTTACTAATTCTATGCAGTCATGATCATTATTCTAATGACAATAATGTCATGTTATTATTCATTATCTTGTTCTAAACTTTGGGCGACCGAGCTCTACTCGGGTGAAAATACGGAGAAAACAAATTTTCCCAGATATGAGACCTAGCTAGATCTCTAGAAATTGTTAGAGACGATTTCGAGAATGTGAGTAGAAATCTATGTACAAGCAAATATATACATATGTACACAAATAATGCTCGTGAAAATCATCTTGAGGTTATACTTTTGTTCCTTCACTGTATGGTGCGTCGTTCGACTGCTAAATCAATTTCTCTTTACCTTGTAATTGACAGTAACCAGACCTCGGATTCATATTGGCGCTAGAAATTCGAGGTTGTTACCTCAAATCTTTTCAAGAAATATTTTTGGGATTTTTGCGCCATCCATTAGAGCCAAATGACGTGTATGGAAAAGGTAGGTCAATATTATGAGGTAAATGTTTTAGCGTTATTTTTCTTCTATTTATGATTCTTTACTTCAGATATTTGTATTTCAAAGCATAGCAATCAGTTTTCGTATTTTGTGGTCGTCATGTAAATGAATACCAACTTCCTTGAGTGCTATCTGATCTAAAGAGAATTTTTTTTTAAAAATATTTATCGTAAAAACTCTGCTGTTTTGACTATTTCTGTTTGTTAATAAGTATAGGTATCTTTTAGTTTAGGCCTTCCCATGGTCCACAGTGATTTTGGCGCCCAACCTGGGACACTTACAATTCTTACAAATAGTAATAATTCTATCATTATCATGTTTATTTAATACCCATAATATAATCAATCTATAATTATGTTTGTTAATAAGTATAGGTATCTTTTAGTTTAAGTTTTCCCACGCTCCACAATAATTTTGGCGCCCAACTTGGGACACTTACAATTCTTACAAACAGCAATAATTCTATCATTATCATCTGTTTATTTAATACCCACAATATAATCAATCTATAATTATGTTTGTTAATAAGTATAGGTATCTTTTAGTTTTCCCACGCTCCACAATAATTTTGGCGCCCAACTTGGGACACAATTCTTACAAACAGCAATAATTCTCTCAATATCATCTGTTTATTTAACACCCATAATATAATCAATCTATAATTATGTTTGTTAATAAGTATAGGTATCTTTTAGTTTTCCCACGCTCCACAATAATTTTGGCGGCCAACTTGGGACACTTACAATACTTACAAACAGCAATAATTCTATCAAAATCATCTGTTTATTTAATACCCATAATACAATCAATCTATAATTATGTTTGTTAATAAGTATAGGTATCTTTTAGTTTTCCCACGCTCCACAATAATTTTGGCGCCCAACTTGGAACACTTACAATACTTACAAACAGCAATAATTCTATCAAAATCATCTGTTTATTTAATGTCCACAATATAATCCATCTAGAACTAAAATAGTAACGAAGTCAAAAACTGTACATTAAATATTTTTGAAAAAAATGAATGCCAAAAATATAGTTTTAAGAATGTTTGTGTTTATCTGGTTGGATGTGGCACACAGGTACTAGTTTATAGCCTGGACAACACATAGGGTACTTCTAATCCCGAAAGTACGTCCCGTGGGATGATTCTCGACACCCACTCGGGTGAAGCCACGGGAAAAGCTAGTTATTAATACAATCAAATCTGTATCATAATCTAATACCTTTAAACGAGCAATTCTTGTATATTTGTATAAATATAATCTGAATCTCGGAAACGGCTCCAACGATTTTCATGAAAAGTATGCAGGGGGTTTCGGGGTGATAAATCGATCTAGCTGTTTCATTTTCAGAAAACTACCAAAAAAAACTTTACATATTCATAATTAAGCAGAGAAGAAATTATATTATTTCGTTCTAAATGTATAAAGACACAATACATGAAGATCAAACATTCACAAGACTCGGAGGCACAAGATATTAAACCTATTTCAATATGTTACCGGCCATTTTCTTTCTACTCCATTATGCTCAGCTGATAAATCTCATTAAGGCAGTAAAAGGGTATCATTTAACACCCTTTTCTGATTCAAAACACTTCTGAAATGTGTAGCTTTACTTACAAAGCTACGTGGTTGTCTTTAAAAGATCGCTTTTAGCGATAAGACCGCCCATTGTGTCACACTAAGATTTTTTTTTACATTTAAGTATCCTGCGTTCGCAATTTTGTTTCCAAAAATGTAAACAAATATGTTTTTGGAAAAATTGCTGTAATGCCCACACATAAAGTTCAGTTTGCGCTACAGTTTCAGAAATTAACTAAATTTACACTAAATAGTGTAAGGTTGATATTTGCTTAACCGATAGAGGCCCCGCATGATGTAACGTAACTGTCAAGTCCTGCGGTTTGACATTGACGCGCGCTCAAATCAAATCAGTGTTTTCTGTAATTTTTTTAACAATTTTGTTCTAATTGACGAGAATATCCGTCAGGCCGTAGAGTAAAACAGCCCACAGACCATATTATAGCCCTTATTTTTTGAGCAAAAAAAAGTTTAAATCTGCGTGAGTCGACGGGTACATACGTGTACCACCGGGGCTTTATGGGGAACTGGTAATTGGCGCACTGGTACATATATGTACCAGGTGGGGCTCTAACGGTTTATTAACCGTTCATCTTTCATCTTTCTTTCTTTTACGTATTAGTACCTACTTATTCCATGCTGCTATGATAGTAGGTAGGTACTTACTAATTCCATGCTGCCATGTCATTATTCTCGTGTCATTATTCATTATCTTGTTCTAAAATTTGGGCGATCGAAAACGAATTGTGCCAGATATGAGACCTAGCTGGATCGATTTTTCACCCATAAATTGCAACTTTTATCGAAATCGTTAGAGCCGATTTCGAGAACGTGATTACAAATATATATACTTGTAAATATATTTACAAATATTGCTCGTTTAACAGTATACGAGTAGGATAGGATAATCAATTTCATTTCATTTCAACTCTCGTATTTTTGGCTATGAAAGTACGTACTGTAGAGATCTTAACCTAATTGGTTTTTATAACTTTTTTGAGTAGATACATACATAAATTCACACCTTCTTCCCATGGGGTAGGCAGAAACTACAGAACACCACCTGCTACGATCCTTACATACTCCTTTCGCTTTTAAGGGGAGTTGAACCAAAGTGGTCCGATACTTCAATGTCATAGTTTTATAGAGGTACGAGAAACGGGGTAGGATGTTCATCATCCTCCATAGAAAAAGGAGGATCCTCCGACCAGATGGGGGTTGTGTCTGGTGAGCTACAGTCCAACGATTGATGTCGGTGACGACAGACGCTAGTCACGTGGTAAACACGTGGTAATTGCATATCGTCATATCTTCGCTCGGCATCCAATACCGCGAATGTAAAATTTTTGACGAAAATCAGATTTTTGTTTTATTTCATAGTGCGTAGGCTAAAGAGAACTAAACCATTTGAGTTAGTGTAGTGCGTAAATAGTGAATTAATAAATAGTAACAATGCTGTGCTATACATATAACACAAGAACAAAGTGTTTTATCAATTATCAGACCCTAAGAAAGTGCTACGAAATTGACCTTGAGTAAAAGTGCAAATTGACACTATTCTTAGATATAATATAATCTATCTAGTAATATATTAAGTTAGAATTAAATTACTTATTAGTCTATTAGGCTAGATTGTAATCAATTAATAAGAACGTCAATTCTTATTAATACAGAGAAAAAAAAAAAAATCTACACATTCAAATACGTGGATCTAAAAATGATTCGTCAAAAATGTCACATTCGCGGTATCGGACGCCGAGCGACGATATGGCGTTGTAGACGCCACCATAGTTTCATGTCTTACTGTACAACAACATCTCGAAGTAAGCAACAATTCGATACCACAACAAGTCGATTAAACTCCGCCATCTCATAAACAGTTTGTAAGCACTTCAAAGAGCAATAATTCAAAATGGCGGCTTCGCTCATTGGCCGATATTCGAATTTCCAACTCTTTGGTAAGCATTATCTTTTGTGGGGTCGTTAATTGCTGCCATCGAGTTTTACTTTGAATTTGAAGGATATCGGGGGCGTAAAACTTTGTTTAGTTATGCAAATAATTGTACAAGGAAGCTTTTAAAATTTGTAATTAAAGATTTCACACTCGGGTCCCCTCGGACCAAAATTCCTCGGTCGTTTACCTATACAAATCGTAATATGCAAAAATATTTCGATTTGAAATATCTGAGTGCCATTTAAATATTTGTCCTGATCCGGAATTCCAGACCGTCACCCTAAGCATTCCGCCGTTGGACGCTTCCCCAATCCAACATCCGCGGTCGGCAAAGTTATGACCAAGGCTCAGAAAAATCTTTTAGTTTAAATGTCTGGACGGAAAAAGACCAAAAATATTTGATCGATTTTTACTTATTTCTTATAAAATCTTCAAACTATCATGATATCATATCAATATCTACAGGCAAAATAGCTAAGCCAGAGACAGAACAAATTCATAGAAAAAAAAAGTGGCACTCCGGGAGTGCCGATAGAAGTTAAAACTTGAACAAGATCGCCTTGGTGGAAGAAAAATACTTGCGTAAAACATGGGTCCGTAACCTTATCTAAATAAAGAGCACGATCGCGTTTACAAAACCTTTAAAGTAAAATACTTGCATAGAACATTGATCCGTAATGAAATACAAATAAAGAGCATAATCGCGTTTACAAAAATAAAGTGTCGTTACAGTGTCGCGAAATCAATGGTTTAGTCCCATCTCAAAAATGCCCAACGCGCCTAAAGAAGTTTTCACTTCAAAAATGGAAACAAAACAAGTTACCTGGTTTGCAAGTATTAGGATTGCCAGCACATGGACATCGTTCGTTGCTACAGCTGTCACAGTCGCAGGCTTCCACTGCTGCTGTCCATGGAGGCGATGACGTCGCCCCTGGCACCTGGTCAAAAAACAAGAATCACTTAACAAAGTCTTGAATAACGATGGTGTAAAGACTAGTCTGTAACCCTGTAGGTCATATTTTTGATGTTATTGAACATTTTTCATTGAGTAACGGATTTCAATTTAAACAATCGTCTAATTCCATCATTGGATGAAAGTGCCTGATTTAAATTCTATAGTTATTGTCTACAGAGATAACAGAAACAGTGTTTGAATCTAAAACTGATTCCGAAGCTTCAATTGAAAACTTAAATAAAACAATATCCTCTCAGTTAAATACTAGTACCTAGAAACAACAAGGTCGAGATTGCCTTCAAACATTAAAACAACGAATCGTCTGAACTCCTATAAAATCGATAACTTCTACGACATTCAGACTTGACCTTTCAAACTGATATAGACTTTAGTTTAACTTACTTTTTGTTCTAAACTAGGTCCCTGCGTCGTCACCTTAGCATCGTTCGCTTCCAGCAAATTCTCTTTCGTCTCATCGGCAATTATGTTAAGATCAGTTTCACTTACTCCATCTTCTATTAGACTCTTCAAGCCGTCCACTTGTTTGGATTTCTCTCCTGTATAAGTATAATTTGGTGTGCTTCTCGTGTTAAAAACTATTGGCAGTTTTGTTGTAAGTCTTTGCTTTCTGGCGTCGTCGATATGTTTTAAGCTTACAGTAGGTTTACTAAATCTATTGGACGGTGCTATTTCTAGTTCTGCTGAGAAGGACACGTCTTTTTGATATAGTACGTCTTCTTCTGCGTCGGAGGTATCAGTCGCTCTTGTTGCGTTTATTTCTGGGGAAACAAGGTAAATATTAGATGATACTGCTAGACTTAATTAGGGAAGAGAAGGGAGTGAATGATTGCGTGACAGTTGACAGACGAGAATGGAAGAAGAAAACGTGGTGCCCCAACCCCACGTAACATGGGACAGGGACAGGAAGATCATGACTGAGACTTAATTATTTGTAGGGTGGAATTAAAAAGCAATTGGTGTAACTAGTAAAGACCATCATCAGCCTACAGCAGTCCACTGCTGGACATAGGCCTCTTTAATTGCACGCCATTCAGCTCGATTCTCAGCAACTCTCATCCAGCTGCTACCAGCTACCCTGCGAAGATCGTCGCTCCACCTAGCCTGATGGCGTCCTACCTTACGTTTGCCGATTCACGGTCTCCACTTAAGAACACGTTTACTTTCAACGGTTATCGATTCTACGGCTAATATGGCCGGCCCATTGCCACTTCAGCTTGCTTATTCTGTGAGTTATATCGACAACTTTGGTTCTCTGTCGGATTACCTCGTTCCGGATTCGAGTAAAGACCCACAAATAACATAACATCACGCCTGGTTTTTCCCGAAGGGTTAGGCAGATGTGTACATAGTTCACCCACATTTCGCTAGTTTTGTTTAAGTCCGAGGGGTGGCATTTGCCACCAATTGGACACAAATCCGGACACCGGGCTGCTACTAAAAAAATCCTGATGAAAAAACCCAATAACACTTTGCCCGACCTGGGAATCGAACCCAGGACCTTATGCTCAGCAGTAGCGCTTGTGACCACTACAACAATGAAGCAGTCACCACTAGACAGGGTTAAATTAAATTGACTAGTTAAACTCCGCAGATGCGACGGGTATCGATATCTAAACACGATACCTACTTAAAATAAAAAAAATTAAAGTATTTTTTTTTGAGATGTCACCACTGTTGTTACTTGAAATATGAGTTAAGAAAAAAAAAAAAACAACCGACTTCAAAAAAAAACACTACAAAGTGAAAAATTACTTTAATTTCGGAAGTCGATGTCTTTGGTTTTCAATTTTCGTTCTTTGTCACCGACTTCCGAAATTAAAGTAATTTTTCACTTTGTAGTGTTTTTTTTTGAAGTCGGTTGTTTTTTTTTGTAAAAAGTTTTTATTTTTCACTTTTTAGTTGTGGTACCTACCCCACACAAATTCGAATACCACGACCTGCTATGTAAATAACAGTGACAGGAAGTTATCATAATATCATCCACATAATATGCGGGAAAAAATACGTATTATTGAAGCTAACTCAAAAACTACCGAAGCAAAGTTAATAAAATTTATATGGGACTACCTCTGAAGTATGATCTACCAAACAAAAAAAAAACATCATCAAAATCAATTCATAATTGGCGGAGTAATCGCGTAACAAACATACGAAAAAAAAACATACAGTCGAATTGAGAACCTCCTCCTTTTGGAAGTCGGTTAAAAACTGTGACGGCTGCGATGGACAAACGCCCTTAAGTGGGTCACTTTACCAAACTCAAATGACAACTTGTGAAAGCTATAACATATATTTAAGTGTACTCGTACAACGATATTTTGGCACATGAACGAAATCTAAACTAACGCCGCCATTTTGTTTTCTATCAGTCTGTCAACTTTTTCTCAGGAACGCGTAAAGGTATCAAGTTAAAACAAAATACGTAGGTCTATGGTCCCTTGGAGCTCTAAAAAAATCAAGCTTCTAAGTCAACGCAATAAAAAAATACGGCCATCAATGCAACATATTTTGAAACTCGGAAATTAATCAAAACCTACAGGGTAGGTACTTCCCGTTGACCTAGAATTATGAAATTTGGCAGGAAGCAAAGTCTCACAGCCATATGAAAGAAAAAAAACAAAAAAAAATTTTTTTTGCAAATGCAAACATTTGTACCTATACTCCATTTGAAATAAGATTAGACATTTAACTTAACCTTTTTTACGGTTCGTTCAACCGATTTTGACTTCTATTGCGTTGGTGGCATGACAAATGGCAACTGCAGTAAACATTAGTATTGTAACCACTTTTTTTGCTTTTAATGCCATCCTTATGCCTACGGTATAGAAGTCAAAATCGGTTGAACGAACTGTAAAAAAGGTTTGTTTAAATGTCTAATCTTATTTCAAATGGAATATAGTTGAAAACTTGACCGTGTCGTATATCGATGTATGGGAAAACTTGTTTTTTTCAATAGAATTCACAAAACAATTGCACAATTGTTTCCCAACAGCAACACAGCAACACTGAAAGGGTTTCAATGTCATTCTAGCGCCAAAAGATCCTTGTATAGTAGTGCAGGAATATCTAAACTAAGTCCTTTGTATACGGTGAAGCCTGTGCAATGCTTCGGCCAGACAATGACAACGCATAATGGTTCAACGCTCCAATGGTCAACAATATAAGCTCATCAAAGTAATTAATAACCCATTGACAGATATACTGGGGCCAGCATTCGCTGTAATAATTGCGACCAATATTGGTGGAAACAGAACTGATAACAATATTGGCGAAAGGAAAATTATGGATGCGCTGCAGAGTCACTATCAAAATAGGAAATCAAGCTGTTGTGAATTTAAATCAGGGCAAATATACTCAAGTACGAGTTTTCTGTGGAGTCTTTATAAAATGCTAGTACCGGGTGAAAATAGAAATAAACATATCATCCAGGTATAAATAAAATAAATAAAAAATATTTTATTGACATAATTATAAAAAGACGTTACATATTAATTTGAAGCCCTGACTCCTGAGCTAGGTGGTACCTGTGTTACAGGAATCAGTGTCTTCACCCGTTTTTTGAATATAAACATTTTATGCAATAAAATTTAAAATTTAGGAATCAAATTTAGTGCATGCATGCTCTTGAGTGGTTTGTGTGCGTGTGTGTTTGTTGTGTTTTTGTGTATGTGTGTGTGTGAGCGAGTGAGTGTAAGTGATTGTGCTTGGCAGTTGTACTTTGGGTATATGTGAGGATTTGTGTGCCTACTTTGCTATTTAATTATCACGAGTATTGTTCTTTAAGTAAGTTTTCTGTCTGTAGGTAATCCAGTGTTTGAAGCCATATGTTTAGGTATACCAACGTTGTATCACATTCCCGAGGCTGTGATAATAGAGAAAACGAATTTTCCCAGATATGAGACCTAGCTAGATCGATTTTTCGCCCCCGTAAATCCCTATATTCCCCTAAAACGTTAGAGCCAATTTCGAGAACGTGAGTACAAATATGAATGTTTGCCGCAATTGGAAAGCTATAAGCTTCACGAGGTTTCAAAAGAATATTGCAGCAAGCTAACATTTTGTAAACACTTAAGTGTGTCTGAAGTGTGAAGAGTGCATGGTAATACACAGCTGAAGTGTGTTCAACTGGACTCAAAGAACACACATACAGACAGACAGAAAGAGACTTTATTCACTTCACAGCACAAATCGGTACTCAAAACGCAGCAATTCGCTCTCAGACAATCGAGAGGAGCGCGAGGGAAATCGATTTATGTTACCTACAAAAAGAACTCTACGCTTTTATGATATCGCTGCGATCGACATTGTGTATCTCGAATTTATTTTATGTAATTCTCACCGTTTGTTACTGGGTCAGGTATACAAGGCACAGTATTTCTATTTTCTTAATGTCCCTCGGGTATCATCGGATTTCCGAATACAAACGAACGCTAATTTCCATGTCCATCAATTAATTATTAGATTTATCATATATAATCATTTGAATTCAGAACTTAAGTACTTTGTAGTTGTTTCCGTGTGAACTATATAAAGTCCCCGTCACGAGAAGCTATAAATTTTGTAAACACACATTCAGGGGTTTGCAATCTTTGGGTAAAATAAAATAAAAACAGTTTTGTACTATTTTTTTACAGGGATATAAATATATTAACACACACATCTAATTACAAACAAACAATATAACCTAATCCGCGAAAACACCACAAACAAACAGACGCATTCGAAACTCGAAAGACAGCAGAAACAACGTCAGCGTGAACTTACTTCAAAATCGTGGCTCAAATGTTTACGTTCCATGAATCAGATGCGTTCCAGTACCACAAAACCTTAGACGACAGCGCTTTATATCGCTAAAATATAACCCGATCAAGTGAAATTGCTCATTAGTTTCGTATAACACGTACGTTAGTTTGACTTCATTAAATTTGGGATTATTTGTTGTTGATTAAATTGTCGCTACGTAACTTGGTAGAAGTTCTTTATTTACAAAAATTATAGCTTCTCGTGACGGGGACCTTAGAGCTGTGAAATTATTGTCCTATCTGTCGTCCCTGTGACTTTAGCGGCTTTCCTCTCATTTTTTAAATAAATTACATTAAGTTTAAAGAGTATTAACAACTTTATATACTTCCAAGTCGATTGAGAGCATCTTCTTGCACCAAGTGCAAAGGGCAACTGATAGAAATCCGACAACTGACGAAACACGAAGTTTGCCGAGGGACATTAAGAAAATAGAAATACAGTACGTTTGTATGTTTTGTTTCGAAACAAATGAGTATCAGAGAGAATCACGGTATCGAGTAACGTTATTTCCAACTTCGACGCTTTTCCGTTGCCTACCAACCAACAAAGCAAACCTAAATAGTCTCTGGCAGTACGTAGTATTGCGAGGTGAGAAATGTTACCCATATTGATGGGTAAAAAAGCAGTCAAAACATACATCACGAAAAGTCGTTTAAATGTTTTTCTGTTTTTGAATGAGCGTTATGAGGCGTGCACTTTTGGATTTTCCAAATTTATTTATTTAATTGTATTTGCACTCGCTTTTGCCCGTAGTTGCACCTGCGTGGTTGTCGGAAATTACCCCACGGAAACATACAACTGGGGTAAGAAGCCCTCTGTCCTAACCCAGGTCATGGTCTACCCGTGTGCCAAAATTCCCACAAACAGACAGAGTTACCTTCGCATTAATAATATTATTATAACATTACATATTAGCATGGACAACGGTACCTACTTACGTAGGTACTATTGTCGCGCAGCTTGCTAAGGATATTTTGTGAATTCGTTTCAAAATTAGTACAATCTCTGTAGGAAAACACACTAACTTACAGACAAACTATGTTCTTAATGTCCCTCGGCAAACTTCGTGTTTCGCCAGTTGTCGGATTTCTATGAGTTGCCCTTTGCACTTGGTGCAGACCGGACGCTCTCAATCGACTTGGAAGTATATAGAGTTGTTAATACTCTTTCAACTTTATGTAATTTATTAAAATAATGGGAGGAAAGCTGCTAAAGTCGCAGGCACGACAGATAGGAAAATAGTTTTACAGCTCTATATAGTTCATACGGAAATCAAAACAAAACAACAATAAAGTACATAGTTCTGAATTCAAATTATATCCTACACATTAAATCTAATAATTGATAGACATAAAAATTAGCATTCGTTTGTATTCGAAAATCCGATGATACCCGAGGGACATTAAGAAAATAGAAATACTGTATACTTTCATAAGGTAACAACGTTTCAATGACGTCATTCGCCGGTAAATTGCAGACGATATGTAGCGGCCACCGCTTTTCAAGGAAACTATAGCATTATCGTACACCTTACCTAGGGAATGCTTATTTTGGTGTTTGCCGCATCTCTAATATTCTAGTGAGCGAATATTTGCTCATCATAAATTCATCTCTCGCGTAAAGTCTATCGATTGGAGGGCTTTGTGTGGCTTTGCTACCATCATGGAGTTTGCACTTTTTTCTAGGATACTTAGCTGACGCAACTGCTTGTTAAAAGTAGTTAAACCTTTTCATGAGCGTATATAGTGAAAATCTTCATAATATTGTGCGTTTAAAATGTATAAAATGACGTCACTAAGTTTTGGTTATGTTGCGAATAGTAACTGGGAAATATTGTGCTCTTTGTATGACATTAGTTATACCTACTAATGACAGGAGAATGTATGCAAATCGAATTTGGTGATAATGTATTAATTATTGTCCATCGTTGTTTTGTTATAAAATGTTGGTATTGTTGATCGAAGTATAGAATAAGCAATACGAATAGAATTCAATGGAGATTTTGAAAAATCTAGCCAAAGAAAGAAGTCTCCCGACGAATTAGGTACTAGGGTGGCAGAAAATTGAGAAGGTGCTACTACCTGAACAGTCATAGTCTTCAAAACGGAGCACATGGGCGGGCCTGCAGCCGTGCATACGTACCGCCAGGTAGAAAACATAATGTATATTATATTCTTACCATGAATGCCCCTCAAGTTAAAGGGGAAAATCTATCGGTCCGTGATAAAGCCTGTCGTACTGTATGGATCGGAATGCTGGGCCGTGAAAAAAACGTATGAAAAATGATTGCATGTAGCGGAGATGAGAATGTTGAGATGGATGTGTGGAGTGACGAAAATGGATAAAGTAAGAAATGAGTATCTAAGGGGAAGTTTAAAAGTGGCGCCAGTGACAGAAAAGTTGAAAGGAAATCGTTTGGCCTGGTATGTGATGTGATGAGGAGAGAAGAAACGCATGTGACTAAAAGAGTGATGAATATAAAATTAAATGTTGATGGATGGAGCGAGAGAGGAAGACCAAAGAAAAGATAGGATTGTGTGAGGAATGATATGAAAGACAAGGGAGTGAATGATAGTGTGACGGTTGACAGAGGAGAGTGGAAAAAGAAAACGTGTTGCGCCGACCCCAAGTAACATGGGACAAGGGCAGGAAGATGATATTCTTACCATAAATCAACTATCAGGGTATCAGATAGAGAAGAAAGTATATGATTCACCTGAGCAACCGTAGCCGTCAACATGTAGCACATAACCGGACCCAGTCTCCCGTAATAAGGTACCAAGGTACCAGAAGGCGTTAGAAAGTATGACTCACCTGAGCAGCCGTAGCCATCAACATGCAGCACATAACCGGACCCAGTCTCCCGTAATAAGGTACCAGGGTGCCAGAAAGCGGTAGAAGGTATGACTCACCTGAGCAGCCGTAGCCGTCGACGTGCAACACATAGCCCGGCCCGCAACCGCACTCAAAGGTGCCGTCGTGCAGCTCTCGACACAGTTGCTCGCACGGACTGCCCTCGCCGCACCGCCCTGCAACCACGACTACACTTGTAACTATTCTATCTTAACGAGTGCATCGCTGGTACATCAATTATTAAAAGAACTTTAAAGAATTACTATAGCAGTGGATACAGTTTATTTATTTAAGATCTCCAACTAAAGATATACAGTACCTACTTACACAATACATGACACATAATTAAAGTATAGAGTTATGAAGAGGTATGAGGAACAGGGTCTAAAGCTCACTCATCATCATCTGCCTAGCCTTTTCCCAACTATGTTGGGGTCGGCTTCCAGTCTAACCGGATGCAGCTGAATACCAGTATTTTACATGGAGCGACTGCCTATCTGACCTCCACAACCCAGTAACTGGGTAATACGATACCCCTTGGTAAGACTGGTTGTCAGACTTTCGGGCTTCTGACAACCCGTAACGACTGTCAAAGATCCACGAATGACAATCGGGACCAACGGCTTAACGTGCTTTCCGAGGCACGGAGGAGTCTCGGTATGTAAAGATGGTCACCCATCCACTAACCAACCCCGGCAAGCGTAGCTTAACCTGATGGATCGACCAGTGCGGCTGTTATTACTTAGCCACGAGCTCCTCTATAGAAAAGGGAGGGCGTCGTGTCTGGTGGGCCCAACGATTGATGTCGCGAGGTCATATTCGTCGCACGGTAAACCTTGCTTGCGCGATGCAGGATTTGTGTGATGTCAGATCTTAGATGCGTAGTTCGCATGTAATGTTGTAGATGCCGCCACAAAAAGGCAATATCAGTTAATATTAGGTGTACTTCTTTACGTAAAGGAGACCACAGCATGCACAATAAAGTAAACAACTATATGATTCTCTAGTAAACAACTATATGACTCCTCCGTGCCTCGAAAAGTACGTTAAACCGTTGGGCCCGGCTGTCATTCGTGGATCTTTGACAGTCGTTACGGGTCGTCAAAAGCCCAAAAGTCTGACAACCAGTCTTACCAAGGGGTATCGTATTACCCAGTTACTGGGTTGTGGAGGTCAGATAGGCAGTCGCTCCATGTAAAATACTGCTATTCAGCTGCATCCGGTTAGACTGGGAGTCGACCCCAACATAGTTGGGAAAAGGCTAGGCAGATTTGACCTATTTTTACAAAGGAGAACACTTCAATGTTCTGAACAGAATTACCAAAACTTTTAACTTGACAACCAATGCAAAATATTGTAAGATCCATTTTCAAAGCAAAAGAAAATTGTAATGTGAACTATCAACCCACTTATTTAATGATCACCTTTATTCAAATCCCAAAAAGTCTCAGAGTTTTTAAAATATCCAGAGGGAAGGTTATCGCATTCATTCCATTAGCTAATAATTATAAAGTTAATTACAAATCTTATCACGTCCCTTGACATCTCAGATTAAAACAAGATTACTCAAAGGGCGATCATTAAAGAGAGGAAATATCTCCCATTTTAATAACATTGTCTTCTTTCTATCAACTTTCGAGGTTCTCGTACATTCGACGACCAAGATTAAACAAATACGCGATAGGACTGACTCAGGGCAAATTATAGAACTTTTGTTCAAACAACTCAATTTAGATTTCAAACTCAATCCTTTTGTTGAACTAATTTTGGAGAGAGAAAACTGACTCTTTCAAACATTTTAGTGGAACCCGCATAAGTCTCGATCCCGTGGGGATATCGGGATAAAAAGTATCAAACTCAAACTCAAAGCATTTATTTCAACTGAACCATTTACGGGCACTTTTGAATTATCAAGGAGTCGGTCAGTCAGAAAGATGAAGCTAGTAGGTAGGCTCCTATGGCGAAGAACGGGTAAGAAACTCCACGGACACTCTTTTAAATCATAATATTGTTACAAAATATTGGTTACATCATTCGTGTTGAAATTATACATGTGACAATACTGTAGAAAGACGTGCACATTAAAAGCGTTCGTAATAAAAAGATAAAAAAAAACAATTTAAAAATTAAAATAAGCCGTGATAGCTAAGAGATGACCAGTCCCTACTGACGGCGCCCGTTCACGAACATGACGCATGGATCAGCACCATTTATCTCAACCATTTTGAAGGGAACTTAACGAACCAACACACACGCCACCAACAGCGAGACATTTGAGTGAGCATGACATACTCCCAGCCGCCAGGGCACATTCAAGACAATGAAAGACGTACCCAGTAAATGGTAGCTTTATAGAAGGTACATGGTCACAGTACTTACACATGTACTATGCAATTATACAATACTAACAGATTGAATTTTTACAATTCAAAGATAGGTTTTGCAATCTTCAGCAGCTCCAACAATATTTTCGAATGCCAATCAATTAGTTTATGCAACTATCTTATGTGTTAGTCCAGTACCCTAATTGCGTAACTTATTTTCGTAAACAATTTTGCCTAATTTGTTTCATTTTGACAGTTCAACAACATTCATTGCGTTATTTACGTTGTTGAGCAGATTTTTTTTTCCAACTTATGAAGCAATGGATTAGCAATCTGTTTCAAATCAGAACAAATTGTGAGTGTGTTGCATTACGCAATTAGGGTGCAGGTTATAAACTATCAATGCGCCAAATTTTTTACAAATCTGTTCAGTAGTTTTTGCATGAAAGAGCAGTAAACATCCATCCATCTCACAAACTTTCGCATTTATAATAATATTATAGTAAGATAGGATACAGTAATAATAATTATTAAGTAGGAAATAGGATTAGTAGGCTCCCAAGTTTACTTAAACAGAAGCTCCACAGGTAAGCAAACTCTAACAAAAATGGAGCGGAGGCGTCCCAAATTGCCATTATAAATGATCCACTGGCAGCGAGAAAAATGAGCCGACCATTACAAAATAAATGTCAAATGAGCGGGATTATATCCCACGCTCGGCGCTCGTACACCTCCCTCGTGTTACGAGAAAAGAAATAGCTTTTGATCAGTAATTTGACGTGGGGCTCTTTTGTTACCCGACGTTCCTTGTTGATCAAATTAGGGTTTAGCCTATTTTTTATTTAAGTTTAAGTAGCTGTCTTCGTTACTTTTTCACGTGAGTAATTTATCTCTTGGATTTTTCTATAGCTGTTTTCCGAAAGATAGCATTTTGGGTCGAAAAAGGTAAACCTAAAATCAGAACTATCATGGCCTAACAGAGAAGGCTTCGTTGTACCTACTGCTGACTGTTAGCATCGTCCCACCGTACAAATTACTTAGCTCTCTAAAGAACTCTTTAGATACATCCAACACAACCACGAAAAAACACGGAAAAGTCAAAGTCAAATTATTTATTTCAAATCACACAAAAGGCACTTTTGAAATAATAACCTACTTATTTAAGCACCATTGTTATTAGCACCAATATACTAACAAAATTATGGACCTTAGTCTGAAATAAAGTTTAATTTAATTTAATATTTGAAAAATTCAAAATTTCCACAAAAAAAAAAAATCGATTGTAGTCGCCCTTTTCACAAGGTAGTTAGTTACTTTTGGAGAAGAATGGGCAAGAAACTCCACACTAAGACCCTTTCCTCACTGGTCGGTACGTCAGCGGTGCAAGATCAACATGCTCAGTATACCCGGTACCGAAAGCTCACCGAGCGCCTATATTTCAATGAGCGTTTCCTGATTAACGCTGGGGCTCTGTCTGGCGTGGGGTTGCAGCAATATGCTGAGCAATGGCCGTTTTGCGTGGATGTGACGCATATTTTCCCCCAATTTTTTATTTACGTGTTTTTTATCTTTCTTTGCGTCATGTTTACCGCAAATAAAAGTATTTTCTTTCTTTGTTTTTTTTTCTTTGTATGCGCGGAAGCGGGGCGGGATCGTTTCGGTATACCGCGTCTCGGTAGAAATATCCCAAACAGAGCCCGCTCGGTGTTTTGAGACACGTCACGCGGTTTAATTGAAAATATATATAAAAATATATATAAATATATATAAAAATATATATAAATATATATCATTTATTTATTTATTTATTAGACCAGAAATAGTAAACATGTAACACAATTTGTTTTAGCTACTTAAAATTATTATGCTTAAATTAATTTAGTAACAATTGTGTCCAATTATTAGCATCTGCAGCCGAACTAGGTTTATAGCCTGTGATTCAGCATGCAGCGCCTCAAGCCCTTGAACTGGATATGCAAGTATGAGCTTACGAACAAAAGGAAACAGTTTATTTTAAAATATGAACTTAATTTACTTAAAAAAGAAAAATGAAAGGGTTGCTGTCCTCTGAGTGTGTAAGGTGAAGGTGAGTGTATGTGTGTGAGAGGGTGTGTAGAGAATTAAATAGATTTAGCTAGTAGATTCTTTTATAGTCTCCATAGTATATAAAGCCAACAATTAGTTGTATCATATAAATATATATATTTTCAATTTATGATGCCGCCAATAGCGCTGTCGTTGTTTTCATAATTTCATAAACGGAGATAAATATAATACGCCACAACATTCATCACTTGCTTGAATTAAGCGGTACTGCACAAATTTTAACGTCAGGTCCGCAAATAAAAGCAGTACAGTATGCAGAGTATACTATACCGAAACGATACCGCACCGACCAATGAGCAAACGGCCTTACACTTTTAAAATTTTACCAAAAAAAATCACGAAGAAAAATCTGCAATTTTTATACCAGCCGTAAAACACGATATTACAACCCTTTAACGTTCAGCGGCACTTCAGTGAGGAGAAATCAAACGCTGCCGCTATAAATTGACGGCGTTCCTTTGTCTTCGCTTTAATCGAGTAAAAAGGGGCAGCAGAATGGTATGTAATTAGTTAACACTTACTCATTTCGCTCATTATAAGGAAAGGCGCGGCTAAAAGCTTTCGACACGCGCCATAGAGCACCACCCTTCCTTTTATTATACTTTTCGACACGCCATATGTTATTGGATTATTCCAGAAATTCTTGATTTTCGTATTTTATATAGGGCCATTGACCTGTTGTTTCGAAATAAATAAAACCCTCTAGAACATTACAGCCGATAAAATTTAGTCATGAAAACTTAGGTGAAGTGAGCTGCCATTCCACCATGCTAGGGGTCACACTATTGACAGCTCAGTTGAAAGAAAGAAAAAAAGAAAAGAAAGAAAATAAAGAAAGAAAAGAAAGAAAGAAAAGAAAAGAAAGAAAGAAAGAAAAGAAAGAAAGAAAGAAAAGAAAGAAAGAAAATAAATTTATTTGACCCAGGTTTAGGCACAAAGTTTTAAAAAACAAAACAAAAAATAACAGAGAAAGCTTAAAACAGTATTATGTGCTTCACTTCACCTTACACGGTGCGATTTTTACAGAATAGATCTCAATGTGACCTCGAATGTCATGATTTCATTATCTTCTTCATAATCACTATTGCTGATTGTAATGATTTATAATTGAGTAAAGTCATATTTGTTACGGCCGCGAATCATATTTAGATCAACATACAACGTGATACTGACCTGCAAATTGCCAAAAATGTTAGAAAATTTAAATTTCGCGGGCTACCCTGACGCTTTCGCCTTAATGCAGAAACAATATAATTAAATCATATGCTTATGACAATGATCAATGACCCTGCGATGATCGCCAATATTAACCTAGGAAGTCTCGAACGTCCATTCTAATATGTTGTATGTTTTACCCTCTGTGTTGACACAGGACTTTGCAGGGTGATGATAACTTGATTAGGGTTGCGGTCAGCGTTCGTGAGCAATAAACGTTGAACTTCGTTAAAATTTGTCTCTGCGAAGTGTGATATTTAGAAGACCTGTGTTATGTATGAATCAAGTCCTTTTTTTTTTACATAGGTACTGCAATAACATTAACAAAAAGTAATAAAAAAACTTATTATTTTTGAAAATTAAAAAGTTATTGCTAATTAAAATTCACATTTTTAATACCAAAATTACCCCAAACCATTCATATGGGTCATAAGTTATGACTTGTAGACACCCGCTAAACGACGGCCGCCCGCGCCCCATGTAATAACCCGGTAATATACCCCATTAAAAAAACGTTTTTTTTTTTCTTTTTAGGGTTCCGTAGTAAACAAGGAACCCTTATAGTTTCGTCATGTCCGTCTGTCTGTCTGTCTGTCCGCGGTCTAGCTCCGAGACCCTTAGTACTAGAAAGTTGTAATTTGGCATAGGTATACATATTAATTACGCCAACAAAGTGGTAAAACAAAATTATGGAAAACATTTTTTTTTAGGGTACCTCTCATACACGTAAAGTGGTAATGTTTATTTTTTTATTTTTTTACCCCATCATTGGAAAGGTCCTTCAAAAATATTGTGAGTTTGTGGAAACCATTTTTGGATTCAGGGATTCGTTTGCGAAATATTAAGCTTTAAAGTGTTAATTTTTGTTAGAGTCAAGTGTCCCCTGCCGGCTAAATGGTTGATTTTGGGTGTGTGAAAAAAATCACAACAGTAGCTGATATAACGAAATTAAAAGGAAAACTATCACAGCTAAGTAGGCTCTACAAGTTAACGAGTAATAATCGACCAACTTAACTTTGCAGTTGCAAAAACATGTTTTCCCATACATTTCGTATGGGATAACATATTTTTCAACTACAAAGTTAAGTTTATTTTTGGGATAAATTCATCCCAACTACGGAACCCTTCATTGTGCGTGGTCCGACACGCACTTGGCCGGTTTTTACCTTATAATTTCCACATAAACATACTCTCAATATGACACTTTACAACACCCTCACGGATCGAACAGGGTTTTTTTACATATTGTAAACAGTTTTATCTACCCTTTCACAGAAAAACCGCCCTTAATTCTCAGTTAAACAAAAAATAACACAACAATGATTACGTTGCGATCCACGGATGACGAATGGCGCTCAACGTAAATAAAGCGCTTGATATAAAGCGCTGAACATGAAAGGTGCTTGACATTAAGCGCTGAACAGAAAGGTGCTTAACATCGTCGTTCGTGTTAATCGATTCATCGAACGCGTTGATTTCATTACCGCATGTGTCACGGACTCACAGGGTAGTAGGCAGCGAGGTACTTAATTGTGTCAATTTTTTATTGTAATAATGTTTTTAAATATCCGTGTAGGTTTAAAATGGAGAATCAAGTTTTTGGACCGCTTGTGAGCACTTCTGCCAGAGTATTTTTAAGCTATTGCATAGCTTTTATCGCGGGCTTTGAGCGCGGCGACCGAATCAAGAAAATCCGTAACGAAAATAAAACCTAATACTCCGCCACTCCGCCTACCATGTAATGACAGTTCTCATGACAACGTGATGTTGTCATGGGAACGTAATTTTTGTTTTATGTCATCACGTCATCATCCCAAGTGTAGCGTTGACAAATAGGAAGTATGGAGGTTACAAATGCTATGCAATAGCTTTACCGCGGCAGTCCCCAAGTGCCACACGTTTTTTTTTTTAGGAAGTGCTTGGTTAATACGAGTGTAACTCAAACTCAAAGCCTTTATTTCAAATAAACCAATAACAGGCACTTTTGAATTGTCAAGGGGTCGGTCAGTCAGAAAGATGAAGCTAGTTGCCCATTCCAAAGCGTAGTAGGTACCTATGGAGAAGAACGGGCAAGAAACTCCGCGGACACTCTTTTAAATCAAAATATTGTTAAAAAATATTGGTCACAACATTCATGTTGGAATTATATATGTTAGAACAATATTATAGAAAGACGTACCTACACGTTAAAAGCGTCCGTAATAAAAAGATTAAAAACAAAAACATAAAAAATTAAAATAAGCCGTGGCAATATACAGGGTGGTAGGGGACATCGACGCGAAAACTGTTACAAAGGATTCAGTACATGATTCTGAACCCCCTGCGTTGAAATTATAACAAGTCGAAACTACAACACTACAGTTGATAACAAGTAAAAATATCTAAACTGTCATATACAGGGTGGCAGAAACATCGACGCGAAAACTGTTACCAGGGATTCACAACATGATTCTGAACCCCAGGGGCGTTGAAATTTTTCGTCGGTTATTTGAAAAAATATCTGCTGTTCCATACATTTTGACCGCGTAGGTATTGAACTTTTCTATGAAACAGCAGATTTCTTTTCAAATAACCGACGAAAAATTTCAACGCAGGGAGATTCAGAATCATGTGGTGAATCCCTGGTAACTTTTCGCGTCGATGTTCCTGCCATCCTGTATATGACAGTTTCGATATTTTTACTTGTTATCAACTGTAGTGTTGTAGTGAATCTTCAATGTGTTTTTTAGTGTGGATTCTATCGTCGTGAAAACTGATCGCGTTCAATTTTATCGGTGAAATTGGCACTTAGACTAAGCTCTACAAAGCCGAATAAATCTAAGGATCGACTTTAGATAAAATTGAGATTATCTACTGATACCTAACTAGATTATTCGAAGGTTTTAGAAGACCAAAAACAGAGTCTCTGCGTGAGTAAAATCCGGAACACAAAACTGCCGTCCTTATGAAAAGCAATAACTCGAGTTTTGCGCCGAATTGAGATAAGTACATATTCGGAATTTGCAGAACGAGATCTATACATTCTTTTTAGATACTTTTTACGTATCTATGATGAAGCCGGTTTACCTTGTATACCATGTATAGTGTTGGAGATACAAACAAAACAAAAATAAAAAATCTTTACCCGCATTTTCATTTTTCTCGAAATCAGGTTTAATCTATACTCCATTTGAAATAAGATTAGACATTTAACTAAACCTTTTTTACAGTCCGTTCAACCGATTTTGACTTCTATTGCGTTGGTGGCATGACAAATAGCAGCTGCAGTAAACAGTTGGTACTGTAACCAGTTTTTTGCTTTTAATGCCATACTTATGCCTACGGTATAGAAGTCAGAATCGGTTGAACGGACTGTAATAAAGGTTTGTTTAAATGTCTTATCTTATTTCAAATGGAGTATAGTTATTGCACTTTTCGTAAGGATGGCAGAATAGGCCTGTGTCCAATTTTTTTTTTTTCAGTCTTGTAGATTAATAAAAAATATTGGACACGTATTTTTTCTTGTTTGACGTAATCAAAAGATTACGGCGATATATTGAGTCAAAATGTGGCATGACGTCACGCCTTGCTAGATTTTATACTGAGTTGTGACGCCCCCACTTCCCAACTTTAATGCGTGTTTTCTAAGTTATTTTTGAGTAATATGGTAACGCAAAAAATACGTGTCTAATATTTTCTTGTTATCTGAAAGACGGATTAAATAGAATTTCTTTTTTTTAACCGACTTCAAAAAAAGGAGGAAGTTCTCAATTCGACTGTATTTTTAACCGACTTCCAAAAGGAGGAGGTTCTCAATTCGATTGTATGTTTTTTTTTTTTTCGTATGTTTGTTACGCGATTACTCCGTCAATTATGAATTGATTTTGATGATTCTTTTTTTGTTTGGTAGATCATATTTCAGAGGTGGTCCCATATAAATTTTATGAACTTTACTTGGGTAGTTTTTGAGTTAGCTTCAATAATACGTATTTTTTCGTCACTTAGTATGTGGATGATATGATAACTTCCTGTCACTGTTCTTCTGTATTCGAATTTCTGTGGGGTAGATGTATCACAACTAAAAAGTAAAAAAATAAAAACTTTTTAGAAAAAAAAAACAACCGACTTCAAAAAAACACTACAAAGTGAAAAATAACTTTAATTTCGGAAGTCGGTGTCTTTAGTTTTGAATTTTCGTTCTTTGTCACCGACTTCCGAAGTTTTTTTTTTTTAATGTTTGTTACAGTTAATTGATTCAGGCGTGACCTTGCGGAAATCCATTATAAAATACAATAGACGTGGATATATTTTAGTAACCTGTTCCAGGTTACTAAATATATCCACGTCTATTGTATTTTATAATCCACACAGTCGAAAGTTTTGAGATAACAATATCTCAAAACTTTCGACTGGGTGAACCGATTATGATGATTCTTTTTTATTTGAAAGCTGGTGCTTCCCATATAAATTATATTAACTTTACTTGGATAGTTTTTGAGTTGGGTTCAATAATACGTATTTTTTCCCACTTAGTATATGGATGATATCTTAAGTTCCTGTCGCTGTAATTTACATAGCAGGTAATGGTATTTGAATTTGTGTGGGGTAGGTACCACAACTAAAAACTGAAAAATAAAAACTTTACACAAATAAAAAAATTAAGTTTAATAAAAAACTGTAACCCGACTACGGGAAAATAAAAATGATCTAAAAAGTACGAAACAAGCAAATATTTCAGACAGAAATCAAGACATAGGCACAAAAATGGTCCAGGTAAAGCCGTGGTCGCATGCCTGTATACCATGTTGGTGCCAAGAACACCTACAAAATTATAATACGTACTTTTTAGATCATTTTTATTTTCCCGTAGTCGGGTTACAGTTTTTTTATTAAACTTAATTTTTTTATTTTATACTTTTCCGTTTTTACACTTGATAAACGTAAATAAGAGTAGAGTAATACAATAGTTCAGTAATTAACCTATTTTAAATTCCAATAGCAGTGCATAGTGCTTTGGACGAAACCATAGAGCGATTTATTTCGACGCCAACAACATATATCGATATCGAGCTTCGAAGAAATCCAAAATATAAATATTTCGTTGTACTTGTTTTTCTTCATAAGAGTGGAATTACAAATCGGTACTACTTATTAAGATTTGATTAACTACACGTTGGTAACATCTTGCGATACTACGTAGCGCAGTCTCACTTTTGCTTGTTTTTAACGATTTAAACATATTTGTTTACTTTGAAAATATAATATTATATACATATTTGTAATGTGCTCGTCAAGACCTTTATTTTGATACCAAACATGTCATGATCATCCAATTTTTTTTTTTTTTCGAGGTTGGAAATTTACGTGTAAAGTCCACCAAATTAAATTTAGGGAAAAATTATATAGCCTATGTCACCCGGACCATTATTACGAATCTATTGATACCTCATTCATCAAAATCGGTTTAGTAGTTTAGGCGCTATGGTGGAACACACGTAAAAACAAACATACATACATACATACATACATACAAACATACATACATACAAACATACATACATACAAACATACATACATAGACTGCTAAAATCATAACCCTTCCTTTTGGCTTTGCCGTAGTCGGGTAAAAATAAAAACTTTACACAAAAAAAATCAACCGATTTCTCTCTCTTCTTCTTTTTTACCTAAGCAACTACCGTATTTATTTAATAGTTTACTGAACTGATATCCACCTGTTAAATAATAAGTTAGCTAAGACGAAATTAATTAAAACAATCTATCAGCCCATAATCTCACACGTTCTACGTCACTTATATTTATTTAGAAAGGAAATAACACCGTTAATTTGTGCCAGCGTGTGGCACGGACGTGACTGATCGCTGCAATATAAGCTTCTTTGATCGTCTGCCGCTTGGCTGCGTTAAATAATATTGATGCCGACGATACGGAATAGTGCAGAAGGTCTGCTCCATAATTTAATTTATTTATGTATTTATGTCAGATAACATGATCCATTATGGTTAGTAACAACAAGAGCTTATAAACTATGTTAGTAGGTAAGAATATAAATAACAATTAAAACATTTTATTTTACCGTCCTAACCACGATGCTTACCCAGAGCGAGTGCATCGGACACTGAAATTTACTTCAAACTAACTTCAGAATGTCGTTGCTGCTGCCGCGTACTCTGCTCAACAGTGACGACACACGCTTGCGTCTTATTGCGTAAAAGTCGTCCGTACGCGCTTCGGCAAACATGACGGACGCACTGCAGAACCGCGGCAACCACAACAACATCCTGAAGACGTTATTGTATTGTACCCGCAGAGCGCTGTATGCCTTTTGAGTATAATTAACCCACAGGCTGCTCGTGTAGAAAAATTGGCAATATGCTTTGAATAACGCTAACTTGACTTCAGCTGAGCAACGAGCAAACCTGCGAGCCAACATATTACCCCGGACTGCCAGCGCTCTCCGTTCACGTTCAATGTCCTCGTTGTCCCTAAGATCATCGGTGATAATGTGCCCTAGATATTTAAACTTTTTCACTCTAGTGAGAGGAGAACCGTTCAGAAAAAGAGGTGGAGGTTCATGAGGGGTTTTATCACCCAGACCAAAAAACATACACTCGCTCTTGGCAGCATTATACTTGAGACCATGACTCTCAGCATAACGCTCACAGATTCCAAGTAGATGACGAAGGGCTCTAATTGACGGGCCCAGCAGCACCATGTCGTCGGCATAACTTATATTATTGACAACGACTTCATCAATATGACAACCTACATGCGTGCTACTGAGCTCACCAATCAGGCTATCCATATAAACATTAAAAAGCGTGGGCGAGGAAATTCCTCCTTGCCTCACGCCACACTCTAGCTTTTACTCCTCAGACAAGCAATCCGCCCACTTTACGACAAAGGAAAATGCACGCACATATAAACATAATCGGCGTATAACATTCCCACTGCTGGAACACAAGCCTCCGCTCTGTGAGAGGGAGTGGGCTGTAATCCACCACGCGGGCCCAGTGCGGGTTGGTAGATGTCACATGTCAGCAACAGTCAGCGATCAACTATTAAGAAGGGTCTTCCCGGGCCGTCTATCGTCAACGCGAGCATGGTCGAAAAGCTTGTTGATTCATCCAGCGCAAGTGAGAATTACTAAAAAGCAAGTGAGAACGCAATAACATTGTACGAAACATATTGTGCGGAAATTTCATAAAACTTGTTTCGGGAAATACATGTTTTTGAGTATACCTTACAAGTTTGTGAAATAAATGTTTGTCATTTAGAGTCTCCATTACATGTGCGAGGTTTCAAAGAAGATCTTTTGTTTATTTTTACAATTTATGAGTACATTATGAATGACCAAAGATCAGGTAAAATTTATGCAAAAAAGGAGATTTTTTAAATTTTTTGCTTTCATAGAAACCTAGATAAAGTGCACAACATACCTCCTTAGTTCAAAAATTTCAAAGAAAGATGTGTTACAACTCCATAGTAACGTACGAGCGTTTGTATGAAAAGTATAACGGGTTGGCCGCTCTTAATATATGCATCTCTTTTGTTTACACGGAATGTATATCTATTGTACGTTTCTTGAGCGAGAAAATAGGCGATAGCTTCCTTCCTTCCTTCGCTTCCTCGCTGGCGGCGGTGGGACACTCGCGGTGCGAACGCCCGCGAAAGCCGTGAAACACGAGTGTAGATGTTTTCGCGCCTTCGCGTTCGCGCTTCGCGCTGTTCCCCGATCGGTGTCGGTTTTTTGTCCCGCGACAAAGGGTTCGCGCTTGGTTCACAGCGTACGAACGCATCTACACTCGCAGCTTTTCGCAGTAGCGCACGAGTCGCTATCGGGAGAGGTCAAGCGTGATTTTTTAATAAGCATAGATTTTTTATAAGGATTTTCGTCATCCACCATCTTCTCTTTTTCCGTCTCTTTTTTATTTGTTTGTTATTTTTAAAACAAATATAATTGTAGTACGCTACAGTACATAGCGTCACAGCAGCAGCAACAGACACATCGGCGTCCATTTTCTATGAGATCGCGAACGACACTGCGAAACTTTGCGAGTGTGGAAGGACACGTTTTCACGTGGAATTCGCAGCAAGATTCGCGCGCGAGTGTAGAGCGGGCTTTACGTATATTACATAAAGCGTGAGAGAGTGCAAGAGCACTCGCGATTTGCATTTGTTTATTGTGATAACCGTACCGCGTTCGTACGCATCTGTGTGTACGTCGCCTGTTTTCATTCGTTGTATGGAGCTGACCTTCTGTATCAATTTTGTTCCGACAGGATGGTACACACGGCTACACATCAAGCTATACATTTCCAGTATAAGCTGACCTCGCATTATACGGAAATCCTATGCAATGCGAGATCAGCAGAAACTGGAAATGTTATAGATTGATATGTAGCCGTGTGTACAGTCGAAAAATCTGAATCATGACCCACTTTGACGATAAATCGTTTGAAACCGTCAAAATAACAAAGTTTTCCCTCCTTTACAGTGCATGCCGCACTTAGGACGTTTTAAATATTAAGCAAGCTATGTCAATACGGGTCGGAGATCTATGCAATTTTAACCTTTGTCATTACTGCAATAGATAATATTTTAGATAAAGCATTAATAATCATATTTTGAATCCAAACTCTTTGGAATTAAATATAACTCAGAACAAATGTTTTTTTTTCAAAACCACGTTCCGAACTCTTTCGATTATAAAATGACAGAGTCAAAAAATCACTCGGAAATTGGTGTCAAATAATAATTTCTAAAATTCGTTTATATTTACTTACAATTGCAGAACAAAGAGCTCGGATTATAGTTCTCAGTGAGCAAGGCTACGGTATACGAGAAATATCTCGAGAGTTAAATATATCTCGAAACACAGTGAGGACCTGGATCAGGCGATATGAAGAAGAGGGTACCCTGGAAGATAGACGACGATATAATCATGGTGTTCATCAAATCACGAATCAACAGAAAACCTACATGCGTCATCATTACGAAGAACATCCGTTTACTCCCACTCGGTATTTTGCGGCACGGTACGACGTTTGTCTACAAACGATAAGAAATCATTTGCACTCCACTGGACTGCACTATAGACATCACGCTAAGAAATTCGACTTAACAGATGCACACAAACTTGCAAGATTAAATTTTGCACGTGAATATTTAAACTTTGACTGGACTAACGTTATCTTTTCAGACGAGAATTCTTTTAGATCTTCTCAGCACGGTCGCATAACCTTGTGGCGTTACAATAATACACGATTCGCTGAGGATCACGTAGTGCCGAATCAATTATCTGGCCGAATCTCAGCTAACATGTGGGGCTGGATGGGACCCGGAAGTGTAGGCGAGCTGGTTCAGATTTCTTCTCATGCGAATGCAATAAATTATGTGGATTTATTAGAAGAATCTATGTTACCGACAGTGCGAATGGTTTACCCGCGAGAAGAAGTTCCAAGTTTTTATTATGTTCACGATAACTGTAGAGTGCATACGGCCAGAGTCGTGTCTAGCTGGTTTAGCCATCATCCAGAAGTTACGCTAATTCCCTGGCCATCTAAATCCCCGGACTTAAATCCAATTGAAAATTTATGGGGTCTGATGGTCCAAAAGTGGGATAATAGAAACGAGAGGACAAAGCAAGCAATTGAGCAACATTGCAACGAAATTTGGGATTATATGAGAGGAAGTGATATTTGCAGTCGCCTTATTGGATCAATGCGTTCAAGACTATTGGCTGTTATTGCAAGCAATGGTGGTTACACTCGATATTAACTATTGTTAAATAAGAACGAGTTCAACATTATAATTTTTATATTTTTTAAGCGTTTTACTTTCCCGTTTCTTATTGTTGCCTTAACAAACTTTGCAAACAAAATTCAGTGAAGATGTATGCAAAAATGGCGGAATCTTGTTTGTAGCACATTTAAGGCTCTTACAGGCCGTTTTCATGTAAATTGTTCTACCGGTTTCGCGTTACGCGACAAGTCGCGCCAGTATGTAGAAGCCTTTAAGCTGAACGCATATTAAAATAAATAATAAATCAGGTATATTAGATTAAAAACACATTGATTTTAGTACGACAATGCGTACGCGTCGTATTTATTTTGGGTGTGCATTCAGCTTAATACCGCACTCGTGTGTAAAAGCTCTTAACAAAGATGGAGACTGCAACAGATAATTCTGTGTAATTAAATGACAGATAACAAGGTCGTTACCATGGAAATGTATGTTTACGCGAATTTCGACCTAATTGTATTTGAATACTGTAAGAAAATAAGCTTATGGTGGATCATGATTCAAATTTGTCGACTGTACCTCGAACAGGTTCAAACGTTTTGTTGTCCGTTTGTAAAGCACGGATATTAGTGAAAGAGGAAAAATATGTGAAATAAAATATCGTGAGGAAATCGGCCATGCCTGAGAGATATTTCTCGACGTCATGTGAAACCAAGTCAGAGGCCCATGGGCGGCTTTGAAACTCTGACACCAGGTTAGTCACTAAAGCCTGAAACTGCGTTAAGCGGGCGCCCGCGACGGGCACCCGACGCGTGTCTACGCGCGTGGACAAGCGGATGGGCTCCGTGGGAACGCGACGGCCCCCGTCACGGGTACCCGTCGTGGAGACCGGATTATTTTATTTACGCAGTGTTGCTAGTTCAATTTTAATGGTGTGCATGCACAGTTATTTCGATGGAGAACTTAATATATTAGTATATACCTAGGCGACCGAGCTCTGCTCTGGTGAAAATTTATAAGGCTCATTTAATATTATAGGATAGTTCATACTAATCCCATGTATAGTACATACTAATTCCATGCTGCCATGATAGTAAATACTTACTAATTTCATACTGTCATGATAGTAGATACTTACTAATTCCATACTGCCATGTCATTATTCTAATGTCGTTATCCTCATGTCATTATTCATTATCTTGTTCTAAACTTTGGGCGACCGAGCTCTGCTCAGGCGAAATATGAACAAAACGAATTTTCCCAGATATGAGACATTGAGACCTAGCTAGATCGATTTTTCGCTTCCATAAACCCCTATATTGCAACTTTCCAGCGCTTGGCCCCGCAACGGAGCACTTTTGTATGGAACCGCGCGGACATCCGCTTAACGCAGTTTCAGGCCTTAGCATACGAAAAGAAGAAGTGAAGGAGTGATGTAATGATTTTTTTTATTTGTTATACGTTCTATGCAAAATTTCAAGAAAAAGTTTCCGCAGTAATTTATATTTTCCTTGTCATTACGGTAATTTAATCTACAAAAAACGTTTGAAGATTATTTTTCACTTACAAAGTGTTTAATTATATCAACACAGTTCAACATCTTTGATCCTTTTAAGCCACAAAAACATAAACGAATTTTATAAAACCGGCGTCAAAAATATTGTATTAATAAAGGAAAAACATTAAAACCTTCATGCTTTAAACCATTAGGTCTGTAACAATTTTTCTTCCAAGCGAATTTTCACTTTGAAACAGTGTTGGGATCCAGTGGTGACGAGAAAAAACTTTCTACAAAAAAAAACAACCGACCTCCAAAAAAAAACACTACAAAGTGAAAAATAACTTTAATTTCGGAAGTCGGTGTCTTGGGTTTTGTATTTTCGTTTTTTGCCACCGACTTCCGAAATTAAAGTTATTTTTCACTTTGTGGTGTTTTTTTTGGAGGTCGGTTGTTTTTTTTTTGTAAAAAGTTTTTATTTTTCACTTTTTAGTTGTGGTACCTACCCCACACACATTCGAATACCACTACCTGCTACCAGTGACAGAAACTTATCATATCATCTACATACTAAGTGGGAAACAAATACGTATTTTGTAGCTAACTCAAAAACTATCCAAGCAAAGTTAATAAAATTCAAACAAGAAAAATAATTTTCAAAATCGGTCCACAATTAACGGAGAAATCGGTGGACATACATAAAAAAAAACAAACATACGCGACGAACATATAACCTCCTCCTTTTTGGAAGTCGGTTAAAAAATAAAAAATTCTAATCTTGCGTGAAAGTGTACCAAGCTTTCGTAGCTCGAGTGTTCGTAGCGATGCTACGTAAAACTGGCAAACTATTGCTACGGCGTAGCGTCGTAGCATAGTTTGTGAGTTTCATTTGCGTTTTGTATTTATTTATGTGTTTGCTACGTGCGGTCCCTTGTCTCTCGAAATACGCTTTGGTTTATTATATTCGGTACAGTTGGCTTTCTATGTAGTATGTTTATTTGAATAATATGTCTCTGAGGAGTCCTATAGTATTTACAATAAAAATACTTAGTTCAAGACATCGGTATCACAATATTTAATACCTTTAAACGAGCAATTCTTGTATACAGGGTAAGTTTTTAACCAGTGCGCAAACTTTAACACGTGACTTTACACATCATTATGAACAACTTTTACTATGGGACCAAACCTGAAATTGCGAATTAAAAAAAAATCTGCCGTTCCCTAAATTTTGACAAGTTATGCGAACATAAATGTAGGGAACAGCTGATTTTTTATGTATATATGTCGTGGCCAGATCTTAAAATTGATCGTTTCATGAAATGATCGACCATTTCATGAAATGGTTGCGTTTCATGAAATGGCCAGCTAAAATTGACCATATCGTTCAAACGTCAACGTTTAATGATATGTCAGTCGACGTTTGGCCATATCATTAAGTAGGGTATCCATGCAAATATTACTGGCATTCCTTAACTTTTAGTAATCTAGGTCAATGGATAAATAAAACAGTTTAAATAGCTTTCATTCCAGAAGAAAAATAATAATTAATAAGATAATAGTTAAATACTAACCTGTGAAATACGTTCCAAACTCCATGGTTTTTTAAGATTACGCTCGTTTTTCGAGTGAATTTCATAAAAGTCACGTAGCTTGTTATAATAACGATACTTCACTAAACTTTCATCTTCCGTTTGCATATTTATAATTGCTTTTCCAACCGAATTATCGTTCGCCGCCATGATACACAACAAAAACAAAGCGACATCTACGCCTCTACCGGTGGATAATTTAACTATTTTACGATATGATCACTAATATTTGGCCACATCATGAAGTAGTCGTGCGTTTAACGGTTCATTTCGTTAAACGTTGAGTATTTAATGATCTGGCCAGACCACATCATGACGTGGCCAGCGGTCGATGTTCTATTTCATGAAATGCAACCATTTCATGAAATGGTCGTTCATTTCATGGAATGATCAATTCTAAGATCTGGCCACGACTAAAACATAATCTGAATTTCTGAAACGGCTCCTACGATTTTCATGAAATTTAGTATGCAGGGGGTTTCGGGGGCGATAAATCGATCTAGCTAAGTTTCATTTTTAGAAAAAATCGTTCAAAAATATGTTTCAAATTAATTTTCGCAACATATTCGAGCAGTCGATAATAATAGTTCTTAGTTTCGAGGCACCCTAATATTAACAATTCAATCTGCTTAACCTTTTCCTAACTATGTTGAGGTCTGGCGTCCGTCTAACCGAATACCAGTATTTTACATGGAGCGACTACCTATCTGACCACCACGACCCCTTAGTAAGACTGGTTGTCAGACTTGGGCTTCTGACTACCCGTAACGACTGTCAAAGATCTACAAATGACAGCCGGGACCAACGGCTTAACGTGCTTTCCGAGGCACGGAGGGGTCTTGGTACGTAATGGATGGTCACCCATCCACAAACAGACCGCGGCAAGCGTAGCTTAAACTTCAATCGACCCGTGCGGCTGTTACCAAGTTATTTTGTTGTTTTTCGGTGTGGCAATATGCCGTGTTCGGGTTCACGACAAGTCAATCGTCATCCTGAGGATGCGTTGTTGAGAGGTGAAACACGTATCGATTTCTTACAGGGTTTTTTATGACTCTTTAGGAATAGTTAATAGGAATAGGTTAATAATAAATTTATCTATGGCCATTGTAATTTTTTTGAAGTGAACACTTCTTTAGGCGCGTTGGGCATTTTTGAGATGGGAAAAAACCATTGAACTCGCGACACCGTTACCGACACTTCATTTTTGTAAATGCGATTGTGCTCTTTATTAATAATATCTGGATGACCGAGATCAGCTCGCTTTTTTTTTTTGAATGACGTTTTCTAAAAATGAAACCTAGCTAGATCGATTTATCGCCCCCCGGCATACTAAATTTCATGAAAATCGTTGGAGCCGTTTCCGAGATTCAGATTATATATTTATATACATATATACAAGAATTGCTCGTTTAAAGGTATTAGATTACGTTACGGATCAATGTTCTATGCAAGTATTTTTACTTTGAACGTTTTGGAAGTATTTTTTTTAAATTGTTCACGTTTTCACTTCTGTCGGCTCTCCCGAAGTGCCACAGATTTTTTTTTGCTTTTATAATGTCACGTTTAATGAAAAACAAGCCCTTTTGAAATACGAAACTAACTGATTTTATGATCCAACGTTTTCATTAAAGTAAATGTATTTTCCAGCCTTTTTTCCAGTCTTTGTTTTTGTCGAATTCGCATTTAGTGGGGCCCCGACTCACTTGCTTATTTAGGCCCTTTCTGGAGTATTATATTGCTAGCAATTAGTCCCTGTCGACGAGCGATGTTTACGGTTCTCTCCGTCGTTAAAACGTACCGTTTGTTTTGTTTTTTATTTAATTTGGTAAACATTGAGACCCTGATTTTGAGGTTTCATTACTGAAGGGTTCTTTATGAATGACCCTCACACACACATAAAATATTTCTATTTTTTTAATACCCCTCGGGTGTCATCGGATTTCCGAATACAAACGAATGCTAATTTCCATGTCCATCAATTGCTAGATTTATCTTATATAATAATTTGAATTCAGAACTAAGTACTTCATTGTTGTTTTGTTTTGATTTTCGTGTGAACTATATAGAGCTGCAAAACTATTTTCCTATTTGTCGTGCCTGCGACTTTAGCAGTTTTCCTACCATTTTTTAAATAAATTACATTAAGTTAAAAGAGTATTAACAACTGTATATACTTCCAAGTCAATTAAGAGCGTCTGGTCTGCACCAAGCGCAAAGGGCAACTGATAGAAATCCAAAGACCGACGAAACACGAGGTTTGCCGAGGGACATTAAGAACATATTTGTACTGTACATACATAATGACACACATATAACACATGGATAAAGTGTTTATATTACTATATCAGACTCTAAGAAAGTGGTACGGACTTGTGTAAAGTACTAATTACAAAAATAATTATTACGTAAAAACATAAGTTACATTAAAATGGCTTAAAGACAGGAATCCCAATTGCAAGACAATCAAAATCTTCAACAATTTACCCCCAGGAGAGTGTTGCCCATTAATAAATTCAGGAAAACAATATTTGACTGGCTTTTAGACAACTGTTTCTATTCGGTTAATGAATGTTTAAATTATTGACATTACATTTTATCAATATTTTTGTGTGTTTATTGACTTTTTGAAGTGAAAACTTCTTTAGGCGCGTTTTGAGATTTTTATTTATTTATTTATTTAGGTTAACCAACAATTGCTTACACCTATACATTTCTAACTTAATTACTAGGGTAACATTTACAAGTGCAACAATTAATTATAGGTTAACACCACATGCACAAAAAATAAAAACGGCTTAATACAACATACTTATAAAGTTAATATGCATACAAAAAAACACGCGAGATGGGACTAAACCATTGATTTCGCGAAACTGTAACGCAATTTACCGACACCGTGGAGTAAAAGACATCAACGCGTTGATTACAGCGGTGCCGATTTTTTTTTCAAGTTTTCACTTCTGAGGCACTCCCGGAGTTGTTGGACTGTTTTTTATTTTTTTCTTTGTTGATCTTTAACTTTATTATGATTGGTATATTTTGACATTTAATTCATAAATGATAATAAGATAAAATTCTAATTGTTGTTTTCAAAATTAACTATTTTCATTTCAAACTGATTTATTGCTTACTAGCTTTTGCCCGCGGCTTCGTCCGCGTAGATGTCGGAAAATATTCCATAAGAACGTGCTATCGGGATTTAGAGTAGGTATCCTATGTCTTTCATCTAGAAATCCGTTCAGACTTTACGGCATGAAAAGGTAACAGGCAGATAATACATCTGTTTAGAGTTCCGTACCTCAAAATTTTAACCCTTAAAGGATGACAGGCGACGGTAGTATATGTGAAACTTTGTATTAATATTAAGATCTTAATGTACCTAGTACTGAGAAATAAATTACGTCTTATCTTATTAGCCTTACCGAGGTTAGATTGTAATTAATTATTAAGAACCTCTTTCTTTTTAATAAAGGATAAAAAAAACGTACATGCGGAGGTCAAACTGAACTGACAAACCAGCTTAATGCTGTTAATTATATTGTGTGCTTTTTTTGGTCTGTGTTAATAAAAATATATTTTCTTTCTTTCTTTCTTTCTTCGGTTACATAATAGTGATAGCCTAGTGGTGTGACCGTCAGACTGCCAAGTCATAGTCTAGGAAGTGGTGAAGGGTGGGCGTTTTGGGGGACTGTCTTATGTAATTATGACGTTCAAAAAGTGCTGATTCTCAGCCTAGTTTGAATAAATGACTTATTTTTTTTAATTTCATAGGCCTCGAGTTCGAACCCAAGGCACGCACCTCTGACATTTCGGAGTCATGTGCGTATTGTATAATAATCCCTTGCTTCAAAAACGGTGAAGGAAAACATCGTGAGGAAACCGGCATGCCTGAGAGATATATCTCGACGGCATGTGAAGATAAGTCAGAGATCCATGGGCGGTTTTAAAACTCTGGCACCAGATTAGTCACTAACCACACGAAAAGAAGAAGCTTCGGTTTAGCCTGCACAAATACGTAGCGGTGAAATATTCTAGTTTTTACACGACTGCCCAAATAATGAGTGTTTTGTTTTACCAATTTTTAAGTCGTTGTTCCGGCGGGGGTCGTATTTGTTAGGCTTGAGATGAGGCTAACTTGGAGGTAAAACTGATCATGTATAGCCTTTCGGATTTGTTCGATTTTTGGCCCCGGCATCAGGAATTTGACCGGCCTTGTCAATAGGCCTGTCCCCAAAAATTTTACTAACGTGATAACGTCTTATAAATCGATGAACGCCGGCTGCACGCACGAAAAAGTGTCACGTTCCGCCTGAGTCGAGCGTGCAAGCGAGAGCGCGGAACAAGCGATAGAGAGGCACGATCGGCCTGAGCGTTCGGCTTGTGACGTTAACACGTAAAATTATCATCCGTAAACCGACTTTACAGACAACTAATTTATTTGTCCGTCTTGTAGATTATTAAAAAATAATGAACACGTATTTTTTCTTTTTTGTCGTAATCAAAAGATTACGGCGATATTTATATTGAGTTAAAATGTGGCATGACGTCATGCCTTGCTAGATTTAATACTGCGTTGTGGCGTACCGAGCCCCCACTCCCCAACTTTAATGCGTGTTTTCTAAGTTATTTTTGATTAATATGATAAAGCAAAAAATACGTGTCTGATATTTTTTTACTATCTGAAAGACAGACTAAATAGAATTTCATTTTTTTTACCTAGGCAACTACCCTATTGTCCACATTGGCGATTTTTTTTTTTTAAATAGTGTCAGCTAAATGAGTACTGAAAAACACAATTAAAAATTAAAATCCGGTTCATTTGTAAATATCCGGCTTTTTGTCAGGACATTTCTCGTTTCAAATATAATTCTGTTCATCTGTATAACTGTTTATTCGCAGTTTCGAGTTCTATAAAATCAAAGTTCATTCACACAGTCTTCCCTAAGGAAAAACTTTAACACTTCTTAGATTTTTTTTCCAAATGGGAACAGTTGACCCGAATTTAATGTCGTAAACTTCCGGAATTATTGTCAGTACCGTTGTTTTCTTTCCATTCAAAGTTTCTTCCCTTTGTTTGGAAGGGAAAACTAACTTTTACTTACACTTAGCCAACGTTTGCACAGACGTAATAAAATCGCAGCGATTTTTTATCGTGCACTGGATTTTCAACGCTCTGCTTAGCGCCGAGACTTGAAAATCCAATAGTGTGTTTTTTCAACTTTGTGGAATGAGAGTGCGTCCCAGCGCGTTGGATTCTCAACGCTCGGCTTAACACCGAGAGTTAAAAATCTAGTGCGCGATAAAATCCCGCCGCGATTTTATTACGTCCGTACGAACGTCGGCTTATTGTATCTCAACTCTGTCGACCCTCTAATTTATAGAGAACAGTCGATATTATTTTAGGGGCATGTGCTAAATAATAACAGCTGCACGGGTCGATCGAAGGTTAAGCAACGCTTGCCACGGTCAGTTCGTGGATGAGTAACCATCCGTTACATACCAAGACCCCTCCGTGCCTCGAAAAATACGCTAAACCATTGGTCCCGGCTGTCATACGTAGATCCTTGGCAGTCTTTACGGCCAGTCAGAAGCACAAAATTTGACAACTAGTCTTACCAAGGGGTATCTTTAACCCAGTAGTAACTGGGTTGTGGAGGTCAAATGCTCCATGTAAAATACTGGTATTCAGCTGCATCCGGTTAGATTGGAAGTCGATCCCAACATAGTTGGGAAAAGGTTCGGCAGATTGAATTGATATATGGGGTGGCCGGGACATCGACGCGAAAACGGTTACCATGGATTCAGTACATGATTCCGAATCCCCCTGCGTTGAAATTTTTGTCGGTTACTAAAAAAAACACTCCGGGAGTCCCGACAGAAGTGAAAACTTGAAAAAAAATCGGCACCGCGGTAATCAACGCGTTGATGTCTTTTACTACATGCACCGCGGTAATCAACGCGTTAATATCTTTTTAATGGTCAAAAGCTGGTGTCGTTACAGTGTCGCGAAATCAATGGTTTAGTCCCATCTCAAAAATGCCCAACGCGCCCAAAGAAGTTTTCACTTCAAAAATCTGCTGTTACATAGGTACATTTTAACCGCGTAGGTAGGTATGCACTTTTCTATGAAACAGCAGATTTTTTTAAAATAACCGACGAAAATTTTCAATGTAGGTTCAGAATCATGTACTGAATCCATGGTAACAGTTTTCGCGTCAATGGGGATGCCACCCTGTATATAGAAATTTCTGCATCACAAACTTTCTTTGTAGAATTTTATGAACTTTTATGCTGAAACATAAACACGACTATCTTTAGGAGATTTTCTTGAGGAATTTTTATGACGTCTTGCTCTCCGTGAGTGCATAAAAATGCAACATGCAGTAAATCTTGGTTTAACTATTCAGTGTGCAAAAAAAGACCTACATCACATCTACACCTTTACCTTCATCTACACCTTTCCACCGTAAAATATAAAACGTAAAACCTCGTTATCTGTTTGTCCGTATGTGCATTTATCACTCAAAAACCAAATAACCGATTTACATGTTTTTTATTTGTTCATAGTCATGTTCTCTAGCTCTAGTGTACATTTTGTTACGTTACCTAAATGATTTTATATCTGTATAAGGTTTGTACAAACACTTTTACGCGTCAATCATATTTTAAAAACTAGATGAGTTCGGCGTTTCCTATCTGATTACTCTGAGAAGAAGGGCCGAAACAAACAGAGGTCATCAGCATACCAGCGCTGTGGTTTTTTTTTTTTAATAGCGCAGTATTATGCTGAGATAGGAGGCTTTTTGGCCTCGCACAGGTCGTTATTATTTTTAAAATAGTTAATTGATTCAGGCGTGACCTTGCGGAAATCCATTATAAAATACAATAGACGTGGATATATTTAGTAACCTGTTCCGCTTAGCTATTTCTAAAGAGCCATAAAAAACTCCTGAAAGAAATCGTCACGTGTTTCACCTCTCAACGAGGCATAATCAGGATGACGATGGACTTGTCGTAAACCCGAACATGGCGTGTTGCCACACCGAGCGCTGAGCGTAGACCGGCGCTCCTCGTCTATTGTATGTTTATATTTTTGTTTTTTAGTTTAAAATGCTCCTTTCTTATTTTTTATATTTTTATTACTGTTTGTATTTCCTGTGCGTGTCCCAAATAAAATATATTTCTTTCATTTCTTTATTTCTTTCTTTTCTTTATTTTTTTCTTTTCTTTATTTCTTTCTAGGTCACTTAAAGTCCAGACATAATCTTGATCAGACCATACTCCCTTAGAGCACATTTACTTGTACCTACACAAATTAAATATTTACGTCTCACAACATTCATCATTCGCTCCCTACGTCTACGAACAGTCTGCACGTCCACCCGAATTAGAAGAACGAGAAAAAATAGATACACCTTTATAACTGGAGCTACCCTCTGTGTGTGAATAATTCAGCCCTCCACAAACTCATATATCAGGGCGCCTGTAATCAACGCCGACGTTTGACTGAACCACAACCGTATCACACTTGATTTAGACCTGAATGAACATTTATTTATTTCAGGTGGTAGGTTGTATCTTTGCAATTAAATTAACACAGTCATTTTGTGGCTTTGTTTAGTTTTGACGGCGTTTTGGTTGTATATTGTCAAATTAGCAGCCACCTCTATTGCGCTAGGTTGAGATCTTCTCCTTTTTGTGTGGTTAGTGACTAACCTGGTGTCAGTTTTAAAGCCGGCCATGGGCCTCTTTACTTCACATGCCGTCGAGAAATATCTCTCAGGCATGCAGGTTTCCTCACGATGTTTTCCTTCACCGTTTTTGAAGCAAGTGATAATATACAATACGCACATGAATCCGAAAAGTCAGAGGTGCGTGCCTTGGGTTCGAACTCGAGATCTATGACTTGGCAGTCCGACGGTCATACCACTTGGCTATCACTAATCTGCTAGGTTAGTAATTATACAACATGTCCCGGAACTAATGCAATGCTAGAATATTATGTTTTAATCATACACTGAATTAAGAATAAAATATTGTTGAAATTAAAACTTCTTTAGACGCGTTGGGCATTATTGAGATGGGACTAAACCATTGATTTCGCGACACCATTTCATTTTTAACCGACTTCCAAAAATGAGGAGGTTATATGTTCGTCGCGTATGTTTGTTTTTTTTTATGTATGTCCACCGATTTCTCCGTCAATTGTGGACCGATTTTGAAAATTCTTTTTTGTTTGCAAGGGTGTGCTCTCGAATTGGTCCCATATAAATTTTATTAACTTTGCTTGGATAGTTTTTGAGTTAGCTACAAAATACGTTTTTTTTCCCACTTAGTATGTGGATGATATGATAAGTTTCTGTCACTGGTAACAGGTAGTGGTATTCGAATCTGTGTGGGGTAGGTACCACAACTAAAAAGTGAAAAATAAAAACTTTTTACAAAAAAAAACAGCCGACCTCCAAAAAAAACACTACAAAGTGAAAAATTACTTTAATTTCGGAAGTCGGTGGCAAAAAACGAAAATACAAAACCCAAGACACCGACTTCCGAAATTAAAGTTATTTTTCACTTTGTAGTGTTTTTTTGGAGGTCGGTTGTTTTTTTTTGTAAAAAGTTTTTTATAAACGTGATTGTGCTTTTTATTTATATTTCGGATCAATGTTCTAATCAAGTATTTTTACTAAACGCGATTGTGCTCTTTATTTATATTAAGTTACGGATCAATGTTCTATGCAAGTATTTTTACTTTAAAGGTTTCGGAAGTTTTAAGCTATTGCATAGCTTTAATTGCGGGCTTTGAGCGCGGCGACCGAATCAAGAAATTCCGTAACGTAACGTAAATAAAACCGTAACGAAAATAAAACCTAACACCCCCCACTCCGCCTACCATGTAATGACGGTTCCCATGACAACGTGATGTTGTCATGGAGGTTACAAATGCTATGCAATAGCTTTACCGCGGCAGTCCCCAAATGCCACACATTTTTTTTTTTAAACTCGCTTTTTATTTAGATAAGGTTACGGACCAATGTTCTATACAAGTATTTTTCTTCCACCAAGGCGATCTTGTTCAAGTTTTCACTTCAATTTTTTTTATTTGGTCTGAGTAAACGGTAGATAATCCAACCTCAAATGCAGAAAATCTATTTAAACAGTTAATCCATCCAGTTTGCGTGGATGTCTATACACGAATTACGGCGGAGATTTAATTATTCATTCAATTTGGCAAGATAATAGCTTTATTGTTAGCAACAATGGAATGTAGCCAAATGAGGTCGCGCAGTTTCCATACATTTCGTCCATTGTTCACTCTGTTGGGCGACTCCGAAATGTTTTATCGCAAATTTCGTATTTTCGGCAACGAATGAAACATTTGGTCGATCTCTGTACACAATGCGGGATCTCTAATTTATTTAGCCAAAATAAATGAATAACGAGCTCTATTGTATTTGAATAATTGAAGTAAAGTTTAACGCAAAGTTGTTTGAGGCTTGTTGTTAGGATTTCTTTCATTCTGTGTTTAATTAGTCTTTTGTGGGTAGGTACCCATTAACACCTCCAAAACTCAAAGCATTTATTTTCGAACAGTCTCCTGAATGTCATTGCGAGGAAATGTGATTGCCCGCTCGTCCATTATTTGTCCAACCTGCATGTTTACTAACATAGTTATTAAGGTTAATGTTTACTAACAAATTATGAAAATTTTCTTCTGAAATAAAAGAGTCGGTCAGTCAGAAAGATGAAGCTGGTTGCCCATTCCAAAGCGTATTAGGTACCTATGGAGAAGAACGGGCAAGAAACTCCACGGACACTCTTTTAAATCAAAATATTGTTAGGTACAAAATATTGGTTACATCACCCTACCTCTTAGGGATGCCACGACCATTACCAGTGGTCCACGAATCGTGCACTCATGACCGATTCCTATAAACTACGGAACGTTATTGGTTAAAATTAAGACTCTTGTATCCTTACCAAGTAATGAAGTAACGGCTTCATAGCTTTGCCTATTAGACCAGTGAATTTTGTATAAAAATAATGATTGATATCTTGCTTAATGACCGAAACCCCGACCCCCGCGCGTATGATTTACGCTCACACTCATCGACATTTGTACAGAGCCGCACTCTATATGCCAAAGATCCACATGCGGCTCGCGAGCCGCGGTTTGCCGACCACTGCCCTAGGCCAATTAACTATTTACTTGGGACTATATTGGTCAATCACGTAGGGAAACTCCAAGCATAGCCCTCTTCATTGCCCTTTGGGTGACTTTTAGCCTTCTGATAAGGCCCATTGTGAGCGACCACGTTTCAGTACCATAGGTCATCACTGGCAACACGCGCTGGTCAAAGACTTTCGTCTTGAGACACTGTGGTACGTGGGACGAAAAAATATTGCGTAGCTTCCCGAACGCTGCCCAGCCGAGTCGGATTCGATGATTGACCTCATTCTCGAAGTTGGACCTGCGTTGGAGTGGTGACCACGTACCGGAAGACGTAGCGTTGGAAGGCCTTCCACAAGATGGACCGATGACCTTGTGAAGGCCGCAGGAATCTGCTGGATGCGGAAAGCACAGAATCGGTCGAAATGGCGGTGCTTGGGGGAGGCCTATGTCCAGCAGTGGACGTCTTTCGGCTGAAATGATGATGATGATGATGATATTGGTCAATTATCACCACGTGCCATAACATAACATAACATCATGCCTTGTTTCCCTGAAGGGTTGGGCAGAGGTGTCCCTGTAGCAGGTACACCCACATTTCGCCAGTTATGTTTAAGTCCCATGTAATAGGGGGCGAGCCTATTGCCATCAACCGGGCACAAATCCAGACTCCGGGCTGCCACTGAGAAATTCCAGATGGAAAAACCCAATAACACTTTGCCCAACTCGGGAATTGAGCCCAGGACCGCATGCTCAGCAGTAGCGCTTGCGACCCCTAGACCAACAAGGCAGAATAGAATAGAATACTCTTTATTATGTACTATCGAAGAAACGCATTCCTGTACACTGTAAGGATATCGACTATAGTATCGCTTACCTACGAAAAAAACGTGTGGCACTCGGGGACTGCCGCGGTAAAGCTATTGCATAGCATTTGTAACCTCCATACTTCCTATTTGTCAACGCTACACTTGGGATAATGACGTGATGATATAAAACAAAAATTACGTTCCCATGACAACATCACGTTGTCATGGAAACCGTCATTACATGGTAGGCGGAGTGGGGGGTGTTAGGTTTTATTTTCGTTACGGAATTTCTTGATTCGGTCGCCGCGCTCAAAGCCCGCGATAAAAGCTATGTAATAGCTTAAAAAAGGGTCGTGTGCACAGTATTTTGTTTCAAATTGCTTAGATATGCGTTACCTCTATGGTACACTTCCAAAAAGCCAATCCAAAATTCGACAACTGAATATCATAAAACCTCCAGTAACTGCTAAATAAATGTGTATATGCTGTCACAAATTCACTCCACCAAGACTATCTTCAATCAAGGAGCCGATAAAGCGATCACATTCTGGACCGCCTCGTAACCACTCGTAACTGACCAAAAAATATTGGAACAGATATGGGAACGAGGCCGGGGGTCGGCTCGCTCTATTCCTCATAAATGTTTACCGAACGCCCACCGTATCTTAGTTTTATTGGTCGTACGAGTCCTTGGTGCTCAGTTTATTTCCTCTCCAGCGGTAAAACGAGTCGTTATTCGCAAGTGCCGCGGTAAACTGTTTTAATTATGATTGATCGGGTTTTATATTTTGCTTTAAATTGTTCAGCAGTGTAGTACGGTCCTGTGTTGGTATTGTGGAGGATAGATATTTATGAAGGAAGGATGCAGTACCAGGTGAATCAAACAAGCTCTTGATTAATGCGACGATAACCGACTTTTAATGATTTTATACTGAAGATCACGTCTAAACGAGTAGTGTTAATGATTTGGAAAAAATATATGATAAATTAGAGGATTTTCTTAATAACGTATTATGGGAACATTTTAGATTATGTTTATATTTCATAGTCAAAATAATTTGTAATGTCTGACGCGGATAACAAACTGAGTATCACGCAAAATCTATCAAGCATACCTATTTTTCTGAACACTTCACACCATTTTAAAGATAATTCAATTATTGTTAGTATACGCGTTTTATTAAAATACCCTTTGATTTATGTATACTAAATTAATAATGCGTCTAATTTGGGACAGCGCTCCTTAATGGACGAGTCCTATTACTGGCTGGACGTACGACGCGTTGCGTGAGCTCAGTACAGAACACACAAGCTAACCACTCAAGGTCACTGTCATATATCTGCGTCTTAAGATATTATATTCCCTACACTCTACAATGTGTTAGCAGCAGATAGATACAATAACTTGGTAAATATTCTTGTAGATACCTAAATAATAATTTACCTACTGAAATACCAAGAACTCTAACTTTCTAGACTTCCTAACTCAATAAAAGAATCAAACTTTGATTAAAACCGTATCGAATCTTGACACAAATTCTTTGCCAAGCGACAAAGAAAAATCAATTGAGTAGTTCCAGTACAAAAAGAACTATAAAACGAGTTAATTGGAGCAAGCCTGTTACTCGCGGCTGATTAAAAATGTTCAGTGTTTGTACTCCGACTTTGTGAAGCCGCGAGAGAGGGACCAACATAATTAAATGTGGATTATCCACCGCTCGATAGCTCCGACGAATCGCGAACAAAGATTAGCAATAGCCGAGACGACAGTTAAAATCATAAAAACATACATTTACATCGCTAGTACCTCATTTCAAACGTAAGTTTCGTCGTTAATAGCTAAGACATTTGCGTTTCAATAACAACGGAATCTTGATTGAGAAATTAGGCAAATAATAATAGCTGTAGAATAATTGGAGTCTCCTTTGTAATTTGGTGAGGATATCCTTCGGTTTGAGTGTTTCCTTTTTTCTAAAGAACAATTAATCCCGAGTTGTATAAAGTAGGAAGAGCCAAGAGAGTCGGTTTTAAAGAGCTCCTTTACCGACCGCCGCGCGCCGTTTGCTTCGGACTCAAAGAGTTGTCTGCAAAATTGCATCTTTCCGGCTTTCTGTTCCGAGATTTCTTTCACTGAGAAAAAAATATTAGACACGTATTTTTTACTTTATCATAATAATCAAAAATAACTTAGAAAAGACGCATTAAGACGCAGATATATGACAGTGACCTTTGAGTGGTTAGCTTGCGTGTTCTGTACTGAGCTCACGCAACGCGTCGTACGTCCAGCCAGTAATAGGACTCGCCCATCAAGGAGCGCTGTCCCAAATTAGATGCATTATTAATTTATTATACGTAAAGCAAAAGGTATTTTAATAAAACACGTATACTAAAAGATCAATAATTTAATTATCTTTAAAATGTGAAGTTTTCAGAAAAATACGCTTGATGGATTTTGCGTCATTCTCAGTTTTTTATCCGCGTTAGACATAAATTTACAAATTAATTTCACTATGTAATATTAACATAATCAAAAATATGCCTATATTAAAATATTAAAAAAATGCTCTCAGTTAACATATATTTTTTCTAAATCACTAACACTACTCGTTTAGACGTCATCTTCAATATAAAATCATTAAAAGTCGGTTATCGTCCCCTTAAAGTTGGGGAGTAGGGACTCGCTACGTCACAACTCAGTATAAAATCTAGCAAGGCGTGACGTCATGCCGTAACCTTTTGATTACCTACGTCAAAAAAGAAAAAATACGTGTCCAATATTTTTTTTTAATAATTGACAAAAAAAATTTGGACACAAGCCTATTGGCACAGTAGGGGAGCGAGAACGTTTGTTTTATTTCAGAGTGCTACGACGACCCCTAGTGATTTGTTAAAGGTGCGTTCCTTTCGTATTGATCGTATTTAATTAAAATTCCTCCGTTAAAAGGTCAAAGTTCTGTGTTTCTGTTCAGGATGACGATTAATTCAAACTAGTCTGTATCTGCTTCAGCATTTAGTTACATAAAGTTGGTCGAACACCGAACATTTTTCCCAGTAGGTACCTATTCTGATTGCAAAATTCTTGTACTTACCTACCTACCTAAGTTCCTAATACCTATTTATTTATCTAAATATTAGGAACTAGAGGTTAGCTTAGTTTGGGTTTGCTAAAGCGTAAATATGTCGCAGACGGATTGTTGAATCCGCTGTTTTACATAACCGCTAGCCGTTTTACAAAACAGGTTCGAAACGTAAAACAGCTGAAAGACGTTTAGCGATTTTCCATAATTACTGAACTTTAACACGCAGAATTGCATAATCGTTACGGGATTAGAAGCCACACCAAACGCTTATTGTGATTGCAGATAAGCCATTCTGCATTACGTCTAAACGTGTGTAGTAGTTTTGTTAAACGTAACGCAATGGCAATCCAGCTGAACGGTGTTCAGCTGTTTTATATAACGGAGTTGTTTTGTAAAACTGGTAGCGGTTATGTAAAACAGCTAATTATGCAATCCATCTGCGACAAATACACAGCATAGATATAGCCTTAGTAAACCCAGACTTTCGACCACATAATATTTAGGTATGCATACCTACCTAATTATTATAATGGTATGCACGCTATGGTAATGTTCAAGTCCAAATTCTGATGAACTCACCCTTTTGTGGGTAAAGGCTAGTTAAGTCACGGCATGTGCTAAAATATCAACTATGTCTAAAGCAAGAATGTAGGGAAAACATTGTAAAAATAGTCTAAATAAGGCCAAAGTACAAAAGTTTATTTTTCTATAACTATCTACTTATTAAGGGGACGATAACTGACTTTTAATGATTTTATACTGAAGATGACGTCTAAACGAGTAGTGTTAGTGATTTGAAAAAAATATATGTTAAATTAGAGCATTTTCTTAATATTTTATTATAGGCATATTTTTGATTATGTTTATCCTTAATATTATAAATGCGAAAGTAAGTTTGTTTGTTACGCCTTCACGCTAAAACGGCTGAATGGATTTGGATGAAATTTGGCACATATATAGATGATGCCCTGGAAAAGAACATAGGATACTTTTTTTTTTCCACGGAATCGAGACTTATGCGGGTGAAACCGCGGGGCTCAGCTAGTATTACATAGTTAAATTAATTTGTAAAGTTATGTCTAACGCGGATAAAAAACTGAGAATGACGCAAAATCTATCAAGCGTATTTTTCTGAAAACTTCACCATTTTAAAGATAATTAAATTATCGATATTTTAGTATACGTGTTTCATTAAAATACCTTTTGTTTTACGTGTAATAAATTAATAAGGTGTCTAATTTGGGACAACGTTCCTTAATGGGCGAGTCCTATTACTGGCTGGACGTAAGACGCGTGAGCTCAGTACAGAACACGCAAGCCAACCATTCAAGGTCACTGTCATATATCTGTGTCTTAACGTCTAAAAGATATCTCTCTCGTGTCTCTCCGATCATGTCGAATGGCTGACCCATCGGACTATGAAAGTGAATGCACCTGTGATCTTCTTTGAGATTGGCTCCCATGGGCGAAATTCGGTCAGGAAGAACATGTAACGTGATCTATAACAGTCGAGTCTTTAGGATGCTACATACAAATATTTACATAAATACCTACACATGAAAAACGTAACCCTATCTTTGGTGCCGCACAGTCGGGTAAAAAGGTAAAATTCAGTAGGTAAGCCTTACCTTGGAGCATCCATATAATTTAAAGTTTACCCACATGGGTTATTGGATATTAATAACTGAACTTTTGGGTCATACGATTTAGGATCGAGTGACCCTTTCAAATAAGGGGCCGTTCAAGTATTACGTAAGCAGATTTATTACAATTATTTACCCCCGCCTCCCCCTTGTCAGCAAAAGTAAGCAAAGCTCTTACCCCCCCCTCCCATGCTTACGTAAACATTGATGTATGCATTTTTCTTTTAATGTAAGTATTCTGTTTTTTTAAATTAATTTATGAGCAGCAGTTATAAATTTAGACAAGTGCACTCGGTAATTCCTCTACTCGGTTCTAAGCGCACATTGAATATATAAGCAAAAAACTGAGCTCGTCCGCGTATGTCTTGTACAAACTGTCCGCAGAACTTAACCCAGATGCTTTGGTGACAGCCTATCATGGATTAGTAGCATCAATTTTGCGGTATGGTATCATATTTTGAGGTAACTCTGCGAACAAGGAAATAGTGTTTAAAGCCCAAAAGAGGTGTATTCGGGCTATGTTTAAATTACAATCGACAGAAAGCTGCAGACCATTGTTTAAAAAATACAAATTAGTAACTTTACCATCTCTATATATTTTTGAAGTAGCATCGTTTATTAAATCTAACCCCCAACTCTTTCCACGACTATCTGACACTTTTCCGCGCAACAGACGTGACAATAGCCAACTTTGCTTGCACTCAGCAAATACTGCCCTCATGGGGAAAAGCTTTTTCTGTATGGCCCCGAAAATATACAACAAACTACCACAGTCATATAGAGCTATGACAACTGATCAATTTAAAAACAAGATTCGAAATCTATTAACAGACAAGTGTTATTATAATATAAATGACTTTTTGACAGATACTTTTTGACATGCTTGAACTTTATATTATTATTTCTATAGTTTTATTATTCTCGTAAAATGTATTAATGAATGTTAGTGAACCAGTCTTTAGTCTTTGGTTTATTGAAGTAATTATTTGCTTGTTATATAAAAAAATTGTACGCCTCGTCAGGCAAAACATGTACGGACTTTTTACCTATTTAAGATATTGCATGCTCGATTTGTATGTAAACGCATGTTTGACAAATAAATTATCTTTATCTTTATCTTTAAGCGAGTACCTAAACGTATTCATTATTTGTGGAAATCCCCGAAAATGCGTTTCGTTTTCAAACATAGACAATGTGTGGGTTGCCATAATGTGTAAAAACTAAATAATTACTGCTGACGTAATCACCATCTAGACCCCCCCACCCCCCATGTCATCCAAAATAAGCAAAGCATAGACCCCCCGCCCTCCTATAGTGCTTACGTAATACTTGAACGGTCCCTAAGCAATATTGGTCAATTGAAAGTTGCAAAGTCGTCCAACTGAGAGATTTCAGGAACACATTCTCTCGGCGACCGGAGTTTAATAAAACCTTAATTGTACCCTAATTACGTAACTTATTCTCGTAAACGATTATTAAATGAATAATTTGTTTCATTTTGACAGTTCAACAACATTCATTGCGTTATTTACGATGTTGAGCAGATTTTTCAAATCGAAACAAATTGTGATTTCTAATTTTTTTGAATGCACAATTGCAATGGCAAAAAACCTCTTTCAAATATTTCGAAAATAGTGCAAATATAGTGCGAAGACTAAAACGAACAAAACCTTTTGAGTTAGTGTAGTGTAAAAAGTGTAGAAATAATAGTGCCAATGACACACATATATAACACATGAACAAAGTGTTTATATTAAAATATCAGACTCTAAGAAAGTGGAACGAACTTGTGTAAAGTACAATCAACACTATTCTAATTTTTAAAATAATCATTACGTAAAAAATTAAGTTAGATTAAAATTGCTTATTAGTTTTATAGGCTAGATTTTAATTAATTATTAAGAACTAGGTTCTTTTTAACAAAGGATAAAAAAAAATTCGCTGTTTTGATTTAATAATAATAAATTGCGTAATAACAGTCGCACGGGTCAATCTATGCTGTGGTTGGTCCGCGGATGGGTGACCATATTTATATACCAAGATTCCTCCGTGCCTTGGAAAGTACGTTAAGCCGTTGATCCCGGCTGTCATTTGTAGATCTTTGACAGTTGTTACGGGTGGTCAGAAGCCCGAAAGTCTGACAACCAGTCTTACCAAGGCGTATCGTATTACCCAGTTACTGGGTTATGGAGGTCAGATAGGCAGTCGCTCCATGTAAAATACTGATATTCAGCTGCATCCGGTTAGACTAGAAGCCGACCCCAACATAGTTGGGAAAGGCTAGGCACAGGACCGGATTTAGGGCAGGGCAACAGGGGCTCTGGCCCCGGGCCTCCACATTTTAAATAGCAATAACTTTTTAATTTCAATAATAATAATTATTTTTAATAACTTTTTGGTAATGTTAATGCAGTACCTACCTATATGTGCCCCTTTCGGATCGGACAGGGTTTTTTTTACATATTGTAGGTATATACAGGTTTAAAACAAACTACCTAGGTAGCGAAACTGTGCAGATGTGATGGGAATCGATATCTAATCACGATAAAATTTAAGTAAATAAAAAGTGCCCAAAAGGCTGGCGGCATTGCCATCCAACGTGGCAACGCTGCCAGCCTTTTGGGCCCTTTTCCCGCTGACAGCGATGCGGACGAATTTTTTGACGCCCAATGAGCTCTTCTCTTTATTCTTTACATACATGTACATAATATATACCTATAGAAGTTAGTTGTAAATATGTTTGTGTAGGTATATTAAATATTTGAGACTTTACAAAATAAACATTCGATACTTAATTATCTTATTCTTTGACCAGTGCGTGTTGCCAGTGATGACCTATGGTACTGAAACGTGGTCGCTCACAATGGGCCTTAACAGAAGGCTAAAAGTCACCCAAAGGACAATGGAGAGGGCTATGCTTGGAGTTTCCCTACGTGATCGAATCAGAAATGAAGAGATCCGCAGGAGAACCAAGGTAACCGACATAGCCCGAAGAATTGCCAAACTTAAGTGGCAATAGGCAGGGCACATTGCTCGTATAACGGATGGCCGATAGGGTTGAAAGGTTCTGGAGTGGCGACCACGTACCGGAAGACGTAGCGTTGGAAGGCCTCCCACAAGATGAACCGATGACCTTGTGAAGACCGCAGGAATTCGCTGGATGCGGAAAGCACAGAATCGGTCGAAGTGGCGGTGCTTGGGGGAGGCCTACGTCCAACAGTGGACGTCTTTCGGCTGAAATGATGATGATGACTTAATTATAATATTTAAAAAAGTAAATAAAAATGATTTGATAATTATTTCTTTCTTGGGGGTCAAACACCGCTGGCGTAATACTTTAATAGTATAAGTTGAGAAAATCTGTTTTCTTTTGTTTTATCGTGTTTAGATAAAGATATCCATCGCAGCTGTGAAGTTTACAAAAAAAAAAACTGTTTTTTGAAGTGAAAACTTCTTTAGGCGCGTTGGGCATTTTTGAGATGGGACTAAACCATTGATTTCGCGACACTGGGACGAAACCTCATTTTTAACCGACTTCCAAAAAGGAGGAGGTTATATGTTCGTCGCGTATGTTTGTTTTTTTTCTTTTTTTTTTAACGTTTGTCCACCGATTTCTCCGTCAATTGTGGACCGATTTTGAAAATTCTTTTTTTGTTTGAAAGGGTGTGCTCTGGAATTGGTCCCATATAAATTTTATTAACTTTGCTTGGATAGTTTTTGAGTTAGCTACAAAATACGTATTTTTTTCCCACTTAACATGTAGATGATATGATAAGTTTCTGTCACTGGCAGCAGGTAGTGGTATTTGAATATGTGTGGGGTGGGTACCACAACTAAAAAGTGAAAAATAAAAACTTTTTACAAAAAAAAATAACAACCGACCTCCAAAAAAAACACTACAAAGTGAAAAATAACTTTAATTTCGGAAGTCGGTGGCAAAAAACGAAAATACAAAACCCAAGACACCGACTTCCGAAATTAAAGTTATTTTTCACTTTGTAGTGTTTTTTTTGGAGGTCGGTTGTTATTTTTTTTTGTAAAAAGTTTTTTGTAAACGTGATTGTGCTCTTTATTTGTATTAAGTTACGGATCAATGTTCTATGCAAGTAGTTTTACTTTAAAAGTTTTGTAAACGCGATTGTGATCTTTATTTGTATTACGTTACGGATCAATGTTCTATGCAAGTATTTTACTTTAAAGGATTTGTAAACGCGATTGTACTCTTTTTAAGATAAGGTTACGGACCAATGTTCTATACAAGTATTTTTCTTCCATCAAGGCGATCTTGTTCAAGTTTTTACTTCTGTCGACACTCCCGGAGTGCCACTGTTTTTATTAAAATGATTTTTCAAGTGACTCATACTATTCAAATCTAATTAATTTCTTTTTTGTTTTATCATGTTTAATACCTATCCATCACGTTTGGGGAGTTTCGCTAGCTAATTTAAATTAACCCTGTAGATGTACCTATAGGATGTTTTTATCAAAGTCAAAGTCAAATAATTTATTTCAATTAGGCACAAAAGGCACTTTTGAACGTCAAAAACAAAAAATAGAATTGATTCTAGTCGCCCCTTCCAAAAGGTAGTTTTCGTAAGGAGAAGAATGGGCAAGAAACTCCACCGTTACTCTTTTAAGGCTTGTGCAGACCAGCGCGACACGCGACGCCTGTTTGAAAGAGCATTTAAAATGTTTTACAATATTTTGTATACATTAATTATATGTGAAGACGATGCACCTGGAATAAGATTACTATACCACAATAGGTTAAAATAATTAAAAATGAAGCAATAACAGAATAAATAATTATGTAATGAATACATGGTGTTCACATATTTACAAGCATTCTAAAAGTAGGTAGGTACCTATACGATATTCCTAAAAAAATTACAAGTGATACTAATTAGTCAGTGTGTGAGTTCAAGTAATCACAGAACTTAAAAAATAAATAAAAATGTCATACCTAATATTTAATTACACAATTAAATTAGCAACCAGTTTGATTTTGTCTAGACTCTAAAGCTAGACCAGCATACATCCAAGCCAGGGATGTAACGGATATCCGTATCCGCATCCGCAACTGCGGAGCATCCGCATAAATTTTGATATCCGCAAAACATCCGCATCCTCAACTTTTGATTTTAAAAGCTCCGCATCCTCATCCGCATCCTCATATTTTCTATGAGGATGTGACCCTACGTTGTTCGCACAAATAGTGAATTTTTAGAAACTCGCACCGTGCTAAATGGGCGAGCCAATAAGTGAGTTGCGCGTTCCTATTGGCTGAATTCGTAATGTCCTTGTCTTATGATATACGATCGGCCGCACGTGGAAGTGGTATCACGACTGTCACATGTCACAATTTGAGTTACTGGGTGCCGGGTGGTGTGTTATTGTTTACTTTTTGTTTGTTCGTAGAAGTGAATTTTTTGGCAGGCGAATTACGCTACGGTAACCTAGGTACCAAATGATTACCTACAACCTAATAATATAAATACTATAAAAACAAGGGCTATTTTTTTAACGAAATCCGCATCCGCACCCTCATCCGCATCCTCAATAAGGAATTTTCCAATATCCGTATCCTCATCCGCATCCTCAAACCCGATTATCTCGATATCCTCATCCGCATCCTCATCCGTTATACGACATCCGTTACAACCCTGATCCAAGCATTCTTATCTAGGATATAATCCTCTAATTTGTAATATGCTTGTTTACAAAGAGTACTTTTATCGATACTAACTATCGATAAAAACATCCTGTAGGTACCTAATGGTAGATATAAGATAAGTAATTCAATAAATAAATAGGTACTATCGAAGAAACGCATATTTATACACCGTAGTAAGGACCATTTCTGCTTGCAGCGCTTGGCCGCTATGGAAAGCGTCCGTTAAACAGATGTGTTCATCGTGTTCACGGGATTTTGTTTTCAAACTGCTTAGATACCTACTTATGCGTTTCTTCGATAGTACCTACCTACCCAAATATTTGCGATGCCAACTTTCAGAATACACAGCTAGAGCGTTCATCCAAAAAGTTGGCAACGCTGCAAATAGATCTCAAATCTGTTTTGATTAATTTTGGCAATATTACTGTATGGAGATAAGAAATATTGCTAACTAGTGAACTAGAATATAAATAATGAATTGCAATTATAACACAAAATTTTATGTTGTTAACCGTTTTAGCTGTAAAAAAGGCATTTGGAAAGTTTCCAAATACGTTCTTTAAGTAGGTACAGACGCCAGCACTCCAAGCTACTACAATCTGTCAAATTTATTTAATAGATTTTCAACTTTATCGCTGAAGAATAAAACTCAAAGTTGATTGGGAAAATTTGACAGTTTTGGGTAGCTTGATGTGCTGGCGTCTGTACATCTAAAACTAAATATTCGGTGTTAGAAATCAATATTTTAGTTCACTAGTTCGCCATATTTCTTAAGTCTATATAGTAATATTGGTGCCGATTCCCTTGTACACAAACTAAACTAAACTTAAATTCAGTGCGTCTTTTTCTTTCTATTTCATTAAGAAAAGGACAGAAGGTAAATTTGAGTTTAGTCCTGTCAAATTAATCAGAGCTTGAAGTAAATTGACGTAATTTTAGTAGACAAGTTTTTAATCACGTCTAAACTTGTATGGAGCAGTGACAGACACTGATTAATTTGACAGGACTAAACTCAAATTTACCTTCTGCCCTTTTCTTAATAAAATGGAAAGAAAAAGATGCACTGAAATTTAGTTTAGTTTGTGAACAAGGGAATCGACTCCATTGCCAAATTACCTAATCAAATCAGCGAAATATTTGATGGCTATTTGCGACGTTGCCCATTTTCTTTATAAACGCTCATAACCAAGTTAGTCAGAAACTCACCTTGAAACGCAGCCTCAAATTGTGCGGGATCTTGCGCGGGATCTTGCGTGGAGGCGCGCGAGGTGGCCGACACCAACAGCGCAAGAAACAGCGCGGCCAGTGGCGCCACCCGCGGCGCAGCCATCTCGCCACTACGCCATGCCATCTCCGCCCATGCCTACACCAACGATGCGCCTACCCTGCAGACAAAAGCAAACAGGATTGAGCAATAGGCAATAGTAATACATAAGTAGGTATCAACGAGAATACTCAAATCTTACTGCTAGATTATGTGCTGGACATAGGACATATTTTTTTTAAGTTGTGACCGTTGAGTTTCGCGGCCTATCTTGGCGCTGGAACGCGTACATAAGTAAAACGGTGTTATGTGTTTGTAATGTTTTATGTCAAAGACGTGCTTGCGATAAGTACAGACGCCAGCACATCAAGCTACCCGAAATTGTCAAATAATCTCAATCAACTTTGAACCTTATTTATCAGCTTTAAAGTTGAAAATCTATTAAATAAATTTGACATATTGTAGTAGCTTGAAGTGCTGGCGTCTGTACATTGTACCAATCGCATCGCGCTGTTACTTGAACTCAGTTTTGGTACGTAGGTATGTGTATTGTGTTAGTATGTGTGCTTACGTACAGTTCTTATGTCTAGAAACATACTAGACCAATATTAACACATCATATTATTAAATAGGCCTAACTTTAGTTCTCTCTCTACTGTGGTCCCATAGGACGGTCCTGTCGACAAACATATCGTATCTATTAGAATAACTTTATTTCTAGACAACCCAACCTCTGTTTGCCTCTAGAGTTGTTTTCCGTTAGTTTCTCAGGGAACTGACAGAAAACCACATTATATTATAACGGTATTATTTTGAGTTATCTGTGGTCACATACTTTATAAAGCGAACTATGCATGCCTTGGCACGATGTATCTAAGATTTCATAAAATCATTCAATTAAAACTTGAATTAAATTAATTATTTTTATGCGTCTGATCTATAATAATAATTCTATCTATACCATTACCAATAAACTAATATATAATAATAGTATGTATAGACGCCGCACATCAAGCTACCCGAAACTGTCAAATTTTCCCAATCAACTCTGAACCTTATACTTCAGCGATAAAGTTGAAAATCTATTAAATAAATTTGACAGATTGTAGTAGCTTGATGTGCTGGCGTCTGTACTTTATTATAATAAAGCTAAAGAGTTTGTTTGTTTGATCGTGCTAATCTCTGAAAATTCCAGTCGGATTTGAAAAAATCATTTTGCATTTAATTTTGATAGCTCAATTCTTTAAGGAAGATTATAGGCTATTTAACATTACGCTACGAAGCTAAGGAGTCAAGCAAAAATAAACAGAATAGAATAGAATACGCTGTGGATAGTAGACAGTAATCCGTTCAACATAGTTTCTCCTAGGTAAAGTATTTCTCTTCACACCTTAAGAAATCTCGCTTGTAGATGGAAATGAAGTCAGAAACGCCTTGAAGCTTAGTCATCATCCAATTTGAATCCCTGGCTTCACGTTTTTCAAACCAAACAAAAGTTTGGTAAGCGTATTGATCCACTCAAATAAAGCTTCGTAACTTGAAATAAAGTACCTACATCTGGTAGGTACGTACAGATCGTTAATCAATCACGCAACCCCAACATAGCTGTAAACATCGCCGCTGGAGTTTCCTTGCTAACTCCAGACTTCAGAATTTTGCAATTTCCATTTAAAGTTTTCAATTGAATTACTTATCTTCACCCAAACGTAAGTACAGTTCGATCGTAAATGTAAACGTATGTATGTAGCTCAATAATAAATATATTTTGACAGAAGTATCTACATTCTTGTAGGTTGTAGGCGAGTAGTACCTTTCAGTACCAATCCAAGATTTGCGATTGTTTTCGTTTTATAACAAAGGCGTTATCAATATTATTTTGATGAAGGAAACTAAGTGACATCAAGCGTTATAACTTTTCGTTTTATAAATTTTTAATGAAAAAAATCTCGTGGATGGCAGTGAATGGGTTGCTTTTTTCGGCGGTCTGGCGTTGGACATCAATAATTTGACAGTGACATTGACACGGGACTGAATCAAAGCTCGTTCCGTGTACAGAAAAAAAATAGATGATTACAAACTTAAATGCTATCTCTCTTACTCTTGTGGCGATTGACGATCTTATTTCCTTATCCAACTGAGCATGCATAAATAAGTATAATCTGTCAAAAAGGTAAACAAAACAATCAAAATAATCTTGTCATTTGTATTTTGTTTGCCCGTTTGCGGGTTGCCGGTGTGGCAGTTTTAAATGTCAGGAAATATTTGCGTAAAATTGGTGATTTAAAACTGTGTTCACACATTAAATTAAAATAAGCGTTCAACTCAGTGAATTATAAAAGAGAGTTCGTGTAAAATGTACAACTTTCGGTGCGCGCTGTGCGTATTGTTTTTCACGTTTTCATTTGATAAAGTGGATTTGCTGGAGAATGGCTTGGCCCTCACTCCTCCCATGGGGTGGATGTCATGGGGATATTACATGTGTGGCATTAAATGCGAGGAGGACGAGGACAAATGTTTAAAGTAAGCATTCCTTTTCATTTTCACCTATTACTCAAAATAAAATAAAACAAAAAATGCTGCACACAGTCTATGGCACACTTACACTATACGCTATCAATAAAAAGTTTTTTATTACAATTTAGTCTATCTACTTAAATCTATACCAACAATTTTACAACTAAAATCTGGTTTCCCATTGTTCACTTTATGATTATTATTCAACAGAATAGTACAAAAGACAAGGAAAACTCAATCACTTCATGCATGAAACTGTTATGTTTTAATTTAATTTCAAATTCAATTTCAATTAGAGTTATACCTACATAGCCATTTTAATTACCTAATGTCCATTGCCAAATGGAAATCATAGCTCATTAATTTGTCGATAAATTATGTGATGTAATTTAATTACAGTGAAAAGCTAATTCTATCGGTAGCTGATACTTTTTATACGGAAGGCTATCAAGAGGCGGGGTATGAGTACATCATTATAGATGACTGTTGGTCCGAAAGACAACGCGATGGGAATGGAAGGCTGGTTGCGGACAGGAAGAGGTTCCCACGAGGAATGAAGTACATTGCTGATTATGTGAGTGTTCGTTCTGGCTATCATATAATCTAGTTATCATTCAATTCAGAACTTAGTTTTACCCACGGTGGGGTAAGTGTAGGTAAATGTAGGTTTAGTAAGTAGGTAACTAAATTAATTATTCATTTAGAAAAAAAACAAAATTACCGCACAAAACATTGCAGTGTTGATAAATGAAGCGTGCATAAAGAGTTTTATCGAGAGAAATTCCTATTACCTACATATTATAGAGTTTATCTATTTCTGCTCTACTACTAAAAAAATGCTGGCTACGCCCATGGTTTTACACACTAATTTTTTAATACCTTACTTAATTTAGTGTAAGTATCATGTACTTAAGGTAGTTCTGATTTTGTGCATTCCACGCATTACTACGGAGTCCTGATAAATGACAATAAACTACTAATTATACCAATAATTTAGGGCATTCTGTAAAACATAAGTCAAACACATTAGACATGGTTAAAGATACAATTTCAATTTCACAAAATAATAATATTTGAAGACTGTAGTACAATGAAATCATGTCTTTGAACCATTTGTCCTACCCAGCAGAATTATTTCAATAACAAAAATATTAAAACAATTGTCCAATTATTTACACTTTGTATTTAATTTTATTAAACAAAGTGATAATAAATAAGAATATTTATACATTTAATAAGTCACCTGCATGGTGTTTATTTAACAATGGTATCTCCCAGACTGTATAATTAACACCATGTAGGTATGCACATCTATTCAGCCCCGGATGTAGAATTTTTCTGTGGCGGAGCAAAAACTGCCGTCTGTCGCCCCCTGCCAATCTTTTATGGGGATGCGCTAAGTTAGTCCCGGCGAAATTAAAATTTTCTCAAAATGTTTGGCAGCAACATATTAATCAAAATATATCTATGGTTAATGCGCCAATTCAACAGGGGCGCCAAAACTGTTACAAAAAAGAAAAAAATAGAAAGATTATAAATGTGCTGCACGTCTCATTTATTGCAAAGTTGCTGTGTGCTGGGTGGTGCACTTGTCTGCTACGCTTGAATTTGTCGCCCTCTGAAATTTCCCCACCCCCCTAGATCCGGAACTGCATCTATTTGCTATATGTACCTAAAATACTCCACGCCATTTATTGTGTCCATGCGACATCGTGCGATTTTCAAGAAATTCGCGCAATGTCCAATTAATCGAGTGAATCCCAAACTCTCATTAACGCCAGAGATGAAAACAGATGGTTCCCTCCGCATTTCAGGTATGAAAATACAAGTACGCAGCGGGCTCGTCTTGTTGGGCCAATAGTGAGTGTAACGTAGTCAGAAGATATAAGAGTTACGCGATAGAAAGAGAGACTACTTCTAGGTGAATATAGCTGTAGGTAATTAGCGCTGTGCGACCTAAATTGCACTTTATTGTATGAAATTAAATGAAATGTAGTGAAATGTATCGTAGTAAGAGTCGCTTTTTATTTAAATGATTTAGCGGAGTGAACCATTTGTATTAATCTGTGGTAACGCCGACCTATAATAAACGTTCAGGAAACTTCCCAAAGCCAAATACCCAACTACGTCGCACGATGCCCAAAAACGTGCAATGTTTCAGGTAAAATAAAACGCGGGTAATTCGTCATTGGTGTCGATTCTCTTGTCACAAATGCCTCCAAACTAAACTAAAAATCACCAAAATTTAGTTTAATCCTGTCAAATGACGATTTCCCATTCTGAAATAGACTAAAATGACACAACTTAACTATATTTTAGTTTAGCAGCACTAAGATGGTACTGAGATATTAATTTAGTGGAAATGGCAATTTTGCTATTCTGAATTTGACGTTTTTCACCTAAAATTTAGATTTTCTAACTAAATCTGACTATTTTTAATCGCGACTAAAAACGTGTGGAATAAAATTGGTTGGAACTTTAAATTCACACCAACACCTCGACTTGAGATGCAAAAACAGTATTGTTTTTTTTTTCTTTTGCTTATATCTCGAAAACGGTGTGTCTAATCGCAGAAATAATGAAAATTTCGACACCCTTTATGAAAACCCCCCCTAACACTCTGCATGTAGGTAATATTTTTTCTTATTTTCCATACAAAAAGTGAAAAAATCCATATAAAACACGTCGAGGCTGCCCCCCCTGCGCGCCTCCGTCTCTAAAAAGATTCACGTGGTTAGGTATCACGTGTGGAGTCGCGATTGTCAAATTCGATTTAGATGTGTCAAAATTATTTTTAAAGAAGACGTTTAATTTTTGTATGGGACTCCGGCCATAACATGTACACTTTAGAAAACCTGGGAAACGAACCCCTAAATACAATAACGACTGTTTTTTTCCATAATATCTAATACTTTTTGGGCACAAAATAAAAACCGAAAATGTTTGACGTTTGTCAGGAGAAGTACGACCATCGACAGCTAGCCATTTTCGTCCAGAAGTACTTACAAATCTACAATCCACAAAAGCAGTTTTTTTATTTTTCACTTTCTAATTAATCAAAAAAGTTGTATAAGATAGCTATCTTAATATAGTACAGAAATACATACCTTTCATATTTATTTAAATGACGTCTACGTGATATTATTATGTTAAAATGTAACATGATTTCTGAACGAAAGCAGTATGCAAGTAAAACGACGCCATGATGAATAGAATATGGCAATAATTTGTTAAACTATTATTTTTTGTGCCGAAGTAATCAGGGGAATAAACAGGAAAGAATATTTTTCCTCAATTCGTGGAATTTTTTCCTTTTTTTACATTAACGTACACTTTATGGCCGAAAATGAAACATCTCCTTTAGGGTAATTCCATGGTAAACGCTACTGCAGGTGTTTTTTTTTAATTCATAAATTTTTGTCAACTTTTAGTTTAAGGGAATCTACTGATCCTATATTTTATTAAAAACTTTAAAACTTTTGCCTAGTTTTCGAATTTATCGAATTTTTTCCAACTAAACTCAGGTCATTAGGCTTGATCAAAGGTAGTTAATTTTTTCCGATTTTGACAACTCTATAAAAAAAAGAAGAACTGTCGAATTGTTAGCTCACGACCCGCCATTCGAGAACAAATATTTTCTTCTGTTGATACTTGAATTATAATTTGATAAGTACAATATTTTCATTACTTTCACCAGCTTTTAAAGCAGTCCCCTTGCCTGGTAACGCCCGTTACGTAAATAGTGGAAAAGTTTGTTTAACATCTAGCCTATTGCATGCATTGTAAAATGCATTTGAGAAAGTAAGGCTATGATTGCAAGCAACTTTTATTTGCGTTCGTTTTTATATTTAGCTGATTTATTTATAAAATATTGGGGGGGAATATCATGTAACACCCGTTACGGGTAACGGGTGTTACCTCTTTTTGATATGATATTGGGACCAATAAAATAATGACAGCGGGTTCGGTGAATTGTTTTAAACTTTTCAACACAGAGGAGTCATCCAAAAATGACGGGACTGCTTTTGTTAACACTTTTACCTAGTTTTAATACCAGCTATCTACTTTTTGTCCCGAAAATACGCTAAAATGTTCTTGATGTACTGTTGATTAATGCCTTATGATTTATTGACGATCCCTAAGAGCGCTAACACACTGGGACGCCATGGCGACGTCTCTGGCTAGGTATCCATGGTACTTAGCTCTGGCTACCTACCGTAGCCAAATGAGGTTGCGAAATAAGTAGGCGTCCGTCATGTTTCTATTGCAGTAGCGCGAACATCTAAATCAAATCCAGTTGTTGTCAAGATAAGAGAAGACACTAAAGCACGGGCTGAGAAAATTTACAAAGGAATAGGGAGAAAGAGAAATAAATAGTGATGAAAGACTTATTTGCAGAATTCCTCTGAATCTGCTGCCAGCCAGGTTCTCGTTTGGTATTCTAGGGGCAGTTCTCAATATTAAACAAAAACTGCGCTATGATGAGGTGTATACAGATTCTGAAGACGAGTCTGACTCATGCAACAGTGTATCGGTCCGGGATATAAATCCGGGAGTGTTCGTTCTAGTAAGAATAGTCGCTGAAGGCAGAAAGCAAAAAGAATTCAGGTATGCTGCGGTATGCTAAAGTTCAGTAGCCGAGTAGTAGAGTAAGAAAGCCACCGCTAATAGGTACATTAATTAGCAATGAAAATGATGTTTCAGATGTTCTATTTTCAAACATCATCTGCACATTGCCTAATCCCGAACTAAAACTAAGAGGGGAACGCAGTTACTACAGTTTTTTGTCAACAGTTGATGTTTTAAACAATAACATCATGAAAATTTATTAAATACTGTGTTTTAAGTGTTCTCACCATAAATAACAGCCAAATATATGCTTTAATATAGACTTATTACTGCAAATATTGTTGAGGATTCGTACGCGTAACGCCCGTTACACCAAGCTGTAACACCCGTTACAATTACAAATTCCTAGTTAAAAAAAACCTGTAGATATTTTTTTACTACACTTTTCCAAAGTATAAAGTGGTTATTTAATTTCAGTTAACATACGTTTTTTTAAATATATACTAACAAAATTCGCAGAGTTTCACATTTTTCAAGGGCGATCTGGTATACAGAGGCCAAATCGTGTAACGCCCGTTACACGATAAATGGCTCTATATTTTTGTACTTCTAATAGACATATTAATTTCAAAACATTTTACGAAAATTGCACATTAGGTAGGGTGTTCTGAAACATCATGACATGCCATGTTTTCTTATTAATTTAGTGTTTTTTTGGCAAGTAAAGATGTACGAACTGTAACACCCGTTACATGGAATTACCCTTTAGAGAATTTATTTTGCAGAATAGCTTTGAGATTCTCATAGTTAAAAGTAGGAATTTTAGTGATAATTTAGTTAGTTTAGTTCGGTGTACAAGAGAATCGGCACCATTATAGTCGGTCATGCATTATTGCATTTGTAAAACCAAAAATTGTGGGTGCAGCTTACAATTCCTTGCTAAACCACAGTAGGCAGTTTGCCCTACTGCAGTCCGGCCGTTGAGGAAACGCGTTTTTGACACTTGGCAGTTTCATACTAACGAATGTGTGGTGTTTGGCGAATTTGGTCCTCTACTAGTAATAGGGATGATGATTAAAAGTATATTTTTTGTCCGTCTTGTAGATTATTAAAAAATATTGGACACGTATTTTTTTTTTTTACTTTATCAAAGATTGCGGTGATGCATTGAGTTAAAATGTGCCATTACGTCACAAGTATGTAGATTTTATACTTACTTGTGACGTAGCGACTCCCACTCCCCAACCTTAATGCATTTTATCCAAGTGATTTTTTATTAATATGATAAAGCAAAGAATACGTGTCTTATATTTTTTTATTATCTGGCTGACGGACTCAATAGAATTTCTTTTTTTTAGACCCAGGCATCATCCCTATTGTCCAACAGACAGTTGTCAGGAACACATTCTCTCAACTGCCTGACTGAATACTAAAAACTTGGCTTTCGGCGTAAAGGTAGCGCTTCAGGAACCCGATTCTTGTATGGAATAAAATATTTACATAGCCTTTGTGTACGAATACCCTAGTTGTTTGAATGTAAGATTTGTGTTTGTAAACACGCCGAAAACAAGAAATCTGCGCGCCTTTAGCCGACGTGCGCACGGACGACGTCACAGATTTAGAGATCTGTGGACGATGTAATAAAATCGCGGCGATTTTTTTTCGTGCATTTGATTTTCAACGCTCTGTTTACCGCCGAGAGTTGAAAATCCAACAGTGTGTTCCACGCGCTGGGACTCAACGCGCGATTTTATTACTTGCGAACGTCGGCTTATGGCGAAATCATTTGAGTTTTCAAAACAACGACATATTTTTTAGACTGCCCCGTTGGCCTAGTGATCGCAAGCGCAACTGCTGCAGGTCCTGAATTCGATTCCCTGATCGGGCAAAGTATTATTGGGTTTTCCTTCTGGAATTTCTCAGTAGCAGCTCGGAGTCTGGATATGTGCCCAGTTGATGGCAATAAGCTCGCCCAGTATTACATGGGACAACGTAACTGGCGAAATGTGGGTGCACTACATACTCTGCCTAATCCTTCGGTTGTATGTGACATATTTCAGATCCACTCCCGAGGCCTAAAATTCGGCATGTACACGAACATAGCAAATATAACGTGTATGAGGTACCCTGGCTCCCTCAGTCATATGGAAATCGATGCTCAGACCTTCGCGGAGTGGGGCGTCGACTATCTGAAGGTAGATGGATGCTTTGTCTCCGAACAACTGCTCAATGTGGGTGAGTCTTAGAACAATAAAGTCTAGAAATAGTATTTGAAACAAAACACTATCGATATTGTTAGGGAACGTGATATTGTTGCACGATTTTCGTGCTTCGATTAGGATTCTAGGTTAATATTAAGTGGTTGACAGACACACGAGCAAGTACATGTACCTACCTACTTAGTATTTATGGAACAGCGGTCTTTTTCGCCCTTTAGGCGCGTTGGGCATTTTTGAGATGAGACTAAACCATTCATTTCGCGACACCATGACGACATCTCATTTTTGTAAACACGATTGTGCTCTTTATTTATATTTCGTTATGGATCAATGTTCTACGCAAGTATTTTTACTTTAAAGGTTTTGTAAACGCGATTATGAAAGAAAGAAAGAAAGAAAAATTGTTTATTCTGCACAAAATAAACGCACATTACACAAAAAAAAACATAAATCATAAAATATACATTCACCAAAACCCAAAAGCCTCGTATTCAGAATCGAAAACTAATAAAAAGTTCGACAAATTTTGTCTATTGCTCATGTCAAGGCCAGATACTCTTTATTTATATTATGTTACGGATCAATGTTCTATGCAAGTATTTTTACTTTAAAGGTTTTGTAAACGCGATTATGCTCTTTATTTAGATAAGGTTACGAATCAATGTTCTATACAAGTATTTTTTCCCGGAGTGTCATCACTTTTTTTTGAGTAAGACATAGGCGTAAACGTTGACGAGCTCGGTTTCCCCATTGCTTTTGCTTCGCCCTTGTGGAGGTCGATAGTAAAATTATCCCACGGGAACATACTACCGACATAAAACGTATCGAATGTCCTAACCCATATCATGGTCAATCTGTGTGCTAAATTTCATCATTGAGCCTTGATTTAATAGGGATAGTGACAAACATTTTTTTTTGTCCTTTAGCTAGATTATAAAAAAATATTAGACACGTATTTTTTCTTTTTTACGTCATCAAAAGATTACGGCGATACATTGAGTTAAATTGTGCCATGACGTCACGATTATGTAGATTTTTTACTTGTGACGTAGCGACTCCTACTCACCGACTTGAATGCGTTTTATCTAATTATTTTTTTTATTAATATGATAAAGCAAAAAATACGTGTCTAATATTTTTTTATTGTCTAACTGACGGACTAAATAGAATTTCTTTTTTTACCAAGGCCTCATCCCTATTGATTTCATCGTCAGAAAGAAGAAAATAAAAGTTTCAGCGTTCAACCGCAAAAAGATAACAAACAGAGTAAGCCGACACAGCACGGACGTAATAAAATCGCGGCGGGATTTTATCGCGCACTGGATTTTCAACTCTCGGTGTTAAGTCGAGCGTTGAGAATCCACCGCACTGGCACGCACTCTCGTCTCAGCACGTTGAAAAAACACACTGTTGGATTTCCAACTTGCGGCGCTAAGCAGAGCGTGGAAAATCCAGTGCACTCAAAAAATCGCCGCGATTTTATTACGTCCGTGCGAACGTGGGGTTACTCTCGGTTGTGTATGAAAACAGCCAATGATGCATGTTGGTCAAATCAATCTGCCTAGCATTTTCCCAACTGTGTTGGGGTCAGCTTCCAGTCTAACTGGATGCAGCTGAACACCAGTAATTTACATGAAACGACTGCCTATCTGACCTCCACAACGCAGTAACTGGATAATACGATAACCCTTGATTAGACTGGTTGTCAGACTTTCTGGCGTCTGACGACCCGTTACGACTGTCAAAGATCCACGAATGACAGCTGGGACCAACGGCTTAAAAGGGGCTTGTCCTAAAAGTTGGCAACGTCGCAAATTACTGTCAAATATCTACCTGTTTTGATTAATTTGGCAATAGTACTGTATGGAATTAAGAAATGTGGCTAACTATTGAACTAAAATATTGATTATGAAATGCAATACTTGATTAATATCGTAACACCGTATATATAGTTTTCAATGTCAAATTCAGTGTTATAATTGCAATTTATTATTAATATTCTATACTCCGTTTGAAATAAGATTAGACATTTAAACAAACCTTTTTTACAGTTCGTTCAACCGATTTTGACTTCTATACCGTAAGCATAAGGATGGCAAAAGCAAAAAAAGTGGTTACAAACCAACTGTTTACTGCAGCTGTCATTAGTCGTGCCACCAACGCAATAGAAGTCAAAATCGATTGAACGGACTGTAAAAAAGGTTTAGTTAAATGTCTAATCTTATTTCAAACGGAGTATAGTTCGCTAGTTAGCCACATTTCTTATTTCCATACGTTGCCCACTTTCAAAATTAACGCTCTTAACGAGGAGTCTCGGTATGTAAAGATGGTCACCTATCCACGGACCAAACCCGGTGTGGCTTAACCTGACAGATCGATCCGTGTGGCTGTTATTAGTTAGCCACGAGCTCCACCTGCCTCCTGATGAATGATGCAATGACGCATGTTGGTATGCTAAGTATTTGACTACACTTCAAGGCTGATAGTGATACATAGAACTGCCTATCCCTAATAGTTAGTCATTATTATCTCTACTAAGAAAGTAGTGATATGGTTATCGGTGCGGTTCTAAAATGAATAAACACTTCGTGATAGGAATCATCAGAAATTCTTTTACAATCAAAGCGAGTATGAAACGTTTTTAACCGACTTCCAAAAAGGAGGAGGTTCTATTTTTAATCGACTTCAAAAAAAGGAAGAGGTTCTCAATTCGTCAGGATTTTTTTCCCCGATTACTCGAAGACGGCTGGACCGACTTGAATTTTTTTTTTTTTTTTGAATGGGCATACTTTCAAGTTGGTTGGTCCCATTGTCATTTGGTCACGATCTGCTGATGGCATCTTGGAGAAATCGAGGGAACTCTTCTAATATTATAGGCACATCTATAGCGATTTGGGTATTTTTGATGAGCAGTTGACATAACTTAGATAAATTACAAACCAACCCACTAAAAAGTGAAAAAAAAAAAAACTTTATTTTTCACATTGTAGTTTGGAAGTCGGTTGTATTTTTTGTAAAATTTTTTTTTTAATGTTTGTTTATCCCTCGATATTTTCGTCAATCGTGGACCGATTTTGAATTTTTTTTTTTTTGTTTGAAAGGATATGCTCTCGAGGTGGTCCCATATAAATTTTATTAACTTTGCTGGGGCAATTTTTGAGTTAGCTTCAATAATACGTATTTTTCCGACTTAGTCTATGAGGCACACACTATTATTTTAAAAACATTTTTATTTTTATTTTCACTGTGTTATTTTTGTGTTGTGTGTTTCATGAACTGTGTCCAAATAAATGTTTTTCTTTCTTTATTTACAAAAAAAAAAAATCGATTTCCGGAAAAAACACTACAAAGTGAAAATAACTTTAATTTCGGAAGTCGGTGGCAAAAACCGAAAATACAAAAACAAATTCATCGACGTCCGATTTTTTTTTTCAAGTCAGTTGTTTGTGTTTTTTCTTTGCGTCATGTTTTACCGCAAATAAAAGTATTTTCTTTCTTCTTCCTTTGTTTGTATCTATACTCCGTTTGAAATAAGATTAGACATTTAACTAAACCTTTTTTACAGTCCGTTCAACCGATTTTGACTTCTATTGCGATGGCGGCATGACAAATGACAGCTGCAGTAAACAGTTGGTTTGTAACTACTTTTTTTGCTTTTAATGCCATCCTTATGCCTACGGTATAGAAGTCAAAATCGGTTGAACGGACTGTAAAAAAGGTTTGTTTAAATGTCTAATCTTATTTCAAACGGAGTATAGATGCGTCGTTGATGCGATGCTTCTGTTCCCAGGTTACATAAAGCTGGGCCAGTATTTGAACAACACTGGCAGGCCTATGGTATACTCCTGCAGCTGGCCGTACTACATCGAGTTCATTCATAGAAAGCAGGTATGATATCTTCTTAGTAAAAACCGGTCTAGGACTCGCGCACCTAGGGTTCCGTACCTACCCATTATACCGCCATAATAAAATTGGTATCATTTTTAGGGTTCCGTAGTAAACAAGGAACCCTTATAGTTTCGTCATGTCCGTCTGTCTGTCTGTCCGCGGTCTAGCTCCGAGACTCTTAGTACTAGAAAGCTGTAATTTGGCATAGGTATACATATTAATTACGCCGACAAAGTGGTAAAACAAAATTATGAAAAACATTTTTTTTAGGGTACCTCTCATACACGTAAAGTGGTGATGTTTATTTTTTATTTTTTTACCCCATGATGAGGGGTATCATTGGAAAGGTCCTTCAAAAATATTGTGAATTTGTGAAAACCATTTTTGGATTCAGGGATTCGTTTGCGAAATATTAAGCTTTAAAGTGCTAATTTTTGTTAGAGTCAAGTGTGTCCCCCCTGCCAGCTAAATGGTTGGTTTTGGGTATGTGAAAAAAATTACAACAGTAGCTTATATAACGAAATTAAAAGGAAAACTATTATAGCTAAGTAGGCTCTACAGGTTACCGAGTAATAATCGACCAACTTAACTTTGCAGTTGCAAAAACATGTTTTCCCATACATTCCGTATGGGAGAACATATTTTTCAACTACAAAGTTATGTTTGTTTTTGGGATAAATTCATCCCAACTACGGAACCCTTCATTGTGCGTGGTCCGACACGCACTTGGCCGGTTTTTTTATTGGTAAAAAGATATGGGCAAATTTAGATTTTCGCGAAAACTTGTAAGTAACAAAATTCCGAAAAATAAAAATAGTTGAAAATTAAGGTAAATTTTGGTACTTACAAGTTTTCGCTTTGCCCATATATTTTTATTGTGTTGACTCAGAACCATGATTTTTATACACCTAATAGTGACTATAAACTTCAGTATCTGGTATAAATTTCAACTTGCTAGGTCCACCCATTCCTGAGAAAATCAGTGGTGACACACGGACAGACGGACAAGAGAGTGATCTTATAAGGGTTCTGTTTTTTACCTTTTGAGGTACGGAACCCTAAAAACCTTAAATTCTAACTTTAAGGGACGTTAACACAAAAATTTGCGTTCACTATCCATATAAAAATGTTAATAAGTAACAAAAACCTTAGGGAAATATCCATTCACCAGGATAACGTATATAAAACTTGATAAGCATGTGATAATACAAACTAACTATACTGCGTTCGCGATTTAATTTCCAAACATGTAAACAAGTATGTGTTTTTGGAAAAAAACACTTTAACATCGACGCATAAAGTTCAGTTTCCGCTGCAACTTCAAACATTTTTATAACTTTTATAAAACTTTTTTTTTTTTTATAATAGTACAGGTCGTTCTGAAATCAACTTAATTAACACTGTGATAGAGTTGATATTCATTTAAAAAAATAAAAGCAATTGGAAAAAAGGATTTTATTTAACTTCAGCTATTTAATGTTGAGTATTTCGACAGCTAAGCAAATAAATTATCCATTGATTAGTACAGGTGTTTATCGCCTTTATCGAAAAATAAGTAATGGTCGCCCGAATCGTTATCGAATACTGAGATAACACTAGCCTTGGACAGCATAATTTTATTGCATACTTAGTAATATTTTCTATTTTCGATGAACCTGCAATTATTTTTTTCTACTACTACTATGTCCAATCTCCGTTTTGCCGACGATATTGTCCTTGTTTCGTCTTCAGCCTCCGAGCTGACTCAGATGCTAGAAGATCTTAGCACGGCAAGCCTAGAGGTCGGGCTACAAATGAATATGTCAAAGGCCAAGTTGATGACGAACAGGCAGGATCACCGTGGCGGGTGGGGGAGGTTGAATATGTCGATGAGTATCTCTATCTCGGTCAAATAGTCTCTTTCCAGGCAAGACAAAACAAAGAAGTTGCTAGACGCACCCTAAATGCCTGGAAGAGCTATTGGGCCATGAAAGATCTAATGAAGGGCGATCTTCCTCTATCCCTCAAGAGAAAACTCATCGACGTGTGTATTCTTCCCATCCTCACGTATGGTTCTCAAACATGGTCTTTGACAATTCAGCAGAGGTCCACGCTCGGGGTTTGCCAGAGAGCTATGGAACGGAGTATTCTTGATATTAAACTTGTGGACCGGGTTAAGAATACAACAATCCGTTCCATCACTAAAATAACTGATGTCACTCGGAAAGCTGCCACGCTTAAATGGAATTGGGCTGGATACATCTGCCGCATGTCAAACGATCAATGGGCCAAACTTACGACCCAGTGGGTCCCGCTTAATGGCAGACGTCATCGCGCCAGGCCCAGACGGAGATGGCGGGATGAGCTGGACTCCTTGGAAGCTCTGGACAGAGAGAGGTGGAAAGAGGGTAGGGAGGCCTTTGCCCAGCAGTGGGACAATAATGGCTAAGAAAAAAAAAAAAAACTGTGTCCGATTCGATAGACAAAATGACAGATAAACAATCACAAGCTGTCATTTTGTCTATTCTTCCGTCGACAAAACCCGTAGAAAACCCGTTTCTATGGTTGTCATGCTACGCGTGCTGATGCGCCTTTAACTAATATCTCGAAAATCTTCATAATGCTTCTAAGATCCCCCCTTAGGCTTCCTTGTACATGACGCTGGAGCCGCACCGACGGCGAACCGCAAGATGAAAAAAAATTTAGAACATCTCAGAATGAAAATGTTAAATCTACGCGACGCCCGGTGCGGCCTATGGGCGATATTCGCATACACCGGCGCCGGTGCGGCTCCGGCGTCATGTATAGGAAGTCTGAAGACTCGGTCTCGAAGTCAGCGGGCAGCGGGGCGGTGGCGGCGGCGGCGGCGCGGCGCACAGTGGGAAAAAAATTACTTTTTTGTTCAAAAATCTGCCTACACCACAGTTTTTGCCATTCTTTTTTTATACACTCCTGAGATAACACACTTTGTTGTGTCGCTGCCACTTTTCCAAAATCGAAATATATATATTTTTTTAAATTTTCTTTTAAAAATCGGGAAATGAATCAAATTTTTTTTTGGGCCGCCTTTTTGTATCCACCATTTTGAATTTTTATAAACAGACAGTAAATTCATGATCAGGGACCTGAAAAACCTCTGGAAACTGATTTTTGTTAAAATATTTTTTGAGAAATTGTTTTTTGCTTCATTTCCCGATTTTTAAGGTTATAGTATTGACTTTTAAGGAAAAGTGGTAAAGACACACTAAAGTGTGTTATTTCAGGAGTGTATAAAAAAAAAATGGCAGCTATACGTCAAAAATTGTGTTGTAGACAGATTTTTGAACGAAAAAAGTATTTTTTTTCCCACTGTGTGGCGGCGCGGCAATGCATACTTTTATATAGAACGGCTCGGTCCCCGCGCTGCTGCCTTCGGCAATAGGGCAACCGAAGGAACAACGGGTGGGTTTTAGTCAGTAAGAGTCTGACACGCCCTCTCGCTCCGCCCAGAGCGGGAGAAGTTATTTGATAAGTTTTTCTAAAGATCTATGCAACGTAGGAATTTTAATATAGGCATAACGTTTAGGTCTCCGCTGACGCGCCGACAGATCACTAGCCAGATCAAAATATATTTGTTTTGCATGTATATCTTAGGAATGTCATGCATTCCATGAACAAGGGGCTTTATAATACTTCTTGAATTTCAGCCGAACTTCAGCCTCATATCAAAATACTGCAACATGTGGCGCAACTACCACGATGTGCAGACCTCGTGGGACGCTATCACAGACATCTTCCATTACTACGAGAAACGATACGAAAAGCTCGCGCCGCATCATGGCCCGGGACAATGGAACGATCCTGACATGGTGCGTATGATAACACTGAGGCCTTATACGCACTAGCAGTTAACCGCGGGGGCGGCTAAACGCACGGCTTTTTCATCATGGATATCGTTTTCATGGTTTTCGAGGGTGATAGTGGGGTCGAAATGTAAAATCCAAGATGGCGGCTGCGATTTTTTTTTGTCATGTGTTTTCATAGTTTTCGAAGGTGCTAAAGCCGATAGTGAGGTCAAAATGTAAATCCAAGATGGCGGCTGCAAAAAATTTGTTTTTGTTTTAAATCATACGTGAGAAAGAACTTTGTTCCTGACGGGGGTCCCCCGACCGCACACGTTTTTTTTGTGCTGCATATTTTTTTTCTACGTGGACTGTCATCTGTCAGAGACGTTATCTTGAAAAATTATTTATCTAGGACTTTTATTTATTTATTCACTATTTACCATGACATTTATTTAATTTATTGACCACTAGATACTACTTGACATTGAAAAATAAAATGGTTATATTGATTTTCCAAGTTAATAATTTTGTGACATTTATTGGTATTCAGCATGGTATTTTTATAGTAGATTGTGATTTGTAATTTATGTGTTAAATTTTGCATGTCCAAGTGACGGCAGAGCATGGAGAACATTATCAAAACATGTATAACATTTCGCACCCTTAGAAATATAAGGACACAACTCGAAATATTGAGGTTTTGAGTTTTTGTTTTAGATGGGGTCAATATCAACTGTTCTACCACAGAAAGGGTGGTGTGAAAGAGACACAGTTACAGTATTCGCTTTAATATTGTGTTTTTCCCTTTCTGTGAAAGCCAAAAACAATAGAACAGTTGATATTGACCCCATCTAACACAAAACCTCAATATTTCGAGTTGTGTCCTTATATTTCTAAGGGTGCGATTCATATCCCTACCCATGTTGGTAAAAAATAAATGAATTGAATTGAAGAAAGTTTATGAGAAACCTCCATAAGCGAAAAGGAGATCACGATCCCTTGAACTCTCGCTTATCCAGGTTCGACTGTAATAAATAGAAACTTTCATCACATTTCAGCTAATATTTGGAACCGGCGTATTAACCCGCAGTCAAAGCCGCGTACATCTAACAATGCTGGTCATGTTATCAGCGCCAATACTGCTCAGTTGTAACATGAAAAAGATCACGCCATATGAGAAGCAGCTGCTGCAGAATTTGGACCTTATAGCTGTAGCGCAAGACCCTTTGGGTATCATGGCGAAACCACATCGGGTATGTTATAGTGAATAGATAATGCTTTATTTATATTTATGTTCGCATAACACGTCAAAATGTAGGGAACAGCAGATTATTTTTTTCGCGATATCATGTTTGGTCCCGTAGTAAAAGTTGTTCATAATGATGAGTATTACCAGCCCGTCCCATCCTTGATGTCCTCCCTCCGGTTGACGCTCTAAGCCGAGGTTCGTACCCCACAAGGGGTGCCCTTAGCGAGCGTTCACCTAGTTTTAATTAGCATAGTTGAATAACCCCTGGCTGGAGGTTTAAAGTGTAGTATCTTAAGGCAGGAAAGCCCGGTTAAGTAGTCAAATAAGAGACGCCACATCTTAAAAAAAAAATTGTGAGTAAAGTCACGTGTTTAAGTTTGCGCACTGGTTATTTTTTTTCTTTATATTCATAAACTAGTTGCGCCCCATGGTTTCACCCGCGTAAGTCTCGATCCTGTGGGAATATCGGGATAAAAAGTATCCTATGTTAATCCAGGTTATAATCTATCTGTGCACCAAATTTCATCCAAATTGGTCCAGCCGTTTGAGCGTGAAGAAGAAACAAACATACACACACGCACTCACTAACTTTCGCCTTTATAATATTAGTATGATGCGAAAGTGAGTTTGTTTGTTTGTTACGCTTTCACGCTAAAACGGCTGAACGGATTTAGATGAAATTTGGCACATGATTAGACCATGACCTGCAGAAGGACATAGGCTACTTTTCATCCTGGATCGCAGAAGAAGTCACGGGTAACAGCTATTTTGACTATAATCAACAAAATAGATAGCGGCTTCCATCGCAAAGCTATTTATATCCTGAAACACATTTGGGATAGAAAATAATTCTAGTATCCTAGTTGCGGATAAAACATAGTTGATAATAAATCTTGTTGTGGGCGCGGACAACAAATAAATTGTATTTAACACAACTGCACCTGATACATGGAACTAACCATTAATTTTAATGTTCGGATTGCTACTTCCAAATACCTGCAATTGTGGCTTTAGAGATGGCCAGTTTGCATGCAGTTTTGTTCGTTATCTGAATGCAATAAGGTAGTTGCCTAGGTAAAAAAAAAGAAATTCTATTTAGTAAATTTCTCAGATAATAAAAAAAAATTAGACACGTATTTTTTTGCTTTGTCATATTAATCAAAATAACTTAGAAAACACGCATTCAAGTTCGGCAGTGGGGGCTCGCTACGTCACAACGCAGTATTAAATCTAGCAAGGCGTGACGTCACGCCACATTTTAACTCAATGTATCGCCGTAATCTTTTGATTACGTCAAAAAAGAAAAAATACGTGTTCAATATTTTTTAATAAGCTACAAGACGGACAAAAAAAAATTTTGGACACACATTTTTTTTTTTTTTTTGGTACAGGCCTATTGTGGTTTTAGAGATGGCCAGTTTGCATGCAGTTTTGTTAGTTATTTGAATGCAATTAATTCCTTTATATGAGGAACTAGCAGCGCCCCGCGGTTTCACCCGCATAAGTCTCGATCCCGTCGAAATATCGGGACAAAAAGTATCCTATGTTTTAATCCAGGTTATGAACTATCTGTGTGCCAAATTTCATCAAATCCGCTCAGTAGTTTTTGCGTGAAAGAGCAACAAACATCCATCCATCCTCACAGATTTTCGCGTTTATAACATTAAATAAAGTAGGTTTTTTCTTTCTCTTGTGTTCAAGCTATATAGTGTTACTTGAAAAGTATCTAAAGAAAGTAATACATATAAAGAAATAATATTTTATTATGCTATTTCATTTTGAGTAAAGTCAGTTCAAATCCTTGTTTCCAATTGACGTTATTTCTACTTAAACAAATGCCAACTTTACACTATTGTAAATTAAGTTGATTTCAGAATGACTACTAAGATTACAATGACTTAAAAATATTGAAGTTGTTACGGTTGTATCGCTGGCACTAGCAAAAGACAGAACTGTGTGGAAAATTGAGATCCCCCTTTGGTCTGCAGTAGCACAATACTGGCTAGTTAGATGTGTTAGAATGGAGTCTAGACCTTATGTTATAAGAATTAAGGTATTTTTTTCATTCATCAGTTTATGTAAATCTTCCAGGGTATGGGCACGACTATATGGGTGAAGCCGCACCTACCGCGGAAGGGCGATGTGTACCCTTCGTACACGTTCGCGGCCGTCAACATGGACGTCGAAGACAACGAGGAATCGATCCAACTGAGCTGGTTTCAACTTAACGCCACAGATGGATATACTGTCTTGGTGAGTAGAATATTTATTAGTATTACCTTTTTTGGGTGGGAAATTATCAAATAACTTCTCCCACTCTGGGTGGAGCGGGAGGGCGTGTCAGACTTACTGACTAAAACCCACCCGTGTTCCTTCAGTTGCCATTTTGCCAGGGGCCACGGTAACCCTTTCGGACTTTCCCGCGACCCCGGCCAATTCTCGTATTTTTGAAACGTTCAAAGTATAGTTGCAGTCTTATCTCAGTGACAATAAATGTCAAAATCTAGTCAAAAAATTTGGTAAATTGGAGGTATTTTTGACAGAATGAGACTGAAATTATCATGCGAATGTTCAGTAAAATACAGGAACTTTCCAATTTTGGTGTGCTAGTTAAACATGAAAATCACCAAAATCTGATAAGCACTTCCCGAGTTATGTTGACTCTTTAGACCGCGTCATATTTAAAAGTGATCGTTGCACGAATACGCGATCGGTCGCGTGCCTAATTACACTTCACTCACTCACTCCACTTTTCTTCACTCAGCATAATGCTGCGACCCTATGCGAGACAGAGCCACAGCGCTGGTTTTCAGCGACAGCCTGCGCTGACGTGATGACGTTAACCGGTGCAGCAAACAGTGAAATAACAAGTTATGAAACCAAAAAAAAAAATACAATAATAATAATTAGTCCTGAATGTTAGGACTAGTGATGTGCCGGATCGTTAAAAAATGTGATCCGCGGATACGGATACGAATCATAAGGGTCTAGATCCGCGAATACGGATACGGATACGGATCTCAACTTCCTTCAGGTGCAGCAGGAATTATTTATGATCCTCATCGTAACTGACTTTTGGTGGACAAAGCTGCTAAGTTACTTTTTTGGAAATACAATTTACCGTTACTCAATATTAATTATGACGCATATTTTTAACTCTACTTGAATTATAATAAATATGATTAATTTTTTTTTTACTAATTTGTATTAAAGTTAACAGTATTTCATTGCTACATACTTTAAAATTTCATATGCGTAATGAAATGTATTAATATAAAAGATCCGTTCAAGATCCGCCAAAAAGTAACGGATACGGATCTTTTTTCTTCCTCGGATATCCGCGGATACGGATATCCGGCACATCACTAGTTAGGACATATTATAAAGTTGGATAGTTCTACTACGGCGGGCTATTGATCATATAGCATAGACTATAAAGGTGCAGCGGCGCCCCACGCTTCATTACACTAATGAGTAGGCGAGGCGAGAATGTACCTACAGACCGTTCATTATAACTTGTCCCGTGACGCGATTGGAAGCACTGTTCCGTCAATAGCCATTTTGAACTCTATTAGTATTGAAACTAAGTTTGACAAGCAATGGTGCCAACATGACGGCAAGGGACAACTTATAATGAACATTAGTATATATAGAGAGGTGCCTGTTAGGAGTTTCGGTTATTATCTTTGGTGGTTTTAAGACTGGTAATGATGGCTCGTGAGTTGGTGCCACACTTTGGACTATTAGACAATGTATCAAAACTGACGCGAATACATTCTTAGGGGATTCCCTAAGAATGTATTCTCCATCAATACATTCGTATGTACGCATCGACGAAGGTCGCAGAAATATCGAAAAAAAAAAAAACAGTGGCACTCCGGGGGTACTGACAGAAGTGAAAACTTGAACAAAATCGTTATGATGGAAGAAAAATACTTGTATAGAACATTGGTCCGTAACCTTATCTAAATAAAGAGCACAATCGCGTTTACAAAAAAAAAAAAATACTTTCGAAACCTTCAAAGTAAAAATACTTGCATAGAACATTGATCCATAACGTAATATAAGTAAAGAGCACAATCGCATTTACAAAAATGAGGTGTCGGTAACGGTGTCGCGAGTTCAATTGTTTTTTCCCATCTCAAAAATGCCCAATGCGCCTAAAGAAGTTTATACTTAAAAAAAAAAAATACAATGAAAAATATAAAAAAGGTTTCTAATTTTTTATAGCACAAATTCGTATACCACTGCTATATGTATGTAAACAATAGTGACAGAAAGTTTTATAACTTTATCAACATAGACAAATTGGGTTCAGTACGAATTATTAAAGCTAACCATTTCAGACACTAATCTACATGGTCCTCATATGGCCTGACCAAGATTATGTCTGGACTTTTAAGGAGAGAGCGACCTCTGAGTTTGTTTCGGCCTTTCTTCTCAGAGTAGCCAGATAGGAAACGCCGAACTCGCCTATCTTATTTTTAATATTTTTTCAATATGACTTATAAAAATGATTCCGATATCTTATTTACAGAATAAACAATTTCATTTCATTTCATAACTCAAAAACTGCACATGCAAAATTAATAAATTAATGTGGGACCACATCGCAGGGTTCCTCTACCAGCCTGCCGGGGTTGCGAATAAAACCAAAAGGGAAATCGTGGCCCCCGGCAACATGGCAACTGAAGGAACACGGGTGGGTTTTAGTCAGTAAGAGTCTGACACGCTCTCCCGCTCCGCCCAGAGCGGGAGAAGTTATTTGATAATTTACCAGGCAAAAAAAGGTTTCCTCTACCAAATGAAAAAAGAATCATATAATCGACTCGGTTATCACTGAGAAATCTGTGTTCATACATGACAAAAAAACCACCCAATAACACGCGCATAACCTCCTTTTTTTGAAGTCGATTAAAATTACACAGGATTGTAACTTCAAATACCAAAGACGAAACTTAAGACAGACGAACCACAATTTTCTGAAAATTTCTGTAACGTAGGTATTTAAATGTAAAAATCTAGGTGATGTACATAAAACCGCTAGATAAATCCTAATTTAAATATTTGAACACAAAACTTAGTTAAAGTAAGATCACAGACATCGATAAGAGAATGAAAGTAAAAGCGCAGACAAACACCGCCTTCCATTACGTTAATGCGTAGACGAACCGAGGAGAAAATAATACTAATTTACATAAAAGCTTGTAATATAGGAGTTCTGTCACAAACTAGATCGGTACAGAAGTGCGGCTCCATACAACGAGGGAACACGAACACATATACACGCTTCACGTACAGTGAATGTAAGCGCACTCGCAACTGGCAAACTCAAAAACTCAAACTCAAAACATTTCAAACTCAAACTCAAAGCATTTCAAACTCAAACTCAAAGCATTTATTTCAATTTAAACATGCACTTTTGAATTGTTAAGGAGTCGATCAGTCAGAAATATGAAGCTAGTTGCCCATTCCAAAGCGTAGTATGTAGGTACCTATGGAGAAGAACGGGCAAGAAACTCCACGGAAACTCTTTTAAATAAAAAATTGTTACATGATATTGGTTACATCATTCATGTTGAAATTATACATGTGAGAACAATGTAGAAAGACGTGCACGTTAGAAGAGTCCGTTTGGTATCCGTGTAAGATCGCTTTAAGAGCGTTTATTCTAGAAGTGGATAACGTCGCAAATACCTGTCAAATATTTACCTGTTTTGATTAATTTGGCAATATTATTGTATGGAAATCCTAACTAATATTATAAATGCGAAAATGAGTTTGTTTGTTTATTATGCTTTCACGCTAAAACGGCTAAACGGATTTGGATGAAATTTGGTATATGACCTGGATTAGGACACTTTATCGCGATATTCCCAAGGTTATCGAGACATATGCTGGTAAAACCGCTGGGCGCAGCTAGTTGAAAAATAATCGACGAAAATTGAGGTTACAAAATTAATCAACACAGACAAATGAAAAATATCTTTAATCCGACAAATGTCTTATGGTAAGAAAAATGCAATCGAAACGCTAACAAATATATTCGTATAATTAATCGTTGAGCTCATACGAGGATACGGCAGATTGTAGGTTGTAGGCGATCACTTGATAGGTTAACCTGTGATTATTGTGAATTTCTGGTTTAAGTAATCAAATAAAAGCACTAATTTATCAGCGGAACTACAAATTGACATCCACAGATACGTTATCAAATCCATTTGTTTACATTTTTATCTGATACTTTTGGAACAGACTATATTATGTGCGCGTGGGCCTGATTGTATAAAACCTACCTTCTGTACCTATGTGTCTATAGTCTACTATAGTCTGGCCGTCGTGAGAATGCGTTTCTGACACCTGTCAGTTGGACAATTTCTAAATATTCAAAATATTTTATTTCACGTAAACCTACATGGACACTTATGAAACGTCAGAAGCTAGGTGCACGGTTCCAATTGATCGTTTCCTATGGAGAAGAGCCGGCATGAAACTCAACGATTACTCTTTTAAAAATAATTGCTTTTATAATATTTTCAAATAACAGTGTTACTAGGTATGGGAGGACAGTGTAGGTCTTTCAACAAGTACCAGGTTCTTAACAAAATAGAAAATGGTCAACAAATCTACAGTCCACTAAGCCTATAGCGTTCACACATTCACAATATAGAAAAGAATCTTTACAAAAGATAAATTTAATAAAAATAAAACCTATTTTTAAACACAATTACGTGATTGTTATTACAACTATAATAAATCTGAATAATTATCATGTCCATAAAAGCCACAAATAAAGAGTTGAAATTAAATTGTAGGTATATAATGTCAAATAATAGGATGATTAAGTCAAAGACGAACGTAAAAAAAAATATGGTAATTTAAAAAAAAAAACATTTATTTCAGGTCCTAGACCCATATTAAAAACAAAAAACAATACACAAAATTTGTCAATATTATAAGTGTCACAGAAAAATGTCAGATCAAATCAATTAATGTCAAAAAAAAGCACACAACAAAATAAAAATTAAATTAAATAGAACAATGAATTAAATTATGTCAGAAATTATGTAAGTGAAGTTATGTCAGAAGTTAAAATTTAAATTATAATATTCATAAAATATGCCTGCTACAACAGTGCCCAACGTAGGGGCAATCCAGTCGCTGAGCAATCATCGCCAGAACAGTGTTGGAGCTAGCCCGCACCCTGCGCACCAAGGACGCGCACCGCTTTTTTGGGAACAGTTAATAGACTTATTATGCCGTTAATGAGGTATCAGGGAAGCCTCATGTACAGAAGGAAGTATTGCCAAACTTCCTTATCTTCAACGTAGTCTTTAATTTAAAGTTCTAGTTGTAATAAGGATCATATTCGCAAAACACATATTCGTTAGTATGAAACTATTATGAACGCATTCTCTCGACGATCGGACCCTATTATCTAGCCATTGTAGTAATAAAACTAGCATCTTTCTCCGCGAACAGTATTATTACCGATATCTTCTAAAGCCCCTGAGAAATAAGAGAAGATTTGATTGGCTAGCGGATCACAGATTGGATTATTGTCGTATCGATAAAAAGGAACTTTTATTGGTAAATTACTTTACTGGAATGTCTTTTTAACGTGGTTTTAAGGAAATGAATTATTTGTTTATGTGAATTTGTTTTAACAACACGAACACATTCTTTATATAAATGAAAAACACGATTTTACAAAACAAAAAAAAAAGGACCGACTTCGAAAAAACTCTACAAATTTAAAAATAACTTAAATTTTCGGAAGTCGGTGTCTTTGAATAATCTGTATTTTGCTACCGGACTTCCGAAATTAATGTTAAAAATAAACCATTCAGACAAACATAATTATATAACCTCTTCCTTTTTGAAACCGGTTTGAAACGACTGGACCGATTTGTTTTCTTTTTAAATTTCCTAATAGTATGGTTTTAATTGGAAGAAAAAATTAAAAAGTTGCCGGAATAACAAAAAAAGTTGTTAATAGGGAAGTTCTATGGGAATTTTGTAAGAATTATTGAAATTTGGACAGGACATATTTGATGTCGGGTCGGCTAGTTTGCAAATAAACATCTTCAAAGACCTTATTCACTAACAAAGTTGTTTTACATGGCTGAAAACATGTTTGACCCACATACTGCATGCAAACAAGCTAAGGTCTATTTAAATTCTTGTTTCCAATTGGTGTTATTTCCACTTAAACAAACATCAACTTCATGCGAGTGTAAATAAAGTTGATTTTAGACTATACTCCATTTGAAATAAGATTAGACATTTAACTAAACCTTTTTTACAGTCCGTTCAACCGATTTTGACTTCTATTGCGTTGGTGGCATGACAAATGGCAGCTGCAGTAAACAGTTGGTTTGTAACCACTTTTTTGCTTTTAATGCCATCCTTATGCCTAAGCAATAGAAGTCAAAATCGGTTGAACGGACTGTAAAAAAGGTTTGTTTAAATGTCTAATCTTATTTCAAACGGAGTATAGTACCTTTGAAAAAGCTAAAAAAAAAAATGAAGTTGTAGCGCAAACTGAACCTAATGTGTGGGCATTACAGTTGTTGTTTTTCTTAAAAACTCGTGTTTGTTTACACGTTTGGCAAATAAATTGTGAACGAAGGTTAGCAACACTAAAACTTGTTGTTGCAACAATTTTATACAACTTTTGTGTTTCAAATACATTCAACTCTGGTTATATTAAACGTTTTATCGCGCTGTCGATCGGCGAACGGCGCGGCGGTAACTAAGCTGCGTCCATTACGCTAATGAATAGAACTACACAATTATACAGGGAGTGTCTGAACGGAAACTTGAAGAGTTGGGTGTTTGATTGTGACGTAGACCAGTTTGAATTTATAAAAGTCTTTCAGCGACTATCATCCACACATTAATCTATTTATACTATAAATAAATAAAGGGTTATCTCGTGATTAAGTAATAACAGCAGCACGGGTCGATTCATCAGGTTAAGCTACGCTTGCCGGGGTTGGTCTGTAGATGGGTGACCATGTTTACATACCGAGACTCCTCCGTGCCTCGGAAAGCACGTTAAGCCGTTGGTCCCGGTTGTCATTTGTGGATCTTTGGCAGTCGTTACGGGTAGTTAGAAGCCCGAAAGTCTGACAACCAGTCTTACCAAGGGGTAGACTGGTTACCAAGGGGTGGACAACGGGTATCGTATTACCCAGTTACTGGGTTGTGGAGGTCAGATATGCAGTCGCTCCATGTGAAATACTGGTATTCAGCTGCATCCGGTTAGACTGGAAGCCGACCCCAATATAGTTGGGAAAAGGCTAGGCAGATTGATTGAGGGTTATCTATACTAATATTATAAAGAGAAAAAATTTGTATTTTTGTTTGTAATTAATAAAGTCAAAAATTAAGGAACCAATTTTAAAAAAATCTTTCACCAGTAGAATGCTATATTACTGAGTAACATAGGCTATAACTTATAAAGACATCACGCGGGCGGAGCCGCTGGCGGAAGCTAGTTGGCAATATGTCAGCAATCCTTTAAGGAGATATAGGAGAGGTCATTTACAATCAAATAACCCCTTATGACTCCAATGCAAATGTCAACCATTTTCGAGTAATTCGACATTCTGTATTTTCACTTCGGGAGTGCCAACAGAAGTGAAAACTTGAACAATTTTATTGTTCAGGAAATAATCTATCGCGCGTTGATGTCTTTTTAATGGTCAAAAGCTGGTGTCGCAACAGTTTCGCGAAATCAATTGTTTAGTCCCATCTCAAAAATGCCCAACGCGCCTAAAGAAGTTTTCACTTCAAAAATGTCAACTTACTCGATAATGGCCGAAACTTCACGCGGACGTTGTCACAGAAGCTAGTATATTAAATAAACATGAATGTTTCATGTTACCTTACATCGGTAAACAATATCGATTTTCCTTCTAGAAATGAAATCGATAATCGAATGACCCAATTTCTATTGACGTATGTCAAGTCACAACTTTAAATAAAATAGGCATTTTTGATCAGTATTTTCGATATAACGGAGGATGCTCAGCAATTTAAACCGTATTTACTTTATTACCGTATTTATTTTATTGTTTAAACCTATTTTTCTTTCTTTCTTTTATTTTATCGTTTAAACCTATTTTTCTTTCTTTCTTTTATTTTATCGTTTAAACCTATTTTTCTTTCTTTCTTTTATTTTATTGTTTAAACCTATTTTAATCTACTTCCAAAAGGAGGAGGTTCTCAATTCAACTCTATGTATGGCCAGTTATGAATTGATTTTAATGATTCTTTTTTGTTTGGTAGGTAATACTTCAGAGGTGGTGTCATATAAATTTTAATAACTTTGCTTGAGTAGTTTTTGAGTTAGCTTCAATAATACGTATTTTTTCCCACTTAGTATGTGGATGATATGTTAAGTTCCTCTCACTGTTATTTACATAGCAGGTAGTGGTATTCGAATTTAAAAAAAAAAGAAATAGTAAAAAAGAAAAAATAGTGAATAGTGAACAGTGAAATAGTTTTTAAATTTATATTGCGTGTACCTACTACGAACACCTACTGTGGACCAATAAATTGTCTTTTTAAAATAAATGAATTTGAATTTGAAAAAGTGAAAAATAAAAACGGAAAAAGGAAGTCGGTGGCAAAATTCAAAACCAAAAACACCGACTTCCGAAATTAAAGTTATTTTTCACTTTGTAGTGTTTTTTTTTGGAAGTAGGCTGTTTTTTTTTTTTTTGTAAAAAGTTTTTTTTTCTTTCTTTTATTTTATTGTTTAAAACTATTTTTCTTTCTTTCTTTCTTTCAATTTGAGGTATTGTAGACTCTTAAATATGACCACGAATTTCTGATACACGCTGTACACTTGTTCAGAATGTTTGTATTGATAAAAATATTAATTTATTTTGTATTGTATTACAGAACGTGTTTACGGGCGAGTTTCTTATGAACGTGACGTACTCCGACACTATCGACTTGACAGTACCCGGAATGGGTGAGTAGCACTATTATACATTAAAGTTTAAAATGCGGCCTACCCAATTCTTTGGTATTGTTCGTCGAGTTGAGTTCCTTAAGTTCTGAGTTGAGCTCCACGATTACTGACAAATGCTTGCACTGACTGGACAGGTCCAATCAAATCTGTGTGGTTCTTTCCTCAAAAGACCTTTTCAGACACTAATCTACATGGTCCTCATATGGCCTGACCAAGATTATGTCTGGACTTTAAAAGAGACTGCGACCTCTTGAGTTTGTTTCGGCCTTTCTTCTCAGATTAGTCAGATAGGAAACGCCGAACTCATCTAGCTTATTTTTAATATTTTTTATATGACGTGTAAAAGTGATTCCGATATCCTATTTACAGAATAAACAATTTCTTTTTATTTCAATTTTGACGTTCGAAAAGTGCTGATTCTCAGCCTAGTTTGAATAAATGACTTCTGAATTTTGTTTGTTTTAGACTGGAATAACATTTTAAATTGTTTTTGTTTTTTTTTTTCAGATGTCGTCGTGTACACACTCTACCCGCTGTAATTATATCTAACGCTTAGCGTAAGGTGTTATTACCACCATCCAAGTTGTCACAACTTACGCAAATATCATCTTTAACACCAAGTAAATTAAGTTAAATTTTGAATGACGAGAAAGGCCATAAAATAAGTTTAGATGCAATAAAAATTGAGCTGTGTGCAATAGGTTTAAGGTTTGTTATTCTTTGGAAGTAGCTGATGTTTGTACTTAAAATGAGTCTTATGAATACTGTGAGAAAGTAACCAGAGTTCGAAAAGCCAAAGTAGTTACGGTATTTATATTTTCTTAATGTCCCTCGGGTATCATCGGATTTACGAATACAAACGAATGCTAATTTTCATGTCCATCAATTATTAGATTTATCGTGTATAATAATTTGAATTCAGAACTAAGTACTTTATTGTTGTTTTGATTTCCGTGTGAACTATATAGAGCTGTAAAACTATTTTTCCTATCTGTCGTGCCTGCGACTTTAGCGGCTTTACTCCCATAAAAAATAAAATAACATTAAGTTAAAAATAGTATTAACAACTCTATATACTTCCAAGTCGATTGAAAGCGTCCAGTCTGCACCAAGTGCAAAGGGCAACTGATAGAAATCCGACGACTGACGAAACACGAGGTTTGCCGAGGGACATTAAGAACATATATTTGTACTGTATAGTAATAGTTAAATGTATTGATTTGATACATAATGTAAAACAAACTTTTGTGCAAGTATTAAAAGTCAAAATAAATTAGCAAGCGAAACGTGATAGTTATCGATATTTAAACGTATCGATAAAACAAGAAAAACAATGATTTGATATTTTTTTTGAAGTCAACGACCATGTCATACACAGGGTGGCAGGGACATCGACTCGAAAACTGTTACCATGGATTCAGTACATGATTCTGAACTCATGCGTTGAAATTTTTCGTAGGCTATTTAAAAAAATAAAAACTGCTGTTCCATACATTTTCACCGCGGAGGTAATTGCACTTTTCTATGAAATAGCAAATATTTTTTTTTTAATAACCGATGATAAATTTCCACGGTTCTGAATCGTGTACTAAATCCATGGTAACAGTTTTCGCGTCGATGTCCCTGCCACCCTGTATTGTAGTTACTTTAAGAATGAGATTTTTTTTTTTTTCGTTTTTATTGTGTTGATATATCGATAGACATCACATCTGTGAAGTTTACACAAAACGAACTGGCTCTATATAATGGGTATTTTCATATTTTAGTAAAAATGTATTAATTTAACTTAGCATAATATTATTACGTTCCTCAACTCTCAGTACTATTAATATAAGTCTACTAACTTTAAATGTGGGTGAACTACAGGTACACCTCTGCCCAACCCTTCGGGGAAACAAGGCGTGGTGTTATGTTATTTATTTATTTAAGGATTACCCAACCAGTAACATTACAATAATCTTTTATAAAAATAAAAACTTATTTATTATACATTATTCTGTAATGCACACCCAAATTACAGGTAACCACAGCTTACACATTATCGAGTACATATGCTCTGAATTCGTTATATATACAATGTCGCCCACGGGAATGTACCCGCCTGTATTTTTCTAAATATTCATGGTTTTTTTTCGAAAAATAACTTTATAAAAAAATTAGAAAACTTTAAAAAAAAATTAGAAAACTTTAAAAAAAAACAACATAGGCTATGTTGTTTTTTTATTTATTTTTTCAAATATGGTTAATATGTTTTTTTTTTTTAATACCTATCGTCGGTTGAAAAGCTAATTGATCTAAGCGACATTTTATAAAACTTGCTCCTGCAATTTTATGATTCGTCCTCCTGGACGGATCCTAGTTATTTTTTTTGAATTTTTTTAATAAAAAAACAACTATTTGATAGACTTTTATTTACTTAAATCAATCAATTATAATAAGATCTTATTATGATTAAAAAAACAACCAATCCATCCTCCTGCAAGTTTTACAAAATGTCGCTTAGATCAATAAGCCTTTCAACCGTCGATATGGTGGTATGATTTTATGAACTAACACACTTGTATTTTTTTTATGTTTTCATCTCCGTTTTTTTTTTTTTTTTTGCATAATCGACAAATGTTAATAAAAATGTTAGTTAATCCGATAAAATAACTCATAAGCTTTTAGAAATACTAAACAGAATCCAAATCGAGCCAATAACATCGGAGATATGGCAAACGCTACTCAAAACATACAAAATATGAAAGATAGACCCCCCTTTTAAAGTTATTTTTTGACGATTTTTCATGAATATTCAGAAAAATACGGGCGGGCACATGGGCGCACGATGGGCGACATTGTATAATATAATATAATATGTTATATATGTAACTTTAAAAGTTCAAATGAAGTCACTAGTTCAACGAGACTTCGACAAAGCAATGAGGTTATGGCAATAAGAAGTAGACAAGCTCCAAAGAGTTTGAGGTTTTCTTCGGGAGGTCACGCGATGTCTTAAAAGCTTTTTATTTCTCGTTCCATTTGAGAAACTAGAATGAAAAGTAGGTTTGTTAGAATTGTGGCTGGGTTGCCTCAATCTGTCTAGATTTTTTTTTATCTGTGCTGCCACTGGCCACATTTTAGCTACTATGTATCTTATGTTGATAGTTTATCAGGGTTGCAAAAAAAAAAAACAGTTTTAAAATTTTGTAAAACAAACAGTTCAAAATGTTTTAAACAAGAGTTTTTTTTCATTTGAACGATTTATCAAAGGAGATGTTTCATTTTCGGCCATAAAATGTACGTTAATGAAAAAAAAGGGTAAATATTGCATTTTTGTAAGAAAACAGTTGATTTTTTTTCGATATTTCACAGTTGATCTGTGTTATAATAATACGCTGTCTGTCCATAGATTCGCTCGACGTACTTAAGTAGTTTATTCTTTCTATATTTATGAGAAAATATTACAACACTCGATGTAAGGTATTTATTCATTAGGGTACTTATTTCTTAAGTGTAGTCTAATATATTTTACTCAAAAATGCATGTAATGTGGTCATTATTTTGACAACCTTGTTTGAGCAAAGTTGACCTTGCCTTTCTGTTTCAAGGAGCGGCCGACAAAGTTTTTCTGGTCGCTATTTTGACGTTTCAACGTTTTAAAAAATCAAATGCAAAAAGATTTTATTTAAAACACAGCTGTTTGTATTTATAGAGATAGGTACAAAAAGATTTTATTCCATATTTGGCTGTATAGTTCCAACTACCATTGTTAAAAAAAAAAAAACTAAGAAGTAACAAAAGCACCGTTCAGCCAAAATTTTATTTTTATTTAGTGACTTTTTTGCTAAAAATGAGCTCTCAAAGCGAAAATTATTCCGATTCAATGTGTTTAACACCGCCAGACATTAAAGATGAAGCTAAATTAGTGGTTGAAAATTTAATACCGCGAAACTCAAAGGAAAAATATAAGCTTGCTTATGAAAAATTTGTGCAGTGGAAAATCAGTAGGAAATCTAAATCTTTACTTGCTGGTTTTATTTAGATTAGGTACTTGCATTTTTGAGTAAAGCACTATACAAGCCTTGGCCCACTATGACTACTTCGCTGGTCACGCTATGATTGCCTCGAGCTAGCCTAGCTACGCTCTAGGCCTTCCAGCTTGGCCATCATTGCAGCCCTTGCTGTCCTCGCTGTAAAGGCCTCGACCTACGGCCTCGGCCTTTATCTCAGCTCGTCCATCAAGTGCTGCACGCTGACCGCGCTGTGTCGGCCTGGAGCTGCGCTACGCTGCGCTGTCGGCCATCATCAGCGCGACCAGCAAAGTAGTCATTATAGACCGCGGCAGTAATGTACTATTATTTGAATTACTTGTGTAATATAAAAAATGCCATCGGAATGATGGCGATTTTTTATGTTTTAAAACCAAAAATAATATTTTTTTAAAGTTTAATATAACCAAGCTATAAACGTTTTAAAATAGGCCTGTGTCCGAAATTTTTTTGTCCGTCTTGTAGATTATTAAAAAAATTTGAACACGTATTTTTTCTTTTTTGACGGAATCAAAAGATTACGGCGATACATTGAGTTAAAATGTGGCATGACGTCACGCCTTGCTAGATTTAATACTGAGTTGTGACGTAGCGAGGCTCCACTCCCCCAACTTTAATGCGTGTTTTCTAAGTTATTTTTGATTAAAATGATAAAGCAAAAAATACGTGTCTAATATTTTTTTATTATCTGAAAGACGGACTAAATAGAATTTTAAAAAATTTACCTAGGAAACTACCCTATTGTTGATTTTGACAAGTTTGGTAATCTACTAATATAATGGCGTCATTATAACTTTCCAATGGTCAGCCACTGACACTCCATTGAAAGAAATGGCACTCATTGGTAATCTCGTACATAATGACAAATGAATGACTGACTTAGGCGGTATCATTGGTCGTATTGTACGACAGTGCCATTATAACACAATTCTATTACGAGACCATTGACCGACCAATGATCGACCATTATGAATTTAGCAGATTACGAACTTTTAGTAAAATGGCAATGGGATCGTGTTGGAATGACGAATTTATAAAAAATAGCAGACTTGGGCCCCTGGTCGACCGAGCTCTGCTCGGGTGAAAATACATAAATATATCGTCCAGGTATATCAATATTGTATTACATTCCCGAGGCTGTGAAAATAGAGAAAACGAATTTTCCCAGATATTAGACCTAGCTAGATCGATTTTTCGCCCCAGTAAACCCCTATTTTGCAACTTTCATCGAAATCGTTAGAGTCGTTTTTGAGAACGTGATTACAAATATATTTAAACAAATATATCTCATTTAATAGTAAAGGATGGGATAGGATTTATACGTAAGCTGGTGTCACTTTTATGCTAGAAATAATACCCCAAGTTTCGAAGATATCGAATTTATCTCCTGGGTTGTTGCTAATGAAACGTCTGTCAAAAATTATGAGTGATCTTTATTGTCATTACAATAAGGTTGCAAAGTCAAAGTCAAATCATTTATTTCAAATAGGCCCATGTATGGCACTTTTGAACGCCAAAATTTACAAAATAATAGAATTGATTCTAGTCGCCCCTTCCAAAAGGTAGTTTTTTTATGGAGAAGAATGGGCAAGGCACTCCACCGTTACTCTTTTAAAATGTTTTACAATATGCGAAGACGATGCACCTAGAATAAAATTACTATACCACAATAGGTAAAAAGAATTAAAAATGAAGCAACGACAGATAATTTAATATGTGATAGATACACGGTGCTCACATATTTACAAACATTGTAAAACAAGACGATTTTCCTAAAACTGTATAGTTAATAAGTCAGTGTGTGAGGAAGTAATCACAGAATGTAAAATCAATGTCATATAACAAAAAATTATAAATTTTACAATTAAATTAGCAACCAGTTTGGTTTTGTCTTGATTCTAAATAGTCCTATGAAGCAGGACCAGCATGTTTCCAAGCACTCTTATCTTGGATATAATCCTCTAATTTGTAATATGCTTGTTTACAAAGTGTACTTTTAAGTTTTAAATTTTCTTGAATTTAATTGCATATGTCACAAGGTAGGTATTTTGTTGTAACATTTAACACAGTATCCCATAAAAGCTTGCTGTTGTTTTGCTGCCATAAGACGTAAAATATCTGAAAGTACTGTAAATGAGTCAATCACAACAGACAATAGACTCGACGCCATGAGTACTTCCAGAATTAGTAAGATTTTAATTTAGTTTTAAGTTATATTTAAAATGTTATAGGTTGAGTGCAGTTGTTGCCTGTCTTGTGTTCCTTATGAATTATTATTTATTTAAGGTACAGTTAACAAAAAAGAAAAGTATTATCTGTTGCAAAAGTAACTGATGAAAATCTAAACAAACTCTGTTCAGCTTAAATTCTAACGCAATCACTTACTAAAGAGAATCAGTAACACATTCGTCTATATGTAGAAGTTTTTAACTTATATGAAGTTATCTCATCACTTTTTTCAACAATAAAATTATTCGTGGAATAATATTATTAAATTGTAATTCAAAAAATCATTGACGAAAATAAAGGTTATGCAATTAACCTCGATTGAAAAATAAATAAAAACTTTTAGGTGATTTAAAATTAGAATTTAGATTATTCAAATAGTCAAACCAAAGCACTCAATTTGTTAGTGACAATTGGCAACCACTACTTTTACAACAAACTTTAGGGCTACCTACCTAAAGTCTACATTCGATTAACTGCTCAACACAAAATAGATTAGTTAGTCAACTTATGTTGCGCTGAGCAGTTAATCGAGTGTTTGTTATGTTTAAAAAGTGTTAAGTATAAAAACATGGAGTTTATTTATAAACGCTGCTGATTAGCGACTGTTTAATTATTTTTTTTGACGTTTAAACGTCTCTTAACTTTAAGCAACGTTTGTAAACAATGGATTTTATTGCCTGTGCCGTGCAAAAATGATTTATTTTTCTAAAGTACTTAACTTTTTTGTTGATTGTACCTACCGTGAGACATGCCAACTTTGCCCACTTTTTTCGAATAATTACAATTTTAAATACGATTATTTTATGGAGACGTTAGTATTTTCCTTCATCGGCCACAACTGCAAGATCATGTGCATGTGTTAGAATAGCAAAATTTTCTATTATTCAATATTTGTTCGATTCTGTTGGCGGGCAAAGTTACGTGGACCTTTAGCCAACTTTGCCCACATTGATTTTTTTGGCGCAAATATGGCCTTTACGACATAAAAACCAGGACGAGAATTTTGGTAAAGATGGTTTACTTTAGGAATGTAAACGATACTATGAAAAGTTTTTTACTAAAATGACTGGGCAATGGTGCCGATTCCCTTGTTCACAAACTAAACTAAATTTAAGTTCAGTGCATCTTTTTCTTTCTATTTCATTAAGAAAAGGACAGAAGATAAATTTTAGTTTAGTCCTGTCAAATTAATCAGCTCCTGTCACTACTCCATACAAGTTTAGACGTGATTAAAAACTTCAATTTACGTCAAGCGCCGATTAATTTGACAGGACTAAACTAAAATTTATCTTCCATCCTTTTCTTAATGAAATAGAAAGAAAAAGATGCACTGAACTTTAATTTAGTTTAGTTTGTGAACAAGGGAATCGGCACCATTGTTACCCTGACCTTGCACTAAAATTTGCCCGCAAAAACACTCACCCCTCGTTCGAAGAGTTCCATTAAGCTCGATTAGCAACAAACACGATCGCCAGTATTGCCATACGTATAACCTATTTTCCACCTAAGTCAATCAATGTTGCCATAATATTAAGATATTTGCACATCAAAGATATTCTTTAAAAAAATCTTTTTACAAAAAACACAACCGACTTCCAAACTACAAAGTGAAAAATAACTTTAATTTTGGAAGTCGGTGTCTTTGGATCAGATCAGTACCTATTTTAGTTTTTTGACACCGACTTCCGAAATTAAAGTTATTTTTCACTTTGTAGTTTGGAAGTCGGTTGTGTTTTTTGTATAAAAGTTTTTTTTTTTCAGTTTTTAGTGGGTTGGTTTGTAATTTATCTAAGTTACAATAGCCTTATGTCAACTGCTCATCAAAAATACCCAAATCGCTATAGATGTGCCTTTAATATTTGAAGAGTTCCCTCGATTTCTCCAAGACCCCATCATCAGATCGTGACCAAATGATAATGGGACCAACTTGAAAGTATACCCTTTCAAACAAAAAAAGAATTTTTCAAATCGGTCCAGCCGTCTTTGAGTAATCGGGGAACATACATAAAAAAAAATATCCCGACGAATTGAGAAACTCCTCCTTTTTTTTGAAGTCGGTTAAAAATGTGATTTTGGGCAAAGTTTCCCTTGGGAGCAATGTTGGCATATTTCACGGTATACGTTCACAGAATCTTGTGATATTAGGTTTAAGTTGTAATTAGTTCATTATAATATTACTTGGCTCACTGCCTTAATTTTATTGTTATTGTCTAAAATGTACTTAAAGCATCGCTGAAACACAGAATTTTATTTAAGTTAAATGCTAGAACATAATGGTAAGATTGGAAATTAAATTCTCTGGCATAAGTCTACCTAGCCTTTTCCCAAATATGTCGGGTTCGGCTTCAAGTCTAACCGGATGCAGGTGACTGCCAGTATTTTACATGGAGCGACTGCCTATCTGACCTCCACAACCCAGTTACTTGGTAACACGATACCCCTTGGTAAGTCAGGTTGCCACACTTTTGGGCTTGACTGCTACCCGCTACTGACTACCCGTCACGACTGTCAAAGATCTACACAATGTGTAGATCTTTGACAGTCGTTACGGGTAGTTTAGCCGTTGGTCCGGGCTGTCATGACATGACAGCCCGGACCAACGGCTAAACGTGCTTTCCGAGGTATGGAGTAAGCTTGGTGTGTAAACCCATCCACGGACCAACCGTAGAAAGCGTAGCTTAACCTGATCGATAGATCCATGCGGCTGTTATTACTTAGCCACAAGCCCCTCTTTTAAGGACAAATATGACTCCATAAAAGAGAAATGGATATACAAATGTTCCGTATATTCCATTTTACATGTACGTAATTCAATTGAATTAAATAATGGTCGTTCAACGAACGAGCCATATATTTACAACGAAATATGTGAGCGTAATCATCAACGAACTGCACAGTTTAAAAATAAACACGTCGAATAAAATTTACTCCATGTATAAATTTATGAAAATGTTACCATTTGACGGCAAATAATAATTAAATACGTTATGTTTAACATTGTTTTTCATTTATGCCTCGCGTAGTATTTATAAAACGTATTTTAAGTAATAATAATTGTCAGGCACATTTTAATGTGAATAACAATTATTATTTACATAAATGTTGATAGTTTATTCATTTAATTAACGACCAAAAACCTCACTTTGTATATTATCTTAACGACCAGACCATTTCATCTAAATTACATTTGTAATTATACCAAAACTATAAATAACACCACTCGTAATACCTCGGTTCGATAGTAAGATAGGTGAAGCGAAATGAGGTTGTCAATTGCGTTACTAAGCTTGTGCATAGCACATAAAGCACACAGTCAAGGCATATTCAGCAGCATACTCCAAACACCCGGAAAGATAGCAAACGGAGCCACCAGTCCCATAAATGGAATCTTTGGCAGTAATACCACGGATCTGTGTTCCCGAGATGTGTCCCAAGACTACAGGAAGGCGATAACCGACTTCCACAACAAACTGTACACGCACGTAGCTGCCCGGAGTGACAACCATTTCGTATTCTCTCCTTACACCATCTGGCTGTCTCTATCTGCCTTAGCCGAAGGTGCTGACCCGTCCGTTCAAAGCCAAATCTTCACCTCCCTCAATCTACCCCAAGAAAGATGCATTCGCAAGAAGTTTTATGACATAGCCCTGAATGCGGAAAATCCTGGACGGGACGTCATTCTTAGACGACGACGGAGTTTAATCCTCGATGAAAGCCTTAAAGTTTATCCTTCTTGGGGGAAAACCGCGCGGTCTACAGGACTCCTGAACTTCGCTTATGCTCCAATCAAGAAGGACCCAAAAGCGACATCTCAACGTGTTCGCAACTTTATATTAACGCGCTCCAATATTAAGTTAAAAGGGAACTCTGTTCTTCTTGACGGGTTAGACTACCAAGGACTTTGGACGACAGCTTTCCCTGAAGCGAAAATACAGAGTCAGCCGTTCTTCAATGAATTGGGGCAAAAGATTGGAACAGTTGACATGATGCATTTGCAGAAAAAAGTCCGTTTGGCGCACGTTCCATTTTTAGGTGCGAAGGTGTTGGAATTACCGGTTGGTGTCAACGGTCGGTACACAATGCTGATTGCTGTCGGTACCGGCAACAACATCCTTAAGAATGCTATCGACATCTTCATGGGGTCTATTCTGGAGATATTTTCGCTGCTGCAAATGAGTCTGTTTTCGTTGGACATTGCAATTCCGAGATTTGCGGTATCGTCAGAATTTGATGCACGGCCTGCGATTGAAGATTTTGGTATAATGTCGTTTTGGAGAGACCCGGCTGCTACGAGGTAAAAATTTGAAAATCAAAGTATTAAAATTCCCAAAAATACGACAGATCAAACATTTGATGCAATATTGTCAAAAGTTTTTTCCTTGTAGATTTTTTTTATTTACTTACGTAAGTATATATCAACTGTTACCAATCGCGTATCTATGCTTTTATTTTGATATTTCAAAACATGTTTTGTCTCAAAATAGTTTTTTGACCTTAGTCTCAGTAAGAGTCGCTTCTATTGTGGTTAATTTTAATTGTTGGTGTGTAGGTAGGTACCTATGTAGGTACAAGCTGTGTGCCCGATGGGGTTTCCCATCAGCAATAATGACGAACTTCTATACAAACTTTCATCCCCTATTTAACCTCTTAAGGGATTGAATTTTCAAAAATCCTTCCTAAGTGCACACTTGCCCTGTACAAGGAACTCTTGTGGCAAGTTTCATGGTGCATTTCATGGGGCATTCTCTGTCAGTGAATTAATTTAGATTTAACACTTTGTCTAACCTAGGTTTCGAAACCATCACCAAACGCTAAGTTATCCCGCTTGCGACCACTAGACCAGTGGTCGGCAAACGGTGGCTCGCGAGCCGCATGCGGTTCTTTGGCTTATAGATTACGGCTCTGTCTGTAGGTACAAATGTCGACGAATAGGTACGAGCGTAGATCAGATACGCGCGGGGATCGGAGTTACGATCATTAAGCAAGACATCAAATTTTATTCAAAATTCAAACTATATTTCTAAGATTTATTTACGAAGTATTTTCACCAAAAAATTTACAGAACATCGAAAATTAATCATTTACTGTAAGTAGCCACTTATCAATGTTTTCCAAGGTTAAATTGTTAATAAGTAAAATGCTTTAATCGTATTATTATCAACCGCTATAATGATGATGATGAAGGCATGCTACTTCTCAGCAAATTAATTTTAGGAAGTGTTGTGGAGTGAAAGAGGATAAGAGTTTTAAGGGTTAAGAATGCGGCGACGCATGAATTGTCCTACAAACGTAGTACATAAATCATTTGCAATGTGAGCATATTTCCACCATATAATGTTGATATTCGGATTGAGACTGTATTTATCTAGGCTCCTACGTCTTTTTATTTCCAAAAACTTACCTTTAAATGAAGTGTAAGCGAATTGCATTTCGTACATTTTTACTGCGTAAATGACATGTTTTCATATTCTTTTTTCTGTATTATAAACAACAATATTTGTAATATTGTTTCCGCAGAAGCATAGTTTATGTTATCAAGATACAAATTATCGAAAAAAAAATGGAAATACATTAAGTTTTCATTCATAATTTTTTGTATTACGGAACACATCCAAATTTATCATAAATTTTCGAAAAACTAGTAGTACTATCGCGTCCAGCAATAATTGTCAATGTGTGTGTGGTAGTATTGCTCACTGTAGGTGTATATCGCTCCGACAGGCACTCACACTAGCGCAACGTGCTTGGAATTGAATTTTGCAAATATTTCGATTTGTATTTGCGAGCCGTGTCGCCGGCCTCTTAAGAAAATCTGGATTTGGAATTTTGGACACACAGAAAGGTTTGGCTCTCATAAGAAATCTTAGTCGTGGTATTGATATTTGGCTCTATTAACTAATGAGTTTGCCGAGCACTGCACTAGATCAAGAGAAGCCAGAATTAACTAAACTATCAACTTAATTGCAGGTACGTGTCAAACCCTCCCGCAACACCTGGTGGTCTGATCCAACGAGTTTCCATCAAAGTCGACAGTCAAGGCGTAGAGCAACCCCCGACCGTCGGCACAGACCTGATATCAGGTCTGGTTAACCTAGCTTCGAATACCGCCACCGGTGTGGCTACAGCTGTGGGCCATGAATTCGTAGCCGACAGACCGTTTATGTTCGGGCTGTTTGATACCGAGACTCGAACGTGTCTATTCGCTGGTGCCTTCTCTAGGCCTAATACTTTGAAGTAGAGAGCGACAATAAAGGGAGGTGTATAGATTGTGTTTTGTTTTATTTTGTTATTCGAAATTGTTGCTTAAGCTACTGTTTCTTAGAAGAGCGGTGGGCGCCACTTACACTATTTGTCCACCGCACCTTGACCGGGTCTACGAGAAACGAGATGTCGAGATTACGCGGCCATAATAAATATACGGTCGCTATATAATGTATGATATTGATTTTACATTCTGTGATTACCTCCTCACACACTGACTTATTAACTGTATTTTTTTGGAAAATCGTTTTCTTTTACAATAGGTATTTGTAAATATGTGAGCACCATGTATCTAAACCTATACAAAATATTGTAAAACATTTTAAAAGAGTAACGGTGGAGTTTCTTGCCTATTCTTCTCCATGCGAAAACCACCTTTTGGAAGGGGCGACTAGAATCATTTTTTTTTTTTTTGTAAATTTTGGCGTTCAAGTGCCATACAAGGGCCTACTTGAAAAGAATGATTTGACTTTGACTTTGTTATTTCGGCGTCTCGTTCTCGTTAAAGTCCCGTTCGCGGTGCGGTGGACAAATGGCCATAGAGTCAACAATTTACCGGCGAATGCGACGTCATTGATACGTTATTTATGCAAATAAGTTTTTATGTTTTCCTAGAGCCAATCCACGCTGCCATCATTTTCATTACAGCTGTCACTGCAGCCGTTTTTGTGGTAGCCGCCACTCTTCTAGGGCCCCCTAGCTTAAGAATAGCGTTTGAGAGCCGTATTCTAGAACAGTGCTCAAGCATCTCTTTTCAAAAATAGATTGTATGCTGTTCTTTATTTGAATCTATTTAGCAACAGCTCCGGAGCTGGGGGGGCAAGCCGGGCCCGTGCCCCAGGCGACAAATTCATCCGTAGCAGACAAGTGCAGCAGCACATTTATAATCTTCCTGTTTTTTTTTAGAACCGTTTTGGCGCCCCTGTTGAATTGGCGCATTATCGATCGATACAATTTGATTAATATGTTGCTGCCAAAATTTTCATTTTGAGAAAATTTTATATTCACGGGGGCATCCCCATAAAAGATTTGCGGGGTGTGGCAGTTTTTGCCTCGTCTCAAAAAAAATCTAGATCTGGGGCTAGTTAGCAATGGAGATTCGTGTTTTGCGGGTAAGTACCTAATTGCCTAACACACTCGCTGCAATGTCTTTCATTTGGCAGTTTAACAACATTAATTGCGATGGGTTCTATTCTGGCAGAGACTGACTTGCAACGTTTGTTTGTAATGTATTAGTGACGTATCATTCGAGGCGAGCTTGGTTACAATACGGCGATACACAAGACGCGGCGAACACTCGCTTCAACCACATTATATTTTCGTTTCTCATATTTCCGTTTTAAAGAAATTCACGAAACAGCAGACAGTCGAGTGGAGGATCCAAGGACGTAGCGAAGTACGGGTGGTTCGGGCCCTCGAAGATGCAGGAATGCTCACAAACCGTAAAGTAATAGGTCTGTCATGTCATGTCTGTAATTTTTATGGTGTACATAATAAAGAATATTTTATTCTATTCTATTACGTGGGTGGCCTATTAATAAGCAAGAACAACGGTATAATTTCTGTTATAAATGATCATCGAAGCAACGCAGATTATAGAGAGCCAGAATATTTTAGATATTTCAATTAGGACTGCAGCTGCCTTTGTAACTGATATACAAGTCCCACTCATTGTATCTTGCCAACAGCATCGGTCCAATCACCCTGCTGAGACCATGCGATTTTTGGAAGCGATTGATTATCATTCCTTATTTAGATTCCCTGATATCTGCACTGGAGCAGCTTTTTGCTGACCAAAATTTGTCCCAGCAGGTACAATGTTGAATATGTCGTTAATTGATTTCAAAGAAAAACCGGCCAAGTACGTGGTCGGACCACGCACAATGAAGGATTCCGTAGTTGGGATGAATTTATCCCAAAAACAAACTTAATTTTGTAGTTGAAAAATATGTTCTCCCATACGGAATGTATGGGAAAACACGTTTTTGCAACTGCAAAGTTAAGTTGATCGATTATTACTCGTTAACTTGTAGAGCCTACTTATCTGTGATAGTTTTCCTTTTAATTTCGTTATATAAACTACTGCTGTGATTTTTTTCAAATATTCAAAATCAACCATTTAGCTGGCAGGGGGGGGGAAACACTTGACTCTAACAAAAATTAGCACTTTAAAGCTTAATATTTCGCAAACGGATTCCTGAATCCAAAAATGATTTTACAAACTCACAATGTTTTTGAAGGACCTTTCCAATTCCCCACATCATGCGATAAAAAATAAAACATCACCACTTTACGTGTAGGAAAGATACCCTAAAAAAATGTTTTTCATAATTTTGTTTTACCACTTTGTCGGCGTAATTAATATGTATACTTATGCCAAATTACAGCTTTCTAGTACTAAGGGTCTCGGAGCTAGACCGCGGACAGACAGACAGACAGACGGACATGACGAAACTATAAGGGTTCCTTGTTTACTACGGAACCCTAAAAAAGCACAAAGTTTCTGCCTATACTACGAATTACTTAATTTTAATCAAGAAGCCGAACTATGGTATAAAAATGGCAGAACGAGGGCAACGAGGGTATGACCAGAAAAGATCTCGAAAAACTAGATTTTACTGAAGTGTCAAAGGAGGCGATCATTTTCTTTCCCGCAACAAAAAAAGCAATATAACTTATTTCCTTAGCACAACCTTGCACTACAAGTAACATAGAGAGGTCCTTTTCTACACGGTGTTGTGTTAAAACATGGCTGAGATCAACGATGACTGAAAACCGCTTGAACGGCCTATGTATGCTCAGTATACACCGAACCACCATGGTACAAAACACTAAGGATACAATTGAATCTGAGGTGTCTCGTCGACTGCTTTTTTTGTAAAATAAATTCACTGATGGATATTTTGTTTTTCATTTTTAACGTAACCTGTCCCATTGCTCATGCAGCATTTACCTTATAGTCCAGTCATTTTAGGCCAAATTAGGTGAATATCTCGGAAAATCGACATACCCAGTATATTACCACGTAAAAACTTGTATTTTGGCATCCTAAAACTCTTCTCAAAATTCACATATAATTGGATGGTCGCAAGTTTTAAAGTCAGGGGTCAAAGATCACAAAAATCGTTTTTTTTTAATTTTTTGCAAATATCGTTTGCGTTGCGTTTTACTTAATTATTTTCTACCCCTACCCTTTTTTTTTTGGGTGGGAAATCATCAAATAACTTCTCCCGCTCTGGGCGCAGCGGGAGGGCGTGTCAGACTCTTACTGACTAAAACCCACCCGTGTTCCTTCAGTTGCCGTGTTGCCAGGGGGCCACGATTTCCCTATCGGTTTTCTTCGAACCCCTGGCAGGCATTGGCCCTAGCGGACCCCGTCAATTCTGCTGACATCTCTTTGAGGCGCGCGTGGAACACAACGCGCCGTCGACCCGGGCTTGGTCCTTATCGGACGGCGAGCTACCCATTGCTCACCGTCCGCAAGCCCGCGCCTACGGTGGCCGGAAATCTTTCTACCCCTACCCCTGACTTTAAAACTTGCGACCATCCAATTATATGTGAATTTTGAGAAGAGTTTTAGGATGCCAAAATACAAGTTTTACGTGGTAATAGGTATACTGGGTTTGTCGATTTTCCGAGATCAACCCCCATAATGACTGGACTATTAGATATATTCTTGGTTTGTCTGCACCTTAACAAAATCCTAGCTACGCTCTTGGGAGGATCTGGCGCTTGCATCGAGCGGCTCGTTGCAGTGACTATTGTACCTAACGCGTTACAAAAACTCGATACATTAAACACAAACGTTGCAAGTCAGTCTTCGTCTTTAGGTACCTACATATAGAGTGTTTATTGAATTGAAGACGAAAATTGAAGTAGGTAGTTTAGACATCGTGATTTTCGTTAAGTAATGGGATAAATGTTTTATCCCCGTGCTAGAATCTAAACGTGGAATTAACAAAATTTAAAAGGGTTACATAGTCTGGTGCCTTAGAGTAGATTGGGCTACAATTTAAAACAACTTTTTCTGTCGGCCCAGAGCACTCAAATTTTAATTAATCTGACCTTTTCAATGTAGGTAAATGGAACTCCTCTATAAAGTTGGGTAATACAGGAATATCATTTCTATAGCAGATTTAGAAAATGTCGAGTCAGACCTCGGGACCGCGGTCCAACCAAATTATAATGAAGCAGCTTGCCTTTGATTAAAACAAAATAATTTTCCGGAACTCTATTTATTTAACTCACTCCTACTAAAAACAATGTTTGCCAAAAATTATCTTTTAAACCGACCTGTTAATTACGTATTGATTCAATGTTTTGAACATTGCGTTTAAATGAAATAAAGTTGAGAAACAAGATATATTTTTTTCAAAATCTCCCAATAATTTATGAACTTACACTTTTTTTTTGTTTCTTTTTAGAAAAAAATAATTTATCTCCGTTTTTTGCATAGTTGACAAATTTTAATAAAAATGTTAGTTAATCCGATAAAATAACTCATAAGCTTTTAGAAATAATAAACAGAATCCAAATCGAGCCAATAACATCGGAGATATGGCAAACGCTACTCAAATTTTTTTTTTTTAATACCATGAAAAATATTAAAGATAGTCCCCTTTTAAAGTTATTTTTCAATAATTTTTCATAAATACCTATTCAGAAAAATTGTATAGCAAAAAACGCCAAAAAAAAAACGAATCTTGTACCTATTTATTTTTATTTTGTTGTTATAGCGGCAATAGTAATAGTAATATTTTATTTTAATTTATTTAAATATTTATTTAAGTGAGCAGTGGTGGCCCAGTGGTAACGGCCGCGACTTACGAGTTGTAGGTCGTAGGTTCGAACCCAAACAGGCGCTTTACTTTGTGTAAATTATTTCATCACCACTGCTCTCAAAACGGTGAAGGAAAACATCGTGAGGAAACCGGCATATCCTAGAACCGAAAATTCGAAGACATGTGACATCTACCATCCCGCACTGGGCCCGCGTGGTGGATTACGGCCCATTCCCTCTCACAGAGAGGAGGCCTGTGTCCCAGCTGTGGGAACATTATAGGCTGATGATGATGATGATGAATTTATTTAAAGAAGGTAGGAAGAAACCTAGACAGATCATGCCACCCTCACCGTTACAAATCGACTTTAACACACTACTACACAGCTAAAAATTATCTTATACTATCTCGATCTACGATTAATCCCAATGTTTACGAGCTGGTACAGCATCTGAGCTGCTTCCGAAGCACAAATGATTAAAAATACAACTAACAAATCTCGTCCTTACGGCTCGTTCCGGACACATTCCATGATGATATGATAAACATCTTCAATTGAGTTGCATTCCACACAATTTGGTGACTCAATAATAGAAATAGTTGCTAGAAGTAAATTATTAGTACAAAAAATCTTTACTTTTGTTTTATCTTGTTTAGATATCGCTACCTATCATGTGTGTGAAGTTTCGCCAATTTGACCTTGTAATAATAAATGCAAAAATAATTCTGTCCGTCTGTCTGTTGCCTTTTTACGCCTTAACGGCTGAACGGATTTTGATGCAATTTGGCACACAGATAGAACAACCTGGGTTAGGACACTTTTAATCCAGATTGTAGTTACTTTCTGTAGGATAATTTCCAAACTCCACGCGGGCGAAGCTGCGAACAAAAGCAGGTGCAAAATAAAACACAAGATACCTAATTAATGTTTAAACCAACATTTATTTCCCCACTCAAGTATAAGTAGGCCTAGTATACGCAGCAGCCATCAGACAAGAATACGTCTCAGCATCGAAGAGACCAAACAAGAATGGCCGGTCAGCAATAAAGTCCCTTCCTAGTATAGGTTCCAGTCCAGTAAGGGTGTTGTATACAGAGTCCGGCTCTGGTGGTGCGTAATCCAGACCAGTGCTGTTGAGGACTAGGGTTGAGCGCTGCACGAAGCTGGTGGGAAGAGCCGGCGGATCTGATATGTACCTGTGGTGAAGGGTTTTGTTTTAGCTTGTGTGTTGAAGCTTTATAATGTGAACTGCTGAGTTCACAAAGACACAGTGTCTTCCAAAGAGTGGTGAAAGAAAATATCATAAACGATTTAAGAACTCGTGATAGAGCTGATGTTAGTTTTTTTTTTATTAGCAGGCAGATTGACGCCCATAGTGACGTTATTATGTGGTCATTTTTATTTTCATAAAATTGTTCTAAATATGTTTTTGTCAACTATGCATAAATGAAAAATCACGCAGTTTTTTTATTTTTCCTAATCCTCTTCTGTTGCTTCAAGGTGCCCTATAGGAGACGGCCATTCTAGTCTTAGTTTACAACATAATTTAATATGATAATCTTACCTAGTAACAGCCGGATCAGCCCAAAGGTCGTTAACTCCCAAATCTTCCAGTATGATTCTCACATCAACCTCGCTCGTGATCACCATGCGTGGTATCGCCACATCTATCGGCACGTAGCTGGCTCGCAGGCTCGCAAACACTTCAAAAACAATATCAGTGTTAAATTCGGTCACAAGTGGCCTGAGGTCACTAGTTCCGATGACCACACAGAACAGCATTCGATAGCGTTCATCTGAACCGACTGGTAATTCTAGAACCTTTGCGTGCAACTTCTCAAGATATCCCATTCTTGCTCGTCTCTGCACTCTCATGATATCCACAGCTCCAATTGCTTCTCCTTCCAGGTTATAGAACGGTGCTCGTTCAATTACTGCATCTGCAAATGCTGTGGTCCACAATCCGTTGTAGTCCATCGTGTCCAGGAGGACCGAGTTTCCGTTCAGATTGAGTCTTGGTAGACGCGCAGACATTATTCTCTTGATCTCGTAGGCTGTTGCTGCGGGGTTATATCTGATTGGTGCTCTAACTACTTCTAGGAGAGAATTCTTCACAACAAAGTCATACCAAGTCGGGCTGAGTGTCGTGCCATCGTCGATTAACAAAACGCGCGTGCTCTTAATGTTCACATCATTGGAAGGAAACGCGCGAGTAGTTGCCAGTTGGTAGTACGCCTGTCGAATGCACGGGTCGTTAGGTAGATTCAGAAGTTGGAACAGTTTCTGCTGAGTTAGAGGGTCGGCCCCTTCTGCTATCGCCGCGAGCATTATCCATATCGAAGTTGGGGAGTACACGAAGTTGAAATTACCTCGAACAGCTACCAATTTGTACAATTTGATGAGGAAATTGTATACAGAAGATTGGTATTCATAAGTAATGTCTTGGTTGACATTGCACGATTTTGTTCCGTGGATCTGCTGCGTTGATATCTGGATACCACAACACGCAACAAGCAAAGCCAGAATTAATTTCTTCATGATTTTGGCACGTCCTAATTATGTTCCGCGACGTAATCTACTAAGTTCTAGATGTGGATTCCAGTTTCTTATATAGGTCAAAGAGTGAAGCTTTAAATTGTTTTGGTAATAGACTGTTTGTATGTCTGTTTGTGCAAAGCAAAAATCTAACTTACTCCAATACAATTTTTGAACTACCTTAGATAATTCTAGACTTTTTGTAATTCAACATCCAAGCTTAGAATAATTTTGTATTTCCTCAAATCCTAGCTGACCAAAAGCTTCATAATTTTTGATCATTTGGTTTGCAAAATAGTTGAATTATCAGATGGACTAGCGTGTATGCATAATGCAGGAGACCAAAACATAATTAGCATAGAAATGTCTATCAACAGGTATTCGGACAAAATGTTAGGTGCAGGTAAAAGTCACACTCAAGGTCGTTCTAATGCATAAGACAAGAGTTTGAAAGGACTATTAATAGTAAATCAATGAAATCTTGTAGAACAAGTTATTCTGAATAACACTGTGCTATCCTAACATCATAACAGTAGGTAGGTACAGATGTTTTTTAACCGAATACGATGGGGTTTATTTAAAGTTAAGGAATGATTAGCGACTGTTTAATTAACCATCATATAAATTGTGACGTTTGAACGTCACTTAATTAAGCAACGATTATAAATAAACCCCTTTAGATGTGTTGGGAAGATAATAAGTATACAGTCCCGGCCGAAAAAAAGTTGCAATGTACACACGGCTACACATCAAGCTATACATTTCCAGTATAAGCTGACCTCGCATTGTATGGAAATCCTATGCGAGATCAGCATAAACTGGAAAAGTTTGATGTATAGCCGTGTGTACCAATGGTAATAGGCCTGTGTCTAAAATTTTTTTTGTCCGTCTTGTAGATTATTAAAAAATATTGAACACGTATTTTTTTCTTTTTTGACGTAATCAAAAGATTACGGCGGCGGCGATACATTGAGTTAAAATGTGGCATGACGTCACGCCTTGCTAGATTTAATACTGAGTTGTGAGGTAGCGAGCCCGCACTCCTCAACTTTAATGCGTGTTTTCTAAGTTTTTCATTGTTATTCAGTTATTTTATTTTATTTTAATTGATTTTATTTTATTGATTAAATTTGTTAATTTGTGTTTGGCTATGGGTGTTATTTTTTTACGAGAAATAAATAAATTTATTTACTGCAACTTTTTTTCGGGGCCGGGACTATATGTTTACGTGCTACGTCACAAGTAAGTATAAAATCTACTACTCGTGACGTCATGGCACATTTTAACTCAATGTATCGCCGTAATCTTTTGATTACGTAAAAAAAGAAAAAATTCGTGTCCAATATTTTTTTTTATATATCTGACGGACAAAAAAAAACGTCTCGTTACGTGTTATACACATTCCCTGCAGATCAGTTTCGAAGGGTCTATAGGGAGGGGTATTTAGTCTCATTTTTAGTCTTGGCCATATAAATAACAAAACAACATGGTCGCTATTGGCTATATTTTATTAGAATGCTGCTGCTGGGGAGTTTGCTGCGCTGCTGGGGAGTTTGTTGCGCCACTTTTTCTTCCCAGCTAAAGGCACTAGGAAGTGGTGAAGGGTGGGCGTTTTTGGGGGACTGTCTTATGTAATTTTGACGTTCGAAAAGTGCTGATTCTCAGCCTAATTTGAATAAATGACTTTTGAATTTTGAATTTTAGAATCGCCCACATACCTAATTATCAAGAAGCACCAAAAATAAACCAAGCAAGTCACCGTCAAAATTAAATTATTTTTTATTTACTTCAGCTAGGTTACGTGGGTTGTGTATACATAGTAGCAATCAGGCAGTTATACGTTTCTGTGTCGAAGACCGAACATGAAGGGTCGATCAGCTATGAACTCGCTCAACAAGGACTCCTCAGGGGTTGTGGCAGGTCCGAATAAACGGAGCTCGGCTATTGAAGGAGGATACACTCCGTCCTTTTTGAATGTCAGTGTCACTCGCTGCACGTAACTGCTCGGTAAAGCAGGTGGGGTTGTTATATACCTGTTATAAAATAGTAGTTTTTTTTTTTTTTCGGTACGGCCTCTTATATCTGACCTCTGAGGTCATGAATATTTAACCGGGCTTTCCTGTGGCTGCCTTAAGCTACTACACTCAAAGCCAGGGGCAAAAAACTATGCTAATTAAACGCCAAGCGAGCGCTCGCTAAGGGCACCCCCTGTGGGGTACGAACCTGAGCTTAGGGCGTCGCTGAGGGGAGGACATCAAAGATGGGACGGGCTGGATCAAAGTTTTGATCCTGATTTATTAATCGGGGAATTGAAAGCTACGTGCTCAGCTACAACAACTGCTGGCACCTCGTTTTCGAGCAAAGGTCGGGGGGGAGTTTCATTTACTTGACAAAGGTCGGGGGGGAGCAAAGGTCGCGGTCGCGGATAACCTCGGCGGCGAGTTCGGAATATCGGGTGTCTGTGTTTGTGCACTGTTCTGATGGTCCTACTAGACTTCTGATGGACCGTAGTGGGGTCATCTGGGTCGGTGAGAATATGCCTCGGACGGCGGATCTGACTGAATAGCTGTTGTTATTCGAGTCGAACTATAAATACTTCATGACGTCGTCGTGTCTGCTCAACTACTGGTTGATATTTAAAACGGGATTGTAAACTTTGGTCCTTTTCTTTTTATGATTCCGTACCTCAAAAGGAAAAAATGGAACCCTTATAGGATCATTCATGTGTCTGTCTGTCCGTCACAGCCAATTTTCTTCGAATCTAATGGACCGATTAAGTTGAAATTTGGTACACATATGAATTTCTGTGACCGAAACACGGACGTGTAACGTAAATAAATGAATTTTGAATGTGATACGAAATGCATGTTGCACCGTGTGACATATCAAATGAAAGGGCTTGTTGCGAAGATTTCAATTTTTTTTATAATTTTAAAATAAATATATTTAAAATATATTTAAGAAAGTAGATGAAAATTGTCCATTCCTCCCCCTTATCTCCGAAACTACTGACCCTTAAATTTTGAAAAAGTACAAAGTATGGTTCTTTATTCATAGATTACAGGAAAACCTATAACAAGTCTATGGTATTAAAATAATATGGTAAATCTCTCAATATTGTGCGTACAAACTTACATTTGCAGTTGGAATGTGAGGGAGAACATATTTTCAACTACAATGTTAAGTTTATTCTTAGGATAAATTCATTCTAACTACGGAATCCTTCATTGTGTGTAGTCCGCCACGCAATTGACCGGTTTTTTTTTTGTAAGATATTTATCTCTGCCAAGCTGTAAAGCAGTATGTTGGCAGACGAAGCGCCAGGTTTCCTCACGATGTTTTAAGTTTCCAGATCCTGTTTCTTATAAGGATTTTGAAACTCCATTGGACCAACTGAGGTTTGAGTAAGTACTAGAAAAGTTAGAAATCGCATAAAAACTTTTAAAGTGAAACTTTTATTACATCGTCTCAAACTTTTTCGTCTGTGTGTTGCATGTCGCGTGACGGTCGGCCGCGGAGTAGGGATAAAGTGAAAGGCTCTCGTCAGAGCAGCCAAGGCCAATATGGCGGCGCCTATAGAAGTTTCACTTTTACCGTGGTTTCATAAAACCACACAATCCTTTTTTTTCCCATACATTTAAATGAGACTCGCATCTTATATAAGATGGATAGACTAATAATATACTAATTCTACAATATACAGGGTGTTTGGCAGAACGTTGAACATACGAAAATGGTGGATAGGTGGGGTCATCTGCTACTTACTCAGCCCTAATTTATTTGGCCCTGGCCCCCTGGATATATATTTTTTTTAATGCTAGTTGAAAATAAGATTTAAGTATTTTTTACATCTTTCTGTAAGTTTAAGGACTCATAACTTTTTTCTAGCTAACATCTGAATAAAGCAATATTTTTATAAGAATCTGCCAACATTAAAGATTAAAAAAAAACAATAATAGGCAATATTATTGTTTTTTTAAAAATATTTAATGTGTTTTACCCATTTTTAATAAAAAATACACTTAAAAGTTAAGAAAGTGGTGAAACTAGAAGAAAGAAAAAAAAAAGTAAAAAATATCCAGGGGGCCAGGGCCAAATAAATTAGAGCTGAGTAAGTAGCAGACGACCCCACCTATCCACCTTTTTTGTATGAACAACGTTCTACCAAACACCCTGTGTAACTACAATGTTAAGTTTGTATTTCGGATAAATTCATCCCAACTATGGAACGCTTCATTGTGTTTGGTCCGTTTCGTCACGCACTTGGCCGGTTTTTTATTACAAGGATCCAAGGACCAATCACTTTTTAGGATCATCAATGCGCTTCGGATAATAATGTTGTGCTAAGTGTAAATCGATACTGTTGTTCTTCTTTTCACAACACCCTAATAGATTCCTTGGGCATTGATTGGAAATCAACTCGCTACTTCCATTTAACTTCGTCCAAAACATTTACAAACCACTTCGTCTCATTCACGAAAGTTCCTTGGTTGAAGCCTCACGAATTCATTTGTTTGTTAAAGGACCAATCAGGAAGGGTACTTTAATGTTTCAATACAAAATTAATTAATTTATGCATAAATTGGTTACATTTTACTTAAGTCCCTGCTCCCTTAACGGATTTAGACCACAAATTGTTTTTGCGGTCAATGGAACGAACGGAAGGCTCCTTAACTTACCTATATTAAATAATTATGTTGTGAAACCATACCTGGTAGCAGCTGGATCTGTCTAAAGATGTGTTACCCCAAGATCTTCTAGAATGGTCTTTGCGTCCAGCTCAGAGTTTATTGTAAACTGTGGCAAAGCTATGTCTATCGGTACTTGAGTTTCTCTCAACGATTCCAACCCTTTTGACATGATCGAGCCTTTTCACTCTCTGACAATAGGACTTATGTCAGTATTCCCAAGCACCAGAGCAATGAGCATGCTATACTGCTTATTCACGCCAACAGGTAGCTCTAATATCTTCGCTTCTAAAGAAACTTCTTTGAACCTATTTTAACACGTCGCTTTACTGTCATGAGGTCTACAGCACCGATGTTTTTTCCTGATGTACTGTAGAACGGTTCACGCTTGACCACCGCGTTAGAAAATGCTGTGTTCCACAATCTGTTGTAATCTATCGTATCTAGCAAAACTGAGTTTCCATGGAGATTGAGTCGTGGGAAGTTGGCATGCACAAACTGTCTGATCCTACTCGCTGCCACCTCGAGGTTGATCTTATAGGTGCCGACAGCACATTAAAAAGAGAATTCCGTGTAACAAAATTGTGCCAAACTGGATTGGGGGACACACCATCATCGATCACTAACACTCGTTTGCTGACAACACTGACGTTAGTAGTGTAATGTTATCGACTCGCCGTCATTTGGTAGTACTTGTGACGACCGCACGGGTTGCTTGGGAGGGAGAGGAGTTCGAATAGATGGTGTTGAGTGTAGTAATCCGCTCCTTCTGCGATGGCTGCTATCGTCATCCACATGGAGTATGGTGACATGACGAACCGGTATAAGGAGTGACTCGCTTGTACGATTCGACGGTGAAGTTGTGAATCGCGTCACGGTATCCGTCGATAACGTCCGCATACTCGGGACAGGTTTCAGCGTCTATGTACAGTGATCCCAGAGATCCTTAGTAACGTCACAGTTCCTCACTTTGAAGCAGAGCATAGAGCGACGGATAATAATACAATAATCGCTCTCATTTTACCGACGCTGAGTGAGTTAACCTTTTGAACGCCAGCCAAAGTTTACCTAAAACACTTATTATGTCAATCTAATCTCAAGTGCTTTTGATTTTTGGGTAGGCCTTCGGAAAAACGGAGAATTCGTCAATAAAGAGCCATTAACACGGCATGTATTATACCTTCCCGGGTTCCTTGGGAGCTGTTTTACTTGTAAAAATAGATAGTAGCATTTTTTCTTAAGTTCCGCGGGGGGACGCGCGACTTGCTAAGGGTTAAGGATAAAAACCAACTGACACTAATAGATAATTTGAGTTCTTATATAAGCAATTGCATGTGTAATTGAGTTTTTCATGACCTAAAGGAAAGTTATCGTGTTATAATCGCCCATATTCTACAAAATATGTTAAAGAGCAATTCACTTTATTGGTTGTTAATAATACCTTTAATAATGTTCTTATCAAAATAGACCACCAAAAGTGGAGATGGACATGCCACATCTTAAGAGGTATCCAAGACAAGTGGAGCAAAGTTGTGACTGAATGGTACCCCAGAGATAGCAAAAAGAATAGGGGAAGACAATATAAGAGATGAGAAGACGAACTGAAGCTTACAGAGGGTCCAGATTGGAGAAGAGTTACGAGAGATAGGACTCAGTGGAAGTTGTTAGAGGAGGCCTTTGCCAAAAGGCACATTGAACTACGAGACATTCTGTAAACTAGGGAAATACCACAACGCAAAGATGTTCAGAATAGCAAGGGCTTACTAACAATACTTTTTAATGATAACGAAGAAACCGATTGATACATATATTATCAGAACAATAATATAAATGCAGTGGTCTCCTGTCGATGTTCAAGCGACCGGTCTGTCAAGGTCAACATAATGCCGGAATTATAATTTGAATTTTAAATGTATCATATCATAAATCATAAAATCAGCAGAAACTGGATTATATATTTTTTTAAACACGTGTTTACGAGTAGTAGCATGTTAACTTAAACAGTAGAAATAATTTGTACTTATCTTGGAAGGAGGAATTAATGATATATACTGACATTTTAAAATAAAATCTTGCGACGATATTTTCAATGAAAGCAAAGCATTTTTTTTTTTCTATCGTATTCAGGTATAGACTATTCTCTATTTTTGGTCCTTTCTAAACATTAGGGCGGAGCGACTAGGTTAATTTAAACCGTTCCGACAAGCCTAACTAAGATAAATCCGCCCTCTTACCGGCCCAACGTTGCTAATTTGTTTTACAAAGGAATCAACTTAGTACAAATATTGTCTGGGTTGAATTGTCTAAATGTGGTAAGAATAGAAGGACTAAGCAGCGTACAAAACGCAAAGGTAATAGAACGATGTTGGGTTTTTAGGTTTACTTACGAAACGACGTAATTAATTAAGTAGATACTTCCCGGTGCCAATGACTCTGGATCATACTGACCCGGGGCAACTTAAATCTGTCATTATTCTTTTTTACACTGATCCTGCAATTTGAGCGTTTGCGTAGCTGAAAGTAAGGCGTTTCTGTACCAGGACCACGGGTGTGCTAAGTGCGACGCTGCCTACACAGCAAGTTACATGTGCGTCAACTCAAAACGGGTAAATATGACCCAGCGTCATCGCGGGTGTAGTATTTTTGTGACATGCTTTCATTCGGTTTGGTATTTGTTGTTAATTCATCTTGTTCTTTTTTGTTTTTTGGCAAATGTTAAACCACCCTGAGAGAAATTCGGCGGTGTTAGAAGAGTCGGAGTTTAACGAAGAAGAATGAAATGCTACTTCAACAGTTGCGCAAAAAAATCGGAGATTTTGCGCGTGAATCCACCCAAGAACCTTCGGGAGTGGTTCCCGAAAACTTCAGGACCACGCAGAAAATATTAAAAAAAATAAAAATAGTAGCCCATTGGTATCGGGAACAGGGTCTAAGCTACCAGTGGTCAGGGCTCCAGAGAGAGGAACCTCCTAACAATGCGAGCCGTGTCCAAGAGTACCGCTTTCTGAATCAAGTCCTTAATCCAGCTGCCCAACGAGAGCCTCCTTAGGTGTTGGTCGAAGCTCTTGGCAATTAAGCCATTGGCTGATACGACCTGGGTTGGAAAAAAAAACTGTGTTTTATTTTTATTTTATAAAACAAACAGTTCAAAATGTTTCAAACAAGAGTCTTCTTTGTTTTTTTTTTCATTGAGCGATTTATCAAATTTATTAGCAACACAAATCGATCAGGCCTAATATAATTCATTTCTAGACATTTTAAAATTAATCCGAGGAAACATATACAAAAAACGATCAGAATAACATAATAATCACAACGTAGTTACAGTTAGAAGAACAAAAAGAAGACTATCTAATCTAATCTGTGAACATACTTTTTATTTTGTAATTAATCTAAGTAGGTATATAACACAAATACTGAACGGCGAATTACCTCTTTTCGACAAGTGACGAAGTATAGATATAGGTAGTACATAGGTAGGATGGACTATATTCAAATAAGGGGAATCCCCAAAATAGTTGCGGGGAATTACTTCATTTCGACCCGCAACGAAGTGTATAAAGTATCTAACCTTTTTAATTTTTTTGAGCTATTTCAATTCCTAAAAATGTATACATTTTCATTTATTTGCATTCATTCGTGATTTAAAACCATGTGTTTTTTTCTTAACGTTTAAAACATTATTTTAAACTCGTTTTATACTGTGATTTTAAACAGTTAATAAAAAAACACTGTTTTATTTCACTGTTTTATAACACTGTTTAAAATACGTGTTTTAAAATAACTTACAACACAAGCAATTCCTTGCTTAAAAGGTGATCTCCAATATTATTGTGTCTAAATGCCTTTTGTAATTGAAATAACAATTTTTTTTTTATTATTATTATTTTGTTTGTTTTATGCCAACCCTGAATATGACTATCGGAACAATGATCGCTGAGTCCACATCCCACATGTCGACAACCTCGCGAGCCAAGTCAAGATACTTGATTTGTTAAGATATCTTTCTCGGCTTTCACGAGGTTACCGTCATGCGGGACCGTTATGTCAATAATCATGTCAATAAAAAAATATAGTGCTAAAAATATTATAATCGATAAAAAGCAGACATTCACAATTATTATTAGAAAGTGATCGTCGATGAAGGAACACAACAAGTGATTCTAACAGTGTTCGCTACCTAGTAGTAGATATAGTGATTCTGAACGTATTGGGTGAAGAACCCACAAATGCTAAGTAATCATAATAAAATGATGTCATTGCATTTGATTACATATTTACATCCTTCCATTATCTAGTTAGAATAAAACAAGTGATACCTACCTCTAATATAAGGTTAAGGAAAAACTTCATTACTGCATTTTCAAAGGTGCGATTTTTTTGCGATTTATTTTTGGACATCTATTGGTAATACTTTATAAAGTTTAATATTAAATGGAAAACATTGTAGGTTTTTCTTAAATAATAAAAACTAAAACCCAACTACGACAAAAAGTCAACTAAAAAGGTTAAACAAGACATCACAGACAAAGAAATAAAAAACCGAATAAAAATCGGTAGACCGTCATGGTCTACCTTTGTCCATCTAAATTTGCCCATATCTTTTTATCGTTTTGACTCAAGACCTTGATTTTTATACACCTAATAGGGAGTATAGACCTCAATATCTGGTATAAATTTCAACTTGCTAGGTCCACCCGTTCCTGCGGAAATCGGTAGTGACACACGGACAGATGGACAAGAGAGTGATCTTATAAGGGTTCCGTTTTTTACCTTTCGAGGTACGGAACCAATCAATACTGACTTCATTAATCGCCCTCGTAATGACCAAGTAATACCAAAAATAAACAAAGCTACACCGTCATTTACATTTTTTTTATTTACTTCAGTTAGGGTAAGTAGGTTGCGTATACATAGTAGCCATCAGGCAGGTATACGTTTCTGTGTCGAAGAGCCCAAACATGAAGGGTCGATCAGCTATGAACTCGCTCAAGGATTCCTCAGGGGTTGAGGCAGGTCCAAACGAACGGAGCTCGGCAATTGGAGGAGGATTCACTCCATCTTTGTTGAGCGTCAGTGTCGCTCGTTGGACGTAACTGCTCGGCAATGCAGGCGGGGTTGATATGTCCCTGTTATAAAATATTGTTGTTATTTGAGTCGAACTATAAATACTTCATGGCCTCAACGCGTGTGCTCAACTACTGGTTGATATTTAAAACTGGATTGTAATCTTTGGTCCTTTTCTTTTTATTACAAGGACCAATCTCTTTTTAGGAGTATGAACGCGCTTGGGACAGTAATTTGGTGCTAAGTGCAAATAGATACTGCTGGTCTTCTTTCACAGAATCCTAATAGATTTGTTATGAAATAGTTATTCTAGTTGAACTATAAATACTTCATGGCTTCGTCGTTTGTACTCAATAACTTGCTGAAATTTAAAACGGGATTGTAAACTTTGGTCCTTTTCTTTTTATTACAAGGACCCAAGGACCAATCGCTTTTTAGGATCATCAACGTGCTTGGGATAATCATTTTGAGCTAAGTGCATTGATTGAAAATCAACTCGCTACTTCCGTTTAACGTCATTCAAAACATTTATAAACCACTTTGTCTCATACACGGAAGTACTTTAGTTGAAGCCTCACAAATTCATTCGTTTGTTAAAGGACCAATTTGCATAAATTATATTATATTCCTGCTTTCTAACGGATTCAGACCACAAATTGTTTTAGCGGCCATTGGATCGAACGGAAGGCCCCATAATTTACTTTAAATAATTTTAATTAATTTGTAACAATACCTACCTGGTAGCATCTGGGTCTGTCCAAAGATGTGTTACCCCAAGATCTTCTAGAATGGTCCTTGCGTCCAGCTCAGAGGTTATTGTGAACTGTGGCAAGGCTATGTCTATCGGTACTTGAGATTCTCTTAACGATTCCAACCCTTTTGAGATGATCGAGCCTTTTAACTCTCTAACAATAGGACTTATATCAGTATTCCCAAGCACCAGAACAAAGACCATGCTATACTGTTTATTCACACCAACAGGTAGTTCTAATAGCTTCGCTTCTAAAGGACCTTCTTTGAAGTATCCTATTTTAACGCGTCGCTTCACTGTCATTAGATCTACCGCACCAATGTTTTTTCCTGATAAATTGTAGAATGGTGCACGTTTGACCACCGTGTCAGAAAATGCTGTGTTCCACAATCCATTATAGTCCATTGTATCAAGTAAAACTGAATTTCCACGCAGATTGAGTCGTGAGAAGTTGGCATACGCAACCTGTCTGATCCTACTCGCTGCCACTTCGGGGTTGTATCTTATAGGTGCCGATAACACATCAAGAAGAGAATTCCGTGTGACAAAGTTGTGCCAAACTGGATTGGGGGTCACACTATCATCGATCACTAACAATCGTTTGCTGACAATACTGACGTCGGTGGTGAAATAGAATCGACTCGCCGCCAGTTGGTAGTACTTGTGACGAACACACGGGTTGCTTGGGAGGAGAAGGAGTTCGAAAAGATGATGTTGAGTGTAGTAATCCGCTCCTTCTGCGATGGCTGCTATCGTCATCCACATGGAGAGTGGTGACATGACGAACTGGTATAACCCTCGAGGAGCGACTCGCTTGTACGTTTCGATGGTGAAGTTGTGCATCGCGTCACGGTATCCGTTGGTAACGTTCGCGTACTCCGGACACGTTCCAGAGTCTATGTACAGTGAGTCCAGAGATCCATATAATGTCACAATTCCTCGCTTTGAAGCAGAGCATAGAGCGACGGATAATAACACAATAATCGCTCTCATTATCCCGACACCGACTGAATTAAAGATACAAATCAACTGACACTAATAGGTCATTTGTGTTCTTATATATGCACTGAAATTGCAAGTATAATTGAGTGTTTCATGACCTAAGCTCAAGGAAAGTTATCGTGTTATAATCGCCCTTATCCCACAACAAAATATTCAAGCACAATTCACATTAATCGTTGTTTATTACAATACCTTTTAATGATAACAAAAAACAGATTGATACATAGATAACAGAACAATAACACAAATGCAGTGGTCATCTATTGATGTTCAAGCGACCGGTCTGTCAAGGTCAACATAATGTCGGAATTTTAATTTGAATTTCAAATGTATCAAATCATCTTAAAATTTGCAGAAACTGGATTTCATTGTTGACGAGCAAAGTATGTTTAAAATAAACAGTTATAGCCCGTGAAATCCACGACAACGCGCCCCACTCCGCGATTACTGTACTGTAAGGCGATTCGCACACTGCCCCGCATCACGCAGCGTAGCGCGCGGCAGCAGGTTCAGTTTGTATAGAAAACACAATAGTATGCGCGCGCGACGCGCACCCGCGCGCAGATTGTTTGCTATGGCCGCCCCGCGCTACGCTGCGTGATGCGGGGCAGTGTGCGAATCGCCTAAGCTGAACTCTAGTACGGCGCGGAGCGGAGTGGAGCGCATCTTCGTGGATTGCGCGGACTATAAATATTTGTATTATCTTGGAAGGCGGAATTAATTATAGGTATTATTGAGCTTTAAAAATAAAATCTTGCGAGGATGTTTAAGAATGTCAAGCATACCACTATTTCTGTCGTCCATATAGACTATCCTCTGCTTTTGTTCCTTCTTGAACCTAACCCGAGATTAGTGACTATGTTAATTTAAACCGTTCGGACTGGCCTAACTAGGGTCCGCCCTTATTAGGGTCTGACCGGCCCAACGTTGCTAATTTGTTTCATAAAGGAATCAACTTAGTACAAATATTCCCTGGGTTAATTGTCTTAGTGTAGTAATGATAGAAAAACCAAGCAGCGTACAAATCGCAAAGGTAATAGACCCATGTTGAGTTTTAGGTTTACTTACGAAACGACGTAAGTATTAAGTTACATATTTCCCGGCGCCAATGACGCTGGGTCATAAATCTTAATCTCTAATCCGTAATTATGTATTCTTTTTTACGCCGGCCGTGCAATTTGAGTGTTTGTGAATCTGGAAGTAAGGCCTTCCTCTACCCGGACCACGGGTGTGCCAAGTGCGACGCTGCCTACACATGTGCGTCAACTCAAAACGGGTAAATATGACCCAGCGTCATCGCTGGCCTAGTATTTTTGTGAAACGCTTTCATTCGTTTGTTTAGTATTTATTGTTAATTCATCTTGTTTTTTATTTGTTTTTTGGCAAATATGGCACTGAGAAACCACCCTGAGAGAATATTAGCGGTGTTAGACGAGTCGGAGTCTAACAAAGAAAAATCAAATGCTGCTTCGACAGTTGCGCACAACAATCGCAGATTTCGCAGGTTAATCCACCCAAAAACTTTCAGGGGTGGTTCCCCGAAGGTTTCAGGAACTCGCAAAAGATGTCAAATATAGAATACTGATATGTTAGTATTATTATGATAAGAAGTTTGTTTGGTCTCTCATTTATTAGGCATGTTAGATTATTGATTCTTATTATTATTTAGAATACTTTACCAAAAGTTGAAAAAATATTAATGTTATGTTTTCAGAGTTGATTTTGTATGCGCCATTGAGAAAGCTAATAAAAGTTTAATTTTTTTAAATATATTGGACTTATTTTATTTAACTACATATGTAAAAAACTGTTGTAAAATGAATAATTATTAAAATTTAGACAACTTCTTTCATCGTATGACAGTTTCTCGATAAAATCTGGGCCATGATGACCAGCCGGTCTATTCTGTAAAAAAATCACCGTGAAAACTTAGGTGAAGCGAGCTTGAAGTGAGCTGTCAATAATGTCAATCCCTAGCATCTGACTGCGTCCGTACGTATGTCAACGACGGCGTAACTATATTCACGTGATCTGCCGGGGTTAAGGCCGCAAGATACCAGCCACAGTATAAATAAGTAACAGTATTATATCTTCATAGAAAATTGCCGAAACGACGCGCTTCGAGATCTCTGTGAGAGAGGCCTTTGCCCAGCAGGGAAGATTCAGGGTAATTGTAACAGTACCTAATATAAATGTATTGAGTTGGTTTCTCGCCGAATCGTCTTTACATCAATTGGTTTATAATTCGCGAGACGTCTATGGACCGTCGTGATGTAAATTTTTTTGAACATCTAAACTTTTGAAGAAACAACTAAAGTCATTTTAGTCGACAAAGCATATTTTAATATTAAGGAATTTCTGACAGAACCATTTATTTTGACATAGATTTTTTGAATTATTTTTATTTGCTAATATTAATCATTTCTCAATGTTTCCAAAATTCAAGGTAAATTAATGATTTATTCATATTTGCACGCCATAATATTTTATGTGGCAAACATTTCTGAACCTGTACTTTTTAATGTTATCCAACATGCATGTTTTTATTTCTGTATGTGTACACATGTTTGACAATACATTGCCGAGTTCCAAAGAAGATATCAATTTGTTCTTCTTTTTAAAGTGTTTAAACTTAACATCTACAGAACGCAACGATGTTCGCGAAGTAAAACTTCTAAATAATGTTAAAGTTGTTCAAATCGTTTTAGCTAGACCAGACTTTCTACGACCTTCGCTTAATACAGAGAGCTTGCAATTTTAAATAGGACAGCACACTTATATAACTAAGCAAATATCTACGAGGAGCCATCTCAACGTCAAAAGACGTTCAGCAAACAAACAGACTTAATGTGTTTCAAGTATTAACGCTAAAGTTTTGGAGCTCGCCATCGGCGTTGATGATCGTTATCGTATGTTGTTTGCTTTGATACTCGATACTAGTGATATCGATACTATTGTGAAGTCTGTCAAGAGTACGACATTATTGGAGTTTATGTAAAAATCGCGGGAGAGTTATGTCCCGTTAGAAATCGCCATTCCGCGGTTCACAACGACCTCTGACATTGCGGTCAGGAGAATAATATTGGAGAATTTGGGAGTCACCAGTCTCTGGACTGATCCTGCTGTTACCAGGTAATTAATATTTGTTTATCTCATCATCTACCTAGCCTTTTCCTATGTTGGGGTCGGCTTCCAGTCTAACCGAATGCAGCTGAATACCAGTATTTTACATGGAGCGACTGCCTATCTGACCTCCACAACCTAATTACTAGGTAACACGATACCCCTTGATAAGACTGATTGTCAGACTTTTTGGGCTTCTAACTACCCGTAACAACTGTCAAAGATCTACAAATGGCAGCCGGGACCAACGGTTTAACGTGCTTTCCGAGGCACGGAGGGATCTTGGTATGTAAAGATGGTCACCCATCCACGGACCAACCGCGGCAAGCGTAGCTTAACCTGATCAATCAACCCGTGCGGTTGTTATTACTTAGCCACAAGCCTCCTTAATATTTGTTTATCTGTACATTAAAAATATATGCATGTTGTCTAGATCGATAAGGAGTGACCTTTCCACCCCATGACATAATGAAGTGAGAGGTCTGGGTGTCGAAATTAGATACTAGAAAAAGCTTTCAGTTTCCAACTGGGAATTGGAGGCTTCTATCTCTACATAGTCGTAAATCTAATTTAATCTTATTTACATTCAAACAATTTTTTATTCAATCTCACCTTTTGTTATCTGAAAATATTTTATTAACTTTAAGAAAACTTACAGATAGTTCTTTTGAATATTCAGTTGCATTATATAGAAGAAGACAAATTACAATAATCTCATAGCATGATTTTTGCTGAGACAGACATCTCGTTTACAATCTCTTGAAAACTGTGCATTTACCCAGCACCAATGCAATAACCCCTACTTAATCAACAAAAGAATAATAATAATACCAGCCTATTATGCCTATATTGTCATACAGGACAAAGGCCTCTTCTCATGCAGAGAAAGCACGAACACTGATCACCACACTTGCTCATAACAGGTTGGTGATTTCAAATATAAAAGTCAGACACTTCGGACGGATAACAACTGGCAAATTAAATAGATTCAATAGTACCCTAAATAATAAGTTAAATGCTCTGGGCCCTAATATGGACGATGCAAATAAATTGTATGAGGATTTCTTTTCAGTAGTGCACACTGAATTCAACAAAACTTTTGAAAAGAGAACAAAAAATATTTGCCCTAATTTTATTTTTAGTGACTGGGCAACTAGAGGTATTGGGATAAGTAGGGAAAGACTGTTCGAGCTGTATGGCCTTAAGCCTTACATTAATACTGAAACTTTCAACAAGTTTGTTGCTACATATTCCAAAATTTTTAGAAATACTTGCAAGATAGCTAAAGCTCTGTATATTAGCAACAAGATTAAATCAGCAGAAAATAAAATAAAAACAGTTTGGAAAGTTATAAATAATGAAACTAATAGGAACAAAGTACGAAACACTGAGTACACATTGGAGACTTCACGTGGTGCCATTAGCTCTAACTTAGAAGTAGCGCAAGAATTTGTACATTTCTTTACTAATATACCATCTAAAACGACAGAAGCCTTAAATTCCTCACCCGATGTCTCAATTAATTTATTAAGAGCGAACGTTCCAGGCTGCCCGGTTGAATTTCAATTTAAACATATAAACCCTATGATAGTTATAAAAGCTTTTCGGCAAATTAAAATCAAATTGACCGAAGATCTATGGGGATTATCTATCAAAGTTTGTACATCCATAATCGAGACTATAGCACCGTACTTAGCTTTAATATTTAATTTGTGTGTGGATCAAGGAGTCTTCCCGGATTTAATGAAATACAGTAAAGTTATACCACTTTTTAAATCTGGGGACAGTAAAGACACTAACAATTATAGACCAGTATCTGTGCTGCCGGTATTCAGCAAGGTTTTCGAAAAGGTAATGCTCAATCAAATGCTTAATCATTTTAACGCCAACCAAATCTTGCACGATCAGCAATATGGTTTCACCAAAGGACGTTGTACAACTGACGCTGGTGTCACCTTATTAAAACACATATTTACAGCGTGGGAGGAGGCCCAAGATGCCATAGGAATCTTTTGTGACCTCTCCAAGGCATTTGACTGCGTGAGTCATGAGACCTTGCTCTTGAAACTTGAGCATTACGGACTAGGTAAACTTGCGCTCAGTTTAGTAAAATCTTATTTAAATGATAGACAGCAGCAGGTTCAAGTAAATGGTGTCCATTCAATCGGTTTAAAAGTAAAAATGGGCGTTCCACAAGGCTCGATATTGGGTCCTTTCCTCTTTTTAGTATATATTAATGATCTACCCCATTTATTAAAAAACCAACCACAAATGGTGTTATTTGCTGACGACACTTCCTTAATTTTTAAGATAAATAGACGTGCATCAAATCTTGACGACGTAAATAACGCCCTACTGCAGGTCCAAAATTGGTTCACTGCTAATAATTTAGTATTAAATGGGAAAAAAACTAAATGCATAAGATTTGCTTTACCAAATGTTAAAAGTAGTGATTGTGACATAGTATTGAATAAGGAGAAACTAGAATTTGTCGATAAAACTGTTTTCTTGGGGATCACGCTCGATTCAAGGCTGCAATGGGGTCCTCATTTAACATCTCTGGCAGGACGGCTAAGTTCAGCAGCATATGCTGTGAGAAAAATCCGTCAATTTACTAATGTAGATACCGCGAGGCTAGTCTATTTTAGTTACTTTCATAGTATCATGTTTTACGGTATTTTACTATGGGGACGGGCTGCAGATATCGAGTCTATTTTTATTCTGCAGAAGAGAGCCATCAGAGCAATATATCGTCTCCGCAGATGCGATTCTCTAAGGGATCTGTTTAAAGATATTAACATCATGACGGTACCTTGTCAATATATCTATGAAAACATCATGTACGTAAGGAAAAATCTAAGTCTTTTCAGTAAAAGAGGTGATAGACACAATTATAGGACTAGAAATAGGGACCAATTAGTTCAACCGGGTTTCAGATTGGCTAAAGTAGACTCATCCTTCATGGGGTGCTGTTTAAAATGTTATAATAAAATACCTTCCCACATACTCCAACTGAACGAAACGAAATTTAAATCATGTATAAAACGCACACTATGCTGCCAAGCATATTATAAGTTGGGGGATTACATCGCTGATAAAAATGCTTGGCTCAGCGCTGGTCCAGCTCCACAAGGGCGCATAAACTAATTGATTAGCATTCGAAAATATTGTTGCAGCTGCTGAAGATTGTAAAACTATCTTTTCCTTGTATAAATTCAATCTCTTTGTATTGTATAATTGCATATCATATGTGTGAGCACTGTGACCATGTTGTACATTCCATAAAGCTACCATTTACTGGGTACGTCTTTCATTGACTTGAATGTGTTCTGGCAGCTGAGAGTATGTCATGCTCACTCAAATGTCTCGCTGATGGTGGCGTGTGTGTTGGATCATTAAGTTCCCTTCAAAATGGTTGAGCTAAATGGTGCTGATCCATGCGTCATGTTCGTGAACGGGCGCCGTCAGTAGGGACTGGTCATCTCTTAGCTGCCACGGTTTATTTTATTTTAATTTATTTAAATTTTTGAATTGTTATTATATTTTTATTACGGACGCTTTTAACGTGCACGTCTTTCTACATTGTTCTCACATGTATAAATTCAACACGAATGATGTAACCAATATTTTGTAACAATATTTTGATTTAAAAGAGTGTCCGTGGAGTTTCTTGCCCGTTCTTCTCCATAGGTACCTACTACGCTTTGGAATGGGCAACTAGCTTCATTTTTCTGACTGACCGACCCCTTGACAATTCAAAAGTACTTGTAATTGGTTTATTTGAAATAAATGCTTTGAGTTTGAGTTTGAGTTTGACAGTAGTGGTGGCCCAGAGGTAACGACCGCGACTCACGAGACGTAGGCGCTGTACTTTGTGTAAATTATTTCATCACCACTGAAGGAAAACATTGTGAAGAAACCGACATGTCCTAGAACCAAAAGTTCGAAGATACGTGACCAACCCACACTGGGCCCGCGTGGTCGATTACGGTCCATTCCCTCTCACAGAGAGGCGGCCTGTGTTCCAGCAGTGGGAACATTATAGGGTGATTATAATAATAAGTCAGGAATCACCAATCTGTCGATCGTTCGTATAAGTCCAGGTTTCCTTACGAAGTTTTAATAAAAGAATAAAGCCCAAAATGATCAACAACAGGTATATATCGGACCCTGCGCCTGCGGCTTCGTCCAGCGTTGCAACATTACCCTGGACAACCGTGCCATCAGTCCTGCCCCCTAAGTCCACGAGATATCATATAACGTGTCCACAGGACTAGAGACTGTCGTGGGAAGGGACTTTATCGCCAAGAGACCCTTTCTGTTCAGACTGGTCGATACAGAGACCTATACGATTTATTCGCAGCCTGCTTAGAAGTTTTAGTTTATCAATGGACAGACTTTGGTGCCGATTCCCTTGTTCACAAACTAAACTAAATTTAAGTTCAGTGCATCTTTTTCTTTCTATTTCATTAAGAAAAGGACAGAAGATAAATTTTAGTTTAGTCCTGTCAAATTAATCAGCGCCTGTCACTCTCCATACAAGTTTAGACGTGATTAAAAACTTGCCGACTAAAATTACGTCAATTTACGTCAAGCGCTGATTAATTTGACAGGACTAAACTAAAATGTATCTTCTGTCCTTTTCTTAATGAAATAGAAAGAAAAAGATGCACTGAACTTAAATTTAGTTTAGTTTGTGAACAAGGGAATCGGCACCATTGAGGTTCAAGTTTAGATTAAAAAATCATTAAAATTAATGAAACATTTATGGACCCTGTCAGGCACAGCAAAGTAGGAGAGAGGAACAAGAGTGCTTATTTGCGTTTTCATTATTTATGTTTTCTGGTAATAGTAGGTATTTTTATTTTATTACTAGTTTTTCTCAAATGGATTTGTGATCTTACACAACCTACTTTCACTGCTCCGTCCGAAAACTAGGACCACAATCCAATCCAATTGCGCGTAATAGACGATCGTAATTTACGTTGTTGAACAGATTTTTTTCCAACTTATTAAGCAATGGATTAGCAACCTGTTTCAAATCGAAACAGATTGTGTTGTATTACGCAATTAGGGTACAGGTTTTATAAAGTAAAATATGGTGGAAAAAAAATACTTTATAATTTATTTAAATGTAATATATCAAATATTGAACTGTCAAAATGAAACAAATTAGGCATAATTGTTTACGAAAATAAGTTACGCAATTAGGGTACAGGTGTATCAAAAATAAAATCACTAATTACTCTTCCTAACTGATATAATCTCCATTGACCTTTTAAAATGGACTGATGAAGTTTTTTCCTATCGACCGACTTACATATATTAGAGGTAAGTATCACTCTACTAGAGAATGGAAGGATTTACTCAAATGCAATTATATCATTTTATTATGATTAGCATTTGTGGGTTCTTCACCCAAAACGTTCAGAATCACTATACCCACGACTAAGTAGCAAACACTGTTAGAATCACTTGTTGCTTCATCAACGATCACTATTCAATAGTTATGAATGTCTGTTGTTTATCTATGGGAATATTTTTAGCCATTTTATTAATAATAATATTTTTCGTCTCTGCCTGTAACCACCGATAGCTTGGACCCTGCTTCCGATACCGGCGCGGCGGCGGCGACATTTAAAAAAATATTTTTATATCGTTTTTTTTTCATCTTTTTATTATTAGCAAGATTTAAAAATGTAATAAAGCAAGAAATAAAATATATAGGTAAATGAAATAATAATAATCCATTTTTTTTTGCTATCAACAGGTTACATAAAACCTTTGAGACACTGGCTCCAGAGCTCGGTTAGAAGTACAATTCACAATTAAGAAAGTATATTATGCAGCAAAAGGTGATAAAATTATCTTACTTAAAATTAATTTAAATAGTAAACATTTAATTTAAGCACTAAAAATAGAATAAGAAAAATAAAATATATAAAACGTGAATTAAAACAAAATTAAGAACAATTTTTTTACCAAACTGGGAAGCTATTGGCCTGCATCTCACCTGATGGTAAATTATGGTCAGGCCGAAAGGTGAAAGCAAGTTTCACCCGAAATCCTCAACCACAGCGCAACCATTCGCTACCGAGCGTGACAGCGATATCGCTTATAATTATCTGAATAGGCCTTCAGATTTAAAATTGATAACAATAATGAATTAAAATCCGTGTGCATATAAAACATAGATCAGGCAGGAGCCATAGTCCTTCCATAGTTCCAGGCGACCAGTCCACTTTAGCAACCCAAACCCATAGTGCGATATCTTTGTTTCTATATCTTACAATAGTCCTACACCAACCGGGGGTTGTCCTTGGCTGCACTTGCATAGTGCGAACAGGGATAATCGTCGGTTGGTACTTCATTTAATTAAAAACGTTTAAGGGGTATCTGTGAGTTAGCTTCGGCTCCTTGTACGCCTTCCAAAGGTCCGGGACCCCTGGGTCCCGAGAAATATCAAAGACGTAAAAATAAATTAAAATAAAATTAAAACAAAAACAAATTATAATAAAGCCAAGATTGAACAAAATAAAATTTTAAATATAGGTGGTGCTGGGACGTGTGTCTGTGTATGTATGTGTGCATGTGTGTTTTTGCCAAAAAATACTACAGCAACGATGACGCTGGGTCATATTTACCCGTTTTGAGTTGACGCACGTGTAATTCGCTGTGTAGACAGCGTCGCACTTAGCACACCCGTGGTCCTGGTAGAGGTAGGCTATGCAAACACTCAAATTGCACGGTCGCCGGTCGGCATAAAAAAGAATAATGACAAATTTAAGTTGCCGGGGTCAGTATGACCCAACTTCATTGGCGCCGGGAAATATCTAACCAATTACGTCGTTTCGTATGTAAACCTAAAAACCCATCATGAGTCTATAATCTTTGCGTTTTGTACGCTGCTTAGTCTTTCTATCCTTACCACATTTAAGACAATTCAACCCAGGGAATATTTGTACTAAGTTGATTCCTTTGTAAAGCAAATTAGCAACGTTGGGCCGGTCAGACCCTAATGAGGGCGGATCCATCTTTGTTAGTCTAAATTAACCTAGTCGCACTGCCCTTATTTCGGGGTAGGTTCAGGAAGGACCAAAAATAGAGAATAATCTATACAAGGAGTGGCCAACCAGTCGATCGCGACTATTAATCCTGTAGATAGTGACAAGGCAAAAAAAAAAAGTAATACTTATATCTGACAGCGCAGACCTTTGCGATACACATTCAATCTTGTTTCGCACGGCTGTCGCGGCATGTCGTATAGCACGTGTTAAATTTTCAAACACTGACCAAGCTGCAAGGCCCATACCCGCCGTACCAGCCTGCCTGTGCAGGATTGAGCGTCGTATTAATGAGGCAACCCCGGACCCTAAGGTCCGGGGTTGCGAAGAAGTCCGAAAGGGAGATCGTGGCCCCCGGCAACATAGCAACTGAAGGATCACGGGTGGGTTTTAGTCAGTAAGAGTCTGATACGCCCTCCCGCTCCACGCAGAGCGGGAGAAGTTATTTGATAATTTCCCACACACAAAAAAAAAAGGCTACTCATCGGGAAGATCATCTGCTTCAGGGAGGGCACTACACGCCCAAGGGATGTTGACAATTTCTAACTATAAAGCTGACTTTGCTAATCTAGCGGAAGATGCTCGGACACAATGCTCACACTATTAGTTAATATCCATGGCAAGCGGGATAGTGACTCACTGGTTTCTAACAGGTATACTACCAGGTCGATGACAGCAGGTAAATATGATGTACCCAGAGTTAGTAGTTACTATGGCGACAGAACTTTGAAAAAACGCGTTCCCTACTTATTGAACACTTTGCCTGCTGACATCAGGCAAGAAGCTAATAAAGTAAAATTCGCTCGTAATCTTAAAAAATATTTGTTAGATTCTATGTGAGTGTAGGTATTAAATATTATATAGATTATAGACGTACCTGATAAATATATGTTTACTGTATGAGAGACTCAATGATCTCACAGTTAAACTGCGTAAGCAGTTTTTTGGGGCAATGTAACCTAGCTTTACGAATTTTTCAAGTTAATAAATAAATAAATAAATAAATAAATAATAATAAATAAATAAGAGTTACTAAGAAAAAAAATATTTTCAATTTTGCTTTCCCTCTTAATAAAATAAAAAATACTACATAATTGTATACCGTCTCATTTCTATGTAATTGGTAGATCGCACAGGGTTTCGTCAGTAAACAGTAGATCTTGGGTCTAATCAAGTTGGCCACCCCTGGTCTATACGATAGAAATAGTGGTATGCTTTACTTTCTTAAATAACCTCGCAAGATTTTATTTTGAAAGCATTAATCATTTATTCCTCCTTCCAAGACCTTACAAATATTTCTACTGTTTATTGTTAAACATGCTATATTTTGACCAATACCGCTGTACCGCACCTTGGGAATACGCGGTGAGGCGGGGGGCAGTGTTGACCAATGAGCGGCGGACAGGACGCCGTGCGCCGAGAGCTTTGACGAATTAGCGGCCTGCACTGCTCCCCCGTCTCGCCGCGCGCCTACCTAAGGCGCTTCAAACTATACATACAATACGGCCGATGTAACTTGGCAGGTCTGAACATAGGCACTATGAACTTTCACACATGTTCTCTCACTCACACTCGCCTCATGTCACCTTTTGGTTCCAAAAAATATTATTGCGCAGGCTTCTACGCGAAGTTCGGAACTGCCAAATAATTCTGCGATCAAATTATATTTAAACTCGTAAACATGTGTTTCAAAATTAAATCCAGTTTCTGCTTATGATTTATTGGATACATTTGAAATTCAAATTATAATTCCGGCATTGTGTTGACCTTGACGGGCGCTTGAACATCGACAGGAGACCACTGTATTAACTGATTATATATGTACAACGAACAATGTTTTATGTTTTTTGTGGGATAAGAGCGATTATTACAATAACTTACCTTGAGGTCATGCATGACACTCAATTATACAAGCAATTTCAGTGTATATATAAGAATTTAAATTATCTATTAGTATCAGTTGGTTTTTATCTTTAATTAAGTCGGCGTCGGTAAAATGAGAGCGATTATTGTGTTATTATCCGTCGCTCTATGCTCTGCTTCAAAGCGAGGAATTGTAACGTTACAAGGATCTTTGGACCCACTGTACGTAGACACTGGAACATGTCCCGAGTACGCGAACGTTATCGACGGATACCGTAACGCGATATTCAACTTCACCATTGAAACGTACAAGCGAGTCGCTCCCCGAGGGTTATACCATTTCATCATGTCACCACTCTCCATGTGGCTAACGATGGCTGCCATCGCAGAAGGAGCGGATTACTACACTCAACACCACCTATTCGAACTCCTCGTCCTCCCAAGCAACCCGTGCGTTCGTCACAAGTACTACCAACTGGCGGCGAGTCGGTTCTCTTTCACTACCGACGTCAATGTTGTCAGCAAACGAGTGTTGGTGATCGATGATGGTGTGATCCCCAATCCAGTTTGGCACAATTTTGTTACACGGAATTCTCTTCTTGATGTGCTGTCGGCACCTATAAGATACAACCCCGAAGTGGCAGCGAGTACAATTAGACAGTTTGTGCATGCCAACTTCCCACGACTCAATCTCCGTGGAAACTCAGTTTTACTAGATACGATGGATTACAACGGATTATGGAACACAGCATTTTCTGACGCGGTGGTCAAGCGTGCACCGTTCTACAGTATATCAGGAAAAAACATCGGTGCTGTAGACCTCATGACAGTGAAGCGACACGGTAAAATAGGATACGTCAAAGAAGGTTCTTTTGAATCGAAGCTATTAGAAGTACCTGTTGGTGTGAATAACCAGTATAGCTTGATCTTTGTTCTGGTGCTTGGGAATACTGATATAAGTCCTATTGTCAGAGATTTAAAAGGCTCGATCATCTCAAAAGGGTTGGAATCGTTGAGAGAATCTCAAGTACCGATAGACATAGCCTTGCCACAGTTTACAATAAACTCTGAGCTGGACGCAAAGACCATTCTAGAAGATCTTAGGGTAACACATCTTTGGACAGACCCGAATGCTACCAGGTATTGTTTCACAAAATAATTATATAAGTAATGTAAGTTAAGGGGCCTTCCGTTCGATCCATTGACCGCAAAAATAATTTGTAATCTGAATCCGTTAGGGTCTTAAGTAAAATGTAACCAGTTTATGCATTATTTAATTATTGGTCCTTTAACAAACAAATCAATTTATGAGGACCAAGGAACTTCCGTGAATGAGACGGTGGTTTGTAAATGTTTTGGATAATGCTAAACAGAAGTAGCGAGTTGATTTCCAATCAATGCACTTAGCTCAAAATTATTATCCCAACCACGTTGATGACCTTAAAAAGAGATTGATCCTTGGGTCCTTGTAATAAAACGAAAAGGACCAAAGTTTACAATGTCGTTTTAAATATCAGCCAGTAATTGAGCATACACGACAAGGCCATGAAGTATTTATAGTTCGACTTGTGTAACAACAATTATTTTATAACAGGTACATATCAACCCCGCCTGCTTTACCGAGCAGTTACGTCCAACGAGCGACACTGACGCTCAACAAAGACGGAGTGAATCCTCCTCCAATAGCCGAGATCCGTTCGTTCGGTCGTCTCACTACCCCTGAGGAATCCTTCTTGAGCGAGTTCACAGCCGATCGACCCTTCATGTTCGGGCTCTTCGACACAGAAACGTATACCTGCCTGATGACGATGATATTTACTCAACCCACTTATCCAAACTAAAATAAACAAAAGTTAATTTAAGAGCGTGCACTCTGAAAGTAGGCAACGTCGCAAATATATGTCAAATATTTCGCTGTTTTAATTCTCGTAATTACCAAGAAGCACCAAAAATAAACCATGCACGTCACCATCAAAATTATTCTAAAAGTTGGCAAAATCGCGAATAGCTGTCAAATGTTTACATGTTTTGATTAATTTGGCAATATTACTGTATGAAAATATGAAATATCGCTAACTAGTAAACAAAAATATTATAATTAATTGCAATTATAACACTGAATTTATTAACCAATTTAGGTGTAAAAAAGGCATTTGGAAAGGTTCCAAATCCTTTTTCCAAATCTAAAACTAATTATTCGATATTACGACATTATTTATTGCATTTCATAATCAATATTTTAGTTCACGGGTTAGCTATATTCCATATTTTTATACAGTAATTTTGCCAAATTAATCAAAACATGTAAATATTTGACAGCTATTTGCGACGTTGCCAAATTTTAGAATAATTTTGATGGTCTAGGTTTATTTTTGGTGCTTCTTGGTAATTAAGAGAGCGATTCATAAAAACTTATGTAGTATTGGCATTAAATAATGTTTGAAGCAAGCGTTCTATGGTTTGTTATTTATTTAGCCGAGCACAAAAAGTTCTCCATTCGAAATTAATCACTGCGGTCCGAGAATTATAATCAATGGATATTCAAACACTTTTACCTACATTTGTGAGTATAGGATTTTGCCCCCACAAATTTTACTTTTAGTTTTTCTTGGGAATAACGTGGGCGTTTCATTAGAAACGCTCACGTTATCCCCCAAAAGTGACCGTAATATTCAAAATTCATTTATTTACGTTACACGTCCGTATTTGGGTCATAGAAATACCAAATTTAAACTTAATCGATCCATTTCATTTGGAGAAAATTGACTGTGACAGACGGACAGACAGACACACGCACGAGTGATCCTATAAGAGTTCAGTTTTTCCTTTTGACGTACGGAACCCTAAAAATATTTACCTATGTGAATAAACACTTTTTATTTTTATTCAACACTATTCTATCAGAATATTGTTAATGAATAATGTAACTGCATAATCATTATGAACTGGCTGTAAGTTTTCTTAAAGTTATGAAATATTTGCTGATAACAAAAGGTCGCGAGATTTATTGAAAAATACTAAGTTTGGACATATATTAGATTTACGACTTTGCCCAGGTAAAGCCAACCAGCCAGGTAAACTCCCAGATGGAAACTGAAAGCTTTTTCTAGTATCTAATTTCGAAAACCAGACCTCTCACTTCATTATGTCATAGGGTGAAAGGTCACAGTGTTCAAACTTGATAAGATCTAGACAACATACTTCAATGTTCAATGAATAGGTAAACAAATATTAAATACCTGGTAACAGCAGGTACAATCCAAAGACTGGTGACTCCCAAATTCTCCACTATACTCCTGACATCAATCTCAGAGGTCATCGTGAACCGCGGAATGGCGATCTCTAACGGGACATAACTCTCCCGCGATTTTCTCATAAACTCCAATAATGTCGTACTCTTGGTAGACTTCACAATAGTATCAATATCGCTAGTATCTAGTATCAAAGCAAACAACATACGATAACGATCATTAACGCCGATTGGGAGCTCCAAAACTTTAGCGTCATAATTGAAACGAAGCCCATTCTCGCAGGCCTGTTCAGTCTCATCAAATCAACAGTCTCGATTTTTTGTCTGAAAGGGTCGTAGAACGGCGAGCGTTGGATAACCGCGTCTAAGAAAGCCGTGGCCCACAATCCATTATAGTCTATCGCGTCAACTAGAACCGAGTTGCCACTCAAGTCGAGATTCACCAAAGTTGCTGAAGAAAGGAGCCTAATAACGTTAAGCGATCCCTGGGGATCGTATCGGAGCGGTGTCGACGCTAAATCGATAAGACGGTTCTTCGAGACAACGTTGTGCCAGTACAGATTTACCGCCACTCCTTGATTGACGACCAACAAACGCGTTGACACGATGCAGACGTCATTCCCAGGTTGGTACTGACTTGTAGCTAATTGATAGAACCTGAGACAAACGCAGGGATCATTTGGGGAGTCTTAGGAACTTGAACATCTGTTGTTGAGTATATGAGACAGCCCCTTCGGTCATCGCGGCGAGAATTATTCAGATTGACAGCGGGGAAAAGATAAAATGGTACACAAACAACGAGAATCGACGTCCTTGTACACTTATTTATTAAACTCGTAAAAAGAAATACGGTTATCTTGTGTGACGTCTCGGTACAGGTGACAGGATTCAACAAAGCGTGAAAATATCTCTTGATATCCAACTACAAATATACACACGAATAATGATCGAATTCATGATGATAATAGGACACGTCCGAATACAAATTAGAATGTTGTTCTTATAAACTTAGTTCACATTGGATTTTCTTTTATAGGTCGCGCTGCCATTGATATGCTAGAGCAAGATGCAACGTAAAGGCATCGGCACACAGGGTGTATTGTGCCGGCGACAGGTAAATCCGATTAATGCGCTCTAGTCTTTGGTAACCCGTTCTTCAGGAGGCAACCGTTTTGCTCTCTTTGTGTGCCTGTTGAATGCACTAGTTGTTAGTGTGCAGCTAGACGAAGTTTGGCGTTGGAATTGATTTTCTAGTGACGTGAAGTTGAACAGTTTACGGATATGTGAGAGTTTAAAGCGCTTATAAAGTAATATGGATACACATCACCGCTGCATTTTCGTCTAATGACTCTACTGTGAATAGGAATAGCGGAATAGTTGAAAGGATTCTTATGTTCCTCTACTGTCTCGTTGGTCTAGTGGTTGTAAGCGCTACTGCTGAGCAAGAGGTTCTAGTTCGATTCCAAAGTCGGGCAAAGTGTTATAAGGTTCTTCCGTCAGGGATTTCTGAGTAGCAGCCTTTTTTTGTGTGGGAAATTATCAAATAACTTCTCCCGCTCTAGGTGGAGCGGGAGGGCGTGTCAGACTCTTACTGACTAAAACCCACCCGTGTTCCTTCAGTTGCCTGTGTGTTGCCAGGGGCCACAGTAACCCTTTCGGACTTTCCCGTGACCCCGGCAGGCATCGGCCCTAACGGACTCCGTCAGTTGTGCTGGCATCTATTTGAGGTGCGCGTGGAATACAACGCGCCGTCGACCCGGCCTTGGTCCTTATCGGACGGCGAGCTACCCATTGCTCACCGTCCGCAAGCCCGCGCCTACGGTGGCCGGGAATCGGCCTGGGATTCCCGACTGAGTAGCAGCCTACAGTCTGGATTTGTACCGGTTGATGGCAAAGTCAAAGTCAAAGTCAAATCATTTATTTCAAATAGGCCCATGTATGGCACTTTTGAACGTCAAAAATTACAAAATAATAAAATTGATTCTAGTCGCCCCTTCCAAAAGGTAGTTTTCGTATGGAGAAGAATGGGCAAGAAACTCCACCGTTACTCTTTTAAAATGTTTTACAATATTTTGTATACATTAATTATATTAATTATATGTGAAGACGATGCACCTGGAATAAGATTACTATACCACAATAGGTAAAAATAATTAAAAATGAAGCAATGACAGAAAAAATAATTATGTAATGGATACATGGTGTTCACATATTTACAAGCATTGTAAAAGTAGGTACGATATTCCTAAAAAAATTACAGGTGATACTAATTAGTCAGTGTGTGAGTAATCACAGAATGTAAAAAAAAAAAAAAAATGTTATAATATTTAATTACACAATTAAATTAGCAACCAGTTTGATTTTGTCTATACTCTAAATTGTCCTATGGAGCTAAACCAGCATGTTTCCAAGCATTCTTATCTAGAATATAATCCTCTAATTTGTAATATGCTTGTTTACAAAGAGTACTTTTAATATGAGTTTTAAATTTTCTTTCAGTTAACTGTAATATGTCACAAGGTATTTTGTTGTAACATTTAACACAGTACCCCATAAAAGATGTATGTACTTTAGATAACCTGAAAAATGGTTGATCTAGTTTATCTTTATTTCTAGTATTAAAATTATGTCTATCACTTATTTTATTAAAGAGATGTGGATTTTTCCTTACATACATAATATTTTCATAAATGAATTGGCAAGGTACCGTCATAATATTAATCCTTTTAAAAAGTTCCCTGAGAGATTCGCGGCGACGTAGATTATAAATGGCTCTGACAGCTCTCTTTTGCAAAATAAAGATGGATTCAATGTCAGCAGCCCGACCCCACAGTAAAATGCCATAAGACATAATGCTGTGGAAGTAGCTAAAATAGATCAAACGCGCGGTTTCTACATCTGTTAACTGTCTTATCTTTCTAACAGCATAAGCGGCCGAGCTTAACCGCCCCGCAAGAGATGTTATATGAGGTCCCCATTGTAATTTCTCGTCTAGCACCTCTGTCTAACCCTTCGAGGATAACAGGCGTCATGTTATGTTTTAGATTTTTATGTTTGTGTAAATGTTTGATACCCGTGAAGCTCATCAATCAACTTATCTTTCTAATATATGAGATAAGATAATCATTTATTTGCTCAAACATGAGTACAATACATACAACACAAATTGTCAGCAAGAGTTGTTAAAAGTAGAGATAAAAACAGATCATCACGTTTGCCTTAAACAATGGCATGCAAATATGAATAAAAAAAAGGATTGTGTGGTTTTATGAAACCACGGTAAAAGTGAAACTTCTATAGGCGCCGCCATATTGGCCTTGGCTGCTCTGACGAGCGCTTTTCACTTTATCCCTACTCCGCGGCCGACCGTCACGCGACATGCAACACACAGACGAAAAAGTTTGAGACGATTTAACAAAAGTTTCACTTTAAAATAAGGTATAATGTAATTATTTAAAAAGGTTATGATAATAAATATAGATCTTTAAAAATAATAAATAAGTAAAACATGGTCAAAATTCTCGTTGGTCTAGTGGTAGCAAGCGCTACTGCTGAGCATGAGGTCCTGGGTTCGATTCCCGGGTCGGGCAAAGTGTTGTTGGGTTTTTCTATCAGAAATTTCTCAGTAGCAGTTCGGAGTCTGGATTTGTGCCCGGTTGATGGCAATAGGCTCGCCCCCTATTACATGGGACTTAAACATAACTATCGAAATGTGGGTGTACCTGCTACATGGGACACCTCTGCCCAACCCTTCTGCTTCCAACTTTTTGGTAGTTTATTACTGATCTTCCAAATATAAACACAAGTCCCCGGAATGACTACGGAACCAGTTCATACGTTACAGACCCTTTTCAAAAGCAACGTAATCATGGAATAAGTGCCTATTATCCTGCAGAACGCTTTTTCTGACATGTCAACCTCGACGAGTGTCGTTGAGCCCCCTTAAGATGTGGGGGAGCTCAAACCGAATTACAACAAACAATTAAATGATTGAGTGAACTCACACGAGTGGGCGCAAGTTAACGGAAATGTGGGCAAAGTTACATTAAGTGCTGCTTAGTTTGTAACTAGTTACTAGCACTTTACGTGACTTGGTCTTGTAGTCGCAAACGCAACTTCTAAGCATCCAGTAGGGGACTGAGAGATATTTCTCGACAGCATGTGAAGCAGCGCTTCACATACGAGTTGTAGGTCGTAGGTTCGAACACAGACAGGCGCTTTACTTTGTGTAAATTATTTCATCACCACTGCTCTCAAAACGGTAAAGGAAAACATCGTGAGGAAACGGCATGTCCTAGAACCAAACATTCGAAGACATGTGACATCTACCAAGCCGCACTGGGTCCGCGTGGTGGATTACGGCCCACTCCCTCTCACAGAGAGGAGGCCTGTGTCCCAGCAGTGTGAACATTATAAGCTGATTGATTATGATGAGAAGCCAAGTCAGAGGCCCATGGGCGGCATTAAAAACTCTGACACCAGGTTAGTCACAAATCATACGAAAAGAAGGAGAAGTAGGTACTCGCAATGGCGCCTATTGAGCGTGGTGCCTTGCGTTTGATTACCAGGTCGGGCAGTGTTATTGGGTTTTTGAAGTGAAAACTTCTTTAGGCGCGTTGGGCATTTTGAGATGGGAAAAAACAATTGAACTCGCGACACCTCATTTTTGTAAACGCGATTGTGCTCTTTATTTATATTACGTTACGGATCAATGTTCTATGCACAATAAAATTGTTCAAGTTTTCACTTCTGTCGGCACTCCCGTAGTGCCAGTGCTTTATTTTTATTTTTTTGTCGCTACTGTGACGCTCTTAGCCTGCATCTCACCTGATGGTAAGTTCTGATCAGGCCGAAGGTGGAAGCGAGCTTTACCCAGAATCTTCAACCACAGAGGAACTGGCTATGTTACCTCTGAACTGCTGAAACACAATATGCTGTTAATACTGTTGTTATGGCGACAGATTTAGATAAGATGGTGGTAGCTAGCCAGGCGGACTTAGAACAAGCCCTACCACCGATCAAACGGAACAGAAAATTTTACTTCTACTGGGAATCGAATCCGGGCTGTGTAAGAGAGTCGAAAACGAAAACTCTCATAGTAGTCTCAGACTTAACCCATTACCCATTGGTGCTAATGTCACAATTTATTAGCTAAGGCTTGGTTTTCCACTCTCAGTATATAACAACTTAAGAGGTCAGCGACACGGCTCGCAACTACAAATCGAGATGTTTGCAAAATTCAATTCCAAGCACGTTGCGCTAGTGTGAGTGCCTGTCGGAGCGATATACACCTACAGTGAGCAATACTACCACGCACACATTGACAATTATTGCTTAACGCGATAGAACTACTAGCTTTCGAAAATTTATGATAAATTTAGATGTGTTCCGTAATAAAAAAAAATATGAATGAAAACTTAATGTATTTCCATTTTTTTTTTCGATAATTTGTAATTTGATAACATAAACTATGCTTCTGCGGAATATTACAAATATTGTTGTTTATAATACAGAAAAAACAGTATGAAAACATGTCATTTACGCTGTAAAAATGTACGAAATGCAATTCGCTTACACTTCATTTAAAGGTAAGTTTTTGGAAATTAAAAGACGTAGGAGCCTAGATAAATACTGTCTTAATCCGAATATCAACATAATATGGTGGAAATATGTTCAAATTGCAAATGATTTATGTACTACGTTTGTATGGATAATTCATGCGTCGCCGCATTCTTAAAGAATCTTGACAGACGTAATGTTTGCGTTTATCACACAAATGTTTTTTTCTAAAAGCCCCTAATAAGCTTACTGGTTATAATGAGCCCCCAAAAAGTAAATGTTGACGTCAAATAAACGCGACTCAAGACCGAGATCGGCGAAAAATGACAGTAATTTTTATGAAACGCAAATAAAAGCCTGTTTGAAAAATATTATTTGCCTCTGAATATAATAAAAGACTTGAATAATTGTATCTCATGACGTACCTACTTCTAACAACATAACATGGTAAAATAACTTCAAACAGTTTTCCCCAAAGTGGAGGAACAGAGATGTAGATAGTAGGTACTATAGAGGAATGAGGAACAGGGTGCAAAGTTCACTCATCTTCCATAGAAAAGAACCAGACGGGTATTTTGTCTGGTGGGCAACTGCCTGACGATTCGTGTGTGCGCGAGGAATTGGTTTGGGGGCATCTTGGCCTCTTGCCCGAGGAGTTGTTCTCTCGGCCCTTGGAAACGAGAGCCAGTCACTGGGATCCCCTCCCTCTCCTAGGAAGGACTGGGAGTGCTTTACTGCACACCCAATCGCCGAAGGGCTTGCCTCCCATCATCGCTTTGGGCTGTGTTTCTGGGGTGTATCTGTAGAACCGCCCGAAGTACTTCACGACGCCCGTGCGACCTGCCCGACGATTGATGTCGGAACGTTGTTTAAGTACTCGTCGCGCGGTAATCTCTGCTTGCGCCTTGCAGGATTTTGTGTGACGACAGTGTGATGAGTAGTTCGCATGTGGCATTTGTAGATGTCGCCACAGTACCTACACACACATTTCGCTAGTTATGTATAAGTCCTATATGTAATATGGGTCGAACCTATAGCCATAGTATAAAGAGTTCCTAGTAGGCTATCTCCGGCCCAATCCGCGATATAATTGCCTACCATACTTGCCTGTCCCAGGGTTGTCACTTTTAGCTATCTGATTCACAATTTGTCAAATATTTGAAATTACTGTAAGTACTTAGTTACTTTACTATACCTACAATACTGAGAAATCGGCATGACTAAACGTAAATAAAGCATTAGCGGCATATCAATTGACAGATCAAAAGTAGGTACCTAATACATTTTAGTGGGAAAGTAGGCCTGTCTACTTCGTCTGTCTGATAGATAACTAATACAACAAAAAATAAGTAGGTATCTCATCATCAAGTAAAAATTATATGTTAGTATAAGTGACTTGGTTACCTTTCCTGTTCAGTAGGTAATCTGAACAGAGACAACTCTGGAATCGATGTATTATTTAGACACCCAAACACACAGCAATAATTTCTCCTGCGATTATCACTCATTTTTCATACATTTAGCAGTGCCGAAAAGCCGCGACGCGCAAACCTTGTGCGGCGTTAGCCCCGACTGGCGCACTCTAAAACAGCCGAGATTTTGTTAAGTGTGCGTGCGGCGACGTATAGATACAAGCCGCGCACACATACAAGCCGCGCGCGGTGCGTTTGTATGAAGATAGCGTACTTCCTCTCTTTATACTATGCTATTGCCGATCACTGGGCACAAATCCAGACTCTAGGCTGGTACTGAAAAATTCCCGATGGAAAAACATTTTGCCCGACCTGGTATACCTACTCCTATGGCATAGATTATTGGAATGAAGTTCTTTAAAGCGGCTTGTAAACTTTCAGAAATCATCACGCTAAAAAGTGTTAATACTTGCGACTGTCTTCTTCTAATTCAAAGAGAAAGAAAGAGAGAGAGAGAGAACGCCGGCAGAAATAAAACAAAGGAGTAAAGTTATAACAGTATCGTGAGATGAAATTGTACACATCGGCCCGAATACACTGCATGCCGGAGACAGAGAGAAAGTGTGAATTTGGTCAAAATGTAAATCTAAGATGGCGGCTGCAAAAATGTTGTTTTTGTTTTAAGGTAAAGTAAAAAAGAAGAAGAACTAAGAAAAGAAGAAATAATAAGAATAAGGAAGAAAAGGAATAAGAAGAAGAAGAGAAGGAGAAGGGAGAAGGAGAAGAATTTCGTTCATGACGAGGGTCCCTCGACCGCACACGTTTTTTTTTGCTTAGCTGAATAAATGTTGGTTAAGTGCGTAATGTTCATCATAATTAATATGGTGTAACGGTTTAAAGAAAAATTAAATTATGTCCTCCAAGAAATCAGACAATTTTCAATTGTTTCAACTAGCCTTCAGTGTGCTATCCAATGAAAACTCTCGAGTTAACGAGCTCAGTTGTTTAACTGATCGTTAAAAAATGCCGTTTGAAAACCGACTTGTTGTAGTAGTTCCCTTTATCAAGTGAAACTATCGAACCTCCGTATGTCGTCTCTTTTTAAAAGCTTGGCGAATAGGAGAATAAAAATAAAAGTCCTGACTGACTGATTCATCGACGCCCAGGTCAAACTCTTGGACCTAGAAAGCTGAAATTTTGCACAGAGGTTCCGTTTTTAATGTAGACAAGGAATAAGGAAGGATTATTTGAAATTCAGCCCCTAAGGGATAAAAGTTTGTATGAAAACTCTTATTCCTTGAGTTATTTTGAAACTTGGCACGTATACTTATCTAAATCTAAATTTCTAAACTTAGTATAGTATTGTAAAATGAAAAGATTTGATTTTTTGTAAATTTGTTTGAAATGGATAAACTGAAAAAATACTTAAACAATTTTAAAAATTATTTCACCTATAGAAAGCTACATTATCAGCAAGCACATGGCGACTTCCACACGAACGAAATCGCAGGCAGAAGCTAGTTGAAAATAGAACAGAATAGAATAGAATAGATAGAATAGTTATTATCAAAATTTTATTTCAATGTTCCAAACAAAGCATTTCGATTTTTACAACCCTTACGTGTACCTCAAATTATAGGCAGTAATTATAGGCAGAACAGTTATATTGTGCGTGCAAGCAAAAATATTAATAAAATATGTAAACAACACGACTTGGATCTCTTTACAACCAGTGTGACCTCAGCTAGAAGGTGCTTAAGCCTCAAACTGTGCTAACTGCCTCGTTGGTCTAGTGGTTATGTTTAATTTTATCGACGGAAAAAATAAAATTATTAAAAAAAGTTTAATATGTTTTTTTTTTTCTCTTTGGCATCTTATTGATAAATTTTACAATTATTGTGAAAATTTATGAAAAAAATACAGATTTTTACTAAAAAAACATGTTTATTTTCAATTTAGGGTAGTTTTTTTTCACAATTTTCATTTTATGAGGACGCCTAATTACTTCCAATCATTATGGAGTTTGTTTCATCGCGATAGATGATTTAGTTTAAAAGTTACACCGTTTTGTTAAAAAAAAAAAACATAAAAAAAAAATCGGTTTTTTAAAATATTTTTTCTGCCGTTAAAATTAAGCATAGATTCCTTTATTTCGAAATGTGCACATTATATAAAATCACACGGTATACTTGTACATATTATTTTTATTATTTTAAGTCTGTTTTTAAATCATGCAAATACGTGTGTGTAAATAAAATAATAACCTACATTCATATTTTAATTAAGCAAAAACTTTGATTAATTAATTATGAAACATTACAGTAAGACCAAATGCAAGCATATCTACTTCAATTATTAAATCCTCGTTTTAATTCATAGATTATTCTGTCTAGTTTTAAGTACCCGGTTTCATAAAGGCAGGAATTTAATTGTGCAAAAATTTACATAGTTTTTCACCTTTTTATTCAGTTTTAGAACTGATGCTACAAAAAACATGCAGTCAGTCTGGATTCAATAAATTGATTTGTTTTTACAAAAAAATAATTGCATTAAAAGATGAGGTTAACGTAGTTCAAGAAAATTAATGATGCCAGGTTAATTTAGCCGCCGTTCTATTTTAAATTGCCACTTAGATTTTATGATTTAACAAAACCTGCAGTAAAAACATCACGTCGATCTGTCTAGCTTTTTCCAATTACTCTAGGGTCAGCTTCCAGTCTAACCGGAGAACATTGATTAAAAAAAAGTTACATTACGCCTGTATTTTCCGAAGGGTTTGGCAGAAGTCTAAAGTAACACCCAAACGACAGTCCCATGTAATAAGCAAAAAACTGGCCAAGTGCGAGTCGGACTCGCACACGAAGGATTCCGTACCATATTTAGATCGATCATAAAACGCCATGTTTCTTGTATGGGGAACCCTTTTAATGATTAACTTTTTAGGGCTCCGTAGTAAACAAGGAACCCTTATAGTTTCGTCATGTCCGTCTGTCTGTCTGTCTGTCCGCGGTCTAGCTCGAGACCCTTAGTACTAGAAAGCTGTAATTTGGCATAGGTATACATATTAATTACGTCGACAAAGTGGTAAAACAAAATTATGAAAAACATTTTTTTTAGGGTACCTCTTATATACGTAAAGTGGTGATGTTTTATTTTTATTTTTTTAACCCATGGTGAGGGGTATCATTGGAAAGGTCCTTCAAAAACAAAGGATCCGTTTGCGAAATATTAAGCTTTAAAGTGCTAATTTTTTTTAGAGTCAAGTGTCCCCCCCCCCTGCCGGCTAAATGGTTGGTTCTGGGTGTGTGAAAAAAATCACAACAGTAGTTTATATAACGAAATTAAAAGGAAAACTATCACAGCTAAGTAGGGTTTACAAGTTAACGAGTAATAATCGATCAACTTAACTTTGCAGTTGCAAAAACATGTTTTCCCATACATTCCGTATGGGAGAACATATTTTTCAACTACAAAGTTAAGTTTGTTTTTGGGATAAATTCATCCCAACTACGGAACCCTTCATTGTGCGTGGTCCGACACGCACTTGGCCGGTTTTTTTTATTTGAAAGCTAGTACTTCCCGTGTGGTCCCATATAAATTTTATTAACTTTGCTTGGATAGTTTTTGAGTTGGGTTCAATAATACGATTTTTTTCCCACGTAGTATGTGTGTATGTTTCTTCTTACTGTTATTTACATAGTAGGTAGTGGTATTCGAATTTGTGTGGGGTAAATACCACAACTAAAAAGTGAAAAATAAAACTTTTTACAAAAAAAAACAACCGACTTCCAAAAAAACACTAAGTACAAAGTGAAAAATAACTTTAATTTCGGAAGTGTTTTTTTTTTTTTGTAAAAAGTTTTTTTACCGTGTGATTTAATTGCCAGTGGCATGCAATAAATTGAAGCAACAATAAAGGTTGCTTGTAAGACAATTGTTCCTGCAATGAGCTTGGTCGGTGAAAACTTTAGATAGATTATGCGCTAGCATAGCTTTCACCTGTCAAGCTAAAGATAAGGAAAGTAAACAATAAGGAAGGATTTTTGAAAATTCACCCCCTAAAGGGGTTAAATAGGGGATGAAAGTTTGTATGGAACCGTCGTTTTTGCCGATGAGGATACCCATCGGGCACGTGGCTTGTTTATCACTAAAATATCGTAAACTATTGACAAACATACATATATTAAATTATGTGATTTGCCTCAAATGAATTTGTATCAGTGTAATTATGAAGTTTAAAAGTATCTCATTTGACAATTCCGTAAAAGTACTGGTTTTTTAACGAAACATGATGTTTGGAGCGTCGCTTAACTTCTAGTGCAGTTCGCTATGAGCCTTGTAACCAGAAGGTGTCTTCAAGAAGTCTAAAAGTCTATAACGTTATTATATTAAATAGCTAATTAAATAATTTGTTAAATAATGCTAAAAGTGTACCAAGTTTGTAGTGTGCAAGATGATAAATACAGAAATATCAGTACTGAAATGGTGTATTATATCAATATAATAATATCTATAGAATTTAATAAACTATGACGCAATGAACGTCGAACAGTCGACACAAGAGACACACAAACGGGTAATCAAAGCTTAGTATAATTAAGTAAGGACTGAATGTTCTGTCTTCACTAACTCATTGAGTACATAGTGTGGGTGTGTTTGACAAGCTCCCCGCCTCGGAACATAAGTACATTAACTTTGTAAACAGGGTTGTACATGAATGTAACGTTATCCGGGGTGCAAACAAGGAGGATACGTTTTCTGTAAATATCTTACCGTCGCGTCGTCCGTCTGGCGAAATGTGAGGGTACCTTAAATAAAAAGAAAGAAAATTTGTTTATTCTGCACAAAATAAACACAATAACTTACAATACACATTAACAAATTAGCCAAAAGCCTCGTATTCAATACAGTAATAGCTCCTTATTCGCGCTTCCTTCATTCGCATTTACACAATTCGCGGATTAAAAAAATGCGACCCAATTCCTGTATTCGCGACGAAAGATTTCATACGTGTGGGGGTGTCTATGGATAGGTCTTTAAAAATGATATTGAGGTTTCTAATATCATTTTTTTCTAAACTGAATAGTTTGCGCGAGAGACACTTCCAAAGTGGTAAAATGTGTGTCCCCCCCTGTAACTTCTAAAATAAGAGAATGATAAAACTAAAAAAAGATGTACAGACGCCAGCACATCAAGCTACCCGAAACTGTCAAATTTTCCCAATCAACTTTGAACCTTATTTTTCAGCGATAAAGTTGAAAATCTATTAAATAAATTTGACAGATTGTAGTAGCTTGAAGTGCTGGCGTCTGTACAATACCATGTAAACTTTCACTGAAAATTGGTTTGAACGAGATCTAGTAAGTAGTTTTTTTTTAATACGTCATAAATCGTAAACCGCAATTTACCTTTCATTCAATCAACTCAAAGAACTTTTATATTATGTTACTTGCTGCTACGGAACTCTTCTAGGCGAGTCTTTTTTTCTAAACTGCCACAATAACGCTTCTGCGGTTCAAATTCCATATTTCATTCAAAATTCTATGCTCACCATCAAATAAACAGTCTTTATTAAAACCATAAAACACCCTTTGAATCCCAGAAAGCGTAAAATAATATTTGTGTTCGTAATTAATTGGTCCTGGCGCACTCACGAACAGCAAGTCAAAGCGGTCGAGTTATTAGGCGCAATCTCGGGGTTCCATTCAAGAGCAACCCTCTGGCTAATTTAATTATTTACACAGCTATACTGGACCACATCAGCCTGGTTTAGATATGGTGTCTTCATTTTCGGTGTAGGTAAAGCTGCGACTTAGCGAGATAATGGTGTTTGCTAATTAGATTTTATGAACCTACTTCAGTAATTAAAAGAGAAAATAAAGGCTTGGGTCAAACAGTTTAGGGTGGAGACGACAGTCATAATCAGCCTATAATGTTCCCATTGCTGAGAGACAGGCCTCCTCTCTGTGAGAGGGAGTGGGCCGTAATCCACCACGCGGGCCCCGTGCGGGTTGGTAGATGTCACATGTCTTCGAATGTTTGATTCTAGAACATGCCAGTTTCCTCACGATGTTCTCCTTCACCGTTTTGAGAGCAGTGGTGATGAAATAATGTACACAAAGTAAAGCGCCCGTCAGGGTTCAAACTTACGACCTCAACTCATAAGTCGCGGTCGTTACCACCGGGCTACCACTGCCCCTAGTGAGACGAAAATACAACAATAAATTAAACTTCATATATCTAATGAGTAAGGGGCTTGTGGCTAAGTAATAACAGCCACACGGGTTGATTCATCAGGTTAAGCTACGCTTGCTGGGGTTGGTCTGTGAATGGGTGACCATCTTTACATACCAAGACCCCTCCGTGCCTCGAAAAGCACGTTAAGCCGTTGGTCCCGGCTTTGTAGATCTTTGACAGTCATTACGGATCGTCAGAAGCCCGAGAGTCTGACAACCAGTCTTACCAAGGGGTATCGTATTACTCAGTTATTGGGTTGTAGAGATCAGATAGGCAGTCGCTCCATGTATATAATACTGGTATTCAGCTGCATCCGTTTAGACTGGAAGTCGACCCCAATATAGTTGGGAAAAGGCTAGACAGATTAATTTTGAGTAAAATTTTGCAATAATTTCGGTTTCGGTTTGGTCCTTTTGTAACCAATAAAGATGTACGTACACTCTCTGTACGGGCTATATAGGGCAAGACCCCTTGCTCAATACAGCACGCTTCTTATACGCGTATGAGGTCTGACGTAGGCCTGCCTACCTGCGGCCTACCGCCGCGCGCCTGTGCTGACAGGCAGCCTCCACGTGCTACCGACGTTCACTACCAGCGTCTTACAAGGGCCGTCCGGCCTACTGCTGAGCCTGTGCTGAACAGGCTCCCATGTCTACCACGTGCTTCCAAGGACGGTACCCTTTGAAGTTGCGTGTGCGTAGAGCACAATGTGCAATGTGTGCAGTACCTATCTTAATTATATGTATAAACTATCAAGCTGTTTAATTACTTAATCTTCTACCTCTACCTACCTATCCGTTAACGGCCTGCGCAGCCTACCCTGCGCAGCCCTAGCCGTTACCTGTAATTTGTTTGATGTACATAATAAAGAATATTCTATCTAAAGATTGTTAGCATGAAAACTCCACTCCTACATGTCGTGTGTATGCTCAACTTCCCCAGACTTTCAAGGCCCGCATGTTAGCCCCAGACCAATTACCTTAATAAACTAGTAAAATAATAATAATGCATATTATACAACGTTACAAACACAAGCTATTATTACAATATTATTATTAGTCATCGTTCGTGACTGACGCACACAAATTGGTCACGCACTACTCGTAATGACAAACATAGTTTCAGTTGTTATGAAATTCTGAAACTGAAGTATTTATTAGTTTGTGATCGATATTTATTTGACCCTTCAGAATGTCAGTTTGCTACCCTTTTAAGTTTCCATTGTGTCATGATTTCCAAATATTAATTAGATTTTGTGATTTTAAATACAAAATTTAAAATTAAAAGTATGTGATTTGCCTCAAATAATTTTTGTGTCATTTGACAGTTACCGTAAAAGTATTGGTTTTTTAACGGAACGGAATTGGAAACATGACGTTTGGAGTGTCGTTTAGCTTCTGAGTCAGTTCGATTTGAGCCTCGAAACCTAAAGGTGTCTTCAATATGTTTACAAATAAATAATCTGAATGTAACGTTATCTTTATATATATAATTCTTCTGTGAGTGTGTATGTCACTGAACTTCTCTCAAACGACTGGACCGATTTTGATGAATTTTTTTGTGTGTGTTCAAGGGGATCTGGGAATGGTTTAGATTCACAATCGGACCCGATAGGTGGCGGTATTCGGTCAGAACAACGTCTGTCAGGTCCGCTAGTCTTATATATAAAATTCTCGTGTCACAATGTTAGTTACCTTACTCCTCCGAAACGGCTTTACTGATTTTTACCAAATTTTATATGCATATTCAGTAGGTCTGAGAATAGGCTACTATCTATTTTTCATACCCCTAAGTGATAAGGGTTGTCCACCCCAAACAAATAATTGGCAAAACAACGTTTGCCGGGGTCAGCTAGTTATATTATAAGTACCTAATTAAATAGTTTGTTAAATAATGCTAAAAGTATACCAAGTTTGTATGTGTGTAAGATTATAAATACAGAAATATTAGTACTGAAATGGTGTATTATAGTTGCGAAAATATATCGCGATAGCTGATTCAGTTTAAAAGTTACACAGTTTTGTAACAATTTTTTTTTGATTCCATAAAAAGTATTAAAAAATATTTAGATTTTTAAAATATTTTTTCTGTCTTTAAAATTAAGCATAGATTCCCTCATTTCGATATGTGCACATTATGCAGACTCACACTGTATAGAAGAAGTAGGTATGTTCCCGTTTTACCCGAAACGTTAAGGAAACATTCTGATACATACCTCTACAACATGTAAAAAAGCCCTGTCCAATCCGTGAGGGTGTTGTTAGGTTCGTACTGAAAGTCTATTTAGGCGGTAAATATCAGAAAAAAGAAAAAAAATCGCAACATTTTTTTTCAATGGGGAATTTTACCGGGTTTATAACATGAAGCGTGGGCGCCGTCGTTTAGCGGGTGTCTACAAGTCACAACTTATGAACCCTGTTGAAAATGTTCAAATTTTTCATGGATTTGGGGTAATTTTGTTACTAAAAATGTGAATTTTTAAATAGCAATAACTTTTTCATTTTCAATAATCATTACGATTATTGAAAATGAAAAAGTTTTATAAATTTTATATTACTTTTAGGTAATCGTAGTTACTTGCTAACCTCATAGAAAATTGATACTTATTGTTTTAATTAAAGACTGAATAAATTATCAGTACAAACTTTATTTTATTTCCGATACCGAACTCCCATCCCGAAGACATAGGTACTTTACACAGATAATCATTTCCACAGATAATCATAAATCTTATATTCTAGAACACCTCCCCCTTATGCATTAATAAACTTGTGAACATTAAACCCAATCAACAATAAACATAATTCAGTCTAATAAACATGGTTCATTACAAATCTAAAATCTGTCGAGGCTTAATAATTCTGCCAGATCTAGTCTGATGCAAACTTGGACTATTCTTATTCTGAGTATTATTAGAACTATTATTATTTGTCACATTAGGTGCATCAGACACACTTTGTGAACAGCTAGGTAAATTTAATTGACAACCATTATTGCTTACATCTATAAACATATCTCTAGAACCGTGACTTACATTAGTTTGAGACTTTTTCATGTGTTAAGTATTTCGTCTTACTGGTTTAGAACCACCACTTACTATGTAAGATCTAGGTTCTTCAGCTTTATTTAATACTATTCCCTTTTTCCAAATATTTTCCTTATCAATTTTATATACTATTTGTTCCCCTATCTCAAAATTTTGTTCCTTCTAGCTTTCCTATCATGTAAGTTTTTAGTTACAGCCTTTCTCATATTCAACAAAATATCAACATTTTTCTCTATCTTTGGTTCTAAAGCTATACTGCTAGTAGGTACATTAGTTCTTAGGCGTCTACTATGTAAAATTTGTGATGGTGAAACCTGTAAGCCAGCTAAAGGCGTATTATTATAATGTAAAATGGAATCTCTATAATCAATGTTTTCATCATTAGATTTCTTTAACAAAGTCTTAGCAATATGTACGGACTTCTCTGCTAACCCATTACTCCTATGGTAATGTGGACTACACGTTAAAATTTGTATATCTTTAGACCTATAATACTGTTTACACTCGTATGACAAAAATGGATTATTATCAGCAACTACGGTCTCCGGGTAACCAAATCTGGTGAATACTTCTTGCATTGCATTTATAATGGATTCAGAACTCTTATTTAACAAAGGAATTACTTCAAGCCAATGTGACAGGTAATCAACTATCACTAAATATGATTTACCAGCAAACTCTAATATATATGACATAACATAGGCTCATGGTAATTCCTAGGTCTAAATTTTTCACATGTTCTACATTTAACAATTAAATTTTTAATATTCTCAGACATACCTGTCCAATAAAATAGCTGTCTAGCTGTATTAATACTTTTATTTACCCCAGGGTGTCCTTGGTGAATTAAATTTAGCACATAAGATCTGAAAGATTCAGGTACAATTATTTTAGAACCAACAAACACTAATCCTGTCTCCACATAAATATCATCCTTAAGTTTATAATATGGTTTACATTCTGGGGAAACCTTAGATTCAACAGGCCATCCACTAAAATAATACTTAGTAATCTCAGTCAAAATTCTGTCTTTACTAGTAGTTAATCGAAATTGAATTTTCCTTTCTAAACTCATAGGTAAATGTACTGAAACTGAATGTACCATTTCCAACATCTCTACATCTTTCTCAATCAATTTTCTACTATTCCTTGAAAGCATATCAGCAAAATGTAAAAAATTCCCAGGAACATAAACAAGGTTTAAGCTGTAATTTAATTATTTTAACCTTAAACGTCTAAGTCTAGGTGAACCAATCTTACTGATTTGTTTTGACATAATTGGTAACAAAGGCTTATGGTCAGTTTGGACACTTACAGAATTACAACCATATACATACTTGTGAAATTTCCACAGATAATCATAAATCTGATATTCTAGAACACTTATTTTAATTAATTGAATGTACTCGTGTATAAGATTAATGTTTGAACTCCTTCTTTGAGTAAAAACAAGTTATTAATTAGGAAACTACGTCGTTTTTAATCAAATATTGAATTAAAAGACTAAAATAGAAGCAATAAATGTTTAATCATAGAAAATGCCGTACTTACTTATTAATTATGATTTATGCAAATGGTAGGTTTAAAATTAAAGATATTTTTTCATCATTTGCCTAGCCTTTTCCCAACTATGTTGGGATCAGCTTCCAGTCTAACCGGGTGCAGCTGAATACCAGTACTTTACATAGAGCGACTGCCTATCTGACCTCCACAACCCAGTTACTGCGTAACACGATACCCCTTGGTAAGACTGGTTGTCAGATTTTTGGGCTCCTGACTATCCGTAACGACTGTCAAAGATCTACAAATGACAGCCGGGACCAACGGTTTAACGTGCTTTCCGAGGGACGGTGGGGTCTCACTTGATATGTATAAAGGATGGTCACCCATCCACAGACCTGCCAAGGTCGACCCGTGCAGCTGTATATTTATTTTTTCATTCATTTCTAAATATAACAATGTAAATGTATATTAACTACTCCCAAATTACGATGATTTTTTTTTTACTTTTTTACATACTTCATTGACGTAATCTTTTCATTCTTTGACATTATATAATTAAAATATTTTATATATATATATTTTTTTTTATCAAATTAGATTTGTTACAGCTGTAGTGGCAATCATGTTATTTGGTTTAAATAGGTCCTTATTTTTACTATTTGGTTTATCTTTTATATATATTCTTTTCTTTTAGATTTTGTGAATGTGAGAACGTTGTAGGCTGTAGACTTGTGGATCATTTTCTATTTTACTAAGTACCTGGTACTTGTTGATATGCTTACACTGTCCTCCCATACCTATTAACACTGTAATTTGGAAACATTGTAGAAACCATTTATTTTGAAAAGAGTAACCGTGGAGTTTCTTGCCGGCTCTTCTCCTTAGGAAGCGACCAATTGGAACCGTGCACCTAGCTTCTGACGTTTCATAAGTGTCCATGTAGGTTTACGTGAAATAAAATATTTTGAATTGAATTGAACTGAAATAATTATTATCATCAATTAAAACACTCACTACTATTCAGTTTGTATTAATTTTATTACTATCTAATACATTACACAGCGTGAATCTAATATTGAATGTGAAATGGCCCGTGCAGCAAATCACATCGCTGTTTTAATTTATCAATCGATATTTAATTGCTCTTCTGTCGCTCACTATCAAATCAGTGTGAAACAATCAACTTAATTGGCTTTGGTAATGTTTGATGTATATTGTCTAACGCATTTAATAATAGTAATCACAGTGTTACTGCCGAGAATTACCCAGTACTGTGCCTGACCTATAGTGAGCCATTGACTTTGATATCGACATAGTCTATTTCTTAACCGTAACTTGTAAAGAAAAAGTATTTCTTATTGTAGTTTGCATAGTAACACTAAAGAGTTTCTTTATGACAGTGACAGTTAGTACGGATGTCAATGTCACCCAGAAAAGATGAGATGTCAAGAGATGTCGAGATAGCATGAAAAAAACAATTAAGTTTTCGTTGTTAACATGTTGTTAAATATTTTATTTTTAGAATATTATAATAGAAGGAGGTTTAATAAAAGATCTTTGATTTCAGCAATACATTTGTTTTTTTATTGTTACGCCTAATAAGCCATTAAGAAATATCTAATATACTTTTAAAAATAATATAGTTAAAATTCTGAGGAATCAGCGTCAGACTCCGTATGCTTTTGCAAATTATTGTTATTATAGGACCCATATGATGCAATACACAAACAAGTTTTGTTATTTTTAACCCCGACGCAAAAAGAGGGGTGTTATAAGTTTGACTGCAATGTATGTGACACCGTATCTCTTAAACGGGTGAACTGATTTGAATGCGATTTTTTTTATCTGAAAGCAGGTTTTCAAGCGATGGTTCTTAGACATGTTTTATCAAAGTCGATTCAGCCGTTTGAAGATTATCAGCTCTTTTCTAGTTGATGAATGGATGTAAGTACCTTCCACAGGTCTGATCGATTTGAAATTTGGTATTCTGTTACTTCAATGATATTAGAAGAACATAGTATCCTTGAACTGATGCTTCAGCATCTCCTTCTTCATATATTCCGTTACTATCATCTATAGATTTTTTTTAAATTAATATACTTATAAACGAAATAAGAATTGAGACTAAGTTCCGTGCTCTCGAACACGATCAAAGAGCGCACGCAATATTCAACTTTATAACTGATGTGCTAGCGTTTAGAACATAGTGGAGTGGCGGGGTGCATGGGGGCGGAGCTTGTGTGGAAATTGTCTGTAGAGTGCCTGGTCTTAAAATAATTTCCGTACAGAAAAATTTAATACCTACATTCAAATTAATCAAGTGTTAATATAGGCACATGACATATTTCAGTTTTATATCTGGAATAGCAACGCCTTTGAGATATATCTGGTACAGCAAATGACCATAGGCGGTGAGCTGGTCTCAGCTTACTATTACATCAGTCCATCGTCTTTTTTGCTATCCGAAAACTTAAAAACCAGCAAAAAAAACAGTGACACTCCAGGAGTGCCGACAGAAGTGAAAGCTTGAAAAAAAATGGGCACCGTAGTAATCAATGCGTTGATGTCTTTTACTCCACGGTGTCGGTAACAGATCGCCAAATCAATGGTTTAGTCCTATCTAAAAAATGCCTAACGCGCCTAAAGAAGTTTTCAGTTCAAAAACACCACTTCGCTATCTAGAAAAAGCGCCGCCTCAAAAGACCAGATTTCAAATAAACACTCGATTTTTCGTAAAAGTACCAGCGATCGCTACTAAGTACATTACATGGGTATATCCCACGAGGGCCATACATCGTGGCCGGATAAAAACACCCGTCCTACCAGCTCGTAAGCCGTCGCAAAGTTTCTACGACGGTATAAGCCAATGCTCACGTTATGATGCCGCACTAAAGCTGTGTGTTCACTAGGCGACAAATGTTGCTTTCAACGTGGTTTGTTCTGGCTAGATTATGTGGCGACATAAAGGCTTGATTCTGTAAGAATTGGAGAAATTAAACTTAGAAAAATGCTATATTTTTTGCTGATAAAACAAGTAGTCCAGGGTCCGATTCCCAGGGTTTTTCCAACAGGAATTTCTCAGTAGCAGCCGGTCTGAATTTGTGCCAGGTTATTGGCAATAGGCTTGCCTCTATTACATGGGGCTTAAGGCGAAAGCGTCAGGGTAGTCCGCGAAATTAAAATTTTCTTAATTTTTTTGCATTTTGCAGGTCAGTGTCAGGTTTTATGTCGATTAAAATATGATTCGCGGTCGTAAAAAATATGGCTTTACTCAATTTTAATCATTACAATCAGCAATACAACTCCATAAGTTAGCAAAGGTGTCAAATGTCATGATTTCATGACATTTGACAACATGATACTGACCTGCAAATTGCAAAAAAACGTAAAAAAATTTGAATTTCGCGGGCTAACCTGACGCTTTCGCTTTAAACATAACTGGCGAAATGTGGGTGTACTATATAGGTACCCTTCTGCTTAACCCTTTGGGGAATATAGGCGTGATGTTATGTTATGTGTGAAAACAAGAAGTAGGTACTTCATCTGCGTTCGCAATTTATTTGCCAAACATGTAAATAAACACGAGTTTTAGGAAAAACAACAGTAATCCTTAAACATAAGGTTCAGTTTGCGCTACAACTTCATATGTTTTATGACTTTTTCTAAAATCAACTTTATTTACACTACTATAAAGTTAGTGTTTGTTTAAGTGGAAATAACATCAATTGGAAACAAGAATTTAAATAGACCTTAGATGAAAAATTGTAAGTCTAGTCAATTCAGAATAAGGTTTAGACATCGCCTCGGTACTGATAAAAACTTTTACCCACTCCCAAATAGCTATGTGGTCCGAACCAAAGGTTTTGGACAATTGATATAGTTGCTCGATATTATGGTTTCCTGGTCACTCGATATTTGCGTTCTTCTAAATCTGAATAAATGTCAAGCTCGTCCAAAATTTCCTTATAATAAGTAGAAGGTTAGATGTATAACCGTCACCACTAAATAAAAGACTGTCGACTTTAAAAACGTCTTCCAGTTAAAGTCCACCAACATAACAACCGTGTGTTCATCTCCTAAGTTTTCTGGTGTTCTAGTAATTCGGGAAGCGGGGCACGTACCCCTAAGCCTGCTTCTTGAGCCCCGCGACATGTGTGATCTGTCTCGTATGAGAATTAAGGCAACGTTTGTGTATAATGTCTATGTAGGTACATTTTGTCTGTTTGTTTGCTGAACGTCCTTTGACGTTGAGATGGCTCCTCATAGATATTTGCTTAGTTATGTATGTGTGTTGTCCTATTTAGAATTGCAAGATCTGTCTAATCTAGCTAAAATGGTTTGAACAACTTTAACTGTTTAGAAGTTTTTCTTGGCAAACTTCGTTGCGTTCTGTCGGTGTTTTAAGTTCAAATACTTTAAAAAGAAGAACAAATTGCTGTCTACTTTGGAACTTGGCAATGAATTTAAAAGTTTATATGTTCGACTAAATCGCATCAGGCCAAAGATGTCTTAGAATTACGATCAATTGGTGTAGAACGGTTATGGCGAGAAACCAAGTCAATACGACATTCGACAAAATCGGTTTCTCGAACGCAAAAGTCATTATGTATTAACACAATAGTAAATTATAATACAACTGTTTACTTCATCATCATCATCATCAAAATTGGCAACCTTGTTCCACCCACTGCTGAAGTCAAAGTCAAAGTCAAATAATTTATTTCAATTAGGCACATGAAAGGCACTTTTGAGCGTCAAACGTCGCTGAGTATAGACCTCCTTTCTTTTGTGCCATGCTTCCCTGAAGGTCTACCACTATTATTAATTAACTATTACTAGTACTTTTACTATTTTAAAAATAAGAATACCTAAATGATAAATGGTTTTATTTCTGTAAGTAGGTTTGTACAAACTTTTACATGTCAATCATGTAAAAGTGTGGAGTCTTTATAATGTGTACATATCGAAATGAGGGAATCTATGCTTAATTTTATCGACGGAAAAAATATTAATAAAAACTTTTTTTTGTCCTTTTTGGCGTCTTATTGAGAAATTTTACGTTTATTGTAGTAATTGATTAAAAAAAACCGATTTTTGTTAAGAAACATGTTTATTTTCAATTGCAGATAGTTTGTTTTTTTCACAATTTTAATATTATGAGGACGCCTAATTACTTCCAATCATTATGGAGTTTGTTTCATCGCGATAGATCATTTAGTTTATTAGATACACCGTTTTGTTTTTTTAGAATTTTAAAAATATTTTTTTCTGTCTTTAAAATTAAGCAGAGATTTCCCTCATTTCTGTATGTGCACATTATAAAGACACACTGTATTTTAAAAACTAGATGAGGTCGGCGTTTCCTATCTGACTACTCTGAGAAGAAAGACCGAAACAAACTCAGAGGTCGCAAACCCTTTTAAAGTCCAATATAATAACCTAACTTAACAAACTAAAATAAGACGTCGAAAAATTCCTCCGCACTGCTGTCGACTGGTAATGTACCCAAGAGACTGGCAGCATTGCCACGTTGTATGGCAATGCTGCCAAAAAAAATCATTAAAAAGATAATGAGCACTTGGACCCCTAGGAAAATACATTAAGTAATTTTCAAAAGGCACAGTGCCACACCGTTGTGAGGAAACCGACATATCCCAAAACAAAAAATTCGAACACATCTGCCAATTCGCACTGAGCCCGCGTGATGGATTACGGCCCATTCCCTTTCACCGAGAAGAGGCCTGTGTCCCAATAGTGGCAACATTTATATTCTGATTTTACTACAGTGCCACAAGATCAAGACATAAATACAGCTGTAATATTACAATGAATGATTATAAAGGCAAACATTCAAACTATTTGGAACCATAACAATCTGGAGCCAATTAATTACCCTTTAAGTTTATGTACATAGTTGAGCTCAACTCTATCTGTCATTATTCATGTTTCATTGTAGGTAAACAAAGCATTCTTGTTTGGCTAAATAAACTATGAGACTGAGACTAGGTAGGTATATTACTTATTTGTGATTCGTGCCTGGTTGATGGCAAATTTGCCAATAGGCTCGCCCCCTATTGCATGGGACTTAAATATAACTGGCGGTATGAGGGTATTCGAAGTAAATTCAAATAATTTAATTCGAGTAACATAGACTCATACTGGAATAGGCATACACATTTACAAATAAAATAAAAACAGAATTGAAATAAAATAATATAAAATTAAAATTCAATAAAAATAAGATTAAAATCAAAATTAAAATTCAATAAAAATAAGATTAAAATCAAAATTAAAACTCAAATAAAAAAAAAAACAAATAAGATTACATTAATATTTTCGTCATAAATTATAGTTAAGTACAATAAATGTCATTTCAATTTAAAAAGAAAGCAACACGTAACACGCTTGAAAATATAAATTTTACACTCCCAAGCGCGCCACGTGCCGCTCACAACAGTGAGTCATGATGAGTGTTAAAGGTACACCTATAACCACAAATATTTTACAAAATTTCTACTTTACTTTGTCTTTGAATAAAAGTTTTGAACGATAATCTATTCTTTTGACTAATCAATTTTTATTGATGAATTACTTCTACTTCGTGAGCCTATACAAATGTAATGAAATGGAATAAACGATCAAGTATTTTCATTTGGAATGGGCACGTCCGATGGTCATTATGTCTAGCCTCGCCTCGTCGATTATATTTAGCTGTGCTTCGGAAAGCACGTTAAGCTGTTGGTCCTGCGCCTGATCTCTCTCTGATCGAGAGGATTGCCGTACCATCGGACTATGAGAGTGAGGAAAGAGAGAGTGCACCTGTGTCTGCGCACACGCTTGTGCACTAAAATATCTCCCGCGCCTTAGGCTGGTCTCCGCTGAGATTAGTCGCCATGGTCGAAATTCGGTCTGGCGCAATATTTTATTATATCTAACCTACGCTGTCAGTCCCATGGTATTAGAAGCGAAATGAATATTACATCGATGAATGGAAGTGATCAATAGAAACATTTAGTATTTACCAGTTACAAAATACAAACAAACATCAATCAATCTGTCTAGACTTTTTCCACAACCCAATAACTGGGAAATACAATACCCCTTGGTAAGACTGGTTGTCAAATTTTCGAGCTTCTGACGATCCGTAACGATGGTTAAAGTTCCACGAGTGACAGCCGGGACCAACCGTTTAACGTGCTTTCCGAGACACGGAGGAGTTTTGGTATGTAAAGATGAAAATACAAACAAACACCGACTGTTAAAACATAACTCTTTGTAAGGATTACAGGTAGCAGTAATGCTAGCAGTGCAGAATGCAATGTCCCCCGCGCATTAGGTTTAGCGGCCAGTCGTTTTCCCAGCACCGTGGCAATAACTTGTGTACCGTGTAACTAATATAAGAAACGTCATTGTGCTAAAGATTCATGGTCATATGAATAGACTTTATATTGTACACCTGAATTTAATTTATTATCCCTCTCCAACCACTATACTCATAAGGTCCCAACACTCTTTCTTATAGTTTTGCCGTAGTCGGGTAAAAAGCACTGCTGGTCTTTCTTATCGCCATCAGTGACCTTGGTCTCTTAACAGAAATTGTAATCGTAATCGGGTAGATAAGACGAAAAATATGGCAAACCAAGGATTGGCACAACTTAGGACAGGCCTATAAATAGGTCCAGTAAAATCAGGACTATTACATAAATATTTAGTTCGATATACAGTGTCGCAGAGATGAAACCGGGATCAAAAGTAACTCTTCAGATCCGATAAATCAAGTAGATATCCTGGGGATTTACAAAAGACTTTTATGTAGAAAAGGGGAACATAGCTGGGTCGATTCCGTAAAGAATTTTCACTCTTACGAAAAGGCAAAATAAGCAAAAAAGAGTAGCAGCTGGTTCCCATTTGAAACAGTTTCAAATTAGAGACTAGCTCAAACATGTAGCCTAGTTTCAGTGAAACTAAGTTGGTATGAGTAGGAACTTGATTGGACACGTCTTAAAGTTATTGAACATTCTAGAAAATTGACTAAGCCAACAACAAAGGCTAGAAACATCAAAAGTTAAGTTTACTTAGACTCCAACCAAATCACATCCATTAATTATCAAAACAATAAGACCCCAAAACTCCTGGGAATCAGAAGCCTGCTTCCTAAATGTCAGTTATAATTGAAAAGCAAAAAGATATAATGTTTGATGTATTATTAATGTAACGAGGCGAAACAGTATGTCGTCCGCGGGAACCCGTACAAATGTCGGGGCGAGGGGTGAACGTCCTCTAAATACGACTCAGTGAATTCAATAGGGTAACTTTGCCAATTTTTGAAGGAGTGATATTGATGGCAGTGCCTTGCTACTTTAGTGCCCGTTCTTTTGAAGTTTCTTGGGGATGGATAAAATGGTTTCTTTTTTATCAAATAATAGTTTTGATGGACCAAATCGTGGGGAAACTATCAAAACGTTATTTTGAAATGCTCCATCTGGTAGTCGACTTACTTTAGTGGTTATGTAAAACTCAATTTCTAGAAGTAAAGTAAAAATAAAATACTTAGTCGTCATCAATAATGTTTCAATTTAATTAAGTGTGTAGCTGCATCATCATTCCTAAAGACGCGCGCCGCGCGCGCCGACTGAGTGGCCGACCGCGGAGCCCAAGCACTCTGCTACCGCCACCGCGATGGTGGCACCCCCGTCGTGAGTTTCGTGAACTACAGACAATACGTGCTGTGCAGTGATTGGTCCATTCCAATTCATATGTTTTTTAAGTTGCCCGCAAATGATTTTTATATGATAAAAGAATTTGTATTAGTAGCTAAGTTTTTTGGAAATAAAACCATTACCGTTTAGTGACTTGAACTGGTCGTTTCACTCAATCACCTCAGTACCTAACAAGTGGAATGTTTTTGCTACCTATTTTCAATAGAATAGAATATTGTTTATTATGTACACCATGCTTACAAATTATAGATATAAATGTAGAAAATTTACATAAGGTGACACAATCAGTGGCCTTCTCACTTCACTGTTGTTAACATTAAATATTGTAATTACCTACCGAGCTTGAAGCTGCTTTTAACAATTTGAATACTAAAAGTGTACTGTATTTCTATTTTCTTAATGTCACTAGTTGCACTTTGCATTTGGTGTAGACCGGCCGCTCTCAGTCGACTTGAAAGTGTATAAAGTTGTTAATACTCTTTTAAGTTAATGTAATTTATTTTAAAAATGGGAGGAACGCCGCTAAAGTCGCAGGCACGACAGATAGGAAAATAGTTTTACAGCTCTATATAGTTCACACGGAAATCAAATCAAAACAACAATAAAGTACTTAGTTCTGAATTCAAATTATTATACACGATAAATCTAATAATTGATGGACATGGAAATTAGCATTCGTTTGTATTCGGAAATGCGATGATACCCGAGGGACATCAAGGAATTAGAAATATTGTACAGACGCCAGCACATCAAGCTACCCGAAACTGTCAAATTTTCCCAATCAACCTTCAGCGATAAAGTTGAAAATCTATTAAATAAATTTGACAGATTGTAGTAGCTTGATGTGCTGGCGTCTGTACAATGAAAATAACGGAAATTTAAAAACATAATCGATTCCTAAAAGCGAGACTATTACCAAATTACTACCGATCGACATATATCCAACACTATCCGTGGTCAGTATAAACGCATGGCATCCTTCGTGATAGTAATAAAATAACCCGACCTGCCCTCAGTAAGCCGCCCACTATCCATTAATGTAGCTTAGCCACGTACTACTGAATAAGTAAGGACAGAAGACTCACTTCTAGAAACACTTAATGAATAACTTACATAAGAACTTAGCACGAAAATCAAGCAAAATAATAAGCTTTATTGTCTTGGCTTCGAATAAAATGCGAAATAAACAAATTTATTGTGCTTTTAATGAATGGGTACAGCTTCGGGGTTGGCATAAAACAAACAAGTTGTTTTAAAACACGTTCTTTAAACAATGTATAAAACAGTTTGAAATAAAACAATGTTTTTCTAAGTTTTTAAATCACAGTTTCAAACAATGTTTTAAACATGGTTTTAAATCAAATTTTAATAGCGAATTAATGGAAATAAATGAAAAGTTATAAATTTTTGGGATTTGAAATAGTCCGACCTTTAATACACTTCATCGCCGCGCCCGCCAGTCAAAATGAAGTATGTAATTCCCAGCAATTATTTTGGAGACTTTTCTTATTTAAATATATTTTTAGATATGGTAATTCTCCGTCTAAGAACGTCCTTCGGAACGTTCAGGGTGTTACGAGTAAGCTTGGTTCAGTATCTGTGTTACATAATATTTAGATTGATTACAATAAAAAGCGGCCAAGTGCGAGTCGTACTCGCCCATGAAGGTTTCCGTAGCAGCAAGTAACATTGAATGAAAGGTAAATTGCGGTTTACGATTTATGACGTATTAAAAAAAAACTACTTGCTAGATCTCGTTCAAACCAATTTTCGGTGAAAGTTTACATGGTAATGTACATCATATATTTTTTTTAGTTTTATCATTCCCTTATTTTAGAAGTTACAGGGGGGGACACACACATTTTACCACTTTGGAAGTGTCTCTCGTGCAAACTATTCAGTTTAGAAAAAAATTATATTAGAAACCTCAATATCATTTTTGAAAACCTATCCATAGATACCCCACACGTATGGGATTGATGAAAAAAAAAAATTTGAGTTTCAGTTCTAAGTATGGGGAACTCCAAAATTATTTGTTTTTTTTTCTATTTTTGTGTGAAAATCTTAATGCGGTTCACAGAATACATCTACTTACCAAATTTCAACAGCATAGCTCTTATAGTTTCGGAAAAAAGTGGCTGTGACATACGGACGGACAGACAGACAGACAGACATGACGAATCTATAAGGGTTCCGTTTTTTGCCATTTGGCAACGGAACCCTAAAAAGTAGGTACTTAAGTATGTTCACAGATAAGAATTAAATAGATAGTAAGTACTAACTAACTATAATTAGTATGTTATTCTGATCGACTTTTGTACATTTTCCTCAAATTAATTTTAAAATAGTCTAGAAATTAATAATATTAGGCCTGATAGATTTGTCTTGGTAATAAATTGGATAAACCGCTTAAAAGAAAAAACAACTCTTGTTTAAAACATTTTGAACTGTATCACACTAATAGTATAAAGGCGAAAGTTTGTGAGTGTGTGTGTGTGTATGTTTGTCTCTTCTTCACGCTCAAACGGCTGAACGGATTTGGATGAAATTTGGCACACATATAGTTTATAACCTGGAATAACACATAGAATACTTTTTATCTCGATATTCCCACGAGATCGAGATTTATGTGGGTGAAACCGCGGGGCGCAGCTAGTGCTTCATAAAATTTAAAAAAAACTGTTTTATTTTTTCAACTCTGATAAAGCTAGAGAGAAAAATACGTTGTAGCAGCGTTTCACTGTCACCAGGGATGAGATTGGTTAAAGACTTGATACTCGAAGGGGTATCGAGTCTTTGGAAGCACCCCTGCATTTGGTGAAACGTATTTGTATACAAGCACCAGCAAATAAAACAGGTATATTTTACCTACTGATCTTAAGAACATCGTTGGTCTGTAGCAGAATGTACTACACAACTTGAGGCCAGCTTTAGTAGAAGAAACTAAAATTACAACAGACGGGGATATATTTAGTAACCTGTTCCGCTTAGCTATTTCTAAAGAGCCATAAAAACCCTAAAAGAAATCGACACGTGTTTCACTTCTCAACGAGGCATCCTCAGGATGACGATTGACTTGTTACAAACCCGAACACGGCGTGTTACCACTCCGAGCGCTGAACGCAGAGGAATAGGATACTAAATATATCCACGTCTATTGTATTTTATAATGGACTAGCTTCTGCCCGCGACTTCGTCCGCGTGGAATAGTTACTTTGGGCTATCGCTAACTTTAAACCGCGACTTCGTTTACGTAGAAGGTGAAAATATATTTTTTAAATGACTACCCACTCCTGCCCATCTCCATCATGACTGCCCGTGACTGCCTTGCACATCATAAATGCGCGCGCAGTACTTGATCATTATTTTGCTGCGATGTTATTTTAAAACTGCGATATCTACTAAGATATTCATTGAAATCGAATGATGTAAAGGGCAATTTTGTTTCAAATTAAACACTTGTGATGAATAACGTATTTATTTGGATAAAGATTAGTATCATGTTTATAAAGACACCTTCGCAAATAATGCATTATTTTAGAACAAATTTGGTTAGCATAAAAAAGGTTATAGTGAGCCAACCTTAAAAGATAGACATATGCTGACCCAGACTTTTTTTAGAACTTTAAAAGGGGAATACTTCTGTCATACATGATTTTTGTGAAACTTTAACCGTTTACGCAGCGCACGCAGCGGAAGCTCTCAAAAGGAAAAAACCCCCGATTTTGAAACATTCTTCATTGGTGCTCCGCTCCTATTAGTCTTAGCGTGATGATATATAGCCTCATAGCTCAACAGATCTTCCTACGAACCACTGCACCCGATAGCAATACGATCGTTTCATAGGCGTCTAAATTGACATAAGTTTGGTACAACTATTTGATCGTACTGACCCTTCTGTATGTATCTATTAGTAGGCAGGGCTCACGCACGTCGTACCCGACGTAAATCGATCCCCCCACACATGTGGCTGATTGCTAAACAATTCCAAGTACACACCCTAATCCGACCTCAATTCTTAAAAAATTACCGTAAAAGGGCTTCTCGATATCTTCTTTGAAACGTTATTTTGCTATATGATCCGCTTCAGCTTCATTTTGTAAATACAGATAAAGATCATTTATTTGTCCAAAACATGAGTAATACACACACATAGCATACAAGATATTACAATTAAATTATATCACAGTCATGTTTTACCTTAACGGCGTACAAATATAAGTAGGTGGGTTATTATATTTCATCAAATGATTATAAATTATCCATTATTCAAATAATTAACAGTCCAAATTATAATTTAAAAATTTAAATGTACTACAGATTATTGTCAATCAATTTAATGTCAAAGTAATTAGGAATACACAATTACAAGAATTAGATTAGATTAATTTATCATTCAGAAATTAGTCAGTGCTGTAATAGACTTTCTCTAACAGAAGGCTTTTTAACCTACTTCTTAATTTTTCTGTTGAATATTCCCTCCGAAATTTTAGCAAAGTATTATAAAGGATTGGTGCCATACATATTATACTTTAACGCAATAGAGCTGTCCTGTAACCATCTCACAATGTTATCTTAGGTGAAGTGAGCGTGGAATGAGTTGTCAGTTGCTAAGGATTGACAGTTTAACACTATTGGCAGCTCACTTCACCTAAGATATCACGGTAAGATTTTTACAGAATAGCACATCTTGATCTAGGAATTCAAAATTTGCAATTGTTGTATTAGTACCTGAATAAATGGGTTATGCGCACTTCTTCCCATTCGGACTTTGTCCCGCGTTCGCAGTTGGTCCCATTGGCGGTTGGTCCCGTTCGCAGTTGGTCCCAGCGTCATCGCTATTGCATATACCTACCTACAGTGCGTTCATTATAATTTGTCCCGTGACGCGATTGGTAGCACTGTTCTGTCAGTCGCCATTTTGAACTCTATTAGTATTGAAACTAAGCTTGACAAGCAATGGTGTCAACATGACGGCAAAGGACAAGTTATAGTGAACGGTCTATGTGAGTCTCTTTCACTCTATGTGTCATAATAGCGGTCACACGTTTCTCATCTGACATTGGCTAAATTGCCATAAATAAAAATAGAATTCAGCCTATAACTTTCCCACTGCTGGGACACAAGCCTCCTCTCGGTGAGAGGGAGTGGGCTGTAATCCATCACGCGGGCCCAGTGAGTAGATGTCACATGTGTTCGAATTTTTGGTTCTAGGACATGCCGGCTTCCTCACGGTGTTTTCTTTCACCGTTTAGAGAGTTATGGTGATGACATAAAGTAAACCGCCTGGCAGTGTTCGAACCCACGAAGTAAGTTTGTAATCGTAAGTCGCGGCCGTTACCACAGGGCCACCACTGCTCTCAAAACGGAACAAAAATTGAATAGAATAGTCATTATTGCGTCCGGATACTGTAATGTGTTCTGTTGAATGTCTCTATATTGTTTAGATATAAGAAACAAATTTATATATCTGGGTATATATCAAGAAAGTATAGGAATATATTCCTAACCAAAATACGTACCTATCAGTTATTCAAAATAACAGAGAGGCGAGAAAGTTCAAATCTACATTTCATGCGGCGAAAATATACTTAGTATTTGTACTTTTCACAAAGCCTTTCCTCTGAATTTTAAGTTTATTGTATGTTATCTAAAAGCTAAGCTTTAATATTCTTCATCCTTGTCCCAGACTTCTCCGAAAATGAAAAGTACCAGAATTTTGCATAAAGGCAACTGTCAGAACACATTAGACTGCCTCATAATTTATTACGACACGGTTCCGTACAAAAAGGTTAGCGTGATCTGGACAAAATTCTGCCTTGACAAACAGTAATATTTATTCACTGAGTTTTCAAGTTCTAGTGCTTAACTTTGACCATGTGGCCACGAGCTACACGCTCAAGCGACACGCAGCTTGTGACACCGACTGTGAAAAAAAACAAATGGAAAAGAGCTGTTTTGCTGCATGTAACGGACGAGTCACCACAACGCGACGCCACTGACGGCAATGGACGGAAACAGAAGACGCGCGCGCGTGTTGCTTGAGGCAAGTGCGACTTGCGTCACGCTCGAAGACGTGAACGGAGCCAGAGGCCTTAGTGTGAGTTTCTTTTTACCATCTCGACTTTACGCATCGACCGCGTTCGGCTCTTCGATTGGCCCTCACTGGCCGTCACTGGTGATGGACCAATCGGAGCGCCGATCGCTGTCGATCCTCTGATCCCGATTTTTTCGATCTTGTACGTGTATTCATTGTGCTTTTATCTCGCGTATTGAATATTTTCTCTAGCATTTTGTTTTTGTTATCTTTGCCTTTATCAGGGGAGTAGGTGGTCTTTACTAATATGTACGCGGTCGTTTCCTTGTTTATATTACGGCGAGTTTCCTGATTTTTTCCGGCCAACTGTTTACTTTGCGTCCCTGAAATCAGAATGTTTCCATTTGATTCCAAGATAATTGTGTAACATTTGTAGATTCAACAGTAAATCAAAATACAGCAACCATCTCTGTTATTTCTAATTTAACTTATGACGTCGAAAATTATAGATAATGGCAGATCATAAATATTTAAATCGTTAGACTCAAACTCAAAAACTCAAACTCAAATCATTTATTTCAATTAAACCATTTACAGGCACTTTTGAATTGTCAAGGAATCGGTCAGTCAGAAATAGGTATGAAGCTAGTTGCCCATTCCAAGCGTAGTAGGTACCTATGGAGAAGAACGGGCAAGAAACTCCACGGACACTCTTTTAAATAAAAAATTGTTACAAAATATTGGTTACATCATTCATGTTGAAATTATACATGTGAGAACAATGTAGAAAGACGTGCACATGAGAAGCGTCCGTAATAAAAAGATAAAAAAGAACAATTCAAAGAAATAAAAAATAAAAAATATAGATTTGCCCTCATCTTACTAAGTCGCGCGAAAGTGTCTATACTGAGAAGATTGAGCTCACGCAATAATAATTGCGTTTCCATGACAGTAAAGTCTAGACTCTGCGACATTGTGTCTGTCTGAGGTGTCAAAACAAAGTAGAAACACGACCTTTTGAGGCAGTAGGGCGAATCTAAGATTTAAATATTTGGATGTATCATGATTTATTTCACTTTTCAAGTAGGAACTTATTTAGTTTTTCAGGGCAGCAATTTTCTCTATTATTGAGCGCCAATTCTTAGATCTCCTCTTCCCTATGACATTTGCTTTCTCTTTGATCTATGATAAGCTATGAAATACAATATTCGCATAAAATCGGCCCCTTATCTACTTCAGGTAAACTACTTCAATACAAAAAGGCGAAACCGATTTGGAACAGCACCCGTTTCCACCGAGATACTTCAGTACAATGTGTGTAAAGAAACTTAACAATGTCGTATTCTCAATCACAATGAAATGCAACAAAGGAGATATTCAGCAGGTTGGAACACTTGCAACATGTTCTCATGTGTATTCTATTTATTCTTTGGAGCAGCGACAAACATCTCTCCTTGGGGTGTTAGAGCAAAATTTGCTTGTCTCTAACTAGACACGACTCTTGAAAGTGGGTTTAAAAGTGTCAGTTGGATTTTCGGTGAAAGGTTCCCGCTGGGAATATAGAGTTTAATAAAGCTATTTTGTAAAAATCTCACCGTAAAAACTTAGATTAAAGGAGCTTGAAGTAAACAAACTAAGAAAACTAGCTAATCCCATTTGGGATGACAGTTCACTTAGCTCACTTCAAATAGATATGGATAATTGTGGTGAATGTAATATTTTTTTTGTTCTGTACTATTCTATTGCATAAATACTAGGAACAAACACAAATTTGTTGTACCTACAATAAGGCTCAAGAAAATAGGTGGCTCGTTCAGATGTCAATGTATACGCTTTTATTATAAACTTCCAAGCCACGTACAAGATCTAAGTCTTAATAAATTCAAATCATTCATTAAACGTAAATTGTGCCAGAAAGCGTTTCATACCGTTTAAGATTACATTGAGGACAAAAAGGCTTGGGATTGAGCTGCTCCAATTTATTTTAATTTTTTACATTCTGAATTTTGTTTATTTTGCTATCTTTAAATTATATACACAATGACATGAATATTTACTTTGTGAAGTATAATATTACACATACGAACTACACATCAAAGATATGACGTCACACAAATCCTGCATCGCGCAGTTAGAGTTTACCGAGCGATCGACATACATACAAGATTTCAACTTCAAACCGATGGGCAGTTGCCCGCAAGACACAACACCCGTCTGGTCGGAGGATCCTCCCTTTTCTATGGTGGATAAGTGAACTTTACACCCTGTTCCTTATACCACTAAAAACCAGGTACCAATTTTAATTAAATTCGGCAAAAAGCGTTGCTAAGGGATACATTTTTATTCATTCTTTAAAACTTTATGCACAAGTAAAAAAACCGTACAAAGCCGGTCGTAATGCCCTAGGCATTTTCTACCAGTCTACCTTTTAAGGTTCCGTAGAGAAAAACATAGTATTTACAGAATTATAATTCTATGAATACATATCTGGTATAGTTGCGAATCATATTTTGATCAAGATACAACACTGATCTGCAAATTGCAAAAAACGTAAGAAAATTTTAATTTCGTGGACTACAACTGCATTTTATTTATAATTAAAAATAAAATACAAGAACAAATACAAATACTTACTTAAATTTTCATCCTAGAAATTCCCAAATTCATATTACAATTAATATTTAATAAAAACTTGAAAAGTGATAACCAAGCTTAAAACTTTACCTAACTTGTATGATATCATTCAACCAAACATCTCGCATTCTGACAGAACCAAAACCCCTTTTAGTAAAATATTAACTCACTACAATAATTCAAACGTTGACAAGATAGCCCGGTGAACCCCCGAGCCATTGACACCAATCGCTTAAAGGACTAACCATAGACAACAATACGACTGCTTAAAACGCTATAAATCATCGGCACATCCGCGCTTCCGGCCCGATGCTCGCTGTAGCGGAACCGGAAGTAGTCACAGCGCCGGATATGACGCGAGCTGCCTGACAGTTAATATCCTGCTATGCATTGCTATGTCATCGCCTACCTACATTATACTACCAACCTTATGACTGCTGAAATAGAGTGTTATTTCGGTTATGGTTGGTGACACGTTCGTGTGTTCTTGGGGGTTGGAGATTCGATCCGTTAGTGTGGAGTGCACTTTTGAACTGTTCGACTGTCTTTTGTCATTTGAGTACATTTTACACGCGTCGGGCTTCGTAATTGGATTCCAAGAACGTAGCAGTTATTTCTGTTGAAATATGGAATTGAATAGAAATGGTGGATTCTGATGGTTCTTCCTAAGTTTTTACACTGCTAGGCATGTACAAAAGACGATACTTATGTTCGTCTAGCAAACGCTAAACTATGCACTGCATGCATAGTATGCAGCACCACTGCTCGTTCTGTACTACGATTGATGCCATTATTTTTACTAAGTCGGTATTTACATCTTCAGCAATTTTCTTATAGGTAACTCTAATTGGCAAGAGATGGAAAGAAAAAACACTTTACAAAAAAAAAAAACAAACGACTTCCAAAAAAAAACAACCGACTTCCAAAAAAAACACTTCAAAGTGAAAAATAACTTTAATTTCGGAAGTGTCGGTGTCTTTGAGTTTTCGTTTTTTGCCACCGACTTCCGAAATTAAAGTTATTTTTCACTTTTTAGTTGTGATACCTTCCCCACACAAATTCGAATACCACTACCTGCTATGTAAATAACAGTGACAGGAACCGCTTTTAAAGCAAATAAATGACTTTGACTTTGACTTTGAACTTTTCATATCATCTACATACTAAGTGGGAAGAAAATACGTATTATTGAAGCCAACTCAAAAATTATCCAAGTAAAATTAATAAAATTTAAATGGGACCACCTCGAGAGCATACCATTTCAAACAAAAAAGAAATATAATTTTCAAAATCGGTTCACAATTGACGGAGAAATCGGTGGACATATATAAATAAAAAACATTCGTGTGGCGGACCTTTGATTTCTAATTTGTAAATGAGGAGGTTCTTTTCATAACTTGACTATTCCACTTTCTTTTTTTTTTTCAGAATTTGGAAAACAAGTTTTTTAGGAACGCAGTTATGTATTTAATCCTTTATTTTGTTGAATTATTTTATACAACCAGAATAGCCAATGTTTTGAACGTGTTTCAAAAATCTAGCTATAATCTATTTTAAATTTTGAAAAGGAATAATCTAGTTTTGACTCGGCTTTATTGGAATAATCATGTTTTGTTAAGGGTCTCGAGGAATAATTTCAAGCCACGCCGTTCCAAGCAACACAACACAACACAATTTCAAGGCACGTCATAAAAATAAAAGCTCTGCACCGAAGAAATGTACCTGACTTTGAAACTAAACTGACTGAAAGATATAGGGAAATAGGTAGTGGATTAAACTACTTTTGATGAAATTATGCGTTTTATTGAATTATTTCTGCTGGATCAATCACGTTTTGGCATACTTTTGTTTTCGCTGCATGTAAATTCCAATGTCACAAACCAAAAAAAAATAAAAAAAATTGTGTACTGTCGAAAGTGGAATAGTCAAGTTTTGAAAAGACCCTCCTCAAATACTCTTTAGTTACCATAAATATGTCAAGCATTAAAAAGAAAACTGATACTTTTGATGTATGTCAGAATGTAAATATTAAAGCATAGAGGAAAGTAATATTTATCGGGTATTAAAGTCATTTATTTTGTTCTGTCACATATATTCCTCGTCTTTTTATTACAAAGTTCCAACATTCCATTTAGTTCAACACTAAATACGCTACGAACATCATAATCTAATAATCTTCTGGAAGTCGGTTATAAAGAGGCCATCTTATGCGATACGGTCTTTTTTTTACGCAAAAAGTCAAATTTAGTCAAGCAAGCTTGATCCTTGTGGCAATATTCCATCACGACCTTGCTCTATAGAAGCCTGTATGTTCAGCCGTGGTGACATTTACCTACCCTTTTCCTCACATACCACCGAAAAGATGAACCTAGTCCGAATCCAAGTCATCAAAGAGTCCAAAATAGATCCCCGAAAGTACACAAATCATGAGAGATGAAGCAATAAAGTTGAACGCGGGAAAAGGCAACAACTGGTGCCACAAATGAGTTTACCCTGACCGACAAACAAGCGGCCACACGCACACATGCGTACACATGACGATATATCAAGATATACAATTCCAGTGTAAGTTGACTTGGCATTGTATAGGCTTTTCGTACAATGAGAGGTTTGCTTATACTGAACATTTAGGGATCTGGCGCACTAGGCGGCCACGACCACGACCAGTGGTCACAGCGACGACCAGGTAAAGAAAAAAGTGGTGGCACTCCGGGAGTGCCGACAGAAGTGAAAACTTGAACAAGATCGCCTTGGTGGAAGAAAAATACTTGTATAGAACATTGGTCTGTAACCTTATCTAAATAAAGAGCACAATCGCTTTTACAAAAAATAATACTTCCGAAACCTTTAAAGTAAAAATACTTGCATAGAACATTGATCCATAACATAATATAAATAAAGAGCATAATCGCGTTTACAAAACCTTTAAAGTAAAAATACTTGCATAGAACATTGATCCGTAATTTAATATAAATAAAGAGCACAATCGCGTTTACAAAAATAAGGTGTCGTCATGGTGTCGCGAAATCAATGGTTTAGTCCCATCTCAAAAATGCTCAACGCGCCTTAAGAAGTTTTCACTTTAAAAAAAAAAGCTATAGAAACCGATACGAATCGCGCACTTGGTCGCAGCGGCCAACTAGCCGCAGGCCATACAATATCACTAGACGTCTAGTGCGCGAGATCCCTTATAGTTTGAACAATCGTCGACACGCTATGTGTAAAAATTCTCAAACTCATAGCATTTATTTCAATTAAACCATTTACAGGCACTTTTGAATTGTCAAAGAATCGGTCAGTTAGTCAGAAAGTTGAAGCTAGTTGTCCATTCCAAAACGTAGATCTCTATGGAGAAGAACGGGCAAGAAACTCCAAAGACACTCTTTTAAATAATAGATATTACAAAATCCTGGTTACATTATTCTTGTTGCTTCTATATGTGAGAACAACGTACAAAAAATAATCAAAGAAATTGAAAATATAAGATTAAAAATAAGCCCTGGCAGATAAGAGATAACCAGTCTCAACTGACGGCGCCCGTTCACGAACATGACGCGTGGATCAGCACCATCCAGCTCAACCATTTTGTAGGGAACCGAATGATCCAACACACTCGCCACCATCAGCGAGACAGTTAAGTGAGCTTGACATTCTCTCAACTGCCATGCTCTTTCAAGTCAACATACATCATAATAGCATAATAAACGGCTCCATGGTACACATTTACAAAAATTGAAAAAAATGCTTCTAAATTATACAAAACTATAGTTTGCAATGTATTTAAGAGATTAATAGAATTTTACTACCAAAAAGAAAGAAAATCATTATTATCTAATTGGAGAATTCAACTATTTACTTGGTAAAATAAAAAATAAACATTTAGTTCGTAATGTCAAAAACAAAATTTAAAAAAGGGGAAGCAAATCTTCCAAATATAAAATTTTTAACTAGTGAGTCCAAGTGGCTGTGGAGCAGGACCAGCATGATATACCTACCTGGAGAGCGAGACTGAGTGGGGTGTTGGCGGCTCCAAGGCGCTAATAGTTTAGAGGATAATAGTTTAGGTTCTTATTAAGGTGAAAATAACGGTACTTATTTTTTTTCAAACATAGTATCTGCTTTATTTTTATTTCAGTTATTATGCAAAGTTTCATGATCTAATTTGAAGTATTTTTTAATTGTAGCGGTTTATTGTTAAGTTTGGAGAGGTAACTTTGTAATTTTTATTACCCGACTACGGCAAAGCCAAAAGGAAGGGTTATGATTTTAGCAGTCTATGTATGTATGTTTGTATGTATGTATGTTTGTATGTATGTATGTATGTGTTTGTTTTTACGTGTGTTCCACCGTAGCGCCTAAACTACTAAACCGATTTTGATGAATGAGGTATCAATAGATTCGTAATAATGGTCTGGGTGACATAGGCTATATAATTTTTCCCTAAATTTAATTTGGTGGACTTTACACGTAAATTTCTAACCTCGAAAAAAATTAAAATGGGATGATCATGATATGTTTGGTATCAAAAGAAAGGTCTTGACGAGCACATTACAAATATGTATATAATATTATATTTTCAAAGTAAACAAATATGTTTAAATCGTTAAAAACAAGCAAAAGTGAGACTGCGCTACGTAGTATCGCAAGATGTTACCAATCAAATCTTAATAAGTAGAACCGATTTGTAATTCCACTATTATGAAGAAAAACAAGTACAACGAAATATTTATATTTTGGATTTCTTCGAAGCTCGATATCGATATAAATGGTGTTGGCGTCGAAATAAATCGCTCTATGGTTTCGTCCAAAGCACTATGCACTGCTATTGGAATTTAAAATAGGTTAATTACTGAACTATTGTATTACTCTTATTTACGTTTATCAAGTGTAAAAACGGAAAAGTATAAAATAAAAAAATAAAGTTTAAAAAACTGTAACCCGACTACGGGAAAATAAAAATGATCTAAAAAGTATGAAACAAGCAAATATTTCAGACAGAAATCAAGACATAGGTACAAAAATAGTCAAGATAAAGCCGTCGTCGCATGCCATTATAATTTTGTAGGTGTTCTTGGCACCAACATGGTATACAGGCATGCGACCACGGCTTTACCTTGACCAGTTTTGTACCTATGTCTTGATTTCTGTCTGAAATATTTGCTTGTTTCATACTTTTTAGATCATTTTTATTTTCCCGTAGTCGGGTTACAGTTTTTTAAACTTTATTTTTTTATCGATCGAGAAAATTTTATCGAATTGTGTTTTCGTTAAACCATGAATCCTCAACTTTAATATATATATTTATTTCAAAATTAATGTTGCAGTGTTGTCGATTAACGGAGGATCATGCTAAACAATTAGAGGTAGATATTATAGAGTCTTAAAAAGGCTCGTGCAGACTAGCGCGACACCGGTAATTGTTCTACTGTAAAATTTTCGTAGAAATTGTTTTGTTATAGTCGCGTCGCGCCAGTCTGCACAAGGCTTAATTCTAAATTACGAATAATTTTACACATATTCGTAATTTAGAATTAAGCGTCGCCTTGCTTTTAATTTATATTCAGAGATGTATCTTGCTGCTGAATCAAAATATCGTCCAAGCTGAATTGATTTAGAATGGATTATGGTACAAAATTAGAAAATATTCTAGCTCATAAAATCATCACCATCATAATTTCAGCCGAAAGACGTCCACTGCTGGACATAGGCCTCCCCCAAGCACCGCCACTTCGACCGATTCTGTGCTTTCCGCATCCAGCGAATTCCTGCGGCCTTCACAAAGTCATCAGTCCATCTTGTGGGAGGCCTTCCAACGCTACGTCTTCCGGTACGTCGCCACTCCAGAACCACTTATATAATACTTTGAGCAAAACTATGAACCTTTCAGGAATAGCCAGTTTCTATTATTTTAATAAATACTAGTGTTTCAGTAACTAGGGTTCCTTTAGCTTACACAAATTGCATACAAACTGAATGAACTGAGCAAAATTAGAATCCTTAATATTATAAATGCGAAAGTAAGTTTGTTTGTTACGCCTTCACGCTAAAACGGCTGAACGGATTTGGATGAAATTTGGCACATATATACCTAGATGATGCCCTGAAAAAGAACATAGGATACTTTTTTTTTCCCATGGGATCGAGACTTATGCGGGTGAAACCGCGGGGCGCAGCTAGTTAGATTATAAATTATCTTTATTTTGCATAAAAATGGTACATACAAGGTCTTAAATGTAATTAGTTCCGCATATTTTGCTTATTTAATTCAGCAAGCAATAAATACTTTAAAATAAAACTATTACCTAACTAAAAACTTCAATTATTACTACTGAGATCGAAAAATCTACTTTAAAATTAAACATTGGTCCTTGTGTACAGACGCCAGCACATCGAGCTACCCGAAACTGTCAAATTTTCCCAATCAACTTTGAACCTTAGACATCAGCGATAAAGTTGAAAATCTATTAAATAAATTTGACAGATTTTAGTAGCTTGATGTGCTGGCGTCTGTACATCAGAAATTAAGCTTCACCGCCGCTGAGCCAGTAAAAAGTAGCAAGTCTTTTTTTTTCTTTGATAGAATGTGCGATACAAAGGACTTTTCTATTTTCCTGAAAAAATACACATGACAGATCTGCAACACGTTTTTGTTAAATATTCAACGGAAACCAAAACCGTGTGATATGACAAAAAATAAAGTTTTTTTTTTTATCCGAGCATCGAATTCCGTCCCGAGGGATATCTGCCATCAGATTTATTTGATTGCAGCGCGGACGATACCGCGGAAACTCTAGTTTGGTACCAAATCCCTGGTCCCAATCATATTGGATATCTGGTCCACAGCGTTATCGGGTGATTTTCTACCCGCGTAACCCAGTAGTTGCAAAATTCAAAAGTTACAAAATATCTTTGTGTTCACTACAGTACCAATACTGTAGATAGTGGACACAAGGACCAATATTTTGTCTATGGGTATTCCTCAAACCACACCAACTTTGAAACGCACCAAATGAAGCGCACCAAAAGTGTCCCTCGAAATGCACCAACGATGAAACATAGAGAGGAGCATCAAGGATTCGTAATAAATGATATCGATAGACGTTTTAAAATTCAACTGTCCTTATTGTTTATTCATTAAAACTACCAGGAAAGCAGAAATGAACTGGAACTAGGTGCTTAAGCGACTTACTACTTAATTTAATAATGGTAAAAATACCGGTTTTGAAATTGAATCATGTGTTGTTTTGAAAAGTACCAGGGTGACAGAAATGAACAGAAAATAGACGCCTAAACAATCTCACTAAGTTGTGCACCAATGTGACACAAAGAGGAATATAAAGTATTATTTATTATTCAATTAATCGATAGAAGTCTTGAAACTGTCCAATGACTTACGTAAAACTGTAATGTCCTGTACATAACTATCGCATAAACAACTACTTCCAGTTCATGTCTGCTTTCCTGGTAGTTTTAATAAATAAACAATTAGGACAGTTGAATTTTGAAACGTCTATCGATATAATTTATTACGAATCCTTCATGCTCTTCTCTATTTTTAATAGTTGGTGCGTTTCAAGTAATACTTTTGGTGCACTTCATTTGGTGCGTTTCAAAATTGGTGCGCTTCGAGGAATACCCCTTTGTCTAAGCTCCAAAAACATTGATCTTTTCATCCTGAACCTGATACATAAAGTTGGTCAGATAAAATATCGTAAGACGCTTCCTATACAAGGATCGCTCATACCGAGGTGGTGATAATGAATAACCAGGATGTATCTACTTAAGGGCCAACTTAAAGTAACTTAAAGCACAGATTAGTGTAGATGAGTCACTCGGCAAAATCATCTATATAAAATTCGACTCTTACCACGACACGATAAAGTGCAATTCAGCTATTCACCCAGAAGTTGACTCTCTTTCTATCGCGTAACTCTTATATCTTCTGACTACGTCACGCCCACAGAATTCGACAAGCCGAGCCCGCCGGGTACCTATTTGTAGCTTCATAGGTACCTAAAATTCTGAGTGTCATCTGTATTCATCTAAGCTTAAAGTGTGTGGTTTATCGTCGCTTGACACGCTTATAATGCGCTTTATCCATGAATTTGAAAAGATGCTGACAATCCCCAAACAACACGATCTTTTGCCACCAAATGCAACTTCACCTATAGCATTAGTCAAATAAAAAACCGGCCAAGTGCATGTCGGACCACGCACAATGAAGGGTTCCGTAGTTGGGAAGAACTTTGTAGTTGATAAACATGTTCTCCCATACTGAATGTATGGGAAAACATGTTTTTGCAACTGCAAAATTAAGTTGGTCGATTATTACTCGATAACTAGTAAAGCTTACTTAGCTGTGATAGTTTTCCTTTTAATTTCGTTATATAAACTACTGCTGTGATTTTTTTCACACATCCAAAACCAACCATTTAGCTGGCAGGGGGGAGGACACTTGACTCTAACAAAAATTAACACTTTAAAGCTTAATATTTTGCAAACGGATCCCTGAATCCAAAAATGGTTTTCACAAACTCATAATGTTTTTGTAAGACCTTTCCAATGATATCCCACACTATGGGATAAAAAAATAAAACATCACCACTTTACGTGTAAAAAAAAAAATGTTTTTCATAATTTTGTTTTACCACTTTGTTGACGTAATTAATATGTATACTTATGTCAAATTACAGCTTTCTAGTACTAAGGGTCTCGGAGCTAGACCGTGGACAGACAGACAGACAGACAGACAGACGGACATGACGAAACTATAAGGGTTCCTTGTTTACTACGGAACCCTAAAAACGAACGCTATATAAAATCCAACATGGCGGCTGTTGTCAAATGAGCCCTGCGTCATGTGAGCCGGCTAATGATATCCATTCGATAATTGTTTTAATACCGTTAACAGTATTTGATTGGCGTATTAGTGGCAATAGCTGTCAGCAGTGGGCGTAGTAAATACGTAAATGTAGGTATTTATTGTTAGTAGGTAATTACAGGCCTTTATTCGACTATTAATGGTGACGGGATGATGTTATAGGTGTAATTAAAATGATAGTATATTTAATTTATTTATTTGGCTCACCAACAATTGAATACAACGATACAAAGATATGAGATACATGCAATAAACTTATAGACTAGTGTACCAATTTCTTACAGGTAAGCACATCATGCATTACTTATTTTTTGTTTAGTGCCTACTTAAAATTAGATGATTTCTTATACTCACCGAACGTAATTGTTATTTCATCAAAATTCCAATTTAAAATCTATAATATCTATTTGAATTCAAAACAAAAATTAAAATCATAATTAAAATCACATAAAATTTAAATCAATACTAAAAATAAAACCTAAATCAAAAAAAAAAAAATTAAATCGAAATTTCCACACTGAAATGATTTTACGTATAGTTGGGTTGTGTTAAATTTATAAAGGAAACAAAATATAAACTATATATATCAGTAGCTCATTGGAGCTCCTCCTTCGACATACTTAGTCATTTAAACATACTCAAAACAAACGTTCCAAAACATTGTCCTCCTTTGACATAGTCACTTTAACACAAACACACTCAAAATGAACGTTCGAAGACATGGTCTTCCTTCGACATAGTCGCTTCAACACACTCAAAACGAATGTTCCAAGACATAGCCCGCCTTCGATATAGTCACTTTAACACACTCAAAACAAACGTTCGAAGACATGGTCCTCCTTCGACATAGTCACTATAACACACTCAAAACGAACGTTCGAAGACGTGGTCCTCCTTCGACATGGTCACTTCAATACACTCAAAACAAACGTTCCAAGACATGGTCCTCCTTCGACATAGTCACTTTAACACACTCAAAACGAACGTTCGAAAACATGGTCCTCTTTCAACATAGTCACTTTAACAGAAACACACTTAAAACGAACGTTCGAAGATATGGTCCTCCTTCGATATAGTCGCTTCAACACACTCAAAACAAACATTACAAAACATGGTCCTCCTTCAACATAGTCACTTTATACAAACACACTCAAAATGAACGTTCGAAGACATGTACCCTGACTGCATAATACACATATCACAATCTGTTTCATTTTGGCAGTTCAACAACATTCATTGCGTTATATATATATTATTTACGTTGTTGAGCAGACAAATTATTCGAACTTAATGAAACAATAGATTAGCAATATTCTTCAAAAAGATTCAGATTATGATTGATCGTGTGTTACGCAATTAGGGTGCAGGTCTTGCACAGACTTTGATCGAAGTAACAACCCTTAAAACCTGTAATAAACTCCTACAAAGTAATACAGAATTAATTTAAAATATTTCTTCACAAACATTGACTAACTGTCGTGATTAATATCATCAATCAAATACAGCTCAACTACATACAAAATTACAAATGGTTGTATATAATAAGGTATTAGGATTATTAAGACAAATGGCCCACCTGATGCTGCCTTCATTGTTATTTGACAAACACCTGTAGGTGCGTACAAATTGCCTAGCGAGACTAATTAGTAAGACGTCTAAGCAAATAAAGTGAATAAGTATAAAATAAGTTAACAATGGTGCCGATTCCCTTGTTCACAAACTAAACTAAATTTAAGTTCAGTGCATCTTTTTCTTTCTATTTAATTAAGAAAAGGACAGAAGATAAATTTTTGTTTAGTTCTGTCAAATTAATCAGCGCCTGTCACTACTCCATACAAGTTTAGACGTGATTAAAAACTTGCCTACTAAAATTACGTAAATTTACGTCAACCGCTGATTAATTTGACAGGACTAAACTAAAATTTATCTTCTGTCCTTTTCTTAATGAAATAGAAAAAAAAAAAGCACTGAACTTAAATTTAGTTTAGTTTGTGAACAAGGGAATCGGCACCATTATTTCAATTAGTCGAAATATTTTCATAAAACACAATTTTCGTCTTAATCTGAAAATCCTGAGATATTAGCGGATGAAAGTAAAGATGGAAGCTAAAGAGACACTTCTTTTAATAACGTTAAAGTCATAATAATAATTAGCCCGTATTGTCCCACTGCAGGGCAAAGGCCTCTCTTTCCTTTTTCCACCCAACCCGATCCTAAGCCAATATGGACCAATCCCTCCTAAAAGCGTCAAGTTCGTCCCGCCATCTACGCCTGGGTCTTCCACGATGCCGCCGGACGTTTCCAGGAACCCATGTTGTAGTGGTCTTAGCCCACAATGCATCCGACATGCGGCAAACGTGTCCGGCCCAGTCCCACTTGAGCTTGGCTGCTTTTTGGGTGACGTCAGCGATTTGTGTCGTAAAGTAATAAAATTAAAAAAATTGACAAAGCGCATTCAACAGTATTGATAGATGACAAATAGAATGACAAAACCAACCACAAAATACCTACTATATGTATTCCTTCTATATCAATATTATAAAGAGAAAAGATTTGATTTTTTGTATGATTGTATGTATGTATGTTACGCTTTCACGCTAAAACGGCTGAACTAATTTAGATGAAATTTTTATCCCGATATTCTCACGGGATCGAAACTTATGCAGGTGAAACCGTGGGGCGCAGCGAGTATTAAATATTTGCAACCAATCACTAAACGGCGGAATACTCGTATGTCTTAATTTGCATTGAATATTATATACAGTAACATCTCTTGTAACCTACCACATTTTATGCAAATAAACGATTTTGATTTGATTTGAAAGAGTGCACTACCTTGCTACAGCAGACGGGCGTGACGCAAACGGCGTGGCAGGATGCGACTGTGGTGGAACAATTACTATGAAAACTTCACGGAAATTTTTCTACCGGGGTGGGGTCGCGTCGCGCCGCACAGTGGAAAAAAAAATGCAATTTTTTGTTCAAAAACCTGTCTACACCACATTTTGACGTATCGCTGCCATTTTTTTATTTTTTTTAAAATAATTAACATTACATAACATCACGCCTTGTTTCCCCGAAGGGTTGGGCAGAGGTGTCCCTGTAGCAGGTACACCCACATTTCGCCAGTTATGTTTAAGTCCCATGTAATAGGGAGCGAGCCTATTGCCATCAACCGGGCACAAATCCAGACTCCGAGCTGCTACTGAGAAATTTCAGATAGAAAATCCCAATAACACTTTGCCCGACCCGGGAATCGAACCCAGGACCTCATGCTCAGCAGTAGCGCTTGCGACCACTAGACCAACGAGGCAGTCAATAAATAATAAATAATATAAATCGGGAAAAATCGGGAAAAATCGGGAAATGAAGCAAAAACTACTCCTAAAAATTTTTGTTTTTACAAAAATCAGTTTCCAGGGGTTTTTCAGGTCCCTGATCATGAATTTATTGTCTGTTTATAAAAATTCAAAATGGACGCCCAAAAAAAATTGCTTTATTTTACTTTTTTTTGAGGTTATGGTATTGACTTTTAAGGAAAAGTGGCAATGACACACCAAAGTGTGTTATCTCAGGAGTGTATAAAAAAAAGCAGCGATACGTCAAAAATTTTTGTGTAGGCAGATTTTTGAACAAAAAAAGATTATTTTTTTCCACTTTGCGCCACCGCCGCGCCGTCGCATGTCGCTTACCTACGGGAGTCTTTAAGGTTAAAAATTGCCTCCATGAGTAACGATACTATGGCACACCCTGCAGTAACCACATTCCTGACTCACCATATTATAACTACGGCATAAACTACTCAATAGTTCGTTCCGATACGATAGAAAACAAACTGCTATTTGAAACAATACCCATTAAGCCAGACAATTGTACCGAAAAGTCATTAACACAAATGAACTCAAACACCACCGCATGAAAAGACAAAGCTGCAATATTATCATTACCAGAGATCTCAAAATGGAGTTAATGCCACAGTATAATAAAGTAAGTAGTATTATAAAGAAAGAAAGAAAAATATTTTATTTGGGACACGCACAGGAAATACAAACAGTAATAACAACTGAAAAGGGGCATCTAAAACTAAAAAAACATCGAATTACTGAAAAGAATTAAATAATAATAAACGACCTGTGCGAGGCCAAAAAGGCACCTATCTCAGCACAGGCTGCGATATTTAAACAATAAATACCGCAGCGCTGTTTCTGATAGGGCCCAATTATGTATGTATGTTGAAACTGTTTCTACTCCCTGTCACTTGTCCCTAAAGGTTCATTAGAAAACTAGCGTAAGACAACATTTGTCTGGCATTAATACTGAAATGAACCTTTTTGGCACAGCCGTGAAGCAAATACTATTGTTGTTAATTTCACTTTTTTTATTTTGTTATTTGTATTTTGTGCTTAACGACCTGTGTCCAAATAAACGTTATTCTTTCTTTACATCTCGGCAGAGTCCTTGAAATAAATACCTACGGTCGCTCGGTAAATAAACACGCAGCAGAATGGATGAATTCAAACATCCATATACTAAACAATACAGTCGATAACTTCATGCCATATTTTACGTAAATAAAGGTGCGGAAGCTTGTCGCACCATTCACGTCCGTACCCATGTAGTAACTGCGGCGTACTCATTCGCGATTGTTGATCACCAAAGTAAACCGAGATTTCGAACCGCGTCGTTTCGGCCGGTTTGTATGAAGGCGTAATACTGCTTACTTTATCATACTGTGTCAAAGCTTTCAACGCACTTTAATTTAAACATCCAGTCACCATTTTGTTACTCATAAACAATAGAACGCTGCCCGACGAATATAATTTGCATGAAAACAAGTGAGTTATTCCTCGGACACTGAAACTAGGCTAAGTGCCACAAAAATAGATCACACTTTTGGCTTAAGTAATTAATGTGACAGTTATGCCGCAGGTAGGGCATCCATAGAAAATATAACATCATGCCTGTTATCTTGGAAGGGGTAGGTAGAAGTGTACAAGATAGTTAATTGATTCAGGCGTGACCTTTCGGAAATCCATTATAAAATACAATAGAAGTGGATATATTTAGTAACCTGTTCCGCTTAGCTATTTTTAAAAAGCCATAAAAGCCCTGAAAGAAATCGACACGTGTTTCACCTCTCAACGAGGCATCCTCAGGATGACGATTGACTTGTCGCGAACCCGAACACGGTGTGTCGGTGTGCCGTGTGTGTAAAATCCTGTAAAAATTCCTATGAAAATAGGAAACGCTTTGAAAGCGATTTTTTTTTTTTGGTTGGGAAATTATCAAATAACTTCTCCCGCTCTGGGTGGAGCGGGAGGGTGTGTCAGACTTTTACTGACTAAAACCCACCCGTGTTCCTTCGGTTGCCCTGTTGCCGGGGGCCACGATGTCCCTATCGGTTTTCTTCGAACCCCCGGCAGGCATTGGCCCTAGCGGACCCCGTCAATTCTGCTGACATCTCTTTGAGGCGCGCGTGGCAAAAAGCCGGAGTCTGGATTGTCTGGGTCCTCACGACTGCTTAAGGATATAGTAAGCCTTCGCATAATTTAGTTAAAAACTATGAGGGATCGTTGTTTTAACTTTTAACATAATTATGTTAATTGAAAAAGGTACGTGTGTGAGTTCTCGACTTCGTTTCGGAAAAGGGTGTGATGAAGGATTATGAAAATGTATAGACTTATCCTCCTTAATTATATAACTTGCTTTAGGCTGGTTTTAACGAACATAATATATAAATTTTAATTAAAAATAGAAACGTTTTATAAAGAGAGGCTTATTTCTCCCGCGTATCAAGCATGGAATCGTGCTCATATTTTTGTCTTTCCTGAGCCATAGGATACAGGGTGGCAGGGACATCGACGCGAAACTGTTACCATGGATTCAGTACATGATTCTGAACCCCCTGCGTTGAAATTATTCGTCAGTTATTTTTTTAAAAATCAGCTGTTCCATACTTTTTTACCGCGTAGGTTACACTTAAAAAATATGGAGGAATCGCAACATAACTAAGGCCACTAAGATCAGGCTGGTCCGTACACTTGTATTCCCCATATTTCTGTACGCAGCTGAGACGTGGACATTACGAGAACTGGAAAAGAAAAAAGTAGATGCTCTAGAAATGTGGTGCTGGAGAAGAATGCTTGTGGTATCATGGACAGAATTCCGCACAAACGTCTCCATACTCCAAGAACTCGGTATCAAACAGCGTCTATTAGCACTAGTACAGGCTCGAATACTAAAGTTTTTTGGTCATGTCTCCAGGCGGAATAATGACTCCATAGAGCGTCTAGTGGTGCAGGGCAGAGTGGAAGGTAATAGGCCACGCGGGAGGTCACCAATGAGGTGGACCGATCAAATAAAATCCGCGGTTGGAAGCCCTGTTAATGAATGCGCTAGACTGTCATGTAACAGAACCAGATGGAGGGAGATCGTGAGGCGGGCAACGACTACATCTGCGATTTGACATAGTTTATTGTGACCACGACCGCTCTGTCAAGAGCGATACGAAGAAGAAGAAGAAGGTAACACTTTTCTATGAAACAGCAGTTTTTTTTTTTACCGACGTAAAATTTCGACGCATGGTGTTTCTGAACCATGTACTATATCTTTGGTAACCGTTTTCGCGTCGATGTCCCTGCCACCTTGTATATTATCATTTTAGCTGATATATATGTTGGAGACGGGTATGTAACCCTCGTTATTATCAGCGATATTTTAACTACTGTGGGTGTAGTGTGGGTAGTGTTGGTTAATGCGCAATAGAAAAACAGTTTGCAGTTCAGATCACATTATAATTTACTATCAAATGAATCACACTAGCTAAATTATACACACACTGGGTGCGACGGCGTTTATTAAAATCACCAATTAACACAATGATCAGAAATTACAACTAACACAATAACTGAGCACCACGAATCGAGAACAGTTCCGCGACGTCTTGACTCCGATGCGATCCGAGGATGAATGCCTCCTCGCTGTGGCCTTAAAACATCACGACTCTGTAGAAGCGCGCCTTTGGTGTGGGTAGATCACTTGATTTTTTTTTTTTTTTTTTTTTTTTTAAATTCACAAAACTGATGTACAATCACAAAATAACGCAGTAGAATAGCTACACAACTATATGTCTGATTGACATCTACTAGATGTGAATCTAGCATGCTTATTTTAAGTAACACTTACAAATGACACTTACTATTTAAAAAGTTAAAATAAAAGTTATACAAATCCCAAATTAAAGAAATGAAAAAGTACCTATCGGGAAAAAAAATATTAAAATATAAAAACAAAAAAATAATTAAACAATTATACAATTAAATTTATAAGTTTAGTCCTTACTGAGGCTATGGAACCAGCAAAGACATCTATTTCGCCACGAACGGAGTTGGCAAGAGAAAGCATGCGGCAAATGGGTGAAAAATTACCTATGTTAGTTCGACTATGAGTCAGAACAAAAGTTCTTCGGTTAATTAGGCGGCTACTACTACGCGGGATACAAATATTCACTTTTTCTAAAAGCTCGGGAGAATCTATGAAACCATTTACTAATTTAAACAAAAACATAAAATCCAAACATTTCCTACGTGCGCCCAAAGATTTCATTTTGTAATGACTCAGCCTAGAGTTATACGAGTTAAGACTATGACATCTGTTATCCGAGTAACACAAGTGATATAAAAACCTTTTCTGAACGCGCTCTATCCGATCAGAGTGCACCTGATAAAACGGGTTCCATACCGTACTACAATACTCCAGAATACTTCGAATAACGCTGTTGTAAATGGAAATAGTCAGAACAGGTTCTTTAAAAATTTTCATTTCCCTGACGATGAATCCTGACAATTTCGATGCACGACTAATCATTTGGTCATAATGATTCCTAAAACATAAACTACTATCCATTAAAACACCAAGGTCTCTAATAGTATCAACTTCTTGGAGCGGGCTGTTATTAATCGAGTAACAAGTTTGACATGTTTTCCTTTTTCTGCTAAATTTAATGAAGTAACATTTTATTTTATTTAATGACATTTTGTTTTGTATGCACCAATTATGTACGTTATTTAAATCTAGCTGAAGCCGAATAATATCGGATTCGTTGTATATAGTTCGATATATTTTTAAATCATCAGCAAATAGTTTATATTCCGAATCAATTTTGCAGCCCAAATCATTTATAAAAACTAAGAAAAATAGAGGCCCCAAGTGTGACCCCTGAGGCACCCCTGATGGTATGTAACATTGCTTCGATTTATAGCCCTTGAGATACACCAGTTGTGAGCGATTTCTTAAGTATGATTCGCACCAACGCAGCAACAACCCATGAACACCCATACTCTCCAATTTAGCAATTAGTAAGTCATGATCCACCAAATCAAAGGCCTTTTTAAAGTCGGTGTATATTGCATGAACTTCTCTACCATCATCCACTGCAGATGATAAATATGAAACATACTCAACTAGATTAGACAGTGTCGATTTCTTGGGGCGAAAGCCGTGCTGGTTGTCATCCAGCACATTTTTAAAGTGAGAGTTGATGTCGCCAGTGGCGCACTTGCGATTCGTTTCGTGTCCGTACTAATGACCGTATCCGACATTTACATAAATAGAACAAACATAACATCCGGTGCCAGTCAAATCACTATTAAAGTTATCGTAAAATTCGTGGAAACTGTTTGTGCCGTACATTTTCCGAATCAAAATTTTCACACACATGCTGCGAAAATCACATTCATTTAAGCACGACATGCCTGTCGCTCCTGTGATCTGTCTATCCGGTGTTATATTTTACGCCGAAAACAAGCGAAACGTAAATATACGTTTTTTTACAGACTTCATTTAGCGTATGTAGTTTATCCTATACTATTAAACGAGTAATATTTGTATATATATTTATTTGTTTGTATACAGATTTCTACTCACGTTCTCGAAATCGGCTCTAACGATTTCGATGAAAGTTGCAATATAATTACGGGGGTGAAAAATCGATCTAGCTAGGTCTTATATCTGGGAAAATTAATTTTCTCCGTATTTTCACCCAGATGAGCTCGATTGCCCAAAGTTTAGAACAAATTAATGAATAATGTTATTACATTATTGACATTAGAATATCATTATTCTTATGTCAATAATGTCATATCATTATTCATTATCTAACATCAATCATCATTCATCATTATTATTATTTAAATATTTATCATTATTCATTTACTAATTCCTTGCTGCCATGATCATTCATGGCAGCATGGAATTAGTAAGTACCTACTATCATGGCAGTATGGAATTAGTAAGTACTATCTTAGACTATTAAATAAGCATTCTCTATTTTCACCAGAGCAGAGCTCGGTCGCTCAGGTACCGTCAAATAATAGTACTTTCAACTACGAACTTACTGACATGTAAATTTCTCTTAACGCATGAATAAATCCGAAACAACGTTAATTAAAGGAAAATTTCAATTAAAACCAATATTCACATAACAAACAAACCGAAGCGAAGTGTGCCACGCTATTTATTAAGAAGTGGTAACAGGGACCCTATGTTTACTATCTACCATCTATATAGACTCTCAAACACACGATAATAAACCAGTCAAAGAAAATAATCAACTAACTTCATTGATATAGGGTACGAAATCGTCGAGTAACACTCGCAAGTTATGACGTTCTGGTGATCTGTGATAGTATACGTGACCCAAATAAGAGAGGGTCCGAGAATTTCAGGCCATATTGGATTGGAAGCGTCCAGTCATTGCAGGGATATTATTTTATGGTCAATTGCTTGATTCCACGTTATAGAGCAATCTGAAATATTGGCTGGTGATATGCAAAATTGTTTGTTTACTAGATTTGAAATAAATGAAATGGATATCATTCGTGAATCTTTGACAGTCGTTACAAGTCGTCAGAAGCCCGAAAGTCTGACACCAGTCTTACCAAGGGTTATCGTATTACCCAGTTACTGGGTTGTGGAGGTCAGATAGGTAATCGCTCCATGTAAAATACTGGTATTCAGCTGTATCCGGTTAGACTGGAAGCCGACCTCAACACAGTTGGGAAAAGGCTAGGCAGATTAATTTGAAATAAATGGAACCTGGAGAATATTTTGTAGTGTGAAATGAATACGGATAGCTGAGAACTGAATTTACAGTACTGACGAGATGGAAATTCACTGGTCCTGTTCTTTTAAGTCACAAGAACCAGTGATCATGAATGTTAGAATGTAGATAAAATAAACCAAAATGAAAGAATTCATAAATTTCTATCGTCTGTCCAATGCACACTTTTATCCTTGGCGACGCCCAAACTTTGCGTTTGTCAAAATAATGGAAAAATCATTGACCAATAAGAACATTTCTGTTAATACATAATAAAGGTAGCGAATTTAAAAAGGTACAAGCAAGCTTATTAGCTTACTATAGCTATATTATTAGCAGGTTAGTTATACTTTTAATAAGGGAAAAATTAATTTAGGAAAAATAGAAAATGCTAGGATAGTTCATCCTAATTCCATGTATAGTACATACTAATTCCATGCTCCATGATAGTAGGTACTTACTAATTCCATGCGGCCATGTCATTATTCTAAAGTAGCCATCTTGTTCTTAACTTTGAGCGCCAAGCTCTGCTCGGTTGAAAATATGGAAAAACTAATTTTTCCAGATATGAGACCTAGCTAGATCGATTTTTCGCCTTTGTTAACCCCTATATTGCAACTGTCATTGAAATCGTTACAGCCGTTTTCGAGAAGGAACGTGATTACATATATATATTTCTCGTTGGCGTTGGCTTGTGGCTAAGTAATAACATTAACCGCACGGGTCGAACGATCAGGTTAAGCTACGCTTGCCGCGGTTGGTCAGTGGATGGGTGACCATCTTTACATACCAAGACCCCTCCGTGCCTCGGAAAGCACGTTAAGCCGTTGGTCCCGGCTGTCATTTGTAGATCTTTGACAGTCGTTACGGGTAGTTAGAAGCCGAAAAAGTCTGACAACCAGTCTTACCAAGGGGTATCGTGTTACCTAGTCACTAGGTTGTGGAGGTTAGATAGGCAGTCGCTCCATGTAAAATACTGGTATTCAGCTGCATCCGGTTAGACTGGAAGCCGACCCCAACATAGTTGGGAAAAGGCTAGGTAGATGATGATATACTGCTCGTTTAATAGTATAGGATATAGGATTTAGAAACTCACCAAAATACCACGAAGTCCTTCCTTCATCCGAGACACCAATAACGAACAGAATGTTCAGTATTCATGACGAAAACATAACAAAACAAACTTTTATCCCAATATTACAAACACGAAAGTAATTGTGCAACTCAATCACGTGCCGGCGTCGTAACAGACGACGATGGAACTTTACACAATGGGCCACGACCGACAAATGACAGCCATCTTACATCAACATTGAATTAAAATGTAATCCCCCTGACTTAAGCCAAGCATCAGGAAATAAAACCGATAAAATTCTAGCTGCAAATCTTCCTGCAGCTCGTAAAAATCTACGAGGAAATAAATCCCCTGCTACTCGAGAGAAAAACATAAATAAATGCTAACAAAACAATTCATGAAATGAGAATTCCTCTTATTTCAGACGAGAATTGAATTTGTAATGCAGAATGGTGCATCAATATCGGAAACTGAACTGAGAATGTTACATTGTGGGACAGCGAAATAACTATTGATAATGTCAAATGTGACATTCAAAGTTCTTGGAGCATTATTATTAAAGTACGATCTACGTGACTTCGAAAGTTCGAAGCTACACATGAATACCCTCGACGGCGAAATTGATCTGACATTATAACGCCCTTCGCGTTTATACTTTACTACGACACTAATAGAGAAAACAATGTAGGTAAAGGCACTGAACACAACAATCAAAACCACGTTGATCCAGCACCAACGAAACGACAAAAGAACGAAAGACCACCAATCAGAGTGCGCCGTTCAGATTTATAGCCAATCAGCGCTGAGCTGCGGTCTGTAGCACTAAATTGTGAATAGCTCGCAATTAGTACTGTTAACTGTTGGACAGATCCCACTTTTGGAAACTAGACACGTAAAGCGCGGAATTGTACAATTGTTCTAATTTGGTTAGAAATAGAATTCAGGGAAGCGATGGAAAACAAGGTTTTATCATTGCATAGGAAAAAATATCGTTATTCTTCTGCTCTTATTCCAATTTATTTGTGGTCGACGCAATATATCTTTTTCTTCCATTTTCTTTATTAATCGTTATCTCGGAAGTCACCCCGTTTCTAGCCATTTCATCTTTACAGTCCATCCATTGTTTCTTTGATCTTCCCTTACTCTTATAGTCATCCACATTTTGTACTCAAAACTTTCCTCACAAAATTTTCCTCATTCCCCCGCTTTACATGCCAACCGGCATAGAAATAGTAAAAAACACCTATATGATTTAAAAATTCCAAGTAAGAAACAAGAACCATTTTGTTGTTGTAGATACAGGCGATAGAGAATGCGGAGAAAAGGCTTTTATCGCAAATAAAATGCCAGAGTAAGATTACGCTACACAAGAGCAACCGTATAAAGTAGAACACATATCGTTCGGAGATAAGCAACACTTTCTATGAGAAGGGACAACTGTAGGAAAAGGACACAAGAAAACAGATCGTATCACAATTCACAATCTATTGTTTACTTAGCATCCCTGAGAAGGGAAAGTTAAGAGATTAACTGAATATCTTGCTCAAAAACTCGGCAATTTTTCCGGTAAGATATAATTTGAACGAAATAAAAACAAGCCAGGAAATAGGGACTTGGAAGCTCTCTTGACGGCACCCCAGTCCTTCCAAGAAAATTCACATTATTTGAATAATCAAATAAGGACATTGAGTTTTCTCAGAAATTGTTACGTATCTACCTAAGTGGGTACGGCAGGTTTCTTATTTACACGTATCGGCACGAACTATATAAGAATTACTAACAACATAATCAGGCTATAATGTTCCCACAGCTGGGACTGCATATCTGTCATGAGAGGTCTTGATCTACCACGCGGGCGCAGTGCGTGTTAGTCGATGACACATATCCTTCAATTAATATTATTATTTTAATTATTGTAAATGTGAGGACAATGTCAGTTTTATTTTTTCTTTTTAATAAGTTTTAATAATGGTCTGGCACTTTGAGTACTTTATATGGCCTTACCCAAATGTCCTTTCTTTGGTATTGTTCGTTGAGTCTTTAAGGTCCTTAAGTTAAGGAGAAACCGCAGACTTAGCCCGCGAAATTCAAATTTTCTTACGTTTTTTTGCAATTTGCAGATCAGTATCTGGTTGTATCTTGATCGAAATATGATTTACGACCATAGAAAAATATGTATTTACAGAATTAGAATCATAAGAATCGTTCATACATTTTTTTAAATTAGATTTGTTTCGTAAGAACAAATCTCTTATGGAAAAGTTCTGACACTGACCTGCAAATTGCAAAAAAACGTAAGAAATTTTGCAATTTATGCAGAGTTTGGAAGTGCCTCGTGTATTCGTCTATCAAAGCTATGTATCGGTAGGATACTAAAGCCGTATATCCGTCTATATATCACTAGTGCGGCGGTGGGAACAATATATTCCACGCTGGACACTTTCATTGCCACCGGATACGGTGGAGAACGTATTGCAATGAGCTACTTTTCTCGTATTGTGAATACTTTACAGTAGATCGATACGTGTACGATTGGAGTTTGGTTATTCATGCTTTTAAATACGGGGAGGAATTGGTATTTTTAACCAGAGTATCAATATTTGACAAGTACCTATGTGGACGGTATTTCTGTTAATACTGATTTAAAATTACACAAGTATAATAAATTATAAAGTGTATGTGATGTAAAAATTATTTTTAACTCTGGCTATTGAAATATTTCACGTTCAATTTATTTCAATAATCCGCCTTTCCAAAAAATCAATATCTCTGTGGCGTTCTTTATTCTTTTCTCGTTGGTTTCGCATTTATTATATCACATCCATAGGTCACATCCATAGGTCACATCCATAGGTCATATCCATAGGTCATATCCATAGGTCACATCCATAGGTCACATCCATAGGTCACAGCCATAAGTCGCATCCACAGATCACATCTATTGATCACATACATAGGTCACATCCATAGGTCACATCCATAGGTCACATCCATAGGTCACATCCATAGGTCACATCCATAGATCATATCCATAGGTCACATCTATAGGTCCCATCCATAGGTCACATCCATAGGTCACATCCATAGGTCACATCCATACTCATGTTATAAATTCGAAAGTAACTCTGTCTGTCTGTCGGTCCGTTACCTTTTTGTTCATCCCTTAATAGCCGAACGGATGTTAGCACACAGTTAGACCATGACCTGGGTTAGAACATATCATTACTATTTGTACCGGCAGTATGCTTCCGTAGGACAAATTCTGACCTCTACACGGACGGATACGCAAAAGCTACTATTTGTCTCTGTTTTATAAGCATGGCGTGATGGATAAACATAAATAACAGTCTTCAAAAATTCCACTGCTACCAAACGCAATGTAAATCACATGAAAAATTGTATCTCCCTGCAATAATGGAAAAAGTTACGCCTCCAAATAGGTGAAGGAGGACCAAGTTTATTTATCCCGGAGGAGCGACCATCGCAAGGATCCCGACTTATAAACGCGGGGCTAGGGATGAGCTGCTAATTTGTATTTATTGCGGGACCACGGGATTCCGGGACTCAGTTGCGAAGAGCGCAATACTAATATATTCGAGCAACACTAATATATTTGGTCCTTTAACGCCCGGGAAAAACTGCAAATGTGTAGTTTTAGAGTGAATTAAATGTCGAACATGTAGTGGTATCCCATCTGTGGTACTAAGAGAGTTTTCACTTACATTTGAAGTAATAATTTATTTGGGTTCCAAACAGAGATGGGCCGAAATTCGGTTCACATTCGGTTTAACCGAATTTCTGCAGCTTGAGGCGAACTTCGGCATTTGGCCGAAATTCGGTTCAGATCCCGAACACTCGACACAAGAAAAATAATACCTACTTGCACTATTTTGACTGAAATTTTATAGAATTAAAATAGCATTACTGTAAAATAAAATTATGTCTTTTACTCACTCATGGTCATTTATTTTGGAACATTGTTCCTTAAATGAAATCAGTTTTTGTTATTAGTCTTGAAAATCAGTTCTTCTTATTAGGCCACGCGGTGGAAACACGGTGTGCGGGCGGGGTACATCTAGCAATAATTGAAGTAAATGCGTAAACAAGTCACGACGTGTCGCTCTCGAGAAAGCGCGCGAAATTGAACCGAAGTTCGGTCGAAATTCGGCCGAACTTTTCATTTTTACCGAATGTTTGGCCGAAGTTCGGATTCGGTTCAAACCACATTCGGCCCATCTCTAGTACCAAATCATTTTAAGTAATCATTTATTTACCAAAAATACTTCAATAACTGATGGTGGCTGGCGGCTATTACAAATGAGTAAGACAGCTGCTCATCAAACCGACACAAAATGATTGTTCAAGCAGACTTGTCATGTTTGCAGTTACGTACGTATAAACCCTTATTTTCCTTTTTTAGACGTTGCGTTGCTGCTGTCACCTAGGAAATAAAATGGGACTAGCTCGCAACTGACATCCTATCCTATCCTATACTATTAAACGATCAATATTTGTATATATACATATATATATTTTGTAATCACGTTCTCGAAAATAGCTCTAAGCATTTCGATGAAAGTTGCAACATAGGGGTTTACGGGGGCGAAAAATCGATCTATCTGGAAAAATTCGTTTTCTTCGTATTTTCACCCGAGCAGAGCTCGATCGCCCAATGTTTAGAACAAGATGGCTACCTTAGAATAATGAGATGGCAACATGGAATTAGTAAGTACCTACTATCACGGCAGCATGGAATTAGTAAGTACTTACTATCATGGCAGCATGGAATTAGTATTTACTATACATGGAATTAGTATGAACTATCCAATAATATTAAACGCGCATTCTCTATTTTCAACCGAGCGGAGCTCGATCGACCAGTACCTTAATTGCCTAACTTATTTTCGTAAACAGTTACGACTAATTTGTTTCATTTTGACAGTTCAATAACATTCATTGCGTTATTTACGTTGTTGAGCAGATGTTTTTTCCAACTTATGAAACAATGGATTAGCAGTCTGTTTCATATCGAAACAAATTATGATTGATCGTGCATTACGCAGTTAGAGTACAGATACTGGCGTGTAAAACGAGGAAGTCTGGCAACGCAATGAGTAGATGATTGAATAGACACAGACGAGATCAAATGAAAATCTAACAGGAAAACCAAATAAAACATAAAACGTGACAGAGCAAAAAGCTCATTCATCACTCCTGAAGGAATAATCCGCAATTAATCAAACATTATTGTTTACTCGACCAACTGTCGATAACCGCTCGAGTGGTGACGTGGCGTGCACTGATTGGCTGCCGATTGCGAGTGCCGACCAATCGAATGGGGCGCTCCGCTTTTCTATTAGTCAAGTCAAGTATTTGTAAATAGAACTAACTGCTTAATGGATTTAAAGCTCAAGTAAATGGATAAAATTATGTTTAGATTAGACGATGCCCAAATAATTTAGATATTTTGAAAGTCAACATAAACTGCGTGCTTAATATCTATAAACTTAGTTTCAAAGCTATAGATAGATAGATAGATAGAATATTCTTTATTATGTACACCATAAAAATTACAGACATTAATTTAGAAATTTTACATTGAGTGACACAATGGGCGGTCTTATCGCTAAAAGCGATCTTTTACAGACAACCTTTGGATGGATTTAAATTGAAAAAGAGAGACAATACTGCAGGTAGTCAGTGGTGTACCATTTACATATACAACAGACACATAAAGCATATAATTACTTATATAAATATTGATATATATATTAGATAAATAACAGATATACATAAAATTATAAACATGAAACAAGAGCAAGGAACTATATGTAATGATGATAGGCAGATGGTATATAGTAAATTAATGCTATTTTAAGCAAAAGTTGACGTTTTGAATCCAAACAATTATATTTTACGCTGCTAGGTTCTGCGCACTAAAAGGTTCCACAGTGTCAAAATACAATTTGAAAAATAAATCTATAGGTACGTAATATCTATAAAACAAAGTCGCTCTTCGAGTCTGTGTGACAAATTAGATCACGTAAACAATACAAAAAAAAAAAAAAATTGGCACTCCGGGATTGGCAACAGAAGTGAAAACTTGAAAAATAATCGGCACCGCGGTAATGAACGCGTTGATGTCTTTTACTCTACGGTGTCGGTAAATTCCGTTACAGTGTCGCGAAATCAATGGTTTAGTCCCATCTCAAAAATGCCCAACGTGCCTAAAGAAGTTTTCACTTAAAAAATTTACACAGTTTTCACTACCATTTAGAGCATTTATTCGAGAAGGTTCGTACGAGTGTAGGTGTTCTTTTTCCTTTTTCGTATGCATTGCTAGTGACTAAGCGTATGTCAGATTTTTATGCCGCCCGTGGGCCTCTGACTTGACTTCTCATGCCGTTGAGAAATATCTCTCTCTCTCGTGTGTATACATTAATTTTATTGCGATTATGACTTCTTTTGAAATAAAGTGCAGTGCTGAGGTTGCTATAGAAACTTAAATAAACAGAAATCTCGATGAACCGCAAGAGCTCGATGAGCTGTCACCGTAAGATTGTGAAAACCGTAAGTTTATAATCAATCGGTATTATTTCCGTTAGATTATAAACTGTCGAAAAATTGTAAACTGGGTGTAATGGGTTAGGTTAGAACAGTGACAAAGCGCGCGCGAGCCGAGCGAGCGTAGTGAGCGCTGCCGCGGCATACTTCCAAGTTGCTCGCAGCTAGGCAGGCTATTTAGTATAATCGCAAGGTGCGTTACATCGCAAGAAATTTAAATACCATTTCAAAATTTGTCGGTTTCTCATGGATACATTATAAACTATCGAAAAATAATGCGTTAAATCGTAAATGATTTGTCCAGTTCACAATTTTTCGACAGTTTATAATCTAACGGAAATGATACCGATCGATTATAAACTAACGAATTTCATAATTCTACGGTGACAAAGCCATTGCACTCATGCGAAGCAGGGGTGTGTCTAGTTTGATATAAAATTTTACTCAAAAGCTCCCGTACCGATCCCGGATTTTCCGTCCCTAGGCGATAGATCTCCGTGCATTCATGGCTGTGTCCACTCGAAGATGATTGGTCGGTACTACTCGACGTGAATACCCGGCTTTGGGAATGGACAGACAAGCTTGGGTCTCGGGTTTTGGGATATCATTCCTAAGCGATGTGTTGTGTTAAGTTACGGCTTGGCCTGAAACTGTGCTATTTATTTATTTATATAGGTATACCTTATTGTATACCACAAAAATACATAAAAAAAACAAACACTACAAAATATACAATGGGTGGGACAATGAATTGCCTGGACATAGAATGGGGCTGTCTTTGGTGCAAATATGAAGTATACAATATACTAGAATAGATACACAGATATATACATACATATCCTAAATAATAGATACATAAATAGTATGGTAAGAGCAGTGATGGCCCAGTGGTAACGGCCGCGACTTACGAGTTGTAGGTCATAGGTTCGAACCTAGACAGGCGCTTTACTTTGTGTAAATTATTTCATCACCACTGCTCTCAAAACGGTGAAGGAAAACATCGTGAGGAAACCGGCATGTGCTAGAACCGAAAATTCGAAGACATGTGACATCTACCAACCCGCACTGGGCCCGCGTGGTGAATTACGGCCCACTCCCTCTCACAGAGAGGAGGCCTGTGTCCCAGCAGTGGGAACATTATAGGCTGATGATGATGATGATGAAATAGTATTCGTGCTATATCTTCTATCTAAAAGTGCTCTAGTCTGTAAAAATCTCATCGTCAAATCTTAGCTGAAGTGAACTTGAAGTGTCAATAGTGTCAATCCTTCGCAATATTCAACCTATAATGTTAGGAACTGCTGGGACACAGGCCTCCTCTCTATGAGAGAGAGTGGGCTGTAATCCACCACCACGCGGGCCCAGTGCGGGTTGATAGATGTCACATGTCTTCGAATTTTTTGGTTCTAAGACATACTAGTTTCCTCACGATGTTTTCCTTCACCGTTTTGAGAGCAGTAGTGATGAAATTATTTACACAAAGTAAAGCGCCTGCGACCTTAGACTCGTACGTCGGGGCCGTTACCACTGGGCTACAACTGCTCTTGTGCTCCGGGTACTAGCTAGTTATTAATTAAAAAAAAAAACAGTGGCACTCCGGGAGTGCCGACAGAAGTGAAAACTTGAACAAGATCGCCTTGGTGGAAAAAAAATACCTTATCTAAATAATTTTAAGTAAAAATACTTGCATAGAACATTGATCCGTAACGTAATATAAATGAAGAGCACAATCGCGTTTACAAAAATGAGGTATTGGTAACGGTGTCGCGAGTTCAATTGTTTTTTCCTATCTCAAAAATGTCCAACGCGCCTAAAAAAGTTTTCACTTCAGAAATCCATCTTTTTATCAATACAATTTCACAATTCGGTACCGATCGATAAGATTTTCATTTATAATCCAGTCAAAAACTCTCAGAACTTTAGATGTTTGATACCAAAAAGGTTTCATAATTCTGGACGTCACTCCAAACTTTCCCTTCACCTGCCATTTCCAAAATAAATGTTTCAATTCGCGAACTAAAAGTTGATTTATTTGCGATCCTCAAAGGATTTCGGCTCGCAGACTGATTTAGGTACATACTCTAGGGGTGCATCACAGAATGTCTAGCGGAGCGTTGTAACTTTATTTACCTTGGGCAACGCCACAAATGCCTTAGCCCAGCAGTGGAACAAAAGAATCAGTGTTTAAAACGCAAACAAGATGCGTTCGCGCATTGGCTGATATCTTTGTTCTTGAATCATGCGAACCATATTTTAAAAAGTTTAAAATTTTGACCTTTCCATCAGCTTATATCTATGAAGTTACAGTATTTGTTAAAGCAAAAAAAGGATTGTGTGGTTTTATGAAACCACGATAAAAGTGAAACTTCTATAGGCGCCGCCATATTGGCCTTGGTTGCTCTGACGAGCGCCTTTCACTTTATCCCTACTCCGCGGCCGACCGTCACGCGACATGCAACACACATACGAAAAAGTTTGAGACGATGTAATAAAAGTTTCACTTTAATAAAAATCTATTTGGTGAACTAAAATCAAAAAGATGTATACTGAAAATATCTAGTATACCACATAGAACTGATCTTCTGGGCAAAAGATTTTTTGGAATGGCATCTAAAATTTACAATAAGATACCTGTGGACATTTTAAGCACCAAGGTACTCCCACTATTCAAATATAAATTGCGTAATTTTTTAATTGAGAAAGCTTACTACATGATCCAAAATTTTCTCAATAATTAGTGCCTACTACAATCTGTCACCAAACATACACCTAATTGTTATTTTGTAAGATTTGTTTTTTATGTGATACCTAAGATTTTTTTTATACTGCATGTTGACTTATCTATTGTATGCCTATTTACCTAACATCTGTCGGTATATAACCTTTACCCACAATAAAAAGATTTGATTTGGATATTGATATCATCGTACGAGGTAAACCGAACCTCTATGGCTTTTTTACAAAAGAAGTTTTTTTCTTTAGACCCCCGTTTAAAGCATCGAGCCATTTTTGAATTTCGAACTCTTCCAACAAAATTAAAGTTCTAATTACAAAAAAATTACGCAGACCTCCTCTCTTCGAGATCGGCTATAATCCACCACGCGGGCTCAGTGCGGATTGGTAGATGTCAAATTCAATGTTCACATACCGGTTTACTCACGATGTTATTCTTCACCATTTTTGAGAAAAACTATACAACATATAACATAAATACTGTCCGATCCGTGAGAGTGTTGATAGGTATCCTACTGAGAGTCTATTTGTGAGGTTATTTTCAAGAAAATCAAAAAAAAAAATCATCAATTTTTTTTTTCAATGGGAAATTTTACCGATTTTTTTTTTCTACAAGTCATAACTTATGACCCCTGTTGAAAATTTACATATTTTTAATGAATTTGGGGTAATTCTGGTACTAAAAATGTGATTTTTAAATAGCAATAACCTTTTAATTTTCAATAATGATTAGATTTTTTATTACTTTTAGGTAATGTTATTGTTGTATCTATGAGCCCCTTTCAAATCGGACAGGGTTTTTTTTACATATTTTACTGTTTTTGGGAAACTAACTGCAATAATATTCTTCCCTAATCCGCTTCTTCCCCCGCTCCCCTTTCTACTTTGAACACAGTGTAACCGAGGGCACTCGACGATAGGTTATTAGATGCCTGCAGCGACTCCATGGAATTACTTAGTGCCCTCACTGAAACAGCAGCATTCATGCTTCCAAATTCAAACATTTCTACTTCTGCTTTTAACTGCTTTAGAATCCTGGCAGGTATTACTTATGTACCTAAATAGCTTATAAAATGCAGTGTCGCTGAAATTATGAGTTGGCAGGAGTTGCTATTTCCTTCACCCAAAAGGTAAGGCTCCGCTGTCCGTTCGTTTGTCACAGGGCTGTATCTTTTGAACTGTAATAGATAGACACTTGAAATTGTCACAGGGTGTGTAGTACTATAGTCGCTAGATCAGCGAAATATAAAAATAAAATAAAGTAAAAAATTAAAGGGAAACCATTCAAGAAACGGTTTTTTCGGCGTTTATATTTTTATTAAATATACTTTACACAAAAAACTTAAGTAGTGTTAAATATTGTACTACGGTGCTACGGATCATCGTGTGCGAGTCCAACTCGCCCTTGGCGCTTTTTTCCTTATATCTTTACTTTGACTTTGACTTTTGAATTTCATGAAAATCCAATTTCAAAAATAATCCGGTACGATTTTAATCCACACTACAAAATTCTTCAGGCGCGTTGGGCATTTTTGAGATGGGAAAAAACAATTGAACTCGCGACATCGTTACCGACATCTCATTTTTGTAAACACGATTGTGCTCTTTATTTATATTACGTTACGGATCAATGTTCTATGCAAGTATTTTTAATTTAAAGGTTTTGGGAGTGTTTTTTTTTTTTGTAAACGCGATTGTGCTCTTTATTTAGATAAGGTTACAGACTAATGTTCTATACATGTATTTTTCTTCCACCAAGGCGATCTTGTTCAAGTTTTCACTTCAGTCGGAGTGCCACTTTTTTTTTTCGACATGAGGCCCAAGAAATCGAGCATGTAAACAACTTCCAACAACTCCACTAGGTTATTCGGATACTACACAACTAATTATTTACACTAGGTAGGTACCTAATTAATTAAATTACTAACTAACTGTACAAATAAATACAAACAAAAGGACACTTGGGTGTCCAAGTATTCGTCCGCATCGCTGTCATCTGAAAACGTGCTCAGAAAACTGGCAGAATTGCCACATTGAATAAACTGGCAATATTGCCTCATTGAATGGCAATGTTAATTCATTAACCAAAGAACTAGCCAGCCGCTGTGTAATAATAAAATTGTATATAGGTAAGCAATTTAATTTTAATATTACACAGTTCAATCAGAAAGTTTTGCAACTAACAGTTTTTGTCTATGGGACACTGGTTGGTTTTGATGTCAATTAAAACTATGACTATTCATTACAAAAAAAACACAACATTCCAAATTCGAAATTCCCTCCACATTTTTTTACGAGCAAAATCAAAATACTCTGTCTCACTATCTATAAAGATATATTAATATTTCATATCTGCAAATCTGCTTGTAACAAGAACTCCTAAAACAACATATTATTTCCTAAAACAACAAACAACATCTTATCTCAAAGAACAACAACAAACATTCGACCTATTCCAGCGAGTAGCGACACAATATCAAAACAGACCTCCTGCCATTTTCACAAGATCAAGCTGTAACCCTCTTTTGCCGAGCGAAAATTAAATGTTGAAACTCACAGGGCGTCACAAACACTTGTAACGTAACATTTAGGTGCGCCTACACTGGCAAATTTAATTGCTCAATCAAATTCTTGGCAGTATTAGTCAAATCCTATACTATTAAACGAGCAATATTTGTAAATATCTATTTGTAATCACGTTCTCGAAGAGGGCTCTAACGATTTCAATGAAAGTTGCAATATAGGGGTTTACGGCGAAAAATCGATCTAAGAAAATCTCATATCTGGGAAAATTCGTTTTCTCCGTATTTTCACCCGAGCAGAGCTCGGTCGCCCAAAGTTTAGAACAAGATTAATGACATGGCAGCATGGAATTAGTAAGTACCACTACCACGGCAGTATGGAATTAGTATGTACTTTCCTATACTATATTAAATAAGTATTTTTAATTTCAACAGAGAAGAACTCGGTCGCCCAGGTACTATTAATTAACTGCGATGTCAACGTGTATCAATTGTATTATTGTTACTCACCAACTCAAGCGATGTAGAACGTCTTTATGTCTGCCTGTGTGACCATATTGTTCTTCTAAATTACCAACGGATATGGATGCGGTTTTAACCGTCATTTAGGTAATTTATTCCGAAAGTTTTGTGTACAAATTTTCAACAGGGGTCATAAGTTATGACTTGTAGACACCCGCTAAACGACGGCCTTTTTTCGATTTTTTTGTAAATTGCCATAAAAATTTACTCTCAGTACGATACCTAACAATCACGGGTCGGACAGGGTTTTTTTTTTACATGTTTTAAATAGCATCACTACCTCCAGCAACTGTTGCCGTGCATAATTGCCCGTGTACAGTATAAAATATGTTCTTAATGTCCCTCGGCAAACCTCGTGTTTCGTCAGTCGTCGGATTTCTATCAGTTGCATTTTGCCCTTGGTGCAGACCGGACGCTCTCAATCGACTTGGTAGTATATAGAGTTGTTAATACTCTTTTAACTTAATGTAATTTACTCCCTCGTTTCTTTAGTGGTCGCAAGCGCTACTGCTGAGCATGAGGTCCTGGGTTCGATTCCCGGATCGGGCTAAGTGTTACTGAGTTTTTCTATCTGAAATTTCTCAGTAGTAGTCTGGATTTATGCCCGGTTGATGGCAATAGGCTCGCCTTCATTACATGGGACTTAAACATAACTCGTGAAATGTAGATGTACCTGTTACAGGGACACCTCTGCCCAACCCTTCGGGGAAACAAGGCGTGATGTTATGTTATGTAACTTATTTAAAAAATAGTAGGAAAGCTGCTAGAGTCGCAGACACGCCAGATAGGAAAATAGTTTTACAGCTCTATACATATAGTTCACACGAAAATCAAAACAAAACAACAATAAAGTACTTAGTTCTGAATTCAAATTATTATACAAGATAAATCTAGTAATTGATGGACATGGCTAGATGGATTAGCATTCGTTTGTATTCGGAAATGCGATGATTCCCGAGGGACATTAAGAAAAAAAAATACTGTATGTTGGTGTAAGCGCAGCTTTACCGTGTGTTACCTCGCCAGTTATTGTTCGACGCAACTACGGGGTAAGTGCTGCTAAACACTGCATTACTTTGTAATGTGTTGTGTACCGTGTGTTGCTAACTAGCGTGTAGTGTGGTAACTTTTGAGTTGTGTGTTCGTGTTTCTTGGTTGTAGAATGATTATTAATATTAATTAACCTTATGGTTATTGGTGTATGGTTGAGTCTACTGTAGTTGTTTTGGTTAAACGCATTTATACCTCTGAGTAATTTAAATACCATTTATTATATTTAAAACTAGCTGGTGCCCGCGGCTGCGCCCACATGAACCTAAATTATTTTTCGAAAATAAAAATCTTAACATAACATAACATCACGCCTTGTTTCCCCGAAGGGTTCAGCAGAGGTGTCCCTGTAGCAGGTACACCCACATTTCGCCAGTTATGTTTAAGTCCCATGTAATAGGGAGCGAGCCTATTGCCATCAACCGGGCACAAATCCAGACTCCGGACTGCTACTAAGAAATTCTAGATAGAAAAACCCAATAAAAAAAAGTTAGTTACTCCATATAACAGTACCTGGGCGACCGAGCTCTGCTCTGGTGAAAATAGGGAATGCTCATTTAACAATATACTAATCCATGTATAGTACCTACCTACTTATTCCATGCTGCCATAACAGTAAGTACTTACTAATTCCATGTTGTCATGATGTTATTCTAATGTCATTATTGTCATGACATTCATTTACTTGTTCAAAACTTTGGGCGACCGAGCTCTGCTCGGATGAAAATACGGAGAAAACGAATTTTCCCAGATATGAGACCTAGCTAGATCGATTTTTCACCCCCGTAAACCCCTAGGTATACTGCAACTTTCATCGAAATCGTTATTAAAAGCCGATTTCGAGAACGTGATTACAAATATATATACAAACATTTATACAAATATTGCTCGTTTAATAGCATAGGATCAGCTATCTGCCAGTGAAAGTCCCGTCAATATCGGTCCAGCTGTTTCGAAGATTAACCAGAACAGACAAAAAGATATTTTTTTTTTGTTAAAGTACCGTTTAAACATAATAATTATATACTTTCATATGCATTTAGTAAAAAGCTGTTATTTTAACATTACAAACAGACACTTAAATTGTATTTATGTGTATGTATAGTTTAGATTTATATTATCTAAATATCAAATATATATTTAAGTAAGAAATGCAGCCGTTCCAAGATTTATAATTGATGATATCATGCTATGCAGTTTCGTTTGCCATCTATGAATCCATTCCCCAGATCATATTAAGACTAGATTTTGATGTAGCTAATGCGATTTGAACTTGATGAATGTGATTTCATTTACAGATCGTCAACCCTCTCAACCCCTCGGCTTTGAAATGAAAAATATTACCTACACCTTTGTAGTTCTAGAATAAATTCAATTTCATTTCGAAAGCTTGAAAAAACCCAGTATCGTTCCAATGATAAAGCTTCGCAGAATTATTACATAATATTAAAAAAAAATTACCGTCTCAAGCTGAGAATTGAGTTTTTTTTTGACGAAGAAAAAGGCAAGTATTCTTTACAGAAAAGATTTTGTAATAGACATTGCTAAACTAGGACTACATAACTAGCTAGTACAAAAGCTAAGTTCTTACAAAAGCGTGGGGGCCCCGGTGGGCCCCCTGTTTAAACAAAGAGACGGCATTTGCCCTCGCGGCCCCGGTCGAGGCTTCCAATCCCCATTGTCGAGCAAACCCTCAGACTACTTTTCCTATGACAGATGAAAAATTATGTTACTCTGAACTTCCCTAACAGTTCGTTGAACTTAATTTTAAGTTCGAGATTTGATTTAGGTCCGTGGGGGTGACGTTTGATTTAAAGTTTAAATATGTGGTGGATTTTTATTGAAATGCAAGTTTTCTGAAGTGTGCCGAGTTTTACGTATGGTACATAAGTGGTTTAAGGCCCTACCTCCAAAATAACTTATAGTTTGATGGTATGGCTTATTTCACGCGCGCGCGGTTTTGTGTGTACCGTGGTCAGCCGCCATAAACTTATTTAAACCGGTGGTCAAAAGTAGAACGAACGAAATCACTATGGCGAGAATTAAAAAACATTATTTACTCATTTCCACCAGAGATGTGCAAGGATGCGTAGCGAGGGATGTGTTTGTTAATAACCAATAGAATCGCTTCATTTACCTAGCCTCGCTCAGCGCAGCTCCGGTGGAAACGGCTTAGCGGTGCGAGGTTTTTGTACGTACAAAACAAGCGAGGGGTGGGTGCGAGGGATGTGTGCGAAGGATGTGTATTAGGCTGCGTTTCCACCAGAGATGTGCGAGGATGCGCAGCGAGGTATGTTTTTGGTAAGAACCAATAGAATCGCTTCATTTACCTAGCCTCGCCAAGCGCAGCTCCGGTGGAAACAGTTTAGCGGTGCGAGGTTTTTGTACTTACAAAACAAATGAGAGATGGGTGCGAGGGATGTGTGCGAGGGATGTGTGCGAGGGATGTGTGTGAGGGATGTGTGTTAAAAAGAGTGTGCGGAAAAGAGCCCGCTACACATCGTCGCAGCGCTCATCTGTGGACCATTTCACAGCGTCGCTACACATCCTCGCACCGCTCAGCGGTGTAGCATATCTCTGGTGGAAACACTTACATAAGTTTCACAGCTTCGTTACGCATCCTCGCACCGCTCAGCTACCTCGCACATCTCTGGTGGAAACGCAGCATTAACATGGGCTTTGGCTAAGCCTTATTCATGTCAAGAATAAAGTATGTCTATTTATTTTTTATATCTATTTAGTATATCAGTTATAATATATCAGTTGTGTATTTAGTTGCATCACATTTTAATTTTAATAAATTATTTTTCTTTAAGTATGGTACAGCGTCTTAATATTTGTTTGCTGCACCGGTCGACGTCATTACGTCGGCGCCGGCTGTCGCTGAAAACCAAAGCTGGGGCTCTGTCTTGCACAGGGTCGTAGCATAATGCTGACCGATAGCCGATTTGCGTGGATATGACGCATGCTTCCCCCAACTTTTTCTCATTTTTGTAATGTAATATTTTTATTTTTTGCGTCATGTTTACCGCAAATAAACATTTTTTCTTTCTTTCTTTCATGTCACTGTCACACAACTGCTAAACTAAAAGTGCAAGATAGAGACGGAAACATATCTAAGAAAGAAGTATGTGCTTAGTAACGTTAATTCCAATGCTACGTAGGATATGCATGGAGAGGTTTGCCACATTAGCTGTTGCGTTGTTCATTTGTTTGCGAGCCACGTGTCCGTGCGTAGCGTAGTCATGGGTCGCAGTGGATGAACCTGCCTACATTTTCATACAAAGGGAACTAATTATGTGCGTAATTTAGCCGAGGGATGCTGTGGAGAGCCGCCTTATACGATATCTGGTCATCATCATCTGCCTAGCCTTTTCCAAACTATGTTGGGGTCGGTTTCCAGTCTAATCGGAAGCAACTCAATATCAGTATTCTACATAGAGCGAATGCCTATCGGACCTTTACAACCCAGTTACAGGGTAATACGATACCCCTTGGTAAGACTGGTTGTCAGAATTTCGGGCTTCTGACGACCCGTAACAACTGTCAAAGACCTACAAATGACAGCCGGGACCAACGGCTTAATGTACTTTCCGAGGCACAGAGTGGTTTTGGTATGTAAAGATGGTCACCCATCCACGGACCAACCGCGGCAAGCGTAGTTTAACCTGATAGATTGACCCATGCGGCTATTATTACTTAGCCACAAGCCCCTCCCCCCTCTTATACGAGACCTGGTGAAGTAGAAAAGAGCACTAAAATAAAATATTCGTGTTTATCTCTGTAACTAATTTTACATAACATCACGCCTTGTTTTCCCGAAAGGTTAAGCAGAGGTGTACCCATAGTAGGTACATCCACATTTCGCCAGTTATGTTTAAGTCCCATGTAATAGGGGGCGAGTCTATTGCCATCAGCCGGGCACAAATCCTGACTCCGGGCTGCTACTGAGAAATTCCTAACGGCAAAACCCAATAACACTTTGCTCGACCTGGGAATCGAACCCAGGACATCATGCTCAGCAGTAGCGCTTGCAACCACTAGACTAAAGAGGCAATCAGCTAATTTTATGTGTAAAATTAAGAATAATTACGAATATGAATAGGAGATATATTTAATAAAATACAATAGACGTTGATATATTTAGTAACCTGTTCCGCTTAACTATTCCTAAAGAGCCATAAAGTACCCTGTAAGAAATCGACACGTGTTTCACCTCTCAACGAGGCATCCTCAGGATGACGACTGACTTGTCGCGAACCCGAACACGGCGTGTTGCCACACCGAGTGCTGGTCGACAGGTTACTAAATACATCAACGTCTATTGTATTTTATTTAAAATTAAATATCTTGAGCTATATTAACCTAAATATCAAGATATCATATACTTTAAAATGGAGAATATGTTATGTAAAGGCATAGAATAGAAAGAAAGAAAAATAGGTTTATTTGTCACAGAAATACGTGCATACATAAAAGACAAGAGTAATCAGAGAACAACACAAAGTACATAACAAATCACGAGCATAGAACAGAAAATACTTAGTCGGCAGCTGCACGTCATGACTGTAACAAGAAGGCTTCCACTCAGCATGATGCAGTGCTATGGGGGACCCACAGCACAGCGCTGATTTTCAGTGGTCACCCGAACAAAAAAAGATGTACGGAAATCAAGTCAGGTTCAGTGATTTTTCTATTAAACATGTAACAAAACAAAATAAATAGTGCTTAGAATATAAGACAACTATACAATAAATTATAAGAAACATAAAAAAAATATTCGCAGGCATCACCCTACGTGCATAAATAATACAGATACCTAACTTAAACATATTATTACTACACGAGGATATAGAAGCATGTTAAAAGAGCATTCGTACTTGGTTTAAAATGCTTTTAAACTTAGTCTCATAATTAAATGTCTGCAATAAAACCGTGGCTCGAAGCTTTTGACAACTTTAGTACAGACATTTGAAAGGAATTATAATTATTTTAAGTTAGACTTAACTACAGTACAAAGTCACTTTCGAAAGTTGTCTAAAAGATTAACATCATTAAAGCTAGTTATTAACACAAAAGCTAATTTACAATCAAAATTAAAACGTCAAAACTTTTTGCTGTCAGTTTAAGTACTGGCCATGTTGAAAACAAAATGAAATTGGATTCGCATTTTAAATTCCAATAATAAAAGTACACAAAGAAAGGAACTTTACGAGCATTGTACGCTATGCAAAACAACAAGCGATTATGGTAATCTGATGCCATTATTTTAATGTGAAGGCTACATGCTACTTTGGGAGTTAAAACTCGTGAGGTTTTTCACCTATTTACCCCTAGTTACCCTTTTTTATAAACAAAGCAAGATAATTTTTTTATTGTCACAGAAACACGTGCCTATAAAGCCGTGTCTTTTTGTCCAAACATTACACAAAAACATCGAAACAAAGAGGAGTGGCCATACACATTTGTGTATGCAAACTCTCCCCGCGTGGGTGAAGAGGGGAAGGGTTTTTTCAATTTTCAACCACTACGCGCACCGCGGACGTCTGTCACTGTCACATTCAACACAGCTTTTGAGGTTATATTATCTTGTGAATAGTTGTGAACAAGATACTTTTTAAGTACTTCTTCCTCGTCGGAACTCATTACGACATTATGAAACATCAGAAGCTAGGTGCACGGTTCCAATTGGTCGCTTCCTATGGAGAAGAGCCGGCAAGAAACTCCACGGTTACTCTTCTCTCTACTCAAATTACAGTGTTAATAGGTATGGGATCTTAAGTGGCATTGGAAAATTGTGACAATTTATATTGTTATATTTATTCTTAGACTGTATCTGTATCTACTTATTAGACCATCGTTAAGGCTTTATTTAACAAAAACTTAATACGTTAATCAAGTTATGGTACATAAAGCAACACCTAGTTTAAAAAAAACGTGGTGGCACTCCGGGAGTGCCGACAGAAGTGAAGGCTTTAACAAGATCACCTTGGTGGAAGAAAAATACTTGCATAGAACATTGATCCGTAATGTAATATAAATAACAAGCATAATCGCGTTTACAAAACCTTTCAAGTAAAATACTTGCATAGAACATTGATCCGTAACTTAATATAAATTAAGAGCACAATCGCGTTTACAAAAAAGAGGTGTCGTCATGGTGTCGCGAAATCAATGGTTTAGTCCCATCTCAAAAATGCCCAACGCGCCTAAAGAAGTTTCAAATATTGACGTGTAAAAGTTTGTATAAACCTACCTTTTTGAATAAACCAGAAAAAATAATATAAGCCATACAAATTCAAATTGTATTACATTCTATATTAGTACTAGTTTCATAAACAAGAGTGATTATTGTTAGTAGTTGGTTGCAGGCGCTCGTGGCGGGCTCTATCTGGGAGTGATGCCAAATTGGGAGCGCTGCCAAACAGGCACTCCTGCTCGCACGCCACTTACTAACGCTCCAAGCTTGCTTCAAGACTTTTATAACGAAGTATTTAATCAAGTCGCAGCTTCTTAAAACCATACTTATTCATTTAAAAGTAACACGATGTTAGACTATCTGTTACCTTTTTTCGCAATAATGGATGAACGGATTTGGATATTCTTTCCTTTTCATCTAACCTGGTGTCAGACTTTTTATACCACCCATCGTCCTCTGACTTGGCTACACATGCCCTTGAGAAATATCTCTCAAACATGCCAGTTTCCTCACGATGTTTTCCTTCACCGTTTTTGAAGCAAGTGATAATTCTACAATACGTATATGAATCCAAAAAGTTAGAGGTGCGTGCCATGAGTTCGAACTCGAGACCTATGACTTATAATTCCATATTAATATTATAGATACGAAAGTAGCTCTGTTTGTCCTGCACGCGTAGCATGACCACCGTAGAAACGAGTTTTGTCGACGAAAGAATAGACAAAATGACAGATAAACAATCACAATCTGTCATTTTGTCTATTCTTCCGTCGACTAAACTCGTTTCTACGGTGGTCATGCTACGCGTGCTGTACCTTTACCGCCTAAACCACTGAACTGATCGTAATAGAATAGCTTGTGGACCTGGAGAAGGATAAAGCTTTTTTCATCCTGGGTCGCAGACGAATTCGCGGGATAAACCTCAATCAATCTCAATCTGCCTAGCCTTTTCCCAACTATGTTGAGGTCGGCTTCCAGTCTAACCGGATGCAGCTGAATACCAGTATTTTACATGGAGCGACTGCCTATCTGACCTCCACAACCCAGTAACTGGGTAATACGATACCCTTGGTAAGACTGGTTGTCAGACTTTCGGGCTGCTGACGACCCGTAACGACTGTCAAAGATCCACGAATGACAGCCGGGACCAACAGCTTAACGTGCTTTCCGAGGCACGGAGGAGTCTCGGTATGTAGAAATGGTCACCCATCCACGGATCAACCCCGGCAAGCGTAGCTTAACCTGACAGATCGACCCGAGCGACTGTTAGTATTTAGCCACTAGCTCCTCGCGGGATAAACCTAGTAGCATAAAAATCACAAATCCGCTTACATTTTGATCAGCCAATTATCCCAAGTATTAAATTCCGATGCAAAAGTATTTAGTCCCTAACAAGATTGCGTACGCACAATTTAATATCAATTTATAAGCTGATCGCGTCAGGAATGTGGGCAAAATAAACAGAGGAACGGCGGCACCCTCGTCGAGTTTGACGCAAATATTGTGACGTCATGTTATTGACAAACGAGGAACTGAAAATATGTAAAGAGTAGACTTTGTTTTGTTTAACTAGCGTAAGAGACTAGCCAAGTCAACTTGCCTAGTCTTTTCCCAATTATTGTTCGTCGAGTTGTTGAGCGCTTAGTTGAGCTCCACGATTACTGACAAATGCTTGCACTGACTGGACAGGTCCACTCAAATCTGTGTGGTTCTTTCCTCAAAATACCATTTCACACACTAATCTACATGATCTGACCAAGATTTATGTCTGGACTTTAAAAGAGACTGTGACCTCTTAAGTTTATTTCGGCCTTTCTTCTCAGAGTAGTCAGATAGGAAACGTCGACCTCATCTAGCTTATTTTTTTTTAAATGACTTGTAAAACTGATTCTGATATCCTATTTACAGAATAAACACATTCCATTTATTTCATTTCATTTCAATAGGTTGGGGTCGGCTTCCAGTCTAACCAGATGCAGCTGACTTTACCAGTAAAAGACCAGCCAAGTAAGAGCCCTGTATAGCTTTATAACAAAACAAGGTTTAACTTTAGAACCAGATTTTTAAACCAGTGAGCCATTTTTGATTTTCGAAAACTATTTCGACATTGTTAAAGTTCTAAATACAAAAATTTATCGTAAACCCGAATCTAAATTGTATTTTTTTTTATGTTCGAAATACAAAAACTTGAGAACTTGCCACGGAAGGTAGATCAATAAGATTAAGGCGATGGAGAACTTCAATACTCTTTAATTGAACCCCCACGATGTATGCTTCGCTATATTCATAGTATAATCTATAATCGACCTCATTTTTGCTTTTTCAGCTTTGACCACAATTCCCACTTCCTTATGATTGAAATTATCTAACTGTCCAACAGACAAATAGACCTTGCAGTTTTATAACGTGCCATTTTTTTGAAATTATTATTTATCAAGTAACAATAGACTCATACTAATTATCAGGCACACAATTTCAATAATAATAACAATAACCCCACCGCCGTATCTCTACGTTGACGTCGTGGTGGGGCTTGCGCGCTCCGAACTCTAGGTCTGTGCCGGTAGAGTTTACTTTGCCGGAACGGGTCTAGGATGAGGAGCCAGACCAAGAGAGATACAAAAACCCGCAGGGCAGCTTGTGGCGAGCTGATGGGCAGTAGCGACCCCACGGACCCTATCTCCCGGGAGAAGTCTTGTTCCTCACCTCTGGCTTGCCTTCATTGGCCGGCTGGAGTGAACACTGACGAGGAACAGAGCTCCCATCTCATTCTTGCCTTAATTGGCCGGCTTGAGTGAAAATTCGCAAGAGCAAACGTGCTTGGAGGAAGGAAGTATTCCAGTAAGTGCTCGTAGGGATCTTGACCATCTTCCGGGCTCTGGGATTGTTCTGAAAGCCGTGGAATACCTCTCCACTCCTCTAGCACCTCAGGACATGTTGCCCCCTTGTCGCTACGACACTTTGTGCTAGCGACCGTTTTCGGGGGCCCATTATTGAGTGTGCAAGTCACCCCCTGCCATTTTATCCGTGTGCATTTAAAACATTGATCAGGCAGGGGCCATAGTCTTTCCATAGTCCTAGATAACCAGTTCACTTTAGCCATCCAAACCCATAACCCAATATCTTTGTGTCCATATCCTGCAATAGTCCTACACCAACTGGGGGTTGTCCTTGGATGCACTTACGTAGTGCGGACAGGGATAATCGTCGGTTGGTGCCTCATTTAATTAATTAAAAATGTCTAACGGGCCTCTGCGAGTTGGCTTCGGCCCCTCGTACGCCTTCCAAAGGTCCGGGACCCCAGGGTCCCGAGAATAGTTAAAAACTAAAAATAACAATAAAATATTGACGTTTGTGTCGTCAGCAATTTTATATTTTTTTATAAAAATGTAAATTATATGTATATAGATGAAATAAAGGACAAAATAACAATACAAACAAGTACAAAAAAAAATTAAACTTAAATGATTAAATCACAATACAGGTCACTAAAAAAATTATTTTTCAAGCAATGATATTTAATTAATTAATGATAAAATAGCAAACAATTATGTCGACCAACACTTTTATTTACATAACCTACGTGGTACCTACACTCTGTACAGGCAGAACTAACCTAATCTAAAGAGCTAGCCAAATGAATGAATTTTCATCAAAATTGTTGGTCATGAATCAAAAGCTGAGCAATTTTAATTAAATTCTAACAAAGCTCTCAGAAACCGTATGAAAATCTTTTTATTCAATACACCAGTAGCTACCCCAAGTAAGCTTGTTTCCCTATTTGACATTTACGCAATGGCACCCCATTTTGGCCCCTCCATTTTCTTTTAACAATGGAAACGTAAATGTATTATTTTAGAAAACATATTTCAATGTACCGTGTAATGATACAAATATTAATGGCTGTTGAGATGGGAATGTTAGGTCATTTAGAAATACAACTGAGTAAAACACATACGATGGCGCCCATGGGCATGTGCTCGCTCGCATTTTTTTGAATATTTATGAAAAATTATCGAAAAATAACTCTATCCTGACTTTTTTTTTATGAACTTACACATGTGTTTTTTAGAAAAAAACATTTTCACCTTCGTGTTTTTTGCATAGTTGACTTTTGATAAAATAACTCATAAGCTTTTAGAAATAATAAGCAGAATCCAAATCGAGCCAATAACATCGGAGATATGGCAAACGCTACACAAAACATCAAAAATTGAATAACATGAAAAATATTTAAAGTAATTTTTCGAAAAAAAATCATAAATATTCGGAAAAATACGGGCGGGCAGATGCCGATGGGTGACATTGTATATTCTATACATACTCGTAATATAACAAAGCTGAAAAATAAGTATGTTTTTTTGTTTAAACCCGCTAATCTTTGGAACTAACAATCGGATTTTTTTATTTATTTTTTCATTTGATAGATCAATTCTTGAGGAAGGTTATAGGCTATTTAACATCACGCTAAGACCCTTAGGAGCTGGGCAAAAAGAAATAACGCTAAGCGAAAACGAAGTAATAGCGCGAACGATGCGACGCGACGCGGTGGTTCGGGGAACAAAAAATTTCACGCAGATGAAGTCGTTGGGAGAAATTAATTTACTAATATTTGTTATTACATAACATAACGCCTTGTTTTCCCGAAAGGTTTTGTCAGAGGTGTACCTATAGCAGGTACACCCACATTTCGCCAGTTATGTTTAAGTCCCATGTAATAGGAGGCGAGCATATTGCCATCAGCTGGGCACAAATTCCAGACTCCGAGCTGCTACTGAGAAATTATTTATTTGTTATAAATTTTTCCATAACTGTATAAGTATAATTTATTTTTCGAAAATATACAACAATTTAATTATTATGGTGATCACTATATAACACTTGTTTCTATGAACAGATTTTGAACATCTGTGTCTAAACTAGATATAAAATATCTGTATTTCAGACATCAGCGCTCTCCCCTGTTGTAGGTGACACTTAGCAAATAACTTTATTTGATCTCTATACACATCTTATAAACAACATTTTTGATTAAAGAGTAAGACAAAAAGAAGTGACAAAATGTAGGGGAATAATCTCAAAATAATAAGTTGTGTAGTGATGGCCTCCGGTGAGTAGAGTGTAAATCAGTGGATGTGTGTAGGAGGGTGAGTATTATTAAAAGCTACTTTACTGTGGACAACAGGTTTTCGGTCTCATTGTAGTTTAGCTTGCAAATATTACATTTGTTCCTATTTAAGGGGTGTATGTCACTGTTTACTAACTAATATATCTACTGTATGTACTTAATATTTGCATGCCATAACTAAATGGTGGAATTTGTCTGCACTGAATTTTACATATCGACGGCCCCCACGTATACTATCGAAATTACAAAAAAGCCATTTTCGTTTTATTGCACTAATAGCAAGTAGAGATAAAGATGTATGATTTTATATAAAAATTATGTACTAATTTTATACCTTCAATTGTTTTTCAATTGAACAAAATTGAAATTGGCATATTCGGTAAAAAAGTAACCAGCAGTAACCAAGTAAACTATCGAATGTGTAATATTAGACAAAGTATAATAATTATCAAAAACTATAGTAGACAGTATAAAACGGTAAAATTTTCCACTTTAGATACATCGGTAATATAAAATTTTCGAATTTCATGTTCGACAAAAATCTAAATCTAAACTTAGAATCGCTCTCCTGTAAAGTAGAGGTTTTGCAGTTTCGATACTTTACGTGGTGGCCGTCGATATATGTCACACCTCATGTAAATTTTATGCAAATAAATGACTAGATTTACCCTTATTTTCCGCAAAATTTCCTACCGTTTTCCAAATCGATATCTTACAGCAAGCGACTTAGTTTTGACAGCCCTAGATCAAGTCACCCCAAATAATAACCTCTTGAACTCAGACAGACACCTCACTAAAAGGGTTCTATTTCCATGGTGTGAAACTGTAACACCAGAAGTGAATTGATTCTCGGCAGCCAGCGAGTTTGACACCCCTAGGTCGCGACACCCCCAGGTTGACACCCTCGGATAATAACCCCTGGAACGAGTGGTTTGTGCGACGAGTAGTTATAGCTATACTTCACTACTGAAATCACTGCGGATTATGTGTGGTCTGTGATGGAAGATTTTGGCGAGTTGCTACACTGCTGCACTGCCGCGCTAGCGATAATAGCACCAGTATGTGCTGCTATTATCGCTAGCGCGAGAGAGGGCGAGAGAGGGCGCTACTGTGCGCAAGTAAACAAACAGCTCCGTATATTAAATTCATAGAAAATAGTAAAAGTGATAAGTTATCAACGAAATTGTGTTTAAACGATTGCGCTAGTGACACAAAGTGAGTGGATATTAGAATACGTGTGTAATATGCAATAAAACGGGAGAAACGAATAAAAAAGTGCCAGAAAAAAAACGACCCCACAATTTGAAAATAACCGAACAAAACGGTTAAGTTCCTTACAGAACTGTGGTTCCCTGGACTACTTCTTACCAAACAGGAAGAAAAAAGCACAAAAGGTACCTAATTCGATATTTGGTAGTATTTGAATGGAAATAAAACCCAAAAGTAAAAGTCATTCCTACTTTACTGTACTGAATTAACGCCATCTATCGCCAAGTAGCGGAACCAAAGACAACAAAATCGAAAACTGAAGTACTTCCGCTATTCCTCACTAGAGTTCGTTACTAGTAGTTTTTGAAAGTCACTCGCCAGCAGATTTTCATAATATTATTTTTTGAGATGGCGCCAACACCTATATGCGCAGGATGCCAACAAAAATTACCAATAAGGGAAAATCTGACTTGTTCATTGTGCAGGTGTAGATATGATCTAGAATGCTCTGGTATTACAAAGGATTATTATGTCAAATTGATGACCGTAGATCATAAAAAGTCGTGGAAGTGCCAGTCTTGTATCTGTAAAATACCAAAGTCAGGAAACTCTGATACTCCTATACGCACCCCGAGGGGCTCTGACTGCAACCAAGATTTAATCTCACCAGCAGAAGTAAATAACGTCACCATGCGAAACAGAAAAACGAATTCCAACAGTGAAATGGTTAGCTCCGAAGATCTGAGTTTATTAGGAGATACTCAAACCGAAAATGATTGCATGATTAATGTAAAAATGTTTAGCGATACACAGCCTCAATTAACCTTGCAAAATTTGAGCGAATTAATAATACTACGTTTACAGGAAAATAATAAATCTATCATAGAAGAACTTCAAATCACAATACAAACAGAAATTAAAAGAGCAATAACTGAATTGAGACAAGATTTTGATTATAAAACAAAAGCCTTGACCGTGCAGAATGACCAAAGAAAACAAGAAATAGAAACGATAAACACTAAATTAGAAAAGTTACGAACAGAAAATGAAAATCTGAAAAGAGAGATTAAAAGCCTACTAACACAAACATCCCGATCACCTAGCACTCTTGAGAGCAATTATAAAAAAATTGTACTCTATGGCCTCGCAGATTATTATAAAGAGCCTGAATGCGAACTCTACAACAGACTAATAGACCTATTTCGCGATATTATCAACGTCGACTTATCAGGCTATATAGAGGATATGTATAGAGTAGGAAGAAAAGGAGAAAAGCATCGGCCGCTAGTAATTGAATTACTTAGTAAAAGAATGAGCAGGTATATTATAAACAACAACCAGTCTTTTCAAGGAACTGGGCTGTTTGTATCCGAATTTTTAGATGCAAATGCACGAAAGGAAAGGGCACAAATACGTGAAGAATTACTCAAGGCAAGAAAAAATGGCCACCATGCAATAATAAGGAACAATCGACTATATATAGATGGGAAACATGTCAACATAAAGGATAACAAACACCTACACATAAATACAACAATCCAAGATAAAGATACCATGAGAGCCATGAATAACTCTGACCAACCTTGCAACACAAGTACGATCTACGAAACTGAAAATAATACATTTCGTAAACAAAGACCTACCCTTTAAAATATTGTTCCAGAATATTCAAAGCCTTAACAATAAACAGCACATACTTGAAGCCTTTATTGCCCATAATTCATTATACAAAGCAATGTGTATCTCAGAGACGTGGCTATCACAAGAAAAGTCGGCCATTATTCAAATTAGTGGATATAAGCTAGCATCATCTTACTGCCGCAGCACGCGAGCAGGAGGCGGTGTCTGTATCTTGCTCCAAGAACATATAGAGTGCATACCAAGAAATGACATTACAGACATGTCTATAGAGTATATTATAGAGTTATGTGCTATTGAATTGCCAAAAGAAAATTTATTATTAATTACTATGTATTGGAATAGAAGAGAGGAAGAAGTATTTTATCAACAAATGAAACTAATTCTGAAATATATAAACAATAAATATCCTAAATTAAATATAGTTATAGGAGGCGACTTCAATGTAAATATATTATCGATTAACGTAAAAACTAACCAATTATTAAATTTAATGCAGGAATATAAACTAACACAACACATACAAACTCCTACACGTATCACACCCACCACTAAAACATGTCTAGATTTAATATTCACAAACTTCTACTATAAAGATATGTATACGACAGTGGAAGAGCTAGGTTTTTCAGACCATAACAGTACTATTTTACATTTAAATATACCCCAAAAAACAAAAGAAACCATTTGGTACACAAAGAAAAGACTATACAATAACACAAACATAATAAATTTCAAATCTAAATTACAAGAAATAAATTGGAGAGATATAATAACAAGTGATAAAAACATTGATGACAATTATAAAGCGCTTAACGACACACTCATTAAAATCCTAAACCATTGCATGCCATTACGAAAAATTAAATTAAATTCTAAGTTTAAAAAATATTGGCTCACTGTAGGCATAAAAAATTCATGCAAAAACAAACGATTACTGAAAATAATAACAACAAAAACTAAAAATCAAATTCTAACACGATATTACAAAAACTATGAAAAATTATTGAAAAAAACTGTAGCGACAGCAAAAAAACTGCACTTTAAAAATAAAATGAGAAAATCAAATAACAAAGTTAAAACTATGTGGGGAATAATAAATGAACGCACAAACAAGAATATTAAAAGTGAAAAGTATAATATCACTTTACATATTAATAATAACGAAACTTCAGAGCCCAAGGAGGTGGCCAACACTTTTAATGATTTCTTTGCTTCTATTGGGGAAGGTTGCACGAACCCAACTGGTAACAAACCAAAAGGAGCCCCTATGATCTCACCAACAGAAAATACAATATTCCTTAGTCCAGTAGATCCTTACGAGGTGAACAGATTAATAAAAAACTTAAAAAATAAAAAGAGTCATGGTATAGACCAAATTCCACCTACTCTATTGAGACAATGTGCAGATGAATTAACTCTACCGTTTTACCTACTAATAAACCAATCTTTTGAAGAAGGCGCTTTTCCAAATCTCTTAAAAAAATCCTTAATAAAGCCGATCCATAAGAAAAACACAAAAACCGACCCAAACAACTATCGCCCCATTGCTCTCTTACCTACAGCTTCAAAACTATTTGAAAAAGCCATGTGCAATCGAGTTTACGCTTTCTGTGAAAAGTATAACATATTGAACGACTGTCAATATGGTTTTCGCAAAAATCGATCCACAATATTAGCAGTGTACAAGTTTATCCAAGAAGCCCTAAATATTATTAATAATAAAAAATATGCAGTTGGTTTACTGCTTGATATGTCAAAAGCTTATGATAAAGTACAGTTTGAAATATTATTAAATAAATTATATAGCATAGGAATCCGCGGCAAATGTTATGATTGGTTCGCATCCTATTTAAAACAAAGAGAACAACTGGTAGAAATAGAATTTTACAACCACAGAACAAATGAAATAGAGTTAATCCGGTCCGACAATAAGTTAATCAACGCTTCTATTCCACAAGGAAGTGTAATAGGATGTTTTCTATTCCTTGTGTACATCAATGACCTTCCTAATAATATTAATGAACCATGTGTTTTGTTCGCAGATGATGTATCAATACTCACCTCATGTGAATCTAACATCAATTTAAATGAAAAATTAAATTCGGTGCTTGACGCCACAATAAATTGGATGACCGAGCACAATCTTGAAATTAACTACAATAAGACAAAAATAATAGCATTTCACCCCTGTCAAAAAATACCCATAAATATAAATTTCAGTATCAATGGGTCAATTTTAGAAGTTGTTAACAAATTCACCCTATTAGGACTAGACATAGACTCACATATAAATTGGAAATTTCACATTCAAAAAATAAGAGCCAAACTATCAAAATTTTCTTATGCCCTCCGCGAGATCAAAAAAACTACAGATCTTAAAACGGCTTTAGTCACCTATTATGCGTATGCCTATGCCTGGCTCAAATATGGAGTCATCCTATGGGGTAATAGTACAGACGCACCAACATTATTTACAATACAGAAGAAATTGATTAGAATTTTAGTAAATATTGAAGAAACCGTCAGCTGTAAACCCCACTTTCAGGAACTAAAATTATTAACCTTACCCTGTCTATACATCTTTGAAATATGCAAATTTATTCGGAAATACCCGGAATTCTATAGTAAACGAGAAAATATACAAACTAGAATTACACTTAGATATAAAAACAGACTAAATATACCAACTTCACGACTAAAAATGCATTCCTCCAGTACTTTTGTCATGTCTATAAAAATATACAACAAGTTACCAGAACCCATTAAAAAAATAAATAAAGATAACAGTTTTATTAATAAATTAAAATTCTTTCTATTGGGCAAAAGCTATTATAGTATAAAAGAATATTTAGACGATAAATTATAATTTACCAGAATGACATATTTAACTAAAAATGTACATATAATAAAATAGACATATATAATACATAATTAAACAAATAAAACAATCATTATCTAAATATCAATTCATAATAAATATAGTAAATACAATGCAATAACTTATTTTCAATTAATAATAATTTCTAGTCATTAATAAATAAATAATCGTGCAAATAAATTCAGTATAATAACCAAATATCATATGTAATTTAAACAAATACCTACTGAACAACAGGAATAACTAATTAAAACTATATCGGTATAACGTAACAAAGACCTACTTGCTCAAGCAGACGTATTATTTATAACATATAGAAATAAAGTGGAAATATTTAAGAAGTAGTATTACCAGAAGATTTAAATAATATAAACACTCTTCAAATAAGCGCTCTTCCTCCTCTCTCCTACTATGCTGTGCCCAACAGGGTCTATAATTGTTTCCATAATTTTAAGCCTACCAACTGTTTTACCAACATTATAGAATGCAATAAAGAATTGAGAATTGAGAATTGAGAATATGTTTTGCATAGTTTCGAGTAATTGACGCTTAAAGTTTTTCCGTCCCATTTTTACCTTTTTTGACTTGTTTTATAATCTTATTTGATTGTGTAGCCTAAATAAAGTGTTATTTCATTGTGTAATCATAAATATGTATTTTTAATAAAATAATGTAAATTACAAAAACTATTTTTATCTTTTTTAGTTTAATAACTTTAGCATCAATTACTTAATATAACCGCAGTAAGAATGAAGTTACTGCTCATATCATTAGCAGAAGTAAAACATGAATGTTGATACTGCACTTAGAAACTCACCGTAAGTATGGTGACTGATGTTAAGGTAAGGAAAACTTATCATAAAATCGAAATACTGCCGTTATCCTTATTGAAAATTAAAGGTTCCCGTTAAGATATTAAAATGGCAGTAAGATCAAATTGTACAGCTCATTGCGCTGATTCCGAAACTATGTTTAACTTAATTTAATAATAATAACTAGCCCGTATTGTCCCACTGCAGGGCAAAGGCCTCCCTTTCCTTTTTCCACCCAACCCGATCCTGAGCAAATATAGACCAATCCCTCCTAAAAGCGTCTAGTTCGTCCCGCCATCTACGCCTGGGTCTTCCACGATGCCGATGGACGTTTTCAGGAACCCATGTTGTAGTGGTCTTAGCCCACAATGCATCCGACATGCGGCAAACGTGTCCGGCCCAGTCCCACTTGAGCTTGGCTGCTTTTTGGGTGACGTCAGCGATTTGTCTTGGAGCGCAGTATCGTGTTCTGTATCCGGTCGGTAGGTCGAACTCCAAGGATACTACGCTCCATCGCTTGATGGCAAACCTCGAGCCCGGTCCTCTGTTGAACTGACAAAGACCAGGTTTGAGCGCAGTATGTAAGGATAGGGAGAATGCACATGTCCATTAATTTGCGTTTATGGCAAATTGGAAGATCTCCTTTCAAATCGACCAATAGCTCTTCCAGGCGTTTTCGGTGCGGCGAGCAACTTCTTTTTCTTGTCTCGCCTGGAAGGAAACTATTTGGCCGAGGTAGATGTATTCTGGGACATATGCAATCTCCATACCCTCTACAAACTGTGTTTGTTTAACGCTATTAGTCATGAATTTGGTCTTTGACATGTTCATTCGAAGACCAATTTCAAGGCTCGCCTTGTTCAATTAATTTGGACTTATTTAATTTGGACAAAAATAATACTTACTGCAGCTATCGCAAGCACGGCAGTGCAGTGCGTATCATCAAACAGTTCCTTTGCCGTAATGTTGGCTCCACTGTTAAACTATAACAACGGACTTATTATGTTATGGCATAGCAACTGTTTGATGAAACGCACTGTAATGGATGGTTTATTGATTTACATCCTTCAAATGCTTTCTTACTTTGAGGTGCTTAAGTTTGTGTGGGCTTTCAGTTTTATATAATGTTTTCAATTTAAAATACAAAGGCCTTAAGGTTGCTCTAGTCGACGGTTCGTAGTCGGTGGTGGTATGGCTAATATGCATGCTATTTAGTACAAATTTATCTAGTTTTTATATTTTTATTTATTAAACGAGCGCGTAAAATTTCATAAACAGACCTTTGAGCGTATAGATATTATGGAAAAACTACTAAATATATCTACTCAAAATATAATTATTTGTACTTTTGAATAAATTATCTATCCTTGTACGGTTTTTTGTTTTGCCATTTTCATACTACATAGGTTATTTATTTACGCCCAAAGATGAGTTAAAATTAGTATCGAAATATGGAAGTTTCGACGCCAAAACAATACTTTTCGCAATTCTGCTTCCATACAGGGCTAGATAATCACAAGACAAATTGATGGAATTTTTTATTTTAGAACATAGACCATCAAACAGGCGAGTAATCACCATACTACGTTTGTATGGAAGAATGACCAACTAGTGTACCCTTAAGGCCCGCTTGCTTGCACTAAATACGGTTAGCGCTAAACGTATACTAGGGGGAGTCCCCCTAACGCCGGACGGCACCTAGCGCCGCCGCCGGACACAACTACTATCTCAGCAGGTCGAAACGCTTTCTATACGAAGTTATAGTGAAAGGGGTGCGGGGGCGCAGCAATATACGCACACGGAACGCGGATCGCCAGTCTCACTCAAGGACAACCTGGGAGCCGTCGAATGCTGTGTTTGGCGGAGAAATACTGTATCGGATAATATCAAAGTGAGTGTTACTGCTAAGTTTTTGTGATTAAGTGTTTATGGTAATCGTTGCTTGATGTCATGTTCCTTATTTTTATAAATACCTAATAGTTTTTGTTTGTTGTCTAAGAGGTTTTATAATATAAACATTATTTTATAGAATCGACTGTCCCCTGGTACCGGACAAAAAGTTGTCCCTTAACACCGGACAGTGATTATGTTGGTTTTTCGTGTCTATTTCATACTTTTTTATAATTATTGTCATATATTATTTCAGAGGATAGCAGATTGCAGCGAAAATAAGCATGGTAGAGATAAAAGAGAAAGGAGGATGGGACCAGGAAAGTTTTAAAAAAAGGCTCTAACAAAGAAACTAGTTAAGAGGACCATGACGAAAATTGGATCCAGTGCTGCAGCTGTCACGCGTGGGCTCAAGAAGCCTGTGCTGATATTCCAGAATATTATGATACCTGCATATGCAATAGCTGCAATACATTTACGTATGTTGTCCGGCTTTAGGGGTTTCAGAATTGGTGTGTCCGGTACTAGGTGCCACTTTATGTGATTTAAAAATCATAAGCACAAGTTTGATTGTAGTTCTTATAATAATTACGCAGAAGTTACCTTTTTTGTTCATTTATATTGATTTTAAATATTGTTAACTTAATTAATTCATAATTAAAGTAAGATATCTTAGGTATTATTTTTATTTATCGCCAAAAAACCTTAAGTGTTCGTCACTAGGGGAACTCCCCCTACATGTATACGGTTAACGCTAAACGTATCCAACATGTATACGTTTAGCGTTAACCGTATTAACTGATTTTAGAGTAACATCGTTCTGTTTATTTTTTCAATACTCAATTCTTTATTGCATTCCATATGTATTACAGTATTACATAGGTGGTATAGCAAAGTAAAAAATCAATTTGGACTCTGTCGGCACAGCAAAATACCGATTTGGTTTTATCTTTGGCCTAATGAAAGCTCTTACTGAAAAATGTTTATGAGTAAATGTCAATATCAAATGACACAGTATATTTTCTCATCAAGTGAGGAAATTATGCTACTTTCGAACACATGTGTCTGAAATTGACATATTTTCGCTACTACAGGAAATTAAAAATCTTATGAGTTGGCTCCCATGATTTACAATGTACTTACTCTTAAACATAGGACTTTTGAGCTTCCCGAAAGATAAAACAGTGAAACTTCAAGTCAGGAGTGAAAAGAAAGAAAGAAAAATAGTTTTATTTATCACAGAAATACGTGCATACAAAAAGATAAGAGTAATCAGAAAAAAACAAAATAAAGTACATAAGAAATCACAAGCACAAAACAGAAATAGTCGGCAGCTGCTGGCACGTCATGACTGTGACAAGAAGGCTTCCACTCAGCATGATGCAGTGCTATGGGGACCCACAGCACAGCGCTGATTTTCAGGTCACCCGAAAAAGAAGTAAGGAAATCAGGTCGGGTTCAGTGATTTGTATAATAAATAGGTAGGTAACAAAATAAAATAAACAGTACTTAGAAGAAGAATAGATGAGTATAATAGAATAGGTGTATAGAAGAATAGGTGGAGTAAATGCTAATCGTGGACAAGAGTAGGTGTAACAATTTTCCACTTTGTAGGCGTGATTTGTGAGGAATTAAACACCAGGGTGGGTGACGTAATAAATAATTACCAATGTCAACCGTATCATCGCTTTACACCAAGTGATATAGTTATAGGTCAGCTGTTTCATACAAAAGTGCAATACTTATACGGTCAAAATTTATGGAACAGCAAATAAAAAAAAAAAATAACCGACGTAAAATTAGAAAGCCTGTCTACAATTATTATAATTACAGTGTTTTTTTCTTTTTTTTGCATGAATTAATTTGATTTATTATTTTAATTTTTCCGCTCTAGAATCTTGTACCTACTGAATTCATGCATACTGAATTCAAGCCCTTTCATTTGATATGTCACACGGTACAGTTGGCGAAACTTTTTTTTAATTTTCTTATTTGCCCCCAAAAGTGGCCCCCATATTCAAAATTCATTTACTTACGTTACACGTCCGTGTTTTGGGTAACAAAAATGTATAAATGTGTACCAAATTTCAACTTAATCGGTTCATTAGATTCGGAGCAAATTGGCTGTGACAGCCGGTCAGACAGACAAACGAGTGATCCTATAAGGGTTCAGTTTTTTTCCTTTTCGGTACGGAACCCTAAAAACGTGAAACCCCGCTGCCACTTCTACCTCACACCCCACCCCAGTTTCCCGCGGGCAATCTTTCCGAGCTCGCTCACAGTCACAGCTCACAGTGTACGTCGTGCAACTGATTGCGTCCCCATAACGAGTCTTAACAGTGCCCAACTTCACTAGTTAGAGAACCACTGCAAACTGGTAACTTACCTACTTGCACCAATGAACTGTACCTACCTATGTATATGTTGGTAACTTTTGTTCAAAGTTAGTGAGTTTGGACGACATGAGTTCAAATTGCGTGTGAACAGAGTTGGTGTTGTAATTGGAACAATATTTGAAGTGCTGTACAAAATTTTCTGATGATGAACTGGAGTATTAAGTATAGTATTGAATATGTTTTCACCAGTAATGTTCTGTCGTTTTGTATGGCCTGCGAACAAAACTATATTAGTTAATTGATGCAGGCGAGACCTTGCGGAGGAGACGCCCTGGGCGTCGGGAATCACAGGCAGATTTCCGGCCACCGTAGGCGCGGGCTTGCGGACGGTGAGCAATGGGTAGCTCGCCGTCCGATAAGGACCAAGCCCGGTTCGACGGCGCGTTGTATTCCACGCGCGCCTCAAAGAGATGTCAGCAGAATTGACAGGGTCCGCTACGGCCAATGCCTGCCGGGAGTTCGAAGAAAACCGATAGGGACATCGTGGCCCCCCTGGCAACACGGCAACTGAAGGAACACGGATGGGTTTTAGTCAGTAAGAGTCTGACACGCCCTCCCGCTCCGCCCAGAGCGGGAGAAGTTATTTGATGATTTTCCACCCAAAAAAAAAAGGCGTGACCTTGCGGAAATCCATTATAAAATACAATAGACGTGGATATATTTAGTAACCTGTTCCGCTTAGCTATTTCTAAAGAGCCATGAAAAACTCCTGAAAGAGATCGACACGGTTCGGTTTCACCTCTCAACGAGAAAACACGCTGTGTTCGGGTTCGTGACGTGTCAATCGTCATCCTGAGGATGCCTCGTTGAAAGGTGAAACACGTGTCGATTTCTTTCAGGAGTTTCTTATGGCTCTTTAGAAATAGCTAAGCGGAACAGGTTACTAAATATATCCATGTATATTGTATTTTTTTTAAACTATATTAAAAAGTGGGAGGGAGACAACAGGACGCTGAAGTCAGTGTACTCGCGTCCTAACCGAAGTGATAGTCGCGCGTTTACGCGATTGTAGTGCTCTTTTGTATGAATGTGACGTACTCGCGCGTTCTACATATCATCTATACATCTATTCATACAAATAAATAAAATTTAAGTGTCTGTTTGTAATGTCAAAATAACAGCTTTTTACTAAATGCATACATAACATCACGCCTGTAATCCCCGAAGGGTTAGGCAGAGGTATACTCGTACACCCATATTTCGCCAGTTATGTTTAAGTTCCATGTAATAGGAGCCTATTGCCATCAACCGGGCACAAATCCAGACTCCGGGCTGCTACTGAGAAATTCCAGATGGAAAACCCAATAACACTTTGCCCGGCCCGGGAGTCGAACCCAGGACCTCATACTCAGCAGTAGCGTTTACAACCACTAGACCAACAGGGCATATGAAAGTATATACGGTACTTACTAAAGTAAAACATTTTTTTTTTGTCTGTCTGTCCGTCTGTTTGTTCCGGCTAATCTCCGATACAGCTGGACCGATTTCGACGGGACTTTCACTGGCAGATAGCTGATATGATAAGGAGTAACTTAAGCTACTTTGGAAAAAGAATTGGGTTTCACGCGTCGATCGCGTACTCGCGCGACGATTCCTATCTGTTAGGACGCGAAATTCACTGTCCAATTCACACGTTTTCTGACAGCGAATGCCGCGAGTCATGACATTTAGAATAGACAACTTACGCTTGACAGTCATATTCGCAAGCTTTTAATTTCAGAGTCGTCCTGTTGGTGTGGCAGCATTTACATCGCCACATGTGGAGTACGCATCATACTGACGACACACAAACTCCTGCATCGCGCAAAGTTTACCGTGCCACTAGCATAATTATTATACAACGTCCCGACATCAATCGTCGGGCAGTTGCCCACCAGACACAACACTCATCTGGTCGGAGGATTCTCTCTTTTCTATGGAGGATGAGTGAACTTTACACCCTGTTCCTCATGCCTCTGTATTGGAATTCAAATCAATCTGCCTAACCTTTTCCCAACTATGTTGGGGTCGGCTTCCAGTCTAACCGGATGCAGCTGAATACCAGTATTTTACATGGAGCGACTGCCTATCTGAGTCAAAAGTCAAAGTCAAATCATTTATTTCAAATAGGCCCATGCATGGCACTTTTTAACGTCAAAAATTACAAAATAATAAAATTGATTCTAGTCCAAAAGGTAGTTTTCGTATGGAGAAGAATGGGCAAGAAACTCCACCGTTACTCTTTTAAAATGTTTTACAATTGTTTGTATATGTACCTATGTACATTAGTAAAATAATTATTATATGTGAAGACGATGCACCTAGAATAAAATTACTATACCACAATAGGTAAAAAGAATTAAAAATGAAGCAACGACAGATAATTTAATATGTGATAGATACATGGTGCTCACATATTTACAAACATTGTAAAAGAAGACGATTTTCCTAAAAATGTGTAATAAATAAGTCAGTGTGTGAGGAAGTAATCGCAGAATGTAAAATCAATGTCATAAAACACAAAATAATAAATACAATTAAATTAACAACCAGTTTGATTTTGTCTTGATTCTAAATTGTCCTATGGAGCAGGACCAGCATGTTTCCAAGCACTCTTATCTTGGATATAATCCTCTAATTTGTAATATGCTTGTTTACAAAGTGTACTTTTACTTACCTCCACAACCCAGTAACTGGGTAATACGATACCCCTTGGTAAGACTGGTTGTCAGACTTTCGGGCTTCTGACGACCCGTAACCACTGTCAAAGATCCACGAATGACAGCCGGGACCAACAGCTTAACGTGCTTTCCAAGGCACGGAAGAGTCTCGGTATGTAAGGATGGTCACCCATCCACGGACCAACCCCGGCAAGCGGTTTCTGTATTGACATTACGGTTCATAAAGTGTTGTGGCAATAGTTTAACGTTTAAGAGGCTAGAAAAGCTGATATGAGAGCCAACAATTTGTCTGAAAAGGTTGTCTAAGAAAATACTTAGTGGAGAGCCAGACAACATTCGAGGTGTTGGCATTGAGCCAAGATTTACACAGTGTCTGTTTTACTTTACAGAGATGTCTAGGCTGTTGCAAATGTGTTAGTGGCACTACTTTCATGTCGGCACGAGATATACGAGAGTAGTTCTCGTCGTGGTAAATAGATTAGCCAGACAGCAAAGTTGGTAGCGAGATTCACTGTCGTCCAGAGCGTGTCAGATGTACTTGCATTCTCAAACAATTTGGTAATATTTTACGCCGTCTTCCTACTGGGGTAGGCAGAAACTACAAAACGCCACCTTCCTTATATACTCCTTTTGCCTCGTTTACGTTCATACATCTGGTCATACACGAGTACTACGCACTCGACCTTCTGAAACACATCACCAATAAGGTCACTAAATTTATGTCCTTCTATGGCGTCCCCGCCTGGCGTTTCTACTCACACCTAGCTTGTATACCTCCTACATCTTTGTAGTGGGCTACTAAAAAGCTTGTCATAGATTCAACCAAACAGCTAAATAAATAATAACATATGTATATATTACTTTAGTAAAAGCACGAACAATATTTAAAAATTGCTGAAATCGTGGTCAAAGAATAGATCACTCAGTAAAATGGTAGCGAGGCTAACAGCATAGGACAAAATTTAAATATAACCACTGGTAAAGGCTATTTATGCACGCTTCCTAAAACATTCCAACATAAACCTCTCACATAAATAGCCCTCCAAAATTCTACCTCAAACGGACTAAAGATATCATCAAGACCGCACGTGTCCACGTCTAAAAATAGTTCTAAAACAGAATGTGAAATCAAAACTAAACTCATTAGAAAGCATTTTGCAGACAAGATGAAAGGAATTCAAGAATAACTGCCATCCTCCTTCGCAATTGTTAGCGTCATGCTGAATGTAATTATTTATTTGGAGGTCCATTTCTGGGCAAACAGAATTCGTGAGTGCTGTCGGCTTAAAGCACTCTTGGTAAACATAGAATGCAAACCGCGTTCTGTTTGGCATAGTATGGTAACGTGGTGAACTACATACAGCGTGATTCATCACAATGTGCACATATCGAAATCTCTGCTTAATTTTAAAGACAGAAAAAATATTTAAAAAAATCTATTTTTTTTTTTAAACTAAACTGTGTAACTTTTAAACTAAATCATCTATCGCGATGAAACAAATTCCATAATGATTGGAAGTAATTAGGCGTCCACATAAAATGAAAATTGATAAAAAAAACTACCCTCAATTGAAAATAAACATGTTTTTTAGCAAAAATCTATTTTTTTTTTTCATAAATTTTTACAATAATTTAAAAATTTATAAATAAGATGCCAAAGAGAACAAAAATAAATGTTTTTTAATTTATTTTTTTGTAAAAAATGTACAAATAGAACAAAAAAAATTTTTTTTCGTCAATAAAGTTAAGCATAGATTCCCTCATTTCGATATGTGCACATTATGAAGAATCACACTGTATAAGTAAAAGATAAAGTAACATAGCCTTTGGTTTGACGATGTATTGAAGGAAATATATATTCTGTTCCAAAAGTATTCGATGGAAATATAAACAAAACAGAAAACTTACCTATGCATGCTAATTTGTAGTGCCACTTAAGAGCGTTCCGACCATTTGCCTTTGTCTCTGTCTTTTTCTTTACGTGTAAAGAGTAAAGAAATTAACCACACTTATGCACTTTTTCAATGTTTTTCGTTGTTATTTTCATCATATTGCTCTTAAATAAAAAACTAACGCAGACAAACGCTGGAGTTATCTATGAACTTTATTTTAGTAAATGAATCAAAACATAAATTTACTTATTTACATAAAAAGTAGCAAAATAGAGAAAAAAATTACTCGATAAGAGGTAACTTTGCGAATTTATTCTATTGAGCCAACTTTATCAAATCGTGTTTCCATCGCTTATGATCTCTAGTATATATCCCCAATAATACCAATTTATTTTCCTACATTTTTATTTAATTGTTTACTACTTTAAATGAGCTTAATAGAAACATGTTTGTGTGCATAAAAAGCTCGGTACCCTCTTAAAAATGTTGTGCTTTAATTTGATTATTTTAATACTTAAACCCGAAACCCTCACCCTGTCTGCCCAACCCTTCGAGGAAACAAGGCGTGATGTTATGTTATGCGGATAGATAAATGTTTTTCATTCGATATTTGAGATTAATTTTAGAATCTCAATTTTCTTCGATGATTTTTCAATTACAATTTATAATCTTCTTCTTTTAGTGTGATTAGTGACTAACCTTGTGTCAGAGTTTTACACATGCCGTCGAGAAATATTTCTCATGCATGCCAATTTCCTCACGATGTTTTCCTTCACCGTTTTTGATGCAAGTGATAATACAAATCGGACTTGGCAGTCCGACGGTCACACCACTAGGCTATCACTGCTCATTTATAATGTTATTCAAACAATAATAGTGCTGACGAAAAAATTTGATACCTTTTAAATACAGATGAATGTGTTACTTATTACCATAAATTAGTGATTCCGTAAGAATTAAAATATAAAACAGGGTTTGTTTACACTTTGATCAGATACTTAGTGAACAAACTATAAAATGTCGCCCATCGGCATGCGCCCGCTCGCATTTTTCTGAACATTCATATAAAATTATCAAAAAATAACTTTAAAAGGGAGGGTCTATCTTGACTTTTTTTTTCAAAGTGTTTGATTTTATACTTCATCATCATCATCATCATTTCAGCCGAAAGACGTCCACTGCTGAATATAGGCCTCCCCCAAGCACCTCCACTTCGACCGATTCTGTGCTTTCCGCATCCAGCGGATTCCTGCGGCCTTCACAAGGTCATCGGTCCATCTTGTGGGAGACCTTCCAGCGCTACGTCTTCCGGTACGCGGTCGCCACTCCAGAACCTTTCGGCCCCATCGGCCATCCGTTCTGCGAGCAATGTGCCCTGCCCATTGCCACTTAAGTTTGGCAATTCTTCGGGCTATGTCGGTTACCTTGGTTCTCTTGGTTCTCGGTTATCTTGGGATTTTATACTTATGTTCTTTTTAATTAAAAAAAAAATGTTTTCACCTCCGTTTTTTTTGCATAGTCGACAAAATTTTAAAAAATGTTAATTAATCCGATAAAATAACTCATAAGCTTTTAGAATTGTACTTAAATAAATTAAATATTGTGCTAATTAAGTTTAGCTAAGTAAGGATAGTTACTAAGATTTTAGCAAGTAGGATTTATTGTACTATTTACACTTTTTTACATACCTATTAGATGACTAGATTTTTATAATTAATGTGACTATTTAGAAATGTTATTATACCTTGCCTCGCCTGAAACACAGGATGACCTAGTTCAGGCGCATAACATAGTTGAATTTTTCGTCGATTTAAGCAAATTAATATTTAGTGTTTTACCTTTTTATATGAATAAAGTTTTTTTTTTTTAGAAACAATAAACAGAATCCAAATCGAGCCAATAACATCGGAGATATGATGATATATAGGATATATGATATTTAGTACGATAGAGGATCAAGCTATCATACCGTCATATGCAGCTAAATAAATAATAATTGTTCTTCAGTTTAACCACTCAAAAGTCGGAACAAATAATAGTTAAATCAAAACGTAGAAAAATAATCACAACTTAGAGATTGATTTAACATAATTTAGAGATAACTGCAGTTAAAATGATGTCGTGGCAAAATGTCACGTTCAGAACTACAGTAAACCACAAACAATTTATGAAAAATCTTTTCTATCATGAAAAGTACTGATTTAAACGTACTTTCGTAGTAGTTCTATTTTAGGGGGCTCGTGGCTAAATGGTAACAGCCGCACGGGTCGATCGAAGGTTAAGCTAAGCTTGCCGCGGTCGGTTCGTGGATGGGTGACCAGCCATAACATATCAAGAGCCTTCCGTGCCTCGGAAAGTACGTTAAGCCGTTGTTCCCGGCTGTCATTTGTAGATCTTTGGCAGTCGTTACGGGTATAACTCAAAAATCGGACAACCAGTCTTATCAAGGGGTATCGTGTCACCCAGTTACTGGGTTGTAAAGGTCAGATTGGCAGTCGCTCCATGTGAAATACTGGTATTCAGCTGCTCCGGTTAGACTGAAAGCCGACTCCAACATAGCTGGGAAAGTTCTTTGTTTCAAAAAGTTCAAAGAAGAACATTCTTGACTCTGCATGAAAAGGAACTCGAAAATATAAAATCCACCCCATTAAATCCACAACCATGTTTGTTACACCAAAACAGCAGCTCAACAACAACATACATACGTATAAATATTTATTTTTTACAGTCTTTTTGAGAATAAAACAGGGGATAACGAAAGGCTTACAGCTTCAGTGGGGGTACGCGAAAAAACACATAAATATGTATGTAGGATCGAGTGGCGTATAACGCCACATAAGGTTCACAAAAGAACGCGTTGTACTGAACTCTACTTACTTGTGAGAGCAAATTGGTTCAGCCAGTTTGAGATTAAGCTGAGCTGGATACGTACGTACTTGGTTTCAAAGATTTGGATTATCCGGATCAGATTTTGTTCGTGGAAAAGTGGTTGGAAAAGTTTTATAAGTGTAAATGATACATGCGTGGTTAATGACATGTTTGTGAGTTTATGTGTCGTATATTCACAGCTTTCTTTAGACAAAAAGATTTGATATGTAATTGTAATATTTAAGCTTCTCTATTGATATCACAGAATAATTCACTCGAGTTAATGTTGATTTTTGAAGTGAAAACTTCTTTGGGCGAGTTGGGCATTTTTGAGTCGGGAAAAAAACAATTGAACTCGCGACACTGTTACGGACACCTAATTTTTGTAAACGCGATTGTGCTCTTTATTTATATTATATTACGGATCAATGTTCTATGCAAGTATTTTTACTTTAAAGGTTTTGTAAACGCAATTGTGCTCTTTATTTAGATAAGGTTACGGACCAATATTCTATACAAGTATTTTTCTTCCACCAAGGCGATCTTGTTCAAGTTTTCACTTCTGGAGTGCCACTGTTTTTTTGTTTCATTCTACGTTCACACGACATCGGCAAAATGAAATAGGAATTAACTTTCATCAGCTCCTTTCATTCAAATTTTCGTTCATTCGGTAGGCAAGCGAAAGATGGGTAGTGTCAAAATCTAACACCGGTTGGTTGACTAAGGAATTAATTTTTGAGTTATGATTCATTTGGTGTTCAGGCGTTTCACTTTGATCGAGAGATGCCGAATGCAAGACAAAAAAAAACCGGCCAAGTGCGTGTCGAACCACGCATAATGAAGGGTTCCGTAGTTGGGATGAATTTATCCCAAAAACAAACTTAACTTTGTAGTTGATAAACATGTTCTCCCATACAAAATGTATGGGAAAACGTGTTTTTGCAACTGCAAAATTAAGTTGGTCGATTATTACTCGTTACCTTGTAAAGCCTACTTAGCTGTGATAGTTTTCCTTTTAATTTCGTTATATAAACTACTACTGTGATTTTTTCACACATGCAAAACCAACCATTTAGCTGGCAGGAGGGGGGACACTTGACTCTAACAAAAATTAGCACTTTAAAGCTTAATATTTCGCAAACGAATCCCTGAATCCAAAAATGGTTTTACAAACTCTCAATGTTTTTGAAGGACCTTTCTAATGATACCCCACATCATAGGTTAAAAAAAAACATCACCACTTAACGTGTAAGAGAGATACCCTAAAAAAAAATGTTTTTCATAATTTTGTTTTACCACTTTGTCGGCGTAATTAATATGTATACCTATGCTAAATTACAGCTTTCTAGTACTAAGGGTCTCGGAGCTAGACCGCGGACAGACAGACAGACAGACAGACGGACAGACAGACAGACAGACGGACATGACGAAACTATAAGGGTTCCTTGTTTACTACGGAGCCCTAATGAACAAAAAGTAAAGCAGTTGAAATCTGTTAAACCATATACCAACCGAATTAATTGCGTTGAATTTGCTTTTGTTTATTTTTCACATCCTACCAAAAATCGTTTTCTTCCTTTGTGTAATATGTCACATAGATGATATTATTCAGTAAAATATCGTCGCTAGTAACTCTCTTAATCAATAAATCTGCCTAGCCTGTTCCCAACTAAGTTAGGGTCAGCTTCCAGTCTTACTGGATGCAGCTGAATACCGATATTTTACATGGAGCGACTGCCTACCTGACCTCCACAACACAGTAACTGGGTAATACGGTACCCCATGGTAAGACCGGTTGTCAAACTTTCAGGCATCTGGCGACCCGTAATGATTATCAAAGATCCACGAATGACAGCCGGGACCAACGGCTTAACGTGCTTTCCGAGGCACAAAGGAGTCTCGGATGTAAAGATGGTCACCTATCTACGGACCAACCCCGGCAAGCGTAGCTTAAGCTTATGAATCGACCTATGTGGCTGTTATTACCTAGCCACGAGCTCCTCCGAAGATATTATTCAATAAAATATCATCGCTACTAACTCTTTTAATGCACCCCATAAAATAATTTGTACTTGCGTCTAACAAACTAAGTAAATAATAATTTATTCGCACTTCAAACGTTTACTAACCGCCCTTTTGCATAATGCCATCAGCGTGAAATCTCATTAAAATGATTTGCCGTCGCTCCAGTCGTGGAGCGTCGAAACGAGTCCCGTAATAGATATTAAATGTGACGTAATTACTTGTAATTGAACTGAATTACATAGGTCTTACACCGTTCGTGCATGTAGCTATGTGTCTTGATTAATCTCCGAAACTACCGAATGAGATTTTGGGTATTAGATATAACGTAAATTCTACAATATCATTTTACTTACTGTAAAACAAGTTACTTTGCTGTATTTATTATAAAAGACAATTAGTTTAATAATAAATGACAGTAAGAAAGTGGTGGCATTCATGCAACAAGATCGCCTTGGTGAAAGAAAAATACTTGTATGGAACATTAGTCCGTAACCTTATCTAAATAAAGAGCACAAACACGTTTACAAAAAAAAAAAACATCCGAAACCTTTCAAGTAAAAATACTTGCATACAACATTGATCCGTAACATAATATAAATAAAGACCATAAATGCGTTTGCAAAACCTTTAAATTAAAAATACTTGCTTAGAACATTGATCCGTAACGTAATATAAATAAAGAGCACAATCGCGTTTACAAAAATGAGGTGTCGTCATGGTGTCGCGAAGTCAATGGTTTAGTCCCATCTCAAAAATGCCCAAAGCGCCTAAAGAAGTTTTCACTTCAAAATAAATTATTTAGGTAACTTTACAAACTTCTACAATATTCAATCTTACATAGAGGTCTCCTTTTAAGTATAAAAAATACCTGTGCTGGGATCTCTTTTTTTTTCAATCTTCCCGTATTCAATTTTCCTTACATTTAATGAAGTATCCATAAAATGTAAGGAAAATTTTATATCAACGATGTTCTGAATTAAAATAAAAGAATAACATAAAAATTTCAGAGTATTGTATGACCCTTAACGTTCCTCCCTTTCAGCGTCTCTTCGTACTTTATAACCTACGAACAAAATAACACGGTCCGTAGACCGCGCTACGCCGTAGCAATGACGTAGCACCGTAGCGAAATGTCGTAGCAAGAAAATCGCAATCGAAATTTTAAGCATTAATGATAGCTTTATAATGTCAAGTTTTATGTGATTGTGAATTGGAAAGGGATTAAAATGACAAAGAAATGCAAGAACATTATTTATGTCTGACAGAAATATTGAAATGGTTTCTAAGTTTATTGTTGCCTGTAAATGGCAAATAATATTTGAATTTTATAGATCTTTACTACAGTCAATGAAACAGTTAAGTTAGTCAAGAATACATAAATATTTTTGTACAGCATACAATATTGAATCTCTTGTAACAACTTCTTAAACATGCAGACTCGGAAGAACGATGTCAAAGATTTTCCGACTAAAAACACGACATAAGTTTAGAATAAGTTTTGGTTAAGGGGACGATAACTGACTTTTAATGATTTTATACTGAATATTACGTCTTAACGAGTAGTATTAATTATTTGGAAAAAATATATGTTAAATTAGAGCATTTTTTAAATATTTTTATAAAAATAAATAAAAAAAATCATTTAATTCAGGCAAAACCCATATTACATCAAATAAAATTTAACTATACTGCAACACACAATAGAACAAAACCAATAGAATAAAAATAATATCAATGCAATTAAAATAGGTACATATTATAAAGTTCACAGAATTCAAATAAAAATAAAATGTCAAATTCAATTAAAATAAACGAATGAGTAATACAAATTATAGGGTCACAGAATTGAAATTAAAATGATATGTCAAATTACACAGAATTAATCACAGAATTAATATTAAATTAAAAATTATAGATTTCATCAAACAAGTCATTAATAATATATATTATTATTAGGTGTCAATCAGATTAAGTGCCCTGGCTATACATGTCTGTTACAGCATTGTCGTATGTAGGGGCAGTCAAATCGCTCAGAGATCATTTTCAGGACAGTATTGGAGCTGGCCCGCACCCTGCGCACTAAGGACGCGCACCGCTTGCGCATGGTGGCGTGAAAACAGTCGGTGCGCGCCTCCGCAAACATGCCCGAGGCAATATAGGCATGTTTTTGATTATGTTTGTATTACATAGTGAAACTAATTTGTAAAGTTATGTCTAACGCGGATTAAAAAACTGAGAATGACGCAAAATCTATCGAGCGTATTTTTCTGAAAACTCGCCATTTTAATGATTCATTTTTACTACTTCACCATTTTAAAGATAATTAAATCCATGATCTTTTAGTATACGTGTTTTATTAAAATACTTTTTGTTTTACTTGTAATAAATTAATAATGCGTCTAATTTGGGACAGCGCTCCTTGATGGGCGAGTCGTATTACTGGCTGGACGTACGACGTGTTGCGTGAGCTCAGTACAGAACATGCAAGCTAACCATTCAAGGTCACTGTCATATATCTGCGTCTTAAAACCTCTAAACTACAACTTCTTCATCGATTTTCTTCATCATAATCATCTTCCTGCCCTTGTCCCATGTTACGTGGGGTTGGCGCACCCGTTTTCTTCTTCCACTCTCCCTTGTCAACCGTCACGCTATCATTCACTCCTTTCTCTTTCATATCAATCCTCACACAATCCGTCCATTTTTTCTTTGGCTTTCCTCTCCCTCTCCATCCATCAATCATTTAAATTCATCACTCTTTTAGTCACGTGGCTAAGTAATAACAGCTGCACAGGTCAATCGATCAGGTTAAACTACGCTAGCCGCGGTTCATCCGTGGATGGGTGAACATCTTTACATACCAAGATCCCTCCGTGCCTCGAAAAGCACGTTAAGCCGTTGGTCCCGGCTGTCATTTGTAGATCTTTGATAGTCGTTACGGGTAATTAGAAGCCAGAAATCAGAAATCTCCGCTCCGGTTCAGTGGACAGGGATTAGGGAACTAGTTTAAAAACTCATACAAAACCGGGAAGTGGAGCGGAGAAGCGGACAGGGGATGTGCAAAAATTACTCAAATTACTCGTCGCGTAAACTCGGCTTAAGCGCACACTCCGCAACTCCTCTCCCCTGCCTTGCTCCGCACAGTCCGCCACTCCGCTCAACTGCCTCGCTCCGCATCAATGGACAGGTAGCCTTACCAAGGGGTATCATGTTACCAAGTAACTAGGTTGTGGAGGTCAGATAGGTAGTCGCTCCATGTAAAATACTGGTATTCAGCTGCAACCGGTTAGACTGGAAGCCGACCCCAACATAGTTGGGAAAAGGCTAGGCAGATGATGAATCTTTTAGCCCCTTGCGTTTAATCCCGATTTTATTGACCGATATTTAAAAGTTCCAAAAACTATGAAGAGAAATAGAGAAATATTTTACACCGAACTTCAACATCAATATAAAAAACTTTTTACAAAAAAAAAAACAACTGACTTCAAAAAAACACTACAAAGTGAAAAATAAATTTAATTTCGGAAGTCGGTGTCTTTGGTTTTGAATTTTCGTTCTTTGTCACCGACTTCCGAAATTAAAGTTATTTTTCACTTTGTAGTGTTTATTTGAAGTCGGTTTTTTTTTTTTGTAAAAAGTTTTTATTTTTCACTTTTTAGTTGTGATACACCTACCCCACATAAATTCGAATACCAATACCTGCTATGTAACTATGTAAATAACAGTGACAGGAAGTTATCATATCATCCACATACTAAGTGAGGAAAAAATACGTATTATTGAAGCTAACTCAAAAACTACCCAAGCAAAGTTAATAAAATTTATATGAGACCACCTCTAAAGTATGATCTACCAAACAAGAAAAGAAACATCAAAATCAATTCATAATTGACGGAGTAATCGCGTAACAAACATACAAAAAAAAAACATACGGTCGAATTGAGAACCTCCTCCTTTTGGAAGTCGGTTAAAAATAGTTTCTCATACTCTATTTATTAAGCAGCAAACACTATTGTTTGAAAATGTTTTGTCATGCTCCGCACACTGTATTTCAAAATATACAAGCCACTTCGTATACCTTCCCTTCCGCCATTTTGATCCCGCTCCGCGCTTATTGGATGTAACAGAGGATTTATAACCACGTAATTGTACAGGATGTTGCCTTCATAGCCGGACCCACCTTTATACAGGGTCCCATTTAAATATTCATAACGGCCGAACAAAATTCTCGGCCCCTATTGGTTTCTCGTTTATTTCGCGGTAACCACTACCTGGGGAAGTGTGTTATGTTATAATTTAGTGGAGTTTGTTGGCCTTTAATATTAGAATAAGTAGGTAAGTATAATTATTTTACCTTACCCAAAAATTATAACTTTACAATATGATAAATGATAAATGATGATAAATGATAAATGATTTTATTTCTGTAAGTAGGTTTGTACAAACACTTTTACACGTCAATCATATTTTAAAAAACTAGATGAGGTCGGCGTTTCCTATCTGACTACTCTGAGAAGAAAGGCCGAAACAAACTCAAGAGGTCACAGTCTCTTTTAAAGTCCAGACATAATCTTGGTCAGATCATGTGAAGGCCATGTGGATAGGTGTCTGAAGTGGTCTTTAGAGGAAAGCACCACACAGATTGAGAGGGCCTGTCCAGTCAGTGCACGCATTTGTCAGTTATCGTGCAGCTCAACTCAGAATTTAAGGAGCTCAACGATTCGACGAACAATACCAAAAAAAAGGACATTTGTGTAGGCCACATAAATTACTCAAACTGTCAGACCATGAATAAAACTGACTGAGAAAAATTTAAAAACAAAACAAAAAGGAATGACCCATATAGTCTTCACATTCACAATAATTAAAATAATATAATACTTTAAAAGTAAATATTCATGTCATTGTATATATAAAAATCATTAATGTCAAGGTGTATATAAAAAAAAAAACCCAGAAATAATCTTGGTCAGAGCATTTCATTTGAGGACCATGTAGATCTGTGTCTGAAATGGTCTTTTGAGGAAAGAACCATACAGATTTGAGTGGACCTGTCCAGTCAGTGCACGCATTTGTCAGTAATCGTGCAGCTCAACTCAGAACTTAAAAGGAGCTCAACGATTCGACGAACAATACCAAAGAAAGGACATTTGGGTAGGCCGCATAAAGTACTCAAAACTGCCAGATTATCATTAGTAGTAACTGAGAAAAATAAATAAATATATATACATGAGCTACATAGTCCTCACATTCACAACAATTAAAATAATAATAATGTTATACTTAACAAAGTAAATATTCATGTCATTGTGTATACAATTTTGAAGTTTGCAAAATAAACAAAGTTCTAAAAGTAAAAAATAAAAATAATAATTGGAGCAGCTCAATCCCAAGCCATTTTGTCCTCAATGTAATCTTTAACGGTATAAAAAGTTTTCTGGCACAACTTACGTTTAATGAATGATTTGAATTTATTAAGGCTTAGATCTTGTACGTGGCTTGGAAGTTTATTATAAAAGCGTATACATTGACATCTGAACGATCCACCTATTTTTTTGAGCCTTGTTGGGGGTACAACAAATTTGTGTTTGTTCCTAGTATTTATGTTATGGATATCACTGTATTTTTTAAACAATTTTATATTTTTATGGGCATATAAAAGATTATCAAAAATATACTGAGAAGGCACAGTCATTACATTAATCTCCTTAAATTTATCTCTGAGAGAGTGTCTCGGACTTAATTTATAAATTGATCGAACAGCTCTTTTCTGCAAAACAAAAATAGTCTGAATGTCGGCGGCATTTCCCCACAACAGAATACCGTACGACATTACACTATGAAAATAGCTAAAGTACACTAAACGGGCTGTCTCTATGTCAGTCAAATTACGAATTTTTCTAACAGCATATGCTGCGGAGCTTAGCTTTTTTGACAATTTATCTATATGTGGGCCCCACTGAAGCTTAGCATCCAAAGTTAAGCCCAAGAAAACTGTGCTATCATCAGGATTCAATTCTTCGCCCTTTATCAACACACTAGTTTTCACCTGCCTAACATGAGGTAGGGTAAACTTAATGCATTTGGTTTTTTTTTCATTAAGAAGTAAATTGTTAACATTGAACCAGTGAACTACTTTTGAGATCGCGCTATTTACATCGTCAGTAACCAGCTGCTGACGTTTAAGTTTAAACAAAAGTGAAGTGTCATCCGCAAACAACACTACATCATGGTTATCCTTTATGAGGTAAGGCAAGTCATTAATATAAATAAGAAACAAGAAAGGACCAAGAATTGAGCCCTGAGGGACTCCCATTGTTACTATAGATCCGGGAGATCTTTTTCCATTAACGTCAACGCTCTGAATCCTATTACTCAAGTATGAAATAACAAGATTCAGAGCGCTGTTCCGGATCCCATAGTGGCGGAGTTTCCTGATTAACGTTTCATGAAGAACGCAATCAAATGCCTTGGACAAATCACAAAAGATGCCCAAAGCATCGCATTTATCTTCCCATGCATTATAAATATGACCTAAAAGTTCAACACCGGCATCAGTAGTTGAACGACCCCTTGTAAAACCGAACTGTTTGCTATGTAATAATTTATGTCTACTAAAAAATCTTTGCAATTGCTCTAAAATTAATTTCTCAAAAATTTTACTAAAAGTAAAAATTATGCTAAGTTAACATCCTATTCGGTTTAACATTCTCATAATTGCTATACATGACATACATTTTTTGAAGTGAAAACTTCTTTAAGCGCGTTGGGCATTTTTGAGCTGGGACTAAACCATTGATTTCACGACCTGTTACCGACACCGTGGAGTAAAAGACATCAACGCGTTAATTACCGCGGTGCGGATTTTTTTTCAAATTTTCAATTCTGTCGGCACTCACGGAGTGCCACTGTTTTCTTTTTTTTCGTAATAATACGTGTTTCAAAAAAAAGTTCATGTTAAGTGTCTTTGTCAGTTACCTAGTTCATAGAGGTTTATCCATCAAAATTGTAGAAAACTGTATGGCGAAGATTAAGTTTCTGACAAAAACAATTGCGCTTTTAAAACGTACCACCATTTACAAAACAAAACGCCTGTCAAATTACCTATTCCCCCAACTGAAAACAAAAAACATTCTTCTTGTCTTCTAAAATATTCTTTGTCTTTCACACCTCTTAATCAACAACAAAAAAATATTTCCACAACGTAATTAAATACTGGATAAACAAAAGCGTAGATCAAATATTAATTTGGTGCACGTCCTGCCACGGCGTGTAATCCTAGGGAACACGACCAATTTAGCTAATGTCGTTCATCACGACGCTCTTAAAGGTAAGGACTTTTTTTAAAGGCTCTTCAACTTGGGCCTTGTTTTTGGCATGAATAATGTGAAATGATGAAGGTTTGCGTTCTTTGTCTAAACAGTAATTGCTACCTATTTGATTTAGTTTACATTGGGAAAGGTTTTTTATTTTGTTATGTAACTTTTATTTGTAATTCATAAGTGTTTATATTATTATATCAAAGAAAAGAAAGAAAACTTGTTTATTCGGCACAAAAAAAAAAACGCACATTTAAAAAAATAGACATAAAATACACATACAAAAGAAGCCAAAAGCTTCGTATTCAACCAATTAATTTTTGTAAAAAGTTTTTATTTTTCACTTTTTAGCTGTGGTATTTACCCCACACAAATTCGAATACCTGCTATGTAAATAACAGTAAGAGGAACTTAACATAATCATCCACATACTAAGTGGGAAAAAATTCGTATTATTGAAGCTAACTCAAAAACTACCTGAGCAATGTTAATAAAATTTGTATGAGACCACACGGAAAGTACCAGCTTTTAAATGAAGAAGAATCATCAAAATCGGTTCACCCAGTAGAAAGTTCTGAGGTAACAAATATAAAAAAAAAAAAATACAGTCGTATTGAGAACCTCCTCTTTTTTTGAAGTCGGTTAAAAAGTCGGACTATAAGAAAGTGAAACGGATTTGTGTAAAGTACAATCAGCAATATTCCAAGTTTTTAAATAATTATCGCGTAAAAAATAACTTAGATTAAAATTGCTTACTAGTGTTTTAGGCTAGATTGTAATTAATTATTATGAATCTGGTTCCTTTTAATAAAGGATAAAAAAATTATAATTCAACTTTACTCAAATTATTTTGAACAGCTATCAACAGTTTATAAGTTATTATTTTGAACTCATTTTTGTTTTTGTATTGTGTTCAAAATATGAGGTCACGATGGATTATACCAAAATAAACTAAGTTGCAAAGTTCTAGATGTTCGCTCACAAACATTGTTTAACCTTTTTAAAACTTAATTATGGAAGATACAGGATTATTATAACGTAAGCTGAAGTTTTTCCTAAAAATACTTTTCTTGAAAATACCAGCGAGCTAAAACTGGAAACGATCGCTAATGCTCTGAAATTCTGCGAACAATTTTTCTACGAAACACAAAAATGAATTTGTTTTAGGCAATTTCAGTTCCCAACGCCGTTCGGGAGCGGATTGTCCAAACTTTGCTTCTGGCCAGATGCTATGAAACTTCGGAATTAAAAATATACTTTGAGCTTTCTAAAACATTTTGTGAAAGAGATATATTATATGGTATTATTTGAGGCTGCCTTCTTACTCTTCCAGCTGAAAATGTGTATGATAAACCAGATTCGAGAGAGTAGAAAAAAAGGTGCCAAATGCGAGTCGGAATCGTACACGAAGGGTTCCATACCACCGTACAATATTTAACACTACAATTTTTAAGCTATTGCATAGCTTTTATCGCGGGTTTTGAGCGCGGCGACCGAATCAAGAAATTCCGTAACGAAAAAACCTAACACCCCCCACTCCGCCTACCATGTAATGACGGGAACGTAATTTTTGTTGTATGTCATCACGTCATCATCCCAAGTGTAGCGTTGACAAATAGGAAGTATGGAGGTTACAAATGCTATGCAATAGCTTTACCGCGGCAGTCCCCGAGTGCCACACGTTTTTTATTAATACTTTTGTAAAAAAAAACAACAGAAAAATACGTTTCTTGTATTCCCCCCTTTAAATTTTTTAATTTATTTTATTTTTTATCATAGCGGGCATAGTCGTACATCTTGTTATAGCAATATTAATGCTCAATCTGTGAAAATTTCAAGTGTCTACCTATTACGGTTCAAAAGATAGAGCCCTGTGATAGACGGACAGATAGCGCAGCCTTAGTAATTCATTGTTCTATTTAAATTTATTTTGTTGTGCACTTTTGACATTAATTGATTTGATCTGACATTTTTCTGTGACTGTTTTTTGTTTTTAATATGGGTCTAGGACCTGAAATAAATGAATTTTATTTATTTATTAATAATAAGGTCCCGATCGCACTCTTTGGGTATGGAACCCTAAAAACAAACTATCGTTACATTGAAAACGTAAGAAAATCAGCGTACTACCCATATTTTTCTTTCTAAAATAAACATAATATGAAGGGATTTAGTAGTCCTACGAGGAAAAAATGGCATTTCATGAACGAAAATCCAACCTTTGGTGGACGAACCTTTGTACGTTTTCATAAAAGAAACGTCATGAGGCAAATTAAATAAAAGATCTTTTGAACGAGGAATCCCTGCCAGGATCGGGTTATGTGTTTTTAAATGTGTCAAAAGTAAATATTTTTGATGGCAACACCAGCAAACGTTTTGTTGGAATATCCTTGTTTTTGGTACGCTGTGTCGTGCAAAAGGAGTTATTTCGTTGGCACATTCCTGGCTCGTATTTATGTGAATTGGGGTCTAGATACTTTGTAGGACACAATGCTGGTGTATTAAATTGCAGGTGAGATTTATTTATAGAGTATAAAATCAGAAGTAAAGAATGTAAGTACTCTTTTCAAAATAAGTTATTGGCCGTTTTCACATTGGACGATAACGACACAATGGTGCCGATTCCCTTGTTCACAAACTAAACTAAATTTAAGTTCAGTGCATCTTTTTCTTTCTATTTCATTAAGTAAAGGACAGAAGACAAATTTTAGTTTAGTCCTGTCAAATTAATCAGCGCTTGACGTAAATTGACGTAATTTTAGTTGGCAAGTTTTTAATCACGTCTAAACTTGTATGGAGACTGACAGGCGCTGATTAATTTGACAGGACTAAACTAAAATTTATCTTCTGTCCTTTTCTTAATGAAATGGAAAGAAAAAGATGCACTGAACTTAAATTTAGTTTAGTTTGTGAACAAGGGAATCGGCACCAATATCGTCAGACTGATAGTTTTATACAAAATTCAAATTCATTTATTCGTGTGATTTTTGGTACATTTTACATGAGATCTTAATAGTTAGAATTCGCTCCTCAAAAATCTACCTTAAAGGTGTACACATCATCATCATCATCATCATTTCAGCTGAAAGACGTCCACTGCTGAACATAGGCCTCCCCCTAGCACCGCCACTTCGACCGATTCTGTGCTTTCCGCATCCAGCGGATTCCTGTGGCCTTCATAAGGTCATCGGTCCGTCTTGTGGGAGGTGTACAAACTTTCACATAATAATTAGTTATTTATAATAAAGAATAATTAAAATAAAATAATTACAACGACACACAAAATAACTTAAGACAGGAAAAACAAGCAAAATATTAACAATTAAATAATTAGGTACTACTTAACGCTTTCACACTGTGTCGGTGTAGTCGACGGTATCGTCGCCGACATTGATTGTCGTACCGATATCGGCGGACGACACAGTGCACTTGTTCACTGCTGCCATTATTATCTCAAATACACTATTACACTTTTGGAATCACGCGGCGATGTAAGCTTTTGCTGTCGCAACGCGCGGCCCTGTTATGACAAAACATTGCAACCCGGGTTACATTGTTTTATGGTAATACAAGATAAAATGAGCAGATTTGATGATTTGAAATGGAGCAGTGGTGGCCCAGTGGTAACGGCCGCGACATACGAGTTGTAGGTTCTAACCCAGATAGGCGCTTTACTTTGTGTAAATAATTTCATCACCACTGCTCTCAAAACAGTGAAGGAAAACTAGAACCGAAAATTCGAAGACATGTGACATCTACCAACCCGCACTGGGCCAGTGTGGTGGATTACGGTCCACTCCCTCTCACAGAGAGGAGGCCTGTGTCCCAGCAGTGGGAACATTTATAGACTGATGATGATGATGACAAGATAAAATAATCTACGTGATGTAAGCTTGGTACGGGTTCGATCTACAGTTCAATAATGGTTTCCATTACCAAGAAAACTCAATAATACACTTTACTGTATAAACTACACTTCACTGAGATGTAAACTTTTAAACCCGTTTTTCTCAAATTGATGTTTTACAGATTACAGCGTCTTGACTAATCGAGGCTGCTATGCCATACCGTATGATAATAAAAGCTGTCAGTTATATCTTGTCACATACCGATATCGTCCCGATGTTGTCGACCGATATCGTTGTCGTCCGAGCTGACGATAATATGTCGGTGTCGTTATCGTCTTACTGAGAAAACTGTAATTGGAGGAATCAAATACATGTCAGTACTGTAAAGCTCGGGTTGGAAAATACATATAATAAGTACTGTTTTTATAATACTAGAAATTGTATAGGGCTTTTAGGAGAGGAAAATGAAATACATTTAATGAAAGCTTAGTTTCAGAAAAAGACTGTCTGAAAATGGATGTTTTATGAAGGCTCACTACAAAGAAAACTGACCCTAAATGGACTTATACTGAAAAAGGTTTTTTCAAAGAATAAAAGGGGTAAGTGAATATACAGGCTGTATAGGAAAGGTGTGTGATATTTAAGGGTGAGGCCATCAAATTGAACAACTTTCCACACCCTTAAAATATGACACCTTTTTGAGACATGCTGTATATTGACAACATTCTTGTACAAATATTTCTCCATATTGTGATTATTTCACGTCTGAGAGAAATGAAGAGAGAATATTGAATTAATCTACTAATTGATCACAGTAATCAATAAAATAAAATAAATGTTGCAGTTTGTGGGTATCTACATTGTAATTTAACAACCTTTATGTTATTTTTATGCTATTATTATAATAAAAAAGAAGAAAATAAATTTAGAAAAACGTGTGGCACTCGGGGACTGCCGCGGTAAAGCTATTGCATAGCATTTGTAACCTCCATGACAACCTCACGTTGTCATGGGAACCGTCATTACATGGTAGGCGGAGTGGGGGGGTGTTAGGTTTTATTTTCGTTACGTTACGGAATTTCTTGATTCGGTCGCCGCGCTCAAAGCCCGCGATAAAAGCTATGCATGAAGGGGAATGAAACGCTTCCTCTTCTTAATGTGTTTATATTACTTATTTATGAAGTAATGGAGACGCGTACATTTATGCGCGGTAGATATATGATTCCGAGTCAATGCGTGGCTTGCGCGACGCGCTGTATTGGACTCTGTACTTGGACTGGCGATGGCGGCGCGGGCTCCGTCGCGCACCGATATCGCCCCGCGCACCGCACCCCCCGCTGACGTCGTAGTGGTGTGCCGCGCGTGTCGTCGCAGGCGGTACAGTACGGTTTTTTGGATGCACACTATGGCGTGCACAATGCAATAGCTTAAAATTGTTTATTCTGCACAAACTAAACGCACATTACAATACACATTTACATTTTAGCCAAAAGCCTCGTATTTATGATTCATAACTAATAAAAGTTTGTCAAACTTTGTCTGTTGAATAATATTTTTGTAATTTATATTCTATATACCTTTGCGTATCTCAGCGTTGCGCCGGGTTTATGGGATAGTACGGGCCGAAGCCAAGTGCTACCCCTGGAGATTGGTTAAATTATGATGAAATGATGGTGTGTTCTGATTTTGTGATGGTGAGTGTGTCTGTTCATGAGACTGTGTTCGTGCGGTGGTTGTTGCACTCGTGTATGATGTGACGATTGATGTATCGTTGTCATTTTGCAGAAATTTTCTGACAATCCTGCAGGTATTCAAGATTGCAGCTTTCTGAAGAGTCTGATATGTGTAGGGTGGTAAATCGAGTGTTTTTAAAGACTGGTGGAGCTGTTTAGGTATTACACCTGTTGTTGATAATACTATAGGAACTATGGTGACATTGCTAAGCCGCCACATTCTGCTGATTTCTATTTTCAGGTCTATATATTTTGAGAGTTTTTCCGCTATACTATTCTGCAAATTGTGTGTATTAGGGACGGCTATGTCTATGATTTGTGCAGTCTTGTTATTTTTATCTAACAACGTGATGTCTGGTCTATTGTAGTGTGTTGTTTTGTCAGTGAGGATAGCTCGGTCAAAGTACAGCTTGTGAGTGGAGTTTTCGAGAACAGTTTCAGGTTGATATTTGTAATAAGCTACCGGTGGTGTGGGAATTAATTTATATTTTATTGCTAATTTTTGGTGGATTATATTCGCTATCTGGTCATGTCTGTGTTTGTAATCAGTTTGGACTATTGCTTTACACGCACCCGTGATGTGTTGAATGGTTTCGGTGCAACTATTGCATCGCCTACATCTGTCTATTGTTTGAGGAACTCGCATTATGTGTTTCTGGTAATTACGAGTTTCTATTACTTGGTCCTGTATGGCTATCATGAATCCTTCTGTCTCAGGGAACAGTTCTCCACGCCTTAACCATTCGTTCGACGCTAACTTGTCGACGTTAGGTTGATTAAGGTCGTGTCGATGTCTCCCATGCAGTGACTTTTGGGTCCATTCTGCGATTTTAGTTTGTCGGTCTGTCTGTTGTTCATTACTCTGGGCTATCTTCTCAAACATGTTTAAAGGGGTAATTTTTTTATCATTGAACGCAATGGCTTTATGTAGAGTTGAAATAGTACCTTTAGCATTGAAGTATGTTCTTAAAATAGTTATTTGCTTGTTATGTAGGTTAGTGATATCTATTATTCCCCTACCACCGTCGTTCCTTGGCAGTGTGAGTCTCTGAACACATGACCTAGGGTGATGCCTTCTATGTTTAGTCAAAGTGGTATTTATAATCCGTTGCAAACATTTGAGTTCAGTCTTGTTCCAGTTTATGATACCAAAAGAATAGGTTAGAATAGGGATGGCATAAGTGTTTATGGCTTTTATAGTATTTCGAGCGTTTATTTGTGTATGACATATTGTTTTTAACCTGTGTTTAAATTGTTTAGTGAGTGTAGCTTTAATTTCTTTATGAAGAATCTGTTTAGCCTGTATGTAACCTAAATATTTGTAAGTACCGTTTTCGTCTAATGATTCTATCGTGTCACCTGTCTGCATGGGGTATGAATGTGAATAACTTTTGCCTGCTATGATTGAATTAATTTTACATTTGTCAATCCCAAACTCCATAGCGATGTCATTTGAAAATTGTTCGGTAGCATTAGCTAGTTCATATAAGTCGTCTGGTGATGATGCATACAATTTGATATCGTCCATATAGAGCAGGTGGTTTATTTTACAATTTTGCTGGTCAGTCAGTATGTCAGTCGTTGTATCACTGTATTGAAGTTGATACCCGGAATTTAAGGCATTGAGTTTATTTGAAAGTGGATTTAGTGCAAGACAGAACCACAGTGGGCTGAGTGAGTCTCCTTGGAATATCCCTCGCTGGATCTTAATGTGTTCTGTCTCAACTATTCCTGTGAATGTATTCAAGTGTAATCGCGTCTGCCATTTGTCCATTAAATTTCCTAAAAAGTTGATGAGTTGTGGATGTATCTTGTATAAATTCAAAACTTTGAGTAACCACGAGTGAGGTACTGAGTCGTAAGCTTTCTTGTAATCAATATACATAGAGCATAAATTTTTCTTAGTACGTTGGACATGTTTAAGTATTACTGCATCTATTGTTAACTGTTCTTTACAACCTTGACTGAACTTCCTGCACCCTTTCTGTTCTTCTGTTAATATTTGTTGTGTTTCAAGGTGTTTGTATATGACGTGAGTAATGCACGATGTCAATATCTTATATAAGGTTTGCAGACATGTAATTGGCCTATATTTTGCTGGATTAGATGTGTCGTTAGGGTCTTTCGGAAGCATGTAAGTCTTGCCTTCTGTAATGTATGACGGAATAATTGTTGGGTTTTTTATAAAATCGTTAATATAGTTGTAGAGGTGTGGGTGTACGTGCGTAAATTTTTTGTACCAATAGTTGTGTATGTGATCAGATCCTGGTGCTTTCCAATTATGTATCTTTTTAAGGACATTGTGAAAAGTTTCTACCTCAACCTGATCAAAATTCATCGCTTCAAGGTTTGTCTGATAGGCCTCCTCTTCTTTGATCCATTCTGCTTCACTATTATGACAGACTGGGTTTTCCCAAATACTAGCCCAGAATTGCTGCAACTCGTCTGTGGCCGGCCACGTTGTATGTGTGTTGTTGCTTGGTGTAGTGTGGTTAGTTGTTGATGCCTTTAATTTTCGGTAAAATAATTTTTCGTTATTCCTAAATTGGTGGTTTTGTGTTTTACGGAGTGTGCATTTAGTGTATCTATCTAGTCTGCTTTTAACAACTGTTAGTTTTTGTTTAAGTGTGTCTAGAAAGTGTGTGAGGTGTGTATTTGGTTCTTCATGCGATGTATGTGTTTTGTAGTCTCTTAATATTATATTTACTTCTTTAATTAGTTTTCTGCTCCTATGGCCTTGCATGTAATATGTTAATCTTCCAATTTTGGCTCTGATAACTTCTATTTTGTGTTCTAACCTTTTTTTCCACTTAGGCTTGTGATCTTGTTGGAGTCTACTTCTATGTTCAGGCGGTGATAGTGAAATTTTACTACCGTTGGCCTTAGCAGCTGTCCACGCAGCGCAGTATATTACGGTCTGAAGATGATTGAATTCTGTATCTCTGGTAACTTGTTCTGGTAAAATAACTTTGTTAATATAACTAACTATATTCGCTAACCTTTTTGATGACTTTTGCATGGGTATGTAACTCCTCTCTGTAGGATTGGTGTCTCTGTAATACTGTAGTGTTTCTAAAAATATTTTGTCTATTTCAAGGTTTCTTTCATGGCTTGTTTGTGTATTAAGGTGTTGGGAGTGTTCTGACCCTATGTCATTGGGGTTATCAACTACCGTATCTTCTCCTATTTCTGTCCTTTGTAACACCTCTGTATTTTCAATATTGAAATTTAGTGTATTTGTGGGTGGTTGTGAGTGTAAATTTTCTGTATTTGGTCTTATACTATCAGATTGCCAATGAAAAGAGTCCGTCTCAAGTAATTCGTTCTCAACTATTGTTTTTAGAACCTGTAGCCGTGTTGCTGAAATCATACTATTATTAATTATTACCCTTTTTTGGTCCGATATGCGCTGTTCTGATAAATGTGACAAATGAGGGTAACACTCTATGAATTTTTCTTTTAATTTTTTCCGCCATACTGTCATATCGGTCTCCATTTTTGTTGCCCTAAAATAACATTTCATAAGTGTTTCATTGAGTTCGTTTGACCATTTCATCCTGCGTTTAGGTTCTGATTGTGAGTGCGGTTGTGTGTTCGTTTGAGATAAAAGAAGCTCCTGTGGTGTCTGCAGCTGTAGTTGTAAGTCATTATTGGGTGTTTGTAAACTATTTCTTACTTCTAGCCTAATTGAATCGAGTGTAGTGGAAGGTAACAACTTTTTGGACACTATTGCTCTCCTTTGATCTCCAATCCTTTGCTTGGAGACTTTCATGTTTGGAAATTTTTCTGTGAACTGTTGATGTAATGAAGATAGGTATGCATTTATGTCAGATTCTAAGTTTGTGATGATAAGGTAGGTACGCCAAATGAATTCGTTCATTTCTTTACTCCATTTCTTACGCGTATTTTTTAAGACAGCAGCGGGTGAAGGGTTATTGGCTAAATTAGCCTCCGACACAACATCTACTGACGTTGGTGATGATGTTGATGATGATCGTGATGAACGTGATTGATATGAAGGTGGTGATGATGCGATTGATGAAAATATGGACCTCGGAGAGGATGATGATGAAACCGGTGATATTTCATCATCTACAGAAGGCATATTTGCCTGAATACCTTTTTTTGTTTTTGATCTTGTTATCATAATTATTCCCACGAGAAGCTAGGGACATAAAAAGTCGACCACAGCAGAGCCCTGCGTTCACTGTGGCAAGGGTAAATAAAACTGGAGGTCCCCCTATTTTCCAGAGTTGGCACACTAACGACTAGCGCTCTCTCCTAGCCATGCAGCCCTCGGCATGTGCGACCTTGGCTTGGATTGTATCTCTTTTGGTCTGGCCCCTCACCCTAGATCTGTCTCGGCAAAGTAAACTCTACCGGCACAGACCTAGGGTTCATTGGAGCACGCAAGCCCCACCACGACGTCAACGTAGAGATACAGCGGTGGGGCTATATACCTATTATTACGTTATGTGTTAGATTCTTGTATGTGTAGATTCACTCACCTACTGTTTTTACTAAATACCTTAATGGAAAAGAGTTATAATAATAATATTAATTAAATTTTATATTTATATAAATTCAATTTTTTTAATTTTTAAGGTAAAATGTATCGGGACTAGTTATAAAAATTACATCTCTGTATACCTACACTAGATGCCCGCGGTTTCACCCGCATAAGTCTCGATCCCGTGGGAATATCGGGATTCAAAATATCCTATGCTCTAAAGGAAATAACTACAACCGGGATTAAAAGTGTCCTAACCCAAGTCATGGTCTATTCATGTGCCAAATTTCATCCAAATCCGTTCAGCCGTTTCAACGTGAAATCATCTGCCTAGCCTTTTCCCAACTATGTTGGGGTCGGCTTCCAGTCTAACCGGATGCAGCTGAATACCAGTATTTTACATGGAGCGACTGCCTATCTGAACTCCACAACCTAGTGACTAGGTAACACGATACCCCTTGGTAAGACTGGTTGTCAGACTTTTGGGCTTCTAACTACCCGTAACGACTGTCAAAGATCTACAAATGACAGCCGGGACCAACGGCTTAACGTGCTTTCCGAGGCACGGAGGAGACTTGGTATGTAAAGATGGTCACCCATCCACGGACCAACCGCGGCAAGCGTAGCTTAACCTGTTCGATCGACCCGTGCAGCTGTTATTACTTAGCCACAAGCCCCTCTAAACAAAAAACAAACTCACTTTGGCATGTATAATATTAGTTATAAACAAATAAATGATTTCTTTTACAATAAAACATTGAATTACTTTACGGGATTGAACACGCCCGATAAAAAAGAAATATTTTATAACGAAGTAGAAATCTGGCAAAAAATATGGCAACCCAACCCTACCTGCTATTATTTTTTGTAAAACTGTTTAATGGAACCTGTCTGCCATACAGTAACAAATGACGGCGTTGTTTTGACGGACATTGAAAGATCGACAAAAAACAATTTATGTAATCTTTTTACCTGACTACATCCAAGCAAATATGAAGGGTTATGAATCTCACACGATGAAAAATGTACTCGAATATTGTTTGCAATTTGGTTACCTAACTTTCTTGCTATTGGCCTTGTACCAGAATATAATCTTCTGCGACTTTGTTATTGAGAGGCAAACAAGCTGGCCGTGCACTTGAAAGCTAAGTCTCGGACTTAAAAAATATTCAAAAATGCCAATCTCATCTCAGAGATAATCAATGTCAGACTTGTGAAACGGCATTTTGTTTATGTTTTGATTGTTTGTTGTTTTCATAACTATGCGTTCGCACTGGCGAAACATCACAACAAAACACGTTGAAATCTCTAGTGCCTGTCAAACTTTGTATGGAAAATTGACAGAAAATAGAGATTCCAACATGTTTCGTTGTGAATGTTTCGCCAGTGCGAACGCATAGTTAACAAAATTGTAAATTGTCTTTGGTATCTGGCCTTGACATAAGCAATAGACAAAATTAGACGAACTTTTTATTTGTTTTCGAATATTGAATACGAGGCTTTTGGCTTTTGGTGAATGTGTAATTTATGTTTTTTTTTTTTTTGCGTAATGTGCGTTTATTTTGTGCAGAATAAATAATTTGTCTTTCTTTTTTCTTTCTTTCAGTAGCACTGAATTTTGCAGTCATATGATAAGTAGTACTGTTCTGTCAGTCACCATTTTGAACTCAATTGGTATTGAAACTAAGACTGCAAAATTCAGTGCTACCAATCGCGTCACCGGACAAGTTATAATGAACGCACTGTAGGTAAATAAGACTTTATCAAGTGAAAACTTCTTTAGGCGCGTTGGGCATTTTTGAGATGAGACTAAACCATTGATTTCGCGACACTGTGACGACACCAGCGTTGATATCTTTTTAATGGTCAAAAGAACCATTAAAAAGACAAAGCGTTGATTACCGCGGTGCCGATTTTTTTCAAGTTTTCACTTTTATCAGCACTCCCGGAGTGCCACTCTTTTTTTTTTTTTTTTTTGACAGATTGATATTGAAATTAGTTAAGTGGGCCACTGCCACTCTTAGACATCCCAGCATCACCATCTATCATTGTACCTGTAATTAATAATCCGGTACTATAAAATCCGGAACAAAGTCCCCAAAAAATTAAATCAATAGCTCTACCTATAGTGAACACGTAACGCACAATCGATCGATAATGATCCGGGGTCGTGGTTTCGACCTTGAAATCTAAACACCAATCAAGACAAATTAATAGTCAAAATCAAATACTATAATAATGATTGCAGAACGTTTATTAAAAAAATTGCTTATCTTCATCATGCCAAATAAAATGGTCAACCATATTGCCATCTTTCACCGAAGCAATATAGGTGCCGGAGCAGTCAAATTAAAATTTTGATGAATCCCCCGCTTTGCAATATGAAAGCATTTTACTTTACATTGCATGAATAATATTTCATTCTTTATATCCACTTCGTGCAGGAACGTATTTTGTCGTTTTAATCTCGAATATTTTTCTTTAATTTATGTTTTTGTAGCAGCCAGTTTAAAATGCTCGCTTTTGGGTGCATTATTTTCAGTGAAACTGTTGCATGATATTCGTTCATCAAAGGATAACAGCTCTCAGTTCTGTTCGTTACAAGGGGACGTATTAAAAATATAAAATAACAATTATTATTTAAATTAACTATTTAAAATCAGCGTGTTAAACAGATTGACTACCAACCTAAATTGTCCGTATATTCAAATAACAACTATAATTTTTTGGCAGTTGTATCCAGTGACTATAACACGGTAAATTGATCAAGAGTACCAGTTTCCTTAAGGTGGATCCGTAAAGGTTGCCCGCGAAATTCAAATTTTCTTACGTTTTTCTGCAATCTGCAGGTCAGTGTCAGGTTTTATCTTAATTTAAATATAATAATAATAATGTTTGTTAACTCAAAAACAAAGCATTGTGTACACGTTAAAAAAACAGTTTTACAAATTAAGTAGGTACTATTTCTACAACGTGGGTCGCCCTGCTGACTTGCAAGATGCCATACAAAAAAAAAGGCCTGCTCTCCTAGCTAGATTATGAAAACTTGTATTAAGGAGACGAATATGATTCGTGACCATAACTAATATGTATTTACAGAATTAGAACCATAAATACATTTATCTTATTTAGATATTTTGTTATTAAATATCATGATTTCATGAAAAAGTCATTCAATGGAACAAATCTAACTTAGATGTATTTAATGATTATTATAATTCTGTTAAAACATATTTTGGTTACTAATCATATTTTGATCAAGATACAGTCTGACAGTGAATTGCAATTTGAAAAAAATAAATAAAAAGAATATTTGAATTTAGCGGGCTAGCATTGCGGATCCACCTTAACAATTAATTTCCCTGGCAATACAATATACATACACGAGACACTAATGAGCAAATGTAGCGTTATCTATTAGGAAAAAATAAGGTTATAATAGTAAAAATAGATTTATAAAATGATGTAAAATATAAACAAGAATGGTGGGGGTGAAAAAGAATCGTCACCATATTCCGTGAACCCACGCGATGCGATTCTCTTTGATCTGCTACGAAAGCGTAGCAAGCGTAGCCGTAGCATTACTACGTCGCCTACGCCGTAGCAAAAGTTCATTCCCTTCCGATAATTTAATTATTTTCTATATGCAGGTGCTAAACAAAGCTGCTATAGCTCTATAGTCCAAAAAAAGCCACATTGAGCGTCACTCCGTGAAATCACTAAGCGTGATTGTTCAATTGTAACGTATCTGAAATACACCGACAATTGGACACTGATTCTAACCACAAACACCTGTTTCGGAGTTCGATACTCAATGCGGCACTTTGCCTCGATGTCTATTGGACCGATTGACATACCAACTTGAACTCTGGGACATTGACGTGCAATACAAAAGTAGATTTTTTTCGTAAAAAGTTAAATAAAAAAAAAAAATATATGATAAAAATTCATGATAATGCTTGAAGATACGACGTTATTTCAATCTATACTTTAAAAGTAAGTACTATGCCTACACACTTTTTTGCATGTGACTGTATAGTTCTTAGATGATACGTACGATAAGTACACAAATATTATTATTTAACAAGCCACATGTCCAATGGGGTTTCTCATCAAAAACTTTCATCCCCTATTTAACCCCTTTAGGGGGTGAATTTTCAAAAATTCTTCCTTAGTGTTCACTTTCACAATATAAGGGAACTTTTGTGGAAAATTTCATTATTTTCCCACCGGTTTAGTCTGTGCGTTGTCTGCCAAGGTACCAATTAATAACGACCATAATTCTAAATTCTGAACCACACAAAAACACTTACCCACCCTAAAAAAACGAATACCATATCTATTGAACAGTCTACCAGCAGATATAAGGAGTGAATTAATAAAAATAAATTTAAAGAATATTACTTAGAAATATGTTAAATTTTATGCTACCTATAAATAATAATTAGTTTTAAGTGCAAACTTTATTGAGTATAGAGTATGTATAGAGACTCACTGACCCCACAGTCAAACCACTACTACGGTTTTGTGGGGCTTAGCTTATTATTTATACTTACCATATGTGAATATAGATAAATAAAATAATAAATAAATAATTCACTTCGACATTCCTCAAAATGGAACCTAAAATGTCACGTTCGGCAGTTTACGACCTCTACACCAATGACGTAAATTACAAGCAATATTGGGCCAATTATAATCTTGTAGTACACAGTCGGTTCAAACTTAGGACAGTTTTGAGCGATAGAGGGGGGATAACAGCCCTCGTTAGGAGTACGTAGGTACCGGGGTTGTGCCGGAGATTGTCACGATCAATTAGTAGCGCTTGTCTGCTCTCCCCTTAGCAAGTCAAGGACATCGTCGTTATATTTATGTGTGTAGTAAAATGTTGATGTCTGAGATCAACTGAGATTATTAGGTCTGCTGGGATATTCTCAATTATTGGTTTTAGTTCAATAGTGAAATTAAATTGTTTATTCTGTAAACAGGATATTGGTGCCGATTCTCTTGTCACAAATGCCTTTAAACTAAACTAAAAATTACCAAAATTTAGTTTATTCCTGTCAAACGACGATTTCCCATTCTAAAATAGACTAAAGTTACACAACTTAACTATATTTTAGTTTGACAGCACTAATATGGTACAGAGATTATTAATTAAGTGAAAATGGCAATTTTGCTATTCTGAATTTGACGTTTATCACCTAAAATTTAGATTTTCCAACTAAATTTGACTATTTTTAATCATTACTAAAAACGTGTGGAGTAAAATTTGTTGTCATGAACTTTAAATTCACACCAACACCTCGACTTCAAATGCATAAATGGTACTGAATCTTTTTTTTTCTTTTGCTTGTATCTCGACATGAAGTGTCAAAGACAAACCTGGTCTGTGACACTTCAACAGAGGTCCAAGCTCGAGGTTTGCCAGCGAGTCATGGAACGTAGTGTACTGGGAGTTCGGATTTCAGACCGTATAAGGAACACAACACTGCGTACCAAAACCAAGGTCACGGACATTACCCAGAAAGCCGCTAAGCTGAAGTGGGACTGGGCCGGACATGTCTGCCGCATGTCAGATGACAAATGGGCTAAAAGAACTACTGATTGGGTCCCACTAAACGCACGACGACATCGCGGCAGGCCGAGACGAAGATGGCGGGACGAGCTTGACTCCTACCAAAAGGACTGGCCGACGCTAGCAATGGACAGAATTGTGTGGAAAGGGGAGAGGGAGGCCTTTGCCCTGCAGTGGGACAATACAGGCTAGTTAGATAGATAGATGGATATCTCGAAAACGATGTGTCCAATCGCAAAAACAATGAAAATTTAAACCCCCTTTATAAAACGTTTCAACCCCTAACACTCTACATGTAGGTAATATTTTTTTTTATTTTACATACAAAAAGTGAAAAATTCCATATAAAACACGTCGAGGCGCTGTTGAAAAATATGTTCTTCCATACATCGATATACGTCACAGTCAATTCTCTAACTGCAAATGTAAGATTGTAATCGTTTCTTTTATCTGGTAAAACTAAAAATTTAAAATTTTCCGACTTTTTCCTTTACTTGTGCTGTGAGACCTTGCTTCGTGCCAAATCACATGATTCTAGGTCACCGGGAGCTTGATTTTTTTAGAACACTAAGGGACCTACGTATTTGATTTTAATTTCAACTTGATACCTCCACGCGTTCTTGAAAAAAAGGGTCTTGACAGACTGACGGACGGACAACGAAGTGATCCTATAAAGGTTCCGTTTTTTCCTTTTGAGGTACGGAACTCTAAAAGTAGCACTTACACAAATGATATTTTAAAAGGTAGCATAATTTGTGTATGCATTATACCAATCTTTACATGATGTAATTTTGTATCAAATTATAGTGTATACGCAGCTACTGATGTAATCCTTAATATTATAAATGCGAAAGTAAGTTTGTTTGTTACGCCTTCACGCTAAAACGGCAGAACGGATTTGGATGAAATTTGGCACATATATAGATGATGCCCTGGAAAAGAACATAGGATACTTTTTTTTTTCCACGGGATCGAGACTTATGCGGGTGGAACCGCGGGGCGCAGCTAGTTATTTATATCGGACTAGTAGCGCCCTGCGGTTTCACCCGCATAAGTTTTGATTCCGTTGGAATATCGGGATAAAAAGTATTCTATATGTTAATCCAGGTTATAAACTATTTGTGTGCCAAATTTCATCTAAATCGGTTCAGTAGTTTTTTCGTGAAAGAGTAACAAACATCTGTAGCGGTTACACCGCCACATACAAACAACGCATCAAAGACTTGACGTCACACAAATCCTGCATCGCGCAATTAGAGATTACCTAGCGATCGACATGGATACAAGATTCCGAATTCAAACCAATGGGTAGTTGCCCGCCAGATACAACACCCGTCTGGTCAGAGGATCCTCCCTTTTCTATGGTGGATGAGTGAACTTTACACCCTGTTCCTCATACCACTAAACATCCATCCACCCATCCTCACAAACTTTCACATTTATAATATTATAATATTTTTTACGTCTTTGACATTTCTCGGGACCCAGGGGTCCCGGACCTTTGGAAGGCGTACGAGGAGCCGAAGCCAACTCGCAGAGGCCCCTTAGACGTTTTTAATTAAATGAGCTACCAGCCGACGATTATCCCTGTTCGCACTATGCAAGTGCAGCTAAGGACAACCCCCAGTTGGTGTAGGGCTATTGTAAGATATGGAAACAAAGATATCGGACTATAGGTTTGGGTTGCTAAAGTGGACTGGTCACCTGGAACTATGGAAGGACTATGGCCCCTGCCTGATCTATGTTTTATATGCACACGGATAAAATGGCAGGGGGTGACTTGCACACTCAATAATGGGCCCCCGAAAATGGTCGCTAGCACATAGTGTCGTAGCGACAAGGGAGCAACACGTCCTGAGGTGCTTATGAGGAGTGGAGAGGTATTCCACGGCTATCAGGACAATCCCGGAAGTACGGTCAAGATCCCTACCAGCATCTTACTGGAATACTTCCTTCCTCCGAGCACGTTTGCTCTAGCGAATCTCCACTCAAGCCGGCCAATTAAGGCAAGAATGAGGCGGGAGCGCCGTTCCTCGTCAGTGTTCACTCCAGCCGGCCAATAAAGGCAAGCCAGAGGTGAGGAACAAGTCTTCTCCCGGGAGATAGGGTCCGTGGGGTCGCTACTGCCCAACAGCTCACCACACGCTGCCCTGCGGGTCTATATTATAATATATTATTATACCTAAGTAGGATACTAAAGATTATAAGGACATCATAATTCATTATGTCACGAAATACCATCGGCATTATTATAAAAGCAAGATACGTACTACCTACGAAATTATAATTATTTTAAGTATGGATTACTGTCGAATCGATCAATGCCTTCATACGGTGTCAAACGACACTGACGTCAACATTCAGACATAATAAAAGTACCACAAAGACAAATTCCTCGTTTCCTCGTTGGTCTAAAGGTCACAAGTGCTATTGCTGAACATCCTGGGTTCGAATCCCGAGTCGAGCAAAATGTTATTGGGTTTTCCACCAGGAATTTCCCAGTAGCGGCACGGAGTCTGGATTTGTGCCCAGTTGATGGCAATAGGCTCGCCCCCTATTACATGGGATTTATACGTAACTGGAAATGAGAGTGCACCTAATATCTGCCTAACTCTTCAGGGAATACAGTCGTGATGTTATGTTACGTGATGTTATTTTACGTGATGTTATGTTACGTGATGTTATGTTACGTGTGGTTATATTATGTTATGTAAAGACAAATTCACACTGTCACGAATACTTCCCACCGTATCGCGAATAATTAAATTTATTCCGCGGCCCTCGTTAGCAGTCTTGTTTTACATTTTAATACGATACACTGAACAGCCCACATTCGAGATTATTTCGATAAAAGTCCTGCACTCATTCGAACAGTTATCATGAATTTATTTTAATTTTTATGCAGTCCTTCGTGCTTCAATGACGCGATTATTTGAAAACGTATCTCACGGTGAAAAATAAAATCCGAATTGGAAACTGAATGCGTGATAAAAGTGAAGAGGAATGAGAGAATTCGACGTAGAATGTTCTAGAATAGTAACGGTTTACTAAGCCCTGTTGACGATCTCGAGCGATGCGACATGCAACGCGACTTACGTCAAGCGAGGCGCGGGCTATTAGAAGGGACGTAAACGCGGCGTCCCTTTCAAGTATCTTCATTAGGCCGTGCGCACTTTGGATGCGTTTTCGTACAAATTTGACTGGTGCAAACACATCATACGAACACGCACGAACGATCTCGACCTACCAAGTATTAAGGGAGTTCGCAGACTGAGTGCGAGTTAGTCGTACGTATAGTTCCGATGTCAGAAAACGATCCGAACTTATTGGGATTTTTCGTGCATTCAATGCGATATCACCGGAATACTACCTATTTGACAGAGATAATCGTATTCAGTGTGCGCACTCAATTCGTACGACCATAACCAAATGTTTACGGATGATACAAATTCGTGTCCTAAGTGCGCGCGTTCTTATTCTTCATACAAAATATATTAACGCGATCTGGCACGAAACGAACAGAAAGGATGCCCGTCGCTTGCGTCCCATCCTCGACTCATGTCCCTTCTGTGAGGCCCGCGCCTCACCTGTTTCCGTCCGTACGTCGCGACGCGTCGTGGTGAGTCGTGGCATGCTCTAAACAACTTCTTTCATTTGTTTTTCCCGCCGTCACTGTCGCAAAACGCGTATCGCTTGAGCGTGTAGCTCGTGGCCCGAGTTCAGAGGGGACGATTTAGTTGTCTTCTTTGCTGATATTTGGTTGAATAGACGAAGTAAATCGGTCCTAAGTATGGATGAACTTCAAGAGACGATTGCTGAAAACGCACAATAGTAAAACGTTCAGCTAAATTCAAATTCGTCGACTCAATTTGTAGTGAAGAGTTAGTTTTGCAGCACGGCAAAAGTTAACTAAAGCTTGCATTTAAACTTTGTATTTCGTATAGGTACCGTTTACTGCTTCCACAGTTGGCTTTACAAAACAACAAGAGCAACATGTTGATTCGAAATTCACAAAATTGTGTTTATTTAAGCATGGTTTTTGCGTGGCACATACACACACAACTAAACACATCTTACTATTGATATCGATATCATTTCTTCAACTAAATGGCACATAAGTAATCACCTGATTTCCTAGGCTATAACTTTTTTTGTGAATAAGAAAAATGGTTCTGGTTATAGTTATATTGTTTAGACGGACTTACAATTTTGTTCTGTAGTAAAAAAAAGCGGTGGCACTCCGGGGTGCTGACAGAAGTGAAAAGTTGAACAAGATCGCCTTGGTGGAAGAAAAATACTTGCATAGAACATTGGTCCGTAACCTTATCTAAATAAAGAGCACAATCTCGTTTACAAAAATGAGGTGTCGTCATGGTGTCGCGAAATCAATGGTTTAGTCCCATCTCAAAAATGCCCAACGCGCCTAAAAAAGTTTTCACTTAAAAAATGACGCACATTTGAGCGCGTTTTTGAGCATATTGCATTACTTTTCTCTGTACTTCTTCTGGTGATAGACTCGCGACTTTTTTTACTATGTTCTCTTTTAAGGCAGACAAGATCTGTGGCTTGTTCGCAAAAACGCGGGACTTCAGAAAATCCCATAGACAATTATTCCGCGTTTTTGTAGAATATAGCGCACTATGATTTTACGATGTGTGTTTTATATTTGTGTAGGTACTTCACAAATGTCAAAGTCGCAATGACTAATAATTCCATTTAAGAAAAATTAGAGCATCTTCCAAAGGTGTGATAACTTATGCGCCACCTAGTAGAAAATAATAGATCAAATAGAATTATAGATGGTTCGTACCACACGTAATCTGCCTTACGAACAGCGCCTCAAAGACCTTGGCATTATCACACTGGAACAGCGTAGACAAAGGGATAGGCTCATTGAAACTTACCAAATACTTACGAAACATTACGAAATGCCCAGCCTTACAGACCTTTACACACTGAACGCCAACATACATTTGCGTAGACATTCCCTAAAGATATGGGAAAATGGATGAAAGAAAAAAAAACGTGTGCGGTCGGGGGACCTCCGTCAGAAATGAAGGTCTTTATCACGTATGATTTAAAACATAAACAAAATGCAGCCGCCATCTTGGATTTACATTTCGACCCTACTATCGGCTTAAACACCCTCGAAAACCACGAAAACGATAACCATGATGAAAAATATGAAAATTTTCATCAGAGATCTTTGATTTTCATTTTGACCAAATTCACGCTTTCTCTCTCTTTCTCCGGCATGCAGTGTACTCGGGCCGATGTGTACAATTTTATTCCACGACACTGTAATAATCACTTTACTCTTTTCTTTTGTTTTTTTTCTGTCGGCGTTCTCTCTCTCTCTTTCTTTCTCTTTGAATTAGAAGAAGACAGTCGCAAGTATTAACACTTTTTAGCGTGATGATTTCTGAAAGTTTACAAGCCCCGTTAAAGAACTTCGTTCCAAAAGCCTTTGAAGCAATTATTATACTTAACCGAGTTGTATTAACAGCATGGAATTGGCTCCCGGAAAATGTTGTGACAGCTCCCACACTGAACTGCTTCCAGAACCAACTGCACAGATACAATAAATATCTCCAAGCTATTTAAAACATCAGTTAATTAGCAGCTAGTGTATCTTTGATAGTCGTTATGCGTAGTCAGCAGCCCGAAAGTCTGACAACCAGTCTTACCAAGGGATATCGTATTACCCAGTAACTGGGTTGGCTGGGGAGGTCAAATAGGCAGTCGCTTCATGTAAAATACTGGTATTCAACTGCATCCGGTTAGACTGTAAGCCAATCCCAACATAATTGGTAAAACGATACGCAAATGATGTGTCTTACCGTACCCTAATTGCGTAATACACGATCAATCACAATTTGTTTCGATTTGAAACAGATTGCTAATCCATTGCTTCATAAGTTGGAAAATAAATCTGCTCAACAACGTAAATAACGCAATGAATGTTGTTGAACTGTCAAAATGAAACAAATTAGCTATAATCGTTTCCGAAAATTAGTTACGCAATTAGGGTACTGGGGGCCTACCACCAGCTCATAAAGCAGTATTATTTTAATATTACTTCAGTGTGGGAAAGAGATGAAGCTCTACAGGACGTAGCTCCATCTCTTTCTCCCACTGAAGTAATATTAAAATCATATTGCTTTTGAGTTGGTGGTAGGCCCCCTGGTCTTAACAAATATATCAAAATTTCGATTCGGCAACTCTAAAATGAGCATGATGAAATTATCGTAAAATGAATAGAGAATTAGTTTACATTTCATTAACAGACCGCTCGCCGTCCCAGAATATTGTATAACCATTAACGAAATTCATAAAATAGTGGAAGTTCGAAACCCTTTTCAACGCCGACTACATAACCACGAAGTTACACTTCAACATAAATTAGTGTTGGTTAACTAGTAACCATATTTATTTAGGTGTTTAACATTTTGCACTAGACCCCTTTTATTACGTGGGCAATATAAATATTTGCTGCAAACATTGGTATTTGAAAATGTGTGGTAATACACAAAACTAGGTACCCTGTAACACTGTCTGTGTGAAACTTTGACCAGGCTAAAAACATTCACATTTCATTCATCAGTTATCAACAGAATAGAATTGAATACTCTTTCAAGATATACCAACAACACACCAACCAACCAACCAACCAACCAATTAATCAATCAACCAACCAATCAATCAACCAACCAACTAACCAACTAATCGATCAATCAACCAACCAATCTATTTTCATTAGAATTAGTGGGTACTTTAGCCGTGAAAGCGTAGGTACTTAGCAGACTGATGCACTTTTCTATTGACCTAATTGCATTGATTACGTAGGTATCCCTCAAGTACTTTACAAGTTCTTTAGAAAAAAGCAATGAATACAGCCTTTATTTTTAATTTAAAGGGTTATAAATATCTACAGGAAATTCAAAGTGGGAAAACTGTGAGCCAATTGTCTTCTTTCCTGCGTCTATATCTCTTCTATTTATCTGTTCTATCTATCTTCTTCTACATTTAAAAAAATCAACTGCCGTGCATAGTCTCGCAAAAACTCGAAAATGGCTCGACCGATTTGAATAATTTTTTGGTTGTTCTGTTCACCTCAGTACTGAGGTGGTTTAAGAAAAAAGAAAATTAGGAAAAACCCAGAGGAACAGGCGAAAAATCGAAAAAAAACTAAATTTTGTCTCACGTGGTACGGAGTTCACCGGGTCATCTAGTTATAAATATAAATCTATATACTTATTATAAATGCGAAAGTTCCTAATCTTTCTGTCTATCTGTTTGTTACCTTTTAAACCTTAATGATTGAACAATGGATTTCAATTTTTGGCACACAAGTAGACCATGACCTGGATTAGGACATAGAATTCTTTTATCCCGGTAGTACAATATTCCTATTTTCTTAATGTCCCTCGGGAATCATCGCATTTTCGAATACAAACGGATGCTAATTTCCAATTATTAGATTTATCTTGTAAAATAATTTGAATTCAGAGCTAAGTAGGTACTTTATTGTTTTTCGTTTTGTTTTGATTTTCGTGTGAACTATATAGAGCTGTAAAACTATTTTTCTATCTGTTGTGCCTGCCACTTTAGCAGCTTTCCTACCGTTTATAAAATAAATTACATTAAGTTAAAAGAGTATTAACAACTCTAAATACTTCCAAGTCGATTGAGAGCGTCCGATCTGCACTAAGTGCAAAGGGCAACTGATAGAAATCCGACGACTGACGAAACACGAGGTTTGCCGAGGGACATTAAGAACATAGTTATACTGTACGTTCCTGTGGGATAATTTCCGACCTCTACACTGGTGAAGACGCGAACTAAAGCGTATTATTATTTTAGCAACTTGCTGTTAGCAACAAAATACCAATGCATATCAGTTTTTAAAGCCCTGCAAACTAATAAATCCATTTCATTAAAATAACTAAATCGCAGCATATTTTTGTACGCTTGCTAACAAGCTCAAACATTCCACGCCATCCGACCCGGGCATTGCGCGGGTTATGATAAAGCGGATAGGGCAAATAACCGGTTATTAAATAAACGATTTATGCGTGCCAACCTTCATACACACCGATCACACGACAGTAAAATCCATCCATACTAATATTATAAATGCGTTTAGGAGCCGAGCAAAAAGAAAAAAGGTCAGAAAGAACGCTAAGCAAAAACGATGTAATAGCGCGTGCGGGCGATGCGATGCGATGCGGTGGGTCGGGGGCCGAAATTTCACGCTGACGAAATCGCAGGCCAGATCTTAGAATTGACCATTTCATGAAATGGCCAGCTACAATTGGCCATATCGTTTAAACGTCAACGTTTTATGATATGTCAGTGGACGTTTGCCATATCATTAATGTAGGATATCCATGGTGTGGTAAAAATAGCCAAGTAACTGCGACCAACTTGGAAGTAGCGCTCGCTCCGCTCACTCCCCAACAAACATTGATAGGTCGCCACAACGTGCTGATTTTAACTTTTGGTTCTATACGCTGGTCGTAAATACGTCGCTATCACGTTAATACAACCGAGAATAGGCCCATTTTATACGAATCAGTGTCGTAATAGAGTTACGTAGCAGTCGTATTAATCATTATCTGGTTGAGTAGTGGTCGTATAGACGTCGTAAGATCGTCTTTTCGTCGAGTTATGATGTTTATTAGCGCTGCTTTGCGACATCTAATCGAGTAACTAGTATTCATCACGACTTTTATTAGGGATTTTGATGTAAAGTGATCGATTACGATTAATGTAGTGAATTGAAACTTTACAACTGCACAATTTTTATACTGTGTTAGAATATAATAATATTTTTTATCATTGAAAATAAAAATAAAATGGCTGTACTCCCCGAACAGCCATTTTATTTTTATTTATTTTATCTTCGAAATTCATGTTTGAGTGCATTAATCTTTTGGGAAATTAATTTTATCGAGTATTATTAGTGAGTTTTCCCAATATAATGGACGCGCTTTATAAATTATTTAAATAAGGCAATATTTTTACCCTATATTTTGACGAAAGTGTTAACAGTTACCTTAATAGGACTTAGGATTAACGGCACAACCGTAACACAACATCTAAACGACTTTTCATTCCGTGCACTTACTTTTATCTGTATGATATCAGCCATATTATCGAAATCAGGGTTCATTTGGCGATTCAATCTGTGAAAAAACCATTTTAAATACATACATAAACAAGTGATTTATTTATTGGTGGTCTCGGTTATACTAAAAAATGATATGTAACATAATGGACATCGATAAGTTTTTAACCAAAACAGATTTTATCTTATTGATACGTATGTTTTTGAGATTGCCATGGATATCCACACACTTTTTACGCGCGAATCGTTGTTTTGGTTGCGGATTTCCGATAACTGGCAATGAAACCAAACCTACACGTTTTATAGTGACTGAGGAAAATGTTAAATACATGTTAAATTTTGATTTTTTTCTGGTGTCCACGCTGTTCTTTTGCAATTTACGATCATTACCCAGAAGAAGAATGTGAATATTGTAAATAGAAATAATATTGTTTTACAAAAAATAACACAATCAGTGCGAACAAAATACCTAACTTATTGAAGTGAAGTACCTACATAATTTTTAAAGTTCAATAAACCCACTTAGGTATTTGATCTTAGATACCTATGGCGTAAAATATGTTTTACTATTTATTATTATTGATAAAATACTCCTACATAATATCGACGGTTGAAAGGCTAATTGATCTAAGCGACATTTTGTAAAACTTGCAGGAGGATGGATTGGTTGTTTTTTTTTAAATCATAATAAGACCTTATTATGATTGATTTATTTAAGTAAATAAAAGTCTATCAAATAGTTGTTATTTTATGATTAAAAAAAAATAACTATGATCCATCAAGGAGGACGAATCATAAAATTGCAGGAGCAAGTTTTACAAAATGCTTGCAAATGCTTGTGGCTAAGTAACAACAGCTGCATGGGTCAATCGATCAGGTTAAGCTACGCTTGCCGCGGTTGGTCTGTGGATGGGTGACCATCTTTACATACCAAGAATCCTCCGTGCCTCGGAAAGCACGTTAAGCCGTTGGTCCCGGCTGTCATTTGTAGATCTTTGACAGTCGTTACGGGTAGTTAGAAGCCCAAAAAGTCTGACAACTAGTCTTACCAAAGGGTATCGTGTTACCTAGTAACTAGGTTGTGGAGGTCAGATAGGCAGTCGCTCCATGTAAAATACTGGTATTCAGCTGCATCCGGTTAGACTGGAAGCCGACCCCAACATAGTTGGGAAAAAGCTAAGCAGATGATGAAGTTTTACAAAATGTCGCTTAGATCAATTAGCCTTTCAACCGTCGATATTATATTTTGTGCTTCGATCAATACGATAAGTAATAATAAATGAATAATAATAATAATACCCCCACCACCGTATCTCTACGTTGACGTCGTGGTGGGGCTTGCGCGCTCCGAACTCTAGGCCTGTGCCGGTAGAGTTTACTTTGCCGGAACAGGTCTGGGATGAGGAGCCAGACCAAAAGAGATACAAAAACCCGCAGGGCAGCATGTGGCGAGTTGTTGGGCAGTAGCGACCCCACAGACCCTATCTCCCGGGAGAAGTCTTATTCCTCACCTCTGGCTTGCCTTTATTGACCGGCTGGAGTGAACACTTACGAGGAACGGCGCTCCCGGCTCATTCTTGCCTTAATTGGCCGGCTTGAGTGGAGATTCGCAAGAGCAAACGTGCTCGGAGGAAGGAAGTATTCCAGTAAGATGCTGGTAGGGATCTTGACCGTACTTCCGGGATTGTCCTAATAGCCGTGGAATACCTGACCACTCCTCATAAGCACCTCAGGACGTGTTGCCCCCTTGTCGCTACGACACTATGTGCTAGCGACCGTTTTCGGGGGCCCATTATTGAGTGTGCAAGTCATCCTCTGCGATTTTATCCGTGTGCATATAAAACATAGATCAGGCAGGGGCCATAGTCATTCCATAGTTCCAGGTAACCAGTCCACTTTAGCAACCCAAACCCATAGTCCGATATCTTTGTTTCCATATCTTACAATAGTCCTACACCAACCGAGGGTTGTCCTTGGCTCCACTTGCATAGTGCGAACAGGGATAATCGTCGGTTGGTACCTCATTTAATTAAAAACGTCTAAGGGGCCTCTGCGAGTTGGCTTCGGCCCATCGTACGCCTTCCAAAGGTCCGGGACCCCTGGGTCCCGAGAAATGTCAAAGACGAAGAATAATACTACATTCCGCGCGCTAGTCGCTCCCTCTTTGCACCCCCGCACCGAGCGGTGACATACGGGCGACGCGGCTCAGCTCTCGTTTGTTCAGAATAACCGAAGTATCGCGCCGCCGCGCTATCAGTTTGCGAGTGTAAGTAAATATCACTAAGATATAATTTATCAAATATTTCATCTACTTCGTCTTCTTCTGACTCTACTGTTATAGAGCCACTGGGATTACTTTCTGCGCTTCGAACAACATCATATGGTTTAATCCCCCTCTGCACCGAACTAGATTCACTTGAGTTTAAAATTAAATTTTGTGCGGAACCAACTCCAGTTTGATTACAGTTGACTTGTCGTGTAGAAGTATTCGAAATAATAGAATTGGTCGTAAGAAGCGCAATGTAGTTTTTTTTACTTTTCTTTTAAAAGCACCACTTTTTTTCACATTTCCCCAGCTTTTTCTATTCATTTTAATACCGTACAATCTATTTTTACAAAGAAAGAAAAAAATGGCGGTGGTTGTAATATTGCTAAATTATTATATACTTATAGGTCATCCAGTCATTAAATAGTAGTTTAAAAGTGTTCAAATTGACTGAAAATTGTATAAGAGTGCAATTTATCACTCTAACATGATTATCACGTAAAAGTAGTTCTCGCGACTTTAATACGATTAATGCCGATGTAAAAGTTGTTTAGACATAACTAAGACGACATCACTGGTTATACTACTGAAAATTGTTTTAAAGTCGTGTAACACAGTCGTATAGAAGTTTATACGCCGTCTATCATATGACTACAAGTTGTGTAACAATAAGAGGCACTAAGTCGTATGACATGCTGAAATTACTTTAGTACGATTTTTATAGCATTTAGAGTCGCGTAATTTTTACTTATACGAATAAAATGTTTGTTGGGTCAGCTCGCACGCGATTGGTCACAGTTCTAACCTAACCCATTTGGTCGGGGTGACACATAAGCGGCGTAAACTTTATTTTTTTAAACTAATTTTAAGTGCTATGTTGCATTTCACGTCGTGGTAGCAGCCGGCGAGCGCTACTTCCAAGTTGATCGCTTTCCATAATATCATATTTAGAAACCTAATAAAAGACCATTGACTTTTATTGCGTGGTCAGGGTAACTTTTTAGGGTTCCGTAGTAAACAAGGAACCCTTATAGTTTCGTCATGTCCGTGTCTGTCTGTCTGTCTGTCTGTCTGTCCGCGGTCTAGCTCCGAGACCCTTAATACTAGAAAGCTGTAATTTGACATAAGTATACATATTAATTACGTCAACAAAGTGGTAAAACAAAATTATGAAAAACATTTTTTTTAGGGTACCTCCCATACACGTAAAGTGGTGATGTTTTATTTTTTATTTTTTTTTCCCATAGTGTGGGGTATCATTGGAAAGATCTTACAAAAATATTACAAGTTTATGAAAACTATTTTTGGATTCAGGGATCCGTTTGCAAAATATTAAGCTTTAAAGTGATAATTTTTGTTAGAGTCAAGTGTCCCCCCCCCCCCTGCCAGCTAAATGGTTAGTTTTGGATGTGTGAAAAAAATCACAGCAGTAGCTTTTATAACGAAATTAAAAGGAAAACTATCACAGCTAAGTAAACTTTACTAGTTATCGAGTAATAATCGACCAACTTAACTTTGCAGTTGCAAAAACATGTTTTTCCATACATTCCGTATGGGAGAATATGTTTATCAACTACAAAGTTAAGTTTGTTTTTGGGATAAATTCATCCCAACTACGGAACCCTTCATTGTGCGTGGTCCAACACGCATTTGGCCGGTTTTTTTTGATTTGTTGTATGCCGCTGCCATAATGCACAACAAAAACAAAGCGACATGAACGCCTCTACCGGTGAATAATCTATTTTACGATATGATCACTAATGTTTGGCCACATCATGAAGTAGTCGTGCGTTTAACTGGTCATATCGTCAAACGTTGAGTATTCATTGATCTGGCCAGGCCACATCATAATGTGACCAGCGATCGCTGTTTATTTCAGAAAAGCTCAATTCTAAGATCTGGCCACGACATATATATTTTTGTAATGTGCTAATTAAAAGCCCTTTCATTTGATACCCAACATGGCGTCAATTTTTTTAGTTTATGACTTTATGTCCTCTAGAGGACGTCATGCATTTAATGGGATGTCACTTAGCCCAACCAGCGGACGATCAAGACGCTTCCAACGATACCACATTTGTCAAATTATGATGAGGATTTTAGAAGTTATGAGGGAACAGATAAACATATGTACCCCACATATATACTTACCGGGTAAAATCATGACCCTGCGCCGTATTCGGGTAAAAATTGTTTGAATTTTTTCGATGTAAATTAGCACACTGATTGACCATGACCAGTACCCTAATTGCGTAACTTATTTTCGTAAACAATTTTGCCTAATTTGTTTTATTTTGACAGTTCAACAACATTCATTGCGTTATTTACGTTGGTGAGCAGATTTTTTTTTCTAACTTGTGAAGCAATGGATTAACAATCAGTTTCAAATCGAAACAGATTTTTATTGTGTTGTATTACGCAATTAGGGTAGGTACTGGTTAGGATTAGGACATAGATACTTTTTATCCCGATTGTTCGTTCCCGTGTTATAATTTCCGACATCCACGCGGGTAGAGCTACAAGCAAAGCAGTCTTTTCATATTTCTAAACTGTCGCCAGGATACATCCTGGCGACAGTTTAGAAATATGAAAAGACAATGAACGACAATGACAATGACGGCTACAGGCAATGAATAAATTTTCCTACATGCTTATGTGTACCCGGCCTAACATCAGTGTTGTAATTTCTCATTTAAAAAACATTGAACGATATCAATATTACAATTCTCGTTTCGTTTCGGCATCATAGGCCCTCGTGGCTTAGTAATATCAGCCGCACGGGTCTATCGATCAGTAACCTAATTGCGTAATGCACGATCAATCACAATTTGTTTCGATTTGAAACAAATTGCTAATCCATTGCTTCATAAGTTGGAAAAAAACATCTGCTCAATGACGTAAATAACGCAATGAATCTTGTTGAACTGTCAAAATGAAACAAATTTGTCATAATCGTTTACGAAAATAAGTTATGGAATTGGTGCCCTTAACAAACCGAGACTCCTCCGTGCCTCGGAAAGCACGTTAAGCCGTTGGTCCCGAATCTTTGACAGTCGTTACGGGTCGTCAGAAGCCCGAAAGTCTGACAACCAGTCTTATAATCTACCAGTCTTTTGATTGTTTTATAATAATGTATAAATTGTATTAATTAATTGAATTTGTAATCTGTCGTGAATTTCATATGGGTGTATTCCTGAAATAAATTATTTTGAATTTGAATTTGAATAAAGGGGTATCATACGACCCCAGTTAGGTACTAACTGGGTTGTGGAGTTCAGATAGGCAGTCGCTCCATGTAAAATACTGGTATTCAGCTGCATCTGGTTAGACTGCAAACCGACTCCAACATAGTCGGGAAAAGGTTAGGTAGATGATGAAGAATTCATCATCATCATCAGTAACTTGCTCTTATACCAATTTGTTTTAAGTTTTCTTGCTTCATACTTCTGAATTAGTCGATAAGTCGTCATCTCGGTAGATAAAGGTTGGTAATCATAATCAACTCATAATGTTCCCACTGCTGGGAGACAGGCCTTCTCTCTCCGAGAAGGAGTGGGCTGTAATCCACCGGGCCCAGTGCGGGTTGGTAGATGTCACATGTCTTCGAATTTTTTGGTTCTAGGACATGCTGGTTTTCTCATGTTTTCCGTCACCGTTTTGAAAGCAGTGGTGATGAAAGTACCTATTTATACAAAGTAAAGCGCTTGCCTCGGTTCGAACCTGTAAGTCGGGGCTCTTACCACTGGGCCACCAGTGCTCTCTAAGAAGAGTAACAATTGTTTAAATATTTCTCGATATTCAAAATTTGTGTCTTTAAAGTTTTCAAGCAATTTGAGCTAACGTGAATATCTGAATATCTGAGCCCGGTCCCGATTTTCTGATTTAGTTGTCTATTTAAATGAAGGCGTCTGAAGTTAAGGCTGGTTGAATCGAGTTGAAGTCGGACTTCAGAATCGAACGCAAACATTTAAACTGATAAAGTTTTACGTCGACTATTGGAAGTATTCATGAAATAGTCTCTCAATCCGATTTTAACGGGAAATCAAATGGAAAGTGAACCAGAAATATGAATCAGAAATCAGGAATCGTTGGCACCAACGAAACCATTTTTTCTGTAGGTATAAATATTTTACTTGCGTTTTATTTAGGTTTTTTTAGTGCTTAGTAAGCCAAGCAGTAATGACATGGGGAGATTAAGTTTATAAGGTTGAGTTTAATCTGCTTTTTTTTTTGGTTGGGAAATTATCAAATAACTTCTCCCGCTCTGGGCGGAGCCGGAGGGCGTGTCAGACTCTTACTGACTAAAACCCACCCATGTTCCTTCAGTTGCCTACATGTTGCCAGGGGCCACGGTATCACTTTCAGACTTTCCCGCGAACAGGCATCGGCCGGACGCGAGAGATCACCGCTGCCGATCGCCTCCACGAGGACACGGTGATGCTCCGCCCAAGCCGGGCAGACCTCCACCGTAGGGTCAACCGTGTCCTCAGGGTTGCCCCCTGAGGGTGCATTAACTTAACAGCTCTGTCGATGCCGTCGGGGTTTACGAGCGTGATATTTGATCAATCTGCTAAGCGAATTATTGACCGTTTGTTCTAGGAATCCATAATTACATTGCTTAAAGATAAGAGCGTGCATTCTGAAAGTGGGCAACGTCGCAAATAGATGTCAAATATTTCGCTGTTTTGATTAATTTGGCAATATGAAATATGGGTACCTAGTGAACTAAAATATTGATAATGAAATGCAATAATTAATATCGTTACACCGAATATTTCGTTTTAGATGTAAAAAAAGTATTTGGAAACTTTCCAAATGCCTTTTTACACCTAAAACGGTTACAACATCAAATTCAGTGTTATAATTATTGCAATTCATTATTAATATTCTAATTCACTAGTTAGCGATACTTAATATTTCCATACAGTAATATTGCCAAATTAATCAAAATAGGTAAGTAAATATTTGACAGCTATTTGTGATGTTTTTAACTTTTAGAATGAACGCTCAGAGACGTTTATGTAAACGTCAAAAATGAAAGGTTAAACAGTCACTGTAATACACTTAGGACATCTGATTAATAGATAGCTAAATCTACTAACTAGATAAACCCGTAATATTCTCGCTTCGTTAGAGGATCGGTTGATGTCGCTCCTCCAACCGTATCTAATCCTTATGTCGATTATTACCAGACGCGGGAAACGATTGGTATTAATAGTATTACCACATGAATGAAAAACCGCATGTGGTACTGAAAAAAGAAATTGGTGGCACTCCGGGAGTGCCGAAAGAGTGAAAACTTAAACAAAATCGCCTTGGTGGAAGAAAAATCTATACATATAATAAATCTCTATAAAAGTAATTTTTGTACATTGAAGAAATTGAAACAAAAAATAGCCAGCGTGTGAAAAGATAAGTAACAGAACCCATTTCCATCATTTTTGAAATTTTTGTCTGTTTGTCTGTTTGTTTGTGCGCACATCACGTAAAATCTACGAATTCAATGCTGACAATGTTTATATACAAAAATTATACGCAACTTGAGGTTTAACTTAGTTTTTGTTTCATCGAAATCGGTTCACTGTATCAAAAGATATGATTAATTTAGTGAGTTCAAGAAGTAAAATATTACGTTACGCAATTCAGTATAGTACTTGCAACGACATCTTAAGACTAAAAATAGAACTAATGTTGATAGTTGAAATCCAAATCCGATAGATGGCGTTGTGCAAATGACGTCATTTTCTGAATCGCGGTGTTAAGATTTTCCGCGCGAGAATGACGTCCACCGTGTTTACTAGGCAAATTGGGTTTCGTTAGGTGTCTTAAAAGTTCTTGCGTGTGTCGTAAAAGTTCTTTGGTTGTTTGGTTTATCGATTTTCTAAATTGGTCGAAAAAAAAGTATTGGCTTATCTTATTGGTTTCGTTTGGTCAATTTTGGTCATTGGTTTGAAGTACGAAGTAAAGATTGTATTTTATTTATAGTGATGGGTAACTCATCATTTTTATATGAGGTTGAGGGAGTACCTCATTTTACCTCGCGAGGTCCTCACGAGGTACCCCTCATTCGAGGCGAGGAGTCGTTCGTCGGCATATTCACCTCACGAGCCGAACTCAGCCGAATTCAGCTGATAGTCCGAGGCAGCGGACCGGACGGGTGCGTCGACTCATAAGTACTCACGATTCCGATTTTTAACGTCTCCCTCATACACATAACTTTCTTTCGCTCATAAATTTTTGATCGTCAAAATAAACGGATCAATGACACTTGATTACCAATCTAATGTTGATGTTTTTAGAGTTCATAGTAATAGCTGCTGTAATGTTTACTGTGTTTTCAAAATTTCGAGACCTCACCTCACTCATTCTATAGCTTCATCAATCACTCAATACTCTACTCACTCGCGAGTACTCGCGTCAATAATATCAATGTCAACATTTTTAAGTGAGGGAACGAGTGAGGTGGTTCAATGTTGAAATACGAGCAACTCTTTCAATTTGCGATCACGAGTACCTCAAACGAGGCACCTCATGAGTGAGGGACACATCTCTATTTATTTACTTCGTAGTTTGAATCCAATAGTGCCAATCGTTATACAGTAAGTTAGTGTTGCCAATTCGTTGAGTCACGACCACGAACAGACACGATACGTTGTCACACTAGACTGTTCGACGCACCGTTCTTTTAAGTTTGTAGGCTATTCAGTCATAAGTGTTATTGGTTTTGTTTATTGCTTTAATTTTCCTTGAAAATGCCTCAAAGAAAAAAAACTAACCTTTCGCTGCGTAGCCGGAATACGAAAAGGATGAGACTTTGTAGGTCTCAGGAATCGGAAGAAGATCGTGAAGCACGGTTATCTGCTAACCGAGAGCACATCGCTCTTTCACGTGAATGGGAAACGTTCACCGAAAGGGAGTCACGTTTAAGTTCACAAAGAACACGGACCGCGACTTTGCGGTCTCAAGAGAGTATCCAGGAACGCGAAGTCCGGCTGTCTGCTGATCGGGAGCGCCACTCTCTCTCACGTGAGTCAGAGACATTCACAGAAAGGGAGTCGCGCTTAAGTTCGCAAAGAACTCGGACCGCGACTTTGCGTTCTCAAGAGAGTATCGAGGAACGCCAAGCACGTCTGTCATCTGACCGAGAGCGACACGCTCTCTCGCGCGAGTCTGAATCACTCTCCCAAAGAGAAGAACGATTACAAATAGCTAGACATAACTATGTAGGTGTACAAAGAAACAATGAAAGTTATCTTGCATCTGAAAGGGAAAGAATAGATGAACTAAGACGAGCAGAAACAGCAGAACAACGTCAATCTCGCCTAGAAATAGAACGAGCTCGATACCATATGAATAAAGAAACAAATAGCGGAGCTGATGAGTCCATGGAAAATGATGATGCAAATATTTTATTACCTTGGGACAATAGGGAAAAATCAGGGTTCACATATTCGTCTAGAATTAATTATGCTGGCTTTACTTCCGTGGGTGACATGAGAGAAATTTGTAATTTTTGTCATGCTTTGAAATGGAGGAAAGAGACAGACAGAATGTGCTGCTCAAATGGAAAAATTGTTCTTCCAAATTTCCAAGATCCACCACACTTACTTAAAAGTCTCCTGAATGGCGATCATCCCCAGTCGAAACATTTTTTGGATAATATTCGTTTATATAACAGTGCTTTCCAAATGACTTCCTTTGGGGCAAAACAAATAACGGAAGGACCGTTCATGCCAACCTTCAAAGTACAAGGTCAAGTTTATCACCTTATTGGATCTTTGCTGCCAGAAAATGAACCCAAATTTCTCCAAATTTATTTTGTATCCGATTACACGCAACAGCTCAATGTTAGAAATCACAATTTTCCCCAGCTCAATGCTGAGCTTTTGGGTCAACTTCAAGAATTGCTGCATCACGTTAACCAGTACGTTCGTGAATTCAAAGCTGCATTGGAGTCAATTCCACAAGGCAGCAATGATTTCAAAATTGTTATAAGTGCCGATAGACGTCCTGTGGGTGAACACCGTGGAAGACACAATGCACCCGTCGCAGATGAAGTTGCAGTTGTTTTAGTCGACCAGGAGTGTGAGAGACGTGATATCGTGTTGCGTACACGCGACGATCGCCTTCAACGCATTTTGGAAACCCACCGAGCTTACGACGCCCTGCAATATCCACTAATTTATTGTCATGGTGAAGATGGGTACAATTTTGGGCTGTACCAAGTGAACCCTACTACGAGAGTCACTAATTATCAAAAAAAAATATCTGCTCAACAATACTATTCCTACCTTTTACAAATAAGGCAAAACAGTTTCGTATATTTGCAACGATTTCGTGGTTTGTTCGGCCAATTTATTGTGGACATGTACGCAAAAATAGAAACTGAACGTTTAGTGTATATTTGCACTAACCAGCGACGGTTACGCGCTGAAGAATACGTGCACTTGCGGGACGCCATGCAATCAGATAATAACGTCGAAGACTTGGGTCGATTGGTTATTTTGCCATCCAGTTTCACAGGCGGTCCGCGGTATATGCACGAACGAACGCAAGATGCTTTTTGTTACGTCCGTAAATACGGCCGGCCGGACCTTTTTATAACATTTACAACAAATCCAAAGTGGACGGAGATTTGCCAGGCACTTCTCACAGGACAGGCGTCATACGACAGACATGACATTATTGCTAGGATTTTTCATTTAAAACTCAAAGTCTTGATTAATCTACTTACAAAGGAGAAAGTTTTCGGTTCAACTCTTTGTTTTATGTATAGCGTCGAGTGGCAAAAGCGTGGTTTACCCCACGCGCACATTCTTCATTCTTCCGGACTATAATGCAGATCCGATTTTGCATGACGTAGTAAAAATACATATGGTTCACGGGCCATGTGGCGTCTTAAACAGGGAATCACCGTGCATGAAAGATGGTCAATGCTCAAAAAAATACCCCAGAGCACTGAAAGAACTAACTATGGCTGGGGAAAATGGGTATCCGCAATACCGGCGAAGATCACCGTCACAAGGTGGTTTCACAGCTACTGTCAGATTCCGTGGACAAGAAATAATTCTAAATAATAGTTGGGTGGTACCGTATTCTCCAGTTTTGTCAAAAGCTTTTCAAGCACACATTAATGTTGAAATTTGTAATAGCGTCGAATCTATAAAATATATATGTAAATATGTTAATAAAGGTAGTGATCAAGCCATGATAGCACTAAGAAATAACAACCAATTTGATGAAGTGACAAGGTATCAATCTGGCCGATACATAAGCTCTTCGGAGGCAGTTTGGCGCATTTTGAGTTTCCCTATTCATGAAAGGTATCCGCCAGTCATCCATCTTGACGTGCACCTGGAAGGCGGGCAGCGAGTTTACTTTCAGCCAGAAAATGTGGCAGAAAGAATGAACAACCCAAGACAAACCACCTTGCTCGCATTCTTTCGCCTTTGCGAAAGAGACAATTTCGCTAAGTCTCTGTTGTACAATGAAGTGCCACATTATTATACTTATAACAAGCAGCAAGGTGTTTTTAATCGCAGGAGACGTGGAACTGCTGTAGAAGGCGAGTCCGGCATTTTTAAAGAACACGTGATTGGAAGAGTATACACGGTGCACCCAAATAATGCAGAGTGTTATTATTTACGCCTTCTTCTTCACACAGTGCGAGGACCTACTTCTTTTGCTGAGCTCCGCAAAGTGGACGATATAGAATATCCCACATTTCAAGCTGCTTGCCGCGCACGGCATTTATTAGATGGCGATCAGCATTGGGATGATGCTTTAGCCGAAGCATGCGTCAGTGATAGTCCACATCGTTTGCGCCATTTATTTGCCATTTTGTTGACATTTTGTGGCATATCGGACGCTGGGCAGTTGTGGCAAAAATATAAAGACGCGTTTGCCGAAGATTTTTTGAGACAGCAAAATATAAATAGTGAAACTTCTGACCAAGTACGTGAAAGCTGCCATAATAGGTCTTTGCTGGCTATACAAGATATAGTTACAAGTATAGGAGGGAACCCCCTCAGTCAATACGGCTTGCCGACACCGACAGTTGGTGGGGAACGAATTAATAGGGAGTATACATCTGAAATAAATTACAACCCCGAAGAGTTAGCAGAAATATTGCGAAATGGCTGTTCAAATTTGACGTCAGAACAACGTCAAATCTTTGATAGAGTATGCTGTAGTGTAGAACATTCATTAGGAGAAATGCTGTTTTTAGATGCACCTGGTGGAACAGGTAAAACTTTCCTCACTAAAGTTATCTTGGCTCAAATAAGGAGCCAAAACAAAATTGCCCTTGCCGTCGCTTCCTCAGGAATAGCTGCCACTTTATTACCAGGAGGAAAAACTACACATACAACATTTAAAATACCAATCGACTTGGACCGCACAGAAAACCCTGTTTGCAACGTGTCTCGCAATAGTGATAAAGCAAGGGTTTTACGCGATTGCGCCCTTATCGTTTGGGACGAGTGTACGATGGCAAATCGTAAAGCTGTGGAAGCTGTAGATAGAACGTTGCGAGATATAAGACAAAATTACCGACCGATGGGAGGCTTAACGGTGCTATTCTGTGGAGACTTCAGGCAGACACTCCCTATAATACCCAGAGGAACGAGGGCCGATGAAATAGGTGCCTGTTTAAAGAGCTCTATTTTATGGCGTAGTGTCATATTAACTAATTTGAGCTTTAATATGCGAGCATATTTGGGAGGTGACGCAAACGCGCAGGTTTTCTCAAATTTACTACTTCAAATTGGTAACGGCACATACCCGACTCAAGAAGGAGGTAAAGTAACTTTAGTCGAAAGCCTGTGTTCTTCTGTTGCCTCACAGCAGGAACTCATTTCCTCTGTATACGGAGATCCATCAGAGATCTCGAACCATGACGCTGCTTGGCTATGCCAACGAGCTATTTTGGCACCTCGCAACGACCAAGCAGCAGCAATAAATTCTCAAATATTGGTACATGTTTCTGGAGAAAGTAGGGAATATTTATCTATTAACACGGTTTTGGAAGAAGGAGATGCCACCCACTATCCAGTAGAGTTTTTAGACTCTCTAAATACACCAGGTCTTCCAGCACACAAAATTTATTTAAAAGTCGGAGTACCAATCATTCTATTCAGAAATTTAAGCCCACCAAAACTATGCAATGGAACTCGGTTGAGAGTAACAAATCTCCAACGAAATGTCATTGAAGCCGAAATCTTAACAGGTTGCGGCTCTGGTGATGTTGTTTTCATTCCCAGGATACCCATTATCCCCAATAATTTTCCGTTTACTTTCAAACGTGTGCAATTTCCTGTAAGCCTCTGTTACGCTATGACTATTAATAAAGCCCAAGGCCAGACGTTATCTGTTGCGGGTGTAGACCTTACTTTTGATTGTTTTTCACACGGCCAACTCTATGTTCCTCTATCACGTGTTAGCAACCCAAACAACCTTTTTGTATATGCTCCGGGTAATTCCACCGCTAACATAGTATATAAAGAAGCATTAACGTAATCAACTATACCAAAGTCAGGACTCTTATCTAAATCATCAAAAAGGTGATATACTCTTATCTAAACGACGTTGTTTTGTTCTCGACAACCACGCGAACGAAGTCGCGGGCACAGCTAGTACTTGTATAAAACTTTGGTCCGTAACCTTATCTAAATAAAAAGCACAATCGCGTTTACAAAAAATAATACTTCCGAAACCTGTAAAGTAAAAATACTTGCATAGAACATTGATCCGTAACGTAATATAAATAAAGCATACAACCTGGTTTAAAAAAATGAGGTATCATGGTGTCGCGAAATCAATGGTTTAGTCCCATCTCAAAAATGCCCAAAGCGCCTAAAAAATTTTTCACTTCAAAATGTGATAGTGGATTATTGGAATTGTCTTTCATTGTCGAGTTAAGTAAATTTCGAGGATTTTCTTTCAAAAATATCATCTTTTTGTAGATTCGGAAAAAAAATCGTCGCTTTCAAACCAGCCAGTCCAAAATAATTTTCATGTATTTTTTGCCGTTTGTTCTTTTCATTTTATATGCACAGTCTTGACAAAACAAGGCAATATAAGCAGCACCCTAATTGCGTAACAATAATTTAATTTCCCTACATTTTCCCCATGTTTTTGACATTGATTGTCACTGAGATGACATTGGAAATTGACCTTCAGTTGTAAGCCCGCAAAAAATTCAATAAGCATTTCATATCAATCAAAACCCAATAGCAAAGCTTTAAAAATTCTGCTCAACACCTCAAGTCAACAAAAAAAATCCTCCTTTTAACCCAAACTCATTCGTTATTTTTTTTAACCGCCACGTTCCAACGCAGCTCCTAAAATTACATTCACGAAATATAATCACACTCCAACCCTTTCTCGAGACTTGGACTCCTTTTTATAAAAGACAAAAGAAAAAGCGTGAGTCATATAACGGTTTTTTTTTTCTTCAGCCGTCTAGACGAGTTGTCATAAAACATGTCTAGCCTAAGTCTAGCTAAGTTCTGTGCCAGGGCGTTACAATATAATGCGTATATGTGTAGATATGTCAACGTGTTTTTAATCTATGGAGGAGACACGCGTGTTGCGCTTCGTCTGAACCTGGCTTTAGAACTATAATGATGATGAATGCGTGTGTTCGAATGATGTTCCGTTTTTAAATTTTGATTTGAAATGAATACTTCGCGTCACTGAGATGCTAATGTTAACAGTATATCTGTAGCTATGAGTATGACGTACTGCACTTTTCATAGTGTTGTGGTACAATTCCGTAGCTGACCGCAGACGGCAACTGCAGGCGACGTGTCGCCAAACACGACTGATTTTTATGAATTCTTATCCTATACTATTAAATGAGCAATATTTGTAGTAACGTTCTGGAAAACGGCTCTAACGATTTCGATGAAAGTTGCATTATAGTTTACAGGGGTAAAAAATCAATCTAGCTATGTCTCATATCTGGGAAAAATCGTATTCTCTATTTTCACAGCCTCGGGAATGTGATACAACGTTGGTATATCTGGATGATATGTTTATCTATTTGTATCCGCGCAGAGCTCGGTCGACCAGGTACTGTATTTCTATGAAGCTTTCCATCATAGCTAGCTATGGAAGGTATTTCATAGAAATTTATAGAAAGAAGTCGTGTCGCAGCGGCAAGTTGCCTGCAGTTGCCGCCTGCGTAGCATTCCGTGCGGAATTGCACTTTTAAGTTTTCATTTCTGTCGGTAGTCCCCATGCCAACGTTTTTTTTATGTATTTAAAGAACTTCTTAGTTTAACTCGTCGTAATTTATAACGAACTGTTCTCGAATACGTATCCTGGACAAAATTTATCGATTTCTTCATAAAAGTATCCAATTATTAGGTATTCCTATAGGTTTAGAGGTAGGTACCTCTTCAAATGACGATTAATTTGAATACGAAGCAATCGATCGTGAAGAATTAGATATTTATCAAACGATAAATTTAAAAAATGTTGGATGTTGGGTCAATAGGTTGTCTTACGGTGCGTTTGAACTGGCGAAACATTCACATAAAAACATGTTGAAATCTCTATTTCCTGTCAAACATTGTATCGAACATTGACAGAAAATAGAGATACACACAACATAGATGTTTTATTTAAAACTAATAACAGTGCAAATATGTTCTTAATGTCCCTCGGCAAACCTCGTGTTTCGTCAGTCGTCGGATTTCTATCAGTTGCCCTTTGCACTTGGTGCAGACCGGACGCTGTCAATCGACTTGGAAGTATATAGAGTTGTTAATACTCTTTTAACTTAATGTAATGAATTTAACAAATGGAAGGAAAGCCGCTAAAGTCGCAGGCACGACAGATAGGAAAATAGTTTTACAGCTCTATATAGTTCACACGGAAATAAAAACAAAACAACAATAAAGTACTTAGTTCTGAATTCAAAGTATTATACACGATGAATCGAATAATTGATGGACATGGAAATTGGCATTCGTTTGTATTCGGAAATCCGATGATACCCGAGGGACATTAAGAAAATAGGAATAATGTATGTGAATGTTTCTTTAGTGCAAACGCACAGTTAGGGGCGGAGTTTTGTAAGTGTTTTGGCGTATCCGATGTCTGAAAAAGCTAAATTATTGTACGAAATTGTTGTAGTTGGCTTACGAAGACATTCACAGTTGGTTTCTGTTTACATGTATTTACTTGTAAGATAAGGTGATTAGTTCCAATGAAGCAACATTGTCATGTCTGACAAAGCCCCTTAAATAAAGAGAAAATAACATAAGGCACCATTTTTGTAGGTGCCAATTGATCAATTGTGATAAATACGTTTCTATAAATAACGCCTCAGAATAATTTTACTAAGAAATTATTAAATAACTTAGGTAAGCAGCTAAAAAAACACAATTTCATTTAAGGCGAGACTCCCTTGCTAGAGCGGAATGTTTGAGCAAACCGTAAGGTAAAGTAATTCTTGGTAATTTCAGCATAACATAAAAAAATGTGTTTGTATAAAAAAAAAGTGTAGAGTAGAGCTGCACCGCCAAGTTCACTACAAAAATATTGTTGGATGCTCCGTAGCATAATTATCTATCTACCTGCATTTTCCACATATTTTATTAAAGCTCGGACCACCTCATATTTTCCAATAAAATACTAATTGGCAAAGTTCAGAAAGATTGCTTTTCCATGTAAATCAATTCAAATGTATTCAACGTGAAATTATATCTTACACCGTCTTACTATAAAAATCAAAAACAATTTATTTTTACAGCAACTCCAATTTACACCCTATAAATTACGGCAGACAGGCAGCTTACAAATGAAGCATGATAATTTGTAGTTTCCACGTCTTGCCGAAACTAATTAATTGTAAGCACCCAAGGGAAAAATATACGCCCCTAAAAACTGTCGAGGCGTGCACGAGGTAAAACTTTCCAAAATCAATAAACTGTATAAACATTCTAAGCAGACATTAATGTTTCTTTCGGTGTTACACACACACACACGCACGCGGCTACGTTCATTCGTAAATCGTATCCAACGTACACCCACACGTCGGACGAGCACGTACAAAAGGCGCGCTATCTAAAATCCAATCATCCCTTGCTAGTTTCCAAACTACTTATTACTATTAATTTACATTCTAGTACTCACAGTCCGCTGATAGCTGGTGTTATCAAGAAAAATCCGGTTTTCGCGTTCTCTTCGCGTCTCCCGCGTTTATAGAGAAAAACACAGCGGCAACGCGCGTCGTAATTTATGCAACGGTCACAATATCACTAAAACACAGATCGCAAATAAAATGTATATGGTTCTTTGATTTTAATGGGTGTTCGGAAACGGTAATTGCACGGTGAGAAGGATACGCGCGGCCTGGCGGCGTCAATACGCGGACTGAGCGGCCATGACAGTTTCGGCTGGGGTGCGGTGCGCCTGCGCGCTGCGACCACCACCTTAAGGTCATTCCCCATTGTTCACCTCGTGATGAGGGTACGAAATTGATGCCAGCTTCAATTCGAACTGAAGAAACCTTTTTAAGTTTCACAAATCCTGTTTCAAAATGGCTGATTTAAAATGGCGGGCCTCGTTATGATCTCTAATCTGTTCTTTTATGATGTCAAATCGTTTCTAATGTCATCGTTGCATGTAAAAGCCCTGTAATGAATTTTATTAGATTGTGTCGGCCATTGACTTGGGGCTGTTTCATATTCTGATATTTCAGGGTGAACTTTTCTAAGAGCAGTTATTTATTTATGCTTTTGCTGGCGTTGCATGAAAAATTTTCACTCACTGGGAACTGAAGTTTAGTGGCATTAATGGTTTATGCCTCCTCGTTTCTTGGAGCTACAAGTAGCAGTGTTATGTTGAGATTAAAATATAAACGTGCTTGAGTGATATATGCACTATCCGGTGATCTTAAAGTGCTAACTTATTTTGATTTGATAGGATAAACATTTTCAAATCATTTCTGATTAGAATCCTCAGTATACCATTCTTTACTTGATCTCCTATTTATTACTATAGTATCTCGTACTTTATACCCAATTTTACTCCATTTGAAATAAGATTAAACATTTAACTAAACCTTTTTTACAGTCCGTTCAACTGATTTTGACTTCTATTGCGTTGGTGGCATGACAAATGGCAGCTGCAGTAAACAGTTGGTATTGTAACCATTTTTTTTTGCTTTGAATGCCATCCTTATGTTTACGGTATAGAAGTCAGAATCGGTTGAACTTCAGATTATTCTTTCAATCCACCAACAAACTGCATCCTTTGCTTTTAAGCAAACCATCATTCTCTCACAACCCTTATACCTCAATATTTTACACGTCCAATGTCTCTTTTGAATAATAGGACAAGAAAAGACCCAAAAAGAGATGTAACAGCGATCCACATAACTGTTATAAGTCATGACGTGACAAATAACGAGCGAGCCGAGGACGGGTGAACACAATCAATCAAACTTGGGTTCCTACAAACCTTGTATGGGAGTAACTACTGGCAACGAGAACATACATATATATATACCTACCGTATCTGGAAAATTGGCACATCAAAATTTTAGAAAGAGGCATAGATTCAGAGGAATGGAGGAACTTGCTGTGAGTGAAGTTTTGAATAAGAATGTAGATGGTTATAGGAGTAGAAGAAAATCAAAGAAACAATGGATGGATTCAGTGGAAGATGATAATGGCTAGAAAGAGAGGACTACTGATATGATGACTGATCGAGATGTATGGAAGAAGTCTTGTCGCACCAACCCCGAATAAAATGGAATTAGAGCAGGAGTGTGAATGTTGAAACTGCTACACAGATATGAATGACAGAGATGAAGCTATATAAACCCCAATTCCTTCTAAAATTCGAGAGTCGCGTACTGTATATGTTTTGTGAACAACCCCTTATAGTTCACCCGGTTACAGCCGCCCACGAGACGTAGGAGGCATGGAGACAGATACAATTGGAACATTCAATAGCCAAGATGAAGGTTATTGTATCGGTAGGCCACGCCGGCGTAATTATACGGACAGTGGGTGGCAAAATAATTCTACCGAGGGTTCCCCGCCTTTCACTACGAGTACGGAAAAATAAATAAAACCCCCGAGGACAGCTTTTTTCTTTTGAATGATCTGAAAACAGAATTCGCATTTTACTTTTGTTACTCTTAAATTGGTGCTTCGGAACGAAAAATTGTCATAATGGAATGTTTAATAGAAATAATTTACTGGAAATCGGACCCATTACAACTTTGTCGCGTCGACTGATTCTATAATTACATTCATCAACAAGCTATTGATCAAAGTGTTTGTAATTTTATATTATTCTGACCTTCTAAACCTACGCAATCCCTAGCAAATGCCATTCAAAAGTTTCCATGTAATTTGTAAATATAATTTTATAAATCCCTTGGGAAAGTTGGTCGTCCGCTAGATTTTTGTTGTTCTATTTCGCTAAGTTTTCAAGTCTGTGCTCTGTAATTTAAACCAGAAATTATTAATGTAAAAACTTGCGCGTGGTACGTTATTATCTGTGAAATACAACTTGTATAATAGTTCGGGCACGCCTAATACTTTGCTCAAGTGCTAAAGCCTCGTCTAGACTAGGTCAATTCTGGCTCTTAGGCGGATAAAATTGTACCGTCTAGGATCTTTTGTGTTTAAACAAAAGACGGCGATGAAGCAAGGAGGCGTTGTTTCCTCTCGGGTAGTGTTAAGTATGTGAAATTTAAACTATCTAGGTAAACCTACGCATAAGCTTGACGTACAGTTTTGCATTCTTGGCATCTCAACTGCGGGTCGTGTAGTGTTGTTATGAGAGGTTTGTTCTAGTTATTTGTGTTTCTATGTGGGAATTTAGTATTCTCATATTGAAATGTTAAACTTGCCTGTTCCAGATGTCTTTTTGTCCTTAATTTCTCAAATTTATTAGCAGTAATATTTGCGCTACCGAGACACGGAAACATCTCATAAATATGCAAATATTCTAACTGTTACTCAGATGTAATCCGTTGTTCACGGAATCTAAGCACGCAATGAAATCTGCACTCCATCGATTTTCACATAAAATCGTTAATTTATACCAATTTTAGTAGGAAAGCCGTAACCTGGAACTATAATTTAATGTAAATTAATTAAGGTTAAATTGCATAGTGTAGTCGTAATCCGAACTATGATTGTTATCAAGGGGGGGTCAGCACTCAAGGGTGAGCTGTAACAAACGACGTCTGGGAAATGATGACCACTCAAAGAAATTGTTGGGGGACAAAGTGGGGATACTTAACATTGGAACTTAGTACGGCGTTGTATTCATTGAGTTTTGTATTGTCTCATAAATAAGATAGTTTCGTTTTTGTAGGAGGAGACTTGACCGGCGTTTTTGCACTTTCAGACATTTTAGGGTTCCGTACCTCAAAAGGAAAAATCGGAACCCTTATAGAGAGCGACCTCGATGAGCGGACTGAGGAAGCTACTCACGATCTGTGAGACGTACGAGTATACGGAGGTGCACGGCCTTAAATATAACTCAAAAAAAAGTGAGGTCTTAGTATTTACGGTACCTAAACAACAGCCCCGTCGTGTACCTCCGGTATATCTCAACGTTATAACGTTGTGAATAGTTTTAAGTACCTGGGTCATGTTGTCACTAATGACCTACGGGATGATGGCGACATAGAGTGCGAGCGCAGGGCGTTGGCGGTGAGGAGTAATATGCTCGCCCGTAGGTTCGCTCGCTGCATGGCAGACGTCAAAGTCAGTTTATTTAAGGCGTTCTGTCAGTCCTTCTACTCGAGCGGCCTGTGGGTGTCATATACGAGCCGAGCCTACAATTTCCTGCGCGTACAATACAACAACGCTTTCAGGATGCTGTTGCGGTTGCCGCGGCGTTGTAGTGCGTCTGGAATGTTTGCTGCAGCGCACACGGATGGTTTTCACGCCATCATGCGCAAGAAAGCGGCTTCCTTATTACAACGCTTGCGTAACACTCGTAACAGTATCCTGAAAATGATTGCTAGCAGACCGGACTGTCCCATCCAAAGACACTGGGTAAAAATAGCGTTAGGTTTGTGTTAACTAATTAATTATATTGCTAACAACACTAACATAGCATGTAAGCACAATCTGTTACTAACCACTACAACTTATGGACTAATTTCGGTCTGAAATAAAGATATTTTATTTTATTTATAGGATCACTCGTGTGTCTGTCTGTCCGTCTGTCACAGCCAATTTGCTCCGAATCTAATGGACCGATTTAGTTAAAATTTGGTACACATATGTATTTCTGTGACCCAAACACGGACGTGTAACGTAAATAAATGAGTTTTGAATATGGGGGCCACTTCTGGGGGCAAGCAATTTTTTTTTTTTTTAAAGTCGAACTGTACCATGTGACATATTTAATAAAAGGGCTCATTGTAAGGATCTAATTTTAGACAAAATACTTTTAAAGATATTTTAAAAAATTCCCGACGCCCAAGACGTCTCCTGCGGCGGCTAGGCGCGTGAGGGCACAAAGTTTGCTACTCCCTCACGCGTTCCACCTCCTCCTTCGCGAACATTACTGCTCCGCCCAACCCGGGCAGACCTCTACCGTATGCTCTACCGTGTTCTCCGGGCGATCCACACAATGGTGATACCCATGCATTTCCTCCCGCTTTATCCCGAAACAACCGTGTCCGGTGAGGACCTGCGTCAGGCGGAAGGTGAGGACGCCGTGGCGCCTCTCTAGCCACTCCTCAAAGAGGGGACTTATCGCTGCAATTTTAGCATGCCCAGAGTGTGTGTAACACGCCTTTTTTTTTGTGGGAAATTATCAAATAACTTCTCCCGCTCTGGACGGAGCGGGAGGGCGTGTCAGACTCTTACTGACTAAAACCCACCCGTGTTCCTTCGTTTGCCATGTTGCTGAGGGCCATGATCTCCCTTTCGGACTTCTTCGCAGCCCCGGCAGGCATCGGCCCTAGCGGACCCCGTCAATTCTGTTGACATCTCTTTGAGGCGCACGTGGAACACAACGCCGTCGACTCAGGCCTGGTCCTTATCGGACGGCGAGCTACCCATTGCTTACCGTCCGCAAGCTCGTGCCTACAGTAGCCGGAAATTGGCCTGCGATTCCCGACGCCCAGGGCGTCTCCTCCTACGGCGGTTAGGGGCACGAGAGCGCGAAATTTGCCTCTCCCTCACGCGCTCCGCCTCCTCCTTCGCGAGAATTACTGCTTCGCAGAAGGAGGTGACAGCCTCCCATTTCTTCTCGCTCCGTACCTTGGCTTGAACCAGGGCCGAACGCGAGAGATCACCGCCACCGATCGCCTCCACGAGAACACGGCGATGCCCCGCCCAAACCGGGCAGACCCCCACCGTAGTGTATAGCACGCCTAAGGTTACATTCTCGTCAAAAAGCCCTTTCTATTTGTACTTGTATTAACTAATTGATTTTATCAATTAATGGAATATTACACCAGTCTCATAAGTTCGTCTTAGAATCTCATTGTGCCAAAATAAACCAGAGTTAAGTGGTATTTGATTAGGTAAATTGAACAAGTCTGAGAGACTCGGTTTCTAGAGAATATTAGCAAATTTTCAGAGAGACAGGCGTTCAGGTATCATTAAATAATTAGAAACCGATACTAGTAACCACAGCTTCATTTAGATTTGTTCTTTGAATTCTCTGATTTACTCGCAAATGATCGCTTTCTAAAAATTAAAACGAGTAGGCTGTCACATACATACCTACGTTATACCGAGACGGAATGACGTTTTGAAATAACGATTCGGAATTCAAACCCATACAAAAGGCTGGTCACATACAGACGGAATTCCGTTTCAGAATTTGGAATCGGCAACGTACAAGAACTTACGTACAACATGTGTGATAGATCCTTAAATTTGTATGGATTTGCTACCTTCCGAATTCCGAAATGTTATTACACATACATACATAAACTCACGCCTTCTTCCCATCAGGGTAGGCAGAAACTACAGAACGCCACCTGCTATGATCCTGACATCCTCCTTTTGCCTCGTTAACATTCATACATCTGGTCATACACGCACGCCGGTTGCGAGTACTACGCACCTGGCCTTTCTGAAGAACATCACCAATAAGGTCAGAATATGTCCTCCTAGGGCGTCCCCGGCCGGCCTTTCCCTTCACATCAGCCTTGTAAATACATTTTATTAGTCGCCTTTCTTTCATCCTCTCAACATGGCCAAACCATCTCAGCATACCTTTTTAAATTTTTGTCACTACATCTTCTTTTAAATCACACCGCTGTCTTATCACATTCGTCAGCCTATCTTTCATAGAAACAAAACGAAACGTCCGTTTTCATTCCGAAACGTTATTCTGTTTCGGAATTCGCGTATGTATGTGGCCGGCCTTAAAGTATGCTTAAGTGATTAATTACGTTTTGACAGTGGCGTGCGTTTCATAAAGACAGAAAGACACTGCCTACCCTAGTTCTGATAATAGATCTAATATTATTTTATCAATAAACAAAACAAATCATAAATCAGCTCCACCTATCGAGCGCCGGTGGTATCATCATTCGAATTTCGCATCATCTCGATTCGCGCTGCACTAGCGCCGCCTCGCCTCTGCCACGGTAAAGACACAAACTATTCGTCTCTGAATGTTTTTATGTGTGCTCTCGTGGTAAGTCGTATTTAATGTGTGTGCGTTCCTATAGCTACGCGGGCTTTGCTGACACACAATGACAAAAATCACGCACACAACTGCAAGAAAAGCCAGTGTCTTTTTGTAGTTATTTTAAACAGCTAAGACGAAAAATTACGACTCGTACCGAACATTACCGAACGAAAGTTTGCTATGCAATGCAATGCAAATATTTTAGGAAATAACATTGTTTCATTGAATTTTATACATTTAGATGACCATAATTTTTTGTCGTATAACCTTTTTACCCTTTATTGCCCGTTTTACTATAGTTGTTGCCATATTGTTTGACGTGCGTTGTGTTTGTGAATACGCTATCAGGGAATTAGAATTTGATTGTTGTTATTAGTGTAAAATGGATAATATTGTCTGTGAAAGTTGTTCAGATGGTGTGTGTATTGAGAAAATAAAACATGATGCGTTTTCAAAACTATCTTTCGGTGAAAAAAAACAAGTTATCGAGATAGGTCGTGGTACACCGGATTTGCAATTAATACAAATTAAAGGTAAAGTCAATCGTAAATTCAATAAAAAACAATATGATTCATATCATTGGCTGACAGGTTGCATACACAGTAATCGGTTATTTTGTTTCGTTTGTCTACTATTTTCAAATAATAAAACCGTCTGGAACGACACCGGTTACGCTGATATTCATAATTTTCCTACCGCCGCGAGAAAACATGAACAATCTGAAAAACACTTAGAAGCTTCCCTTAAATATCACACCTTTGGAAAAAATCGTATAGAGACGCGTTTAATCATCAATCGACAAGACGACGCGATCCAATCTATTACTATACTCTATGGACGCGATGAACCAAAACCAACGTGCAGTATTTTTGGTGAGTAAAATTTTCTGCCTACCCTGTCTTAAAACTGTGTGCACGCCACTGCGTTTTGAACGTAAGCAGACACTTAAATGAGAACAGTTAATTAATATTTATAACCAAAAATAAACGTATCATAAATAAGATAAAATATTATTGGTTTCGCCGAACTAGACTGGGTCCAGTGTCGTACGCCACACGAGTTACTTCTGAGAATAATGTAAAAATAGATACATAACATATAAACATCGCGCCTTTTTTCTTCGAAGGGTTAGGCAGAGGTATACCAGAGTACAACAACAGTAACAATAGATAAGTACCATCGAAGAAACGCATATTTATACACCGTAAGGACTAGTTCTGCTTGTAGCGCCCGACTGATATAGTAACGCTTACCTACGAGAAAAAGGGTCGTATGTACGGGATTTTGTTTTCAAACTGCTTAGATATGCGTTTCTTCGATAGTACCTACTTCTTTGTAATTTTTAACTGACTTCAAAAAAAGGAGGAGGTTTTCTATTCGACTGTTTTTTTTTTAAATATATTTGTTACATCAGATTTTTCGACTGGGTGAACCGATTTTGATGATTCTTTTTTTTTGTTTAAAGCTAGTTGATTGTAATGATTATAATTGAGTAAAGCCATATTTGTTACGCCTGCGAATTATATTTTAATCAACATGACACTGACCTGCAAAATGCAAAAAACGGAAGAAAATTTGAATTTCGCGGGCTACCCTGACGCTTCCCCCTTAAGAATATGCGCGACAAATGGACAAATAACTCAATATCATGCCAACCGATTTCGATGATTGTTTTAACCGAATTCCAAGTAAACAACTATAAAGCGAAAAATAAAAAGTTTTTTTATTCTAGGTGCATCATCTTCACATATTATTATATCATTAAAATGTCATCATCATCTACCTAGCCTTTCCCCAACTATGTTGGGGTCGGCTTCCAGTCTAACCGGATGCAGCTGAATACCAGTATTTTACATGGAGCGACTTCCTATCTGACCTCCACAATCTAGTTGCTAAGTAACACGATACCCCTTGGTAAGACTGGTTGTCAGACTTTTGGGCTTCTAACTACCCGTAACGACTGTCAAAGATCTATAAATGACAGCCGGGACCAACGGCTTAACGTGCTTTCCGAGGTATGGAGGGGTCTTGGTATGTAAAGATGGTCACCCATCCACGGATCAACTGCGGCAAGCGTAGCTGAACCTGATCTATCGACCCGTGCGACTGTTATTACTTAGCCACAAGCTCCTCCTATATCATTAATGTAAGTACACAAAATATTGTAAAACATTTTCAAAGAGAGAGTTTCTTGCCCATTCTTCTTCATACGATGTCTACTACCTTTTGAAAGGGGCGACTAGAATCAATTCCATTTTCTTGTAAATTTTGACGCTCAGAAGTGCCTATTTAAAATATATTTTTTTGACTTTAGTCAAGATTTCACAAGAGAAGCATCCGCAATCACATCTTATGAGGGCACCCAATGGTCCACTACTCCTATAAAAAAATATTATCTCGTCACTGAGAAGGAATTATGAACAACGGCTAGTAAGGACCCTCGTACCCTAATTGCGTAATACAACACAATCACAATTTGTTTCGATTTGAAACAGATTGCTAATCCATTGCTTCATAAGTTGGAAAAACAAATCTGTTCGACAACGTAAATAACGAAATGAATGTTCTTGAACTATCAAAATTAAACAAATTAGGCAAAATTGTTTATGAAAATAAGTGACGCAAGTGTGTCTAGAATTTTCTAATTCCTTTTATGTGTCTCAATATGAAACTTTATAAAAGGTATTAGAAAATTTTAGACACACTTACCGAGGGTCCTTACTAGCCATTATTCATAATTCCTTCTCAGTGACGAGATAATATTTTTTTAAAGAAGTGACGCTAGTGGACCACTGGGCGGTATGTTGAAATTAAACGTCGAAATCCAATGAATGATTCAAACAATGACCACGGTCTTAACAGTCGGTCGTCCACCCCTACTACGTATTCCTTAACTATTAAGTAAATTAACCACTAATACTGATATAAATCTGTCTGTGCACTCCCTGTAATAGGGGTGGGTAACCCCTGGTGTACCTACCGTAGGTGGAACTCTTGTTCTATATGTATAGTACTGTTATTCCGGCTTGCGCGACAATGTAAACAAAGGACTACGACTACGCATAAACTGTGTCCGTTTTTTTCGTATCTATTTGATTTTGCGTGAACAGATTTCGTTTGCGTTTGGTAATTTTGTAAAAACGGTTTGTTTGGTAAGTATGGATGCCTGCATTAATTAGGTATCACTCTTACTTGTTAACATACGTTTGAAAAGGGTAACCAAAAAAATGCAGGCATTAGTATTTACCACACGTATACGGTTCTTTATTACTGAGACATTGGTGCCGATTCCCTTGTTCACAAACTAAACAAAATTTAAGTTCAGTGCATATTTTTCTTTCTATTTCATTAAGAAAAGGACAGAAGATAAATTTTAGTTTAGTCCTGTCAAATTAATCAGCGCTTGACGTTAACTGACGTAATTTTAGTAGGCAAATTTTTAAACACGTCTAAACTTGTATGGAGTAGTAACAGGCGCTGATTAATTTGACAGGACTAAACTAAAATTTATCTTCTGTCCTTTTCTTAATGAAATAGAAAGAAAAACATGCACTGAACTTATATTTTGTTTAGTTTGTGAACAAGGGAATCGGCACCATTATGAGCCACAAAAGCCACTTAAAATTTAATCTGCAAACATTACCTAAATAGTAAGTACTGCCAAATGTTGATAAGATCGGTCGGCCTCGCACTCAAAGGGTTCCGACCCACCGTACAATATATATGTTGGAGACGGGTATGTGACTCTTTCGTTATTATCAGCGATATTTTAACTACTGTGGGCGTACTGTGGGTAGTGTTGGTTAATGTGCAATAGAAAAACAGTTTGCAGTTCAGATCATTTTATAATTTACTATCAAATTAATCACACTATCTAAATTATACACACTGGGTGCGACGACGTTTATTTAAATCACAAATAAACATAATGATCACAAATTACAATTAACACAATAAATGAGCACCACGAATCGAGAACAGTTCCGCGACGTCTTAACTCCGATGCGATTAGAAGCTGAATCCTTCCTCGCCGTGGCCTTAAAACATCACGACTCACTTGATGTCGCCAGTGGCGCGCTTGCGATTCGTTTCGTGTCCGTACTAATTACTGGATCCGGCATATATTCTTTACTTTAGTAAAAATAAAACACGTTCTTGTATGGTTTAATTTCATTTTTAAATTTTAATTTTATTTTTGTTATTGGTTATAGCGGCAATAGAAATACACAATCTGTGAAAAATTTCAACTGTCTACTTATTACGGTTCATGAGATAAAGCCCGGTGACAGACAGACCAACAGAGGAGTCTTAGTAATAGGGTTCCGTTTGGCACTCCTCGGGTACGGAACCCTAAAAACGTTATCAACAAAATAGTGGTAAGTACATTAATTTTGCCTTACCTATTGTTATTGTCGTTGCACTATTTTGTAGATAACTTCAAATTTTCTAATACGATCCTTTGTTTACATTTTCGGAAACCACGAATAGACACGTATTATACGACCTTCGTCGTGAGTTATGATGATCGCCCCCACAAGGAGCACCTGTGATAAAGCACGCGGCCCATTTATTTCGTTATTTGAGAACCCCTGGCTGGTTCCCTGTCATATGGAGCGGCCATGGCGGGTTATGAGTCGATGTTATAGGTTCATAATAGTAATCCAATGTTGGGATATTGAATGATTTTAGTACCTTTGGAGAGTCGAAGTTGGAGAGCAAAAAAAATGAATAATAGCAGGGATGGGCCGAAATTTGGTTCACATTCGGTTCAACCGAATTTCGGCAGCTTGAACCGAACTTCGGCATTCGGCCGAAATTCGGTTCAGATGCCGAACATTCGGCACAAGAAAAATAATACCTACTTGCACTATTTTGACTGAAATTTAATAGAATTAGAATAGCATTACTGTAAAATAAAATTATGTCTTTTACTCACTCATGGTCATTTATTTTAGTTAGGAATATTGTAAATGTAAACCTTAAATTAAATCAATTCTTAATCTTGACAATCTGTTCTTATCAAGCCACGCGGTGGAAGCGCGGTGTGCGGGCGGGGTACATCTAGCAATAATTGAAGTAAATGCGTAAACAAGTCACGACGTGTCGCTCTCGAGAAAGCGCGCGAAATTGAACCGAAGTTCGGCCGAACTTTTCATTTTAACCGAATGTCCGGCCGAAGTTCGGATTCGGTTCAAACCACATTCGGCCCATCTCTAATAAATAGTGTATCTGAGAAAATAAGTCTTACCAAAGACTATCGTATTACCCAGTAACTGGGTTGTGGAGGTCAGATAGGCAGTCGCTCCATGTAAATACTGGTACTGGTATTCAACTGCATCTGGTTAGACCAGTCTAGTCATATTTGGGAAATGGCTAGGCTGATTGATTATTGAGAAAATTGTGGTTCATTAATAATATTAAGGTCTTGGTAGGTAACTAACTAGACTTAATGTTGGGAGAACTTGTTCCTAAATTACAAAAAAAAAAACAACACAAAAAAGTGAAAAATAACTTTAATTTCGGAAGTTTTTAAGCTATTGCAAAGCTTTTATCGCGGGCTTTGAGCGCGGCGACCGAATCAAGAAATTCCGTAACGAAAAAACCTAACACCCGTACCATGTAATGACGGTTCCCATGACAACGTGATGTTGTCATGGGAACGTAATTTTTGTTTTATGTCATCACGTCATCATTCCAAGTGTAGCGTTGACAAATAGGAAGTATGGAGGTTACAAATGCTATGCAATAGCTTTACCGCGGCAGTCCCTGAGTGCCACACGTTTTTTATATTTTTTTGCTGTGGTACCACTAAATACGAATATCACTTCCTGCTATATGTAAATAACAGTGACAGGAACTATAACATCATCCATATAGACTAAATGGGAAAAATACGTATTATTGAAGTTAACTCAAAAACTGCCGAAGCAAAGTTAATAAAATTTATATAAGACCACCTCTAAAGTATGACCTACCAAACAAAAAAATTATCATCAAAATCAATTCATAATTGGCGGAGCAATCGCGAAACAAACAGTTGAATAGAGAACCTCCTCCTTTTGGAAGTCGGTTAAAAATTGTGGTTCATTCATAATATTAAGGTCTTGGTAGGTAACTATCTAGACTTAATATTGGGAGAACTTGTCCCTAAATTACAAAAAAAAACAAAAAAGTGAAAAATCAATTTCGTTTTTTGCCACTGACTTCCGAAATTGAAGTTATTTTTCACTTTTTGTGTTTTAATCAGAGAGCAATGGTGGCCCAGTGGTAACGGCCGCGACTTACGAATTGTAGGTCGTAGGTTCGAACCCAGACAGGTGCTTTACTTTGTGTAAATTATTTCATCACCACTGCTTTCAAAAACGGTGAAGGAAAACATCGTGAGGAAACCGGCATGTCCTAGAACCGAAAATTCGAAGACATGTGACATCTACCAACCCGCACTGGGCGCGTGGTGGATTACGGCCCACTCCCTCTCACAGAGAGGAGGTCTGTGTCCCAGCAGTGGGAACATTTATAGGCTGATGATGATGTGTTTTAATCGCGTAACAAATATATTTAAAAAAAAAACAAACAGTCAAATTTACGACGATCATTATTTTGATATTTCGTTAAAAAACATTACCTATTTCTCAATTCAAATCAAAGATCAAAGCTAACTTCTCGTTTAATATTCAAATTGGTACAAAATAATTAATTTTCGTTTGAAATAAAACGTAAATTAAATACGTTGGGACCTATTTTATTAGAGAAACAGTCGTAATCGTTACCGAGCAACAGTTGGATCGATATACTTAGAAACACGAGTAGCACGAGTTGTATCCATAAATCGGCGGCGTCTGTCGGTCATTGTAAGGTGAAATACTATCAAAGTGACAATATGGTTGGTGTAACAAAGCATAAGAAACAACAGACTGTGTACTTTGGACATCCCTTTCAATTTTGGAAGGTGAGTTGCTTTTGTTTTTATTTATTTACTAGCTTTTGCCCGCAGCTTCGCCCGCGTGGATGTCGGAAAATATCCCACAGGAACATGCTACCGGGATTCAGAGTATCCTATGTTCTAACCCAGCTTATGGCCTATCCGTATGCCTTTCATCTAAATACGTTCAGCCGTTACGGCATGAAAAATTAAATAAAAAAAGGAAAGGCAGATAATAAGTCTGTTTAGGATGACTTCGTTGTCTGTCAAGACCCTTTTCTCAGAAACGCGTGGAGGCATCAAGTTGAAATAGATATCAAAAACTTAGATCTACTGTCCCTTGAAGCTGTAAAGAAAATCAAACTTCCAAGTCAACGCAATTAAAAAATACGGCCATTTAATTATACCGCATATTTATGTTGACACTCGCAAATAAAACAAAGCCTATATACTTCCCGTTGACCTAGCAGCATGAAGTTTGGTGAGAAAACTTTCATCCCCTATATAACACCCCCTTCAGGAATATATTTGAGACAAAAAGTAGCCTATGTCCTACCCTAGGATACCATTTATCTCCTTGCCAAATTTTATCGAAATCCGTTCAGTGGTTAAAGAGTGAAATGGTAACACACAGATAGACATTCTTCTACTCAAACCTCATTTGGCCCGATAGTTTTTTGACCCTATAAGAAATAGGATCGACTGGCATCAAAAAGTTTTTGTGAAAATTGGCCATTTTATTGATGATTTTTTTTTAAAATCTGTGAATGCAGTTCAACATGTTTCAAAAAGTTAAGGACAGTCTCCTAAGACTGTTTTCTTGTAGTGACAACTGGACATGAGTTGCCTTGGCTTACCTGAAAGACTTTAAATAGACTCCGGACCCAGGTTGGCCGAAGCAAGCAAAACCTGCTCAGATGGAGATTCATAGATGACTCCGCCCTTTTTTGTTTTGGTTGTGACATTATCAAATAACTTCTCCCACTTTAGGCGGAGCGGGAGGGCGTGTCAGACTCTAACTGACTAAAACCCACCCGTGTTCCTTCGATTGCCATATTGCCGGGGGCCACGGTATCCCATTCGGACAGGACCCCGGCAGGCATCGGTCCCAGCGGACCCTGTTAGTTCTGCTGACATCTCTTTGAGGTGCGCGTGGAACACAACGCGCCATCGACCCAGGCCTGGTCCTTATCGGACGGCGAGCAACCCATTGCTCACCGTCTGCAAGCTCGTGCCTACGGTGGCCAGGAATTGGCCTGCGACTCCCGACGCCCAGGGCGTCTCCTGCAGCGGTTCCTATGAAGCCCCTGCAACAAGACTGATAGACGTGCAGTCCTTTCCATTTATTTTACTTCTGATTTTAACAGTGATGCAGAATCAAAGGTGAACAGCAATAACTGTGAAAGGGCTGCGACCTTACAAAGGGGCAAAATCTACCTACTAGTTGCCGTGCCAAGTACCTACACATAAATGGTAATCTTATACCTAAAGGGCAAATCGAGGGCGAAACCACAGTTTAATAAAGTAACAGTATTATGTCTCGGCTGTCACCTTGAAATAATTACCGCCGCTCGGTAGATAAACCTTCCGCGTCCGACCGTAAGTGCCGCCTATTCGGGACTGTTGCATACTGAGATTTCGAAGCGCATCGTTTCGGCCGTTTTCTATGAAGACATAGTACTGTTACTTAATTATACTGTGCCTAAAGGGCAAACGTGGGACGAAACTAACCTATGACATTTAAATAATTATACCTACATATTTATTTACTCGCAAAATGGGTCATCTGTACCCTAATTACGTTACACACTATCAATCACAATCAGAATGAGTTTGAAGGATATTGCTAATCCATTGCTTCGTATGTTCGAAAAATTTGTCTGCTCAACAATGTAAATAACGCAATGAATGTTGTTGAACTGTCAAAATGAAAGCCACTGCTACTGTAAGTGTGTTACGCAAGGGTGTGTAATATAATATGGCATAAAACAGATAGTATAATATCACTTATAATAACGTTCACATGATATAATTTTGATATGCCATAAAAACAAATAACCTAATTTCATGTGATCTAATATTATATTTCAAATAACCTTCTTTTGCTCCAATAACATTTAGTATAACGTTTAGTCCATATAATTTTCACTTTGTATAATGCTTTTTTTATAACGTTTAATAATAATTGATCTAATTTTCATATTTACTAATTATCAGCCAAAATTCTGTAATAAATAAGTAAATATCAGGAAACTTCATACTGATGAAACTTCAGACCTCATCTAATCCAAATGATTTAGCAACAATAAAAGGGATCTGGCGCTCGGCGGACGCTGCCGCGGCACGCTCGCTTCGCTCACTCGCCTTCGCGCGTCTAACCTAACCTAACCCAAATGACGACGTTGAATATTATAATAACTGATTAATTCAAATGTGCATTACAGAAATTTTTCATTACACCGTATAAAATTAGGTAAAATGAAATTATATGAATAAAAAAATTCATTATATCATTTCATCGTTATATTAAAAAAGTATACCTATGTATTAAATGAAATTGGATCACATGACCAGTAGAACTTTTGTTATTATTTCAAACGGTACACACCCGTAACGCAATTACTACCCCGCTGGTTCCCGTCTGAAAAGTGTAGGTTTACTTTATCAAGCCGAACCGACGCAGTGGAACGAAAAAAATGTGACGATAATTCATAGATTTTATACTAGAAAGTACTTACTCTGTGAATGAAATATGGTTTACGTACTTATGTACTGAATAATTTAATGTAATTTTTTTTTGACATACTTACCTAATTATGACATTGTTTCAATTTATTTAAGTTTATTCCTATTGTGTTTATTTAAAATTCCTATTGTGTTTATTGTATTACAAATAGTTATGTAAATTAAAGTTTTATTAAATGAATGTAGGTACCTGGTGCCGACTATTGTTCATGTGTAATGCTACCTTAAAACAGTTTATCTATATCATAATTGCTATTCATTTTATATTAATTCACTCGTGTTACCTATATAATGTTGCATGCCTAATATAAGGTAGATTGTACAAGGATCACCCATATTTTAACTGTTACATCTTATTTACTGTACCTGCAATCTATGCAAATAAATTTTTACTTTACTAGTAAAGTAAAAACTTTGAGGCTTTGCATACGTTTAAGTAATTCTTTGAAAATATCTGCTTATAATGAGGTTCGAGTGTCCTGAATAAAATATGATACCATTTTTCCTAGGTATTTTCTTGAGAGCACCTTGAGTCTGAATTCCTGTCATGAACCAAAGTATGTAAGTCAATTATAAAGGCTGACGAGTCATGTTTTCCACAAATTCATAGTAAACAGAGCTATCCTTAAGAGGGTTTGGCAACGTCGTATAGCGGTTACACCACCACATACGAACCACGCATCAAAAGACATGACGTCACACAAATCCTGCATTGCGCAATTAGAGTTTACCACGTGATCGACATACATATATACAAGATTCCGACTTCAACCGTCGGGCAGTTGCCCGCCAGACACAACACCCGTCCGGTCGGAGGATTTCTATGGTGGATGAGTGAACTTTACACCCAGTTCCTTATCCCACTAAAGTCGTAAATAGCTGTCAAATATTTACCTGTTTTGATTAATTTGGCAATATTACTGTATGGAATTAAGAAATTTGCTAACTAGGGAACTAAAACATTGATTGTGAAATGCAATAAGTACCGAATATTTATTTTTAGATATAAAAAAGTATTTGAAAACTTTCCAAATGCCTTTTTACACCTAAAACGGTTATAACATCAAATTTAGTGTATTCTAGTTCGCTAGTTAGCCACATTTCTAATTTCCATACAGTAATATTGCCAACTTAATCAAAACAGCGAAATATTTGACATCTATTTGCGACGTTGCCCACTTTCAGAATAAACTACCTCATAGCATAGATAGATAAAGAAACTAGAAAGATTGATTAAGATAAAACACTATGTACCTAAAAAGTAGAGAGTGTTTCTGAAAAGAAGTCTTTTTACCTAGCAATAAACTGAGAATACATTAAAATGAAGAAGATTAATGAATTTTCTAAATTAATTCAACGTTTACGCATTTTAATTACTCATAACGCTAATTAATATCGAACCTAAATTTTAACAAATCATTTTTCATTTTGTGCGCGTCATCGTGGGATCGATCCCTCGATGGTTGCGCGCGGTGATCGTGTTTTTCTGACGAGAATTATTTTATATTTCCAATGTGATGTACAGTATTTCTATTTCCTAAATATCCCTTGGGAACCATTCCATTTCCGAATACAAACGAATGCAAATTTCCATGTCCATCAATTATTAGATTTATCGTGTATAATAATTTGAATTCAGAACTAAGTGCTTTATTGTTGTTTTGTTTTGATTTCCGTGTGAACTATATAGAGCTGTAAAACTATTTTCCTATCTGCCGTACATGCGACTTCAGCAGCTTTCCTCCCATTTTTTAAATAGATTACATTAAGGGCCTATACTACCTCAAATGGCTTAACATGATCCTCCGTTATATCGAAAATACTGCAGCATTAATTTTGAAATAAATATATGTTAAAGTTAAGGATTAATGTTAAGTACTATGTTAGACGAAAACACGATTCCATAAAATTTTCTCGATAGAAAAAATTTCCAAAGTTACCTCCAAACCGAACAATAAACCGCTGGTATTCAAAAAATACTTCAAATTAAATCATGAAACTTTGCATAATAACTGAACTAACTATAAAGCAGCGACTATGTTTTTTATTTTTTTTAAATTATCTTTATTTTCGCCGTAAAAAGCAATTACCTAAATTATTGGCGCCTCGAAGCCGCTAGCACCCCACTCCGTCTCGCTCTCACTCAGTCCGCGAGCAGTATGGTGCGAGCGAGATAAAAAGTGAATTTGAGCTGAGGTTGTATAGGCTCTTAAGTTAAAAGAGTATTAACAACTCTATATACTTCCAAGTCGATTGAGAGCGTCCAGTCTACACCAAGTGCAAAGGGCAACTGATAAAAATCCGACGACTGACGAAACACGAAATTTGCCGAAGGACATTAAAAAAATAGAAATACTAACTATGCATGGCAATGCTCGCCCTTTATTACACGAGACTGTAGAGGTATACCTCTGCGCACCCCTTCTGAGATTACAGTCGTGATGTTATGTGTGAGGAAAATGCATCATTGCAGTAATGATTCACTGTCCAAGAAAGGTACCTAAACTAAACGATAACACTAATTAATCACTCTGTCCTTCTCTAACTTTACAGGAACGACAGAGAAAGGAGATGAAAACACTAGTCGACGTAGAAGATATGAAAAAGATGACTGACGTCGTCGACTATGATCTATTACATTTACAAAAGTATCAACGTCTATCTACTATCAACCTTTTTGCATGATTAGAATTATTAGTCTGTCCAACTAAAGCTTTTAAGAACGCTAATTTCCAAAAACGATTTACCTTTACGAAGTCTAGACTTAAATATTAATGAGTTTTACGACTTTAACTGTCTAACTACCTAATGGGCAGAAGACATGACAATGCAATAATTGTAAATTTCCATTTTAGATAGTGATCTAGTTGTACTAACTTACTCCATTACACTTTCCAGACTTGTAATCAATAGAACTGGCCAAAAAGTCAAAGAGTTGTTCAACCAAGAAGAAACAAACCTCTGACACAGAAGAGAAAAACTAAAACTTATGCTAGAACAAGAAGAAGAAGCGTTGATACAGGAACTGGCGATGAAACAGGAGATGGAAGAATGTGGATATTGTACGGAGCAAGAAAAGAAGAATAAAGGTTATCTGGAAGAAATTGAGAAGGAGAAGATTAGAGAATGTCAGAATGCTTTAGAGAGGGAGAAAATGTAAGTATAGAGCCATGCCCTTGGTATGGCAGGAAAAAGAGTACATAAACTCCATTTGAAATAAGAATAGACATTTAAACAAACCTTTTTTACAGTCCGTTCAACCGGTTTTGACTTCTATACCGTAGGCATAAGGATGGCATTAAAACCAAAAAGTGGTTACAATACCAATTGTTTACTGCAGCTGCCATTTGTCATGCTACCAACGCAATAGAAGTCAAAATCGGGACTGTAAAAAAGGTTTATTCAAATGGAGTACCTATAGTTAACACGACAGCTAAACTGTTTACCCGAAATCACCACGCACCCGTGATTTACTGTCCTCATAGTTATGGTTATAGAAGATTGAATTATTTACATAATCTTTTCTTGAGTAAATTACTTTGCGACTTTTCGTGACTTAAGTGGGTCGACAAATCTTAAATATTTAGGATTTTTTGCCGTTCCTTGTAGAGTTGCATAAGTATTCCCGCTATTACATCACTGTCTACGTCCTGTCTATACTGCATTTGAAATAAGATTAGACATTTAACTAAACATTTTTTACAGTCCGTTCAACCGATTTGACTTCTATTGCGTTGGTGGCATGACAAATGGCAGCTGCAGTAAACAGTTGGTTTGTAACCACTTTTTTTGTCATCTTTATGCCTACGCAATAGAAGTCAAAATCGGTTGAACGGACTATAAAAAAGGTTTGTTTAAATGTCTAATCTTATTTCAAACGGAGTATAGCATATTCTAACTTACCTACAGCTACAAAATTCATATTATGAACAGATTTAATATCCAGAATGAATGAATGAATGAATGAATAATAATGAAAAAAATGTGTGTGCGAATTAATCAATAATATTAAAAAACATTTAGAATATTTATAAATTAAGTATTTACAAATTCAAAGTTACTTATATTATATTAATTAAAATTAAATTCAATAAACAAATCGCACCAAATACAACAACATTACACACATTTATTACTTAGTCAAATTATATTAATATTTTCATCTACAGTGTAATAACATAACATTTATGGATTAGAAAAATTGATAATTTCTTCTTGAAGCTCGTAATCTTTAGTTGCTTCAAGGAGTCGGGTAACTTATTATATATTCTGGGTGCTATTCCCAAAAAGCTTTTGCGCATCAAAACTGTCTTACATTTCCTGGCGCATAAAACGTTTTGATATTGAACACGTATAGGACCTCTACGTATTTGAGACAGTTTTGCAGACAGTTGCAACTTCTAGAATATACAATGATGGAAAAGTTAATATTTTCAAAGATTTAAACCCAGTCCCAGGTTTTCAAATAAAACGTTTACAATATTAGTTTCATTACGTAAATCACAAAGTATACCATTTACTGTAGGTAACAGCTAAGCAAAGCAAACAACGCGAGCCGCGCAGTTGGCTCGATGCCCACTACGTATGGCAATAACGTATTTATCCCAAAGAACTATGCTGGAATAGTTTCATTTATTCTATACTCCGTTTGAAATAATATTAGACATTTAAACAAACCTTTTTTGCAGTCCGTTCAACCGATTTTGACTTCTATGCCGTAGGCATAAAGATGGCATTGAAAGCAAAAAAAGTGGTTACAAACCAACTGTTTACTGTAGCTGCTATTTGTCATGCGACCAACGCAATAAAAGTCAAAATCGGTTGAACGGACTGTAAAAAAGCTTTAGTTAAATGTCTAATCTTATTTCAAATGGAGTATAGATTTCAGCAAAAATGTTCAGCAAAAATGTTTCGCTTTTATGCAGATTTGGAAAACGGGAACGCACAATAATGAAATTGTTTGTCAGCACAAAACTAGCCGTCTAGGAGTAGAAAGGTAGTTCAAATCCAATACCTCGTAACTTAATTTCGTAAACGATTATGACTAATTTGTTTTTTGAGGAGCTCGTGGCTAAGTAATAACAGCCGCATGGTTCCATCCATCGGGTTAAGCTACGTTTGCTGAGGTTGGTCTGTGCATGGGTGACCATCTTAACATACCGAGACTCCTCCGTGCCTCGGAAAGCACGTCAAGCCGTTGGTCTCGACTGTCATTCGTGGATCTTTGTCAGTCGTTACGGGTCGTCAGAAGCTTGAAAGTCTGACAACTAGTCTTACCAAGGAGTAGTAGTAGTATTAGCCAGTATCGGTTGTGGAGGTCAGATAGGCAGTCGCTCCATGTAAAATACCGTTTTCAGCTGCATCCGATTAGACTGGAAGCCGACCCCAACATAGTTGGGAAAAGGCTAGGCAGATTGATTTTTGTTTCATTTTGACAGTTCAACAACATTCATTCCGTTAGTTAGGTTGTTGAGTAGATTTTTTTCCAACTTATGAAGCAATGGATAAGCAATCTGTTTCAAATCGAAACAAATTGTGATTGATCGGGTATAACGCAATTAGGGTACTGGTTTAGGTAAGAATTGTGACGTAGAAACTCTTTAATTAAATGGGATATCGTAATCCTGACTCGAATGATTTTCGGACAGTTTATACAATTTATTACAGCCAATCAAGGTTCCTTTGTGATAGGTTGCTTCAATATAGTTTGCAAGTTCCAATTTCTGACGTAGATTGTCACCATCACCGCGTTACCTCTTACTCCAGGTGAAATCTCAAAGAATTTCATTGTTTCTTACATCTGTAAATTCAAAGAAATCTCCGGAACTTTTAACAAAGATGACGATAGTAACTTTATGGTTTCAGAGCAAAAGGCATGCGATGTACGAAGGAAGACGAAAGACGACTCAAAGAGCTTCAGAAAATGCAAATAGAAGAAAAAAGATCGATCGAGAGGGGAGAGGAATACAGGGAAATGATGTGGCATCATGTTTTAATGGACGATTATAACAGGAAGGTTAGTTTAAACATCTTCTTCGTCGTATCGATGATTCCATTTATAAGCTTCGAGCAGAATTCGGCCACTTCGACAGCGTTGTCGCTGGCCTTGCAAAGGTCTTCCATAGTGCAAATGTTAGTGCACAGATAGCAAGACAAGAGGTGGGGCCAGCCCCGGATCTAGATTTTTTTTGAGGCGGGGCAAGAACTGCCGTCTACTGCCCCCCGCCAATCTTTTATGGAGATGCGCTAAGTTAGCCCCCGCGAAATTAAAATTTTTGCAGCAATTGTATCGATCGATAACGCGCCAATTCAACAGGGGCGCCAAAATTTTTGTAGGTAAAAAAGAAAAAATAGAAAGATTGCAAATGTGCTGCGCGTCTCATTTATTGCAAAGTTGCTGTGTGCTGGGTGGTGCACTTGTCTGCTACGCTTGAATTTGTCGCTCTCTGAAGTTGGCGCCCAGGGTACGGGCCCCGGCTTGCCCCCCCCCCTAGATCCGGGACTGAGTGGGACGATGCGATATGGCTCCACAGTCGCACTGCGGCTCATTAGAGTATCCTCACCTGACTAAGTTGTGCCTGCAGCGGAGCACCTGGCTTTTTAGTCGGTTAAGAGATTTCCAGGTGTGCCAAGCTGCATAAGATTGCAGCTTGCTTAAATATTACGGTGTTGAATGGAACGTATTTCGATTCAAACAGTTTTCATAATATAATCAATTTTCATAGTTCAAATACGGTAGAAAATTATAATGGACAGTGACTGATTGCCATATTTGACCTCCGCAACCCAATTACTTCGGGATAGATAGTTACAATATGCCATCACTAGCCTAGATTCGTTGTGGGTAGGGATGGATGAAAAAATCAAAAGTGCATCTGAGTTAGTTGATTTTTATGACCGTATTATACACATAACGTTCCATAATACTACAACAAGAAGTTTAATGATCTCGAAAATAATCCAATATTTTTAGGAACATCTAGAAAGGTTAGCAGCTCGAAGAAGACAGCAAGAGACACTGGAAAGACGGAGATGTTACGACGAACAAATAGCGAGCGCCAACAAGAAGAGACAAGAACTGATACGACAAGAGAGGGAGAAAGAGAATAGAAAGCTAGAGAAGATGAAGAAGAAGATGGAACAGGATCATTATGAAGGTAATTATAATATTCCCTATGTATTGTCTACATAGTACTTTAATGCAAGAAGGACGCCCAGACCCGTTAGTTGATCATCCACTTTCCTAAGATATTTTGTATATGCTTTAGAGCAGCGGTCGGCAACACGCGGCCCATGAATGTTTTGTAAATAAGTTATAAATAACGCGCAAACTTTTTCAATTGTAAATTACTTATATAAAAATAAATATGCTTCTCGTCTCACAGATGAGCATTTGAGAGCCATTCTGTGAATTACAACTACAAATTTGACAGCTACGAGTAACATACAAGAAATAGCCTCCCAAATGCAACCTCAGACATCACACTGAAATTTGTATAAAATCGGTTACCTATTTAGATACTTTGTAGTTTTCATTTCAGAATGATTTACGGTGGTTATAATTCTAGCTATAAAGCCCAAACATATAAACATAATGTAAGTATAACGTGTACGAATTAAACTCCGTATGGTTTAACAATTTTTAATAGCATTTTTATTTTTTCTATAGTATATGACCAATTATACGTAGGTAGGTAGGTATATTGGGCTTCTAGGGTTAATATCACAAGTGCGGCCCGCCTTTAGTTTATTTTGCCACCTTGTGGCCCTTGCCTGCTAAAAGGTTGCCGACCGCTACTTTAGAGGCATTGATGCAAGCACTTGATTTTTTTAGAATTTAATAGATTTTAAAAATAACTTTGTCTGGTCATTTGCTTCCACCTAATGGAACCTTTTAGTGTAGATTACCTACTTACCCCGTACAGATATATTGAACAAAACTAATGATCATCTTTAATACAGCAATCAAAAAGAAGAAAGACCAGCAGGAGTTGAACAGAAAGAACTTCATAGAAGGACACGAGCAGAAACTGACGCGAATAAGAAACGAGAAGATGAAGGCGAGAGAGATAGACAATGGTACTATAAGAGTAGCACTAGAAGAACTGCGGAGAGAAAGAGAAAGGAATAGACAACAAATGGTAATTAGATGAATCTGTAGCGTCCTGTGCGATGAGTAAAATTTTACCACAATTAGTGTACAGTACCTGGCGACCGAGCTCTGCTCTGGTGAAAATAGAGAATGTTCATTTAATAATATAGGATTTTTCATAGTAATCCATGTATAGTACGTACTTATTCCATGCTGCTATGACAGTAGGTACTTACTAATTCCATACTGCCATGTCATTATTCATTATCTTGTTCTAAACTTTGGGCGACCGATCTCAGCTCGGGTGAAAATACGGAGAAAAGAAATTTTCCCAGATATGAGACCTAGCTAGATCGATTTTTCGCCCCCGCAAACCCTATATTGCAAACGTAACTACAAATATATATACAAACAAATATATTTACAAATATTGCTCGTTTAATTGTATAGGATAGTAGATGTCTATAAGAAGAATGCTGAGTAGAAAAAATCTTTTACATACATATTATTTCACGTATTCTCTGAATCCTATATAATTCGCACTACATATCTTTTTGTGCGGTGTATATACTATCAATTTGTGTAATTTTTCGCTCGCTTAATATATTAGGTACATAAGCCCGACTGATATCGGCTTAAAATTATTCACCAAATTCAAATTCACAGAAAAACCTACAACTGGAGAAACAAATCTGCATCGAGAACTACAACCGCGAGAGGAGGATGGCGTCAGCTATGCAAGAAGAAGCAGAGATGATGGCAGATGAATTGCAGAAGGAGGTGCACAATAAGACTGACGAACATTTGAAGGAGGTTGAGCATGAGCAACGAGTGTGTAAGGAGGTGAGGTATTACCCACTTGGAACAAGTTTAAAAGTCATATCCCGCGTCCTATTCAAAAGCGATCGTCGGTGTGTGTCGAGCTTAAGAAGACACTAATTACCTAAAATTACATTCCAGAAAGCAGCAAAAGAATACAAACGCCACATTCAAACTAGGAACCAAGAATTGGAGCGATCAAAACTAGAGAGGAGCGAGCGCATGGAACACGTGAAGAGGACCGCCCTCAGTGAACTACAGCGTAAGATAGACAGCGCGAATCAGGAGTTGATGAAGCAGATGGACTATCGACACAGTCTGAGTTGCCAGATTAGGGAGAATGAGAGGCATTTGGTAAGTTTATGTCTACTTTCTAAGTACAGGTTGACATAAAAGAGTCTGACATGGTGACATTTGGAACTAAATGTTAAGATGATGGCACTACTTTTTCGTCAAATGCTAGTAGGTTTTGATTTTCACCCACAAGCAGCGTTTTTAACCGACTTCCAAAAAGGAGGAGGTTATATGTTCGTCGCGTATGTTTGTTTTTTTTTATTTTTTTTTATGTATGTCCACCGATTTCTCCGTCAATTTTGGACCGATTTTGAAAATTCTTTTTTTGTTTGAAAGGGTGTGCTCTCGAATTGGTCCCATATAAATTTTATTAACTTTGCTTGGATAGTGTTTGAGTTAGCTACAAAATACGTATTTTTTTCCCACTTAGTATGTAGATGATATGATAAGTTTCTGTCACTGGTAGCAGGTAGTGGTATTCGAATGTGTGTGGGGTAGGTACCACAACTAAAAAGTGAAAAATAAAAACTTTTTACAAAAAAAAACAACCGACCTCCAAAAAAAAACACTACAAAGTGAAAAATAACTTTAATTTCGGAAGTCGGTGGCAAAAAACGAAAATACAAAACCCAAGACACCGACTTCCGAAATTAAAGTTATTTTTCACTTTGTAGTGTTTTTTTTTGGAGGTCAGTTGTTTTTTTTTTGTTGCACATTTAATGTGAAATAAGTGCTATAGTGGCGCCCTCATTTTCATTTTACTCCTTTTTGCCTACCTTAGATTGATTTGCATGTAGTCACTGCAACTGAACCTTCGTGGTAACAATTTGACTTAACAACGCCTTTATTTCCTGGCAGTAAGGGTGGTTTTTAGATTTCCGTACCTCAAAAAGAAAATGAAACCCTTATAGGATCACTCGTGTGTCTGTTTGTCTGTCCGTCTGTCACAACCAATTTTCTCTGAATCTAATGGACCGATTAAATTGAAATTTGGTACTCATACCAATTTCTGTGACTCAAACACGGATGTGTAACAAAAATAAATGAATTTTGAATACGGGGGTCACTTTTCGGGGGTAAATTATTAATAAAAAAAGTTTTGCAAACTGTACCGAGTGACATATCAAATGAAAGGGCTTGTCATGAGGACCTCAAATTTTATTTTTTTATAATTTTGAAATAAATACTTTTAAAGATATTTAAGAAAATTGATGAAATTTTAGGTACCATTCCCCCCTTATCTCCGAAACTGCTGAGCCTAAAATTGTGAAAAAACATACAGAAAGTGGTTCTATACTTATAGATTACAGGAAAACCTATAAGTAGTCTGTAGTCTTAAAATGACACGGTAAATCTCCCAATATTGTGCGTACAAACTTACGTTTGCAGTTGTTAAGTTTGTCCTTGGGATATATTCATCCCAACTGCGGAACCCTTCATTGTGCGTGGTCCGACTAGCTCTTGGCTTTTTTTATTGTTTAAATGTTGCTTCATACTAATTTTCGCATCATGGCAGCCCCCTTTGCAAGATATTTCTAATGCGAGGGGTACTTAATAAATAAAGGCGCAATCAAAAATATTTAAGAACATTTTTTTTCAGGAATCCGAATTAATAAACATTGAACATAAAGACAGGACTTACACGAAAAAGGCGGCAATGTTTAAAGATGTTATGGCTACAAGATACGCAAGTTCTCCGGCAAGAACTAGGTATCCAAAATAATCATTTATATCCATAGAAAAATACTCTATTTTTAGAACCCAAAGAATTACCGTTCCTTATGTTTTTCAGCACAAATCCTGTTCATCCTTTCCGAAGACTAATGGAGACACAAGACAATAAGAAATCTCTTCACTTGCCATCAATAGGAAAATAATTTATGTTCAATGTATTAATATAGACAAATAATAAAACATAAAAATTGTTGAAGTAATTATTGTTAACTTGATTCCCTAAATAAATAATCCTTTGTCGCCATCTATTAAGTTAATTTCGAACTAAAGATACACTGCCATCTATCCGTTATATATGTTACTAACACCACAGTTGGCACTGATAAGATTCCGTTTTCATCCGGTTCCGTCCGATGGAATCATGGATACTTTTTGTTCCCGCTCCAAGTTTTACGTTATACGCAGTAAGATGGCATTAATACTTGAAATATGTGTTTTGCTTTTTCTTATTTTAATAGAAAGATAATAGTTTAGAGTAGTTGTACATTATTTATGGTTTTTTTTAAGGGTTCACAAAATACTTTTCCGAGTAGTTAATAATTATGATATAACGTGAACATTAAAATGGAACGTAAATTCTCGTATTTTCCGGCAAAGATGAAGAAAGTTCAACTTTTCAAAGTTTACGATCGATTTGTGATTTCAAAATTAATGACGGTACTTCAACAAAAAAAAGACGAAATGTGTTATTCTCTGCGGGTGAATGTAAAATCCAAAGTTAAGTTCTAATGAACATGTTTGCATGTGCATGGAATCTTGGTGTCGCAAACATGAGGGACAACGAAGAAATATTTCAAACCAATTTAGAACGATGCTCATACAGGTTTTTGCAGCAAACTGCAAAAGCTATGGGCTTGCCCTCCAACGTTAAGGTATGTAAAATAATACTTTACACAAAAAGAACACAGTTTATGAAGTCGCACATGTCGGTTGTTAACATTGCAACAAAACTATGTATATTTATTTATTTCTCTGTTTCATTATTGGATAAATTTATAATTATTTGACGTTTATTTAGTATCCTACCTATTTAATATATCTGTACGCCGTTGTGTGCCATGTTGGGCAAATAAATTCTCTTTTCATAACTTAAATTCTCAATTAAAACTTTTTTGTTTTGCAAGTAAACTTAACAGATTTGGTTTCAATAGATTCTTTCATGTTCTATTTTATTTATCTGCTCCTATTTATGAAAATCCTCTGAATTTGAGGTAGGTTTTGCATCAATATTTTAATCTGCTTTCTTACCTGCTATACCACACCTAAGACAAACCTCTGTTGACCCTGTTTTTCGGTAGGTATTTGGTAGTATAGAATGAATAGAATAGGTATGAGTAATTTCTTTTTTTAAGTTCAACTACAGAGTTGGAAAAATCATGTTTTTTTTTTTAAATCTAATAAATACACTACTAAACTATTTCTGTGTAAAATGGAATGCACTCTTGGGTGTCAGAGAAAAGGGGAATCCCTATGCAGTGTTTTGTAAACTTCGCATGCAATTACCATAGTAAAATTAAGACACCAACAGAATTGAAAAGGCTGGAAAACTAGATTTTTTGTTCAAGCATAATAATAATAATGTTAATTATGTTGACTTTTCCTATGTAAAAAACCCTAATCTTTAATATATAATTTCTAAATTTGTTTTTATACATGTTGATTTCTGTGAAAGAAAGTAAAATTAATCACATTTGTGGCTAATATGAAACAGCAAAATATTTGACATCTAGTTGTGACGTTGCCTACTTTCAGTCTCTTAAGTAATATGAAGTAAAAGGTAGAAATACACATTGATTTGAGTGATTCCACAGAAATAGGCCAACACAATGTCGGTAGCACTTTTGACTTGATTAAAATGAATTAATTAAATTACATACATACATACATAATTTAATAAAATTTATTAATTTTAATGAGTCAATTCACTTAATTTAAATAATTAATTTCATTTTATTTCTAGGTAATAAATCAAAATGTGTTTTATTCAATTCCCTCACTTTGTTTGAAATAATAATACAATTATGTAAGGACTTCTGTAATTCTTAGCCAATGATCCTGAAAATCAGACACTAGACTAGCTGACAAAAAAAATTGAGACAATTCCCTATTACACAAAAAATCTGTTTCTGTTTTTTCTGTTCTGTGGTTTCTATCATAATTGTTGTTGAAAACATTAAAAAAAACAATTAGGGGTGGCCCTACCCATACATGTAACAGTAGGATGAAAAAAAAAACACTACACATAAGCATGTGGGGTATCTTTGGATCCCATAATTGAAAAGATTACTGTGGTTATAATACAACCGCAGTAATGGAACACCAGTATTTCATTTTTTTTTTCTTTTGTGTGCATAGTTCATCAACATTACATTGAAACATTTTGGTATGGAAAATTTCCAACCATTGGGAATACCAATGAAGTCAGACTTGGAAGTTTTCCATACCAAAATGCTTGCTTTAATGTACTTTCAATATTATTGTAAACTGCTTTCTATGTCCTTGGATTATAAGTATTGTTACGAAAGTCACAATGTGGTATTTTAACTATTTATTTCTCACAACTATAACTATAGATCCACGAAGTAGCGCCCCACTCTTCTTCCTAATTGCTAACAGTAGGTACAGTAAACCAACGTACGCACGGACGTAATAAAATCGCGGCGTATTTTTTTCATGCACTCGGTTTTCAACGCTCTGCTTAGTGCCGAGAGTTGAAAATCCAACAGTGTGTTTTTTCAACGCACTGGGACGAGAGTGCGTCCCAGCGCGTTGGAATCTCAACGCTCGGCTTAACACCGAGAGTTGAAAATCCAGTGCGCGATAAAATCCCGCCGCGATTTTATTACGTCCGTGCGAACTTCGGCTTAGGCGAAGGTGTTCCTGTAGTACCCACATTTCGCCAGCTATGTTTAAGTCCCACGTAATAAGGGGCGAGCCTATTGCCAACACCCAGCTACAAAAAAAAAAATAAACAAAGTGTATTGAATATTACAGAAAGTGTACCTGATCCAATTGATCAACACAAAAAATTACGGCACACCAAGAGATTTAGATTTATTGGTCCGACATGTGCGTTCTGAACAAAAACGTCAGGCACGGGGACGCAAGGTGGGACCTAGGAAGCACCCGGTATGTAAATTTAATGATTTGATCCGAGGATTTTTTCCACTGTGTTGCATCTCTGATGAGACCATTTTTGGATATTAAGCTACCTATTTAGTGTCCGACCGAAACTGGTTTTTACGACCGAAACCGAATTTCGGCAACAGTCTCAGTTTCGGCCGAAACTGAAACTTCCTTACAAGGATCATGTTTTGAAGGAAAAATAAAGAAAACGTTATTATAATCAGTCGGTCTTTATTTTTAGGGTTCCGTACCTCAAAGGTAAAAACGAAACCCTTCGGATCACTTTGCTGTCCGTCTGTCTATCTGTCAAGACCCTTTTTCTCAGGAACGTGTGGAGGTATCAAGCTGAAATTCATATCAAAGACTTAAGTCTACTGTCCCTTAGAGCTGTGAAAAAATCAAACTTCTAAGCCAACGCAATTAAAAGATACAGCCGTTTATGCTGCAAATTTTCGACACTCGCAAGGGAATCAAAACCTACAGGGTACTTCCCGTGAACTCAAAATCTTAAAATTTGGTACGAAGCAACGTCTTAAAGCATAAATTTTTAGTTACATCATATAATAAAAAATAATTTTAATCATTTTAAACTTACTACCCCTTTCCTCATGAACGCGGTTTGTACGGAACCCTCGGTGCGCGAGTCAGACTCGCACTTGGCCGGTTTTATTTTTAAATAAATCACGAAAACTCGACAAACAAAACGATTTGCAAACACAAGCCAGTCACATGATTAGGCACGTGGACGCGGCAAAATGTCTTCGTCGCTTACTCGCTTGGATGGAATTTAACGCGCCGAACATGACCGACCACAGCGCGAGAACTCCCGAATGCAGTTTCGGTTGTAGTTTTGGCAGGTTTGCCGCCGAAACCGAAACTCAACCGAAACCGAACTTTCGGTCGGACACTAAAGCTATTAAATTGACTTGAACTCGTACTTGATTCTTTATTCATTCGTTCATAAATGATTTTCTTTAATTAAATTATTTAAATATTATCTTCATACTTTGTAGGTACTATTGCAATGATATGCTTAAACCTGTATATACAATGTGGAGACAACAATATGACAATAAATGAAAACACTGGCAATACTAATCGTAAGAGTATTTTGGAACCACCAAATAAATCCTAGCATCGAAATTAAAAAAGTGATTTTTTCAAACAAACTAAATAGTGACGTGCCGACTATGGGTTTTGCCAATCTTTGGCTAGCTCTAGTGACTGAACTATTGGATATATTTAATTGAATTTTCGTATGCGGACTAAGAACATCATTAGATATACGCAGTTTAATTTATTGTCGTAATATCGTCTCCACTTTGTATATGTATTTTTACGAAATAATTCTTAAGTATACGTATAAAAGTTATTAAGTCTAATTTATCTAACACTTACAGCAGAGCCCAGAAATTTCCTCCACAAGTCAATCTCCACCAATAACCAACACACCGAGGAAAGTCGGCCACATTTTCATACGCTACAGCCCTGAAGTGCAATCTCCCAAAAAATACCCTCAAACTGTAGCATCCAGAAGACTTCCTCCCACTAGAAGTGACCGTGTACTACGTAGCTCCAACCGAGTTACAAAGCCAAGTTACTTGCTAAATAATACTCTAATGAGTTTGATGAAAGATTCGGATGAGAAGAGCGAGACTAAGGTTAAATGTGGTAGTATGGAAGAAATCAGGAAAGCGAGTAGGAGTTTTGCTAAGAAAATTATTGTAAGCTTGCAGGATGGGAAAGTGGTACCCGTAAGGAGTGTGGTAAGTGGAGTTTTGAATTTGTTTGCAGAGTAAAGGAAATAACACACATATCAACTCAGAAAGGGATTGTTACCGTATCAACTCGAGCCATTCAGTATTCTTTGTAAGAAACTCCCAACTACAACACACATTAATCGTAATGGCTTCGCCCAGGCGCGGTCGCAGCGGAAGATTTTGGGGGGGGGTCATCATGGGTGCCGAGGAATATTTTTATGCATATATCTCCAGCTCCACATTACTTACTTATTTCAGGGACGCAGTTTTTACATGCGGGGGAGGGGGGTAGTTGCGGGCAAATTATTCGCAGTCGCAGCACTTTTTGATTGATAGTAGGTATTACATCAGTAGATTATAGAAGAGCAAGCAAAGCTAGCTTGACAATTTAAACAACAAAGTCAAAGTCAAATCATTTATTTCAAATAGGCCCATGTATGGCACTTTTGAACGTCAAAAATTACAAAATAATAAAATTGATTCTAGTCGCCCCTTCCAAAAGGTAGTTTTCGTAAACCAACGTAACCAGTCTTGGATAGGTTAAGTTGTGTTAGATATTTTCAATTCTAAGAACTTTTGAACTGAATGCAGAGCAAGCGAAGTGAGCTCGAAAATTTTGCACACACTCGGATAGGTTAGATTTTCTTTTGATCATTCAAAAAGAACTAGGAATTAGTTGCTTTGTCGACTTATGAATAAAAGCTCAAAAATTAAGAGAATGTATAAGGCAAGGGCGAGCAAAGCGAGCCTGAAAATGTAACCCGTGGCTGTAGCATACAATTTTAAAAGTTAGTAATACAAGTAAATCATTTAGGCTGCCGACAGCGTGAAAGATTTTAGGGGGGGGGTCATGATCCCCAGGACCCCCCCGCCCCCCCGACCGCGCCTGGCCTCGCCTTGTGACAAGCTCACGAACCGCTGTGCGTTGCGTGGTCAACTTGCAGTTCCCGCGCTTACGGCTCGTCGTCCCCGCGCTTACGTCTCTCCGTACCTGAGCTTACGTCTCTTCGGCAACCCTTGCCCCTTTCACCCCTCCCGCGGCTTGCCTGCAGCAAACTACTGTTCCTCTTCGTCCAGTGATATGGCTATGATAACCATCTCGGGTATCGTGAACCGGGACATAGCCGTGCGCTACACTTCACGTTTGGACTCAAACTGATTTGGTGCCAGCCAGGTCAACCAGCGGTTGGCGAGCCGTAGCCGAGTCGACGTATCGGAGCTCCTGATCCGCTTTGGTTACATGCTTACGTTAGTTTGACGGCGAGGCGAAAGGAAGGAGATACGATGACGATCCCTTTCCGAGTTGATATGTGTGCTATGTATGACCTTTAAGTTACTTCCAACACTTTTATAATAGTGACTTATATAGTCCGTGCGCGACTGCTAGTCACCGCCTGAGGTATGTGAGTGGTGGGACAGTCAGCTAATTTTGTCAATGGCGCACAGTGATAAAAAAAAAATCATTTTTGTTCAAAAATCTACCCACATCACAATTTTTGACGTATCGCTGCCATTTTTTTATACACTCCTGACATAACACACTTTGGTGTGTCACTGCCACTTTTCCAAAATGGAAATTTTAAAAAAAATCGGGAAATTAATTTTAATTTTTTTTTTGGGCCGCCTTTTTGTATCCGCCATTTTGATTTTTTATAAACAGACAATAAATTCATGACCAGGGACCTGAAAAACCCCTGGAAACTGATTTTAGTTAAAATATTTTTTTTAGAAATTATTTTTTGCTTCATTTCCCGATTTTTTGAGGTTATAGTAACTGACTTTTAAGGAAAAGTGGCAGTGACTCACCAAAGTGTGTTATCTCAGGAGTGTATAAAAAAAAATAGCAGCGATACGTCAAAAATTGTGGTGTAAACAGATTTTTGAACAAAAAATGTCATGTTGTTCCCACTGTGTGGCAAAATTGGCAGAGTGAGTTAGCCCACGTTCAACGTAATATCGCGGCGATTTTTTTAGCGCCCTTGATTTTCAACGCTCTGCTTAGCGCCGAGAGTTGAAAATCCAACAGTGTGTTTTTTCGACGCGCTGGGACTAGAGTGCGTCCTAGTGCGTTAGATTCTCAACGCTCGGCTTAACACCGAGAGTTAAAAATCCAGTGCGCGATAAAATCTCGCCGCGTTTTTATTACGTTCGTGCATACGTCGGTTTAGCTTGCCCTTTGTCTACCTCCCCCGTCTCACCGCTCACATACCTCAGGCGGTGACTAGCAATCGCGCGCGGACTAAATTAACTCGATGTTTATACGTGTTTTTTTTGCCATTAAACCATCAAACATTATTTTCCTAGCATTCAACCATGCAGTCTTATGTATCTCTGACAATTCTTAATTCTTACAACCACTAAAGCTACGGTTTCCTAGAAGAGCGGTATTCGCCACATAGCGTCTGCAATTTACCGGCGAATGACGTCGCTGAAACGTTATTTATGAAAGTAAGTTAGTGTGTTTTCCTAGAGAGCGTTTTTGACACCGTAAAGTCAAACCCCGCTGCCCAAAGATTTAAATCGCTAGATAGAGTGTCCATACTGAGAAGAGTGAGCTCACACATTATTAAATAGCGTTTCCATGACAATCGAGTCACTGCGTCGTTCTGTGTCAGATGTGACAAAACGAAACAGAAACACGACTATCTTTTAACGCGGTAGGGTGAATCTAACGATTTAAATCTTTGCCACTGCCATCATTTTCGCCGCTGTTCTAGTATGCCGTAGGTTTACTGGATCCAAACAAAATCATATCATCACATGAGTTAATCATTGCTCAGCATATTCTGGCAGAAGACATTGAAAATAATTGCCAATTGTGGAATTTTAGTACCGGTCGTTATGGTAATCCTTTGGAGGCCTGTGTTCAGCAGTAAACGTCATTGTGCTGAAGTAATGATGACCTTCCACTCAAAATCGTGTTCCTTACATTACAGAACAATTCCCCACCACTGGGCAAGCGTCCACGCAGACTAAGCGGCGTCTACCCCCTTCAACCTGAGGACATCAAAAAGCCATGCGTAGTAGTCCGTAGGGCTGACGGCAGTTTCACCAAAATAAACGCAATCTTTCGGAGTCAGTTGGCACAAAACAGCTATGACAGACAAAAACAATACGATAGTTTGAATCCGTCCATATTCAAAGCAAACGCAACACCATCAGTGATGTCCAAAATGGTTCAGAACTCGAACATTTCATCAAACTTCAGTGAAATGAACTCTAATCTGAACTACAGGCCGTCCGATTTGAACGAACTGACCTCAAGTTGTACCTTTACGTCTTCAAATGTAAGCGAGTTAACCCATAGTTTGCCAAGCAGACAATCAAACATGTTAAACACCCCGAATTTGGGTCTAAGAACACATGTTTCAGAGACAGCACAGAATTCTGCTTACAAAACATCTGTGACAGAAGTATCTCCAACTAACAACTACAGAGCCATAAATAACTTTAGCTTCAGCAGTGCCTCTGATGAAACAACCCTATCAAATACTTCCAGAGAAAATTGTTCAGGACCAAATGGGGAGTATTATCATAAGAAGATTAGGGCTGAACAAGTAAGGTCTTCACGGATGAGCAGGGACATTGCTAGGACCGTTGAAAACGACTGCAGGTTACCGAAGATTAATGAGGTGTTCAGCAAGTTCAGTAGTGTGTATAGTGGAGATGTTTTGCAGCCTTTGTATGTACAAGTCGACAGTGAACCTGAGATTGGTAAGTTTATCAAACTTTTTTTTGAAGTGGAAACTTCTTTAGTAATAATTTTAAATTGAAACTTTTATTGCATCGTCTCAAACTTTTTCGTCTGTGTGTTGCATGTCGCGTGACGGTCGGCCGCGGAGTAGGGATAAAGTGAAAGGCGCTCGTCAGAGCAGCCAAGGCCAATATGGCGGCGCCTATAGAATGGTTTCATAAAACCACACAATCTTTTTTTTATTCAATAATTCAAGCAACAAGACTCATAGTGTTAGCAACTTACAAAATACGTTAGTAAAACATTAAAACACAGAAACAATTTGTGACATCACTGCTGCAAGGTGACAGGTCCAGCCGATACCTTGCAGCAGTGGTTCACAAACGCACAATCTAGCCTGCTTGCTACCATAGACAGGATACTGTTGGTGCTGCCCCGCACCCAGGGATGCGCAACGCTTCCGCATCACAGTGTAGAAGCAGTCAACGCGTGCTTCAGCAAACATCCCTGATGCGCTGCAGTATCGAGGCAACCCCATCAGCACCCTGAATGCGTTATTGTATTGAACGCGACGGGCGCCGTATGATTTCTAAGTACAATGAGCCCACAGACTGAAAGAATAAAAAGACTTGCAGTAAGCACTAAATGTAGTGCGCCTGACCTCCTTAGAGGCACGCCTGTATCTGCAGGCAATCATGTTAGCTCTCACACACAGCGCCCTCCGCTCCCTGTCAATATCCTCATCATCTTTGAGGCCAGTGGTCAATAAGTGACCTAGATATTTAAATTGGTCCACCCTCACAAGGGGCATACTGCTTAACTTTACTGAAGGTACAGCTTCTGGGTACCTACCCCTGGCCCCAAAGACCATGACCACACTCTTAACATTAAATGCCAGACCATGCAGTTTGGCATATTGCTCGCAAGTGGCCACGAATGTCCTAAGCCCGCAGACTGATGCGCTCAGCAACACCATGCTTGGTTACTTATGGATCCGCGTCACCGACGCGACGTAGTGCTTTACTATCTTCTTAATCTTCTTAATATATATAAATTACGTGTCACGTTGTTTGTCCGCGATAGACTCCTAAACTACTTAACCGATTTTAATCAAATTTGCACACCGTGTGCAGTTTGATCCAACTTGAAAGATAGGGTATGTAGGGCAGGTAGGGTAGGTAGGGTAGTAAGTGATAAAGATGGTCCACCCCAAACATATGGCAAAACAACGTTTGCAGGGTCAGCTAGTAGAATATGATCGGGTTTGAGATATCTTTATTTCCCATAAGAAATTTCACTTACATGAGAAATATTTAACTAATTATAAATAAACATAATTGATTAACGTACAATTTTGGCAAAACATAAATACATTACAATACACAAAAATATTCAAAAAGTGTAGGGTAATCGCTAATAATTTAACACAGCTAAAACCTAAACATACACGGAACGCACGCAACTAGATGTGGTATGTAACGTACTAAGGTGCGCTCGCTTTATTGTCATTAAACATATGTAATTTTAAGCATTTCTTAAATATTGGCATGGATTTAGAATTTTTAATGGTTTTTGGTAATTTATTATACAATGCAGTAGCTAGTGCGTGGTGAGTATAATTGTATGTCATCTGCATTTCTGAGCCTAATTTTGTGTTGATGTTTCTTTGTTTCTTTCTTTATTTGTGTGTGAATGCTTTTATTAAGTATTTTAAAGTGAAACTTTTATTACATCGTTTCAAACTTTTTCGTCTGTGTGTTGCATGTCGCGTGACGGTCGGCCGCGGAGTAGGGATAAAGTGAAAAGTTTCACTTTTACCGTGGTGTCATAAAACCACACAATCCTTTTTAGGGTTCCGTAGTAAACAAGGAACCCTTATAGTTTCGTCATGTCCGTCTGTCTGTCTGTCCGCGGTCTAGCTCCGAGACCCTTAGTACTAGAAAGCTGTAATTTGGCATAGGTATACATATTAATTACGCCGCCAAAGTGGTAAAACAAAATTATGAAAAACATTTTTTAGGGTATCTCTCATACACGTAAAGTGGTGATGTTTATTTTTTTATTTTTTTACCCCATGGTGAGGGGTATCATTGGAAAGGTCCTTCAAAAATATTGTGACTATTTTTGGATTCAGGGATTCGTTTGCGAAATATTAAGCTTTAAAGTGCTAATTTTTGTTAGAGTCAAAGTGTGTCCCCCCCCTGCCGGCTAAATGGTTGGTTTTGGGTGTGTGAAAAAAATCACAACAGTAGTTTATATAACGAAATTAAAAGGAAACTATCACAGCTAAGTAGGCTTTACAGGTTAACGAGTAATAATCAACCAACTTAACTTCGCAGTTGCAAAAACATGTTTTCCCATACATTCCGTATGGGAGAACATATTTTTCAACTACAAAGTTAAGTTTGTTTTTGGGATAAATTCATCCCAACTACGGAACCCTTCATTGTGCGTGGTCCGACACGCACTTGGCCGGTTTTTTCTTATTAAGATGCAAGTATTAAATATATGTGTGTAATATGTTCATTATCTTCGTTTCATTGTATATTTTTTGAGATGGCGCTAATACCAGTTTTAAGTTTTCACTTCTGTTTGCCGTCCTCATGAACCCAATCTGCCCATTACTGCCAATTGTTTTATTTTTTAAGCTCATTTACAATATGATGATTTTCTTTTGATCTTGACCAAACTTACTTTGTCAAAATTGGTGAAACTCGGCTGTCATTCTGCAGCAATTTTCCTTAAAAAAACTTATGCATTCGTTTTTTTTTAATTATTCCAGTATTGGACTAAGTTAAATCGAGAAAAAGCAGTGGTGGCCCAGTGGTAACGGCCCCGACTTACGAGTTGTAGGTTGTGAGTTAGAACCCAGTCAGACACTTTGTGTAAATTATTTCACCACCACTGCTCTCAAAATTAATTGTAACAATTTAATGGACTGGTTGGATAGCAAATAATATGTTAGTCAATTGATAGTAGAGTAGAAATAAACTGGCAAACGTATCACAATAGTAGAAAATATGCAAATTATTAATATAAATCAAATCGCTTGTATAACAATTGGACAGTTCGGGCGCGAAGTCATGTAACGTGTGGTATAGAGCGCCCCAGAATGGGGAGAGGCGAAAACAGAAGGGACTGGAAAAACATGGGAGGGTATGTAGTTTCAAACAGCACACTCGGGTAGTAAGCTGCAAACGCAGTGACACAAGAGCCAGAGTGTGTTTCCAAATGGTGTCCGTATGCCATAAGGCGGAAAGGACCATGTGAGGCGGGAGGTGGGATTATTGCTCTCAAAACGGTGAAGGAAAACATCGTGAGGAAACCGGCATGTCTTAGAAACAAAAATACGAAAACATGTGACATCTACCAACGCGCACTGGGCCCGCGTGGTGGATTTACAGCCCACTCCCTTTCGAAGAGAGGAGGCCTATGTCTGATTCAATAAATCGAGAAGTCTTATAAGATTTTTCCAAAAGCAATTTCACTTTAGCAGATTTGTGCTCAGGTAATGACAGTAGGCTCGTCCCCTATTACATTGAGCTTAAACATAATTGGCGAAATGTGGGTGTACTGTACACACACATACATACAATAATCTCACGCTTTCTACCTATGGGGTAGGCAAAAACTGCAGAACGACACCTTTTTTTTTGGTTGGGAAATTATCAAATAACTACACCAGCTATTCGATTCTTACATACTCCTTTTGCTTCGTTTACGTTCATACATCTGAGGTCTTAGTGTGTTTTTGGCCCTTCACCAGTGAAGGGTCAATCGGAGTGCCGAACGCGGTCGATGCGTAAAGTCGAAATGGTTAAAAGAAACTCACACTAGGGCCTCTGGTCTAATTCAAAAGTCATTTATTCAAAGTAAGCTGAGAATCAGCAGACAAATTTACGGGTCCGTAACTTAACTTCGAGAGTCATATGTTCGATGAATGGAAAGTCGACTGAACGATTGTTCGAATGGAATTTATTGCGAAACAACCTTTTATCACCAAATTCATCAAATATCATCGAATATTTATTAATCGATGGACTGCTCTTTCGAATGAGTTTTAGTTATTATATAGTTTAACTAGCTTCTGCCCGCGACTTCGTCCGCGTGGAATAGTTACTTTGGGCGTATTTTGATAAAGATTAATATCATGTTTATAAAAACACCTTCGCAAATAATACATTATTTTAGAACAAATTTGGTTAGGTTAAGTTAGGTTATAGAGAGCCAACCTTAAAAAAGATAGACATAATATATGCTGTCGCGGTTTTTTTTTTAACTTTTAATGGGGAACAATTCTGTTATACATTATTTTTGCGAAACTTTTACCGTTTACGCATCGCACGCCGCGGAAGCTCTCAAAGGGGAAAAAAAAACATTTTGAAACATTCTTCATTGGTGCTCCGCTCCTATTAGTCTGAGCGTATAGCCTTCCTCGATAAATGGACTATCTAACACTGAAATAATTGAAATCGGACCAGTAGTTCCTGAGATTAGCGCGTTCAAGCAAACAAACTCTTCAGCTTTATACGAGTATATTAGTATAGATAATTGAAATAAAATTATAAAAAAAGATTTTTCGTCACATATTATTTCACACATAATCGAGGAAATGAAACCCTTTTAAGATATCGTACGTTCTTCCCGTAGATTTAGAAACATGAAATTTGGTAATAACAATTTTAACCTACTAAATAAACATTATTATGAGAAGCGCCTTGGCTTCATTTTTTGCCGCGAGAAATACTATGTTTGCTTTTAGATTGCAGTAGGCACTTTGCTTATACGAGATTAAGTAACTACCGCATCATTATCTATGACTACAGGACAGGATGCATGTAATTTTATACGATATAAAACGCCTGCCCTTCACCAGTTCCTAGCGCTTTAGGTGCTCTGGTGGGTGTACTCCTCTTCCTACCCCTTTGAAGAGTACAAGCGAAATTATATGATTAATTGTTTCTTTCCAGCCCAAAACCCGACATACATCCCGAACCGTATGCAGTACCAGGGCACCAACAGTCTTGAGATGATATACAACTTGAAGATGGCGCATCAACCAACACGACATAATATGTCTACAAGGACCAACACACACACCGTTTACTGTACTCCTGTGATATGTACTACGTGAGTACCTACCAATAGCTCTAATCAGTAGCGTATTTTAAGATATGACACACCGGAATTTAACGAAAAAAAATGAAATATCTTTGCTACCTACTCATACTCCGTTTGAAATAAGATTAGACGTTTAAACAAACCTTTTTTACAGTCCGTTCAACCGATTCTGACTTCTATACCGTCGGCATAAGAATGACATTAGAAGCAAAAAAGTGGTTACAATACCAACTATTTACTGCAGCTGCCATTTGTCATGCCACCTACGCAATAGAAGTCAAAATCGAATGAACAGACTGTAAAAAAGGTTTATTTAAATGTCTAATCTTATTCCAAATCGAGTATAGGTAGCAAGGATATGTCCTTGATTTAAAAAAAAAAAAACAATATTTTGCGAGAACAAGCGAAGCAAGCTCGAGAATATTAACACTAATATGCTAACATTTTCTGTTTATCTATCTATAGATTTTCACGATTTTTTTTTTTTACGTTTTTCTTTTACCATCCATTCAAAATAGAGAAGTTTTATTGTGGACTACTTTTGCACAAAAGTTTGAGAAATCACAAAGCACGCAATCGCCGCGCCAGCAACGGCCACTGAGGCGTCTCCGTAGTCTGTGGGCACGACGAGATAATATTATCTGGAAACCTTTGAATATTTCGACCGTAGCAATTAACATTGTCGGATCTACATTTTTGTGATTTTTTTTTATTGCTTCAAATCTTTGCGGGAACATTTTTATAATTTATTCTAAGACCTTTAATGCAATAAATTTTAAATCGCAAAAATGTAGATCCGACAATGTTAATTGCTACAGTCGATTTATTATGTCTAAATAGAGTGTCACGCTGCAAAAGAACAAAAACAAACAGGCCAACTTTGTTATGCTGGTGTGCGTGACTGCTACGTCTTACACTTGCGCCACGTAACTGTGCTGTCATTGTGTTTTTCTAGTGTATTTAGCGGCCAACAGTTGGACGCTATTTTTTTAACGAGTTCACAGCCTTGACTGTCTATCTAGACATATTCATATCTTTATTCGAAACTTATAAAACGTCAGTTGGATCACTTTGACTTCTAAGCTAGCATATAGCGCTACAAAGTTCTTTTAGCGCGTGGAAAAAATCGGAAGTAACGCCGCCATATTGTTTTTTCAATTCATTACACAAATGTTTACCAACAGCGCCCCTCAGCGTCATTCGAGCGCGAAAAGATCCTTGTAGCAGTGTACCATCGCGGTCACGCATGTCTAACCACTTTGAAAACAAAATCCCGTGCACACGACCCTTTTTTTTCGTAGATAAGCGTTACTATAGCGGCCGAGCGTTACAAGCAAGAATAGTCTTTACGGTGTTCAGAAGTGCGTGTCCGCACGTTCCAATGCTGGGCATAACCTGCACTACAAGACATTGCAGATGCTTTCTTTGGTCACAGATTAGTACAGATGGGACACTCCGCAAAATCATTTAAATAAAAAGCGACTCTTACAACGACACAATAAAGTGCAATTCAGGTCGTACAGTTATATTCACCTAGAAGTTGCCTCTCTTTCTATCGCGTAACTCATATCTTCTGACTACGTTACGCCCACTGAATTCAACAAGTCGAACCCGCTGCATACCTACTTGTAGCTTCATGCCTAAAACGCGGAGTGTCCCTATGTGCTTTGGTGAAATGCATGCAGTCTTGATGTTTGCGTGGACACGAGTGTCTTGCCATTTCTAAGTATAGACACTGAAATTTTTTGTTAGTGCACTGCATGGGCTTGATTTAAGGCAGCCATTACACTTGTAAGTTTTCCTCACTACGTAATTAACTTACGATACATTTGCAAATGTAAACTTTGCTTTAGGTATAGTCTATTGAAACACTGGCTTTCAATTGACGTTTTTTCCACTTAAGCGAATATCAACTTTGTGCTAGAGTGAATTAAATTGATTTCAGAATGACTACTACTATTAAAAAAGTCATAAAAATGTTTGGAATTGCAGCGCAAACTGAACTTTATCTTTGGGTACTAAAGTTGTTTTTCCAAAAACTCATATTTGTTTACATGTTTGGAAACGAAATCGCGAACGCTGTTTAAGTAGCTTATTGTAATTTCTTCTTGTATCTTAGGCAGTCATAAGTTACATATAATTTACGGAAACAACTTACAAGTGTTATGGCAGCCTGAAGTAAGAAACATACTCTTGGCTTATTATTATATCTGGGACACTGCAGTCTTATTCGACGAATACTATATACAGGGTGTCAGGGACATCGACGCGAAAACTGTTACCATGGATTCAATACATGATTCTGAACCCCCCTACGTTGAAATTTTTCGTCGGTTATTGAAAAAAAAATCTGCTGTTTCATAGAAAAGTAAAAATGTATGGAACAGCTGTTTTTTTTTTTAAATAACCGGTAAAAAATTTCAACGCAGCGGGGTTAAGAATCACGTACTGAATCCATACTAACAGTTTTCGCGTCGAAGTCCCTGCCACCTTGTATATTCTGAGTGCATTCTTTGTTTTGACTTTTTCTTTGTTGTTTCTCTTTTCGATTACTTGCAAATTACTACACATGGTCAAACTAAATTATGCTAAACTTCATACCTATTACGTCTGTGAAGTTTCATCAACTATTCTTTTTACTTAGTCTACGGACAGATGTAATTAATGTGTTCCTTCAACGCGTTTTTAGGGACTGTCTTAGATACAGTCGAACCTGAGTAAGTGAGAACTGGGTAAGCAAGAAAACTATAAATGAGAGTAATTGCCAGGTCCCTTCATTTTAACCCAATAAAACCTCTATAAGTGAGTAACAGAAACCTCTATAAGAGAAAGTAGTTTTTCGCTGGTGGACCTCTATAAGTGAGGTAAGACACTTCTGTACAGTACGACAAAACTTAGATATAGCATAAATTTGAATGTTTGTATTCATTCATTTCAATTTTACGAATGTATTTGGGTATATGACTTCACAAGTTATTGCATTTCCGTAAAAATCACTTTTACCTAAAACAGTAATAAATATTGGTGATTTTAAAGGCGCACTCAGTACTGTCCTCCCATACCTAGAAACACTGTTATATGAAAGTATTGTAAAAGCCAATTATTTTTAAAAGAGTAACCGTGGAGTTTCTTGCCGGCTCTTCTCCATAGGAAACGACCAATTGGAACCGTGCACCTAGCTTCTGACGTTTCATAAGTGCCCATGTAGGTTTATGTGAAATAAAATATTTCGATTTTTTGATTTTGATTTTTTTGTACAGATGGTGATTGGTTTTACGAATTTTGCCGATGCTACATCTAAGTTGTGTCGTACTGTACCTTTTTAAGCTAGAAATCCGAGGCCGTGAGAAACCTCTATAAGCAAGAAAGAAATCGCGCTCCCTTGAACTCTCGCTTATCCAGGTTCGACTGTAATTTTGAAGTTCAAACAGTGCTGATACTCAGAGTAGCTTGAATAAATTACTTATGAGTTTGGTTTTGAAAAGAATAATATTCACTTACTTTCAGTTATGTCTAACATTTTCTCTTCAATCACTCTAAATATTTCATACATACCACTTGATCACATTTAAGTACAATCTACTCGACAAGATATATAACACATACATTCACGTGACCAAAGGGTTGGCCAATTTTTAGGCCAAAGAATTAGCATTGCCATACAACGTGGCAATGCTGCCAGCCTTTTGGGCACCTTTCCCACCGACAGCGATTCGGATGAATTTTTTGATGCCCAATGATTTGTTACTATATTTTATTTTATTTTTTCCTCTGTATATAGTTAGTTCAATTATTACTTAGTAGAATTATTAGTAGAACTTATTTTATACGTCAAAAATAAATAATTATGTTGAAAATTCGATTAAAGTACAAGTTGGACACATACATAATTTGCAAAACATAATTGTTACTAAATTACTCACCAGCCAACTAAATCACTAGCACCGTGTAAACCGCACCGCTTTCTACCAGGCTGTCATAATACAAAGGTATTGTGTGAAGCTTACAGCTTGCGTGTGTTGCTTGCAGCGAGATGCAACCCTCATCCAACGACGTGCACAACCAGCACAACGTGTATAATCTTGCTTGTGAGTTACGCTTCTTTTCTACTAACACGTCTCGTTTACATGTCTCCAGTGTTTAGTAGTGTGGCTGTAATTACGAACAATGTTGACAACCGTTCAGCTCGGGTACACACGGCCACACATCAAGCTATACATTTGCAGTATAAGCTGACCTGGCATTGTACGGAAATCCTATACAATACGAGAACAGCATGTATAGCTTGATGTGTAGCCATGTGTACCTACTTAGTACTTTACTGGTAGTTTATATAGTCGCAAAATGACTGGAAACATGTAAATTATATTCTGCTAACATTTATTATTTTAATTCGATAACATGACTTTATCCTTTGGTATTGACAAAACAGCTTTCACAATCTCCTTCAAAAAAAAATAAGAGAATGACGATGACGCTTGCACCTTCAAAATTTCTACCATCCCACCTGGGTAAGAAAATTGATCATCATAAACCGGCCAAATGCATGTTGGACCACGCACAATGACGGATTCCGTAGTTGGGATGTATTTATCCCTAATACAAACTTAACATTGTAGTTGAAAAACATGTTCTCCCAAAACTTAGATATTTAAGAAAATAGATGAAAATTGAACATTATCTCCCTTATCTCCGAAACTACAAAGCCTAAGAAAAAAAAAAAAAACTGAGAATGGTTCTTTACTCATAGAGTACAGGAAAACCTATAACAAGTCTATGGTCTTAAAATAACATGGTAAATCTCTCAATATTGTGCGTACAAACTTACATTTGCAGTTGGAATGTATTGGAGAACATGTTTTTCAACTACAATGTTAAGTTTGTTCCGGGGATAAATTCATCCCAACTACGGAACCCGTCATTGTGCGTGGTCCTTGGCTGGTTTTTTCTTTCTCTCCATTCATTTTCGTTTAGCTGCCTTCTACCACAAGTCATCAAATATCTTCACCAGGCTATTCGACTTCTGGTATATTGAACTGTTGGCCAATAGTCTAATAGCCGAAATCCTGAACCAACAGCAGAATATTCCTTTTTAGAGACAACTTAGATACTTATCTTCATATTATGCTGATGGACTACAATTTTCATTTGTTCTGTGATGTGTGGGGGTTTATGCTGTAGAACGCTGGTACACACGGCTACATATCAAGCTATACATGTAAAGTATAAGCTGATCTCGCATTGTATAGGATTTCCGTACAATGAGAGGTCAGCTTATACTGGACATGTATAGCTTGATGTGTAGCCGTGTGTACAACATTAGTGCGGACCGTCGCCGATAAGCGTCGACAAGTTCCTATCTGATTCTTTGGGCCGATTTGCGCTTATTTGGCAAAAAGTATGAAAACTGCCTACCCAGCGTTGACAACCAGCGCTGGCATATCGGCGCCGGTAATTAGCGTTCTTCATGAATACAGTGTTATTCATAATTGAGCCTTGTATTTGCTAGCACCGCCGCGTGAAAGCCAACCGTTCTACATGATCGAGAATGAAGCGATCCCGAGCGCAAACGATTTCTTCAGCAACTTCCACTGTCACCAAGAAAATTTTAATGGTAAGGATGTTTATTTTAGCCCAATTTTATGCTAGAAAAGCTACCGTGTCATTTCATACTTCGGCTCATAGTTCGCGGTGTGAACCGAAGTATGCAAACACGCGGTAGCTACATGATTGAAGCTAAACGAACTTAACTTCGTTCCCAGTGTGGCCTGCGCTTTATACATCTAGACCCAGTGATTTAAGCCTAAACCACTGGATCTAGATGTATAAAGCGCAGCGCAGTGAACAGGCAGCCGCCCCAACCCGTCCCATCTTTTGATGTCCTCCTTCCGGTTAACGCCCTAAGCCGAGGCTCGTACCCCACAGAGGGTGCCCTTAGCGAGCGTTTACCCTAGCTTTTTAGCTTAGTTTTATTTTATGTGTGCCCTGACTGGAGGCTTTGAGAGCTTAAGGCAGCCACAAGATTGAGCGGTTAAATAGTCATGGTCTCAGAGACCAGATATGAGATGCCCTACAGAAAAAAAAAAAAAAACATGCAGCCGCCTGTTCGCTGGAGCGGGGCGGAAAAATGTGCCAATATTAACATTGGTTAATATTGGCACATTTTTTAACAGAGCCCTGAAGCGGAGTTTGGATTCAATACTCAATTCTTTATTGCATTCCATATGTATTACATAGATGGTATAACAAGTAAAAGATCAATATGGACCCTGTCGGGCACAGCAAAATTAGGAGAGAGGAAGAGGGTTAAGTAGCAATTCAATATTATTATAAATTATTAGATGTGTTTAATTGGGTGTATAATTAATTGTGCAGGACGCCCACTCGCACCACAATGAACTCAAGGAAAATCAGTGATTAGTGAACAGTGAATAGTGATACATACCTATAAGTGATTTCATAGTTACACATTTGATTTGTTAATCGCTAACTTTGTAATGGTCGGGCGCAACTCCAGGTCAAGTCGATGCAGGTTTAAACATGTCTAAACCTGTCCAGCCCCGAGACGCCTCTGATTGGTGGACCTGGAGTTGGGCCCGCCCACCGATTTATGAAAATTAGTTTAATTGAATGATTAATTTGTTACGCGGGACGTCACCGCCGCTACTTGTACCTATGTAATTTACTACAACTATGAGGCATATTGAGCGACTGACACTGGCTGTAATTTTCGAACAATTGGTGAAATAAGTAAAACAACGTTCTTCAAGTTAATGAGTTTTATTCAAGAATCCACGCAGCAGTATCCTCCAATCCAGCGCATCGAATGTGAGCCCCATAAAGCTCACATTTTCTGGTCCTTCGCTAGCCGGATTCGAGGAAAACGCCATTAAGAAAACTCTACTGAACCTATTGAAGAATAATTTGAAGAATTCATCAAGAACAATGCCAGTCACAAGATCCACAGGAAAAAAAGGCAAACAAGCGTCGATCACGACCACCGAAACGGCCACCGAAACGGCCACCGAAACCACCACAGAAACTACCACTGAAACAGCCAGCACGGAGACCACAAAAACGACAGCGGAAACGTCAGAAGCACCTACCGCGACCGAATCTACAGTAAAAGCCGCCGCCCCGCAACAAGAAACCGAACCTGAAAATAAAAAAAGTGGCCGCCGTAGCAAACCTACAAGTGGAAAAGTGTCAAAAGCGCGCCGCATAGCCCAGGCCAAAGCAGAGTTAGCACAAAGACTAGTGGAATTAGCAACCGCGCACCTCGCCGAAGTCGAAGCCGAATCCACTGACGAAGACGCATCCTCAATCGCCTCAGAAACGGGAAATGATCAACGAGTGACTACGTGGCTACAATCAACACAAGTACTCGCCATCGCCGACCGACCACATCAACCCGAAGAAAAATCGCCGATCGAACCTGCAGCCCCAGCGACCGCCACCGCGCCCTGGAACGCCCCGGCAACCTTACCGGCGGGAGTCAACACCACGCACCCACCGCCCGAAGACCCGAACACCGAACTCGAGAACACGCTGCCAGCGAACATCGCCGCGTCCTGGCAAACGAAACCTGCGACTGAACAGCCGCACCTGAACCCGCCGCCAGTAATCGCCGCCTGGCAGGCAAATACCGCGACTGAACAGCCGCACCCGAACCCGCCGCCAGTAATCGCTGCCTGGCAACAGAACTCCGCGCATTCGCAGCCGCATCCGAACATGCAGCCAGTAGCCACACCCGCATACTGGCAACCGAACTACCTACCTGCACAGCCGCAACCAACGCCAGCACCGACAGAACCCGTCGCACCCTGGCCACAGAACTCGACGAACGCGACAACGAACACACCATGGCAACCGATCTACACTACGGCACCGCATCACAGCTACACTCCGAGGTATGCCACCGAAACCCATGTGCCGCAACCTACGCCATCAGCACGCGTCGTACATCAACCCACAACGCTAGCCGTCCAAGAACCAAGGACGGACGTGAAGGAACTCGCTGCCGCGATTACACACGCCGTACAAGCCACTCAGTACCAGCAGCCAACAAGAACCATCGAACTGCCCTACTTCAACGGAGCCCATCAAGACTGGCTCACCTTTCGCGCCGCCTACTGTGAAACGGCACACCGACTGACGGCAATAGAAAACATGTCCAGACTTAGAAGAAGCCTTCGAGGACCAGCCAAGGAAGCCGTACAAGGTCTATTAATAGTGAACGCCGACCCGAACGAAGTGATGAAATCACTCGAGCTACGTTTCGGACGCTCGGACTCAATCGCAATAGCCGAAATAGAACGCCTACGAACCCTGCCACGCCTCACTGAATCCCCGCGTGAAGTTTGCACATTCGCCTCCAAAGTAGAAAGCATAGTTGGAACCTTACAAGCACTCAACTGTGGACACTACCTTGTCAATCCAGAAGTAACGAAAGCCATTGTCGAGAAACTCACACCGACCCTGAAGAGACAGTGGTACCAGTTCTCAGCAGCGCAACCCAGAACAGAACCCGACCTTTTGAAGTTCACCCGATTCATCAAGATTGAAGCAGAAATATGCAGCCCGTACGCACTGCCCGAAAACATCGCTGCAACGACTCAGATCTCTCAGAACACACAGCGACGCCAACAACGAGTACACACCACGCAAGAAACGAACAAACCAAAGTGTGTTTTATGTGAACGCCAAGGGCACAACATCGTGGAATGTGAACAATTCAAGAAAGCAACTACTGACACCAGATGGGACATCGCTAAGAAACATCGACTGTGTTTTCGCTGCCTCAGATATAGAACAAAGCAACACAGCTGTAAACCGAAGAAATGCGAGATAAACGACTGCGTACACTTACACCACAAGATGCTACACGCCAACAGCGCAGCGAACAAAAAGAAAGAAGAACCCGAATGCCCCAGACAAGAACAAGAGAAAGTCCACTCAGCATGGACACCCAAAGTATCGTTCCTGAAAATAATACCGGTGCACCTCTCTGGACCGGCGGGAGCCGTAGACACCTACGCACTCCTAGATGATGGCTCTACGACAACCCTAATCGACGAGAGCCTAGCTAACCAAATCGGAGCAGAAGGATCCCGTGAACCACTACGCATAGCAGCCTTCGACGGGGAATCCTCGATCGACATGACGTCACGACGAGTAAACCTCTTTATCAGAGGGCGTCATACATCTGAACGCAAGATACAAGCAAGAACAGTCAAGCAGCTAGAGCTGGCCGCACAAAGGATACCTGGAGAAGCAATCAGGAACTGCGAACACCTTCGAGACATAGTCAAAGACATAGTGACTGAAGATGCGAGACCCAGACTCCTGATCGGGCAAGACAACTGGGACCTCCTAATCACAATAGAGATCAAGACAGGAAAGAAGTACCAACCAGTGGCATCATTAACACCGCTCGGTTGGGTCCTGCACGGCAGCCATACACGAACCCTGGGCCACAGAGTAAACTTCATCAGACACGTCAACACGGACGACGATCTCCATGAACTAGTGAAGGAACACATCACAATGGACAACATCCAAGTTAACCCAAAGAAACCCATCAATGACCCTGATGAAAAGGCACTTCGTATCCTGCAGCAGCACACGAAGAGAACCCCAGAAGGACGATATCAAACCGCCCTACTATGGCAAGACGAAAACATAAAGATGCCAAACAATTACGATAGTGCCCTAAACAGACTCCTCAGCGTGGAAAAGAAAATCGACAAAGACCCAGAACTCAAGAAGAGGTACTCTGAACAAATGGAAGCACTAGTATCAAAAGGATACGCCGAACCAGCTCCGACGACCACTTCAGAACACAGGACCTGGTACTTACCTCACTTCGCGGTCCACAATCCAATGAAACCGGACAAATTAAGAATCGTCTGCGATGCTGCAGCCAAGACCAAGGGAATCTCCTTGAACGACCAACTACTCACTGGCCCAGACCTCCTACAGTCATTACCAGGAGTAATCATGCGCTTCCGCCAACACTCGATCGCCGTGACCGCCGACATCACCGAAATGTTCTTACAAATAGAACTTCGACCCGAAGACAGAGACGCCCTCCGTTACTTGTGGCGGGGGGACCGAAGAGACGACCAACCCCCCGAGCAATACCGTATGAAGTCACTGATCTTCGGAGCTTCCTGCTCACCGACCATAGCCATATACGTGAAGAACACGAATGCTGAGAGATTCCAAAAACAACACCCCGAGGCAGTCGAAGCCATCAAAAGAAAACATTACATGGACGATTACTTGAACAGCTTCGACACACTAGAAGAAGCAGTAAGAGTCTCACAAGCAGTACGTGACATCCACACAGAAGCGCACTTCGAACTCAAGAAATGGTCATCGAACTCAGTCGCCCTACTCAAAGCCCTAGGGGAAGCAACCGAAACCGAAGACACGATCAGGCTGGAAGACAACGAGCAGACAGAACGAGTGCTCGGCCTAATATGGAGACCGACGGAAGACTCACTCAACTTCAATCTGAACCTGATACGCATACCACAGAATATTCTACAAAACGACACGCCCACCAAGAGAGAAGCACTCCGAATAGTCATGACCCTATTTGACCCATTGGGACTTGTATCACCAGTAACCATTAGAGCCAAACAAATATTGCAAGAAGTCTGGCGCCGCGGAACAGCCTGGGACGAAGCCCTGGATGATGACTTAGCAGCAAGCTGGAGGAAATGGCTCGTTCACCTCAGAGCACTAGAACACATCTCTATCCCACGAACCTACCCAGGTTTCAGCGCCACGGAATCATTACAGCTTCACATATTCGCCGACGCAAGCGAATCCGCCTACGCAGCGACTTTATACTGGCGAACAGTCACCAGGGACGGAAGAGTCCACGTATGCCTGATTACGGCCAAAGCCAAAGTGACCCCATTGAAACTAACGTCAATCCCACGATTAGAGCTGCAAGCAGCAGTGCTCGGCGCACGCATGGCGACAGCAGTCAAGGAAGAACATGAAAGAATGCCAGAGTCAACCACGTTCTAGACCGACAGCAGAACCACATTGTCATGGATCAGAACCGGGTCCAGATCCTACAAACCATACGTCGCCCATCGTATCGCAGCAATAGAGGAACATAGCTCTACAAATGAATGGCGCTGGGTACCGACCAGACTGAACCCGGCAGACGACGCAACGAGAGATGTACCGGAACACTATGACCAAGATCATCGCTGGTTCAACGGCCCGGAATTCCTACACGGACCCCCAGAAACATGGCCAGTCAATGAAAAGAACCCCATCATAATCACTGGGGAAGAGAAAACCTGCAGCATCAGAGACAAGAACGAGCGGATCAGCGAAGCCGTACCGGACGTCAATAGATTCTCACGCTGGGAAAGATATCTACGAGCCACAGCACGAGTTCTCCAATTCCTGCACCTCTGCCGCCAACCAGAACAGAACGTTAATTACAAAAGAACCAAAAAGAACTACAGCAAAGACGCTGACTGGAGAAAGAACAAACGAACAGCTCCAGTCAGAACGAGAGAAAGACAAGAGACCACCAACGATCACCTACCCCTCACCGCTGAACTCCTACGCCGCGCCGAGAACTTGATCCTACGAGCCTCACAAGAACAATCCTTCCCAGAAGAGATAGAGGCCCTAAAAGACAAGAAACCCATATCACGAAACAGCCGCCTGCATGCACTGTGTATAGAATTCACAGAAGGGGAGATTCGCCTAAAGAGCAGAATAATCGCTATGACAGACATCACAGAACGCCTGAAGAAACCGATGATACTAGATGGAAACCACAGTACGACGCGATTATGGATCGAACACGTCCACCGCAGACTATATCACGCGGGCACTGAAACCATAGTCAACGAGTGTCGCCAGGAACATTGGGTGCTCCGTCTACGACCAACTGCCAAGAACATCATAAGCCGGTGCCTACCGTGCCGTGTGAAATCAGCCTCGCCACCGCAACCCATGACAGGGAACATACCTTCCTGTCGCCTAGCGCACCACCAGAGACCATTTACCTACGCTGGGCTAGACTATTTCGGACCACTGACCATTACAGCTGGACGCAGTCATCAAAAAAGGTACGTCGCCTTATTCACGTGCCTCACGACGCGAGCCATTCACCTCGAACTTGTGGCGTCGCTCAATACAGATTCGGCAATCATGGCACTGCGACGCATGATAGCGCGCCGAGGGTGCCCATTACAGCTGTGGTCCGATAACGGAACGAACTTCCATGGCGCTGAGAAGGAACTTCGAAAAGCCATCTACACGGCTACGGCCGAAGAAGCCTCCAAGAAAATGATCGACTGGCGATTCATTCCACCTAGGGCACCATTCATGGGAGGCGCCTGGGAGCGCATGGTGAGGTCTGTAAAAACAGCCTTAACCGCCACACTGAACGAACGGTTCCCGAGCGAAGAAGTGCTACATACGCTGCTCATCGAAGCTGAACACACTGTGAACAGCCGACCGCTCACGCACGTATCTACGGACCCTGAGGACCCAGAAGCCCTAACGCCCAACCACTTCATTCTGGGCGGCCCCGGCCGCATAGCGGCACCCGGGAATTTCGACGACAGTGACTTACGCTTGCGGGCCAGCTGGCGCGCAGCCCAGAGGCTTGCTGACATGTTCTGGGCCAGATGGCTAAAAGAGTACCTCCCAGAACTACGAAACCGCAGAGAACCACGCACAAAAGGTGCGATCCCTAAGGTCAATGACCTGGTGCTCATCGTAGACGGCAACCTTCCAAGGAACATGTGGGTCAGAGGACGCATCTGCGCTACGTTTCCCGGGCCAGACGGAGTGGTCCGCACAGTGGACGTAGCCACGAAAGGAGGCATCCTGCGACGCCCAGTGAAAAAGATAGTGATGCTATTGATCAAACACGGCGACCCTGCACCGACTTCTGCGACTGCGACGTCAGCGGCGGACGACGCACGGCGGGAGAGATGTGCAGGACGCCCACTCGCACCACAATGAACTCAAGGAAAATCAGTGATTAGTGAACAGTGAATAGTGATACATACCTATAAGTGATTTCATAGTTACACATTTGATTTGTTAATCGCTAACTTTGTAATGGTCGGGCGCAACTCCAGGTCAAGTCGATGCAGGTTTAAACATGTCTAAACCTGTCCAGCCCCGAGACGCCTCTGATTGGTGGACCTGGAGTTGGGCCCGCCCACCGATTTATGAAAATTAGTTTAATTGAATGATTAATTTGTTACGCGGGACGTCACCGCCGCTACTTGTACCTATGTAATTTACTACAACTATGAGGCATATTGAGCGACTGACACTGGCTGTAATTTTCGAACAATTGGTGAAATAAGTAAAACAACGTTCTTCAAGTTAATGAGTTTTATTCAAGAATCCACGCAGCAGTATCCTCCAATCCAGCGCATCGAATGTGAGCCCCATAAAGCTCACATTAATGGAGGATGGATGGATTTTGGTGGATTCTAATGGTTAAGGCGAAAGCGTCAAGGTAGCCCGCGAAATTCAAATTTTCTTACGTTTTTTGCAATTTGCAGGTCAGTATCATGTTATATGTTGATCTAAATATGATTCGCGGCCGTAACAAATATGGCTTTACTCAATTATAATCATTACAATCAGCAATATAACTCCATAAGTTAGCAAAGGTGTCAAATGTCATGATTTCATGCTACCCTGACGCTTCTCTCTTAATATTGGCACATTTCTCCGCTCCGCTGCCTCGTTCCGCTCCTGTGGACAAGCAGCCTTAGTCTGTGTTATTCACTGTCAGTGAATTTATAAATTTAAAATTTTTGATTAGATTTCTATTGTAACGTCTGCATGATAATTATTATGATACTTGTAAATTACAGGTGCACCAACCTCGGGCTTCCAACGTTCATGCTCATCCGTAGAGACCATAACGTCGCAGGAGCAGGAGTTAGCGGCTAACCTCTCCATACCAGAGATGGTGGAAGATGCACTGGAGATAATAAGCCAGGACGGGGTAAGCTAAATAAAAAAGTCATTTATTCAGATTAGCCTGAGAATCTAGAATTAGGCATAACGGACAGCCCTCTGTGCAGGGCGTGCATGGAGGCTGAAGAAACCGTTGCGCACGTGCTCTTTGAATGCACAGGCGTCCCTCAGATTAGAATAGAAACTCTCGGGTCACCAAAATCTTTCACAGATGTTCTGAACAGACCAGGAGTTTTGATTAACTTCTGGAGGGAGGTGGGCTGGTTGGAATAACCACCAAACGGCCGCCATGGCCCACGTACAATGGTCCACCATTTTTTTTGTGTGGTAAATTATCAAATAACGTCTCCCGCTCTGGGCGGGGCGGGAAGGCGTGTCAGACTCTTACTGACTAAAACCCACCCGTGTTCCTTCAGTTGCCCTGTTGCCGGGGGCCACGATTTCCCTTTCGGCCTTATTCGCAACCCTGGCACAATGGTCCACCTGACGGACTAAGTGCGGAAACCAAAACCCATAACATAGAACATTAGACTGAAAATCGGTATGTTTTGAACATTAAAATTTGCAGTCCTTAACTCGCATAGGCCTCCCCCAAGTAACTCCCCCAAGCATCGCCACTTAGACCGGTTCACAGCACAGGCTCATCGCATCCAGCGGATTTCTGCGGCCTTCAACAGATCATCGGTCCATCTTGTGGGAGGCCTTCCAACACTACGTCTTCCAGAACGCGGTCGCCGCTGCAGAACCTTTCGGCCCCATCGGCCATCTGTTTTGCGAGCAATGTGCCCATTACCGCTTAATTTTGGCAATTCTTCGGGCAATGTCGGTTACCTTGGTTCTCTTGGGGATCTCTTCATTTCTGATTCGATCACGTAGGGAAACTCCAAGCAAAAAATTAAATCGTTCACCTTTCACCATTCCCAAGTGTTTGCTTGTACTGATTTACTGAATCTGTTCTTGGCAAAAGCCTCCCACATTCCTCCCACTTTCTCTCATGATATAACCAAGCAACGCAAAACTAGAATGTTGCCTGTATTTTTGCATGAAACACGACGTTTCTTGTGGTTTTTAAAACCTTTAAAATCATCATCTACCTAGCCTTTTCCCAACTATGTTGGGGTTGGCTTCCAGTCTAACCGGATGCAGCTGAATACCAGTATTTTTAATGGAGCGACTGCCTATCTGACCTCCACAATCCCCAATAACTGGGTAATACGATACCCCTTGGTAAGACTGGTTGTCAGACTTTCGGGCTTCTGACGACCCGTAACGACTGTCAAAGATCTACAAATGACAGCCGGGACCAACGGCTTAACGTGCTTTCCGAGGCACAGAACCTAAAACCTTTAAATAACAATAAAAATAATTGTTTTAATGTACTAAACTTAATATTTCAGGACTACATGGAGCGTATGGGAATGGACATAAGGATGCAGTGCATCCTATGCAACTGGGCAGGACCCAAGATCATTCTCGAGTACCACATCAGGAAGGTACGAGATTCAGAACTTTTCAACATTAATAATCTAAACCAATATTATAAAGAGAAAAGATTCAATCTGACCCAATTTTAATGAAAAAAAATTACCAATATGGGGATACTTTGAACTTTTTATCGACATAACACGCGGACGAAGCCGCGGACGGAAGTGGACGGATATTATAAAGAGTAAAATTAAATTTTTAAATTTATTTATTGACTTCCATATGTTAATTAGTTAGGTACAAAAAGAAAACTTAAAGCTATGTTAGTGTGTTACAATTATAACTAAGTACAAACAATATTTACATACATTCACCGAAAGTAATGAATCACTCCTGCCTAACCAACACCTGCATGAAGTGATTCATTATCGGCGAGTCAAACTTGTCCACTAACATCTTCAGAATGCTGTTAGGACTTGACCGCGTTCTCTCTAGCAGCGACGCCGTTTTTCTCCTCACCATTGCGTGGAAATCGTGAACACGCGCCTGCGCGAACATTTCAGAGGCACTGCAAAAGCGCGGCAGTCCCAAAAGCATTCTGAAGCTGTTATTATATTGGACCCTCAAGGTGTCCATTGTTTTCCGCATGTAGCTGGCCCACAGGCTGCTCGTGTAGAAGGTCTGACAGTAAGCTTTAAACAACGTTATCTTAACCTCCTTACTACAACAAGCAAACCTGCGAACCAGCATATTGCTTCTCACAGCAAGAGCCAGGCGCTCGCGTTCGACATCTTCTTGATCCTTAAGGTCCTCCGTTACGTAATGCCCCAGATATTTGGTTTATTTCACCCTTTGCAGGGGTTGGCCATTGAGGGTGATAATTGGCTCGTATGACTGTTTCCTACCCGCCTTAAAGATCATGAACGATTAAAGAGAGATTAGAGTAAAGATTTGTATTTTTTTTTGTAATGAATAATCTTAATCTCTTAAGAATGCTATATTATCATCTTGTAATAAATAAATATGTTTTGCTACCTATTAAAACTTTACATCATATACTCTGCAGATGCAAATGCTGATTTTCGCTTCATTCTTTCACAAATACAAGGGAGATTACTTGGTGAAGGATGCAGTAAGCACTGTAGCGTTTCGCTATTGCTATAACATAGTTGTTAGGCGTTTGTCTGCGATTCCTGTCACAAAATCAAAGTAATTATTAATACCCTGTGGTCATCATCTGCCTAGACTTTTTGTCAACTATGTTGGGGTCGGCTTCTAGTCTAACCGGATGCAGCTGAATACCAATATTTTACATGGAGCGACTGCCTATCTGACCTCCACAACCCAGTTAGGTACTGGGTAACACGATACCCCTTGGTAAGACTGGTTGTCAGACTTTCGGGCTTCTGACGACCCGTAACAACTGTCAAAGATCTACAAATGACAGCCGGGACCAACGACTTAACGTGCTTTCCGAGGCACGGATGAGTCTCGGTATGTAAAGATGATCACCCATCCATGGACCAACCCCGGCAAGCTTAGCTTAACCTGTTAGATCGACCCGTGCGGCTATTATTACTTAGCCACGAGCTCCTCCTATTAATACCCTGTGGTACACAGGTTTTTAATTTTTAAACGCTCACAATTTTGTACGGACGTGAAATTAGACATAAATCATCTAATGATTGTGGATATCAATCGATCTAAAAGCCGAGCGCTCGACCAACGGGCGTTACACGCAAATCAAACAGCAAATACACGCAAAAAGGCCCAGTATACTGTATTGAGCCGTTTTAATGTGAAACATCTAATGCGGGTCAGATCGGCTGTTGACGTGGCGACGCGTCGCAACGGGCTTGTAAGTTCTCTGCAACTCTCTCGCGGATTACCAGCCCGTCCCATTCTTGATGGTCCTTGGTCGTTTCCTCCCTCCGGTTGACGCCCTAAGCCGAGGTTCGTACCCCACAAGGGGTGCCCTTAGCGAGCGTTCACCTAGTTTTAATTAGCATAGTTGAATAACCCCTGGCTGGAGGTTTTAAGTGTAGTAGCTTGAGGCACCCACAAGGAAGCCCGGTTAAGTAGTCATGATCTCAAGAGGTCTACTACGAGATGCCCTACAAAAAAAAAACGCAGATTAACGAAATTAATTTCGGTTTTAAAAATGTAAGTATTTGTGGTTGTTATTAGCCGGACTCCAACGTAGCATACTGTTTAGGGGAGGCCTATGTGTTCTTCGGCTAGATATTGATGACCATACCTTTCCCATTCCAGGAGCATTCCACCGACATAGTCGAGTGCCAGTCCAGCGAGTTCAGCGCGTCCTACACGCTCGGCAAGCTGTGGTCGCACCGCGTGTGGCTCAGCCACGTGCTGCAGCATGAGGGAGCGCTATACGTCCTCAGCGCCAAGTACGAGGACCCGGACTTCTTCATGGCGGCTCTGTCGGTAAGATAATACAGTCAGGGAAGTTAATCGTTAAATTGGCACACTACGTCAATTTGTCGTGTTAAGAGGCCGGCGACACGGCTCGCAACTGACCGAACCACAAATCGAGATGTTTGTAAAATTCAATTCCAAGCACGTTGCGCTAGTGTGAGTGCCTGTCGGAGCGATATACATCTACAGTGAGCAATACTACCACGCATACATTGACAATTATTGCTTGACGCAATAGCACTACTAGCTTTCGAAATTTATGATAAATTTGGATGTGTTCCGTAATACAAAAAAGTATGAATCAAAACTCAATGTATTTCCATTTTTTTTTTTTTTCGATAATTTGTAACTTGATAACATAAACTATGCTTCTGCGGAAACAATATTACAAATATTGTTCTTTATAATACAGAAAAAACAATATGGAAACATGTCATTTACGAAATGCAATTCGCTTACACTTCATTTAAAGGTAAGTTTTTGGAAATAAAAAGACGTAGGAGCCTAGATAAATACTGTCTCAATCCAAATATCAACATAATATGATGGAAATATGCTCAAATTGCAAATGATTTATGTATTACGTTTGTATGGACAATTCATGCGTCGCCGCATTCTTAAAGCCATATCATGCAACTGTCAAAGAAGTGACAGTTGTGATTTGTCATTCTTTGACAGTTGAACGCAGCCTTAAATTGTCCGCTGTGGTCCGTATATACGGACCACAGCGGACAATTTAAGGCTGCGTTCCGAGTAACGCTGTAATCAATTTGAGCGTGCTAAGACCCGTACCGAATTAGCATGATCGCGATAATGATGTCCCGTGAATCGTCATAGATGACGTCATGACAATCGCCATCTTGCAATAACACCGACCATGCCCTAAATTAATATCACTGTGAGCACTGTCAAAAATGACAGTTGTGCTGTTTTGTTTTGAGTTGCATCATAACTTTAAACTAACGTAGTATTTTCGAAATTGTGCGTCTGGCTACAGTCGCCACCTAACCAAAGAAGAAGGAATTTGTGGTGTATACTCAAAGAAATACTGTAATCCGACCATCTTGTGTAAGTTTTGGGGTTATGTTATAAGTTTTGGTTAAGTTACCTTGCTCAATAAAAAGTTTAAATTTAGTAAACTTCAAACGTAAATTACGTAACATACTAGTACAGAAATGTTACTACTGTCTCAGTGACTATTTTGATGACAGTTCTTTGACATAATAAATATTTGTATACTCGTAACATGACTATAAATGTATGATGACTTTCCTCTGTCAATTTGTATTTTTTTTTTTTTTTTTTTCTTTTCTATAACTTATTGACATTATAAGTATTTATTATTATTATTGATTTTATTACATTTCGTTAAATATTTTCAAAACTTACCTGACATAATCTATTGCATTTGATATAAAAATAAAAAATAAAAAATTGACATTGAGACTATTGATAATACTGAATTATAATAATTTAATTTACTTGGCAAAAGCCTCCCATACATGTATATTTGTACGCCAAATGGCAAAACATAGAGAACCTATAATTTAATCATTGTAACATCTTGCACACTGTTGTCACCTATGTTTACAAATAAAGAATATTGATTGATTGATTGATTGATTGATTGATTGATTTGACGTTGAGCGAACACTGTGAGCAGTGTGAGCGCGTTCACGAGCGTTCCGAATTGTTAACAGCTCTGAGCTGTCATAATCGTGATATCTAAATAGGAACGCGCAGTATCGATGTGAGCGCTGTGAGCGACTAAGGCTTAACTCGGAATGCGGCCTAAGTTATGAGTCAAATTTCTTAACGATTAATTTCCTTGACTTTACATAAATACGCCATAAATAGCACCACGACTTCATGCCTCAAAGAAGTAGCCAGAGATGTAGGTTAAGTCTCATGAAATAGGGGGTGAGTCTATTCTCAACAACCGGGCATAAATCTGAATTCCTGACATACTGAAATTCCTAACCTTATAATGCAGCCTAACCTGGATCGGACCGAGGACTCCCAATCTCAGTAGTGGCCCTTGTGATAAGAGACCAAAAAAGCAAACATATAATATACACAAACATATTTACAACTAACTACTATATATATTATGTATCGGCACTATGCTGGGTGACACCACTTTCCGGCTCGCTACAAGTCTGCTTCCGGGCGCTCTTTGCGGGGCACATCCGCACCGCTGTCAGTGCGGCGAAGCTGTCGACCGGCCCGCACAGCCTGGCCTTTCCTGCAGCAAGAGCGCTGGTCGGCTGGCACGACACGCAAGCATTAATGACATCCTCCGTCGGGCTCTTGTCACCGCCGGGGTGCCAGCTGTTTTAGAACCCATTGGCTTGGCACGCGACGATGGGAAGAGGCCAGACGGAATGACCATAATGCCTTGGAAGTTGGGTAGGCCTTTGGTGTGGGATGCAACCTGTGTCGCCACCCTCGCGCCATCCCATCTTCCTAGCACTGCGGGCTGTGCCGGGGCGGCTGCTGCAGGTGCAGAAAACCTCAAACGGCGCAAATATAGCAACCTTACTGGTAACTATATTTTTGAGCCGTTTGGGGTTGAAACACTAGGTCCGAGTGCTCACCGAGTATTCCGGGACATCGCCAAGCGGTTGGTCGACTCTTTACGTGATCAGAGGGTTGGCTAATTCTTAGGCCAAAGAATCAGCATTGCCATCCAACATGGCAATGCTGCCAGCCTTTTAGGCACTTTTCCCGCTGACAGCGATGCGGACGAATTTTTTAACGCCCAATGAGCTCTTGTCTTTATTTTTAACTTTTTCCTTTACATAAGAAGCAAATAAATCCCAAGAATGCAATTTGCTCACATTTTTAGGGTTCCGTACGTCCAAATGAAAAAACGAAACCCATATAGGATCACTCGGGTGTCTGTCTGTCATAGATTTAGGTATTTTGAGATTTAGACATTGGTGCCGATTCCTTTGTTCACAAACTAAACTAAATTTAAATTCAGTGCATCTTTTTCTTTTTATTTCATTAAGAAAGGGACAAAAGATAAATTTTAGTTTAGTCCTGTCAAATTAATCAGCGCCTGTCACTACTCCATACAAGTTTAGACGCGATTAAAAACTTGCCAACTAAAATTACGTCAATTTACGTCAAGCGATGATTAATTTGACAGGACTAAACTAAAATTTATCTTCTGTCCTTTTTTTAATTAAATATTAAAATTAAATATTGAAACGCTCACAACGTTTCAAACATATTTTTTATTTAATTTTAAAATAAATAGTTTTATAGTTGAAAAAAATACAGAAAAAGTTCTATACTCATAGATTACAGGAAAACCTATAAAAAGTTTTGGTTTTAAAATAACATGGCAAATCTCTCAATATTGTGCGTAAAAACTTACATTTACAGTTGGAATGTATGAGCGAACATGTTTTTCGACTACAATGTTAAGTTTGTTCTTGGGATAAATTCATCCAACTACGGAATCCTACATTGTGCGTGGTCTGACACGTATTTGGCCGGTTTTTGGTTCAACTCTCACCTCCGAAGCGTGCTAACAACTCCCTATCTCCCTCCACAGGCAGTATCATACAACCCGGACGACCCTAAAACCGGCAGCCTTACGACCTACAACAAAGTGACAGGCGAGCCCTTCACCTGGACCGGCGTAGTGACGGACTTACCCCCCTGCATGCCATACGAAAATGAACCTAACTGCTTCAGGCTACAAATCTCTAAGATGGACTTACTACCGAATAGTGCTAACTTGCAGTTACTTAATCGGGAGTTGGTTTTACGGTCGCCCACTAAAGTGGTTGTCGGACACCCTCAGCTGGATAGCATAAATATCAGTTTGACTGTTAAGATTTTAAATTAAAGTTTTTATCCCGCGAAATTCAAATTTTCTAACGTTTTTTGCAATTTGTAGTTCAATGTCAAATTGTATGTTCATCGAAATATGATTCGTTACCGTAACAAATATGTATTTATTTGCACCCATGCTATAAAACCTCTATAAAAGTTAGCTTATTACCAACATTAAAACAGCAAGCGTCATAGTAACCATAATATCATCTAAATGAGTGTTATAATGTTGTACTAAATTTCATTATACAACTCGAATTTCAAATAAAGAACATTGTCATACACGCGCGTTTCACTACCACAGCGCCGTAATAAAAAAAAAAAAATTATAGGTAATTCGAATTCACGTCGTATCCCGCCATTTTTGTTCGATAATAGTACCTATTGCAAAATTTTATTACTTTGTTATTTACTAAAATGAGTGATACAAGCTTTGGTAACACACCACCAGATATTTCTAATTCAGCAAAGGATATTTCTAACCAATTATTACCAGACAAATCGAGAAAACAATATTGTTCAACACCCTATGGTTTCAGAACCTTTTATTGAGGATTCATATCATGGGTGTAGATAAAGTCTTGTATGCAACTGTATATAATTAGGTATTAAAACACTCGTGTGATAAACCCACATTCATGTTTTAATACCCCTTATTATACAACAGTTGTATAAATAACTATTACAGAATTATAATCCTAAAATCACGGCATCACGTGAGAACGGCTGGACCGATTTCGCTAATTCTTTTTTTTTTGTGTTTGTTATTGTCAGAAGAAAGTTCTTAAAAATAAATAAATTAAGAAAGTTGCGCGGAAACAATATTGCACAGGCGCAAAGCATGGGCGGGGTCACTAGTCGTCATTAAAACTCCGAATTATCCTATAGAATTGTTCATTACCGCGTCTCCCGGTCTACTCCCTTATATGCAATGGCCTATGTCCACCATGAAACATGAGGCTCCAGGGGCTAGTGCAAATCTTTTAGTTCATTCGATTAATCGAGTTGGTCGAATCACGCTGGGGTCCATGTATTTCATTCAATTCATATAAAATTTTATTTGCATTTGAGACCATTCTTACTGAGAAAATTGTATTGATGATTCTAATTAATATAATTCTGCAAACGTATATTTGTTAGGCTTTAAGTTTTGTTGTGTGTGAATATTTATTGTTACTTAAAATGTATCTTAATGTCAGTATAACCATAAGCAATTAAAGTTTTAATAACTAACAGATAAAAAATGGGGGAAATAGTCATAGACCATTAAAAAATTCGTTTGCATCGCTGTCAACAGGAAAAGTGCCGGAAAAGAAAAATTCTATTATAACATAGGTTTTTGAATATTCTGTATATTTTATTAAAATAAGTACCTATTAGGTAAATAGGTATTAATGTTAAATTAATTTGCATGCCCTAAACAGGCAAAATATCGACTGTATATTAAACCACCAACTTTTACAACTGGTAACATTTATATTTGCTGCAAATAAATGATTCTTATTCTTAAGGTCGCGAATAACATTTTGATCAACATAACATCTGCCACTGACTCGCAAATTGCAATTTTTTTTTTAATTGATTTCGCGGGCTACCTTAGTGCATCCTCCTTAAGAATTTTTTTTTTTGTGTTATTTGTTTTTTTTTTATAAGCTACTAATCATTATGGTATTACGGCTGTGTTTCTTCGTCGAAGATTGTGATTATCATGTGTATTATTAGATACTGATCTAGTATATGGTCAACTTATCAGTAATTATCAGATGTCTTGATAACGTTTGGTACAATTTTTCCTGTTTGTTTATTTTTATTTTGTAACTCATTTACTTTGTAAACGTTTTACCTAAAGAATGATTTCCATCAAACGGCTCGCATCGCATGGGATCGGAAAGTATACGAACGGATGCGGCGACAGCCGATCGCGTCCGGCAGGATGGCGACGCATACGATCGGCTCCGTCCCGTCGCTTGCGAACGTATCCGTTTCTGCGCCTAGTCAAATAGTTTCATTCCTACCGTGTTGACATGTTCTAATTTTTGAAAATGGTTGAAGTTGACGAACGGAGCCGATCGCGCGTCACAGCTTACTTTCGGCTACGATCGCGTGTCGCGGAACACGTCCGCGGTCAAGCTGCTGTGTGCGGCTTAGTAATATAGACTTTAAATACTGTGCACACGATTTAATATCGTTTAAAGATTGTAAAATCCATTCCGATACGATGCGATGCGAGCCGTTTGATGGAAATCATCCTTAAAACTTAAAATGAGATATTATGAATCTCACCAGATACACCATTATTGTGGGTATCATTGGATTAGTTATAATTGAGGTTGTATTTTAGACTATCTGTCGATCTGACGTCATTAGGAATTCAATATGGCGGGTAGCGGCATATTGAATCGCGTGCCATATTTATTTACGAATGAAAGTAAATGTGGGTGGGTACACCTCTACCTAACCCTTTCGGGGATTCCTGACAGGCGTTAAGTTATAGTATTGTGTATCCTTAACCATTAATTTTTTAGCACTTAAGAAGTAGTTATAGTGTGTGAGCAATGGTGGCCCAGTGGCAACGGCATCGACTTACGAGTTGTAGGTCGTAGGTTAGGACCTAGACAGGCCCTTTACTTTGTCTAAATTATTAAGTCACCACTGCCCTCAAAACGGTGAAGGAAAACATCGCGAGAAAACCGGCATGTCCTAAAACCAAAAATTCAAGGATATGTGACATCTACCAATCCGCTCTAGGCCTGCGTGGTTGATATAGCCCACTCCCTCTCACAGAGAGGAGGCCTGTGTCCCAGCAGTGGGAACATTATAGGCTGATGATGATATTAAGTGCCTACTGTATGTTCATTATAACTTATCCCGTGACGCGATTGGTAGCACTGTTCAGTCAGTCGTCATTTTGAACTCTATAATTATTGAAACTAAGCTTGACAAGCAATGGTGCCAGCATGACGGCAAGGGGCAAGTTATAGTGAACGGTCTGTATTTATAAACGTACCGCCTGAGTTTTATATTACGTCATGCTCCTAAAAAACCCTCATCACCTGTTTTTCCATTTATAAGTCCGTGTGGTTGATGGATTTCATGCTCAACTGCATGTTGTACGGAAAACAAACAAGCCGCGCGTCATATTGCGCGCCAGCTGGCAACGTCGCGCGCTGTTATGCAACGTGGCCGATCATGTTTAGCGTCAATTGTTGCCTAGTGGATACGAGGCTTGAGAGTTGTAGTTGGTTTCTGAAGAGATGCTCTACAGCGTAATAAAAATGAAGTGTCTGTCCTCTTAACCTTTTAAAGAACTTTTTTTTTAAGAATGTACAAATTGAGTACATATTGGGTACAAAAGCATTATAAACCTAAATGGAAAAACAGGAGTCGGGTTTCTGGGGAGCATGACGTTTCTACTCAACTAAAAAGTTATTGTTAAATATTAATAGTCTACTCTACTAAAATAAGGCTGACTGTGAAGGATTAGTACAAAGTTTTTATAAAAGACTGTTTCGTTGTAAGAGTAAAACTTTTTTTTTTATTATTTTTTATGTTTATTATTGTTTATCCTAAAAGTTGGCAACGTCGTAAATAGCTGTCAAATATTTACCTGTTTTGATTAATCTGGCAATATTACTGTATGGAATTAAGAAATGTGGCTAACTAGGGAACTAAAATATTGATGATGAAATGCAATAATTAATATCGTAACACCGAATATTTAGTTTTAGATGTAAAAAAAGTGTTTGGAAACTTTGAAATGCTCTTTTTACACATAAAATTCAGTGTTACAATTGCAATTCATTATTAATATTCTAGTTCGCTAGTTAGCCATATTTCTTATTTCCATACAGTAATATTGCCAAATTAATCAAAACACCGAAATATTTGACATCTATTTGCGACGTTATTCTTTTAGAATAAACGCTCTTAACATGTAGAAACACTGAGTGAACTTGTTGATTCACATGTTTCAACTTGTAGACTGTTTAATTATTAAAGTCATGTAGTTGATTCTTTAGATTTTATAATCACGTTAACAAAAGTTTTGTTTTGACTCTTTGATATTGTTGTTTTTTTACGATGTTCGTAATGTTTTCTCATTTAGAACTTTACTTTTAAAAGGATACAAGAAAAAAAATAGCCAGTGCGCAAACTTAAACACGTGACTTTACTCATCATTATGAACAACTTTTACTATGGGACCAAACCAGAAACCGCGGAAAAAAAAAATCTGCTGTTCTCTACATTTTGACGAGTTATGCGAACATAAATGTAGGGAACAACTGATATTTTTTCGCGATTTTAGGTTTAATCCCATAGTAAAAGTTGTTCATAAAGATGAGTAAAGTCACGTGTTTAAGTTTGCGCACTGGTTAAAAAAATTCCCTGTATACCACATTGCTGAGGCGAAATCATTGCCAATGCATTTTGATAGCAAATTGTTTTGTTGTAAGGTTGATTTATGAAAATAAAGATATTTAATCGAAATTTATTTGTTTTAATGCATTGATAATGACTTGATGGTCATGTCGCATAGCTGTGCCCCGCGGTTTCATCCGCATAGAGATTCACACAGGAACCGTGCTTTCCCGGCATAGTTCTGACTGCCTTTTGTTTAAGTGTCCTCATGATATTTTTCTTCAGATTTTGGGTCCTCGAACATCTGGGTCAACACAACCTCGCAGTAAGGTGAGTATAATTATGTTCCTTGGCCACAACACACAACAGCTAGGTACTGTATAAGGCGTCTCTACAAATCTGCCAAGCCTTTTCCTAATTGAAGTGTAAACTTCTTTAAGCGCGTTGGGCATTTTTGAGATGGCACAAAAGCGATTGTGCTCTTTATTTATATAACGTTACGGATTAATGTTCTATGCAAGTATTTTTACTTTAAAGGTTTTGTAAACGCGGTTGTACTCTTTATTTATATTACGTTACGGATCAATGTTCAATGCAAGTATTTTTACTTTAATGTTTACGGAAGTTTTTTTTTTTTGTAAACGCTATTGTGACTTTATTTAGATAGGTTACGGACAAATGTTCTATACAAGTATTTTTCTTCCACCAAGGCGATCTTGTTCAAGTTTTCACTTCTGTCGGCACTCCCGGAGTACCACCACTTCTATTTTGTCAGCTTCCAGTCTAACCGGATGCAGCTGAATATCAAATGCCTATCACTTAAACAAGGATTTAATAAAATTGTCATTCACTGTAACCGTACTGGCAGTAGACAAATAAAAACAAATTGACTGACAATGATTTGACATATGAGAATCATACTTGTCAGCTAATTTAGTGGATAATTTGTAAAGACTTTACATATTTATTTATTTATTGGAGTTATAAATGGCGACGCAATGCAATGCAACGGAAATGATACCAGCGCGACAGAATCCGCCCAAAGATGGGTACGGTCCGCGTGGAGCCCCGGATTGCTATTATGTAAGTAAAACGTCTTCCTGAAGCCACCTATTAGTACAGAATGGTTCACTCCGCAAAATCATTTAAATAGAAAGCAACTTGCTATGACAATAAAGTGCAATTCAGGTTGCACAACGCTACATTCACCTAGAAGTTGCCTTTCTATGTCTACGTTACGCGCACTGACTTGACTTGACAAGACGAGCCCGCCGCGTATATCTTCATAAGTACCTAAAATGAAGAGTGCGCCTTCTGCACTATTCTGTGGCTGTGTGCCAATTTTGGTGAACAATACATGTCCTATATATCTATCTGTTTTGCCATGCACATCAACTGCCTTGCAGTATAAAGGCAGATAGTTAATTGGTTCAGGCGTGACCTTGCGGAAATCCATTATAAACTATCCATTACAGGCGATAAGGCTCGCTCTGCGTCCAGCGCTCGGTGTGGCAACACGCCATGTTCGGGTTCGCGACAAGTCAGATGATGCCTCGTTGAGAGGTGAAACACGTGTCGATTTCTTGAGTTTTGTATGGCTCTTTAGAAATAGCTAAGCGGAACAGGTTACTAAATATATCCACGTCTATTGTATTTTAGTATAAAGGCAGTTATCTTTTCCCAAATTTTACCGTAATGCTGTGGCATGTTTGTAACTCTGGATATCGGAATTTCCCCATAGCACTGGCACTGACACTTAAGAGTTACCGAGTTGGTTTACAGAAAATTCTTACTTTGTGCAACATTTTTTGTAAAACATTTTCTTCCTTTCAAGTTCATAATTACTGTGTTGTGTTGCCCAATAATAATGGTCCTCCAGATCGAATTTCAGCCATGGCGGCCAATCTCAGCGGAGACTGGCCTTCGGCGTGGGAAATATTGTAGTGCACAAGTGTGTGCGCACACAAACAAGTGCATTCTCTTTCCTCACTGAAGCCCAATAACTGGGATGTGGAGGTCATATAGGCAGTCGCTCCACTGTGCCGTGTTACCCAATAACAGGGGTGTGGAGGTCATATAGGCAGTCGCTCCTTTGTGTTGTGTTACCCAATAACTTGGTTGTGGAGGTCAGATAGGCAATCGCTCCTCTGTGTTGTGTTACCCAATAACTGGAGTGTGGAGGTCAGATAGGCAATCGCTCCACTGTGTTGTGTTACCCAATAACTTGGTTGTGGAGGTCATATAGGCAGTCGCTCCACTGTGTTGTATTACCCAATAACTGGGTTGTGGAGGTCATATAGGCAGTCGCTCCTTTGTGTTGTGTTACCCAATAACTGGGGTGTGGAGGTTAAATAGGCAGTCGCTCCACTGTGTTGTGTTACCCAATAACTGGGGTGTGGAGGTCATATAGGCAGTCGCTCCTTTGTGTTATGTTACCCAATAACTGGGGTGTGAAGGTCATATAGGCAGTCGCTCCACTGTGTTGTGTTATCCAATAACTGGGGTGTGGAGGTCATATAGGCAGTCGCTCCTTTGTGTTATGTTACCCAATAACTGGGGTGTGAAGGTCATATAGGCAGTCGCTCCACTGTGTTGTGTTATCCAATAACTGGGGTGTGGAGGTCAGATAGGCAGTCGTTCCACTGTGTTGTGTTATCCAATAACTGAGATGTGGAGGTGAGATAGGCAGTCGCTCCTTGTAAAATAATGATGTTCAGCTGCATCCTATAAGACAGGAAACCGACCCCAACATAGGCAAAGGCTAGGCAGATGATGACTGTGTTGTAGTACGCACCACGCTGCGCAGCTTACGGGTTTTGCATTAGACCACATCAAGCTGATTAGAATTGCTAGTGTCATAGTCATATTGACTATTATAAGGATGTAGGTATCTCGTGTGTACCTACGGGATTTGCCACGGGAGTCACCACGACACTTGTTTGTATAAATAAAGACACTGGCTCGACTACTGTTGTATACTTATTTATTTCCCAAAAGGTCCCACGAGTAAACAGGAGCACACGGATCGGCCAGTGCGCAGTAACTGGCGATCGCCCATACATACTTCTCTTTCATACTACAAACCGCTGACGCATAACATTCATACTTACATTGTCCCTACAAGGATACTGATGTGGCGGCATCTACATCCCCACATACGAACTACGCATCACACTTTAGTCACGCAAAATCCTGCATCGCGCGATCAGAATATACACAATGTGTTCCTTTTGATATCCCATAACTCTAGGGTGTTAATGAGACCAATAATTTCCCGACATCAGTCATCGAGCAGTTGCCCACCACACGACACCCGTTTTGTCGGAGGATCCTCCCTTTTGAGAGGATGAGTGAACTTTACACCCTGTTCCTCATGCCACTATACTGGAAAATTGCGGCTCATGCTCATTAGCTGGTAAGTACGAACGTGCTGGATTTACCTGTTTAACTATAGTTTCATAATATGACCAACTATGGTAGGTATTTCTTAAGGTTGAACTAGTCGCGAGCTCGAACTCATTGGTGGGCTTGGTCAAAAAGCACGCTATCTCACCTGGTATCGTGTCCGACAGAGATAGTATCAGTGATGAGCAGTTAGACACTGGTCTAGATGCACAAACTCTAGTTCGCACGCACACAAACACCGTTCAGATCGATTTTAGTAAAACGAGCGCGTAAAAAATTACGAAAAGTCCTTTGGAAGGTGGAGTTTTATGAAAAATCTACTGCATAAATCAATTACGAATAAAGTTTATTATAATCTTCGACAATTGAGCTTTGTTTTGGAGATTTTATACTTCTTTTATTACTTATTTACTCCCAAAGTTGCGTTAAAATTAGTAGGAAAAACGAATCTTTGTTGGCTCATAACTTTTTAATTGCTTTTTTTTTACTATTCTGCTTCTGTACAGACAAAATTAATAATAAGACAAAACGATTTCATGTTTTACTTTGGATGTACAATGTGTATCTAACAGTGGAGTAAAACCCCCCCGAAATTTCTATGGAAAAAGTATCGGCTAGTTGCGCCTTAAGTACCCACACATATTTCAATTACTAAACCTTTGCTAACTCCCCCAGACATCGCGCGTCCTAGACTCGACAGCCCGCTACGTGAAGTTCGTGAAGAAGCTGCGGACTCTGGAGGAGGAATAGCGAAAAGGCGCCCTCAACACCTTGAAAGAGTTGAAAGACAAGCAGAACAGCGACTTCTTTATACGATGCGATCGCAGGTTTGTTCTTACTGTTGGAATGGTCAAATAATTTTATTCCAGATAAACCTACAAAGGCACTAATGAAACGTCAGAAAGTAGGTGCAAAGTTCGAATTGGTCGTTTCCTATGGAGAAGAGCCGGCTTGACTTGCGAAGACCTTAAGGCTGCGCGCACTTTGGATGCGTTTTCGTACGACCATGGTCGTCCGAATTGAATGCGCACACTGGATATGTTTTTCTCCGCCAAATAGGTAGTGTTCCGGTGTTAACGCATTGTACGCACAAAAAATCCCAAAAAGTTCGGATTGTTTTCGGACGTCGGAACTATACGTATACGTACGACGACTAAGTCGCACCCAGCCAGCGCGCTCCCTTTGTACTTGGAAGGTCGGGATCGTTCGTTCGTGTTCGTACGCACGAGTGAAATTCGTACGAAAACGCAACCAAAGTGCGCGTGGCCTAACTATTCTTAGATCCTTGTCATATTATGTGATGAAAATGGCGACGTCAAAAATGTGACGCGTCAACGAACAAGTTTGTGACCAAGTCTAAAAGTAATCAATGTTTTCGTAAGGCAATCGTACCAGCTGGGGCTATTGCTAAACAGGGATGGCGCTATTCGTTATGCTATAGTTCTATCTCCTTCTCGCATTGGAAGTGATAACTTTAACGATTCTCTACACGGTCCCAGTTTTTCCATTCCTGTATTTCCTGTGTCAATGCCCGGCCGCGTAAATACAAAGGCGGATGCAACACAAACACCCATCCCATAATCTGTGCTGCATTATCTTGCAAATGGCTTAAAGCATTAATAGTCCGTCCGAACCCAGTTGTAACACAGTGGTTTGTAGTGCATTTGTTTGTATAAGGTAAAGAAAAGGCAGATTCAACGTAGAAACCCATAGTATTATTTCCATTGGATTATAAACTGTCAAAAAATTGTGAACTGGGTGAAATGGGTTAGGTTAGAACTGTGACCAACCTACTTCCAAGTTGCTCGCAGCTAGGGAGGCTATTTAGTATTACCGCAAGGTGCGTTATGTCGCAAGCTAGTTTGATGCCTGCAGTGTAGACAGAACGAGCACTTATAAGCTTCTTTGCAGTCGTTTTTTGTTAAAACAATATCCTTCGGAGCCGATCAGCAGCTACTGTCTGTGTTGCATCCGCCTTTGTATTTACGCTACCCGGCCGTATCTAAATACCTGAGTTGTGCATAAAGTTCGGCTTTGTGACAGTCAAGTCATATTTGGCTACGCCCGAGTATTTTAAGCAGTTAGTTTCAAAATTTGGTATGGTTTATTTTGAATTTTAAAAAAAACAGTGGCACTCCGGCTGTGCCGACAGAAGTGAAAACTTGAACAAGATCACCTTGGTTGAAGAAAAATATTTTTAAAGAACATTGGTCCGTAACCTTATCTAAATAAAAAGCACAATCGAGTTTACAAAAAAAAAAAAAAACAGTGGCACTCCGGGAGTGCCGACAGAAGCGAAAACTTGAAAAAAATCGGCATCGCGGTAATCAAGGCGTTGATGTCTTTTTAATGGTCAAATAACTGGTGTCGTCATAATGTCGTGAAATCAATAGTTTAGTCCCATCTCAAAAATGCCCAACGCACCTAAAGAAGTTTTCACTTCAAAAATACTTCCAATACCTTTAAAGTAAAAATACTTGCATAGAACATTGATCCGTAACGTAACAAGTAAAGAGCACAATCGCGTTTACAAAAATGAGGTGTCGGTAACGGTGTTGCGAGTTCAATTGTTTTTCCCATCTCAAAAATGCCCAACGCGCCTAAAGAAGTTTTCACTTCAACAATGCTTTCTTACAGATCTCTTATTAACAACGTGGCAAAACGAGTTGACCTCTGTTTGTCGTCCTACCAAGAAGATCTTAAGGTGAAGAGACAGAGGTATTAATTAAACTAACTTTTAATTATCAAGTAGAAAAATTTATGTACACACAGCTACACATCAAGCTATACATATCCAGTATAAGCTGACCTCGCATTGTACGGAAAACCTATGCAGTGCCAGATCAACATAAACTTGAAAAATATATCTTGATGTGTAGCTGCGCCCCGCGGTTTCACCCGTATAAGTCTTGATCCCGTGGAATAGTCGGGATAAAAAGTATCTTAAGCAACATAGAATAAAGTATGTGTATTTCTTTTTATCTTTTTATATCTGTTTAGTATATTGTATCACATTTTAATTAAATACCTACATTATTAATCTTTAAGTACGCTGTACTAGTGTAGAATCTTAATATTTGTTTGCTGCACCGGTCGACGTCATTACGTCGGCGCCGGCTGTCGCTGAAAACCAGCGCTGGGGCTCTGTCTTGCATAGGGTCGCAGCATAATACTGAGCGATAGCCGATTTGCGTGGATGTGACGCATGCTACCCCCAATCTTTTCTCATTTTGGTGTTTAAGCTCTTTTTTGTGTCATGTTTACCGCAATTAAACGTTTTTTTCTTTCTTTCTTTCTTTCTATGTCCTTCTCCAGGTCATGGTCTACCCATGTGCCAAATTTCACTCGTCACATGTGTAAAGTTTACTCATCCTCCATAGAAAAGGGAGGACCCTCCGACCAGACGGGTGTTGTGTCTGGCGGGCAACTGCCCATCGGTTTGAAGTTGAAATCTGGTATCTGTGTCGATCGCTCGGTAAACTCTAACTGCGCGATGCAGGATTTGTGTGACGTCATGTCTATGATGCGTAGTTCGTATGTGGCGGTGTAACCGCTTCACTCACATACCTACATCTCCTACTAAGTAGTCTAAAGCCGGGTTTCCTACGCGTGTTTTTACACAAAAACATCGCAACAAAGCGGCCATTTGTGTATGCAAACACGATATTTTGTATGAAAGCAAATGTTTATGTGTAAGGCCGGGTCTACTGCGCGTGTTTTATCGAAACATTACACAAAAAACCTTACACATAAACATTTATTATCATACAAATCATCGTAATGCATAGACAATTTTTATGGCCACGCCTCTTTGTTGCGATGATTTTCTGTAAAAACACGCGCAGGAGACCCTGCTTTACACTTCACACAAGATAAACACTCACTCACACATCGTCTCACAACAGAATCGCAGAATTATAGGTAGGTATTTTTATAGTTTTACTTCTTCTTTTATTTGTTTTAAGCATATTGTTTTAACTCTTACTTAGTTTTTATTAAAGTGAAACTTTTATTACATCGTCTCAAACTTTTTCGTCTGTGTGTTGCATGTCGCGTGACGGTCGGCCGCGGAGTAGGGATAAAGTGAAAGGCGCTCGTCAGAGCAGCCAAGGCCAATATGGCAGCGCCTATAGAAGTTTCACTTTTACCGTGGTTTCATAAAACCACACAATCCTTTTTTACTTTTTTTTGTTATGCATATTGTTTAACTTCGACTCTTGCACGGTATCCCTGCAAAAGCTATTCTAGCCCGAGAGAGGGCCTGGTGACCCACACAGGTTTTTCCCAAAAACCTATATCAGGCACCAGTCTCTCACAAAGGTGGAATATAGCCAAGACATTTTTTTTGTACACATTAAGTCAGCTTTGTGAAGAGAGAATAAATGATTGTTGAATTGAATTGAATCTGCCCATCATTTTCCCAATTATGTTGGGGTCTGCTTCCAGACTAACCGAATGGAGCTGAATACAAGTAATCAGCTGCATCTGGTTAGTCTGTATTTTACATGGAGTGACTGCCTTTCTGATCCGCACAACCCATCTACTGGGAAACACGATACCCCTTGGTAAGTAGTTGTCAGACTTTCGGGAATCTGATTACCTGTAACGACTGTCAAAGATCTTTGAATGGCAGCCGGGACCAACGGCTTAACGTGGTTTCCGAGGCACGGAGGAGTCTCGATATTAAATTCAAAAGTCATTTATTCAAACTGGGCTGAGAATCAGCACTTTTCGAACGTCAAAACTACATAAGACAGTCCCCCAAAACGCCCACCCTTCACCACTTCCTAGTGCCTTTCGCTGGGAAGAAGAAGTGGCGCAACAAACTCCCTAGCAGCACAGCTGTCTGTTCAAGTTAGAAAAAAAATAAATGATTCTGTACAATAGTATGCAAAATAATTAATTTACATTACGCAACACAAAACATAATTTAAATGATACCATATGTCAGCTAGCACACGCCAATATACCAACCAAAAACATCGAAAACACTCAAGCAGAATGGACGCAGCAAGCGTACCTTTGATCGACCCGTGCGGCTGCTATTATTTTGCCTATTCTGTAAGCATTAAACTTATATTTCCGACAGACTGTTAACCCTTCTTTCTCAAGAAGAAGAGCAAAATATCCGTAAGTTTGTGGAACAAGCGCAAGCGGGCGCGGAATCACTGTGGCAAGACAAGAAGGATCGCCTCGCGTACTTACTGGCCAAGCGGCAGAAAGAACACGAGGAGAAATATAAGGATATTCCGATGTGAGTGTTTTACATTATAATTTTATTCTGTTCGGGAATCCTACAGCTCTAACTTATTTCATTGTTCTTAAAAAATATGCGAGGCTCAAATTTTTAAAGTGAAACTTTTATTACATCGTCTCAAACTTTTTCGTCTGTGTGTTGCATGTCGCGTGACGGTCGGCCGCGGAGTAGGGATAAAGTGAAAGGCGCTCGTCAGAGCAGCCAAGGCCAATATGGCGGCGCCTATAGTTCGCTTAAAAGTTTCACTTTTACCGTGGTTTCATAAAACCACACAATCCGTTTTTTTTTCTTTTTTAATAAATTCTTTTAAAGATATTTTTAAAAAAATTGATAAAAATTAACCACTTCCCCCCGATCTCCGAAAGTCATCATCAGCCTACAAATGTTCCCACTGCTGGGACACAGGCGTCCTCTCTGTGAGAGGGAGTGGGCCGTAATCTACCACGCGGGCCCAGTGCGGGTTGGTAGATGTCACATGTCTTCGAATTTTCGGTTCTAGGACATGCCGGTTTCCTCACGATGTTTTCCTTCACCGTTTTGAGAGCAATGGTGATGAAATAATTAACACAAAGTAAAGCGCCTGTCTGGGTTCGAACCTACGACCTACAACTCGTAAGTCGCGGCCGTTACCACTGGGCCACCACTGCTCTCTCCGAAAGTACTGAGCCTATAATTTTGAAAAAAATACAGAGAATGGTTCTTTACTCATAGATGACAGGAAAACCTATAAGAAGTCTATAGTTTTAAAATAACATGGCAAATCTCTCAATATTGTGCGTACGAACTTACATTTGCAGTTGAAATGTATGGGAGAACATGTTTTTCAACTACAATGTTAAGTTTCTTCTTGGGATAAATTCATCCCAACCCTTCATTGTGCGTGGTCCGACACGCACTTGGCCGGTTTATTATGATAATTTTTATTAGCCTGGTGTGATAGTAGAAATTTTGAAGGAGCAAGCGTCATCGTCATTCTCTTATTTTTAACCGACTTCAAAAAAAGGAGGAGGTTCTCAATTCGCCTGTATTTTTTTAATGTTTATTACCTCAGAACTTTCGACTGGGTGAACCGATTTTGATGTTTTTTTTTTTTTATTTGAAAGTTGGTGCTTCCCGTGTGGTCCCATATAAATTTTATTAACTTTGCTTGGATGGTTTTTGAGTTAGGTGGCAAATAACGAAAATTCAAAACCAAAGACACCGACTTCCGAAATTAAAGTTATTTTTCGCTTTGTAGTGTTTTTTTTGGAAGTCGGTTGATTTTTTTTTTGTAAAATGTTTTTTTTTGATCGAGCTAGCGGTAGGAAAGCTGTTTTGTCAAAATCAAAAAATAGTCATGGTATCGAATTAAAATAGTAAATGTTAGCAGAATATAATTTACAGTCATTTAGCGACTCTATGTAAACTACCATTGTTATTCCAGATCGAAGTGCGCGCACGTACACCCGTGCATTATCTCGATGCGTGCACGTGAAGCGCAGGAGGGCCAACTGTACCAGATGAAAGAGAAGCAAGCAAGGAAAATGGCTGAGATTGAGTTTGACAACATGTGGCACGAAGTCGCTCTGAAGGAGTCTGAAGCTTTGGTGAGGAACAGACTTATCACAAATACAGGGTTAAATGAAACTAGCTGGCAAAACTTAGCAGACGTGTTAGGTATCTACTATCAATATCTAAACAGGATAAAACAAACATTTTTGAAGTGAAAACTTCTTTATTAAAGTGAAACTTTTATTACATCGTCTCAAACTTTTTCGTCTGTGTGTTGCATGTCGCGTGATGGTCGGCCGCGGAGTAGGGATAAAGCGAAAGGCGCTCGTCAGAGCAGCCAAGGCCAATATGGCGGCGCCTATAGAAGTTTCACTTTTACCATGGTTTCATAAAACCACACAATCCTTTTATTATTAATTACAACGGTTATACACCAGTCAAAGTCAAAAGTCAAATCATTTATTTCAAATAGGCCCATGTATGGCACTTTTGAACGTCAAAAATTACAAAATAATAATATTGATTCTAGTCGCCCCTTCCAAAAGGTAGTTTTCGTATGGAGAAGAATGGGCAAGAAACTCCACCGTTACTCTTTTAAAATGTTTTACAATATTTTGTATACATTCATTATATGTGAAGACGATGCACCTGGAATAAGATTACTATACCACAATAGGTAAAAATAATTAAAAATGAAGCAATGACAGAAAAAATAATTATGTAATGGATACATGGTGTTCACATATTTATAACAGTAACAGTAACTAATTAATTAATTAATTTCAAACTATTATATAAATTCCAATTTCATCTAGATAGGTAGATACAGTATTAATATGAAATAAAAACAACAAAAAAAATACATTTCGTTAGGTTACAAATTATTAGGCAATTATTTATATACAATGTCTTTCACAAAATCTCGAGCACAATAACATGATTTGGTTTAATCTGTCGGTCAACACATCACAATCGGGTAGGTCAAAAATAAGGGCATTGATTGCGCTGCTCATGCGACACAGCGGGGAATGCGCACGGGACACCGTGCGGCACTGTGCAGTCGCGAATAGTCTGTGCCGGCGGTTAGACCGGTGGCGTAGGTAATTGTCAGGGACATAAAATGTGCATAATATATGTTGTGCAATTCTGGGGAGTCAATTACATTCCGTATAATTTTCAGAGTAGTGATGATCTGCGTTCGAGACCGCCGGACACCTAAGGAGTTATATCCTAGAATACCTAGTAAAAAATCTGTATGGTACATAAATGGATAGTTTATGCGAGTTGGGCATTTTTGAGATGGGCCAAACCATTGATTTCACGACACTGTAAAGCAATTTACCGACACCGTGGAGTAAAAGACATCAACGCTTTGATTACAGCGGTGCCGATTTTTTTTCAAGTTTCCACTTCTGTCGGCACTCCCGGAGTGGCACTGTTTTTTTTTTTTGGTGATATATCGTAGTCGCATGAACTATGAGCAAAAATTATTATAGATGGTTCACTCCTCAAATCATTTAAATAAAAAACGACTCTTGCTTCGACACAATAAAGTGCAATTCAGGTCGCACAGCGCTAATTACCTAAGGTCTATTTATAACCTTGTTTCCAAGTGATGTTATTTCCACTTAAACAAACAGACATTTTAGACTGACTAGTACTGTACTGGAAAAGTCATAAAAAATATGAAGTTGTAGCGCAAACCTAACCTTATTTATAAGCATTACAGTTGTTTTTCCTAAAACTCGTGTTTGTTAACATGTTTGGCAAATAAATTGCGAACCCAGATTAGTTATATTCACCTAGAAGTTGCCTCTCTTTCTGTCGCGTAACTCTTGTATCTTCTGACTACGTTACGCTCACTGAATTGGCCCGACAAGTCGAGCCCGCCGCGTACTGGTAGCTTCATATCTAAAATGAGAAGTGCGCCTTCTGTACTATTCTGTGGTATGAGGTAAGAAAATCTGTTTTTTGTTGTGTAAACTACAGAGCAGTGGTGGCCCAGTGGTAACGGCCGCGACTTACAAGTTGTAGGTCGTAGGTTCGAACCCAGACAGGCGCATTACTTTGTGTAAATTATTTCATCACCACTGCTCTCAAAACGGTGAAGGAAAACATCGTGAGGAAACCGGCATGTCCTAGAACCGAAAATTCGAAGACATGTGACATCTACCAACCCGCACTGGGCCCGCGTGGTGGATTACGGCCCACTCCCTCTCACAGAGAGGAGGCCTGTGTCCCAGCAGTGGGAACATTTATAGGCTGATGATGATGATGATGATGAAACTACAAAAACGAGATGGCTATCAATAACTAAACACGATAAAAAAGTGGTGGCACTCCGGGAGTGCCGACAGAAGTAAAAACTTGAACAAGATCGCTTTGGTGGAAGAAAAATACTTGTATAGAACATTGGTCCGTAACCTTATCTAAATAAAGAGCACAATCGCGTTTACAAATAAAAAAATAAAGTTTAATAAAAAACTGTAACCCGACTACGGGAAAATAAAAATGATCTAAAAAGTACGAAACAAGCAAATATTTCAGACAGAAATCAAGACATAGGTACAAAAATGGTCAAAGTAAAGCCGTGGTCGCATGCCTGTGTAGTGACACAGTACCTGTCACACAGTCACCAGAGAACAGTTACCACATACCACCGAACCAGCTACCATATACCACTGAACCAGCTACCATATACCACATACCACTGCACCATTACCACGTTTTTGACAGTCCGCAAGAAACAGAGAAGCAATCATCTTGATAAAGACGAGTAACCAGTATCTTAATAAAGAAATAAGATAATCGACGCAGCACGAGCGTTATCACAACGCCGCACTCGTTCGCCGGTTCGCTTCGAAAGAAGCGGTTTGTAAGCGCAAGCAAAATAAGCAGAAGCACCAGCACACTCCGTATCTTCACGCTTCGAGACCACGCAGATGAACATCTTCACTCGACGACGGCTCACGGCGAAAAGGACCGAGCTCTGCGCGCGACTTCTATTTATGCCTTCGCAGCGAATAATGCCGCGTGCAACGCAGCGCCCCGCGCCCCTCGCGCGGCGCGCCCTACGGCGCATCGCTATTGGTCGATTTATTGTTAAGTAACATGCTAGTGCCTAAGAGTATCAATGTATGAATAGTATAAAATAAGGTGTTTTAGGAAATAAAATATAGTCTATCTGATTTCGTTCTTCTGTACAGTCTAGTTTTATTTACGACAGTAAGAGTACCCTAATACACTCTACCTAATTAGCGACCCCAAACGCTTAAAGTGGTGACCCCGTGAAGCTGAACACAATCCTGAAGCCGAAGCCTAAGTTCCTGCAACATAGAACTCCTGCAAGATCCCACTAGAATCTCAGAAGAACCATCATCATGCCGAACGATACCGACGGATTTAGCGATGCTCAGGGCATCACAACAGTGAAGAGCGACGTGGCATCAGTCTCACTTCCTGCACGTCTACCACCATTTTGGCGCCAAAATCCACGCCTGTGGTTCGCGCAATTTGAAGCCGCCGTTGCTGCCAGCAAGATAGGTGATGAGCAGAAATTCAACCTCGTCGTTCCGCTACTAGGCAACAGTGACCTAGAACAAATCGGAGACATCATATTACATCCACCGATCACCGGCAAGTACAGTGCGCTCAAGGACAGACTCATTTCTACGTACCAAGAGTCAGACCACCGGCAGTTACAGAAGCTACTCAGCGGCCTCGAACTCGGCGATAACAAGCCAAGCCAGCTGCTGCGTAAAATGCGAGACCTCAGTGGCAAGCTACTATCAGATGAAGCGTTGAAGGTTATGTGGCTCAACCAGCTGCCCACACAAGTTCGCGCCGTGCTCTCTGTCAACACCGAGTCATCGCTCGAAGTGCTAGCTGCGATGGCAGACAAAATAGCATTTTGAACCCGCTACAGTCGCCGCAGTCTCCACAGCAAACCCTCCGTCAACAAGTCCAACAGTCAATGAGGTACAGCTAAACGCGATAACAAGTCTTCAAATCAACATGCTTACGAAGCAAATAGAGAAATTGTCACTCGAAGTCGCCGAACTCCGCAACCATCAGTATTCGTCGTATCGCCGTTCCCGCCAAAACTCCGCACATCGTAGCCGCTCACGCACACAATCAAGACAGCGTACTGATAACGCCCGCAAGCCCGGCGATCCCGACTGGCTGTGCCGTTATCACTACCAATTCGGCAACGGGGCACGCAAATGTGAATCGCCATGTTCCTTCGTAAAGCGGGAAAACTAGAACGTACATCGATAGTGGCGGGTGTCGATGTAAACCAAACAAGTCGCCGCCTATGTGTAATCGACACCAACAACAGAGGAAAATTCCTTGTCGACACAGGAGCCGACATATCAGTATTAGCCGCTCGAAACCAGAAATATTCAAGGCCGGCGGAGAACGCAGGCTACAAACTTTTCGCGGCAAACGGAACAGAGATTCGTACCTACGGAGAGCGCACACTCGAGCTCAACCTAGGCTTACGAAGAAGTTTTAAGTGGACTTTCGTCGTCGCCAATGTGAAAACATCATTATTGGGTGCCGACTTTCTAGTGCATCATAAACTGTTAGTCGACTTGCACCAAAGAAAACTCATCGACCGTGTAACCGAGCTCAGTGTAAACGCCATCAAAGTAAACAGCAAAGAAGAATCGGTCTACATTATCAACCGCGACCACACTCATCACGACCTGCTGAAGAAATATCCAGATGTACTTCGACCAATGACATTAAAAACTCCAGCCAAGCATGACGTCACTCATCACATCGAGACAGCTGGGCCGCCGATCTACTCACGGCCGCGCCCTCTACCGCCCGACAAATATAAAGCAGCTAAACTCGAATTTGAGCGAATGATCGAGATGGGAATTTGCAAGCCGTCAAACAGTCCGTGGGCGAGTCCACTTCACATCGTGAAAAAGAAAGACGGATCACTTCGAGTATGTGGCGATTATAGAAGACTCAACGCTGTCACCGTTCCCGACCGATACCCCATTCCACGAATTCAAGATTTTACATACCAACTCCACGGCAAGAAAATATTCTCGAAACTCGATTTGAAAATGGCATATTTCTGGATACCTATCGCTAAACAAGATGCTCAAAAAACAGCAATAATAACACCGTTCGGACTTTTCGAATTCACCTGCATGACGTTCGGCTTAAGAAACTCCGGTCAAACTTTTCAACGTTTCATGCACGAAGTTCTACGAGGACTAGATGAGAACGTATTCTGTTTCGTCGACGATCTGCTTGTACACTCGAGAAATAAGGAAGAACACCGCCGCCACTTAGAATTAGTACTCGAACGCCTAAATACCTACGGCGTCAGTCTAAACATCGACAAGTGTGAGTTTGACAAGGAAAACATCGAGTTCCTCGGATACGAAGTGTCATCAGAAGGAATCAACCCCACTCAAGAACGAATACAAGCCATAGTAAACTATCCGAAACCACAAACAGTTCAAGAACTTAGAAGATTTTTAGGTATGATAAACTTCTACCGTAGTTGTTTACCCCATCAAGCCGAGTACCAACATGAATTGAACAAATACCTACACAACAGCAAGAAGAACGATAAAACTCCGATACAATGGTCTCAAGTTGCAGAACAAGCCTTTGAGAAATGCCGACAAAGCATTCTCGAGGCAACGACACTGACTCACCCGATACCTAACGCGCCGCTATGTTTATTTACCGACGCATCGAATACTAGCATCGGCGCCGTTTTACAACAAAAAGTGGACAACATTTGGAAACCTCTGGCATTCTTCTCAAAAACTATGAGTGAGACGCAGCGACGCTACAGCGTGTACGATCGCGAATTACTAGCAATGTACACCGCCGTGCAACACTTACGACGACTGATAGAGGGCAGTGACCTAACAATATTCACAGATCACAAGCCGCTAACTTACGCGCTGACAAGAACGCCCAGTAGCAGCGATACACCACGAAGAGAACGCCAGCTACACTACATTAGTCAGTTCTGTGCAAAGATCGAATACATTCACGGTGATAAGAACGAAGCAGCGGACGCCTTATCACGCATCGAAGAAATCAACTTGTCGCACTCCACGATCGACTACAACCAACTCGCTCAAGACCAAGAAAATGATGAAGAACTGAAGATCTGCATGTCCAACCCAAGTCTAAAATTCGCGCCTATCACATTGCCCGGAGGTCAACGACCCATCATATGTGAAACGTCAACTGGCAACGTTCGCCCATACCTACCATCAACTTATCGTTTAGTAGCATTCAAAGCGCAACACGAACTAAGTCACCCTGGTGTGCGAACAACAAGAAAAATAATGGCTACAAAGTTTTTTTGGCCCAGTATGAACAGAGAAGTTGGATTGTGGGCAAAATCATGCATCGGTTGCCAGCGCGGGAAAATACATCGACACGTCATCAGTCCACTCGGCGAGTTTCAAAAATCATCGCGTTTCGAACACATTCACGTTGACATCGTGGGACCTCTGCCACCATCTAATGACTACAGATATTTAGTAACGATGATCGATCGCTGTACTAAATGGCCGGAAGCAATACCTATTCGTGACGTCACCGCCGACACTGTTGCTAAGGCGATTTACGAGGGATGGATAACGCGATTTGGCTGTCCGTTACGTGTAACAACGGATCAAGGAAGACAATTTGAATCGTCATTATTCAACGCACTGATGAAGAAATTTGGCATCACCAGGATTCGAACTACTGCATACCACCCGCAAGCAAATGGTCAAGTCGAACGCTGGCATCGAACGTTGAAGGCCGCGCTCATGGCGAGAAGCGCCGGCACACACTGGAGCAATGAATTAGCGACCGTGCTACTTGGACTACGTACAGCGCTTCGTGAAGACACACAAGTCAGCCCTGCCCTGATGACCTACGGATCGACACTAAGAATACCGTCAGATTTCTTCGTGCCTACACAGCCGAAAAATGAAGACGCCGAATTCGTCCGCCAGCTGACCGAAACAATGGCATCACTCACACCAAGCGGCAAGGCACGTGGCAACAAAATGAGCACGTTTGTTTACAAGGACCTAGCGACGTGTAGTTATGTTTTCGTGCGCAATGATACCGTGCGAAGTCCATTGACCCCACCTTACGACGGCCCGTTCAAGGTGATTCATCGTGAGAGCAAGCATTTCACCATACAGATTCCACTTCGAACTACAGTTGTCTCAATAGACAGACTCAAGCCAGCGCACCTACTCAATGAAGAAGAGTTTACCACTACTTCAACAACATATGCGCAACAACAAGCACCGCCCACTAAAAGCACAACCTTGACGGTCGAGCCGCGATCATCGACCCCCAGTCCACCACGCGACGCATACGTCACTCGATCCGGCCGCGCAGTGAAACCGAAAGTACGCTTCGCTTAGGGGGGAGTGATGTAGTGACACAGTATCTGTCACACAGTCACCAGAGAACAGTTACCACATACCACCGAACCAGCTACCATATACCACTGAACCAGCTACCATATACCACATACCACTGCACCATTACCACGTTTTTGACAGTCCGCAAGAAACAGAGAAGCAATCATCTTGATAAAGACGAGTAACCAGTATCTTAATAAAGAAATAAGATAATCGACGCAGCACGAGCGTTATCACAACGCCGCACTCGTTCGCCGGTTCGCTTCGAAAGAAGCGGTTTGTAAGCGCAAGCAAAATAAGCAGAAGCACCAGCACACTCCGTATCTTCACGCTTCGAGACCACGCAGATGAACATCTTCACTCGACGACGGCTCACGGCGAAAAGGACCGAGCTCTGCGCGCGACTTCTATTTATGCCTTCGCAGCGAATAATGCCGCGTGCAACGCAGCGCCCCGCGCCCCTCGCGCGGCGCGCCCTACGGCGCATCGCTATTGGTCGATTTATTGTTAAGTAACATGCTAGTGCCTAAGAGTATCAATGTATGAATAGTATAAAATAAGGTGTTTTAGGAAATAAAATATAGTCTATCTGATTTCGTTCTTCTGTACAGTCTAGTTTTATTTACGACAGTAAGAGTACCCTAATACACTCTACCTAATTAGCGACCCCAAACGCTTAAACCTGTATACCATGTTGGCCAAGAACACCTACAAAATTATAATGGCATGCGACGACGGCTTTACCTTGACCATTTTTGTACCTATGTCTTGATTTCTGTCTGAAATATTTGCTTGTTTCGTACTTTTTAGATCATTTTTATTTTCCCGTAGTCGGGTTACAGTTTTTTATTAAACTTTATTTTTTTATTTATACTTTTCCGTTTTTACACTTGATAAACGTAAATAAGAGTAGAGTAATACATTAGTTCAATAATTAACCTATTTAAAATTCCAATAGCAGTGCATAGTGCTTTGGACGAAACCATAGAGCGATTTATTTCGACGTCAACACCATATATCGATATCGAGCTTCGAAGAAATCCAAAATATAAATATTTCGTTGTACTTGTTTTTCTTCATAAGAGTGGAATTACAAATCGGTACTACTTATTAAGATTTGATTAACTGCACGTTGGTAACATCTTGCGATACTACGTAGCGCAGTCTCACTTTTGCTTGTTTTTGCCGATTTAAACATATTTGTTTACTTTGAAAATATAATATTATATACATATTTGTAATGTGCTCGTCAAGACCTTTCTTTTGATACCAAACATGTCATGATCATCCCATTTTAATTTTTTTCGAGGTTAGAAATTTACGTGTAAAGTCCACCAAATTAAATTTAGGGAAAAATTATATAGCCTATGTCACCCGGACCATTATTACGAATCTATTGATACCTCATTCATCAAAATCGGTTCAGTAGTTTAGGCGCTACGGTGGAACACACGTAAAAACATACATACATACATAGACTGCTAAAATCATAACCCTTCCTTTTGGCTTTGCCGTAGTCGGGTAAAAATAATACTTCTGAAACTTTTAAAGTAAAAATACTTGCATAGAACATTGATCCGTAACCTTATATAAATAAAGAGCATAAACGCGTTTATAAAACCTTTAAAGTAAAAATACTTGCATAGAACATTGATCCGTAACGTAATATGAATAAAGAGCACAATCGCGTTTACAAAAATGAGGTGTCGTCATGGTGTCGCGAAATCAATGGTTTAGTCCCATCTCAAAAATGCCCAACGCGCTTAAAGAAATTCACTTCAACAGAAAAACTGATTTTCTAAACTCGTACTTTAAGTGACATGCGATCGTCGACCCCAATTTTTCTGATCAGCAAATTTTTTTTTTTTTTTTCTTTTTATCCTATGATTATAATGTTTAGATATCACGACTGCGAAGGAGCTTGTGGCTAAATAACAACAGCCGGACGGGTCGATCGATCAGGTTAAGCTACGCTTGCCGCGGTTGGTCCGTGGATGGGTGACCATCTATACATACCAAGACCCCTCCGTGCCTCGGAAAGCACGTTAAGCCGTTGGTCCCGGCTGTCATTTGTAGATCTTTGACAGTCGTTACGGGTAATCAGAAGCCCAAAAATTTGACAACCAGTGTTACCTAGTAACTAGGTTGTGGAGGTCAGATAGGCAGTCGCTCCATATAAAATACTGGTATTCAGCTGCATCCGGTTAGACTGGAAGCCGACCCCAACATAGTTGGGAAAAGGCTAGGCAGATGATGATAACATAACTGCGGAGATTTGCTGGCTAATTTAACCTTGTAAATTAACGTTTTAAATTGAAAGTTTTTACCTAACGTAGTATGTAATAGTCGAGATCTTTGAGGAGATTTTCAAGGTAAGTATTACCACTAGGGCGTGCAAACCTGGTTTTCCGGTTTTGCAAAAAACCGGAAACCGGACAAAATTTACCGATTTTTTTAAACCGGGGTTGCGAGACAAAACCGGGGTTAACTTCCGGTTTTCCCGTTATTGAATTACATTTTGATTTAAATCAACTTTTTTCGAACGCACTCAAGAAATATTCAATTTAGATTCCGAACACAACCTATAAAATTCACAACAGCTTGAATGTTATCAAACTCGCTGTCCTGTCCTTGTGCCGACGTGAAGGCTCTTTCAAACAGGCGCGACACGCGACGCGATACAAAGGCACCGCTCGTCGCGCCACGAGCGACGAGCGGTGCCTTTTTGTCGCGTCGCGTGTCGGCTGGTCTGCACAAGCCTTGATGCTACTCTTCACACAGCTGACACAACATTAAAATTCATGATCAGGAAACTTGATGAACAAACAGTGTTTTGAGCTTCAAACTAGCGATGAACTTGAGAAGTCGTATCAAGCAAAGGCATCTCCTGTTAGCAGGTGTCTTGCGCTATTTGCATGATTGGGAAGACTTCTCCACACACGATGACGACGATACGTTTCCCAATCCTAATGGTGCTGACATATCTGATACTATTACAAACTTATTGCAGCAGCTAAAATATAAGCCCAAGGACTCTGATACCATCCCCGTAGTTTTCTCCGAGCGGTCCGTGCCATCGTTATCGTCAACATCAGATGCTGAAGTTGTAGCAAGAAGGCCATTCGCAGCGTTCTGTGGCGTTGCAGCTGGGTTTTTCCCGGCGAGCGATCCAGAATACTTGGAATCGATTTCAAGAGACTGGGAGACTAACTGGCAGAGTTCGAGCAACTACCGCACAGGAGGACCGCTACATGCGCTTGACTGCGCGCAGAGAACGCTGCATCACAGCCCGCTCCTTACAAAATCGTTTGCGGCAGGCGACCGGTACACGCGTTAGTGATCAAACCATTAGAAATCGCTTACACGAGGACCAGCAGTTCTCCAGGAGACGCGTAGTGCGGATACCATTAACAAGTGCTCATCGTGCAAATCGATTATCGTTCGCAAGGCAGCATCTGGCATGGGATATGAATGATTGGAGCACAGTATTGTTTACAGATGAGTGCAAAGTGTAATTTTTTAGTGATGACCGTCGCATTAGGGTTCGGAGGCGTGAAGGTGAGCGATTTTCGGATGCTTGTATCTATGAAAGTGACAGATTTGGGGGCCCAATGTTATGGTATGGGGAGGAAACTCTATGTCATGCAGAACCGAGCTGGTAATTCTAAACGAAGGCACAATAACAGCTCAACGTTACATCGAGGAGGTTCAAAAGACCCCATGTGGTCTCATATGCATAGATAATCGGCGCAAGATTCCATCTGATGCACGATAATGCTCGCGCTCATACAGCTAGAGCCACCAGAGAAGCCCTAGAAAAGGCTGGTATACAGGTGTTGCCCTGGCCTGCAAACAGTCCGGATCTCAATCCCATTGAACACATGTGGGATTTATTGAAACGCAGTGTTCGAAGCACAAACTAACCCGTGCACAATGAAAGACAGCTAATAAACATTCTGAAATCAAGCTGGGAACATATTCCTCAATAAACAGTGGTATACCTTTTTTTTTTTTGGGTGGGAAATCATCAAATAACTTCTCCCGCTCTGGGCGGAGCGGGAGGGCGTGTCAGACTCTTACTGACTAAAACCCACCCGTGTTCCTTCAGTTGCCGTGTTGCCGGGGGGTTTCTTCGAACCCCCGGCAGGCATTGGCCCTAGCGGACCCCGTCAATTCTGCTGACATCTCTTTAAGGCGCGCGTGGAACACAACGCGCCGTCGACCCGGGCTTGGTCCTTATCGGACGGCAAGCTGCCCACCCATTGCTCACCGTCCGCAAGCCCGCGCCTACGGTGGCCGGAAATCTTCTTGTGATTCCCGACGCCCAGGGCGTCTCCTCCTGCGGCGGTTAGGGGCGCGAGGGCGCGAAATTTGCCTCTCCCTCACGCGCTCCGTCTCCTCCTTCGCGAGCATTACTGCTTCGCAGAAGGAGGTGACGGCCTCCCATTTCCTCTCGCTCTGTAGTATGGCCCGAATCAGGGCCGGACGCGAGAGGTCACCGCCGCCGATCGCTTCCACGAGGACACGGCGATGCCCTGCCCAAGCCGGGCAGATCTCCACCGTATGCTCCACCGTGTCCTCCGGGCGATCTACACAGTGATGACACCCGGGCGTTTCCTACCGCTTTATCCTGAACAGGTACCTCCCGAAACAGCCGTTTCCGGTGAGCACCTGTGTCAGGCGGAAGGTGAGGACGCCGTGGCGCCTCTCTAGCCACTCCTCAAAGAGGGGTCTTATCGCCGCAATTGTGGCGTGCCCAGCGCTGGGTTGCGACAATCGCACTCTCCATTCCGCCATGAGATCCCGCCGGAGCTCTGTCCGCTGTGCCGCGACTTCTTGCGGCGTCGGAGTTAAGCCCCGGCGTTTCGCCTCCTCGCGCCACTCCCAAATGTGCGCGAGGACCTTTGCCTCCAGATCCCATGGCGGTACTCCGGCAAGGAGGCTCGCCGCCTCGCAGGAGACCGTGCGGTATTCTCGAGCCAGCCGGATGGCCATGACCCTTTGGGACGCGTTAAGCCGGCGGGCTGGCTGCCGCCTCAATGAAGGCGCCCACACCGGCGCCCCGTAAAGGGCCATGGACCGCACGACCCCCGCGTAGAGCCTCCGGCAGGAGGCGTTTGGACCTCCCAGATTGGGCAGGAGCCGCTTCAAGGCAGCCCCGGCCCGGTCCAGTCTGGGAGCCAAACGTCGGAAATGCTCCACGAAGTTCCACCGGCTGTCGAGGACGAGTCCCAGATACTTCATCGTCGACTCGACACCGATGTGAACCCCTCCCGCCATTACCTGGGAACCCGACGGTGGCGCACTACGAGGACCATAAAAACCCATGGCCTCGGACTTATAATATATAAACAGTGGTATACCTGGTGGAGAGTGTACCTTTCAGGCTTCAAAAGTGCATAAGCAAACGAGAAGGGTATAACCACATACTGAGGAAAGTCACAAATCAACCATCATTTTTTGATTTTTTTAACAATTTTTTTTTTTCTCTGTGATTATTGTTGCAAAAATGTTAATTTTTAGAAAAAGTGGAGTAAACACATTTTTTTTTATTGTTTCCATGACTATTTTATGCTGTCTACAATAAAAATCAATTAACTTATCCAATCGAATCATTAATACAACCTTAAACCTCAAGAATTAATGAGAATACTATAAAAAACGTGGTGGCCCTTATTTTGTTTTGACTAGTAAGTATATATTATTCTTTATAACAGAATTTTTAGGTACCTACTAAAGGTCCCACAAACTTACTTGTTGTTGATTTGATCTCAGTTAGTTAATCTTTATATTATTTTAAGTTCATGTTATCCAAACTGGTTGATTAAAAAAGGTATATGATCAAATTTGTTTCATTTTTGGGTATCTAAGAATATTGTTTTCGTGTTAAAATTCTTCTATATAAAAACAATAAAAATTTAGCCGAAACCGGGGCTAACACCGGTTTCCGGTTTTTGGCCCTCAAAACCGAAATTCAAAACCGGTTTTGAAGACCTTCCGGTTTTGCACGCCCTAATTACCACCATACTCATTTCTACCTCTAAGTAGCGTTGTCTTGTTCCGGTTTGAAGGGTACGCATAATCAGCCTATAACGTTCCCACTGCTGGGACTGCGGCCTCCTCTCTGTGAGAGGGAGTGGGCCGTAATCCACCACGCGGGCCCAGTAAGGGTTCGTAGATGTCACATGTCTTGGAATTTTTGGTTCTAGGACATGTCGGTTGCATCACGATGTTTTCCTTCACCGTTTTGAGAGCAGCGGTGATGAAATAATTTACACAAAGTAATGGCCTGCTTTAGGAGTATTGCCTGTGGCGAGATATTGTAATATAGTTTGACCGAGACCGCTATGCCGCTATGTGCGCGGCTCACGGGGGGGGGGGGGGGCCGCTCATTGGTCAACGCTCAGGGTGCGTGGCGTCCCGCCCGCCACTCATTCGTCAACGCTGCCCCACGTATTCCTAAGACACAGAACAGCGATCTCGATCAAACTATATTACAATATCTCGCCACAGGCAATACTCCTAAAGCTGGCGAAAAACGGGCGAATAAACACTCAAGAAAAAATTATATTATTTAAAATTGTCGATTCGCCCGTTTCGGGCGAGTAAATTGGAGCGAATCACCAATAAGCCCACAGTCGTCAATAAAATGTTTTTAAATTATTATTTTTAACCTATTTTGTCCCAATACTGGGCAAAGGTCTCTGCCATAGGTACTTTTCCAGTTTTCCTTAGTTGTGCCTTCTCCGGCCAATCGGTCAGGAACGAATCCAAATCGTCATGGTGGAGCGGTGGAGTTTCTTGCCCATTCTTCTCCATACGAAAACTACCTTTTTGGAAGGGGCGACTAGAATCAATTCTTTTATTTTGTAAATTTGACGTTCAAAAGTACATGGGCCTATTTAAAATAAATGAGTTGACTTTGACATGCCAACGTTTTTTAAGCCTGCCCCAGTGACGACGCCCGTCATCAGGCAACCACTGTGTGACCATCCTGGCCCATCTGTTTTGATGCATCGTATAGGTGTGTAATCCAATAAAAAAATATTTATTTTAAACAGGCAGCTCGCATGGAATATGACTCGATCGAGCGTCTCCGTCGCAACCACGAGTGCGTCCAATACGGCGACCAACAGGTACGGCTGAAGATCGAAAAACACAAGAAAGAACAAGAGCAGTTGAAGCAGGACACGCTGAGGATGATGGCCCTATATGAGGAGCAGAACAGGCAGGAAGAAGAAGGTATGGTATGGCACGGTGGCGCTGTGGCTCTGCCTCGCATAGTGTCACAGCATTATGCTGAACGATAGCCGTTTTACGAGGATATGACGCGTATTTCCAATCTATACAAGTCCAGAACGCAACCATAGGAAACTGCTCGCGTATACATTGCAATACTATTTTTAAATCTGCGATTACAATGTATACACGTATTTTGCGTACTACTCGTGTATAGTTTGTAACGTGAACGCGTACGTACTGGTTTCAAACTATACAAGAGTTTTAAAGATATAGTCTAGAAAAAAAATAACAAAAGTTCGAACTGGGTGAATTGACTTAGGTTAGAACTGTGACCAAACCGCGCGCGAGCCGAGCGAGCGAAGCGAGCGGTGTCGCGGTAGTGGCCGGCGAGCGCTACTTCCAAGTTGCTCGCAGCCAGGCAGGCTATTTAATATTAGCAAGGTGCATTACGTCGTAAACAAGTTGTTTACCAGTTAAAAATTTCTCGCTATCTAAACACGATTAGTCCGTATGCGTACTGGCACTGTATATTATGGAATGAGGTGGTTAATTTGGTCACTACGAAGTATACTCGAGTATTTGCGTACTACTCTTGTATAGACTGGAATACCTTAGTAAAATAGTGATTTCCAATCTATGCGCAATTATTTTTACACCCTTGCGCTCTGGCCTTATATAGAATGGAAAGACGCGGATATGACGCATATTTTTAAACGCCTAGATTGATCTTTAAGAAAAAATGGCAGTCATGGGGACTGCCGATAGAAGTGGAAACTTAAAACTGATATTAGCGCCATCTATACTTTATAGTAAAGCACTACGGCACGTCGGTGACGCGAATCCATAAGTTTGCAACCAAAAATCGCTCGACACGCCGAAAAAAGTTTTATTTTTCAATTTAAAAAAATGTATGAAGCTTTGTCCTTTGACCTCCTTAATGCAAATACTCCTTAATGTAGGACTTTGGCCTCCTTAATCATTGAAAGGGGGAATCACAAGCCGCAAAGACTGAAGATCGAGATTGGAATACCTGTATTATTATAAATTTCGAGCGTAAAGCAACACAAAATCACGTTGCTGTTTTATAATGTTACGCACCCTTTGTTTACTGAATAATGGACTTACTGCATGGACCATTAGTCCATATGAAAGACATACTCGTCATAATTCTCTTGCATAAGTATAATCAGAATCCGAATGGAATCAGTCAAATTTAAAACCGCCGTTCCCGGTTCCGGTTCCGGAAAAACGACTTCCGTTACATCCCTAATTTACTCAAAGTAAAGGGCCTGTCTGGGTTCAAACTTACGACCTACAACTCAGTAAGTCACGGCAGTTACCACTGGGCCACCTCTGCTAGTAAATTCTCTTGCCCTTATCGCAATTTATTTGGGGTCATCGCAGCATTTGCTTCCATACTTCTCTCGTCAGCCCTTTTCTAGCCACATCATCTTCCACACAGTCCATCCATCGTTTCTTTGGTCTTACCCTACTCTTGTAGCCATCCACATTCATACTCAAAACTTTCCTCACGACTTTCCATCAATTTCCCTAGAAACACGCAAACTCACTGAAAAGCGCCTTGCAACGGGTCGCGAGCGCAAGCAAATGATACAAGAACGTAAGGACACTGTTGCGAAGCAGCTTGCGGAAATCCAGCTGATTGACGATACGTGGGACTCACTTGCGGGCATGGGGCTCGCTGCAGAGAAGGCGAAGGAAGAACTTATTAAGCAAAAACGGGTATGTAGCTTATAAGTAAAGTGACAGAAATAGGTACACAAGAATTTTTTGACACGTGTGCAAAATCGTAACGAATTTTAGTTTTTAAGCGACTTCCAAAAAGGAGGAGTTTATATGTTCGTCGCGTATGTTTTCTTTTTGTTTTTTTTTTATGTATGATTTTGAAAATTATTTTTTTTGTTTGAAAGGGTGTGCTCTCGAATTGGTCCCATATTAATTTTATTAACTTTGCTTTGATAGTTTTTGAGTTAGCTACAAAATACGTATTTTTTTCCCACTTAGTATGTAGATGATATGATAAGTTTCTGTCACTGGTAGCAGGTAGTGGTATTCGAATGTGTGTGGGGTAGGTACCACAACTAAAAAGTGAAAAACTTTTTATAAAAAAAACAACCGACCTCCAAAAAAAACACTACAAAGTGAAAAATAACTTTAATTTCGGAAGTCGGTGGCAAAAAACGAAAATACAAAACACAAGACACCGACTTCCGAAATTAAAGTTATTTTTCACTTTGTAGTGTTTTTTTTGGAGGTCGGTTGTTTTTTTTTTTTGTAAAAAGTTTTTTTGATACAATTTCAATTTTATGCAATTTTTATTAAATGGCAAGTAAGCTGATGCCGTCCATTCTGCCAATGTCAAAAGTGACTTGGAAGACGTGACAATTTCACAAATGCACAGCAACGTCGACCTGTCAATGTCATTCGGGTGCCAAAAGATCCTTGTAGCTCTCTAACACAAAGTGGTCATACACAAAATGGCAGAAACAGTTTGACATAGCCAAAATGATAAAGGAAGGTAACGTAAGGACATGCTTGAGAAGCAGGATGCGGAAGGTCTCATTGCTGATATGTGGGACTCACTCGCGGGCATGGGGCTCGCAAGGAAAAGGCAAAAGAACAACTCATTAGACAGAAACGGGAATGAACAATCCTCTTCACAGTTTTTTACCACGAACAACAGCAACCCACTAGCAACCTTATTGTAACGACAATAAAGATCACTGTGATTTTGACAGTGATCTAAAATTAAAGGTAAACTGTGAAACAACAACTGTGAACAACTGTGAAAGGTGTCCTTTCAGTTATTTAGGCCCTAATTTTTTTTTTCTAAAATTGGTTTCGGCATTTTAACGGTCAGGCACACGGAGATAGGTAGTTAAAGCAGCTGAAACAGCAGTAAAAATCAGGGACCAAAAACCTTTATAAATTACAGTACAGGTATCGAAGAATTTTGGTTACTTCTGCGACTAAGGTTACCGCTATCTGGGTAACCAAGAAGAAGAAACATGTTACCTTTATTTAGGTTACCGTTTTAAAAAATACCCGTATTGATCATACCGGTTTCGGTTCCTGGTAAAAAATATGGTTGTTATAGGACGTTATTTTCTGATTAATTTCGTGGCGGGTTCCAAGATAGTAGAATCATTTCTCTGGGAATCTTTGAACTCGGAACACATTCTATGTACCTAAAATTAAAGCATAGGCTGGTTCTTGTTTGTCTGTACGTTAATGCGCTTACAACTCGAAAACCACTTAGGTATCCGCAAATTTACGCAATTTTTTTAATGCCCCTTGGGAGTAGTCTATGGTATCCCTAGACAGCGATAGAGGCTGGGTAGCCTACAATAAAGCCTATTAGCCTGCCTGCATACAATTTTAAGTCGATCCAGCATGTCCCTTGCTGCCCTCCCCCAGCGACGCCCTAAGCCGAGGTCCGTACCCCACAGTAGGTGCCCTTAGCGTGTAGTCGCTTAGTTTATAAGTATTTTTGCCTTTGCCTGGAGGCTGTAAATTTATTGAGGCACCCACAGGAAAGTCCGGTTAATTAAGGGGAAATAATAAAGCTTCCGAAAAAAAAAAAAATAACTTCCGAAAACCTGTGGTTGACTGTAATACTATGGGAGCCTCGCAGCGCCGGAGCCTTGACAGAAACCATGACTGCTGCATATTGCATGCTCGCTTGCATGCTGCATACATGGTGTATGCTTGTTTGCATATTTGAAAAATATTACGTCAGCAAATTCTGTATCGATTTTTCGGTATTTTCAGTATTTTCTTCCCCCGTTTCTTTACTTATATTCGCATATAAGTTGTCGGAAAATTAGTATATATAGCAATAAATTTCATATTTTGAGTATGCACATATATATTTTTTTCGGCGCTTTTATTACTACCCTTAATTAAGCAGCTGACAACCTCCTAGGTCTACGAGATGCCATTTCACTAAAACAAAAAACCTGCATAACATTTTAATTCTTCTCTTAAATGTTCCAGCGAGAGTTAGACGTGTGCAACCAAAAAACGGAGAAGATAAAGCAAGATAAGAAAGCGTTGTTAAGCTCAGAAGACGCCGTTATATTTGAGCAGGAAAAGCGACAGCAGGATTTGATGGATAAGAAGCGATGCGACTACTTCCTGAAACGCAAGAAGGGGACGCTGGTAAGGATATATTAATAAATAATAAAAATTTATAAAAAAAAAATACAATATTTACACATTAAAAAAAAAAATGACTCACCTACAAGAGGTATACATTTTTTATATACACACAAAACTACGGAACAGTTTGTCGACGGATAATGTAGGTATTAATTAATAAGTTTGATGCCTGTATATTTTAACAGTTCAACAACATTCATTGCGTTATTTACTTTGTTGAGCATTCAAATTTTTCGAACATACGAAGTAAATGAAGTAATGAATTAGCAATATCCGTCAAAATCATTAAGATAGTGATTGAAAGTGTGTTACGCAATTAGGGTTCGGGTGTCCCAAGCCACGGCACCACGGACTGTTTTGTGTTTCGTTTCGACTTTTTTAATTGTTGTCAAAAAAACGTCTTAATGCATATTTAGAACAAACGTACAGCAATCACGAGATTTTCACTGCACGGCGATCGGCCATTGATCACGTGATGTTAACCCCCTCTCCCCTCTGGTGATACGTAGTGAAGTTTTAGACTAACCCCACCCAGTACTTTGTTTAGGGTTCCGTAGTAAACAAGGAACTCTTATATTTATTTATTTATCATCATACATCTACCCTTACAGCTAACCAATGCGGTAAATGTGCCTTAATTAATACTTTAACATATTTGTTCCTTATAACTAATACCTATAATAAATATAGTTTCGTCATGTCCCTCTGTCTGTCTGTCCGCGGTCTTACTCCGAGACCCTTAGTACTAGAAAGCTGTAATTTGGCATAGGTATACATATTAATTACGCCGACAAAGTGATAAAACAAAATTATGAAAAACATATTTTTAGGGTTCCGTTGCCAAATGGCAAAAAACGGAACCCTTATAGATTCGTCATGTCTGTCTGTCTGTCTGTCTGTCTGTCTGTCTGTCCGTCCGTATGTCACAGCCACTTTTTTCCGAAACTATAAGAGCTATGCTGTTGAAACTTGGTAAGTAGGTGTATTCTGTGAACCGCATTAAGATTTTTACACAAAAATAGAAAAAAAACAAATAATTTTGGAGTTCCCCATACTTAGAACTGAAACTCAAAAAATTTTTTTTCATCAATCCCATACGTGTGGTGTATCTATGGATAGGTCTTCAAAAATGATATTGAGGTTTCCAATATCATTTTTTTCTAAACTGAATAGTTTGCGCGAGAGACACTTCCAAAGTCGTAAAATGTGTGTCCCCCCCCCCTGTAACTTCTAAAATAAGAGAATGATAAAACTAAAAAAAATATATGATGTACATTACCATGTAAACTTCCACCGAAAATTGGTTTGAACGAGATCTAGCAAGTAGTTTTTTTTAATACGTCATAAATCGTAAACCGCAATTTACCTTTCATTCAATGTTACTTGCTGCTACGGAACCCTTCATGGGCGAGTACGACTCGCACTTGGCCGCTTTTTTTTAGGGTATTATTGGAAAGTTCTTTCAAAAAAATTGTGAGTTTGTGAAAACCATTTTTAGATTCAAGGATCCGTTTGCGAAATATTAAGCTTTAAAGTGCTAATTTTTGTTAGAGTCAAGTGTGTGTCCCCCCCTGATGGATGATTGACGATCCCACGACAACAATAAGTAAACTCCTAAGGACATTATATTCTAATCATTTATCCTCTCAGGAATGCCACGAAGCCGTGAAAGAACAAATCAAAGACAAGGCCGCGACCCGCGAGCGTAAGGCAAAAGAAAAAGCTGACCAAGACGAGCACCTGAGCCAGTTGGCTAAGCAACTGGACAAGCTAGTGGAACACAGGGAGCTGACTGAAGCACAGGCCAGGAAGCTGTACCAGAAGAACTTGCAGAAGCAGATTGATTATAACCAGCTGCTTAAGGTAAGGAAGTAATACTTATAGCTACAACTTCAGTTTTTCATCATAATCCTGCCCTCAAGGGCGTCGTCGCCAAGGGGGGGCATCCCCCCCCGAGATACATTTCTTTTTTTGAAGTGAAAACTTCTTTAGGCGCGTTGGTCATTTTTGAGATGGGAAAAACAATTGAACTCGCGACACCATTACCGACACCTCATTTTTAGGGTTGCGTAGTAAACAAGGAACCCTTATAGTTTCGTCATGTCCGTCTGTCTGTCTGTCTGTCTGTCTGTCCGCGGTCTAGCTCCGAGACCCTTAGTACTAGAAAGCTGTAATTTGGCATAGGTATACATATTAATTATGCCGACAAAGTGGTAAAACAAAATTATGAAAAACATTTTTTTTAGGGTACCTCCGATACACGTAAAGTGATGATGTTTTTTTTTTATTTTTTTATCCCACCTTGTGTGGTATCATTGGAAAGGTCTTTTAAAAACATTGTGAGTATGTTAAAACCATTTTTGAATTCAGAGATCCGTTTGCGAAATATTAAGCTTTAAGGTGAAAATTTTTGTTAGAGTCAAGTGTCCCCCCCCCCTGCCAGCTAAATGGTTGGTTTCACATATGTGAAAAAATTCACAACTGTAGCTTATATAACGAATTTAAAAGGAAAACTATCACAGCTGAGTAGGCTTTACAAGTTAACGAGTAATTAATAATCGACCAACTTAACTTTGCAGTTGCAAAAACATGTTTTCCCATACATTCCGTATGGGAGAACATATTTTTCAACTACAAAGTTAAGTTTGTTTTTGGGATAAATTCATCCCAACTACGGAACCCTTCATTGTGCGTGGTCCGACACGCACTTGGCCGGTTTTTTATAAACGCGATTGTGCTCTTTATTTATATTATGTTACGGATCAATGTTCTATGCAAGTATTTTTACTTTAAAGGTTTTAGAAAGATTTTTTTTGTAAACGCGATTGTACTCTTTATTTAGATAAGGTTACGGACCAATGGTCTACACAAGTATTTTTCTTCCACCAAGGCGATCTTGTTCAAGTTTTCACTTCTGTCGGCACTCCCGGAGTGCCACTACTTTTTTTTTCAAATACAAGGCATTATAATGGAAAGAAACTTAATATCTATAAAGCCAATTTTGTTTGTTTGGACGACTTTTATTTGGTTTCTAAAGTTCCATATCTCCTAAACGTCTAATCCGGAGTCCGAGGACGTATTATTCGTATCTATGTGTTGTTGGTAGACCCAGTCATAATACCTATTAGGTTTAAGCTCTACAGTTCAGTACAATAGTTCCCAAGTGACACTAATATTTTAGCAAATGTAGGATGTTCATTTATAGAAGTATGAGGAACAGGGTGTAAAGTTCACTCATCCTCCATAGAAAAATGAGGATCCACCGACCAGACGGATGTTGTGTCTGCTACGTAACTGCCCGACGATTGATGTTGGGACATTGTATATATACTCATCAGCAAACTCCGCTTGCGCGATGCAGAATTTTTGCGTGACGTCAGTGCAATGCGTAGTTCTCATGTGGCGTTGTATATGCCACCCACACATGTAATCTATGTATTGGTGTTTTAATTCCCATACTAAAATCAATTCAACAGGACCGGTTAAAGGAGGAAGAGTTACTGCAGAGGGAGAAGTACAAGCTTGCGACGGAAGACTACAAGCTTGGCATCACGAAGATTATGAGCCGGTGAGTTCAGAAAATCATAATACTTTTACCATCGCCGTCGTTTTTGATAAGATCAGATTAAAGCCCCATTCATCTATACAAATATCTTTATCTGTACAAATAAATAAAATTAAAGTTTCTGTTTGTAATGTCAAAATAACAGCTTTTTACTAAATGCATATCAAAGTTTATACGGTACTTATTATAATTACAAAAAAACTTGAGAGGTGTCAAGGGACACCCGGATGGAACGAAGTTCCTTTCGATTAATTAGTGAAGGAATTGTTATAATATTTGTTTTTTTTAAGTTATAATAATATTTTTTTTATTATTCACTGTTCAATGCGAAGTAGAAAGACGAAACGAAAATAACTGGCTTGCTTTCTATGAGAGAGAGAGAGACAGACAGAGAAACACGCGCACGCCGCACGGCTTACAACTATAGCAAAAAGTGTCGTTACAACTTTTGGTCTTAATTTTTTCCGTCTAGCCCCCTTTCGCAACGCGTGATAAGGAACTTCGTTCCAAAAAAACGTTTATTTTTTGTCTGTATGTTTGTTTCGGATAATCTCCGAAACGGCTGGACCGATTTTGACGGGCACTTTCACTGGCAGATAGCTGATGTTATAAGAAGTAATTTAGGATACTTTTATTTTTTGTGAGAGTCTGACACGCCCTCCCGCTCCGCCCAGAGCGGGAGAAGTTATTTGATAATTTCCCACCCAAAAAAAGGGTAAGTAAGTACTTTTATTTTAGAAAAATATTTGGGTCCACCCAGGATAGCCGCGGGCAACGACTAGTTGGAAACAAAATTGAGTATTGTTTTACGGAACATGTAATGTTGCAGTTAAAACGGAAAAGTTATGCTTACCTACTTCGGTCGTCGACCGTCATCTGTCACTCAAAATGTTTTGAAAAGTATTTTTAAATTGCATTGAGTTGTTAATCTCGAGGAGCTCTTGGCTAAGTACTAACAGCCGCTCGGGTCGATCTGTCAGGTTAAGCTACGCTTGCCGGGGTTGGTCCGTGGATGGGTGACCATTTCTACATACCGAGACTCCTCCGTGCCTCGGAAAGCACGTTAAGCCCTTGGTCCCGGCTGTCATTCGTGAATCTTTGACAGTCGTTACGGGTCGTCAGAAGCCCGAAAGTCTGACAACCAGTCTTACCAAGGGGTATCGTATTACCCAGTTACTGGGTTGTGGAGGTCAGATAGGCAGTCGCTCCATGTAAAATACTGGTATTCAGCTGCATCCGGTTAGACTGGAAGCCGACCCCAATATATAGTTGGGAAAAGGCTAGGCAGATTGATTGATTGTTAATCTCGATTTTGTACCCTCAGACCAAATTAAAAACCAAGACACAGCGCTGTCAACAGTGACGTAAAGCCGGTTTCGTAAACATGTGTGCACTTAGTGAGGTGTAGTTTGATTGTAAATGTGTGTGTGAGCGTGTATGCACAGAGCGGAGGTGTAGTTTTGGCATGCTTCACACTGTATTGTTCGCAGCGCTATGTCTTGGTTTTTTATTTGGTCTCAGTTTGTACCCAAAATAATTGTCAGTCCTGGGCCTCAAGTCTGCTATTACAATAGTGTCAGAATGGTCTATCATTTATTTCATAATTGTTGATTTTGACAAGTTTGGTAATCTACTAATATAATGACGTCATTATGACTTTCCAATGGCCACTGACACTCCATTGAAAGAAATGGCATTTATTGGTAATCTCGTACATAATGACAAATGAATGACTGACTTAGACGGTATCATTGGTCGTATTGTACGACAATGCCATTATAACACAATTCTATTACGAGACCATTGACTGACCAATGATCAACCATTATGAATTTAGCAGATTACGAACTTTTAGCAAACTGACAATGGGATCGTGTTGGAATGACGAATTTATAAAAATAGCAGACTTGGGCCCCAGAATGCTCGATGTTATTGATCGCCTTCAAATTAATGTTTTCCTCAATAGGGTGTACTTCAGCGACGAAATTCATCCCTTCGCGAAACCGATGCGCGATGGTGTGAAGATGCAGGAAAAATGTCCTTGTTCGAAACCGGACTACTGTGCTGTGCCTGTGTTGGGCCCAAAAGGGGCCTCTGAACCTAAACCTGGAGCATCGTCGTCCAAATAATACGTAGGTAAAGTTAAATCGGAAAAGGTATACGCTTCGGTAATATTCGTGTTTCCGAATTAGCCCGAACGTCGCGCCACAGAGAAACCCCGACAATCAATGCTTCTAATTTTTGTACTGCTGCGCTTTGTGGTAATGCATAGACCTGTCATTGCACGTTTGTATGAAGTTTTGTCTCTATCGGGTTACCTACTAATACCTATTCCGGTCTCAGATCGTCATTTTTCACTCAACGAGTTATAAAAAGTTTTTTGGAATGGTATAGATATTTTGTAAACATAGTAATACAAAATAGGCAAGTATTTCCATGGTTGTTACACCTCTAATTAGATCTCATCATCGCGCGTTCGTATTTCCGAAGATAGACGATGATTCCCGAAGCGCATACTTTTCTTTGGTAAGCTGTACTTACTGATATAAATGACTTATTTGATAATATTGTACATACATATTATGTTTGTGGAATTAAATTCTTGTTGCATTTGTAATTCGGCTCCAGATAATTGAGTTTTAATCAATATCTAGTTACTGCTATAATACGTACACACGGCTACACATCAAGATATACATTTCCAGTATAAGCTGACCTCGCATTGTACGGAAATTCTATACAATGTGAGATCAGCATAAACTGGAAATGTAATAGCTTGATGTGTAGCCGTGTGTACCACCACCTATGACTACCTCGTGGTTGCATGTGCTACAGCTGAGCATGTGGTCCCGGGTTCAATTTCCGGGTCGGACAAAGTGTTATTGGGTTTTCCATCTGGAACTTCTCAGTAGCAGCCCGGAGTACGGATTTATGATAGTTAATTGACTCAGGCGTGACCTTGCGCAAATCCATTATAAAACACTAGACGTTGATATAATATATTTAGTAACCTGTTCCGCTTAACTATTCCTAAAGAGCCATTAAAAATCTTGTAACGCTTCACCTCTCAACAAGGAACCCTCAAAAAATAAAAAAACTGCTGCTCCCTACATTTATGTTCGCATAACTCATTATCTGTCACGATGCCTCATTGAGGCGGGTAACAATTAAAATTCTATTGTGTCTCGTTAATAACAGTTGAAAGGATAACTCGTCAAAATATAGGGAACAGTTGATTTCTTTTTCGCAATTTCAACTTTGGTCCCATAGTGAAAGTTGTTCATAATGATGAGTACAATGACCCCTTAAGAGGTTTAGTGTAAACAAAAACTGACGTTGTATAATACTTCCTGTGCCCAGCAGTTTCACCCGCATAAGTCTCGGTCCCGTGGGAATATCGGGATGATAAGTATCCTATATCCTAACCCAGATCATGGTCTGCCCATGTGCCAAATTTCATCTAAATTCATTCAGCCGTTTTAGCGTGAAGTTTGTTATTTTTATCCACCTGTCCATGCCCAGCTTGCCTAAAACTTCGTCGCGAGATGGCGCTAAGTATTTTGTCTCTTTTCGTTAAAAATGAATTTGTCAAGTGTTCTCTTTCGGCGATGTTTTCATCAAGCAACCCCATTGGAATAAAAACAATTCATTGCAATGCAGTGCTACCTTAAATTGTTTAAACGATGGTGAAGCTTTGACCGGTGACCTCATACCTTAACCGCCATTTAAAATTAGACTTTAACCAATACCACCGTTAGCCCACGTTCGCACGGACGTAAAAATATCGCGGCGGGATTTTTACGCACACTGGATTTTCAACGCTCTGCTTAGCACCGAGAGTTGAAAATCATTTTTACGTCCGTGCTACGTGGGCTTATTGTCAACTTGTCAAGTGACTTGGGGGTCTGGGTCTCTATTTTTGGGCCCGTTTGTCACATTTATTACGAACCATCGACATCTTCAGCAATTATCGTCATATTCCAGCCAATTTACAAAAAACCTGAATGAATTAGACACCTAAACGTTCCTCATGAATCACTCCGTCCATTAGTGAACACCGTATGAGAATCTGTAGGGTAGTTTTTGAGTTTATCGCGCTTAGACAGACAGACACACGCGGCGGGAGGACGTTTTATACCCTACATTCCGAAATGCGCTAAAAGTGATAATATCGCGAATCCGACCAAATTTAATAGTCACAAAATATAAGAGCTATTGAGTAATAATTGTGACTATTCAATTTGGTCGGATTCGCGATATTATTACTTTTATCGCATTTCGGAACGCAGCGATAATATGCAGTGATCGCACTAACAGAGCTGACTCATCGATTACTCGTGTACCTACTAGATAAGTTTGGCAGTGACGCAACCATTCAAGGTTGTTTACGTTTTTAGATTTGCTTTCCACGTAGGTAATTATGGTCTTGTAGTCGCTAGCCAGCAAGGTCTCGAGTTCAATTCCGGGGTCGGCAGTGTCTCAGCAACCTAAAGTCTAGGTTTGGGACTAGTTAGTGGCAATAGACTCGCCGCCACCTCAAATTCCATAAACCTACATGGGTCAGAATCATGGTCCCATTTTGTCGTTTTCTATGGAGAAGAGCCGGCAAGAAACTATAGTAAAAAACCGGCTAATGGACACGAAGAGTTCCGTACCACCTTACAATATCAATTAGCCAAAAACATCGAAAAAAGTTTCGTTTCTTGACCCTCTTTAATTTTTTATATTATTTTATTTTTATAGCGGCAATAGAAATACACAATCTGTGACAATTTAAACTGTCTGCCTATTACGGTTCATGACATACAGCTCGCTGACAGACAGACGGACGGACGGACAGCGGAGGCTTAGTAAGAGGGTTCCATTTGGCTCCCTTCGGGACTCGAGTACGAAACTCCAAAAATAAATTGTAGTACTGTAAACGGTGTAGTGAGATGAGGACACACCTCTGTTTACCTCTACCTCGGCATACAGATATGATACGATTATGATAGCGTTATATCATGATTGCATGTTATGATTGAGTGAAATGAGTGTATCTATTTAGGCAGTCACAAGAAAAACTTAAACAAACAGTTATGTGTTTACTTGACTACATCTAGTAGAGCTGGTGAACTAGGAAGTGGTGAAGGGTGGACGTTTTGGGGGACTGTCTTATGTAATTTTGACGTTCGAAAAGCGCTGATTCTCAGCCTAGTTTGAATAAATGACTTTTGAATTTTAGAGACAGACAGAACATGTGTGGATATACAATATTAGTGATTTTGGAACCCTTTAACGATGATGATGAGTAGGCAGTATTTACTTGAGCACTATTCCTCCTTGATTGTAGATTATAAACTAAATACCAGATTAGTATTTATTGTGCAATCGCAACAAACGATGACGTGTTTTGCTTCAAACAGTTATCTAAACAATTTGTATATTAATTGGTATAGTGCTATCTTGTTTTACTTCGCGTTCGGTTCAGCAAAACACCGATACCATCGTTTTGAAGCTTCACATATATACAGGTCGGTGAATCAGTCGACCGCTGTATTATAGCGGTGCGAAGCCAACAGCTATATTGTTTGCATGAAGTGGGCGTGCTTACAAATTCGGATGTATTGTAAAAACTGGCTTCTACAAATAAAGACTTTTCTAATCCAAAATAAGTACGGACGAGTATTGGCTTTTGAAAATGTATATGGGGCATACATTTTTCAGCCAGACACCGGACTTCCACCTGAAAAAAAAAAATGAAGTGCCATCTGGGCATGCATATATTACTTATGGAATTGGGACCACTTTTTATTTATGTAACAATTACCATTGTGTAAAACTATTACCCTGTGCGGTGGATCACTTGGCTCGCGGGTCGATGAAGAACGCAGTTAACTGCGCGACATAGTGTGAACTGCAGGACACATTTGAGCATCGACATTTCGAACGCACATTGCGGTTCGTGGATATACATCCAGGACCACTCCTGTCTGAGGGCCGGCTGTGAAACATACAAATGCCACATTGCGCTTCTAAACGTGCACAAACGTCTCTTCCTGTAACAGGGTGTGAGAAGATTGAGCACGTTGTCGAGCTGCAAATGACGGTTCTATGGCGCGGGACGCTTGCGTCCTCGTTTCAGTCCGTTTAAAAATGTAACTGAGTACATACAGTAAGACATAGTCATACGGTGTGGCGTAGTCGAAAGCGGTGTGAGTGCTGAGCGGTCTCCGACGCGTATTGTCGTCAACATGATGGTGAGGACAGGCGATGGAGTCTGCTTAACACACGTACGCGGGACTCTTTGGTCGGTTATAATGACACGAACCTGAGGGCCGCGTATATCACGCCGCTTTTGTTCTGCTACCTTTACGTTGGTTCATAAATGAATCTCAAAACGTCCTGTACGGCTGCATGAAACTGTCTATTTGTACGTCACAGTAAGAAGGCTCGATATACGAGTCTGCTTCGTTAGTATAACGTTGGCCTCAGATCAGGGAGGATCACCCGCCGAATTTAAGCATATTAGTAAGCGGAGGAAAAGAAACTAACCAGGATTTCCTTAGTAGCGGCGAGCGAACAGGAAAGAAGCCCAGCACTGAATCCCGCCGTCGATCAGGCGGCGGGAAATGTGGTGTTCGGGAGATTCCGCTTTCTCGTCGCGATCACTCCTGTCCAAGTTCGTCTTGAACGGGGCCGTTTTCCCGTAGAGGGTGCCAGGCCCGTAGCGACGGAGGATAGCGGCGAGAGGGACTCTCCTTAGAGTCGGGTTGCTTGAGAGTGCAGCCCTAAGTGGGTGGTAAACTCCATCTAAGGCTAAATATTACCGTGAGACCGATAGCGAACAAGTACCGTGAGGGAAAGTTGAAAAGAACTTTGAAGAGAGAGTTCAAGAGTACGTGAAACCGTTCAGGGGTAAACCTGCGAAACTTGAATGAACGAACGGAGAGATTCATCGTCATTCCGCGGCGTACGGACGCGCGCCTCAATGCCGCCGGCTTCGGTTGGTAGGCACGGTCGCGTCCGTTGACGTCCGAGGACGGCGTGCATTTCTCTCTTAGTACATACATCGCGACCCGTTCGATGTCGGTCTAAGCGCCGTGTGGGAGCCCCGATGCCCCTTCACAGGGGTAGTGGGCTCACGACGGTGGCCGACCGGCCGTCGGACGGTAGTTTTGACGAATCGCGCACGCGTTTTAGACGCGTCCGGCCCGACGCAAGTCAACGTCGTATCCTATGTCTACGCCTTAGTGCGGACGCAGGTGCGGCGCGTCTGCTGTCGCCGCCGTGTTGTCTCGGACTGTGCGCGTCTCCGTCTGCGATGATTCAGTTTCGGGCACTCGCAGGACCCGTCTTGAAACACGGACCAAGGAGTCTAGCATGTATGCGAGTCATTGAGATAATAAAACTGAAAGGCGCAACGAAAGTGAAGGCGCGCGCTTGCCGTGCGCTCAAGGAGGATGGAGC